>OY728139.1:671267222-673729325 GCA_963277665.1 Viscum album | reverse complement strand
CATCAACTATATATGATGAATTCCTTCTCTCACAACACATGTTTCTAGAAATAATATATCCTTGGAAGGTGGTGTGATCCTTTTATAATCCTTTCATACAGAGAACAATGGAGGAAAATCTCAATATATATCCACCTAGACGAGGGACCTACTACCATATGCACGTCCCATATTCATAAGCCTACCACTCCATGTATTAAATGAATAGTGATTCTATCTAGACTTCATCATCTAATGACATCCTATATTTAATTCATGTTATGATGAAAAAAATATCGAGGAATCCATATAGATTCATATAGGAAAACACCCTTAATGATCATTCCATGGTGATGAAAATCCTTACAAACTCATTACCATACATCGTATCATTCCAAATAACTACCTATAGATATTCACTAAACCGTATTCCTTCCACCAGAATCAAATTCCCTAACATTTTCCTAATTGGAAACTTGATACCATCATGTTATCAAGTCACCAATCCTACCAAATTGAATTTTCACTAAACAATACTACTCTAATCCTTACACCCATCGTTTGTTTTTCATAACATGAATGACAACCCAATTAAATATTATATCTCTCAGTCACACCCCCATGGATGGCCCCCACCCTCGTGGATATCCCGTACCCCCCGAATAGCCCCCACCCCCGTGGAAAGCCTACCCACCCCCCTGGACACCCCCCACCCCCCAGACACCCCCATCCCCCAAGACACCCCCACCCCCCTAGACACCCCGACCCCCTGAACAGCCCCCCAACCCCCCTGGACAACCCCTCCACCCCCTTGGACCCCCAACCCCGTGGACACACCCACGCCCCCCATGGACATCTCCCCCACCCCCCTGAACACCCCCCTCCCCCTTGGACAGCCCCACCCCCCGGGACAGCCCGCCCCACCCCTGGATATCTCGTACCCCCTGGAAAGCCCCGCCACCCCCATGGATAGACCGCCCACCCCCTGGACACCCCCTACCCCCTGGACATCCCCCAAACCCGTGTACAACCCTCCCACCCCCTGGACACCCCCACCCCCTAGACACCCCCCATCCCCTCGTACACCCCCCACCCCCTAGACACCCCGTACCACCTAGATAGCCCCCACCCCCATGGACAGCCCTCCCCCCCTTTTCTCCCACCCCCTGGATAGCCCCACCACCCCTGTGGACATCCCTCCACCCCCGTGGATAGCCTACCCACCCCTCTGGATAGCCCTACCCCTGTGGACATCCCTGCCACCCCCTTTAGACAGCCCACCCACCCCTTGGACACCCCCATACCCTCTGGACAACCCCGCCACCCCTGTGGACATCCCGCCCACCCCCTGGGACACCCCCTTCCCCCTTGGATATCCCCCAACCCCGTGGACACCCCCGACCACCCCCTGGACACCCCCACCCCCCTGGACACCCCCATCCCCATAGATACCCCTACCCCCGGGACAGCCCTACCACCCCTATGGACAACCCCGCCACCCCTGTGGACAGCCCGCCCACCCCTATGGACAACCCCAACCCTCATGGACAACCCCCACCCCCATGAAATTTCCCCCACCCCCTGGATACCCCCACCCCCTAGACACCCCCACCCCCCTTGGGAAGTGTATGTGATCAATCAAATAATCTACTAAAATATTAAATTTTTTCGATCTAAAATTTAATCAATTCTTGAATAATTCTCCTCTACAAGTTTACATGATCTTGTACAATCATGTTTAGTTATTCAAAGATATTTTGTTATAAATATAGTATTTTGTTGTTTTTTATATTATGATTCTCATATAGAGTAGTGTGTCAGTTATGGTTTCATATAAAGTGAACAATTCTCATTTACTTAAATATATTTTCTATGAAACTTCAATATTATTGAATTGATTTTGACGAAATGACTTATAAATTTTTTTTATATAATGTATAAAAGTTGGATGTATGAAACCAATCAGATCTTAAGAAATTTTCAAAACATTTTGGAGTGATTTTTAGATTTTTCATTTCACAATGTTTCAGATAGTGGTCACATACACTGACACTGTTACAATTATGTGGGAAGACCTTTGTTGAGCTGTGAAGAAGTCAGCTACCACATAACCAAATATGGTTTTCAAGAAAACTACTCTATGTGGTATCATAATAAGAAGAAAATGAAATCTCAAATTTATGATGATCCAAATGATAGGACTGGATTTGAGAATTTGTTATATGACCAGTTTACATTTATTCGTCATCATGAAAAAGAAAGTATTACTACCCAAGAAGATTTCGATATGACCAGACATGATTCATCTAATTAAAATGATGATGTTTTCGGGGTGAAAAAATTGAATGATGTTGTCACGACTCTAGTATATCGACAATGCGGTAAAATGAAAAAGCTGGAATTTTTAATCCGATTGTTTCATGGGAAAACAATGTGTGGGATTTCTAATACTGCCATAGATTATATTCTTACCTTCTTAAAGTAATTACTTCCAGATGATACAGATATTCCCTCATACCACTATATGGCATGGAATTTAGTTGAGGAACTTAGATTTTTAAGAAACAAAATTCATGCTTGCCCGAAAGATTGTAGTTTTTTCTAGGAGGAAACTACTGAATGAAATGATTGTATAAAATGTGGCACATCCTGCTGGAATCCAAAAGCTGATGGAACACCATCCCGTGTGACATAGAAAGTAATGTGTCACTTTCCATTGATCCCCAGACTCCATAATATTTTTATGTCTGATGAAATATTAATAAAAATGTGATGGCATGATACTGAGAGAAAGAAGACTAATGATGAGTTGGTTCACCCTGTAGATGGATTTGCAAGGTAGATATTTGATGCTCTATATCATGATTTTGTAGCTAACGTGCGTAATGTGAGGTTGGGTCTTTCATGTGATGGTTTTAACCCGTTTGGGCAGATTCTTATGTCACAAAACACATGGACAGTTTTTATACACATTTATAATCTTCCCCCATGGTTGTGTATGAAAAAACCTTTCACTTTCATGAGTATAATCATATTTGTCCCTTATTATCCCGACAATGATATAGACGTATACAATTAAACTTTAATAAAAGAGTTGAAACTTCATTGGGATGTGGGTATGCGCACATATGATGCATGTTCGAAAGTCATATTTCATATGCGTACTGCACTTATGCGGATGATCAATGATTTTCCTGCTTATGCAATAATGTATGGATGGAGCACGAAGGGAAAACTATCATGTCCTATTTTTATGAAGAATACACGATCCAAAAGATTGAAACATCATTGTAGTTTCCGTTTTATAGGACATCGACGATTCTTTCCAATGGACCATCCATATAGAAATAATCATTGAAGATTTGAAATTGCCATGGAGACCGATGATCCACCTTAGTGTATGTCTAGAACTGATGTGCTTAATGAATTGAAAGATTTTAGTTTTTCATTTGGGAATGGTCGAATGAAATCTAGGAAGAGAAAGAATGTTTCCACTGAAACCTGTTATAATTGGAAGAAGAGAAGTATCTTCTTTGATTTTCCTTATTGGTCATCCAATTTGTTACATCATTTCTTAGAATTAATGACCATTGAGAAAAATATATTTGAAATCCTGATTTTGATTATTCTAAATGTTAATGGATAGACAAAAGATGATTTATGGTCTCGGTGTGACTGGGTGGATTGGGGCATCAGACTAGAATTGCATCCTGTGCGTATCAGTGAAAATAAATGGAAAGTTCCACGTGATTCTTATGTGATGACACCTACAGAAAAAAACCAATTTCTAGAAATACTATAGACTATTAAAGTTCTTGAAGTCTATTCAAGAAACATATCTAAATGGTTCAATAGAAGATAGTTGAAGCTAAAATCTTTGAAGACTCATGATTATCACATCATTCTGCATGAGTTGATTCCAATAACAATTTGTCATCTTTTGTCCAATAATGTAAGGGTGGTTGTTATTCGGTTGTGCCATTTTTTAGAGATCTGTGTGCTAAGAAGTTTTCCAAGTATTTCTTGAAAAACAATTTGGTATATTCCCCATTAATTTTGTGTGAGTTAGAGAAAATATTTACTCCATCATTTTTCACATGCATGCTGCATCTGACTGTCTATATTCCAACTGAGATACTTATTAGAGGACCTATTTATTTTTATTGGATGTATTTAATAGAAATAAATATGTACACATTAAAGTCTTATGTCTGTAATAAGAATCATCCCCAAAGGTTCTATCGTGAATGGTTACTTGGCTGAAGAATGTATGGATTTCTGCTCTATGTATTTTTCTGATCTTACTACAATAATGAACATACCAATGGGAAACAAATAATAGTAGAATGAGAAAATTGAACCCATTTTTCCATCACTTCCTCAAATAGGAGGAATTCCTGGATCATATACATTGAAAACATTAAGCCTTGAAGAGCGGGAGATGACACATCGCACAGTTTTGTTCAACTGTGAATTGTTTGATGACTACATCTTGTAAGTAAATTGAATATGTATATCTTATATATATATATTAAACTATTCCTATTTTTATCTAAAACAAACATAAAGTGATAATAAATAAAAATCATCATTATTTATCTTTGAGAAAGATGGAGACTTTGAATAGCAAAGAGTTTTCAGCTTGGTTAAAATTGAAGGTAATAATATTTATTTATATTTCAGGTATTGAGTTTTCCTACTAACTCTGTCTCTGAGGAAATAATATCTTTGGATTTTGGTCCTAATACTGTGGTTCGGGATTGTAAATCAATTGTTATCAATGGGTACAAATTTATTATCACTAAACGAGAAAAGAACATGAGAACACAACATGATGGTGTTATGGTTACTACCACAACAGACTGTTATGCTTGTGAATCAGATAGTAGACCGTGATTTGAAAATGTAATTTATTATGGAGCCGTTGAAAAAATAATAATATTGGATTATTATTCTCATGGACAAGTCACGATGATGAAATGCCAGTGGTTTGATTAAATGACGAGGCAGAGAACATTTATTGATGATTGTCTATTTTGAGTAATTGATATGACTCACACTCTTGCTACCGATGAACTATATGTATTTCCATCAATGGAGAACCAAGTTTTTTTATGTCAAATACCATATTCAACCTGAATTTGGGGTCATTATTGAAGTAATTCCAAGAAATATTTTTGATGATGGTGATGATGGAATTGACACCATCCTTACTGCCATTAGAAATGATCCATTTATTACTTTTTTTGAGTCCAATATCTCAATTGTCAGATTTGATTGTGTACCTAATATTGTGGTGGGAAATATATAAAATATTTCATTCATGTTCTCAATTTTTTTTGGTTTACCTTGACATGGGATGTTAAGGTTGGTACTATTCAAATTTATTTAATATTGATTAAAAATATGTTGTATCCAACTTTACTATTATGTGAATTTTCAATGTTTATTAGTTGCAATTTTTATTGTAATTTCATTTTCTAATTTGGAATTGAATTGTATTCAAACCTACAAAACCAACATTTCTAACTTGGTGAACATTTCAATGCTTCAACTATGATTTGTATAAAATTTGTATAACTCTAAGACCTCTGTTTAACATTTTACTAGGTAATTAAAATGATGGTTTGTATTCTTCTAAAAACATGTATTGAATCCTTCATCATTTACCTGTGCTAAAGAAATTAAATTTTTCCTTAATTTTGACAACTGCTTTACCGCTTATGAATCTGGTAGAACCAATGTTCCATGAATCCCCCCATTCCATATAATTTATTTTTTTGGTTACACATTAGTTAATATTTTCTATTTACTTCCATATTTGTTTTCAAATGCAGGAAATGAAACCAATTGAAGAGAGGAGATGGAAACAGATTATGGACAACAATCGTCGCATGATTGAGCTGGGCATTCCACCACTAGTGCCTGCAGGGAGTATTTTATTTCAAATATATATATATTTAAATAATATATAATGTCACGTGATTAAGTTTTTTTAAAAAAATTTGCAAGATCCATCTATTAGGTAGCAGTTATTTGATGAGCATCCGAGTAGTGGTCCCAGTACTCAGGGTGTTCGTATGAGGGGGGGTGGTACGAGAGCTAGACGATCTGGTAGGCGTACCCGATTAGATCCTGCCCCTCCCACTAACATACCACTCATCCCACATTCTGATCCGGGTGTGTCATTAGGGACACACAGGATATTTAGGCTTCCCATGTTTTTACCACCCTTTACATCTGATCCTCCTCACCTGTCTATACCATATCCGATGACGATTCCCACTCCCCATCAAACATTTGACCATCCATCCCTATCATCTTCTTTTACTTCTTCTTTATTCTCTACAGGCTTTTATATTCCATCTTCTTCGACTCCTACTCTGCCTGAGTTTGTCTCTAAGAAGCATACATTGGGATCACTCCTTCTGTATAGGGTGTTCCTTCAGTTTCTATGGATCCAGCAGCGCCCATTGATTAGACTACCGCAAGTATACTTATACAAACCTAAAAAATATTTACAAAATTATTTATTTTCATTATAACATGTATTGATAAAATATTTTTTTTTCTTTCATAACAGATACATCATTCGATAAGAGGTAGGGGAGGGGGATACATGCATGCGTGTGGTTTGGAACCGCCGCACATAGTTGATGGTGGACTACAATGAAAATAGTCAAATGATTGAAAAACCAGGGCAGTAATATCATAGTTTTTTGGTGATGCTTTCCAAATACTCTGACACCATTATTTTCATCCCGCTCTCATGGATACAACTACCAAATAAAGTCAAGGATAAAGCTTGGGCAGATATATGGGTAAAAAAATATGTTGTATTTAATGAAATATTTTATTTTTTGTATTTATATGAATTAATATTTTGGTGTGAGCTACGTTTTAATTTCTTCGATGGTGAGGGTCCATGACCAGCACGTCTAAAGGATTTAGGCAAGCTTTGGAGAGATTATATGCACGAGTTCTACTTTGGATGGCATGCTAGAGTGGGAACAGAGTTCTAGGTGGTCCTTGTCATGGATGATTGTCCATCATAATAGTATCGACAGATGATTTACTCATTGGATAACTATCCAATTTAAGGTATTAATCACATTAAGGGTATTTAAATGAAATTTTTCATGTTTTTCATTAATACTAATTATTGAATTTTATTTAGGACTCATCCAGAAGAAATAAAAAAACATTGATGCTAAAAAGTACGTCCACACATTGGGATGTACAATGATGCCAGATCATAAGAGGTGGTAGGTATGATAGTTTATAAATTTTCTTTACGAATTTCACTTTCTATTACTTCCTCCATAATTTATTCGATTGCTGAAGTTGTTATATAATTTTAGTTGTGAAATTAATTGTTAGTATCCTATTTTTAATTATGTCTTCCTACATTCAATGTCATTTTAGAGGCATAAATTGAATATAGAAGGACATGTTCCTCGAGCAAAACTGTTTTGCTCGAGTAGAAAGAAGAAAGAAGGAAGTGTGGTTAGTGAACCGACTCAGCAGAAGATTGTAAGTTTTACCATGCAGATTTAAAATTTCAACATATATTTTGAAACTAAATAATATATTTATATTTGTAACTTGCTACTTTAGAGGCCCTCGATGCCCAGGAACCTAAAAATTTTGGTCCAAACGATCACTTACATCAGGTGTTGGGAGATGAGCACATTGGTAGAGTATGTTGTCGACCTGGGAAGAGTATATTTCTGATGAGGTATTGTCCCTCCTCAGGTATGAGTTGTAGTGCCACCAAATTCCAGGAAGTTAAGGCACACACAGAACATGCTAAAGAAGGGGCCACAAAGATGGTAAAATAGTCTGCTAGGGAAAACAATACATTTATGAAACTGATGGAAGATTTATGTCCCACACTTCCACCAGAGGCCATCAAAACTTGTGATGAATACATGTCATATATGAGTTCTATATATGGTGCACCATGTGGTAGTTATAGTGGTGGTCGAGGCGATGGTGAGGAGGAGGCTGAGCTGGAGGAGGAGGAGGGTGAGGAGGAGGCAGAGGCGGAGGAGGAGGGCGAGGCAGCGGAGGAGGGCGATGAGGTGGTTGAGGCTGAGTACAAGGGCGAGGAGGAGGGAGTTAAGGAGGGAGGGGATGATGATGGGGGAGACGATGAGGACGAGGGTGAGCATGATGATGACAGTGATGATAGTGATGGTGATGAGGGACAGATTGATCCGTTACATTTTTTACTAATATTAATGACCTTTGATGTTTATTGATTTGTTGTGCCTGAATATATGTGTGATTAGGTAGGTCACATTATCTTTATTTTTTATCTATAAATAATAAAACTTGACTTAAAGATTTTCTGTAACTTATTCACCCCTCCCCAAGACATCCCACACCCCCGTGGACAGCCCACCCACCCCCTGGACACCCCACCCACCCCCCCTGGACACCCTGTACCCCCCTTGGATAGCCTCACCACCCTTGTGGATAGCCCACCCAACCCCCTGGACACCTCGTACCCCCTGGACATCCCCCCACCCCCATGGACAGCCCGACCACCCCCGTGGACATCCCTCCCACTCCCCTGGACACCCCTTCCCACCCAACCCCCTGGACACCTCGTACCCCATGGATAGCCCCCCACCCCCAATGGACAGCCCGATCACCCCCGTGGACATCCCTCCCACTCCCCTGGACACCCCTGACCCCCCTGGACACCCCTGCCACCCCCTTGGATAGCCCGCCACCCCCCGTGGACAACCCACCCACCCCCGTGGATAGCCCGTCACCCCTGTGGACAGCCCGCCCACCCCCATGGACAGCCCCTCCCCCACTCGTGGATAGCCTGCCCACCCCCCGTGGACTGCCTGCCCACCCCTCTGGACACCCCCGACCCCCCAGACACCCCTGACCCCCCTAGATATCCCCTCCACCCCTGTGGATAGCCCAACCACCCCTGGACACCTCTTACCCCCTGGACAACGTGACCACCCCCGTCAATAGCCTACCCACCCCCTGGACACCCCATACCCCTTAGACAACCCCGATCACCCCCCCTGGACACCCTGTTCCCCCTTGGACAACCCCACCTCCCTGGACAGCCCCACCCACCCCCTGGACAACCCCTCTCCCTGTGGAAAACTCCCCACCCCCATGGACAGCCCGCCCCACCCCCTTGGACACCCCTTTCCCCCTGGAGACCCCCGACCCCCTGGAAAGCCCCACTACCCCCGTAGACAGCCCGCCCACCCCCCTGGACATCCCCTCCCTTCGTGGATAGCCCCACCCCCGGGGACAGCCCGCCCACCCCCTGGACACCTCGTACCCTCCTAGAAAGCCCCACCACCCCCGCGGACGGTCCCCCCCCCCCCCCACCCCCTGGACACCCCGTACCCACTGGACAGCCCCGCCCACCCCCTGAACACCCTGTGCCCTCCTAGAAATCCCCCCCACCCCCATGGATAGCCCACCCACCCCCGTGGACAGCCCGGTCACCCCCCAGACACCCCGTACCCCCAGAACAGCACCCCACCCCTGTGGATAGCCCCCACCCCCGTGGATATCCTCCCGAACACCCCATACCCCCTGGACAGCCCTTCCACCCCCTTGGAGAGCCTGCCCACCCCATGGACACTCTGTACCGTCCTAGACAGCCCCGCCCACCCCTGGACACCCCGTTCCCCATGGAAATCCCCCACCCCTGTGGATAGCCCGCCCACCACCGTGGATAGACCTCCCACCCCCTTGGACACCCTGTACCCCCTCGATAGACCCACCACCACCGCGGAAAGCCCCCTGTTCCCCACGGACACCCCGTAGCCCCCAGATAGCCCCCACCCCCATGGATAGCCCCCACCCCCTTGGAAAGCCTGCCCACCCCTTTTGACACCTCGTACCCCCTGGATAGCCCCAACACCCTCATGGATAGCCCACCCACCCCCTGGACACCCCATACACCTAGAAATCCCCCCCCCACCCCTGTGGATAACCCGCCCAACCCCTTGGACAGCCCCCCACCCCCTGGACACCCCCTACCCCACTCAATAGCCTCACCACCCCTGTGGATAGACCGCCCACCCCATGGACACCCACTCCCCCCATGGATAGCCCCAACACCCGTGGGAAGCCCTTCCAACCCCCTGGACACCCCTACCCCCCATGGACAGCTCTCCCACCCCATGGACACCCCTTACCCCATATACATCCCTACCACCCCTGTGGACAGCCTGCCCACCTCCTGGACACCCCATACCCCCTAGACTACCCCTCCCACCCCCCTGGACATCCCCTACCCCCTGGATAGCCCCCACCCCCGTGGACAGACCCGCCCACCCCTGGACACCCCCACCCCTGGATAGCCATGCCACCCCCGTGGATAGCCCCCCCACCCCTAGACAGCCCCCACCCCTGAGGATTATAGGGTTTCTAATAACTCAAAGATCCCATTAATCATATATAACCACTTGGTTGCTTCCTGGGATCCTTGATCATTAATAAAAAATAGTGCATGGTATTTTAGAAACTCCCATGCATAATAAATGATCTGAGAAGAGAATGGTTATTCCACTTCCACAATAGTTTGAGTAGAGACCAAGACACAAAAATGACTACCTGAGATATCCCCTTATGGACTTTTTGAATCATTTATACTGGTAACATTCTAAATAATTATCAACAACAAAACCTTTATTAAAATAATATTATGTTCTAAAACAAGGGACACAAAATCACAAATCCCATAAAGATACATCATAAATAATTCTTCATAAAACCATTTCAAATTCACATAATAGAGACTTGTTTCTATTTAAAACTCCCCAATGGTTTATAAAAATACTTTTTAAGGTTCCATTTCATAAATCATATAGTATTTTTGTCCCACAAAAAATGTAATCCTTTTCCTAATAACCAAATCCCCTTTCCTACCATACACACCAAAAGAATTCATTTTCTCCTAAAGAAACACATACCATTGAAATAAACTCTATTCCAAAACAATTTTAAAAATACCAGTGATCTTAAAATCCATGAAATTAATTACATTAAAACCATTATAGCCCCCACCCCTCCTAGACACCACCACACCATCTAGACACCCCCACCCCTTGGACACCCCACCCCCATGGACATCCCCCACCCCCTAGATAGCCCCCACCCCTTAGACATCCCCTCCACCCCCCTAGACCGCCCCCACCCCCTGGACACCCCCACACCCATGGACATCCCCCTAACACTAGAAAACCCCCCAACCCCTGGATGCCCCCACCCCTCCTAGACACCATCCCACCACTTGGACACCCCTGGACACCCCACCCCTCCTAGACACCATCCCACCACTTAGACACCCCCTGGACACCCCCACCCCCATGGACAGCCACCCCCACCCTCTGGACATCACCCCACCCCCCTTGGACAGCCCCCAACCCCCTGGACCACCCCCACCCCCCTGGACACCACCCCTCCCCCTGGACACCCTCACCCCCTGGACACCCCCACCCCCTAGGCACCCCACCTCTATGGATTTCCCCCTACCCCTTAGATAGCCCCCAACCCCCTAGAAGCCCCCCAACCCTCCTAGAAACCCCCCACCATCTGGGCACCCCCATCCCCACGGACACCCCACCCCCATGGAAAACCACCCCAACCCCCTGGACCCCACCCCACCCCCCTTGGATAGCCCCCAACCCCTAGACTGCCCCCACCCCCTTGACACCACCCCACCCCCTGGACACCCCCACCCCCTGGAAACCCCCACCCCCTGAAAAACCCCCCAACCCCCTGAAAACCACCCCAACCCCTGGACACCCCCATGGACAGCCCCCCACCCTAGATAGCCCCCACCCCCTAGACACCCCCAACCCCTTGGATGGCCCCCACCCCTCATAGACACCACCCCACCACCTGGACACCCCCTCCCACCCCCTCAGACACCCCCACCCCCATGGACAGCCACCCCCACCCCTAAGCACCACCCCACCCCCCTTGGACAGCCCCCCCTAGACACCCCCATTCCCTCGGACACCCCCACCCACTTGGACACCCCCTACCCCCTTGGACAGCCACCCCAAACCCCTGAACAGCCCCCAACCCCCTGAATTCTAAATTGAATTCTTTATGTATTTAATTAACTTATGAATTATGAGTTAATAGTGTATGAGTAAACTTGTTGTATGTTTATACTTGATCTAATTACCTTATGAATTATGTGTTAATTCTGTTAATGGTGTATGTAACACTGACTACCATGGGATCTCTGAAATGTGAGTGTCCTCTCACCATTATGAGATGTCTGCACCAAATAAATAGAAATTGGTTAGTTGGAAGAGTGGTTGTCATGTGAATATTTAAATGGGGAAAACTATGTTGTGGTACATGTCATGGTTGGAAGAGTCTACTGTTTTTTATCTTCTATTGTAGGTGTTTTTTTGTTCTATTTTAAGTGTTGTTTGCATGTGTATGCAATAGAGAGGATGGGTGGCTTCTGTGCTGGGGGCTGTGCTGGTTTCTGGAAATACACTATACCAATAGTTTCAAACTGTTGGTAAAGTGTATTGGAGAATAGTTTTACCAACAGTTTGAATAAAACACTGGTAATACACTATACCAACAGTTTTAAACCATTGGTATAGTGTATTTGTAGAATATTTTTACCAACAGTTTAAAGGAACCGTTGGTAATACTTTTTACTAACAGTATAGAAACTTTTGGTAAACTAAATGTAATCTATATATCCCAACGGTTTATCAACCGTTGGTATAAATATATACCAACAGTTTCTATAAAATTGTTGGTATACTTAAGGTTATAGTGCCATATACCAACGATTATAGTAAAATTGTTGGTATAGGCCTTTTGAAATGGCTTACTAGCCAACAGTTTGCAGAACCATTGGTATATACTATACCAACGGTTTTTATGCATATACCAACAGTTTGAAACCATTGGTATATATTGTATTTCTAGTAGTGCCAACATAAAATTTCTGTTAAAAACATTATGATAAAGATCCCCCAATTTTGAAACAACCCAGTTAATTAAGGTAGTAGAGATATAATTGTATAGTTGGTCAACATGTTTCTCAAAGGGTGATTAGTCCTCAGTTGAATCAGTGTAAAACACTTATTCAACTTTGGAAATTGGTTTACTGAATTAAACACATACACACACTAACTACAACTAACTATCAGAGTCAATGTAAAAAAGTTTTATATTATTGAAATTATAAGTAGCGGAAAATAGAAAAAATAGAGTATTACAAAAATATAGTACACAGTATAGTTAAAAAAGAGGTTTAGTCTCAATCTGATACTTAATACTCTCCACTTTGTGATCACCTACCACCAAGAAGTTTATATAAATGATAAACTTGATACACATCCTGTATTGAGATTTACAACAGTTTTCACAAACTATCCAAGGGTCACACCCTCTAGAACAGTTATTTGTGGGATAAACACACAAGCAAGACACACATGGCCTCTTCCACAATTCTTTGTGGGAAACAAAGGAATAAAAGTTTGATGTGAGGATTTTTAGTATCCTCCAGTTCAAGCACAGGAGATAGTGTGTGTAACACACAAAGACAAACTTCCCAAAAGTGTAAAATAAAAGAACACAATAAAACTAGTATTATAAGATTGATTTTATAAAGATCTATGTGTTTTCAGTTCATCTCTTGACTCCTTGGAGTGAAGAATTTGCAGTTCAAGTCTTTCTCTAGAAGTTGTCATAAAAAAAGTGTCACAACTCTAGGGTATAGCTTTCAGGAACTGAGTGTTATGATTCTTGAGTTGATAGAGAGTTGATGTACCACATATTGAATATGTGAATTTTTTTTCCAAAATGATGTTTGTGATGCTCATGGGTTCACAGTGTAAGTGCTAGATGGATCTTCCTTGTTCTTCAGATCCGTCATGAAAATTAATCCCTCTCTCCAGCGTCCTTCTTTTCTTCCTAGGTCTTCTATTTTATATTTGAGGTCCAAAAATAGGAATAAGTAAACCACATGCAGTCCTCCTCGTACCTCATACTGTCCCCAAATACGGTCTCTTGATATGTCTAAAATCGACATTAATTAATGTTAGAAGCATTACATTTTCCAAATATGACCGTTAGAATAATCTTAAGAATTTGACAAAGTATGGAGTAGAAGAGTGAGCATTGGTAGGATGGTAATGGTAGCCTTCAGTGGTATCCTTCTCAATGGTAGCCTTCAGTGGTAACCTTCTCAACGGCGACCATACATTGATGAACTTGCATCAAGGACCTTTCATCGGTGACCTTTCATCGGTGACCTTTCATCGGTGACCTTGCATTGGCGACCTTTCACCAGTGAACTTTCAACTTAGATAAATGTTTCATTGTAATCTTGAACAAGAGAGTAGTGAGGTTAAAGATATATAGTTATCACTTGATAGAAACTAAGAATATTAATGACACACAATTATCCTATAATAAAAACATTATTATCACATAAATGAAACATGATTTGGTATAATAAAAACAGGTGAGTCCAACAGAAATTTTAGGTGAGAGAAAGACACCTCTCCCCCACACTTAAAACACAAAATTATGCCCAATGTTGACTCACAATGTGGGAGACAACTAAGTTCAGAATAGACAGGAAATTCAACAATTAAAGGATTGTGAAGGGGTAGTATTGAAGTTAAAAAGTTGTTTTCCACACAGAAAGAAAAAAACATAAACAAAAGAAAACCCACCGGCCACAACCAGCACATCAATCTCCTTTTTTGAATAGTTCATGCTTTAAGATGTTATAAACAGACAAATTAATTTTTTCAATTCAGTTCAAAAATAATTCTAATGGTTAATTATTTTTAGTATCAATTGAATGAAAATGAAAACAGTGGGTGCAAGCATGTTTCAGAATGCAGTTTAATATATTTTTTTACTCACTAGATTCTTGCAAGATAACACATAAAATAAACAAAAATTCACAAATTTCAAAAAGTATGGAAGAATTACCCTGCACTTAATTCACAATAGTAGACAATATGAATGAATTAAAATGTAAAAATTAAAAACAAACACTCCCCTAATGTTGAAGTTTCTTTTTTTATTATCCACATGGGTCCTCCCTATTATCATTGAAAATATTTTTTCTGGATGGTCTGTTCAAGTCCCTACAGGTGTAAACATATTAACATTATAATTCAAGATTTTGAGCTCAAAGTGAAATTCAAGTAAAGATTTAGTTAGGAAGTTTAATCATATTAAACCTATGTTCTTATCCCTATGGTTTTGTTGGAGTTCCACATGGAGTAACTACCTCATTATTGTACTACTAAGAAAATTAACATAAATTAAAACAGAAAGTATAAAGAAACTAAAGCAGGAAATGAAAAAGGATAATATTTGGATAGACCCCCCAAGGGGTCCTATATTTTGACTTTCCAAAGTTGGACAATTAGTGGATCAACCCCAGTCTGATAGAGGTTACAACTTCTTTCTTAAGAACCACTAGATTTGATTCTTTCCAACTTCAGTGACTTACATCTTGTAGAATACCCCTTGTTCAAATTCCTTAAAATATATTTCCTTAGTAGTGGATTAATTTTGGAGTTCTAGAGAGGAAAAAAATAAATGGGTACTTCCCCTCTTCATCAACATGAGGAAAAGGGTTCACAGGTTGTCATACTGTAACTCTTGGTTGTGACTTGTCCTCCAGTTCAGTCCAAAAAAATGATTCATAATTAACTATAGAAAATGTGTCAACACACTATATGACACTAGTACACATTTCCAAGAACCCCTATTCTTCTTCCACATGTGCTACTTCCTCAAGACACTCTAAGAAATCACATAGCTCAACTGACTCTTCAGAACCTACACAAGGAGAATAAAAGTTAGCATGGGCTATAAAAAGGGTAGAATCATATAAAAGAAAATTCTATTAAATAAAATGAAACACTCATTTAGTTTGGTCATCTTGATATTATCCAAGAGTAATTAGTGCCCCTGGGAGAATTTCAGGGTCAGAATTTATGTAGTCAACCTCCTCCAGCCTCTCTTCAAAATAGACCACCTCAGGTGCAGTGTATTCCCAAGAAAAGGAGAGGATTCCTGATGGTAGTTTGACCTGTTGAGTCAAGGAAAAATCATTATGCAATTCAGAACACATAAAATCATCAAATAAAGTATTGAAAATAAAATGATTTTATAAAAGTCATATAGCTTCATATGGTTCTAAATTTCTTATCTCCTTCATGATCTTGAAAATATTCTCTTGAAAATATCTTCATAATGTGGATCTTGAAACTCCAAACATGATTCCAAGTGTAGTTTAATTTCAAAAGTGGGAAACTCTAGTTCTTCTGTGACATAGAACTCATGAAAAAAATGTGAGAAAATTAATTAGGTTCTTTAACGAAGGATTTTAAATTTTGTGGTATCTTCTCCTTAAATTATTCAATTAGTTCTTCAAGAACATTAGGATGGAAAATTTTGAATTATTACCTAATTATATATGTTAGAAACCCAACATAACCCTATGAGGGTTGAGGTGATCTCATCATTTTTATTTTTAATTTTTTTTAATTTTTTATGTTTTTTAAAGAAAAATTTTGAGAAACCACTACACAAAACATTGATTCCCAAACAACAACACCAAAATTTGATAACATACTTATTGTGAGGACGGTCAAAGATACATTTATAGGACCCAAGATATAACATAGTGGCTAACCTCAGGGTCACTCTTAAAGGAGAAATGTTGAGTTCCCTATTAGTATTTTTGATAATCTTTTTGTGCTTTTCAGTTTTGAAAGCAACAAATAAAAACATCATGAAATAGTAATGACAATGCATTTGGGGATAATAAAAAATAAATGAACATAAGAATCCTAGATAAAAAACAACATCAAAAGAAAGAAAAGATAGAAGGACAAAAAAAATAGTCAGCAAGAACAAGTCCAGACTTTGGTCGATCCACCCTCAACTCTCTATCATAGATCTTATTAAGGATAAAAACAACAACTCTCAACTCACTTAGTGTATGGTTGATGGATCGATGCACACAACTCACTCTCCCAAAAAATTGGGTATTCGTGCATAGAATCACTTCCATCACATGATCACTCTCCCAATAGTGAAGAAATAACCTAATCAAATCACTCCATCCAAGAATATTGTTATGACCGAAGTGATCATCAAAGGATAAAAAACCACAAAATCCTCACTTAACCACTCGATTGAGAGAGTTATGATTAGAAGGGGATAAGGATCAAGGGAAATCAAGAAAGAAACCGATCTAGGGAAAGAATCTACTCTTTCACATCCCAATTTACCTTCACAGTCTCCTCAGAGTGACGAAGCAGTGATGATCTTCATGGAGTGAGGATCTCTATGAAGTGTTGATATTCAATTCCTAAATCTGGACTTGAAAAATAGATCTTCATTACTAGGGAATCTTGATCACATCAAAAAACAAGGAAGAATGGAACAAACATAATAATTGAAATTGAAAATAGAGACAGAAAAAAATTTGGGGAGGCTAAGTAGTATAGTCCACAGACGAAGACATGTGGAGGGTCGGGGAATCGGGCTTAGGTTCAGTCGGTGGGGCTTTCATCTTGGAGAAGCGCGCTCAGCTTCTTCAGCTTCGGTGAGGTGGGATTTAGCAGTAGACAATGGGAGTTACAGTGGTAGTGAGACATCCTCATCCCTAGTACTCATCCACTACAGTGGTCTGAAGGTCTTATTCAACAGTTGCAGCGATGGTTTGATTTTTCAACGGTGGGTTCGATTGGGGCTGGGTATTCTGATTTTTTTTATTCTGAAATATTAGTTATTTTAGATCTAGAAAAATTGGGTGATTTATTTGCGTTCTACAATCTCTAATTGGGTTGATTTTTATTATCGTTGGATTGTTTGTGATACTGGTGATTTTTTTCTTGTTGGTGTTGTTGATATTTTTTTTATTGTGATCCGGTTGAGAAGGATGACAACAGTGACTGGAGTATTTAAACAAAAAAAAGAATAAAAATGGTGGTTAAAAGAGAATGAAGTATTTAATTTTAAAATTCAAAAATGACTAAAACAAACATTATAATACACATTTGGATAAAAACATTATTATATTAATAATGTCTAGAAAGGACAACATTTGATAATTATTTATCAAAATACATTATTTTGATAATAAAAAGAGAATAAAAAGTGAAAAATGATGTGGAAAAGTGCAAAAAAAACTCAAAAACATCAAACTCTCCCACAATTAAATGTTTGTTTGTCCTAAAAAAATACATTCTCTTTGAATTTATAATATAGAAAAAATTATTTTTCATATTCATCTTGAATTGAATCATTTTATCTATTAATTACAAAGGAACAGAATAGGGTGTGGGATATGCTTTTCAGACAATGCTCAAAATTGGTCCTTCCTAGTTTCAAGAACACACTGGAAATCAAGGGAACAACGACTCATCTATCATTGAAAATTTCATTCCTCCTATATGAAATCACCTACTATCATACTTCAATTTCAGTTCAATTCTAAAAATGGGAAACTCTAGTGCTTCTGCAACAAATAATTTAAGTAAAAGTGAGAAAATTATTTAATCTCTTTATTTAAGGATTCTAAAGTATATCATCTCAATTTTCTTTATTTGGAAATTATGTCATTTTCACCATAAATTTTTTTTTAATGGTTTTAAAACTTCCACATGGATGTATTTTATCACAAATTTTCAGAATTTTAAGTTGTTTACAAATGCATTTCATTTTCTTTCCTTCAATGTTTTTTGTTCAAAAATTTACCAAGTGGAAAGATATTTTTCATTAAAAAGTTGCTTTAAATGTTTTAAAATCTTTTCCCTCGATATCTATTTTATTTTAAATTTTTTATGAATTTTATTATCTATAAATAAAATATTATTTAAAGGACATTTTCAACCACTTTTGACATTCTTTTCAATTTTTTTAAAAGAAATATTTCTAACAATTTTCATTGGAGTCTTTTTTAGCTTTCTTTATAAATAGTTTGAAAGGAATGTTTTTTTAATGTATAAAACATGAATGGATTTTTCCCACAATCATGTTCTTTCTTCATTATAAATATTCATATATAAGTTCTATATATTTTTATAGAATATCTTATTCACATTATTCTGAAAATTTTTATTTTAAAAATTTTGTCAAAAGAAAATGGTACTTGTTGTAATTTTTACGAGATAACTTAAAACGCTTTTAATTACCAGCTCAAAATCCAGTTATTATGAGCACTATAGTGGAAATGAATAATTTTATATGTTTTATAAATGATATAGTTCTTGGACATTGTTTATTATGATGTATGTATCCGATATATCTCTTCAATGAATTGGGTAATTATACGTTCACCAGAGGAGACATGTTGGAGTTAACCATGTGTGTTATTCCATTTGTAAGTGTGATTGTATTAATGATATGAAGGTGATGTCTCAAGGTACCTACATGTTTTTCTATTATTACAAATGAGTTTTTATTGAAACATTTTGATTTCAAAAGGTAATTAAATGATCTTATAATTTTAAGAAAATTTATGACCTTATTAAATAAAAAGGTTTGTTTTTCAAATAAATGATTTCATGTTTTTCAAGAAACCCTTATGATTATGAATTTGAATTTATGAATTCCTATCAAATATTTTATGAAAAAATTATCCAAATAAGTTGATTTCATGGGTAAATAATTTATTATTGGTGAATGTTTTTTACAAAAGGTGAAAACTTTCTTATGGGTTTTCATGAATCTTAAAATGAACTACCTGTTGGAGTTGGTGCCCTTGAACCAACTTCCATATACTTTATGATAACCAATATTCATAGTTTTAAATATTAATAAACTCTTTATTACATCATGATTGTTCTTTTATGTAACATAGTATGTGATAATGTCCTAAGAGTAGTTGTCGCACTAAAATGTCATAGTAGTTCCCTGCTATAATGAGAACCCAGAAGTGCTACGACACTATTCTTAAATATATGGTCTATAGATATATGATATAATTTGAGGGATAGAAATTATACATTCTATTAGGGATGGAGAATCATAGGACTTTTAGGCATCTTCTCATGGTGTATGAACTTAGTGATATCTAGTTTATGATATTATGAGAACAAGACCACCAGTAGGAAATCCACATTCATATGATTCATTGAATATTACTATTTGTGGACATGTGTATTGACCCTTAGAATTTATGATTATTATTAATTAATTTTATTTGTTTCGTACTATGATGTATTGATGAAAACTGTGAGGACATATGTTCACGAAGAGGTAGGATATGTTAAGTGTGTCTTGAGAAATATTTAATTAATGAATAATGTGAGAAAATATTTCCCCCTTATTTAATTGAACTTGATATCTTAGGCCCTTGGATGGAAATGGAGTAGTACACATAAATAAATTACCATGGTGTTCTATAGAAAAGTTTGATTTCCAGAAAGTCAAAGAAAGAGACATCAAGCACATAGCTAAAGATATTGTATTATACAGTGAGAATCTGTGTAAGGTGTTATGTCATTGTGGTATTAAATTTTTTCTCTATGGGTTCCTTGGCGTGTTGCTATATGGAAACCTTGGACTTTTTCTTTCTTCTCCTGATGCCACTGAGAAATAGGCCTAGAGGGTCATACACTAAGTGTATCCAGAATCCCAGTTAAATAAAATATATTATTATTTATTATTTAACAAATTGAATAAATTATATATTTTATGAGGTTTAATAATTATTCATGTTTACTTGATCGCATATATTCCATCACCAGTTATTATAGAGTATATCATGTGAATAAGAATATTTAATATTAATATTATTATTGACATAATATTTTATTCACATAATATACTCTGTAATAACTCGTGATGGAATATATGCGATCAAGTATACCTGAATAATTATTAAACCTCATACGAGAATATAATTTATTCAATTTGTTAAATAATCATATGATGATAAATAATATATATTGAATAATACTTGAATAAATTGTATTCAATTTTAATTCATGAGTTTATCACATGTTATGAAATAATATTATTATTAATATTATAAGTGACATGGGGTTCTATAGGGATTAAATAAATAATAAGTGGAACTTGTGAATTTTTTTATTTCTAACCCTAGTGGTATATAAAACCAATTATATTATCTTTCAATGAATCCAATTTCATTTGTTTCGGGTGTGCACAATGAATATGAAGAATACTCTCAAAGCCTAAGAGAGATCCATTTTCTAAGAATGATCCCATGAATGGAGAACAATATTTCTCCACCATCCACTCTTGAGTCAAGAGAGATCAACGATAATTATTTGGAGTGATTCTCGTGGCAATCAAAGGAGAATGACACAAGTGTTAAGATCTATCACGCTAGCACCCAAATATTCCTCTAGTGATGTTCAGAGATTTGTGGAACACTTGTAGATCATTACTAGAGATAATCTACTCTTTATCCCTACAACACAACAATAGAACAATGTAGATCTATTGTCAGATACATCTATGAAGAAAGAATTTCCATAAGGTAACACTTTAATTGAATTAATTAATTATAAATATTATGTGATGATCCTATGATTGGTTCTGGCATTTTATCCCTTTTCTATTTTCTTTGATTCAATTTCTTTGATCACAATGTTTATCTTCATGTAAATCTTAGATCGATGATCAATCATGACAAAAAGAAAAGTTGGGCATGACCCATCACATGATTCCTCTATTTTTTGAACCTACAATTAGTATCATAGAAGTCATATAATTATTTGTAATTATTTAAAGATCATTGATTGATTTATTCATTTTTTTCATTTAGTTTGAAATTCAAATTTAATCATTATTTAAACTAAACTATGATATCTGCTTCTTCCTCTTTAATTTCTCATAAATTTAATCAAATCGAATAATTTTTTGAATGAAATAATGTCAAAGGAATCATCTGAAGTGTCGAGGATTCTGGCTAGATAACATAAGAGTACACACCATGCACTAGTGTTCAATGTATCAAGAATTAATTCTGAATTAATTCAAGGCATGTGCATTTATTACAAATGGTTCATTTAATTTTACATTACATGCTGACCATGCCGGCCTAGCACATGGTCTGCCATAGTACATGCTGTGTAGCCCACATACATGGTGTGTAGTCCTTTAGTCATAAAAGGGTTGTGTATCTTATTACACGACCTACCTGGCTGGTGACCATGTAACTTAGTGGACACACTTCATGTAACCCATATACATGACATGCACTCCCATATTTTCCATGGAATAGTTTATACTCCAAGACCCTAGGTGTGTGCTGTGGATAGACAATGAGAAAGGTTCATGCCATGTAGCTGTCTTGTACACTCTGTGAACTTATACTAAATTACACATAATTAAAATTAATTAATTATACTGTATAAAATGTATTAATATTTTCTTCCATGTGTTCATTAAGTTGATAAGATATTCCTTGTGATGGGTTTTAATACATATATAAATTTTTAATTAATTTTTGTGTAATGTTCAGATTTTCATATAATGTATGAGTCTTATTATAGTTATTAATCTATGTAAATTAAAGTATAACATGTGATAGAAAATCATATAATCCATTTAATCATTAAGTTTATAGTACACTTGATGAAATTATGTGATATGTCATGTATTCCACATGTCGCAAGAGTAAATAGTATATGAGTATAACACATGCTGGGTAGATTCAAATGGGTATTCACCATGTTTCCTTCATGTTACTTTAATGTATGCAGTTAAGTTTAAAGAAATTTATTTAATTTTTTTAAAATTATTATGGATGAGAATATTAATGAAATTCAGATGAGAATTAAGAAAAAACAATTGATTAATTAAAGAATACTATTAATTAATTCGAGTTCACTTTATCTTAAATAATAACGATTACAATTGAATGCTAATTTTATTAAATGTTTAATTCATTGAATGCATGTGGATGATCATGAGAATAGAACATACCTTTGAATGAGATTGGTTTCATTTAATTTTTTATTAAGTTAAATTGTTGTCCAGGCTGTCATCTCTCATCCCATTATGTATGGGCCCACGTTCCCATGGTTTCTTTTATTCAAACCCTTTCCCCCTTACCTACGTGTGAGTAGAAACATATGTAATGGATAGAGCTCCCAATAAAGTGGAGGAGGTAAAATTTTGAGCCGAGGCGAAACCAATCCAAGAGAGATATATAGGTGGATAGTTGGAAAACTATAACACAAACCTTAATTGGTTCAAGGTGTTTCCCCTTGGTCGATAGTTATTTTATCATCTTCTAGATATGATATCCATTAGTAAAAGATAATTTTTGTACTTATTTATTAATTTATATATTTCAAGTTTCATGGTTATTTCATTATCGATGCTTTTTCATGATCACTTGAATTAACGAATTAAAAATCATGTAATATAGATCTAAAATAAATTGTCTTATGCGTAAATATTATCTAATACATGTTTAATCAATTAAGTAAATCCAATAAATATTAAAAATCCTTTAATATATATAATAATTAGAAATCTATGTATAAATAAAAAATCCCTCAATTATATATATTAAGTTTGCATAGCCTTCAAAAAAATTAGTTAAAATCATTCCATAGTTTAAAGTTCTTTACCAACCAAGTTGGGGTGACTTCTATTATCGAGGAATTCTAACATGATGTTTTGGATTGACTTAAATTAGTTGACATCGAGGTTTGAATTCCAAAGAATGGAATGGTGTAATTGAGAGTAAAGGGTTGAGAAAATCAAATTTAAGGATTTCAGGATTGGGGAGTACACTCAACATATCAAGGAACTATGAGTTAATGAATTTGGAATTTGGAATTTCATCCTAAAACTATTCAATCTAATTGACCATCAAAATTTGGGGTTATGAGAATGGGAATATGGATCATTACCACTATAATGTCTAAGAAACCAGATATTCCAAAGCCAAGGGTGAAGACTATTAGGTTTCAATAAAATAGTAGGAGATTAATAAATATATTATTTATTTATTTGTCTTAATTTAATCAGATAAAGTACTAAAATTATTCTCATCATATTTGTAGAAACAACAATAAAATTAATTCTTACATATCACTGCGGTCGATAATCAAGAAGGATAACCTTCTCATTGAAACAAATTTCCAAGATTGGAAAAGGATATTTCATGTTATAATACACCAGGAAACTAAATTATATGTGCAGGAAGAACCTCTTCCTAATGTACCTAGTAATGAGGCTTGGTAGGAAGAGTTATATCTCTATGAGAAACATCTAAACGGTGCAGTAAGTGTTTAGTGTTTTATGCTATCATCTATGAAAAATAAGCTCTTGAAGAAACATGAGGACATGTAAGCGTATAATATGATGTATCACCTTTGAGATCTCTATCAAGAGAAGGTGAGACAAGAGAGATATGAGATCTATAATGCTCTGTTTATAACTAATCTTAGAGATTCATCACCAGTTGGGCCTCTTGTAGTAAAACGTATTGGATACATGGAATGGTTATAAATCTTTGAGATTAAATTCCCAGACAACTTTCCCATAAATCTCATACTTTCATCACCGCCCAAGACCTTCTCTAATTTTATTGTTATTTATAATATGAGAAATAATTAAAAGAGTCTTTTAGATCTTCTTAATTTAATTATCCAAGTGGATAAGGACAAGGGTAATAACGAACCCACATTTTTTATTGTGAATAATAAATGACAGAACATGGAAAAGGGACCAAAGACTCATAACAAGTCGAAAGCTCTTGAGCATCGTCATTCCAAGAAGAGGAAGATGTAGAGGCAGGACAAGGAAAAGGAGGAAGTATGTTTTTCATGTGTTAAACAAGGCCACTTCCATAAGCAAGTGGAAGCTAATGGTGCATTCATTATTGAGTGTAATATTTCAATATCTACACATTGGGTATTAGATAAAACTTTTGGTGATCAAATGTATATCCAAATGCAAGAACCTAGTATATTTTGAATGATTTATATAGTAGAGGTGGATCTATGAGATTCCAATAGTGTGAGGCTGGCTACTCTAACCATTGGTGACTACCACCTTTAATTTCCAACAAGAATGATATTGGTTTTAAAGGATTGTTATTATATACCAATAGCTACAAATAATATAATTTCTATATCATGCCTGGATGTAGATGGTTTTATTTTCATGTTTATAAATAAATGTTTTTATTTTATAAAAACAACATATGTTATGGTATGGATCATTTAAATAATGGTATTTATATATTAAATTACAAAAACCATGTATTGAAAATAAATAATGAATCATGTTCACACAACTCATATAACACCCAGCTATGGAATCACCATCTTGGTCATGTAAATGAGAAGAATTTGACAAATATCTATCAAGATGGTTATTTAGAATCTTATAAGATAAAACCACCTAAAAATACATCATGAATTTTTATAAGGAAAAAAGACCAAACCATCATTCAGTGGGTAGGGTGAACAACCCCCACAGCTTCTAGGAATGATATAGATAGATGTGTGTGGACCATTTTGAGTAGAATCTTGAGGTGGGTATTCTTACTTCATAAATTTTACTGATTACTTGAGTAGATATGGAAATGTATACTTGATGGTGTATAAGTTTGAGTCCTTTGAGAAATTCAAAGAATTCAATAATGAAATAGAGAATCAACTTTGAAATAAGATAAAGAAGTTTTGATCAGATGGAAGTGGTTAATGTCTTAAAAAAGATTTTATCAACTTTTTATGGGAGTTTTGGATTCTATCTCAAATCGCACCAACTTATACACCATAGTGGAATGGTGTTAGTGAAATTAGGGATCGTACTTTATTATACATGGTAAGGTCGATTTTCACGACCCGACCCTACCCGGGCTCGAGCCGCAACTACCCCAAGTCCACCTCCATAGGCCAGGGGCTGGCGACCAGTGCCGAAGGCACAACAACTCGGGGAGGCCTTTGCCTAAGTACCTGTACACACACACGTAGAACACTCAATGAAAAAAGTGCAGAGAAAAAGAGAAAAGACAAGTAAAGTAAAAGGGAAACTGGTATAAATAAACTACAAGTGCATCGTCCTCTAATAGTACAAAGCAAGTGCTGAAAGTAACTGAAAAGAAAAGGGGCAAAACACGCACCTAACCAGAAAAGTGTCACAACCCGGCAATAGGTAAACAAAAAGGAAATCAGCTGGAAGGGTCCCCCACCTGAAACCCGACTCCGACCACCGCACGTAGTCCACGCTCCCGAACTCTTAAGCTCCACTGAATCCACGACCAACCTGTCCGTCGTCTGCAAGGGCACACCAAGTGCAGACAAAGCCCAAGCAGGGGTGAGTATAAAAATACTCAGTGGGATACCCCGAAGGCTCGAGGGAGCAACAAAGGAGGTACCAAAGGGTGATAAGTAGATCGAACAGGGAGAAGCAAAGGAGTACAAACAAAAGTGAAGTAAAGAGTATAGTAAAGAGTCCAGCTCAACCCAACAAGAGGAAAGAAGGTAGACTCATCCAGACACAAGGAGCTGGAAATAGTGAGAAGATGAAATTACCATCGAGTATTCGCTACCTATAGTAGGAGAGTAGACTCGTCCAACCACGAGAATCTAGACACGGAAATCACGTGGCATACCCCGTGCATCTTCTCCTCTCCTAGAAGGAGAGTAAACAAAACCAAGAAGTGGGTACTGGAACAAGGTATATACATATCCATATTCTCTGTCATGAATCCTGAACAAGTTCGTAAGGGGATCTCCATCCCGTAGCTCAGCCCAAGAAGGTGAGTAGCCAACAGTCCTAGAAATAAACCCATCGATGCTCAACATCCCGCACGTCTTCCCCGAACTACAAGCCAAGGGGATCAAACCACCGCACCTTGACACTATCTGCTTTGGGCTGCACTGACTCACCCACATGGTTTTAGGTCGCATCACCAGGATGCGTCTCGGTGGGGGAGAATCTCCCCGTGCTTGAGAGTTCTGAGGGAACGTCAAACTATAACTCGCCACTGCCCCGAAGTCGAGAGGTCTTCTCAAAGTCGACAGGCGACCCCCTGCCGAGCCTCGCTGGAGGGTCCCTGGAAGTTGATGGGTTCCCACTACAGGGAGACCCGTCAAGAGTCGATGGGTGCCACAATGCCCAGTCCCGTAACAAGGTAATTTACTGGAGTGTGACCCGGATAAAGTCGGCGACGGGACTGCTGCCCAGCCCAGCTGGAGGTAACCCGACATCGGGGACCACTGCACAGCCCAGCTGGAGGTAAGCCCGGCATTGGGGACCACTGCCCAGCCCCGCTGGAGGTAAGCCCGACATCGGGGACCACTATCCAGCCCCACTGGAGGTAAACCCGGAACTTCTCTGGCCATCCCTGCTGGATGGTACTGCTCGGTGAACACCACCGTACTGGCCATCCCTACTGGATGGTACAACTGGAAAGCCCTGCTCGAAACAACCTCAGCCATACTGGAAACAACCTCAACCCTACTGAAAAAGACCTCAGCCCCACTGGAAACAACCTCAGCCCTGCTGGAAACAACCTCCTGGGTAGAGGATCGGTGCCCGCGTAAAGTGTTGGTCACACCGAATCCATAGGAACTCTACCAGGAAACACAAATAAACAGGAGAAACTCCCCATGCCTCTCATGGAGATCACACTCCAATCCACCGAGTCACTATCGAAGCGGACCGAGACAAATCATCCCAGAAAGTGGGGAAACACCCACACTGTACGAACACCCGTAGTCGTAAATGGTGCCGTTGTCCGGTGAAAGGGGCACAGTACTGAAACCCCTCACAGCTGAAGAAATAGAGAAACCAAACCATCTCTGTCGGCCAAACAAGAACGGAACCAGGGGAAAACTCAACCCTGTCGGTCAACAGACGAGCATAGGACCAGGGGAAAACTCAACCCTGCTGGTCAAAAAACGAAAACAAAGGGACCCTCTACGTCACGAGAGGTCAAAAGTACATAAAGAAGAGCATGGCAAGCACATGGGGCCCACAGGACGTGTGTCCCCAAGTCAACCCCAACCAAGCGTACAAACATTCTCAGTTACCAACATCCACATGTACCTCCCAGCATTCCCATATACTCCCAGAGTATACCACATTCCATCCCAAAGACTAACGTGCACATGACAACCAACGTCAATGCGAAGGCGTGAATGTAAAAACTCCACCTCAAAGGCCCAGGCATGGCCAACCACATCTCTTCAAGCACTTACATCTCTCACACGGGAGTGCACGTGATCACACACCAAGGGTCCGCTACAAACATGGTAGAAGAACTGCCACCGGGGAACCCTTCACATTTCCCCATTTAATAAGATTGCGTATGAGGCTCCACTCTCCTAAAAAAATTACACCATTGTAATCCTCGCAGAAAAACATGTGAGATAGACTACTTACTCGCCTCAAACGGATATGCGAAGGAAAAGTCACCAACACCGCCTCACACCCGAACGACGTCCCGTGATCCCGAGCCTCGGCCCCTTAAACAGTCGGGCGCATCGCACCATTGAGATCCCCTCAAGAAAACACGTCAAAAAGACTACTCACTTGAGTGCAATAGATATCCGGAGAAAAAGATACATTCCGGCTTACCGCGCACGAGCGGTACCACGTGGGACCCGCACCCCGGTCCCGAAGCGCTGCCAACGAATCGCACCATTGCGATCTTCTCAAAAAAGTACACAAGATGGACTATTCACTTGTCCAAAACGGTTGTCCGGTGATAGAGATGGAAAATCACTGTCAACGCCCAAACGACCCTCGTGGGGCCCGCACCATCGTGCGGAATTTGGGCGGGCGGATTGCACCATTGAAATCCCCTCAGAAAAACATCCAGAATCGACTGCTCGCACGCCCCGAACGGACGCCGGATGAGAAAGTCGCTAAAAGCTGCTCGCAGCTCAAAGGACGGGCCATGGGGCCCACACCTGAACTCCGGTTTTGGTGCCCGAAACCTCCCTGGAAAACTCTGCCTCGACGCCAGGGTCGCAACACCACTGACGGTGCCCAATTCGACCATTGGATGTGTTCGCGCCGTCCAAAACAAGAATCCCCAGAAAAAGCGCTCAACCGCTTGATGGCATGTCGCGCTTCCGAGGCCCCTGTCTCAGGGATTAAAATAACCCGAAACCATATCAAAATATTCCTCTCATTCTGAGGCACGCAACGCTGAAGAGGGCTCGCGAAACCGACTCCCGATTTATGATTTATAAAAAAAATAAATCATTTTATAATAATAATAATAATAATAGTAATAATAATAATATTATTATTATAACCTTATTATTTTATTTTATTATTTTATTTTTATTTCTTTTTTTTTTTACCGCACCGGTCGTCTCTCCTGACCAGACCTGCCTCCCGCGGGTCTTCCTCCCGCACGACCGCCTCGCCGCACGCCTTCGCTGTAGCTCGCCTCGGCATCTTGCCCCTGGCCACCAGCCTGCCGCTGTCCTACAGCCGAAGCCGTCGCCGACCGCCTGCGCCCTGGCCGCTCGCTTGCAGCCCCAGCGGACCGCCGCCGCAGCTCCGCTCCCCACGGCTCCTCCCTGCCACTCGCTCGCCCGACCCCCGTAGCTGAGCGCCCTGCGTCGAGCCCGCCGGCTGCCGCCACGCTCGCCCGACGCCCTTTGCCCCAGCCACTCGCCTGTGCCACCGTCCACCGCGCTCCATGCTCGCCCGGAGGACCCCCGTGACCAGCACCGACCAGAAAAAAAAAACAAAACCCGCAACCTTCGGCGGGTGATTGCGAGCGCGTCGGGTCTCGGATTTGAGAACCGAAAAATGCGTTGTAAATATTATAAATTCTACTACGCATATATGGGATTTGATCAAAGATTTAACAAAATATTCATGCATAAAATTGAGTTCAAAGGGAGGTGCGGGATTTTAAAAACGAAGCATGATCCTACCTTGTAGGGCGCAACCCGAAGCTTCTCGGTGATCCGCCGGAGCTTCGTCTTGGAGAGGGGAGGAGAGGAAATGGGAGGAGGAGCTTGAGAGGAGAGCTCTCCTTGGGTTGCTGGCTTCTGCCAGAGAATGAGCAGGGGGATGAGGAGGGAGAGGGGTGTATGTTTATTTAAGGGAAAATTAATTAAAAGCTTAATTAATTAAGTCCCCAAAATGACCCACTTACGAAACACTTGACATGGTCGAGGTTAAGCCTCCCCTAGGGTGAACACCACCTCCCGAGGACAACAGTGTTCTCGGAATTTCTAATCTGAGGCCCCGTTCAAAAGTTATTAAACTTAGCGCCCGAGGCCGCCATATTACGAAAACACCCCTGGGGCCATTTTTCACAGATGACCCGCGCCCGCGAAACTTACACCCCTACTAGGGTAAACAGCACGCTCCAAAATCAATGGTGACCTCGGTTTCCCAATCCGAGCTACCTTCTAAGATATAAACGAGTTTAACCATTAAACAAATAAATTAATTAATTAATTTTTCCGTTTAACGTTCCGGGAGCGGGCGAGGGGTCCAAACATCCCGCACCGACAAGTTTTATGTCATTCCTAGGGTAAACACCCCATTCCGGACCCATCTGTACACTCAGATATCTACTCCGGATCACTGTTTAGGATTTATCCCATTTATTTTGCATTCTCAGTGTGAAAGCACTGAAAATTTAATTCCGGCCACACCAGGGCTCAGAATCGCACGCCATCTGAAGGCGCTGCTCTGGAATAATATCAAGAATATTCCCAAGTCTTTCGCAGCAAAAACCGGGTTCTTACATCGATGATGATTCATGTAGAACTTCACTTATCTGTTTGTGGATATGCATTACAAACTGAATCATAAACATTAAACGGAGTACCAAATAAATCATAAAACATAATTCCCTTCAAGTTATAGATTGGAAAGAAACTCATTTTTTCACATACACATGTATGGGGTTGTGGCACATTTTTTATTTACTTCTCAGCCAGCAAACTAGAACCTTAGGGCACAAATTCTATCTTTATAGGGTATCCCAAGGAAACACAGGGATACTACCTATACAAACCCTCATACAAGAAAGTTAATATTGCCAGAAAATCAAAATTTCTTGATATGGATCACATCCTCAAAAAGGATAGTGGGAAAAAGATTAACTTTGATGAATTTTATGCTCAATATACACAAAAGTTGGTATAAGAACAAATTCACCGGGTACTCATAGAATAAATTGTTTCTGAAACACAAATACTACATAGAAGCACAAGAGAGTTAAGGAAACCAAATAGATAAGGTTTTATTGTCACCAAATACGGTGACTCATTATTGGTTTATAGTGATGAAACTATCTCCTACAAAGAGGTAGTAGAAAGATCATAAGCTTCAAGATGGATAGAAACCATAAATTATGAAATGTATTCCATGTATCATAACTATGTTTTGGTTTTGGTTGATGTTCTAGTTGATGTAAATTCTTGTAGGGTGAAAAAGGGTATTCAAGAGATAACTGAACCTAGAAGGTAAAGTAAATACCTATAAAGAAGTGATAGTTATTAAAGGTTTTAAACAACTTCAAGGAATTGAATATGATGTGACCTTTTCCCCAATCGTCTTGCTTAAATCCATCAGAATTATACTTACTATAGGATCTTACCATGACTATGACATTGGGTAGATGGAAGTCAAAATAGATTTTCTTAATGGTAAACATCAGGGAGATTTCTAAATGACACAACCATAAGGTTTTGTGACTCCAGGTGATGCTAAAAGGGTTTCCAAGGTATAAAGATCGATTTATAGATTGAAGAAATCATTTAGGTCATAGAACATTAGCTATAATGAAGCTATAAATGAATTTAGTTTTATTAAGAATGAATGTGATCCATGTGATTACAAGAGTTTTAGTTGGAATGTGGTCATTATCCTAGTAGTATATGTTGATGACATATTACTTATTAGAAATGACATACCAGTCTTATAGTTTGTTAAGGACTGGTTAAAAAAGTGTTTCTCCATGAAATAATTAGGTGAACTATCCTATATTTTAATGATCAAGATCACTCTTGATAGATCCAAGAGTCTTCTTGGACTATTTCTATGTATATACATTGACCAAATACTAAAGATATATTGCATGAAAAAATACAAGAGGGGATTGGTTCTAGTGTCACATGGTATACATATTTCTAAGAAAATGTGTCCTCAGACCCAATAAGAGAAAGAGAGAATGAGTAATATCTTATATTAATTAGTAATAGGATCAATCATATATGACATGTTGTGTACTAGACTTAATGGTTCCTATGAATTGAGCATGGTATGATGATATCAATAAGATCCAGGAGAGAAACATTGGTCTATTGTTAATGATAACCTCAAGTATCTTAGAAGAAATAAGGATATGTTCTTGGTGTATGGAGAAGATGAGGAGATAGTAATCAAGGGTTACTATGATGATAGATTTAAAACAAATTAGGATGATCTGTAGTTGAAGTCAGGATATGTTTTTTGTCTCAATAGAGGAGTCGTGAGCTAGAAGAGTTAAAAGTAGCCATTTGTCGCTGATTCTACAGTGGAGTCTGAATATATAGAAAATTTTTATACAGCTAAAGAATACATTTGAATATATAAATTTTCCTAGGAGATTGATGTGGCACCTAGTAGTAAAGACCCTATCACATTTTATTATGATAATACTATAGCGGTGGATCTTGAAAAAGACCCAAGGTCACACCAACAGACAAAGCATATACTCTGAAAGTGTTACCTTTGGAAGGGGTTTTTATCAAAGAGGTGAGGATGATTTTAGAAGAGTAACCATGAAAGAGAATTTGTTAAAACCCTTGAATAAAGGCCTAGATTATAAAAATCATTATTATCATGTGAGATCTACCAGACTGAAGGTTGTTAGAAATTGGCTCTAGTGAAAGTGGGAGTCAGTTGGAGTTGGTTCCCTATTACCAAATTCTGTGAACTTTATGATAACTAGGGTTCATAGTTTTGAATATTAATAAACTTATTATCACATTATGATTTTTCTTATAAATAACATATTATGTGATAATTTCCTAAGAGTAGTTGTCTCACTAAAAGGGCATAATAGTTCCCTTCTATGAAGAGAACCCAGATGTGTTATGACACTATTATTAAATATATGTTATATAGTCAGATGATATCAGTTGAGGGATAAAAATGACACAAGCTATCAATGGTGGAGACTCGTAGGGATTTGAAGCTCCTTCTCATGCTGTACGACCTTGGAAATATTAGGTGAAGGATATTATGAGAATGAGACCCGCCAGTATCAAATCCACATTATTATGTATCATTGGATGTTTCTTTATGTGGATGTGTGCATTGATCCTTATAAATTAATATTATTATTGGGTATTATAAGTCATGTACTTTGATATATTGATGAACTCTATGATGAAATATTCTTATGGTGAGGTAGGATACATTCGGTGCTCCATAGGTAACATTTCATCAATGAATAATGTGAGAAAGGATTTTCCCTTCTGTTCTTTAATAGAAGTTGATATCTCATCCCATTTTATGGAAAGGATATAGCCTAAATAATCCATGTCCATCGTGTTCTTTAGGAAATTTTGATATCCTAAAAGTAAAATAAAGTGACATCGATCACATAGGTTGATGACACCACCATGAAACCTTCTTGATTAGAGATATCATGATAAAGAGATTTTATTACATAGTGAGTGTCTGTATGAGGTATTATGTCATTGCGGTATTAGATATGTTCTCTATGGGTTCCTTGTCTTGTTTCTAGATTCTAACCTTTGAATTTAGGCCAATTTTCCTAATGTCACTGATAAAGAGGCAAAGAGGGTCACACACTAAATGTATCCAGAATCCTAGTTAAATAATATATATTATTATTATTATTTATTTAACAGATTGAATAAATATTAATCCCACACATGGTTTAATAATTATTCATGTTTGATTGATCATATATATTCCATACCTAGTTATTCGAGAGAATATTATGTTTGTAGAGTATTTAATAAAAATTCAATTATTATTTAGTGAAAATAATATTTATTTATTTATTCGGGACTAATGAAGTGATATATTTTTATTAAATAAATAGTAATTATTCAAGACGACATATATAGTGTGGAGGAATGGTGGATCGAGTTTAATATACCAATGAGTAATAATATATATTGAATATTATTTGAATAAATAATATTTAATTTTAAATTGTGAGTTTACCACATGTCAAGAAATAATAATATTATTAATATTTTTATTGAGATGGGGTTCCACAGTTATTAACTAAATAATAAGGGGAACTTGTGAAAATATTTATTTCTAACCCTAGTAGTATATAAACCCTGTTATATGATTTATCAATAGAGCCAATTTCCTTTGTTTTGGTTTTTTAAAAAGAATTATAAGAATCCTCTCAAAGCCCTAGAGAGCTCCCTTCTCCAAGAACGCTCCCCAGAATAGAATTTAATGAGTGGTTAAAAATATAATAGAGTGGCATGACGTTAGTGAATTTAAAAAATAAAGGGTCACTACTATAAAATAGACCTTTAATAGTGCTATTCTTTATGAGTGATTTTATTTATCACTGATAAACAGTACCCTTTATCAGTGCTTTAGTTTTAGTGCTGATAAAGGGTACCCTTTATCAGTGCATTATTTTAGAGCCAGTAAAGGTCCAAAATAAAATATGTTGGTCAGAGTGAGTATATCAAGAGGGGGGCATGAATTGATTACTCAATAAAAATTTCTGTTAAAAATTTATTATTTTGAAATCCCATGAATGTTTTAAAACAAAAAAGTTTATCAAAATAATTATTATGATATAGATCTTAATATTTCCAATTATTTTTCTAAAGTTTTATTAGGTCTCAGATGAATAATATAAAATATTATTAGATACTTTGAAATTAGTTAACTTGATAGAAATACTATATGAACACAAATGAAGATAAACTATTAAAGAATATATATATATATATATATATATTGTTTACAGTTAAAAAAATTAGTTTTAAAGAAGAAATTAAGTTAAACAAAATGAAAACACATAGTGGAAAGAATGAATACATGAGGCTTAGTCTCAAGTCGAGACTTAGCCCTCTCCACTTGGTGATCACCTGCCACCAAGAAGTTTACATAAAAATAAACTAAATAATACACAACCTAGATCAGGTTTTCAATGGATAACACTATCTAGGTAACAAATGACCTCTTCCACAATTATTCATGGGAGCCAGGATAAACAAGCCACACATGGACCTATACCACTCTTATCTGCGGGATAAACAGAATAAGGAAAGCGTTTGAGAAGATATCATGTATCTTCCAGTTTGGTGCAAGAGACAATGTGTGTATCTAAAACAGAGTATAGCACACACTACTCAAAAATGTAATAAATAAGAACAGAATCAAGTGATCTAGGATTATAGAGTATAGAGATTTTTGGTCTATTATAATGCATCTTGTGACTCTTGATTTTAATCATCAATAAATCTTGAGTCAAGTTTTTATGAAATCATCAAGAAAAAAGAGTTTCACAAACTCTTTTTTTCTAAATGGATGAAAGTGATAGATATGATGATGCTTTTGATTCCACATCAAGTGTTTACAAAATGTGAGATATTTGGGTTTTCAAAAGATTCAACTTGATGTATTTTGGTAGTTCAAGCTTCTATGCTATTTCTTGCATGTGTTCTCTTTCTCTTCTTTTCATGAGGGATTTTTCTACTTTTTTATCAGAAATAACAGCAAGATAATTATCCAGAGTTACTTACTCATACTACACATTCTGACATGATTTAGTGATGGTGTTGTAAGATCTGTCAGTTTCTTGCATTATGAAAGTGTGTTGCGTTGATGGTATGATACTTGGGGTATAACATTAACAATATGTTTCCCTGTCAGTATAACCCTGATGGTATGTTGCTTTGGAAGTGTGAAATTGGTAGTATGACACTAGCAGTCTCTCTTAATTTTCCAATTTTATGTTTCGGTGGAATGAAATCTTGGCAGTGTGTTGATAAATAGTGTCTCGTACTTTGTCAATTATTCTATCTAGCGGTATGATGGTCTGACAGTGTGATGTCCTGGTGGTATCTCAAACTTAGATATTTTTATGCTAGCGGTGTGTCATGAACAATGGTGTATGACTCAACTGTGTCTCATACTTAGAAAAATTTATCACATGTTATCAGAATATATATTTCTTACAAAAATACATAAAATTCATCAGTATTATTAGAATCATGATTTCATGATCATTAAAAGTAGAAGGTCAACAATCTCATCTTTTTTTTATGATAAAAGCTCATGGCATCAAAGGTAGTACACATATTTAAACATGATATTCATGGTAAGATCAAAATATAAATAAAGACACATCATTCAAAGTTTGTGTAGATAGTATTAAAGAAACAATAATAAAATAGAATCAATGAAAATGAAAATAAAGTATCAAAGGTATGTAAAAGTATAGATTCCATAAAAATTATCCCCATATTGGGATTATAAAAAAGGTAAATCATAATAGTAAATGCTGGAAGAAAAAATAGATAAAATAAGAGGTAAAAATGACATTCAAAAAATATGAGTATAATGTTATTAAAATCTAGATACCATCATAGACATGATAGTCTAATCCAAAAAAAGAAACAAAGATCAAGGCTTCGTAGAGGATTCTATTGGATCCTTTCCTTTAGATTTGGATTTCGCTTTCTCCATATCCGAGGAAGAAAGAGTATCCTAAGGAATATTATATAGATCACTAGTAGAATGATCAAGAAGAGCACTAAAAGAACGATATTCCAAAATAACAATGAGTATGAGATGGTGCACATCTTGAGAAGGAACCATAGGAAAAGGTTGAAAATTAGATGATAGAGGTACATGATAATTACCAATAACGCCAGGTATAAAGAAGAACTGATGAGTAATTGGAATATATTATTTAGCCACAAATACTTGACCTTGAACATGAAAAAAAAATATTCCTGATGACAATGAAATCCATGATGGTTTGTCCACCCCTTCCCATGACACTAAATAAATCACCCTTCTCTTCCATAAATCTACTCAACACTGGGGTTATCTCTTAGATCTATCTGAATTTCTCTTTAAATTATTAAGACACTGGAGGGATACAAATATTCTCAGCCAAAAATTTGAAATTCACACCCATATTATGTTTTGTATAGATTCGAGAGAGATAGTACCTAATGGATTTAGTAATAGCCTCTTTTTCATTATCCATTTCCTTATCATATTTTCTAATCATCATATGATCATGCTCAGTTCTTTGTTAAAATTTTCTTAGAATTTTGAAGGGAACTCTAGGTGATTCATTGGTGGGGCCACTAGAGTCATCTACAACTTCTTCTCGCACAATTGTTCTTAAATAATCAACATCCATGGTTGGAGTAGAAGGAATAAAAGATTCCAAGGAAGTATCTCCAAGACTTTTCTTAATAACTTTCAGAGATGCTTTAAAATCATATTTCTATCCTTCAACCAAAGCTTTATGAGATTCTAATTTACTATGGATTAACACATTTTCATGCTCAATTTCATAGATGTGATGTATCATCTTTGGTTTTACATGACTAACAACTAACTAGAATATATAACAAGCATCTTCTTCATTGATATTTGTCAAAATAGGGGATTGATTCTTTACAAACTTGTGAAATTAAAACATCAGCCTTTCAACAAAAACCTTTAAGTCAAATTTATTGACTATATCCACTTGAACAACTGGAGGTGATGGAACATGTTCAAGTAAAGGATGTATCATAGAACTGAACTTTTTAAGTAGGCCTTTAAGATCAAACTGGGCTATCAAGGATCCTGTGGATTCAACTTCAACACAAAAATACATAGATACCACCTTTCAGAGATATTCTAACAACATTATAGAACTTTCGAAACTCTTCATTTATAGGTTCCATTCAATGGACTAAAACAATAGTAGTAACAAGATCAATAGTAGGAGGTACTGAAATATCCAAATACTTTTGATCTTATAAAGTTTCAACACTAAAAGGATCAAGATTCAAATGTGTATCAATATTTGATGCATCTTTCATCTTAACAATCTTTTGAGAATCAACAACAGTGGACTCTGATACCTTCCACATTTTCTTACAAAGGGGACTTATGAGAATCAACCTATTGTTCATTCCCAAATTCTTCATCAATTAGGTCCTTATTAACTTGTTTAGAGACATTATATTTCACAACATCTATAAATATCATCTACTCAGCCACAACATAATTTGAATCTTCTTGACCAATGGAAACTAAACTAGCCTCAACATCATTAAAATCTAGAAATTCATGAAAAATCTCCACTGATGGGAAATACTCCCCCTCAAAAAATGCATCCCTAAGCTCAGGAGGAATTTTCACATCTTTCATCTTGATTCATACACTATCATTATCAATGTCATAATCACTTCCATCATCTAAAGTATCATTAACATTACCAGAAATAATTTTTCAATTTTCACCTTCTTCATCATTTTTGTCATCAGCTTCAGTTGACTTGGAATTTTTATATTGATCTTGTCTAGAGACGTCAGTCTCTTCTTCATCACTCTTAACAAATTTATCTCTTTTTTGGAAGCCTCCTAGGTGGACTAAGAGCACAAAAGGAAATGGGAGAACCTTTGGTAGAAAGGCCATGATCACTCCCTTTATAAATATATGGTTCTTTTACATCTTTAACAACATCCACTTCTTCCTTATAATCATAGTAGTCTACTATCTCATCAAGTTCCAAACTTGGATCAACTTCATCTTTAGGTCTACTAAGATGATAAATTTGATAATAGTTTGCATACAATTTCTCATAATCTCTAACCCATTATCTCTTCTATGGGTTCCAGCTGATTTTAATTCTTGAACATGTGGAAATAGTTATGTAGAAACCACAACAATCAATCACATACACTTAATCATCATGAATTAGACCTTTTTCATTTAACATGATGGAAATAATCTTAGGATAGATCAATGAATTTGATCTAGAAGAAGGTTTTACCATATCTCACATAGGTAACATTATATATATAGAGATTAATCTTGTGACCTTATTTTATAAGAAATATAAGATAAATATCCCAATATCTTAGTGTTGAAAAATCTCCCTTCCTTGGAAAAATAATTTTCTGTAAGAAGAAGAAAAAAACCTACATTCTCCATCCAATTTCGAGGAAACATGACTCCTTATTGAACCATATCCTATTAGAACAATAAAGGAATCTTCATAAATGAAAAAATCACTAGCTTCTGGGATACTACCTTGATGGTCATAAAAAACTCCATCACAAGGTAATTTGAATAACTTATCTAATTTTCTAGGAGAAAATCTAGACACCTATCCTTTTACACAACTTGTAATCCAATATACTCTATATTTATCAAACAAAAACTCTATGTTTTGATAATACTCATGTACTAGATTCAGGTAAAAAGGCCACTTATTTGAAGAAAACCATTCTAACCACCTTTGGTTTTGAAGAAATTTAAGTATCATGGACTTAATTGATAGCATCCATTTCGAGTATACTTCAATTTCTGGTACAATAATGTGGTTATAAAGATCGAGGTAAATTGGAGAAACTGGAGCAGGAACACTTGATTCCTTATTATTCTTCTTTGAAGATATAGACTTAAATGGAGAAGACACTAAAGTTATCTTCATTCATAGAATTTAGATCAGCTTGATAGGCTTGTTCAAAGGTAAGAAGAAGTTTTGAATAGAAAAAGACAAAAGGGTTTCACTAGGCTCGAGAGAGAGAGATACACGAGTATCATGTGGGGATCAAGGTGTGTTGGAAATATACATAGTTCCATTTAATATCAATTATGATATTAGTTATTCTAAAAAAATAATTTTATATAAAATCAAAATCAAAATACAGAAAAAGAACATACATTAGGTTTTAGTAAATAGAATAAACTGGGAAAATAAACTGACAGTTTGAAAAATAAATTTGTTTTTGCAAAGGCATAGAATCAATAGAATGATAGTTCAATGTTTTGACAATCCAATGGTATGGCAAGCCAACATCATGATAAGACAATGACATGAAAATTCAGTATAATGACAATACAAAGACATGACAATCCAATGGCATGAAAATTCAATGTTATTTCATCACACTTAACTGAAATTTATCGATCCTAATTCATTTTTTATATAATTCATTCTCTAAGAATTTAAAGGTTTATTGAATATATCTACTAATTGAATATATCTGCTAATTGATTTTATGTGCCAATAAACTGAAGAGTAATATCTCCATTTTGAAAATGATCTCTTAAAAGTGATGTCTTATATGAATGTGTTTTGTCCTAGAATGATAGAAAATATTATTAGAAATTTTTATTACACTTGTATTGTCATAGTTTATTGGGAAGTTTTAGAATTTATACCCATAGTCTAGTAGAGTGTGTTTCATCCTCAAAATATATGCAAAAAACCCACATACAACTATGTATTCCATCCATCCAACGGCCCGAAGGCCTTTAATTTTTTATTATATGATAAATCCCCCTTTTAAGGATGAAGGGGGTGGAAACCCAAAGACATCATGGACATAAGACAATACACTCGAAGGAAAAAAGAATAAAAACCAGAAATACATCATTGAACTGCTCCTCCCCAGCATTTGAACATGAAGAAGCTCTCCACCATTGTGAGGCTAATTTTCAAGCAAGTGTCATGTGTCTAGCACATTCTCGATCTGATGGATGACGCCATACCCTCTCAAACAACCAAATCCAAAAAGCTCTACAAAGATGAAGTGCCAGCTCTGAAACCTCCTCTGAAGTATGTTCATGAAGTCATTCGGATCACAAACTTCCCTCATTCAAACAAAAAAACCATTCAAGTAGAGAAAACCACCATGCTGCGACACTAAAAACGGACGCAAGGGACCATTCCACTAAATCAACACATAAAACTCCGAACGATTACCAGAGAAACCCACAGATCACCAAACTCATGCCATAACCATCTTAACACAAACATTACCAAACCAAAAGGACCTGTAAAAACCACACAGAAACATCGAATCATAACCCTCCCCCTTCGAGTCATTCCAGATCCATCTTTAAGCCACTGGAAGCTCAACGAAGGAGTAACCGGAAGCAAGGCGTCACGACCGAGTAGCAAATGTCCAAGCAGGTCGGAGCAACAACAGGCCACAGCTAGACAAGCAGAATTCGGAAATGCGCTAACCCACATTGACCCACGCCAAAGCTCCACCGCTCCACGCCTTTGAAAATCCACATAGAGTAGAATCTGATGCCGCCAATCAACCACAAACCAAGCAGGATGGGCTGCACCGAGCCGAGAAATAACTGGTGCGTCGCTGAGGCCCGTCGAAGGATAGACACCTCCGAACCTTGCCATAGCCCTGCCATGCCACACCGAAGCCAAGTCACACTGAGCCGAAGCCAACCTAGAATATGCTGACTTGAGACCTAACTAGACCGAAGGGGGAAGGGGGAAGGAATCCTAAAGAAACCCTATCCACCACCATAAGAAGGAGAGAAGCCGCTCAGAGGCTATTATCGACTCCATATAATTTACAACTATGTATTTAGATTTAGTAGTATATAATGCAAAAAAATATTTTTTACTACACCATGAAATTTGAGACTTTCTTAAAAAGTGACATATTATAGAGGTGGTTTTTCTATCAAAGATACATCCACAAAAATCAGCATCATAATAACTAACCAAATCAAATGCTTGTCCACTAGGGTAAAACAGTCATAAATTAGTTTTATATTTTAGGTATTTGAAATTTATTTTAATAGCAACAAGATATGACTCTTCTGGGTTTGATTGAAAACAATCACACACACACACACTAAACATAATATTTGGTCAACTAGTAGTCAAATAGAGAATACTTCCAATCATACCTCTATAACTGGTTTGATCATCTGGTTTACAAGTTTCATGAAGATCCAATTTATCAGTGGTAATCATAAGAGTATCAATAATTTGTGTTCTATTTGGATTAAAATGTTTTAAAAGATCCATTGTATATTTACATTGATTTAAAATTATTCCTTCTTTGTTTTGAAAAATTTGAAAACCAAGAAAGAACTTGAGTTCACCCATTAAATTCATTTCAAATTCATTTTTCCTAATTTTAGAAAAATCAGTACATAAATAATTTTGTGAAGATAGGAAAATAATATCATCAATATGTATTTGTACTACTAATATATCATTTGAAATTATTTTTATAAAAAGGTTAGAATAAACTATTCCTTTTGAAAATCCTTTTGAAATTAGAAAATATTTGATCCTATCATACATAGTTCTAGAAGCTTTTTTTAAACCATAAAATGATTTGGTTAACTTAAAAAATCTATATGGAAAATGAGGATTTTTAAATCTTGGGGGTTTTTATAAAAAAACATCCTCAACTATAAAACCATTTAACAATTCACTATTGACACCCATTTAATAAAGTTTGAAATCTAGATGAGATGCATAAGTAAGAAAGATTGTTATGGATTCAAGTCTGACTATGGGTGCAAACGTTTCCTCCTAGTCAATCCCTTCTTCCTAAATATAACCTCATGCAATGAGTCTAGCTTTATTTCAAACTATGGTTCCTGAATCATAAAATTTATTTCTAAACACCCATTTAGTTCCAATAGTCAAGGTGATCTTAAGTCTATCTACAAGTTCCCACACTTTATTTCATTCAAACTTATTTAACTCTTCTTTAATTTCTTTTACCAAAATTCATCATTAATAGCTTCATTAATGTTCTTAGTCTCAAGATGATATAAGAAACCTTTATGTTCAACCTGATCTCTAACAGAAGACATACTTTGAGTTCCTCTATTTAGATTACCTAAAAAATAATAGAAAGGATGTTATTTAATAGTTATAAAAGATATAGAGAAATAGAGACTAGTCACTTATGGATTTTAAGGTTCAGGTTCTAGAAGTTCTAGAGATTCTTCAGAGCATGATAATTTTTCTACTTGTTTTACAATAGAATCTGATACTTTGGAATTTAAGTTCATAGAAGATAAATCATCCTAAAGATTTTATAAAGAGGACTTAGGATATTTTGGATCACTTTCATCAAATTTGACATGAAATTATTCTTCCACATTTTGGGTCTTCTTATTGAATACTCTATAGGATTTTCTAGAAATTAAGTAACCAAGAAAAAAAATCCTTCAACAGTTTTGGAGTCAAATTTTTCAATATTATCCTTAGTATTAAGAATAAAGACTTTACAACCAAAAACTCTAAAGTAATTAACATTAGGTTCCCCATTATTACAAATCTCATAAATTGTTATCTTTAGGACAGGTCTAATAAAAACTCTATTAATAATATAGATGGTTGTATTAACAGCTTCTGCCCAAAAATAAATTGGCTAGTCATACTCATTTAACATTGTATGGGCTATCTCTTGTAGGGATGTATTTCTTCTTTTAACAAATCCATTCTACTGAGGGGTCCTAGGAGTGTAGAATTTATTAGTGTATCCATTTTGTGAGAAAATTATTCAAAATATTTATTTTCAAACTCATGTCCATGATCACTCCTTAATTTTTTAATCATAAGTACACTAAGATTTTCTACATACATAGAATACTTGGTTAATTAAGATAAGACTTCAATTTTATAAGCTAAAAAATATACCCAAGTATACCTATAATATTCATCTATATGAAAATAAACATAGTTCATCCCATTAGGACTTTAAATTAAATAAGTTCTAAAAAACTCCATGTGAACCAACTTGAGGGGTTGAGAAATTGACACTTCTTTCTTTAGTTTAAAAGAAACTTTATGATATTTCTCTTTTTGAAAGGGGTTAAATTATTTATCAATTGGAAACTCAAGTTTACGTAGATCCCTAACTAAAAATTTCTTAGTTATATTCCTAAGTGAGTGAGTGTTTCAGTGGAATAGTCTCTTTTTCCAAAGACAAGACTCCTTATGAAAGGCACTCCAGCATGAATTTTTTCGAGAAACTAAAGAATTTGAATCTACTGTATAAACATTATCATTTCACAAAGTAATAAAAATTAAATCATTTTTGGAATCAAAAAAATTAGAAGCATCATTTTCAAAATTAACATAAAAACCATCCTCCTACAACTAATAAATAATAAAAAGATTATATTTTAAACCATAAATATAAAAAACTCTATAAATTAAAACTAATTTTTGTTACCAATCTTGCCTAGGCCGATGATTTTTCCTTTTTAATTTTCACCAAATGTGACATTTCTACCATAAAACTTGATAATACTTTTGAAGAAAGATTAATAACCTATCATATTTCTTGATCAACCATTGTCAGAGTACCACAAACATCTATTGGAGGTCTTCAAGTAATTTTCATACAAAAAAGGTTTTAAATAGGCAATGATTTTGGTACGAAAAAATGTTTGTGTCCATAAATGTTAGAAATAAAATCATTTAGAACCCATATTTTCCTCATGGGTTTCTGATCAAAATATTTTAAACTTTTAGAAATAAAAACCTTACTGGGAATTTTTGAAAAATGATTAACTTTAGAGTTTTGAGGTAAAGATTTAGGAATAATATTATTCTTAGTTATTCTCCTATGTCAAGGTTCATATCCTATCCTAGTAACATATTTGGGAGCAACATTATTTCCCAATATTTATTTCAATTCCTCTCTACCATTTGTAAACTTTTCAAGGTCTTTCTTAAATTTCCCATTTGACAGTTTAAGTTCATTGTTCTCTTTGGGAAGTTAAACATTTTTCTCTTTTCTATAGATAGTTTAAAATTTATATTCAATGTGGTAGCATGTTTTCTTTTAAAAATTTTATACATACCCTTTAATTTACTAAAGTTATCCTATAACAAGTTATAGTATTCAAATAATTTATCATTTGACATATTATCATTATGTTGATCATTTTCAGAATTATCAGACATATGCACAAGAAAAATATCAGAAAAAGTGGGTAAAAAAGATACCTCACTAACATTAGGCATAAAGAACATATTTTTTCTATCCGAATTTTCTTCAAGGGAATAATATAAGTCACTTATACTATCTTTATATGAACTCTCAGTGGATTTCATATCCTTATGAAATCTAATATCCTTATCTTCATATTTATTTTTTATTCTAGACTTGGTTAGTTGGATTTTTTGTGACTTTTTATTTCTATCTAACTTACATCCACTAAAATCAGCATCAAAATAACTAACCAAATCAAATTCTTGTCTTATAGGGTAAAGAATATTAAATTAGTTATATATTTGAGGTATTTGAATTTTTTTTAACAACAACAAGATGTGACTCTTTTTGGTTTTCTTGAAAATGAGCACACATACACAAACTAAATATAATATCAGGTCGACTAGCAGTAAAATAGAGAAGAATTCCAATCATAGATCTACAAATAGTTTGATCAACTGGTTTCCTAGTTTCATCAAGATCTAATTTATAGTTTGTAATCGTAGAAGTATCACTACGTTTAGTGTTATCCTGATTAAAACATTTTATAATATCCCGTGTATATTTAATTTGATTCAAAATAATACATTCTTTGTTTTGAAAAATTTTAAAACCAAGAAATAATTAATGTTTATCCATTAAACTAATTTCAAATTCATTTTTCATAATTTTAGAAAAAACCAGTACAAAAATAATTTTTTGAAGATCTCAAAATAATATCATCAACATAGATTTATACTACTAATATGTATTTTAAATTATTTTTCGAAAAGGGTAGGATCGACTATTACTTTTGAAAATCCTTTTGAAATTAAAAAATTGTTGAGCTTATCATACCAAGATCTAAGAGCTTATTTTAAACCATTTAAATCATTGGTTAACTTAAAAACTTGATTTTGAAAATGAGGATTTTGAAAACCCAGGGGTTGTTCTACAAAAACAACCTCAACTATAAAACCATTTAAAAATTAACTCGTGACATCCATTTGATAAAATTTTAAATCGAGATGATGAAAAAAAATCATGGAGGATTCTTATGGTTTCAAATATTGATACAAGTGCAAAGGTTTTCTCATAGTCAATCACTTCTTCCTAACTATAACTTTGTGCAACGAGTCTAGCCTTGTTTCTCACTATGGTTCCCTACTCATCAACTATATTTCTAAACACACATTTAGTTCCAATATTCAAGGTTTCCTTGGGTCTATATACATTTTCCTATTCCTTTATTCTTTCAAACTGATTTAATTCCTCTTGCATTTATATTACTAATAATTCATCATTAATAGCTTCATTGATGTTGTTAGGTTTAAGTTGAGACATGAAGGCTTGATGCTCAACCTGATTTCTAATATAATCTTTAGTTTGAGTTCCTCTATTTATATCACATACAACATCATCCAAAGGATAGTATTTAATATTTCTAATAGATCTAGATAAGGAGGGACTGGTCACTTATGGATTTTCAAGTTCAGGTTTTTGAAAGTTTTGGAGATTCTTCAAAACTGGATGAATTTTCTACTTATTTTACAAATATATCTGATAGTTTAAAATTTAAGTTCAAAGAAGATATATAATAATCAATATTTTCTATAGAGGTATTAGGATCATGTGGATTAGTTTCATTAAATTTTTTCCGAACTGATTCTTCCAATTTTTTGGTCTTCTTATTGAACACTCAATAGGCTTTTCTAGAAATTGAGTAACTAAGAAAAATTACTTCATCTATTTTGGAAGAAAATTTATCAATATTATCCTTAGTGTTAAGAATAAAGATTTTTCAACCAAAAACTATAAAGTAATTGACTTTAGGTTTCCTATTATCCCATAACACATAAGGGGTTCTCTTGTTGATAGGTCTAATAAAAAATCTATTAATAATATTACTGGTTGCATTGATAGATTTATCCCAAAAATAAATTTTTAGGTCATACAAATTTAACATAGTTTGGGATATCACTTTTAGAGTTTTATATATTTTTTCAACGCCTTCATTCTAATGAGGGGTCCTAGGAGGAGAGAAGTTATGAGTATAGCCATTTTATGAGAAAAATGATTCAAAATCTTGATTTCAAACTCACATCCTTGATCACTTCTTAAGGTTTTAATCCTAAGTACACTAAGATTCTAAATAGACTTAGCATACATGGTAAAGTAAGAGAAGGCTGTAGTTTTGTGATCTAGAAAATATACCCAAGTATACATATAATAGTCATCTACAAGAACATAAATATAGTAATTCCCATTAAGACTTGAAATTATATAAGGTCCAAAAAAATCCACATGAACCAACTCAAGAGGTTTAGAAGTTGACACTTATTTATTTAGTTTAAAAGAAACTTTATAATGTTCCCTTTTTGAGAGGGGTTATAGGATTTATTAGTTGGGAACTCAAGTTTAGGTAGATCCCTAACTAACCCTTTCCGAGTTAGATTCATAAGTGAGTGAATGTTTCAATGGACTAGTGATTATCCATTTAATTAGGATAATATTCATTGTTAATATATATAATATTCATGTGCTTCATTATTTATAAAAACCATTTTACTTCATTTTACACTTTGAACATCATTTCACATCATGATCGTAAATCCTTTTTAAAATGCACTATTACATGGTACATTTATGAACACCATATAAAATACCCAACGATCTTGATTTTATTTTAATATTTAATTTTCAGGTTTCTAATTACATTTTGAATAATTCATACTTTTTGAGTACTTGAGGATTCACATTGGAAGACCAACAAAGTGGGCCTTGAACTAACAACATTTTTGGCCAAGTGAACTAGACAACAGCCCAATAAAACTACTGTAGTGGCCATGATCCAAGACCAATAAATCATAAAATTGAACTTAATATATATGAAATAAATGGTAACATTTCATAAAATAGTTAAAAGATCTAATTCAGATTTTTTAATGGAGTTCTAGGCGTCCCAATTTGAAGATTAAATTTTGGGCTAGATTCTGCGGCCCAGAAAAATATCCCACCATTTCGATCATATATCTAAAAAAATATATTTGGAATAAAATTTTCTAGGAGGTTACAAAACATATGTATCTCCTTTTTTTATTTTTTGGACCACTCTAATTCGGCAATCTAGAAGGTTATTTCGGCACCTCTTTCCGGTGGATGCAAGATGGATGCCACTTCGGGTCAAGGATAAAAAAATTCTACTCTCCCTTACTTTCCACCTCCTTAGGCCTACCATACTAGAGTGATATTGGGATCCCGAACCATGCCTCTTGAAATTCCTATTTAAGTTAGTGTTTATGAAGGAGTTGATCATCATGGTAATTGTTTTTCATTGTAATGTTATTATGCCGATTTTTCTTTGTAATGTTTTTCTTTCTCATGTAAGTTTTTAGAATCACCATAGTTTTTAATAAAAGTTATTCTTATTATCTTATTATATTCTTATTCATATCACATTGATACCGTTTCCTCAAGGTGTGAATTTATTCACACCAAACCTTGTGATATTCTTCACACAACGGTGGAGTGGTCATTATTTTGTTGTTTTTACTTCTTCAATTCCAACCTTATGAGTCTAATTCCTGCTTCAATTGAGAAAATGTCATCAATAGAGGGATAATTTTTTATGTTTTTACATAAGGGAGTATTAAGAGGCTGTATTGGATTTTATTTATCATTCTATAAATTTTATTTATTTATTTTACTTGAGTTTCTTTTATTCAAGTATTTTCTATCTTCCTCTTACTTATTGAATTTTATTACCCTACTTTTATGTGATAATAAGATAATTTACCTTGGAGTGCTCATGAAAATGATCCTACAAGTGTATAGGTGATTAAAATTTCTTTGTGAAGGTGTTTAACCAGTAAGTGACATGGTTAGTTTGAATTAATTGAATTAATCCTTCTTGAGTTAGTGAAATTGAAATTGTAATAAAAAGGAATTCATCCAATCCACCCCAAGTGATAACCTAGGATCAACTTATTATTTTAATTTAAATTAAATTAAGTCTCATACAGTTTAATTAAACCCATCTAAAATCAACCCAATTTTTCCATTTAGTATGAAAAAAAAATCTATAGAATGCATGTGTCTGTAGGTTACTTATTAGGTCTCTGTGGATTCGACAATCCAAGATAAACTAAAAGCGACCGCTTAACCCTAAAATCGTGGGTAAATTTGGGAAATACCAAAATTTTGGTGTCGTTATTGGGGACCCAAGTAATTCATCTCAACACACATTATATTCTCCCCCATTTCTATTTTATCACCCCAAATTATCTGATCTTTTCCATTTCTATTTTTTTCCCTTTTAGCGCATGTCCAACTACACCCGCGATAACTCAAACAGATTAGTTAGGATGGAATGTCCTGGTGTTGAGGAGTAAAACAAACCTAGGGGTCTCTTTATATTAGATCCTAATCTTCCAAATACTACAGAGTCAAAAATTGAGGTCATTTCAATGGAATTTATTCAAAGAAAACAGTTCATAAACCCAAGTGGGAACCAAAATGGAAATCCAAATGAGGCAACCTCAAACATGGGGAATGCTGATGATCAAACCATGAATGAATACCTCACGCATTCCTAGACCAATGTAACCTCTTTCATTAGGCATGGTTACTAGGAGAATACCACTATGTATTCAAGCCTCATGTACTAAACCACCTTCAAACCTTCCACGATATGGAGTTGGAAATTCCATACGTTCATGTCAAAGGGTTAAACAACATTGTTGAAACCATGTGCCCACCACATATGCTCATGTCACCTAAGATGAGGATCTTTCCTTTATCACTTAAGAATTGATAAAATAATTGGTTAAACAATCTGATACCTACATCAATCCACTCTGGGATCAATTATAAAGACAATTCTACAAAATATACTACCCCCATCACAAAACAATTTCACTTAAAAAGAGAATCCAAAACTTTTTTGAAAAAGAAGGGGGGTCATTTTATGAAACATGATAAAGGTTTAAAGACACACTCAATATGGTACCTCACCATGTATTTTAAATCCTAGAATAAGTCCAAATTTTATATTAAGGGTTGAGTTAGGGAAACAAACAATTCATTAGCATGATGCGTAATGGAACCTTCAAAAACAAAGCCCCAAATGATGCTTATGAGTATCTAGAAGGACTGGCCGAACAAAACCAAACATGGGGAACATCAACTTACTATGATAATCCACCCAAATATGGTAGAATCCATACACTTATGGAGGAGGAAATCCTTAGGGAGAATCCTGCTGTACTCACTAGAAAGGTTGAGGAGATCAATCTTAGGAAGGTCTATTAAATTCAAACTATTAACCATGTTTGCACAATTTGTGACAAACATGACCACATGACTGAAAAATTCCCAACCATACATTCCATTAAAGATGTTATTTTATGAGGAACACCAATGGAGTTAAATGCTCTGAACTTTCAGAATTCAAAGTACCAAAAAACTTTCAATCCAAGGTACAATGACCATCCAAGATTCTGTTGGAAAGATAACCAACAACCAAACCGAAAACCTAGTCAGCCACAAGGACAAAACCCCTACCCTCCACAAAATTTTTAAAACCATAACTAGTTCCAACAAAAACTAGTCTAATACCAAAACCATCTTATCCAATACAAACAACCCATCCAACAACCCATGAAACGACCAATCAAACAACCAAAGTATCCTCCTGGGATAAACCAACCAACACAAGCCCCTTCCAAGTCTATCCATATACCAATACTTGAACATTTATGTAATAAAATGGAGAAAATGAACTCATAAGTATCATCCCTTAAACAAGAACTATAAACCATAAAAACTGGGAAGGCACCCATGCCTAGTCAGGTGGTACCACCCTTAACTTTAAGGGGAGAATCCAGTTATACACAAACCTCTCATGAAAAACTCAAAGTAGTGACTATTTTAAAGAAGTGGGGAACACATAGAGAAACCTGAAAAAGACACTCTAGAATCATTAAAATATTCAAAAATGCATGAAGGTGATGAATAACCAACCAAAAATTCTACAAAACCCAATGATAATGTGAAAGAACTACAACCACACCAAATAATCAAACAACCATCTCCCTTCCCTCAATGCATGAGAAGAAAAAACTAAACCAGAACCAAATGAGACTTCGAGAGAAATCTTCTCTAAGGTTAATTTGAAAATTAACCTTCTCGATTCAATCCAAACCATTATTTCCTACTCAAAGTACCTTAAGGAGCTGTTCACTTTTAAAAGGAATTTTTCATATAAAAACCAAGTCCTTTTGGCTGCTAATGTGAGCACCACCATTCAAGGGACCATTCCTCCAAAGTTGAAAGATTCAGGATGTCTATACATAAATGTTGAGTTAATAGAGAACAAAGTTTTCAAATACCTTAGTGATCTAGGAGCTAGTGTGAACCTCATTCCTTATACCATGTATTTTCAGTTAGAGTTCGAAGAACTCCACCCCACATTTGTCACTCTTCAACTTATTGATCGTAGTGTTTGAGTTCCAAAGGGGATCTTAAAGTATGTGTTGGTGAAATTTGAAAATTTCATTTACCCTACTAACTTCATTTTCCTTGAAAACCACCCAAGATTAGATCCTTGGTAGAAAACCCCCATCATCCTTGGTCGTCCCTTCTTAGAAACAATCAACTCAATCATCCGAGTTAGAAATGGGAACATGACAATAAACTTCGGAAACATGAGCTTTGATATGAACATATACAATGAAAACTCTAAAATTGGGGATGATGAAGAGATACTTTAGATTACTTGGATTGTTAGTGTTGATAGTGAACTCGAGGAACATTAAGGAATTACTGAAGGATGTTTAAGTCAAAAAGAGATTGATTTTCGTTGTTCACATGAGGGAAATTTGTATCCTTGGATTGAATCTCTTTCAAATAGCTCATTTGATGATTTTACCAAATCAAAAATCAATGATACCATTGGTGAAATAAATAAAATTGAGTATATACCCATTCATGACACTGATATGGCCAATTTAGTGGTTGAAAATTATGTTCACAAGGAACCAATTCTGTCAAGAAATTTTAACAAAAAAACCTAGTTCAATACAAAGTCCCATACTTTCTTGGAAAGTGATAACCAATATGATATCGAATTTAAGGTCCTACCTTCATCACTCAAGTATGTGTTCTTAAGGGACAATCAAGCCTTTATTTTTGTCATTTATTCCTCTCTTTAATCCAATCAAGAGATGTTGCTTCTAGATGTCCTAAGAAAGCATAGGAAAGAAATTGGATGGACCCTTTCGAATATTCCTAAGATTAGCCCACTAATTGGAAGTTATAGTATTTTTCTTGAATCTGAATCCAAACCATGTCATAAACCTCAGTAGAGTCTCAATCCAAATCTTACGAATGCGGTAAGGAAAGAACTTCTTAAGTTGTTGAAAGCTGGTATCATCTACCCCATTCCTGAGAGTGAGTGGGTAAGCCCAATTCATGTTGTCCCCATGAAATATGGAATCACTGTGATCACCAATGAGGATAGTGACCTTCTCCCCACAAGTTTCAGTAGTGGATGGATATTCTACATTAACTATAGGAAGCTCAACTATTGTACCAAGAAAGACCATTTCCCCTATCCCTTTATTGATAAATTCCTCGAATGAGTGGTGGGTCATCAATTATACTGATTCCTAGATGGATTATCATGGTATAATCAAATCTAGGCCTCCTTAAAGGATCAATGAAAAACAACGTTCGCTTGTCCATTCGACACTTTTTCCTTCAAGCACATTCCCTTTGGGTTATGTAATGCCCCTGGTACCTTCCAGCGGTGCTTGACGGGAATTTTCTCGGACATGGTGGGGGATTGTTTAGAGATCTTCATGGATTACTTCTCAATATTTGGGGATACTTTTGAGGGATGAATTTTGAATTTTGAAAGGGTTTTTTCAAGATGCAAGGAGAAGAATCTCATCCTAAATTGGGAAAATGAAATTTCATGGTAAAAAAGGGACTAGTTCTAGGCCATATAGTCTTTGGTAGAGGGATTGAAGTTGATAAATCTAAGGTAGAGATCATCCATCACCTTACCTCTCCTAAAACTACCAAGGAAGTGAGGTTCTTATTAGGACAAGCTAGTTTCTATATAAGGTTAATTAGGAATTTCAGCTCTTTTTCTCGACCACTTTGTGCTCTATTGGGGAAAGATGCTCCATTTTTAGGGACAAAACACTGTGAGGAATTATTATATACACTCAAGTCAGCTTTTATTTCTCCACCTGTCATGAAATATCCAAATTAGAAACTTCCTTTTTAGATCATGTGTGATTTGAGTGACTTCGTTGTAGGAGATATCTTAGGAAAAGGGTGTGAGAAAACTCCATGTGTCATTTCTTATGCAATAAAATAATTAAATGATGAAAAAATAAACTACACCACCACTGAGAAAGAGTTGTTGGATGTTGTCTTTGCCTTATAGAAATTCAGGTCTTATCTCTTAGGATCAATAATCATTGTCTTAACTGACCATTAAACCCTAAAATACCTTTTCCAAAAACAAGATTCCAAGGCTAGATTGATTAGGTGGGTCCTTCTTATTCAAGAGTTCTATTTAACCATTATGGATAAAAAGGATGTTGAAAATGTTGTAGATGATCACCTCTCTAGGATAGAATTGAAAGACAACTCACTTCACCTTTCTATGTCTGATTTATTTCCTGATGAGCACCTCTATTTTGTGAGTTATTGCCTATGGTATGCTGACATAGAAAACCATTTGGTGATAGGTGACATTCCAAAATTTCTGGGGACCCAAGCTAAGAGTAAATTCCTTTATTATGTCAAACACTATGTGTTCGATGATTCTTACCTCCTCAATTTCTTTCCTGATCAAATCATTAGGAGATGTGTTCTTGAGTCTGAGAAAGAGTCCATTCTAAAAATTTTGTCATGGAGAGGCATGTGGAGGCCACTTTTCCACAAATAAAATCACTAAAAAGTTCCTACATAGTGGTTTCTACTATCCTAACCTCACTAAATATTCTTTCAAATTCTGAAAAAGTTTCTCTCTATGTCAACACTTAGGATCCATTACCAAAAGGAATAAAATTCACCTAACTCCCTTTCTCATAATTGAAATCTTTAATTTTTGGGGAATTGATTCCATAGGACCCTTAACAAACTATAGGGGATACATCTACATCCTCTTAGCTGTTGATTATGTCTTGAAATGGATTGAGGCCCTTCCCACCAAGTCCAACGACCATCATGTTGTGATACGATTTCTAAAAGAGCACATATTTTCTAAATTTAGAATTCTTAGGTCTATAATCAGTGATCGATGAACCCATTTATACAACTTCCCATTACCTTAACTCATGTCTAAGTATGGAATTTTTCATAAAGTTTCCACTGTGTACCATCCTCAAACCAATTCTCAAGATGAGTTATAAAATAGAGATATTAAGAAAATTCTTAAAAAAAATATCAATCCCTCTAGGAAAGATTGGTCTTAGAAACTATTAGATGCCCTTCAGGAATATCATACAACATTATAATCCATCCTAGGAATGTAACCATATAGGTCAGTTTATGGAAAAGCTTTCCATTTACCTATTGAAATTTAGAAAAATTCCTTTTGGGAAATCAAAAACAAATTGACATTTCTTTGGCCGAAGAAAATATGAAATTAGATCTTAACGAACTTGAGGAACTTAGGATGGAGGCTTATCAAAATTCAAGGATAAATAAAGATATAGTTCAAGCATACCAATCTTGGAATCTCAAAGTCAAACCCTGTGAATGAGGAAAATTCACGGTTTTTTATAGTTTAAAACTTCATCTACACCTGGGAAAGTTGAGGTCTAGATGGTTAGGTCCATACATAGTGCATAAGGTGAATCCCCATAGGGAAGTAGAGATTCTGGATCCCACAAGTGATCATATTTTCAAAGTCAATGGTCATAGGTTAAAACCATTCATTGAATATTTAAATAAACATGAAATAGAGGTTGAGTTAACTGAGACAACCTATGAACTAGAAAAAAATTGATAGATTTAGGATCAATGTCGGGCTAACGATGTTAAACAAAATCCTTCATGGGAGGCAACATGTGGTTTTCATGTTTCCAATCATTGTGAATCATATTTATTTTTAAAATAGGATTAATGAATTATTTTGATATTTAAAAAAAATACTTAATCAATCAACTCTGAATATGATAGTACCTTATACTGTAGAACTTTTCTTCTATTATGAGTATGGATAGGTATGAAAGTGTAGTTCCATATTCATTAGTGTCACATGGTGTGATCCTTGAGTAATACCTTACCCATAAATTAAAAAAGAAGACGGTGTATCATCCGTTTTTTATTTAATGTGTTTTAAGGTTAAAATAAAAATACAAACAAAATAATAATAATTAAAAAAATAGAAGGACATGTTGTAGGTCATGGGGAAAACCCCGTCACAACCGATGAAGCCACAGGAAATCTTACCTGGGAATAAAGGGAGACAAGGGGAACACTTTTTCCACTGACCTATGGCTTATAATGCTTCCTTATTCTATAATTTTTGTATATATACTCATAATTTATTATATATATATTTAGTTTTGTTTTGTTTTTTCTATTTTTCCTTGTTCTACTATGGACCTTTATGAGTGACATGGATATTGAAGGATTAAATTGGAGAATCATAAGCGTCAACTTCAACCAGTGGGTGACTTCATTCCATGATTCTTATTTTCAATATCCTCTTTAAACTCCTCACCTCTACCCCCTTCTATGTTTTATTTTCTTTAAACATTGAGGAAAATGTTATTCTAAGTTGGGGGTGTAAAGAAAGGAAAAAAATCCTCATGAAATAAAAAATGTATGTAAATTGAAGGAAAAATTCCTTTGAACATGATAATACACATTGAAAACTTTGAAAATCAATATCAAATAATTTCGCATGAACTGATTCTGATTTTAATCCATGTATAATTTCATGAGAATAGATTTTGGAAAGTTTGGCTATCTATTGTAATATTTCATCTTTTATATTTCCATCTAAATAAAAAAATATCACAGCGCACATCCTTTGGATAGTGGGGTACTAGTTTGATTTCATGGGGTCCCTCAAATAAATATCATATGTTTGGTGATAATTTTAGTTTTAATACGGGTATTCAAAAATAAATAAATTAATTAATTAAAAAAACAATAAATTTGCATGTAGAGCAATGAAATGACCTAATGTGTGGATTTCGGAACTTGGGGATCGTGACTCCATAATTTTATGGATCGGAGTTAGTAATTTTATCTTTATTTGTGGTAATTTGAATTTGTTTTTGATTGAGTTAACTTGAGATGATGCCTGAGTATGTGGGCTTCAATTGGTGCCCTAAGGTCTTTGAGCTTGGGAGTCATTGGAAATGTTTCATTACATAGGTTGACTCTATTGAGTGCAATTTCAATTACCATGAAAAAATTATAAAAAAATTATATATATATATATATATATAAATATATATAATTTAATTCTCATATTAACATTGAAATGTTATTCCACCTAGCGCTTCCATCATTTCCCCCTTGAATAAAGATTAACCCCCATGTCTATTGTGATACACAACACACCATCATGCTTAATTGATATTGGATGAAATATGGCGATGAATTTGAACAAATGAATGGTCTTGGTATTTGGATATTATTATGAAACTATATTTTATTAAAATATTTTGATGGTTTTCATGATTGTTTGGTATAAGGGTTTTTGGTGATGATTGTCTATTAAAATGTTTTTGGAAAAGTGAATTCGAAATTCATATTTCTAAGATATATTTTTATCGGGACTAGAAAAACTAAAGTTGGGGGGTGTAATTATCCACTTAATTAGGATAATATTCATTGTTAATATTTATAATATTCATGTGATTCATTATTCATAAACACCATTTTAGTTCATTTTACACTTTGAACATCATTTCACATTATGATTGTAAATCATTCTTAAAATGAAATATTACATGGTAAATTTTTGAACACCATATAAAATACCCAACCGTCTTGATTATATTTTCATATTTATTTTTCATTTTTATAATTACATTCTAAACAATTCGTATTTTTGGAGTACTTGAATATTTACATTGGAAGACCACCAAAGTGAGCCTTGAACTAACAACATTTTGGATGAAGTTAAATGGATAATAGCCCAATAAAACTAATGTAGAGGACAATATCCAAACCCAATAAATTGTAAAATTAAACTTAATATAGATTAAATCAATGAGATAATTTTATCAAATAGTGACAAGATCTAATTCAGATGTTTAAATGGAGTTTTAGGAATCCCAAGTTGAAGATGAAATTTTGTGCCAGATTCTGCATCCCAAAAAAACTTACCACCATTTCGGTCATATCTCGAAAAAAATTCCATTTTGGATAAAAGTTTATAGGAGGTTGTGGGACATATGTAGCTCTATTTTCTTCTTCTATGGCCCACTCTAATTCGTCCATCTATAAGTTCATCTCGGTGCCTCTGTTTGGTGGATGCAAGCTGGACGCAACTTTGGGTCAAGGATAAAAAAATTCCACTCTCCCCTACTTTCCACTACCCTAGGCCAACCATACTCAAGTGGGATGCTTTTAACAATTGTGATATATACCCATGACTCTTTAAATTCCTATTTAAGGTAGTTGTTGTGAATAATTTGATCATCTTGGAGCTTTGTTTTCATTGTAATGTTATTATGCTGATTTGTCTTTGTAATGTTTTTCATTCTCATGTAAGTTGTTAGAATCAGCTTAGTTTTTAATAAAAGTTATTCTTCTTCTCTTATTTTGTTATTATTTATATCACTTTTATAATATTTCCTGATGTTTTGAACTTATTCACACTAAACCATGTGATATTCTTCACACAACGGTGGAGTGATCATTATTTTGTTGTTTTCACTTCTTCAATTATGCCCTTGTGAGTCTACTAACTTCTTCCATTGAGAACATGTAATAAGTGGAGGGATAACTCTTTTATGTGTTTATCCAAGGGAGTATAAAGGGACTTGATTGGATGTTATTTCCCAATCTCTAAATGTTATTTATTTTTTTTACTTGAGCTTCTTTTATTCAAATATTTTCTCTCTTCCTCTTCCTTATTGAATTTTATTTCCCCACTTTTATGTGATAATAAGATCCTTTACCTTGGATTGCTCATGAAAATTATCCTACAAGTGTATAGTTGATTAACATATGTTTTTAAGGTGTTTAACCAATAAGTGATGAGGTTAGTTTGAATTCATTGAATGAATCCAACTCAAGTTAATGAAATGGAATTTGTTTTAAAAAGGAATTCATCCAATCCACCCCAAGTGATAAGCTAGGATAAACTCAATATTTTAATTTTAATTCACAAAAGTCTTTTAGAGTTCATTTAAACCCATATAAAATAAACCCATGTTGTCTAATTCATATCCAAAAACAATCCATGGAATTCATGTGTCTGTAGGTTACTTCTTACGCCTATGAGGATTCGATAACCCAATATAAACTAAAAGTGACCTATTAAACCTAAAATATTGGGTAAATTTGAGAGAGACCACCTAGTCTCCTATACCAAATCAAATAATCCTTGTTAAAGTAACTCAAGCATGAAAATTCTATGAAATTAATGAACTTAAATCTATAAAATAAACATTATCATTTTTGAAAATTAAATCATTTTTGGAATAAAAAACCTTAAAAGCATTATATTAAAAATTAATATAAAAACCATTATAAAAAACTAAGAAATACTAAGAAGATTGTATTTTAAACCATCCAAATATAATACATTTGAAATTAAAACATAATTTTTGTTACCAGTCTGGACTAGGCTAATGATTTTTCCTTTTGTATTGTCACTAAAGATGACATATCCACCATCAAACGTGATAATACTTTTGAAGAAAGAGTAATCTCCTATCATATGTCTTGAACAAACACTATACAAGTACCATAGAAATCTATTTTCGGTCTTCAAGAAATTTTCCTACTAAATAATTTTTAAATAAGAAATGATTTTGGTACCCAAATATGTTTGTGTTCAGAAATGTTAGAAATAAAATCTTTGGGAACCTATATTTTATTCATGGGTTTCCTATAAAAAAATTGGAAAATTTTAGAAATAAAAACTTTGTTGGTTTATTTTGAAAAATAGTTAACATTAGATATTTTAGGTCTAGATGTAGGAATAAAAATATTCTTAGTTATTATCATATGTCTAGTTTCATATCATATCCCAGTAATATATTTGGGAGAAACTTTATTTACCAAGATTCTTGTCAATGTCTCTATACCATTTTTAAAATTATCATGGTCTTTCATCAAAATATCATTGGATATTTTATGTTCATTGTTATCTTTGGGAACATTAACATTTTTCTCTTTTCTATAGATAGTTCATATTTTATATTCAAAGTTAGAGAATCATGTCTTTTAAGAATTTTACACTTATCCTTTAATTCACTTAAGGGGTCCTCAATCATGTTGAAGTATTAAAATAATTTATCAATTTACATATTATAATCATGTTTCTCATTGTCAGAATTATCAGACATATGCAAAAGAAAAATGTCAGAAATAGTGGGTAAAAAATATACCTCGCTGAATTTAGTCATAATGCACATATTTTCTTGGTAAGTATTTTATTTAGGTGAAGAATCCAAGTCACTTGAACTATCTTCAAATTCACTCTAGGTTTATTTAATATCCTTCTTGAATATTTTGTTCTTATATTCACATTTTTTTGTATTTCATCTTTTGATAGTCAGATTTTATGTGAACTTTTATTTTGAATTCATAGTAGAAAACTTCATTTATATCATCATCCTTTTTCTTACAATTCACTCTATTATAATATTTTCTTTTATAGTTTGGTATTTTGGAAAAATTATTCTTTTTGTAAAACTACTTCAACCTTCTAGTTAGATGATCCATTTCCTCATCATTGTGGGAAACAGATTCACTATCATTTGAATCTATATTTTGTAACTTCTACTTTTATTTTTTTCCTCCTATTTTCTAGGATTAGTATTCTTGAAGGCTATAGAATTCCTCTTATGATCCTCATATTCATCATGGTTTACCTTTTGTTCTTCTTTGTACATCATAATATTACCTATCAGTTATTTCATAGGTAGTTTACTTATATCACATGATTATATTATTGAAACTAAAGTATCTATCCATATTTCAAGTATTCATCTCAACAGTCTCATTATTTGTTTTTGTTAGATATAGGATTTATTAGTGAGATCATGGTATTGACAATCTCATTTAACCTAAGGTACATAACAGAAATGGGTTCATTAGGTTTCATTTTAAAATTATCATATTTAATAGTATCAGTATTAATCCTCATCCCTTTAAAAATTGAATTTCCCTCATGGGAAACAGATAGAGTGTCCCTTATCTCAAAAGTAGTTTTGAAATCATAAATTCTATAAACTCTATATCACTAAGGGAACAGTACAGGGAATTAATAGCATTATAATTACTATTGTATACTAATTTTGTGGCATCATAATAAGTTCTCCTAACAATACTAGGTATGACATATTCATCTTCTATAGTAGATAAAATATAAAAACCCATGCTCTCTATGTTCATTTTAATATTTATTTTCTATTGGGCATGAACTTTTATATTAAAGAAAGGAGGTATGTTGGTAGAAAAACCCTCTTGATAATTATCCATATTAAATAACTATATTTAAAACTAACATAAATTTAAGTTCTTTAAAGTATAACTAAAATAAAAGTCAAAAACTAAATTTAACACTTTAATACTAAAGAAAGAAAAAACCTTTGATACCAAATTTTGGTCAGAGTGAGTATCTCAAGAGTGGGGGTGAATTGAGTTCCCAATAAAAATCTCTCTTAAAAATGGATTATTTTAAAATCCACCAAATATTTAAAAACATCTCAGTTTATCAAAATAAGTAGTACGATATAGATCTTAATATTTCCAAATATTTCTCTAAGGGTTGATTAGGTCTTATATGAATAATATAAAATATTATTAGATCCTTTAAAATTAGTTTAATTGATAAAAATACTAAATTAACACAAATTAAGATAAACTATCAAAGTATATATATATATATATATATTGTTTACAGTTGAAACAGTTTTGATTTTTAAAGTAGAAATTAAGTAAAACAAAATTAAAACACACAATGGAAAGAATGAATACAATAGGTTGAGTCTCTAGTTGAGACTTAGTCCTCTCCACTTGGTGATCACCTACCACCAAGAATTTTATATAAAAATAAACTAGATGATCCATAACTTGGATCATGTTTTACAAAAGATAAAACTATCCAAGTCACACACAACCTCTTAATTATTTATTCATGTGATCTAAGATAAATAGGCCACACATGGACCTCTACCACTCTTATCTATGGGATAAAAAATAATAAAAGAATTTGAGAAGATATCATGTATCTTATAGTCTGGAATTGGAGATAGTTTGCATATATAAAATAGAGTATAGCAAACACTACTCAAAAATGTAATAAATAAGAATAGAATTGGGTAATCTAGGATTATAGTGTTTAGCGATGCTCAATCTTTTGCAATGTAGCTAGTGACTCTTGATTTGATTTAGTAATAAATCATGTGTCGAGTTCTCCTGAAATGTTCAGGAAAATAAAGAGTCACAGACTCTTGTTTTCTTGCTGGTTGAAATCGTTGGATGTGATGATGCTTTGTATTCTTCATTAATTGTTCACAATAGGTGATATCTTTAGGTTTTCAAAATATTTAGATCGATGTATTTTGGTTTTTCATGCTTCTTTGATATTTATTTCACGTGTTATCTTTCTCCTCTCTACATGAGAGAGTATGATGAATTTGTTTATCTGAAATAGAAAAAAGAAGAATATCCAGAGTTTCTTCCTTGTACTGCACATTCTAAAATACTTTAGTGATGATGTCTTAAGATATGGCGGTGTCTCCCATTTTGGTAGTGTGTTGCTCTAGCGGTATGAAACTGGCAGTATAACACTAACCGTACGTTCCTATGGCCATATAACACTAATGGTACATCGATCTAACAGTGTGACACTAGCAGTCTCTCAAAGTTTTCCAATTTTACGTTCTGTTAGCATGAAACCTTAGCAGTGTGATGATCAATGGTGTCTCATACTTTTTCAATTCTTCAGACTTAGAGATTTTAATACCAGCAGTGTGCTATGAACAACAATGCGTGACTCAACGGTTTCTCATACTTAGATGGATTTATCACCTGTTCTCCAAATACATATTTCTTATAGGAAGACATGGAATTAATTAGTACTAGTTGAATCATGATTTAGTGATCATTAAACCTAGGAGGTAAAAAATGAAATAATTAAATAAATAAAATTTTAAAAAATAATAACAATTTTATTAATTAAATATTCATTGATAAAAATGAATAAATTGAATATACATATATATAAATTATAAAGATCAAAAAATATTATATATTTAATATATAGATATGTAAAATTAATAAAATGAAAAGATTAAACAAATAAAAAATTTAAATGATTAATTTAAGAAAAATATTATTCATTTTATTAATTAAGTAATTATTAATAAAAATAAATAAATCTAATATACTTATATATATATTATAACTATAAATAAATAGTATATATTAAATATATATATATATATATAACATTAAATTTTAATAATTAATCAAAAAAATTAATAAGTTAATGAATTGTAATAATAAAAAAATTAAAAATGAATAAATCACAAAATTATTAAAAAATCTATTAATGAAACAATTATTAATAAAAATGAATTTGTTTAATATATATATAATTATAAATAGTAATTAATAATATATATTAAATATAAATATTAATAAAATGAATAAAATTTTAGAATTAAAAATATATTAATGTCTTATTAATTTTTAATGGAGTTCGATTTTTCAATTTAGCATATATTAAACCTATTTTACATTTATTTAACATACATAGAGATAATTAATGCATTTTTATATACAAAACACACACATAAATATTTACACAATTAGCTAAATCTTATACAAAAACATATACACCTAATATTTATGTAATTTATTCAAATTTTAGTATATTTTAGAATTTCATTATAACATGATACATTTAATCTAATATGTTTTTAATTGGTCAATTTAATTTATTCATTTTCAATATTATTATAGTTAGGTATTATTTATTCATTTGTAATGGGGTTTACTGCCCATCGGGCCTTCATAGACCATGTAATGGGATTCCTATGCCTAAAAGAACAAGAGGATTCTTTAGATTCAATAAAATGAGGGGGGACTTCCTCCTTACCTATTAAAAAAAATGCATATTTACTTTTTTTAATAAAATTATATATTTATAATTATAAATAAAAAATTTAATTTATTTAAAAAAGTATTTATTTACTTATAAATAAGTAATTATATATTTAAATAATTATAAAATTATGATAAATAAATAAATAAATATATAAATATATTTACAATTTTTTTTATAATTATAATTATAATTCCTTTATCAGTGCTAATGTTTTAGTGCTGATAAAGGATCCTTTTATCAGTGCTTCTTTAGTAATGATAATGATGTCTTTTATCAACGCTTATCAATTTAGTGCTGATAAAAAGGATCTTTATCCGTGTTGTTTTCAAGCACTGATAAAAGTTTCCCCAATCTATTTAAAATAACCCGAACCTCAACTGATTCAATCATGATTATCAAGATCTCATGGAACTCTCCTACTGTTGATGGTCCTCCTCTAAATTCTCTCATAAAAATCAAGGCTAGAATCCAAGGTATGTTATTTTATCCTTTTTTTCTCACATTGATTGTTTATTTTGGTTCTATGGTTTTAATTTTTGTGTTGTTCTCAACCATGACGAACCCTACTTCTCTTATCCCAGGGAAAACCAAGTACGTTGGCTAATTACTAACTTCATATAACTGTTGATCAATTGCATCAAGTTGTTGTGCTTCTATGAGCCTTGTGATGAGAGCCTAGGAATTTTTTTTATAATTTATGATTTGTTTCTATTATTTTATGTTCCAATGAAAGTTTTGATTGGGGTTTAAAATGAACATTATTTTTTTCTCTGTTCAGTATAGCATTGGAACTACTATGTAGGATTTTGTTTACTGAGGCTTCAAATCCCTCTATTTTTGGTCAATCTCATCACCTAATTCAAAATGACTAACTGAAGAAATGTATAAAAACTAAAAGTTGATAACAATTCTTTATATATGATATATTTTTGATATATTTTAACTTTAGTGATGGAAAATAGAAATGTGTTATGTGTTCCACATGTTATAGAGCACCATGATTTGTATTTCATATGTTCCTTACTTTTTTCAAAATAATGATACATTGATAAGTATATTTATTTATATACATACATAAATATTATATGCATTTTAATTTAATTTAATTTTTTTAATGAAAATTTAGTTCAAACAATATTGATTCTCACCATCTATTATTTGATTTTATGGTATTTTCTAAAATATGTTTTTATTAAAGTGATAAAAAGGAACAGTTATGTTTAGAGAATTATATTTTTGAAATGTAAAATATTAGAATCCATAATTAAAATTACATTTAGTCTATTTATGAATATGAGTGGGTTTATAGTATATAAGAGATACACATAATTTTTTTAAAATAATAAGTTCTAGGTTTTATTTTGTTTTTGAAATAAATTTTTCTTTAGTTTTTTGTTCTAATTAGATGTAACAAATAGTTTCAAATTAAATATATAAAAATATTAATTATTTCCTTTAAGGATAAGTTTATCTATATTAATTTTAAAATATTTAGATCGTGTAGGATATGTAAGAGTTTATAATGTATATATTATAGTGTATTTTTTGTAAATAAATAATCCTTTGTTTATTAACCATATAAATATCTTATTTATGATTTAAATAATTGAATACTAATTAAATAAATCCATTTATAAGGTTTTTAGATTGGTTTTGAACATAATAAATGATAGTGATTAGTTTTAATTATGTTATATTTGAGAAAATATGGGTTATATAGATTCTTGATCAATTATTATGTATTACACATGCTATAATAGAAATATTATAATTATTATCATGTTTCACTATTTTATTAAGGAATTTCATCTTTAGGATTTGGTTTCAGATGAAAAATTTGTGCCCGAAATTTGATTGGAGGGGATTGAGTTTTGTGCAATTACTCACTCGAGGTCCACTATTTTCGAATGGTTTCCAATGTGTTTATTCATGGAGCTAAAAACAACCAAAAGGTTTATATTCATGAGGGACCTAATTTCCAAAGGCATTCTCTTGTTGGGAAGTTTGGCCGACGATTCTTAAGAACTGATGTTAGTCGAGAGGATGGGAGTTTAGGCTTATCACGCCCTTTTGGGGGGAATCATTTCATACTTCAGGACTCTCTTATATAATTAAGATATGTTTTGAACCATTAATGAATTCCCAAGTATGATGTGGGTCAACACTAAATTTGAAAATAAATTATTATCTTGTGTGGAACTTAGAATCATATGTTTCTATCCAAGGTTCTTTATCAATGGAGATATTTGTATGTATATGAAGTTCTCAATCAATGGTAACCTATTATGTACTAACTAGATATTATTTCATTTATTATGATGATGTTGGGTTTTTATCCACACACTGGTGTGCTCTCGAGTGTATCATCATTCAAGGAAACAAGAGTTATTTTAGTATCAAGATCAGACCCATTAATGAGATTCCTATGACGACCCAAACTATTACGAATAAAAATTCATTTCTTTTAATTAAATATCTTATGGATATAGAAAACACATGAAATAATTTTGTTTTATTTTTAACCAATTGGATTTAAATTACTGTTAAGTATCCATACTATTGAAAATATATCCATTGAACAATGATCACATGACTAGTATAAATATAGGGTGTTAAAAAATCCTTTCGATGCAGAAAAAGGAGGTGATGTCCTCATCCAGTAGACTCAAGCCATAAAAAGCTCATTTTTCAGAGTTGGGGAAGGAGGTAGCATAACTAGGCTTCACTCTTGACCGATCCCAATCTGATCATTAATACGCTAATCTTGAAAAAAAATTCATACGAGAGAAGTTTAAGTTGATAGAGATTACCATCCGGGCGATTTTATCCGAGCCACCCCAAGAGTCTGTCACCATCACACACCGTACCCTTAGGTCTTATGCAAGTGTTATAAGTGGTTATGTAAAAAGGTATTAGTTAATTATTGTGTAATCCATTTTTATAAATAGATGTCTTATTCCATTAATTCCTTTATGTGAATAGCCTTTCTTAAAAAACTGATGAATTAGATAAACTGATTTTTTTTGTAAAAATGGTACTATGAGAAATATATATTATTATATTAAACTATGGTGTTTATTAATAATATTATAAAAAAAATCTTATAAATGATGATTATATTAGTTCCTTATCTGTAAATGATTAGGTAATCAGTTTGATAAGAGTTATAGTTTTATACGATAACATAGAAAGTGTATTTTTAAAGAATTTATTTTATGGAATTAATGAATTTTTGAAATAATTAATATTTTAATAAAATATTATTATCAAATTACTTTTATTAATGATAAATGAGAATATAATTTTTATGAAGTCTAACGTAATTTTTATTAAGGTTTAAAAACAGTTTTTTTAAAACTCGTCAATTTTCAATAAATGTTGGTTCTAATTTTAAAAGTAAAACATTAAAATATTTAGAAAATTATTTATATAAAATTAATCTTATTTTTTTAATCAGGATGTCAAAATTATCCATTGATTAATTTTTCATAATTTTCTGAGACAGTCGAATTTTTGGGATAAAAATTAAATAACATGTAAATATATAGTGTGTTTTATGACATCATAATGAACCAATAGTGATGTAAAAAATAACATAAAAATGATATTTGACAAAATATATGTTTTAAATTTAAAATAATGTGATCTTATATTTATTTTACTTATTTTATAATGCCTTAGTGAATCCTCTAAAATGTATAATATATTTTATGATTTTAAATTCATTTCATTGAGAGTGTGACTCACCTCCACATAATAAAGGATAATATTTTAATATCTTAGCCCCTTTTCATAATAAAATATTGTTTTCTACTCCCTTTATATATAAACCATTGGAAAAAACCATGGGTAGGTTTGTGGTTTTGAATATTTTAGTGTGTAGTGTCCAAAAACTAAATAATAAAGATTTCCCCATCCTTTCCTATATATACCCACCCAAGAAACCATTCCACTTCACTTAAACTCTTTTAATATCTTCCAATATCTTATATAAACTCCCTATAGTCCTTCCAAGGAACCCCCAAACTCCCAAGAATCCTATCCCAAGCCTTTGGGATCACTCATCCAGGTAAGGGTTCCTTCCTTTCTCATTTTTGTCAATGTTTCCTTATATTGGTATAACCTTTTGTTTTTAAATTAAAAATTATATTTTATGTTGTATAACCCACCCATACTACCCTAATAATGTTTTTATGATGATATACCTCCTTCTATCTCATTAATCCCTCCCATATACACCCTTTACCATGCGCAAATTTTGTAAGAGTAATTCCATTTCACCTCTTTCTTCAAGTTTCTTTATTATGTTACACATTATATTTCCAAATTCATTATGTTGGGACATATATTTATATGACACCCTTACTTTAAATTTTATTTTTATATTAATAGAGACCCATTTCTCTCTTATCAACCATTTTTATGAAGTTTTATGCCACGCCATTAGGCTGCTGAAATTGCACCGCAAATTTCCATTCCAAAACTATTGTATAGTGAATACCATACCCATTACCTATCAAGGATGTTCAATTTTATAAAAAAAATAACTTTTTATTGAGGACTTAAATTTATGTATTCTACACCACTTAATCATGTAATAAATTATGATAATTAATGAATACCATGTTTTATGATCTATGTGGCACACTTAAGCCTGAGAATAAAATGAAAGTGACAGGTGTGCCCGAAATTATATAGTGCTCCAATGCATTGGGTAATGTTTAGTATCATGATATGTCATATTGGGATAGGGGTTTACCTGATTCATTTATAGGACTTTTTCCCATCATGTTGGGATAGGGGTTTACCTTATTGCTTTATGTTAATGATGTGGTGTTTTAATTTGTTGCCATATTTCCATGTTATGATGATCATGAAATATCATGCTTTTATTTTCATGTTTCTATTATGATCAATTGATATTTATATTACCTAACATGTATTGTATTCTTCATGTTATTCCTTTTTTACTCCTTTATTGGGCTTTATAGCCCACTCTCTTCTTATGTGTGTCCCCAGGTTATCCCATGCAATGCTATGTATGAAGTAATGTTGTGGTCATGTAAAATATGTTTTGAATCAAGATGTTGTATTTTATGTCTTAAGTTGTCATGTAATATTCCTAATCCCGAAATACACTAGACCTATTTATCATATGGGTTTTATTATGTTAAATTTTATGTAATAAATCATGCCTAAATTTGAAATAAAGAATAGGGTTGTTATAGTTGGTATCAGAGGATAAGTTTAGTTATTTTTGGGATTAGGATTAGAAAAACCTGGTGAAAGCCTTAGGGATAAGACTATGTATAAGAAGAACATCCCTAAATTTTGGTGATTATAGAGTAAGTGGTTTATCGAGCCAATTCATCCCTATCTAGATATGAATAAGCAAAGGTGGTTCTAGCACAAATGTATATTGGGGTAAAACCTAAAAAACCACTTTGAGATGGACTCAAACATGAATTGGAGTATAAAAATGGGCCTTGATTCACACTTAGTTTTACACTCTTGGGGTATATGATTTGGTAAATTCATAAGCATAGTATGAAAAAGTATTAAGGGAGGAAAAAAAGCCTATATGAATATATGTTAGGAAATGGATCCTGGATAACTTATATTGAAGCATAAAAATTCATAAGTTAAGGAAATAAATGTAATTTATAAGTTATCCATTTTTGTAATTGGATTCTCCTATATGTGTTTAATAGTTGTAAATACTTACCCCAAATTTTCCTTTTATTCAAGATAATGGTTATCAATAGGAGAACTCAGGATAACAATCGATGTTAAGATCAATGTGATGACTATTCTAATGAGATGCCCAATCCTATGGGACTAGGAATCACAAACTTTTTCATGGTACTCTATCAGTTAAGTCATGTTTTGAATAGAAACATGGGTCAAGAGGAACGTAACGCCCCCCCCCAATAGAAAAAATGAGTTGTAATCAAGAGCTTCATAAGACAAAGGTTTCCTACTTTTAATGGGTCATTTGATCCATCATTCTCTAAATAATGGTTCAAATCCATTGAGAAGATATTATAAATCCTTCAATGTTTCGAACAATAGAAGGTTATTCTAGTTGCCTATTGTATGGCGGGTGAATCTGATCGATGGTGGATATTGATAAAAAATATCAAGCATGAGGAAGAGATCGAGGTGATGGGATGAATTGATTTTCAAAAAATGTTTTTTGATAAATATTTTCCCTGAACCCTCTGTCTTAATATGAAAAGGGATTTCATTACACTCAAAAAAAAGGATGAAGAATCTATTGGTCTATATGAGGAAAACTTCATCAAGCTTGTAGAATACGCCTCTGGTTTTTTTGTTACCCCTAAATACAAGGCTGACCGCTTCTTTGGTGGGATAAAACTAGCCTATGGAAATCCCTAGATATCCATGACTTTAACAGCTATAAGGATATTGTCTGATGTTCCCTCAATGTTGAGATGAATATTGAAAAAATTTATGGGTATCATGGGGATAATAAGCATAAATTGGACTTTAATTCTAGTAGTTCTATGGAGAAATCCAATTGTGATAAAAAAATTCCAGCACCTCACTTGTCAATAGTGTGGAAAGAAGCACCCTAGAAATTTCCTGAAGGGGATGGGGAAATGATTTAAGTGCTAGAAGGAAGGACACCGAGCCAGAAATTTTCGACAAGAAAAACACATTACTTTGAAAGAGAAATGGAACACACCGTTTGACCCTTAACACATAGTTCATTGCTACAAATTCAAAGAACCAGGGCACTTTGTAAACCAGTTCCCTAAGACAAGGGTCTTTGGAGGCAACCAAAAACCTCCAAGGAAGTAAGGGTGAGATTTTTCTATCACTACCAATGAATTGAATCCCAACAATGAATTGGTGATAGGTATGCTGGTTATTCATTCAAGAATAGAGAATTTAATTTTTTATTATGGTTCTACACATTATTTTATATCCTGGAAGTTTAGTAGAAGAATCCAAACAACACCAAAAAGAATGGAAGTAGAGATATCATTGAAAATGGAAAATAGGGAAATTATTGTATCCCATGAATATAACTCCTCCCCTGCAACAATTTGTGGATTAAAAATCTTGGAAAACCTCATTATACTTCCCTTGGTGGGATTTGATGTGATTCTTGGCATGTATTATATTTCCCTATATAGATCCAATATAAATTGTTGTAAGATAGAAATCACTCTCCATATGGTGAATCGACACTTGATTCTATACAAGTTCAAGGAGGAGGATGAATCTTATTTAGCACCATCATCTAAACCATTGATATTAATTCCATATGAGCATAGATATTTTTCTCAATTGATTGAGTCTAAGGAAGGAACCATCCTCAAATATATGCCTATTGTGAGGGAATTCATTATTGTATTTCTTGAGGAATTGTCTGGTCTTCCTAATAGAAGAGATGTTGAATTATTGATTGATATTATACTTTGGGTGTTTCCAATATCCAATACTCTTTATAGAATGTTGGTCGTGGATCTTAAGGGGCTAAAGAAACAACTATAAGAGAATCTAGATAAAGGGTTTATATGCCCATGTGCTTCACCATTGGGTGCACCAGTCCTCTTCGTCAAGAATAAAGATGGGTTAATGTGTTGTTGCATTTATTATTGTGAGCTCAACAAAATCATATAAAATAACAAGTATCCCTTTCCATAAATTCTATAGAAAAAATCATGGAATTGATGAATAGACTCTTTATAGATTACCTCAACAAATTTGTGTTAGTCTTTATAGATGATATTATAATATAATACAAAACAAAGGAGGAGAATGACGAGCATCTGAGAACTATACTAGAGACCTTTAAAAAGGAGAAACTCTATGAAAATTACAACAAGTGTGGGTTATGGTTGAAGGACGTATCATTCTTGGGGAATATCATCACAAGAAATGGGATATATGTGCATCCTTAAAAAAAGAAATTTAGGGATGTTTGAGGCCAACACCTATGATAGATACTTATATCCTCGTAGGGTTATCTTGATATGATCACTAATTTGTGACAAATTTATCACGATTTTCAAACCCTATTACCAAGCTAACTCGGAAGGAAGTTATGTTTTCTTGGAATGATGGATGTGAAGAATGTTTCAAGGAGTTTAAGAAGAGGCTTATAATTGCCCCTATGCTCACACTACCCACAAGTGGTGATCTTTTTGTAATCTTTAGTGATGATTTGAAGAAAGTCCTAGGATTTGTGTTGATGTAGAATGAAAAATTCATCGCCTATGCCTCAAGGCAGTTGAAATTTCCTGACCAAAACTATCCCACGCATGATCTGGAGTTGAAAACTGCTATCTTTGCATTGAAAATATATATGCATTATCTCTTTTGGGAAAAGTGTGAAATATATACGGATCAAAAATGCCTCAAATATATATTCACATAGAAAGAGATGAACATGCACTAATAAATATGGTTATAGCTCATCAAGGATTATGACTGCTCAATCCATTACCACCCTTGGAAAGAGAACAAGGTGGAAGATGTTCCAAGTAGAAAGGAACCAGTTATTCTGTCATTTATAGGGAATTGAAAAGGATACAATCTTCTTAGATTTTATGAATATAGACATGAGAATCATAAATAAGGGAACATCATCAATCCTTTCACAAATTATGGATCAACTGAATCTTTTGTAAAGGTTAAAGTATGCTAAAAAATATGATGTGGGAGTTCAGAGGAAAGTGGAAACTATCAGAAAAGGGAAATTATCAAATTTCAATGTTAATGAATAATGAAATGTTATATTTGGATCAAGACTATGTGTTCCATAAAATCTAGAGTTAAAGAAAGAATTTTTAGATAATGCACATAATTCTAATTTCTCTATTCACCCAAGAAACACAAAGATGTATCGGGATATTTGAGAGCATTATTGGTGGGATAACATGAAGAATGAGATCTTTGAATATACATGAAAGTTCCTAGTATATTATCATGTGAGGTATGATAGGGAGAGTCCTAATGGTATTATGAAACCATTACCCATACCCACATGGAAATTGGGAAAAATTACCATAGACTTGGTCACCAGACTTCTAAAGACATCCAAAAGAAACAATGTTATCTGGGTTATGGTGGATCATCTTACAAAGAATGCACATTTCATTGTGATTCAAGAGGATTTATAATTGGATCAACTATCCATATATATATATATATATATATTTCAGAGAAGTAGTAAGGCTTCATGGTCTACCACTATCGATTATATTCGATTCAGATCCAAGATTCACCTCTAAGTTCTAGAAGAGTATCCAACATGCTGTGAATACTGAGCTGAACTTCATGACGAATTATCATCCTCAAACTAATGTCCAATCTAAGAAGACTATCCAAAAACTTGAGGAAATTTTGAGATCATTCTCAATATACTTCAAAGGAGGATGGGATCAACACATTACTTTGGTTGAGTTCTCTTACAACAACAATTTCCACTCAAGCATCCAAATGGGTCCTTATGAAGCCCTTTATGGGAAGAGGTGCAGAACATCGACATATTGGGATGAATTTGGGTAATGAAAACTTCTAGGTCTGTAAATCATCGAATAAATGGTGGAGAAGGTTAAGACCATCCAATAGCACATCAAAACTACTCAGAGTTGAAAAAAGAGTTATGCTGGAAATCATCAATGAGAGCTAGAGTTTGATGTCAGAGACATGGTATTCCTATGTATATCTCCATGTAATAGAGTTATGAGATTTTTAAATAAGGGAAAACATAGTCCAAGGTACATCAACCCTTTTGAGATCCTTGATCGCATCTTAGTAGTGGTCTATCAACTAGCACTCCCATCAAACTTATCTCAAGTCCATCATGTATTCCATGTATCACTCTTAATGAAGTACATGCCATACCCATCACATGTACTCAATCCAGATGTGGTACCATTGGAGAATGGACTCTTCTCTGAAGAGAATATGGTGAAGATCATAGATTATAGAGAAAAAGTTCTACGAAATAATACAATGCACAACATCAATGTTTGGGAAGAAACCATAAGTTTGAACAAGAAACGTGGGAACCAAAGGAAGTGATGTGTAAGAGTTACCATCATATTCTTTAGTTTGGGAAAATAAAATGTTGAGGGGGAAATTTATTAAAGGTGGAAGGTTGTAAAGACCTAAAGTATTATGAATAAAATTTCCTTTATTTTAATTAAATATCATATGGATATAGAAAAAACATGCAATCATTTTGTTTTGTTTTATCCAATTGTATTTAAATGACTGTTAAGTATCCTTACCATTGATAATATAGCCATTGAATAATTATCACATGTCTAGTATAAATATAGGGTTTTAAAAAATCCTTTCGATGTGGAAAAAGGAGGTGATGTCCTCATCCAGTAGATCCAGTCCATACGAAGCTCATTTTTCAAAGCTGGGGAATGAGGTAACATCACTGGGCTTCTCTCTTGAAAAAACCCAAGAAGATATTCAACATGTTAAGCTTGAACAAAATCTTATATGGGAGAAGTTTAAGTTAATAGAGATTACCACCTGAGCGATTTTATCTGAGCTTCCCCAATAGTCTGTCACCATCGCAGACATTACTCTTAGGTCTTATACATGTGTTAGAAGAGGTTATGAAATAAGGTATTAGTTACTTATTGTGTAATCCCTTATTATAAATAAAAGTATTATTCCATCAATTACTTTATGAGAATATCCTTTCTTAAAAAAATGATGAATTTGATAAATTGATTTTTTGGTTAGAAATGGTACTTATGAGAAATATATACATTATTATATTAAAATATGGTATTTATTAATAATATTATAAAAAATGTTATTATAAATTATGATTATATCAATTCCTTATCTAGAAATGATGAGGTAATCAGTTTGATAAGAGTTATATTTTTATATGATAAAATAGAAAGTGTATTTTTAAAGAATTTATTTTAATAAATTAATAAAATTTTGAAATATTTAATATTTTAATAAAATAGTATTATCAAATTACTTTTGTTAATTATAAATGAGCATATAATTTTTATGAAGTGAAATGTAATTTTTATTAATGTTTAAAAACTATTTTTTGTAAAAGCCCATAAATTTTTAATAAATGTCGGTTCTCATTTTAAAAGTGAAAATTAACATATTTAGATAATTATTTAGATAAAATGAATATTATTTTTGAAATCATCATGTTAAAATCATCCAATGGTGATTTTTTCATAATTTTCTGAGCCAGTCGGATTTTTAGGTAAAAATTAAATAATTTATAAATATATAGTGTGTTTTATCGAATCATAATGACCCAATAGTGATGTAATAATTAACATAAAAAGGATATTTGAAAAAATATATGTTTTAAATTTAAAATAATGTGATTTTATATTTGTTTGAATTATTTTATAATGCCTCAGTGAATCCTCGAAAATGAATATTATATTTTATGATTTTAAATTAATTTCCTTGAGAGTGTGACTCTCCTCCAAATAATAAAGGCTAATATTTTAATATCTTAGACCCTTTTCCTAATAAATTAATGTTTTTGACTCCCCTTAGCCAGAAATAATCGGAAAAAACCAGGTTTGGTTTTTGGTTTTGAATATTTTATTATGTAGTGCCTGAAACTTAAATAATAAAGAATTCCCCCTTGTTTCCTATATAAACCCACACAATCACACATTCCTCTTCACTAAGACTCCTTGAATCTCATCCTCACTCTGATCTCATTTTTTTCCAAGTTTCCTTATATTGTTATTCCATTTTATTATTAAATTAGAAATGATGGGGTATGTTTTTGAACCTCCCTCATACTCCCCTTATTATGTTTTTATAATGAGATACCTCTTTCTATCTCATTAATCCCTCCCATGTAAATCTGTTACCATGCCGAAATTTTGAAAGAGTTATTCCATTTCACCCCTTTCTTCAAGTTTCATTATTATGTTACACCTTTTATTTCCAAATTACTTATTTTGGGAAATTTATTTATATGAAACCCTTACTATCCATTTTAGGTATTTATAATGAGAGAACCCCCTTTCTCTCATCAAACATTTTTATGAATTTTTATGTCACATCGTTAAGCTTCTGAAATTGCATTGCAGATTTCCATTCCAAAACCACTGTGTAGTGAATACTGAACCCATTACCTATCAAGGGTGTTAAATTTTATGCACATATACCTTTTTATTGAGTACTTACATGTATTTTTTCCACACCCCTTTATCGTGGAATAAATTATTATAATGAATGAGTACCATATTTTATGATATATGTGGCACACTTAAGCATGCTAATGAAATGAAAGTGATGGGTGCACCCATAATTATATATCACTCCAATGCATTGGTAATGTTTAGTATCATGATATGTCATGTTGGTATAGGGTTTTACCTGATTCATTTACATTACTTTTATCCATCATGTTGGGATAGGTGTTTACCTGATTCATTTATGTTAAAGATATAATATTTTAAGTTGTTGCCACATTTCCATGTTATGATGATCATGGTATATCCTGACTTTATGTTTATGTTTCTATTATAATCCATTGATATGTATCTTTCCTAACATGTATTGTATTCTTCATGTAATACCATGTTTACTCCCTTATTGGGATTTATATCTCACCCTTTTCTTATGTATGTCCTCATATTATCCCATGAAATGCTAAGTACGAAGGAATATGGTGGTCATGTAAACGAATTTTTCAGTAAAAATGTTTTATTTTATGTCTTAAGTTGTCATGTAATGTTCCTAAGCCCCAAATACACTAGACCTCTCAATCTTATGGGTTGTATTAAGTGAAATTTTATGTAATAAATCTTGTCTAAATATGGAATAAAGAGCAGGGTTGTTATACTTCCTTTGTATACTTGTGAAAGGAATTAGAATCATGTAGTTTGGTTCTATTTAATGGGGAACATCATACCTTTTATGGTCATGTGATAAGGACCAAACCATGTATTTTAACATCATGCGGCGAAGAAATCCAAGAGAAAGGTGCCTAGTTAAATCTGGGTGTGGGACTTATAATAAAGAATCAGAGGGAACCTAGAAGGTATATGAACTCCTATATTTAATGATACTCTATTGGGAATCTTTCCTAGGGAGAATATGGTTGATTTGGGGTGATGGGTTTGGACGTTAGGGAGGCTTCCTACATATCCCATTTGGACAAGAATCGGATCCCACATAGTTAAGTGGTGAGGAATCATGGATATGAAGGACCTCATGTTTTTATTGTTGTGGAGTATGTACTTTTGAAAGGATTTGGATTGGGGATTACTCCTTAATAGGATTCCTTGTGAAAGGGTCCATGAGGGATGGCTCAAATCGTTGTGATTTGGAGGCTTGTTTGGGGATTACACCTAAGTAGGAGGCCCATAGAAGTGTATAGTGATATAATTGAGGCTTATTCTTAAAGAGGAGGAAAAAATGTTGGACTAGAGGCATATTTATTAGGGGGATGATTTAGTGATTTAAAATTTGGTTGAGGATAACTGTTGGAAAGGATTCCTTGGTGATTGGAGGTTGTGATTTATCCTTACTCTTGGGGAGGATGCCCTGGTGAATGAGTATGGTTTGGTTGGGGATTAATCCTAAGGACGATTCCCTAAGGTTTGGTTATGACTGTGGATTATACCAAATAGGAGGACCACAGGTTAAGTTTGGACTTACACTTCTAATGATTCCCTAAAGGTTTGGGATCATGTGGATTTCATGAACACTATCAAACTCGAATCCCATGTGAGTCATTCTCGGTGTGAGAAACAAGATGAAATGATATATTCATGAAACCACACAATCTTTCCTTGAACTTGATGAAGATTATAGAGTGATGGGGGAATAAAAAAGGGGCTTGGAGGTGCTCATCCCCTCTCCCATTGAGTATCCAGGATAGTCACATCATACTATCCATGCTGACATAACCTAAGAGGTGAAGAGGAGAAAGAGTGAAACCTCTTGCAGGAAAGGATAAGAGCTTACTTCAGGGGGATACCCTAATATTGGTTTCATAGATGGAGAGGATGACCTCATTTCCTATCAAAAGGAAATATAAGTGTGATTCTCCCCCTCCCCATCTAAAACTACAAGCTCTGGGTCTTAGAGACGAATAGGGAAGAACATAGACCTAACCCTTGTACCTGAGACCAAGAACTCCCCAAAACCATCCCTAGGGTTGGGGTCATCATGACCATAGTAATGCATACTCACATGCACCCCAGGGACCCTAACCATTAGGTAGGAGAAGGTAAGAAAACCTTTGACCATAGGAATGCATACCCAAATGATAGACACACATGTGTTCCTCCTTCCATGGGTTTTCAAGTCTGCAGGCTTCATTGGAGGTTTCAACTTGGTCCCTCTATAATAATGTATCCAAAGGAATAGGATCCCTACCATTAGTGGTTTGTAAGAGGGATGAAAATGGGGGCTATGATGGTCTTGGATTAGATATCAAGGGTGTTTTTCATAGGGCCTCAGTGGAATTGGAAGAGCATTGTGAAGGGAGGAATAATCCTAGAAGAGATAGATATTCCTTGGGAAATGAAACACCTAAGAAACAAAACTTGGGAAAGGATTTATCCAAGGCACCATAGGTCTCCTTAGGTGTCCCTAGACGGGCCTCACTTAGGTCCCTGATTTGGAATTGGGGCCCCACATAGGTGGTTGTTCACTACGGGAGAAGGGGTCCCCATGTAGGTGTATTGTGTTTCATACCCTAAAGGGACTTTGACCTCACTTATCTCCCATAATCCTCTATAATATCAGGTTTTTAAGAGTTCCCTAAGAATTTTTTGGAGTCTTGGGAGAATGGGATTCCTGAACAGTGCTTGGAGGATTCTACCAATATTCTAGTTGTGAAAATGAGGATCCTTGGGGTCCTATTTATAGGAAAATAGAGAACCCTAGTTGAAGGATGTTTCCCACATAGGTCCCGAAAATAGATTCTCAGTTAAGGTGTCCATAGTATAGGTGTATTCCCTTTTAGTGCGACACAAAGGGGCTACATGGGCCTTTTGATGTGGAGTGGTGTGCGTGCAGGTCAGTATGAGGAAGTTCCTTTGATTATTTTTGGGGATATTCACTATATTATTCTTAAGGATCTCTTCATAACCTTTCTATCATTATTTAAAAAATAGAGTGTCAACAAAATCCCCTCCTTAGGATTGGATCTGATCAAAAGAAGAGGGTATAATCATGAGGTATAATGATGAAACAATTATGAAGGTGGTTTTGGTCAACCGTATAAGGAATCCATGTAAGTCAGAAGCATAGGCTCAGTGTGCAAGTCTAGGTTGTAGGTAAATGGCGTAGCTCCACTTTTCCTGTTCGATGTATAGGACAGTGGTGTCTATAAATACTATTTGCCCCTTTTTTGTTTTTCTCACATTTCAGGTTAGTGATTTTTATTCTAGTCATGCAGGTCATCCATCCAGGCTTGTGAACTTCCCTTTTCAGAAAGGTATCTTGAATAATCTTCTATGGTACAACCCCTTAGGTGATGATTCTTTGTGAATTCACCTCAACAAGGAGCCTAGAAGAGGCATCTAGATGAGGGTATTGTGCGATAATCTTGGTCAAGTTGGCTATGTGTGGCACCTAGTTGAAGGGCCCGCATGAGTTATTTCCTTTTCCAAAATTTTGAATTATTCCAAGTAAAAAATTAAACTTTTTTTAAGTCAATATTTTAACTTAATGGGAAAACTTGATGCCTTCTTGTTGGTTTTTAATGGATTCTTTGAAGACTTTTACTGAACAAGCTATTACACATTCATCTGAGATGATCAAAGCTATTGGGAAAAATTACTATGACATAGTTGAGCCTGATCTACCAAATTTTTAGAATTTTTTAGAACCATACCAATTTGAGAACCCATGAAGTGATTAATTTTCTTTTTATGAGAATGGAATTTTATGGGATGCCTTTATCCTTGGGGTTCCGAGTAACTTACCGAAATCCTAGTCTGTGAAGCACACTAATTGCACTTCTATCAAGATTTCCTAAAAAGGTGCTTATATTAAGGAGGGAATCGTTTACATTGGTTATTTCATGAACCATAATATATACCATCAATATTTTAAACCACATATAAAATTATCAAAGCCTCATTATTATGAATCTTCTTTTGGTGCTTCACATAAAGATCAGATGTAAGGTTGGAAGTATGACTGGGATTTCCATTCTAGAGGGGGTGTTTGGACCAAGTGGATGTGGGCATACATGGTGTACCCGACTTTCATATAATTCATATAAGATTTATAAGAAATATATATTTATGAGGATTTTTGGGAAATGAAAACTTACATTTATAAGAAATCGAAGATAATTCCAGATCTTTTGATCCATTAGTGTTTTTAGAAAATTTATTTCCATATGAAACATGGTGAGGTTGGTATTATCCTATGGGAAGTCTACAAAATTTGTAGAGCCTCCATTCTAAGGGACATGTATGAAGATTTTATCCCACTAAATACAACAATGTATGAAGTTTAAAAGACACCTCTCTTATCCCATGAGCCTTTTAAGGTGGCGATGAAATTGAAAAATAAAGGCCTTTTCCCTAGGGTTGAAATACATGTTGGAATGTGGATGAAGGATTTTATAGTATCAAAAAAATAAGGTCCCACTTGAGGGCGCGCAACAGGACTCACCACTATAGATAATTTGGGTTGTCCTCGTACAATCTGGCCTACACTAGAGAAAGATCAGTATACCCTTTGGGGTTATAAGGTCAATTCTATGGTTCTTACAAAGACTTTCTTGGATGGATTCCACACAATGTGGATAAGAATTTAGTTTCTTTCAGTCCACAAATCCAAGAGTGATGTGAGGCCCTAGACTTTTGTTATCACAACCAAACTATATGAGGGGAGGTATATAGGTTTGGTTTCCCCTGTCCTGATGAGAATTTACTGGTTCTTGCAGCATAGATACAATAATAATGCCCCTTTTTGAATTTCAAGGTTGTTTCAAGTGCTTTGGGGGTGGGTTTTAGAAAACTTCAGTTCATATGCGGTGATGAGCCCAATCAAAGTCCCTCAGAACTAATTTCTCCCATTTTTCCAAGATATTTATGGAATCTAGCCTCTGAACCAGAGGTATGAATAAGTGATGAAGGTGATGGACATTTCATGAGAATTCAACGTCATCCCATAGGGAATTACACTAATAGGGATGTATTATAATGTAGATAAGGAAAAGAATCATGCACTAAAGCAATATATGATGGCATTTAGAGACAATGTACAGGAGGATCACATTGACAGTGAGATCATATATAAGGATTACACTCCATATTGATTTTCTATACAATTCAAATGTCAACAACATCCAAGAATCTTCACCCTACACATATTAGGATTGAGAAGAATATTATGGTATCCCAACAGTATTGGATACTGATGGACATGGAGGTGTCAAAAATGTTAATCATGATGCCTCTATTGGTTGCATCAATCAGGCTGGAGGTAGGGTATTCCAATGTGTGGATCTCTTCATACCCTAAGGTGGTATTAACAAAGGGTGTTTACTAGGTCAAGGTCATGAAAAATTATATTCATGGTATGCACAGTAAAAAGGATCAAACTGATAGTGACAACGCTGAGGCTCTGGAGCCTTCAAGGTGATCTCAGGAAAAGACTACCAAGTAGTCTAGGGTTGAGAATACCATGCCTCATAAGACAAGGTGGTCTGGTCATCGCCATGAGGAGGAGACTCGTGTTCCATCCACTAGTTCTTATTTGAGAGAAAATATGTTTGAATAGGATTCTAAATCGAAAGTTTTCGGGTCTTCCTTCCCATCAGCCACATTAGAGTCGAATTACATGCGACCTCTAGTAATCCAAGTTTAGTAGAGATTAACTCATGACGTTAGAGATGCATGGATGTTTCTCCATCCAGAAATATGATTCCCAAAGCTGGGAGATCTCATATAACCCTTTGATCTCCACCCTAAAAGTGATTTAAATGATGTGGGGAGGTATATTCGGGAGAATTAGGCCTTGATAATTGAAAATGATAATCAGATCCTGATCACAAAGTGAGTTTCTGACATACCAGACTAAAGAGAGATTGAGGGGGTATCTGGTTATCCCAAAGAGGAATGGGATGACTACCTCGACCCCATTGATGCATTCATGTTTTCTCCCTTACCTTCTCTACTATTCCACCCACCATTACTAATCATGAGGGGATTTTATTTTATAGCTTGGGAGATAAGAAGAAGAAGGAGAATTAGTTGAAGAGGAACTAGAGTCATTGAATTATGGTCCCATGGGAACCCCCATAGAGGTAGTGGTTGAGTCAGTTAATCACCCTAAAATTTCCTCAGATCAGAGGAAGATGATGGAGGTATTTTTGAAAATATTTTTTTAATTTTAAATTTTGAAAGATGAAAATAAAAATAGCATGAAACATTGATGAAAATAAATTAAGGGTAAAGAAATAGTGAATAAAAAAACAATCATAGAAAAAAACACAAAAAAGAAGAAATGATAGATAGACAGAGAAAACAGTCACCAATAACTAGTCTAGACTCAGGTCGACCCACCCTCAACTCCCTATCATAGATATTATTAAGGAGAAAATGAAAAACTCTCAACTCACTCATTACATGGTTGGTGGATCAATTCATACACCTCTCTTGCATAAAATATTGATCATTTGTGTAGAGAATCACTTCCATCACATGAACAATCTCCCAACAGTGAAGAAATATCCTAATCAAGTCACTCTAGCCAAGAATTTCATCATGGCTGAAGTGATCGTAAAAGGATAATAAATCACAAAATCCTTACTTAACATCTTGAGAAATCATGTTAATAGAATAAGGGTAAATGGATCAAGGGAAATCAAGAAATGAACTAATCAAGGGAAATAATTTTCCATTGTGCACCCCAATTTACCTTTAGGGACTCCACGGAGTGATAAGGAAATGGTGATCATCATGAAGTGTGGATCTCTAGGAAGCATTGAGATTCAATTCTAAAATACGAACTTGCAAATTATATCTTCATTACTTGAAATTTGAGATCATAGAACAAAACAAATAAGATAAAACCAAACATCAAAATTTTAATTGAAAATAAATAAAGAAACAAAATATTTATATAACAAAAAATAAAAAAACACAAATAGAAAAAATAAAGAAGAAGTACCAATACGGTGCCCATATCCTTTGTTGAATATGCTTCTCATGTATGGGATTTTGAAAATAAGAGAGAATAAAGAGCTCCTCTTTTTCAAAAAATAAAGTAAAACTCAAATGACATATAGAAGACTCCAATCTATGTGGCATGTTTTTACGTGCTCATTACTGATTGTTTTGTGAAATCTCTATAAGTGTAATAAAATCATTAGAAAACACATGTACCCCTTTAATTTTCCCAAGATCATCTTCTATTATCAGTACCTCCATGATCATCTTTGCCTTCCACCAGCGATCACCTTCCCTTGTGCCAAACAATATTCCAAAATTTTAATATTATTTCTTATATTTATAAAAAAATATACTTATTAATAAATAAATAAATAAATAGATATTTACATATGCATATAATTTTTATTATTAAAATTCTTATAAATATTTATACATAAATAAATTTATATTTATATTTTAATTAAATTAAATAATTATGTACATAAATATAAGTATTAATATATATTAAATATAATTAATCTATTTAAATTTATTATTATATTATTATTATATTATATTAGTCATATTAATTATTATTATTATATATATTATATAATATATTTTATTTTATTCTTCCAAGGTGGGTTTGATTGCATCTAGGTATTATGATTTTTAAATTTTAAAATCTTGGTCTCTTCAAATCTAGAAAAATTGGGTGATTTGTTTTTGTTTTGTGATCTCCAATTAGGTTAATTTTTGCTCATGTTTGATTTTTTTTTGTTGGTGATTTTTTCTATTGTTGGATTTTTTTTTTGCAACCCTTAATAACTATTAAGTTTCTATCCACTAGGCTGGATTAAATTTAGACGTAGATTTAAGCCTAATAACCCTTAGTTTGGGATTGAATTTTGAATTTTTTTGAAAGAAATTTATATTTTTTAAAAAATAATTAACATTATTTGTGAAAAAAAAAATCAAAGGTGAATTTGAAGAGAGAGAAAGAGCCCTCTCCCCCAGAAATAAAACTCAACATTATTCCCAATGTTGAATCTCAACGTGGGAGATGGATAAGTATAAAAATATGGGAAATTTAGTAGTTAACAGTTTGTGAAGGGGTATGAGTGAAGTTAAAAAAATTCCACACCCAAAAAAATTAAAAGACAAAAAAACATAATAAAATAAACCCCAATGGCCACCACTATCATATAAAGAACAATTTTTTTGATAATTTCATTCTTTAAGATGTGATAAAAAAATTAATTTCATAAATTTAGTTAAAAAAAGAAGCATGATGATCAATGTTGTTATGGATCAGTTGAATGAAAATGAAAACGGTGGGTACAAGCTTGTTTCATAGTGTAGTTGAATATAATTTCCAATGATACCAATGCTGATATAGAATTCCTATGGCTTAGGAGCGCAGGTTAAAACATACTACATCTCTTCGGAAGCAAAAAAGAACAAGGATCAGTTGGTAGCCATCCTCAAACACAAACAACAACCAGTGAAAATAAGGGAATTCTCTTGTAGAATAAAAATGAAGAATTTCACGCATGCAGACCTGGTTAACGCTCATATATGGTTATTCTGGAGCAAGGGTATTTCAACGGACTTGGTTCAGGCAGGGGAGAAATTCATCACCATGAAAATCACATGTGATGCGAGAATTCTTCTATTGTATTTCATATATGGAAGTTGTGATTCCCAAAGGAGGGATAGGTTATGGCAAGATCTCTCGAGCTTTGACCCAAGGTATTTACCTTGGATTATAGGGGGAGACTTAAATGTTTTATCTAATCCAGAGGAGAAGAAAGGGTGAAGAACCTTCCATTGGAAGGCTAGTCTGGACTTTGTTCAATTTATGGTAGGCAAAGGCTTAATGAAAATGGGATACTCAGGAGACAAGTTCACTTGGTGCAATAATCACTGGGGCAGCAGTTGATGATAGTTTCATTTGGATCGATGCCTTGCCAACTTTCAAGCTCTATCCATGTTTCCCAGTGCGTAGGTGAAACATCTAGTTCGATTGGTGTCAGACCACTCTCTGATTCTACACTCTCTATCACCAGTGCAAACCAACTATAATATCTTTAGATTATGAATCCAGTGGCACAAGGAACCATGGTATAAGAAAATGGTTATGGAGTCATGGGAAGAACTAGTTTGTGATCATTCACGGGTGGCCCTGCACAACAATTTAAGGAGGATGAAACAGAGACTCCACTAGTGGGTAAGGAATCTAACTCCAGCAGATGAGAATATAGAGATCTTGAAGCAGGTATTAGAGCATCTAGACATCAGACTAGAGGAGAAGTGGGAAGAGTCAGTTTTCGTTGATCTCATGTTAAAGAAAAATGAATTGGATACTATGCTTCTGGCCCAGGAGCGAAGGTCTTGGGAGGCTTCTAAGATAAAATGGCTTAGAGAGGGATACAAAAACACTGGTTTCTTCCATGATTGTATTAAGGAGAAGAGGAGGAACACCATTCCTAATATAAACCTGAAATATGGGTCCTTATTTAATGACAAAGATGTGGTGGGAGGGATGGTGTACTAGTTTTTTAGAGACCTGTTGGAAGGGCCAAACCCAACAATGCCTCAAGGTTACCTGATAGGGAGTGAGGTTTATTTGGTAGAACCATTGAATGTCGTGTCTGTTCAGTTAAACGAACACCTGGTTCGCCAGCCAGAGGAGGAGGAAATATATGGTTCCATGATGAAGCTTAACCCGAATAGTGCTCCAAGTCCAGACAAGTTCCCAGGTTCTTTCTACCGGGGATCATGGGATACGATTAAAGGGGACGTCACAGTGTCGATTCAGGACTTCTTCAGGGGAGGAGGTCTTCCCCGGGTGGCATGTGTAACTGCCCTAGTCATGCTTTCGAAGACAAAGGACCCCTATTCCCTATCCCATTATTGGCCCTTAATCCTGTGAAAATTTACATATTAGATTTTGGCTAGTATTATAAACTCGATGTTGTCTGACTTTCTTCCTTAGTTCATTTCCCTTGAACAACACAGGTTTATGAAAGGATGATCAATCCAAGGCGCTATGGATTTATTGTAGGATATGACCAGGGAAATCAAAACCAGAACTCACAGGTCTACTATCATTATTATGCTGGATATGAGAAAGGCGTATGATAGAATGGAATGGGGTTTTATTAACAGGGTGATGACGCACATGGGATTCTCTGCATGGCCATGTGATATCTTCTTCCAATGCTTCATCACTCCCTGGCTCATTGTTTCTTTCATGGGTAGATCCTACAGATTTTTTAAGGAAATGGGAGGTCTCCATCAAGGAGTCCCTTTATCTCAAATTATTTTCATCCTAGTGCAGTATAGGTTAAGTAGAATGATAAATATAGGGATTCAGAATGGAGACATCCTTCCCTTTCAAAGAAAACAGAGCCTGCCACTAGTTTCGCATCTCATGTTTGCTAATGATTCCATTATCTTCATTAATGTATGAAGGAGATCAATTCAAGGGATTAACAGAATCATCGAGGCATACTTCTACTGGAGTGGCCAAGTAGTTAACAAATACAAAAGAAAGTTCTACATCTCTAACAAGTGCACGCCTAGGAGAGCGGCACATTTGAGTAACAGGTTGGGCATGCAGAGAGTCCAGTTCCCTATGGAATATTTAGGGACTCTATATCTCTTGGAAGAATGTAGAATAAGGACTTTGATCATGTGGTAAAAAGGATAGTGAGCCGAGTGCTCAACTGGAAGAATTATTTTTTATCCTTCGAGTTCATATTTCTTTGGTCAACAGTGTTTTATCTGTAATACCATTGCATGAAACGACGTCTACCAACGTTCCTAAAGGGGTTATCCGAAATATCGAAAAAAATAATTTATGGTTTAATATGGGATGCTACTTTAGAGGGAAAAAGTCACTAGTTCTCTTTTGGGAGAATGGAAAGGCCAATAAATGTGGGAGGCATAAATTCGAGGAGCCTCATGTCCACCATTCAATGCATGCATGCCAAACTCTCATGGGAAACGATTGAGGGGCGCTACTTTTAGGTAAAGACCATGGACTGTAATGGGGGAGGTAATGTGGGAATCTAGTAAACGAATGTTTCTCCTCTATGGTCCTCAATTTTCTCCATCATACCGACTCTTCTCCAACACTCCTAATGGATCGTACAGTAAGGGAAAATTAACTTCTGGTTTGACCAATGGGATGGCAATACAATAGGGCATCCGAGATTCCCTGCTCCCACTATTACCTTTAGGGAAGTGAGTCAGTATCCCAAATTTATTTTTATGGCCTTGGATAGGAAGAAAAAAAATGAGCATAATAATATTATCACCAATTCAGAACCAGATAAATGTGTTTTTACTCCCTTGTCAATGGGTAACTTCAATACAAAGGATTATCATAGGATTGATTTCAACCAGTCTCAAGGCGCAAGATGGAGTGAGGAGGTGTGGTGCAAAAATATTCCTTCTAAATACTGCTTTCTCATCTGGAGAATCTTAAATCACACCATTCCTTCAGACTACAGTATTAAAAAACTAAGGATAAGTTTTGCATCCTGCTGCTAATGTTGCAGTAGTAAGCGCAAGGAGGATGCCAAACACATATTCTTTGAGGGAGACTGGGCTCAATCAGTGTGAATATTCTTTGGTGCATTTACTATGTACTCTTCCCCGGCTCACCATGATGAACCCTTCTTGTAGAGATGGTTCTGGGGTAAGGAAAAAAGGGAATGTGCCATTCTTCTCAATGCTGGTTTCTGGTATCTCTGTCAAGAAAGGAACCGAGTGAGGTACGAGGGGATCTCTTCTTCAGGGGGTTTCATCATCGCAAGAATCTGAAGCTTATTGGTGGACATGGTTCATTTTTTTAAAAATTGGGATGAAGTGCCTTCTCTGAGGTTGCTCCATGTTTCGTCCATAGTGGGTCATCCCCCCTGCTCCCAAGGCTAGTGGGTGTGATGGTTCCCCACGGAAGTTGGCTTCAAGCTAAATACGGACGAATCTTAAAAAGAAGGCATTTCTTGAGGAGGAGGGTTTGTGCAGGAACAAGGGGGGGTGTTCTTGGCCTTTAAATACCACTACGTTTATGGCACTAGCAATCATGTCGAGACCAAAGCGTTGCTGTCTGGAATCATGCAGAGCATTCAGAACAATATCAGGTTATCTTATGTGGATATTGATTCCATGATAATTTACAACTCCCTTAAGGGTAAGGATCGAACCCCATGGTCTATATCTTATATCATAAGGAAATGAAAATATCTCTATACCAATTATTTTAAGGTTTCGTGTAAATGGTGTGAAGGGAATAAAATATCAGACCATTTAGCCTCTCAAGATGACCAAATTCTGGAAGTCACCAGCTCGCTAAACATTTATTTGTTTAAACCTGAGGGCTTATATTTCATACTAGGGAATTCCCTCGGATTGAATTACTTTAGGCCTCCCTAGATCCTTTCGCCCATCTTGATTGTCTCTCCCTTTCTTGTATCTTTCTCTCTTTTAAGAAAAATGGAATCATTGATGATGACCAATGTGCTGGTCCCTTTGGTTTTATCTAAGTGTCAGATGGGGTAACTACTCGATTATTTTCCTGATAACAAAAACCAATAAAATTAAAATAAAAATCATAAAGAAAATAAGTAAATGAAAAAGTTTGATTTTTGGATAAACCCTTAAGGGGTGATATATTTTTATTTTCCATAGTTGGAAAGCTAGTGGATAAACCCTAGTCTGATAGAGATTATGATTTCTTGATTAAGAAACACCATATGTGATTGTTTCTAGATTCAGTGAATTTAATCTTATGGAGTAATCATTGGACAACTTCCTTCAAATCCCTCTACTTAGAATTGGATTATTAGAGAGGAGAAAAAAATATGGGGTTACTTCCCCTCTTCCTCAACCTGAGGTAAGGGTTCATAGGTTGTGAGACTGAAACTCTTGGATATGAAATTTCCTATAGTTTAGTACAAAATAAACCTTCCTCATTAACTATAGATATTTTTTCCACACAATTTATGAAATCCATACACATTAATAAGAACCCCTCTTATTCTTACACATTTTCTACTTCCTTGATAATTTTTAAGAAAGCACATAACTCAACTGATTCTTCAGAACCTATAAAGGGAGAATCAAAATTGACATTGGCTATAAGAAATTTAGGATCATATAAAATCATAGCATGTTCAATAAAATTAAATTCTCTCTACATTTTTTTAGGTTTCTCTTATCCAAGAGTAATTAGTGCCCCTGGGTGTATTCTAGGGTCATGAGTGATGTAGTCAACCTCCTCCAACCTATCTTCAAAACACACAATCTCAGGTGTAGTGCCTTCCAAATAAAAGGAGAGTATTTTTTATGCGGGTTCCATATGTTGAGCTAAGGAAAAATCATTATGCAATTCAAAAAACATAAAATCATCAAATGAAGCACTGCAAATAAAATGATCTTCCAAAATATTTCCATCTTATTCTAGTTTTACATTTATTATCACCTTCCAACTCTTGAAAATATCCTCAGAATATGGATATTGCAACTCCAGATATGATTCTAGGGGTAGTTCAATTACAAAAGTGGAAAACTCCAGTTTTTCTGCAATATAGAACTCATGGAAATGGTGAGAAATTTTTTTAAGTTCCGTAACTAAGGCATCTAAGTTTTTTCATCTCAATTTTATTTATTTGAGACTTATGCCCTTTTCATCATATGTTTTCTTTTTCTATGGTGTAAAAACTGCTACATGAATATATTTTCTCATGAATTTTTGGAATTTAAATTTTTATAAAAATATATTTCAATTTATTTCCTTCAATGTTTTTTTTCCAAAAGATCCCAAGTAGAAATAGATTTTTCTTTAAAACATTGTTTTAAATATTTTAAATTATTTTTCCTCCATATACATGTTCTTTTAAATGTTTTAAGAATGTTATTATTTATATATAAAAAAATTTAAAGGTCATTTTCAACAAATTTTGAATTTGTTTTCAATGGTTTTAAAGTAAATATTTTTAATGATTTTCATCTATTTTTTATATTTCTTTATAAAAATTGTGAAACAAATAATTTTTTTAATGTATAAGACATGAACATATTTTTCTCAACATCATGTTCTTTCTTCTTTATAAAAATTTCTCTATAAGTTTCTATTGATTTTTATAAAATATATTATTCCCATTGTTCTGAGAATTTTTTTAAAATGTTTTCAGAAAAATTGTATTTGTTCTAATTTTTATGAGATAATAGAAAACAATTAATTACTAGCTCAAAATAAAATTATTATGAGTGCCATGTTGGAAATGAAATATTTTATATGTTCTATACATGTTATGGTTCTTAGAAATTTTTTATAATGAATTGTGCATGTGATATATCTATTCAATGCATTGGATAATTATCTATTCTCTAGAGGAGATATTTTCGATTAAACCATGTGGTTTATTCCATTTTAAGCATGATTGTAATAATGATATGAATATGATGTGTCAAGGTACCTACATGTTTTTTTATTCTTTAAAATTAGTTTTTATTAAACAATTTTAATTTTATAAGGTGACTAAATGATCCTATAATTTTAATAAAGTTTATGACCCTTTTAGATAAAAAGGATTGTTTTTTGAGGAAATTTTTTCATGTTTTTCAAGAAACCCTAATGGTTATGAATTTTTATTTATGAATTACTTTCAAATATGTTATTATAAATTTAGGTAAATAAGTTTATTACATGGGTTAATAAATGATTATTGGAGTTTAATGATTTTTATAAAAGGTTTGGACTTTCTTATGGGTTTTCATAAATCTTCAAATGAACTAATTGTTGGAGTTGGTTCCCAAGAACCAAATTTTATGTACTTTATGATAACCATTATTAATAGTTTAAAATATTAATAAAATCTTTATCAAATAATTATTGTTCTTATACATATCATAGTATGTGATAATGTCCTAAGAGTAGTCGTCACACTATAAGGTCATAGTAGTTATCCGCTATGATGAGAACCCAGCAGTGCAATGACACAATTATTAAATATATGATCAATATATGGATGATATAAGTTGTGGGACACAAATGATATAGGATATCATGGTTCGATACTTATAGGTATTTGATGTATTGTCTCATGGTAAATGCCCTTAGTAATATCCAGTGTAGGATATTATAATAATGAGACCCACTAGTACGAAATACACATTTGTATTTGTCATTGGATGTTCCTATTTATAGGCATGTGTATTGATACATAGACTTTATTATTAATATTAATGAGTATTATAAGTCATGTACTTTTATTTATTGATGAAAACTATGAGGACATGTGTTCATGTTGAGGTAGATAATGTTGGGTGTGTCACAAGTAATATTTCATTAAAGAATAATGCAGAAAATTATTTTTCCATTATATTCTTTAATGGAATTTTAAATCTTAACCCCTTTGATGGAATTGGTATATCTAAATAAATCCATGGCCATGGTTTTCTATATGGATGTTCAATTTTTGAAAATTCAAATAAAGATACATCGAGCACATAGGTTGATGACATCAGCATGCAACTTTCTAGATTAAAGATATCATGATAAAGGGATTATATTACATAGTATGCATCTGTATGAGGTATTATGTCATTACAACATTAAATTATTTCTCTATGGGTACCTTTGTGTGTTTATAGATTCTAACACTTAAATTTAGGCTCCTTTTCCTAATGTCACTAATAAAGAGGCCTAGATGATCACACACTAAGTGTATCTAGAATCTCAGTTAAATGATATATATTATTGTTTATTATTTAATAGATTGAATAAATATTATTCCCGCATGTGGTTTAATAATTATTGATGTTTTATTGATCGCATATATTCTGTGACCAGTTATTCTAGAGAATATTATTTGAGAAGAATATTTAATAAATATTTATTTTCTATTTAGTGAATATATTATTTATTTATTTATTGAAGAATAATGCAGTGATATTTTTTTATTAAATAAATGGTCATTATTAAAAACCCAATAAATATTATGGAGGAATGTCCAACTGAGTTTAATGTTTTGGTGAGAAATAATATATATTGAATATTATTTTAATAAATAATACTTAATTTTAATTCACGAGTTTAGCACATGTTAATAAATAATTATAATATTTATATTATTATCGACTTGGGGTTCCATAGGGATTAAATAAATAATGAGAGGCACCTGGGAAATTATTTATTATTAACTCTAGCCATATATAAACCCAATTATATTATTTTTCAACAAAGCCAATTTCTTTTGTTTGGTTTGTGCACAACGAATCCAAAAAATAATCTTGAAGTTATTGAGAGCTCCCTTATTCATGAACACTCACAATAACTGAGTGTGATATTTCTCTAACATCTACTCTCAAATCAAGAGAGATAAAAGAGAATACCTTAGAAGCAATTATCATGAAGATCAAAAGAAAAATATGAAAATGTTAGGATCTATCATGATAACAACTAAAGATTCCTACAATTATGTTCAGAGATTTGTGGAACTCATGGGGATTACCACCAGAGAGAATCTACTATTAATTCCTACAATGCAACGATAGAACAATATAGATATGTTGTCAGATTCATAAACTAATAAATAATTTCCACAAGTTAATCCATTAATTGAATAAATTAATTATAAATAATATGTGATGATACTGTTCTTGGTTCCAACATTTTTCCATTGACTATTTTTTATTCGATTCCCTTGATCAGGACATTTATCACCATGTAAATCTCAGATTGATCATCAATCATGAAAAAAGAAAGAAAAGTTGGGGATGAACTATCACATGATTAAAATTCACCAAGAACCTACAAGTGGTATGAGAGAAGCCACATAATTATTTATAATTATTTAAAGATTATTTATTTATTTACACATTTTTCATTTAGTTTTTAATTCATGTTTTATCATTATTTATACCAAATTGTGATATCTGTGTTTTCCACTCTCATTTCTCATAGATTTAATAAAATCAATTAATTTTATGAACTAAATAAAATTGAAGATCTCATCTGAAGGTGTCTAGGACTCTAGATGGATAATACAAGAGTAAATGCCATGTACTAGAATTCAATATACCCAGAATTATTTCATAATTAATTCAAGGTGAGTGAATTTATTATATGTAGTGAATTTAATTTTACACCACATGTGGACTACTCCAGCCTATTAGATGGTCAACTGGAGTACACGTCATGTAGCCCCCATACACAACATGCAGTCCTTTAGTCATAGATGGGCTGTATATCTTCTTACGTAGCCTACATGATTAGTGATGGTACAACTCGAAGACCACACACCATGCATATCATCTACATGCCATGTACTCCAATATTTTTCATGGAAAGTTTTAAGCACCATTTCCATACACATATTCCATGAATATATGGTGAAAAAATGTACAGGTCATGTGGTTTTCATGTTCAAACCGTGTACTTGTACAGAATTACATAAAATTAAAATTATTTTATTATATTGTTTAAAAATAATCAACATGTTCTTGTGTGTGGTCATTAATTTTACAGGACACTCCATGTGAGGGATTTTAATATATATATATATATAAATGTTTAAGTAATTTTTATGTAATGTTTAGATCTGCATATCATGTGTGAGTCATATTAAAGTTATTACTCTACATGCATTGTAGCATAAAATGTGATAGAAATATCATGTAATCCATGTAATAATTAGGTTGGTAGTACACATCATGATGGTATGTGATAAGTTATGTATGAAACATGTCTCAAGAGTAAATTGTATACGACTATAATACATGTTGGGTAGATTCGAATGGGTATTCATCATGTTTCCACCAAGGTACATTTATTTATATAGTTTATTTTAAATAAAATTATTTAATCTCTTGAAAATTATTATGGATGAGAATCTAAACAAAATTTAAATGAAAAATAAGATACAATAATTGGTTAATTAAAGAATTTAATTAATTAGAGTGCGGTTTATGTTAAATAAGAATGATTAGAATTGAATGATAATTTTATTAAATGAGTAATTCATTTAATTCATGTGGATGATCATGAGAATAGACTAGATATTTTTATGTGATTGGTTTCATTTTTTTTATTATGTTAAATTGTTGGCATGTGTGTCATCTCTCATCCCATATGTAAGGGTCTGTGTTCCCATAGTTTCTTCTATGTAAAAAATTTTCCCCTCACCTATGTGTGAGTAAAAAAATATGCAATAGATGGAGATCCTAAGATAGTGGAGATGGTAAAAGTTTTGATTTGAGGTGAAACCAATCCAGGAGAGATATATAGGTGGACATATGGGAATCTGTAACATGAAATTTATTTTGTTTAAGGTGTTTTTCCTCCAGGTTGACAATTAGTTTATCATCATCCAGATAAACTAACCATTATTAAAAGCCCATGATCATTCCACTTAATTATTTTATTTTTTTAAAGTGTCATGGTTATTTAATTATGGATGTTTTATCCGATTCACATGAATTAATGAATTAACAAGCATGCAAGATATAACTAAAACTAATTGTATTATGCATAAATATTATCTTTGACATGGTTAATCACTTGAGAAAATCCAGTTAATATTAAAAATAATGTAATAAATATAATAATTTTAAATATATGAATAAAAGTTTAAATCCCTCAATTGTATATATTATGTTGGTATAGCCTTTAATTAATTCAGTTGAAATCGAACTATAGTTCGAAGTGATTGACTGACCAAAGTTTGGGTGCTCTCAATTATCAAGGAATTATATCATGAACTTTTGGGTTTAATTAACTTAGATCACATAAAGGGTTGAATTCTAAAGTATGACTTGGTGTAACTGAGGGTAAATGTTGAGGAAATATAATTTCAGAATTTTAGGATTGGGGATTCAACTCAATTGATCAAGGAACTGTGAGTTAATGCAGTTGGAATTTGTAATGTCTACCTAAATCCATTAAATTTTCTCGACAAACCAAAATTGGGGTAATTATAGGGGTAATATGGATTATTTTCAATAGAATGTCCAAAAAACATGATATTTTGAATACAATGGTGAGGGATATTAGGTTTTGAAAAAATAGAGAGAGATTAATAAATAAATTATTTATTTATTTCTCTAAATTATATCAGATAAAGTACTAAAAAAATTTATCATCTTATTTATAGATTCAATAATAAAATTAATTCAAACATATCCTTATGATTCATACTTGATAAGGGTAACATTATCATTGTAACAAATTTTTTAGAGTGTAAAAGGTTCTTGCACGTTATCCTATTCCATGAAAGGAAATTATATGTGCTGGAAGAACATATTCATGTTGCACTCAGAAATTAGACTAGTGAGGAAGAATTATCTCTCTATGAGAAACATATGAATGATTTGGTACATGTTTAGTGTTTTATGCTATCATATATGAAAAATTATCTTTTGAAGCAACATGAGGACATGTATGTGTATAGAATGATATCTCACCATTGGGATCTCTTTTAAGAGAATGTGATACAAGAGAGATATGAGATCTACAATGCCCTTTTTACAACTAATCTTGGAGGGTCAACACAATCTATGCCTCATGTGGTAAAAATTATTGGCTACATCGAATTATTATTTATCTTATAGATTAGATTCCTAGATGAGTTGCACATAGATCTTATACTTTCATCACTATCCAAGACCTTCTCTAGTTTTATTATTAATTATAACATGACAAATAATGAGAAGAATCTTTATGGACTTATTACTTTAATTCTCCAAGTGGATAAGGACATGGGGTGTAAAAAACCCATGGTCCTTATGGTGAATAAGAAAATGAAGAACAGGCCAAAGGGGACCCAGAATCGTGACAATTCTAAAGGTCATAAGCACTGCCCTTCCAAGAAGAGGAAGATATAAAGGTAGAAAAAGTATGAGGCATCATGTTTTTCATGTGGAAATTAAGGCCACTATAAGAAGAACTGCACCCAAAAGAAAGGGGAATCAAAAAGTGCATTCATTTTCAAGTGTAATATTTAAAAATTTACATATTGGGTATTAGATGTAGCTTTTGGTACTCACATATATATATCCAAATTTCGGAAGCAAGTAGATTCTGAAATACTTCTAGAGGAGAGGTAGAACTACAAGCTGCCAATGGTGTGTGGATGACTACTCTAGTTATTGGTGATGATCAACTTTTTTTGTCAACAGAAATGATATTGGTTTTAAAGGAGTATTATTTTTTTTCAATGGTTAAAAAGAACATATTTTTTGTATCATTCATGAATATAAATGGTTTTATTTTCAAGTTTGTAAATAAAAGTTTTTTCTTTTATCAAGACAACATATGTTATGGTATGGAACATTTAAATAATGGTCTTTATGTATCAAATTATGAAATCCATGTATTTGAAATAGATAATGAATCATGTTCACATGACTCATATGACACCCATCTATGGAAATAACATCTTGTTCATATATAAGAAAAGTGTTTGTAAAAGATCTATCAAGGTTGTTATTTAGACTCTTTCAAGCTAAAAAACATGAAAGATGTCATGGTTGTTTTCAATGAAAAATGACTAAACTACTAATCAGTGGAAATACTAAAAGGGACACACAGCTTCTAGGATTATTACACACTGATGTGTGTAGATCATTTCCAGTACAATCTAGAGGTGGGTATTCTTACTTCATAGCATTTATTGATGAGTTTAGTAGATATGGATATTTCTACTTTATGAGGTATAAGTCATATTTCTTTGATAAATTAAAATAATCAAGAATTAAGTAGATATTAAAATTGGAAATAAGATAAAAAGTTTTTATTTGATCGAGGTGATGAATATCCTAACATGGAGTTTATTAACTTTTTACAGGAATTTGGTATTCTATCTAAACTAAATCCACCTTATATACCATAGTGGAATAGTGTTAGTGAAATGAGGAACTATACCTTGTTAGAAAATGTGAGGTCAATGACAAGTCATGAAGACTTTCCCTTATCCTTTTGGGGATATGAATTACAAAATGCAGTATACACACTAAACTGAGTACAAACTAAATCATAAAATAGAATTCCCATTGAGTTATGGGGTGGAAAAAAACTCTTTTCATTTCGTACACATATATGGGGTTAAGAGGAACTTATTACGGCCTTCCTAGGTAACAAACTAGAACCCCAGGGCACAAAGTGTATCATTATAGGGTATACTAAGGAAACAAAACGATACTACCTATAAAACCTCTCCAAAAAGAAAGTGATTGTCTTCATACATGTTAAATTTATTGAAAGGGAGAAAATCCTCAAATATTATAGTGGGAGAAAGACTGGATATGATGAACTTGATGCTCAAGATACACAAGAGTTTCTATTGTAATATTTTCCATTAGTCCATGTATAAGGGATAGTTCCTGAAACACAAGTACTACAAAGGAGCATAAGATAGGTAAGGGAACAAGAGCGATATGTTTTTCTAGTCAAAAAATATGGTGACTAATTATTGGTTAAAAATGATGAAGGTATATACTATAAAGAGGATGTAGAATGATCAGAATATTAAAGATAGAAATAGGAAATGAATTATAAAATGGATTCCAAGTATTATAACCAATTTTGGGTTTTGGACTATGTGTAAATTGATGTAAAGCTTGTAGGGTTCAAATTGGTATTCCAGAGAAAATTGGATATGGAATGTAATGTAAATACTTACAAAGAAAGCATATTGGATAAAGGTTTTAAATAATGTCAAGGAATTGACAACGGTAAATCCTTTTCACCATGCCCCCCATAGGTAGTTGGGGTGGTAGGGGGGGCTGGGTTTGGGGGTGTTGGTCACGTGGTCGAGTACCAGAGCCATTTCTTTGTTTGTTTCTTGTAGTGTATGCAACTATTGTTGGTAGTGTACCCCACATTTTAAAACCTTTTCACTAGTTACCAGGTTTAAATCCATCATAATTATACTTACGATAGTAGCTTACCATGAAATTGAAATTTGGATAATGGATGTAAAAATAGGTTTCCTTAATGGGAAACTTCAGGATGATGTCTAAAATACATAACCAGAAGGGTTTGTGACTCTAGGTGATGCCAAAAGGACTTTCAAGTTTCCAAGATCCATTTATGGATTAGAGATAGCCTCTAGGTCATGGATCATTTTTTTTGATAAAGCTATTAAAGAAATTGGTTTTATTAATAAATAATGAGATCCACATGTTTATAATAGGTTTAGTGTGAATGTGGTGATTATCCTAGTAGTATATGTTAATGACATATAACTTATTCGAAGTTATATTCTGGTCTTACAGTCTTTGAAGGATTGGTTAAACAAGTGTTTCTTCATGAAATAATTAAGTGAAGAAACCTATATTCTAGGGATAAATATCATTAATGATACATCTAAGAGGCTGCATGGACTAAGTCAAAGTACATACATTGACCAGATACTAAATAGATTAAGTATGGAACAATATAAGAAGGGATTGGTTCCAATGTCACATGGTAAACATATTTCTCAGAAGATGTGTCCTCAAACACAACATGAGAATAAAAAAATGAGAAATGTCCCATATTCTTTATCAAAAGTATCAATCATGTATGCAATGTTATTTACCAGACTTGATGTTTCCCATACATTGAGAAAAGTCAGAATATATCGGGAAGATCCAGGAGTAAAAAATTTATCTTCTATTAATGTTATCCTCAAATATCTAGAAAGAACTAAGGATATGTTCATGTTGTATAGAGGAGTTGAGGAGATGTTCATTAAGGTTTATATTGATTCTAGTTTTTAAATAGATTAGAGTGATATGAATACGGAGTTAGGATATGTTTTCTTTATCAATGGAGGAGCTGTGATATGGAAGAGTTCAAAATAGCCAGTTTTTGGTGATTCTATTGTGGATTTAGAGTATACTATTTCCCATACATTGAGAAAGTTCAGAAGATATCGGGAAGATCTAGGAGTAAAAAATTTGTCTTCTGTTAATGTTATCCTCAAATATCTAGAAAGAAATAAGGATATGTTCATGTTGTATAGAGGAGTTGAGGAGATGTTCATCAAGGGTTATATTGATTCTAGTTTTTAAATAGATTAGAGTGATACGAATACGTAGTTAGGATATGTTTTCTTTCTCAATAGAGGAGATGTGAGATGGAAGAGTTCAAAATAGCCAATTTTTGGTGATTCTATAGTGGATTCAGAGTATACATCTCCTTCTGATGTAGCTAAGGAATCCTTTTTGATATGAAATGTTTTCAAGAATCTTAATGTGGTACCTAGATGTAAATACCCTATCACATTGTATTGTGATAATACTACAAAAGTGGATCTTGAAAAAGATCCATGGTTACACCAATGGACAAAGCATTTATTCCATAAGTATCACATATTGAGGGATTTTTTTAAAGGGTGAAGTTTTAGTAAGATGAGTACCCATGGTAGAGAATGTGGTGGACCCCTTAACTAAAGGCCTATCTTAATAGAAAAATGAGTATCACGTGACAGCTAGCATAATGGAGGTTACTAGAAGATGGCCCTAGTGCAAGTGGGAGTATGTTCAAGTTGTTTCCATAGAACCAACTTCTGTGTACTTAATGAAAACCTGTATTCATATTATTGAATATTAATAAAATTCTTATCACGTCATGATTATTATTCTTTGTAACATAGTATGTGATAATGTCATAAGAGTAGTTGTTGCGCTAAATGGTCATAGCAGTTCCCCACTATGATGAGAAACCAGAAGTGCTATGAAACAATTCTTAAATATAATTTCTATAGTCAGATGATATTATTTTATGTATAGAAATGATACATGCTATAAGGTTTGGAGATTCATAGGACATTGAGGAACATTATTATGGTGTACGCCTTTGGTAATATCCAGTGTAGTATATTTTAAGAACCCGACCTGCTAGCTGGAAATCCACATTCATGTGTGTCATTGGATATTCCTATTCATAGATGTGTGTATTGATCCTAAAACATTAAGATTTTTATTAATGAGTATTATAATATTTGTAATTTTATGAATTGATGAAAACCATGATGACATATGTTCGTGTGGTGGTAGTATACATTAGGTGTGCCACGAGTAATATTTCATTATATTTTTTAAAAGGTTGGGGTTGAAGCCTAATTTATTATCTAAAGTAAAGACCTATTTCAAACTAGGTAGAGGGAGACCCATTACATAACCTGAAGGCCCAATACCAAGTGGTATGAATACAAGGCCCAAGAGAGGTCCCTTCGGTGAATAGTAATACTATAGTATCCAGACTGCTATAGTACCTCTGCCGCTACAGTCCCTACTACAGTGCCCCGCCGCAACATAGTAATATTTCATTAATGAATGATGAAAAAAATGGATTTTTCTCTTTTTTTCTTTAATATAAGTTTATATCTCAAGACATTTAATGAAAATGATATAGCCTAAATAAATCCATGGCCATGGTGTTCTTTAGTCAAGTTCGATTTATATATAGTCAAATAAAAAGACATGAAGCACATAGTTTGATAGTATCAGCATGCAGCCTACTTGATTAGAGATATCATGATAAGGTGATTATATCATAGAGTGAGTGTTCTCATGAGGTATTATAACATTAAAAAATTAACTTATTTCTCTATGGGTGCTTTATTATGTTTCTAAATTCTAACCTTGGACTCTAGGCTCCTTCACCTAATGATACTAAGAAAGTGGCCTAGAGGTTCACACACTAAATGTATCCAGAATATCAGTTAAATAATAAGTATTATTATTTATCATTTAACATAGTGAATAAAAATTATTCCAGCATGTGGTTTAATAATTATTTATGTTTTTTTATCACAAATATTTCATCACAAGTTATTTGAGAGAATTTTATGTGAGAAAAATATTTATTTGTTATTTATTGAATATAATATTTATTTATTTATTAGGGAATAATGAAGTGCAATATTTTTATTAAACAAATAGTCATTATTCATGATTATATAAATATTTTGGAGGAATGGAAGACTGATTTTAATGTTCCAGTGAGAAATAATATATACTTAATATTATTTCAATAAATAATATTTAATTTTAATTTCTAAGTTTAGTGTATGTCGAGAAATAATAATTATATTAATATTATTATTGACATGGGGTTCTATGGGGATTAAATAAATAATAAGTGGAACTATTTAAATTATTTATTTCTAACCCTAGTGGTATATAAAACCAATTATATTATTTTTCAATAGATCTAATTTCATTTGTTTTGGTTATGCACAACGAATCCGAAGAATCCTCTTGAAGCACTATCAAGACCCCTTCTCTAAGAATGCTCCCAAAAATAGAGAGAGATATTTCTCTACCATCTACTATTGAGTCAAGATATATTGAAGATGATGCATTAGAAGATATTCTCATGGTGAATAAAAGTGAATGATGCAAGCATTAGGATTTATAGTACCTGGAGATTCTTACAGCGATGTTCGGAGATTTCTGAAACACATGTGGATCACCGATTAAGGTAATATTCTCTTGATTCCTACTAAGAAATGAAAAAACAACATAGATCTATTTTCAAAACATCAATAAAGATATAATTTCCACAAGTTAATTCTTTAATAGAATAAATTAATTATAAATAATATGTGATAATTCTATGATTGGTTCCAATGTTTTATCCCTTGTCTATTTTCTTTGATTCAATTCCGTTGATCATGATGCACATCATCATGTAAATTTTAGATTTATCATTTATCATGACAAAAATATAAGTTGGTCACAACCCATCTCATGCTTCCACTGCACCCTAAAAATATACAAATGAGTTTTATTTCTTTTTATATCCATTTCTCATCTTTGTTTTCCACATATTATATTTTTAAATTTTTTCATAGGGCCTAAGGGTGTCTAATAATTGTATCGAAGTCAATGATGATTCATCTTGAACAAAAAAAATTGGTAAGATTGAAATAGGAGTATAAACATAAGAACCTATTTTTTAAGACAAAATATATGTTATGTGGAAATATCCAAATTTTTACGTAATATCCTTCATAATCATCTAAAAATATAAAACTAAAAGTTCATGAGAATGTAATAAAATGAAACCTTTATTAGTAATTATGAATCATTTATGTTACCAGGTGTTATAATATGTCATTAAATAATATAAATCTGCAAAATATATTTACTAAATTTTTTGATATATCAATTCTGTATTTATAAATAAAATATAAATATTTGAATTTATAATTTGGTTATTAAAATTGTTAGGGTAATTAAATTATTGGTTAAAAATATAATATAGTAGAGTAACATTAGTGAATTTTAAAAATAAATGGGATATAATTACAGTTAGTATTTTTTAAAAATAAACACATCGATTTTTATGAGTATAGAGCCATTACAAACCCTAAAAATGATGCACTCATCCAGCATATAGGATTTTGGGATATAGTTGGGGTAAACTTATAAAGATACAAAATTAGAGGTTTTGGTTCCATAAATTCTTCATTTAAATTCATATTCATGGTTTCATCATGCCTGATGTTCCAGATGCCATCACTGACCACTCACGAGTAAAAAATTGACATTAGGTGGGAGGCGGGCCTAGTAAAAAAATAAGTATAATGTTTATAAAAACATGTGGAAATCCTTTTTCCTATGATATTTATGTTATGTTAATGATAGGGATGAAAAAAACGTTTTGAAAACACTAAAAAATAATTATCCTTTTCCATCATGGGGTATAAGTGTTGGTAAAAGTACATTTTCTATTGGTAAATCATTTTACCAACAAAATTTGTCTTGTTACTAAACTTTTAATAAAAAATTTGTTGCTAAATTCTATTTCAACCGATAAAATAGTTCTATTACAATTATAATAATAGAAAAATATATTATATATGTTATTAAAAAAAATTAGCAATATATTCATATGAAATATTTGTCTATTGATAATATAAATATCAACAATTAACATCTATTTATTAATTAATTTTTTAAACTAAAACTCTGATATTATTATATCTAATGGTAATACTTTATTTTATATTTATTAAATTAGTTATATAGCGTAAAAAACCAAAAAAATTCAATGAAATTCCCATTATTATAAATATTTTATATAGTATAATTCACATAAAATCACAATGATAACACAATACAAACTTTTAAATGAATAATTAGTGAAATGAGTTGTATTTCTAAAATTTAAGGAACAATACCAATGGAATAGTAACTTGACCTTTGGAATAGTAATGTGACAATAATGAATAGTAATTCAACCAATATAATAGTAACCTGACCTATGGATGTATAATTGAAATATAGGTATCTTATGAATGAAAATATTATGTATTTATTTAATAGAATAAGTAAATAAATGTTTTAAAAATGAAAAATTAAGTATCGGTGTTTTTGTAAGTCATAAATATATAATTATAATTTAATAATTAATTAAATAATTTAAAATAAAATTTATTATCATAAAATGTATTCATAAAATAATATTTTGTACTATTATGATTATAAGATAATTTTATGAGGCTTTAATTAATTTTTCAAAGAGTTATAAAATCAGTTGTAATTTTAAAATCTGTGTTTTTTTAGTAAATGAATATTTTAATTAAAAATTAAATTTATCATATTTTTAAAATTATTTTTCTAAAATATAGTTCATTTTTTAATTCTATATTTCAGAAAATGCTTAGGGTAAATATTTCATATTTTTCTAAAATAGTTGAGTTTTTTGTGAATAGTGAAATATGATAATTTATGATATTTAACAAATGCATGAATTATTGAGTCATATATGATTTATGGATTATATAAGACCTTAATATAGATCTATACACCTTTATTTTAATATATTTAGTGATAATTCTCAAACTATTTATATTCTTGATCCAAAATAATAAACTAATGAATAAAATAATGAGAGAACACCTCTCACCACCTGTTCTCAACACACCTTCCAAGCTTTGAGACTTGTCCAATTTTTTTTAATCCTATTCCAAAGACCATCCCCCATGTTTGGGAGCCATTTGTATCAAAACAATACCAAAAACAATCCCCTTATGGAGGTTCTCAAGGAGAACAATTCAAGAGGTAAAACCCTCTTTCTTTTCTTTTATTTTCGTTTTAATTTATTTTGTTTACTTATTATCTCCTAACCTACCCTTATTCAAGTGTAATGATAACTATATTATCTTATATATACTATAATTTTATTATGTTAATGTAATAATACATCATCAAACCTCTTCTCCTCTTCCTTTTATTCTAAAAATAAAAGCGTCGTCCGTTAGGTGTTGATTTATTACCTTCAAGGATGACAAGTTTTCATTTTCGTTTACATCCTTCAAGGATGGTCATAAAACCCTTATAATGGTTGAAAAATATTTTAAAAATTATTTTATAACCTTCTTTATTTCTTATAACTAACATATATACATAATATTAAATGATAAAACAAAATGAGTTCATAGTGATCAAAAACCACCAAAATTAACCTCAATGATTATCGTTAAATTTTTATCTAATAAATCATCCTAAAATATGAAAATAAAATAATATATAAGACCAATTAAAATTATTTAATTTCAATAATAACATATAAATTAAATTCTGTATAATTATCGCTATTTTACCCGATCTTCCATACATATATACAAGTGAACCAATCATCAAAACCAAGAAATGAACACCCCTGAATGATGAAATTGAACTATATAAATCATAAAAAACGACCTAAATGAACTTAATAAAAATATAATGAATTATATAAATGTATAATTATTTCTAGATTTATTTATTAAGGAATCTAATTTTATTATGTAGGATATTAAAGTGAATAAATCATTCGAACACAAGGTAAGGGGATTCTGAAACCCAATTTTCTTTCTTTGGGTTATTTATCATTCATGATAAATTCAATGTGGATGTTATTTCATTATTAAAAAAATTATTTAGTTTTATATACATGTTTATAATATGGTTTTATGAAAAATAAAAATATTTTCAAAATAACTCTTCTTTCAAAAAACCACTTCTTTTACATCTCTTGAGATTGTTTCTTCTTCACTCAGGATTGATGATTTTTATACCAATTATATTATTACCATTTTATTTTTTTTTAAACTCAATTTTTATTTATGAAATTATTATTTATGATATTCTAATGAAACCCATTTCATTACCATTGGTTATTTAATGGAAAATATTTTTATATGTTTTATGTGTCAAGCATGATTATATAAATGTAATGATTTGACAAGTGCACCCATAATTATATGGTTCTCTAATGCATTCTATAATGTGATGTATATCATGATATAATGTGAAATATGCATACAAATTCTCATATATGTTTTCACAATGATGAAAATTTTATGATTATGGACATATGTTATTTGTGAACATGATGCTCAATTTTTTCACAACTATGTGTGGTATTTGACCACTGAGACATGATTTATTTATTTTATGAATTTCCACATTCCATACCTTTATCTAATTCTTCCTGTCATGAATATGATGATGATGTTATGATGATTATGATTATACTCTCCCTTTTTATATTGATTCCTGTTCTAATCTATCCTCTTATTGGTCTTTTAGATCACCCTTTTCTTTGATGTATATCCTTAGGTGATTACTTGTACTAAGGAGAACACAAGGGCCAATAAGAAGCTATATATTAAGGAATTAAATTAATTTTGATGTTTTATTATGTAAATTTCTTGTAAGGTCCTAATTTTTCCAATAAACTGAACCTTTGTATCTTGGTTTTGTAACACTATTATTTTATTTATCTTTAAAATGATGTAATAATAATGTAAGGAAAATAAGGGTCACTATAGTTGGTGTCAGAGCACGGTTTAGTTAATTTGGGAATTGGGATTATATAAAATTAGTGAGAAACCTTAGTATGAGACTAAGTATTTGTAAGCACCCAAGAATATTTATTTTATAAAAATGTAAAACATATGGATACCACAAGATATTCCTTTAGATTTTATTTCATAAAGAAATAAATTATTAATTCATGAATAGATTACTAATGTTTTGTTAAAACGTTTTCTATTTTATAAAATTGTGGGAACCAAGAGAAAGTAGGATAACAAACCATTTGAGGGATAATACATTGAATACCTGAATGACATCCCCAAATTCATTGGGAGGTGGAATTAAAAATTCCCTGGCAATTCATAACCAGTTGTCAGAGGCTATGAATAATAACCTGAATAATATAGAATGTCCTCCATCACCTAAGAGGGAGAAACTATCCATCGAGTCCTTTATGAGGCAAAGACGACTGACACTTCGTGGATCTTTTGATCCAATAGTCGTGTAAAAATGTGTTAACTCAATGGAGAAGGCCATTTTTGTTCTCTAATATTCTGGCATGGAGAAGGTGACTCCGGCTATTAATCTTTTACATGGAGAGTCTGATCACTGGTGGGAATTGATTAAGAAAACCAATCCGAAGGATGAAATTGAGATGGAGTGAGAGGGCTTAAACATAATTTTTCTTAATAAGTATTTCCCTAGAATACTTAAAAAAAGTGATATTGAATTCTTAGATCTAAATTAAATATAGGGTTAATTTTTCTAGATTATGAATAAAATTTCACAAATATTGAAAGGTAAGACTCAAGTTTTATTATCAATAATTATATAAAAATGGATAGATTCTTTATTAGTTTAAGACCACATATTCAAAATTATTTGGCTATTAAAGACTTTGGGAATTATGAATATATTGGTTGATGTGCTCTTAGAGTGGATATGGAGTTTGGAGAATTGTCCCATGGATATGGTGATTAGAAATGAAAGAAAAATTTTAAAGATAGTGGATATAATGAAAATAGTAAAAAGAAAACTCAACCACTAACATGTCAAAAATGTGGGAAGAAGCATCATGGGAGTTTCCCCAAAGGGATTGAAAAATTATTCAAGTGTTGGAGAGAAGGCCACCAAGCTCATGAATGTTGAAGAGATATAAGGAGGCTAGAAATCATGTTGGAGGAAATAAGAGCACCACCCACAGTTCAATGCTAAAATTTTAGGGAGGAAGGGAATTATGCAATCTAGTGCATTAAACCTATACTCCTTATGTTTTATTAGTATTAGTATCCACTAAAGAAAAAGGAGATACAAAAAGCTTATGACATCACTACTGCTGAGGTGGAACTCAAAAATGATGCAAGGATAGGTACATTGGTTAATCATTCAGGAATAGAGAATGTATTATTTGATTACATTTCTATGAATTCTTTCAGATCTTTGAAGTTTAGTAGAACAATTCAAACACCAACTCAAAATTTGGAGGTTGAGTTATCTATGAGAATAAAAAATGGGACAATTATTTCATCCAAAGTTTATAAATTCCCCAGTTAATGTTTGTGGAGTGAACCTCCTAGTAAATATTGTATCACTTACTTTGGTGGATTTTGATTCTATATTGGGCATTGATTATATATATTTAGAAAAATCCAACATCAATTGTTTGGAAACGGATACCACTCTTCATATCCCAAGGAATATTTCAATTTTATACAATTGTAAGGAGGAAGATGAATCTACTTTAGAATCATAATCTCAATTGTGGATATTATTGCCTTATGATGAAGCATGTCTAGCTCAAATGATTGATCCAATGGAGATAATCATGCTTAAGTACATTCCCATTGTGAAGGAATACACTGATGTACTCCCTAAAGGATTTTCTATTCTTCCTCTTAATTGAGAGGTTGAGTTCTCAAATGAACTTATTACTAGATCTCCACCTATGTCAAAGACACCAAATAGAATTCCCATGATTGAGTTGGAAGAAATGAAAAAGTAGTTACATGAGAATATAAATAAAGGTTTTATATGCCTGAGTGATTCACCATGGGTTTCCCTAGTCCTCTTAGTCAATAAGAAGGATGGATCAATTCACCTCTACATTGATTATCATGAGCTCAAAAATCACAATAAAGAACAAATACCCCATTACATGGATAGAATATTTGTTTGATTAGTTGTGTGGGGACACGTATTTCTCTGAGGTGGATCTTTGGTTAATATATCACCCATTAAAGGTGAGGAAGGAAGATATTACAAATACTTCCTTTTGAATGAGGTATGGACACTATGATTTCATAGTAATGCCTTTAGGACTAAGTAATGTTGTAGAAATATTCATGGAAATAATGAATAGAGTATTTATAGATTACCTTAACAAATTTGTGGTAGTATTTATTGATGGTATTTTAAAATATTCTAAGAGAAAGGAGGAACATAAGTAGTATTTTAATACCGTGTTTAAGACTTTAATAAGGGAGAAAATTTATTCAAATTGCATAAAATGTGAGTTTTGTATGGATGAAGTATAATTATTGGGGGCATTTTATCACCAATAAGGGAATATCTATGGATCCTTCTAAGAAAAAGGTAATTAAATAGTGTCCTATACCAACTTCTATAATAGAGATCCATAGTTTCCTTGGTCTAGTTGGGCCTTTCCAGTGATTTGATAAGAAATTATCACAATTTTTAAACCCACTAACAAAGTTGACTCGGAAGGGATAAAATTTATTTGGACCATTGAATGTGAAGACTACTTCAAAGAGTTAAAAAATAGTCTTATCACCATGCTAGTACTTGCACTTCAAAAAAGTGGGGAACTCTTTGTGGTATACATCGATGCTTCAAAGAATGTATTATGCTATGTGCTGATAAAAAATGATAACGTGATAGCATACGCCTCAATGAAATTGAAAATTCATGAGAAAAACTATCCCACACATGACATGGATTTGGAAGCTGTGATCTTCACATTGAAAATATGGTGGCATTATCTCTATAGGGGGAAGTTTGAAATATATTCTATTCACAATATTCTCAAATATATATTCTCATAGAAGGAGATTAATATGAACTATTGAAGATGTTTATATCTCATTAAGTATTATGACTACTCAATCTACTACCATCCTGGTAAGGAAATGAAGGTGGAAGATTGTCTAAGTAGAAAGGATCCGGAAACATTATCAATGATTAGAATTGAGGGGGATCCAATATTCATATATTTTCAAAGGATAGACATGGGATAATTAAGGAAGGAACATAATCAATCATTTCTCAAATGATTACTCAACCATCCCTCATGGAGAAAATAAATGATGCTCAAAGGAATGATGTGGTAATTTAGAAGAAGGTGGAAGCCCTTGGAATTGAGAAATCCTCATAGTTAAAAATTGATGAGGAGGGAGTTGTATGAATTGGTTCATGACTATGTTTACCATCCAATCCAGAGATAAAGAAAGTGCTTATGAATGGTGTACATATCTCAACCTTGTTTATTCACCCAGGAAGCACATAGATGTATTGGGATCTCTGAGATAATTATTAGTGGGTAAATATTAAGAATAATATAACTAAATATACATCAAAATACTAAGTATGTTAGTATGTGAAGGATGAAAGGAAAAAATATATGGGGATGATGCAACCATTACCCATACCTAAATGGAAATGGGAAAACATCACCGTGAACTTTGTCACTGTACTTATGAAGATATCCATAGGAAACAATACTACATTGGATGTTGTGGATCATCTTAAAAAGACAAATCACTTTATCATAATTCAATAAGACTTCTCACCAGATTAACTTGAAAGGATGTACATAATAGAAGCAGTAATACTGCATGGAGTACCAATATTGATTGTATCTGATCAAGATCCGAGATTCACCTCCAATTTCTCAAAAAATCTCCAACATGCTCTAAACATTAAGATGAATTTTAGTACGACTTATCATCCTCAAGCCAATGGCCAATATGAGAAAATTAATTAGAAACCGGAAGACATCTTGAGAGGATGTTCTATAGATCTCAAAGGAGGATGGGATCAATATCTTACTCTTGATGAGTTCTTTTACAGTAACACTTTACACTCGAGCATCCAAATGGATCCATATTAATCCCTTTATAGAGAAATATGTAGAACACTGACATGCTGGGATGTATTCGGTGAACATAAGCTACTAGGACATGAAATGGTCGAAGAAATGGTGGAGAAGGTAAAAACCACTCAACAACACATAAAATCATCCCAAAATTGACAGATGATCTATGTAGACAATCATCGACGAGACCTATAGATTTAATTTAGACACATGGTATTCCTCCTCATATCTCTATGGAAGAGGATCATGAGATTTGGGAAGAAAGGAGATCTGAGTTCTAGATATATCATCCCATTCAATATTCTTGATCATGTCAGATCTGTGGCCTATCTACCATTAATTACACTTAACTTGTATCAAGTACATGATGTATTACATGTATCCCTCTTAAGGAAGTATATATAATATCCCTCAAATATATTAAATCTAATGGTGGTACATTTAGATAATGACCTATGTTATGAGGATAATCCAGTGAAGATCATTGTAGACACAATGAAGTTTCTTCCAGGAACTTTTCCATAGAGTTAAGATATGATTCTCACATAGAAAACAAATTTCAAGTATGAGTAAAGATGTTTTCACCATGTAGGAAAAAGATGCAGGCAGTGGATTTCCAAGATCGATGATGAAAAGGTGTTAACATATTAAATTCAATTTCTGAGTTTCATTCAAGAAGACTTGGTGCATTTACCATCTCTAGAAGTGTATATATCTTCAAGACATTCAATTTGACTGGTCATGGATCCTAAACGGACTTACGGATCAAAAGTTTTGGCACTCAGAAGATGGAAAAATTTTATCCTAAAGAGCTACGTGAAGGACCGACACGAAGGACCACTGTTGAGGACCTAAGTGGTAGTACATTTTTTTTCACACCTACGTGAAGGACCTGCATGGAGGTCCTGCGTGGAGGACCTGCGTGGAGGACCTGCGTGGAGGACCTGCGTGGAGGACCTGCGCGGAGGACCTGTGCGGACCACTTCCCTTTGACCAGGTCCCCTTCCATGCCTATAAATAGGACCCTTGGGCTCTCCATTTAATGGAATGAAATAGTTGTAAGAAATACCAAAGCTCTCATTGCATAGATATTTCTCAAAAGATCCCCCAAATTTTCTCAGGTAGCTCTATAAAACATGAGAGAATAGAGAATTAAAGGGGAAAACATGGTTCAAAGTCCTATCAGGGTCTAGAACATATGGATTTGCACGGAACACCTATGCGGAGCACTTGTACGGAGCACCTGCGTGGAGCACCTGCATGCCGCACCTGCACAGTTCACTTTCGCGGAGGACTTCTTTGGGGTAGCTATGTGGAGCACCTATGTGTGGAACCTTTGCGGAGAACCTGCACGACCCCACTAGTCTATATCGTGGGGGCTGCACACTAACCCCCATGAAAAATGGAGACTCGCACCGCGAACTTTTCGGATCTTGTTGAAAACATTTTATATTGCACCCTTTATGTGGCCCAACTTCCAACCTTTGAATACCATGATCTGAGAGACTCCATCACACTAAATGAAGTGCCTTGAGTTGACTTACTTTTCTTGGTTTCTTTCACATGTTATGAGTTTGGACTCTCCTTATGGATTCCTCAAGTACCTTGAGTCGGTAAAATCCTCAAGAAACTCCTCAAACCTCACCACCTGACTTCTTTGCCAGGTTAAACCTCAAATGGGCATCTTCCTTAGGAGTAAACCCCAATAAATTCCAAATGGGAATCCTTCTTAGGAGTATGACCCAAAAAATTCCAAATGGGCATCCTACATAGGATTAATCCCCAAACAAACCTCAAATGGGCATCCTACTTAAAAGTAAGCCCCAACCAATCTCATACAGGGCAGCCATTCTGGTATAATCCCCTCACCTTCACCCCTTCTTCCTTACATTGGACCCTTGTCTAATGTAAATAGAACAGAGGGAAGGCTCGTCGCCTCTCCCTCTTCTATGGTCTACGTTCCCTCTTCCATCAACGGAGGAGGAAAAGTGTGAAGTGTCATTGTTGAATATTTCACATCCTCTTGTTTCTCACACCGAGCATGACTCACGTGGGATTAGAGATATGTGATAATTATAACATATACAAAAACACTCATATGAAGGAACTACGAGAACTCTGATTCCTATTCAAACTAGGATTTTTAGGAATCCCTTTTAGGGACCGAGCTCACTGGATATCCTCCTCAGGAATCCAACCTTAATTCCCCTAATTTGGGAATCCTCCTTATAAAATAAGCCCCAAATTCAATCCTCAAATCATCAATGAATCCTTTTTCCAGGAAGTAAACCCAAACTCATCTCTCTCAGAGGACTATACTCTCTTATGAGACATATCGAACTACGTGGGATTTGATTCCCATTCATATGGGATATGTAGGAATCCTCCTTGAGGTTCAAACCAAACACTTAAAATCAACCATGTTATCTTTGGTCCATATTTCCAATAGGTTCTGATCCTACTTGGAAACCTATATCCTTTCTAATGTTCCTTGGGATGCTTTAGCGTAAGTCCCACACTAAGTTTCAACTAAGCAGCTTCCTTTTAGAGGTTCTTATCACATGACCATAAAAGGTATGATGTGTCCTATTAAGTGGCACCGAACTACGAGGGTTATGATTCCTTTCACAAGGATACGTAGGTATCTCATTTTATGAGTACAATCCCAATATTAAAACAAACTTTCGTCTCCCTGGATGACAATAAATTCTAGAGTTCCCCACTGAGTGGCATAAAAACTAGTATCATCATAACAATGATTAAAAGAATTTATGTTAAATAAGTGATTGTAAATTACAAGGGATACTTATGATAAACTTGGTGAATTAATAAGGATTCACGAAAAAATATATTTTAATTTTACAAAGAGAGTCCCGGAGTAGACAATAATACCCCCAAAAAGGGTGTGATGAGTCTGACCTCCCATCCTCTTGACCAATGCACGTTCTTAAGTATAATAAAGTTCAAAACATAACGAACACATGCCTTTGGAAAGAAGGTCATCTTTGGATAAAGAACTGTTGGAAGTTTCCAGTTCCATGAATAAATCCAATGGAAACTTCCTAGAAGCAGTGATTCTTAAATCTATATTTCACGTTTCAAGGAACTACAAAAAAATCTTGTATCATAAAGATAAAGTTTTATGCATCAATACTACCAACCTAGTAAAATTACTATGGAGGAAATACAAGTAGAAAAGGGCAACGTGGGAACCTAGGAACCGATGAGGTGAAATTACCCTCACATATTTATGTAAAATAAAATTTTGAGGGTGAAATTTCATGAGTGGGAGAATGTAGCAACCCATTATTTTATCAATGAAACTTCCCATTTTATAATTATTTCATATAGTAAAAGTCAAATAAAATCACAAAGAGAACATAATAAAAAATTTATAAATGAATAAGGAATAAAATGAGAGGTATTTCTTGAAGTTAAAGAACCTATACTAATGGAATAGTAAATTGGCCTTTAGAATAGTAATGTGTCCCTTAGGAATAGTAATTTAACCAATAGATTAGTAACCTCACATATAAAAGTATAAATAAAATTTATGTATCTTATGAGTGAGAATATGATGTATTTATTTCAGGGAATAAGTAAATAAATGTTTTAAAAATGAAAAATTAAGTGTTGGTATTTTTCCTAGTCATAAATATTTAATTATAATTTTATAATTAATTTAATAATTTAAAATAAAATTTATCTTCATGAAATTTATCAATAAATTAATAATTTTTTGTCTTATTATTATAAGATAATTTTATGAGACATTAATTATTTTCTCAAAGTATTATAGAATCAGTAATAATTTTAAAATCTATATTTTTTCAAGTAAATGATAATTTTAATTGAAAATTAAATTTATTAAATTTATAAAATTATTTTCATAAAATGGATTTTATTTTTGAATTTGACATTTAAAAAAATGGTTTTGGGGATGTTTTTGGATTTTTCTAAAATAATGGATTTTTGTGAACAGTGAAATATGGTAATTTAAGGTATTTAACAAATACCTGAATTATTGAGTAAAATATGATGCATGGATAATTATATCTCATAATATCAAACTATCTTTCATTATTTTAATATATTTAGTGATAATTATCAAACTATTCATAGTTCTGATCCAAAATAATAAACTAATGAATAAAATAATGAGAAAACACCCCTCTCCTCCCTTATAAATACCACCCCTCACCACCTATTCTCCTCACACCTTAAAAGTTTTGATAATTTTTAAATTTTTTTCTAATAATCTTACCAAGACCCTCCTTCTTTCCTAAGATACTTTAATCCCAAAAAATAACCAATCCGTATAAGGAGGTTATTAAGGAGAGTAATTCAAGTGGTAAAATCCTCTTTCTTTTCTTTTTCTTTTCTTTTTAATTTCGTTTATTTTATCATTATCTCCTCAACTCCTTTTATACAATTGGAATTATAAATATAGTTTCTTATATATACTATAATTTTATTATGTTAATGTAATAATCCATCATCAAACCACCTCTCCTCTCCCTATTATTCAAAAAATAGAAACATCATCTGTGAGGTGTTGATTAATCATCTTTGAGGATGAAAAGTTTTAATTTACCTTTAACACCTTCATGTATGGTCATAAAACCATTATAATGGTTTTAAAATATTTTAAAATTTATTTTATAACCATTTTATGTTATTTAACTAACATATATATATAATACTAAGTGATAAAACAAAACGAGTTCGTATTGATCGAAAACAGACAAAAATAACCTAAATGAGTATCATTAACTTTTTATATAATTAATAAAAATAAAATTTTAAAAAATATTATATAAGAAAAAATAAGATTCTGGAAGTTCACTAATAATATATAAATTTAATTTTGGATAATTATCCCCATTTTCATGATCTTCCATACGTGTATACACATGAACTGATCATGAAAACCAAGAAAACAAACACTCCCGAACAATGAAAATGAACTCTAAAACACATCAAAAAGGCCCTAAATGAACTTAATAAAATTATAATGAATAAAATAAATGTTTAATATGTTATTTATTTATTAATTAATTAATCTAATTTTATTATCTAGGATATTAAATTAAAGAAATCATTCAAATATAGTGTAATAGGATTCTAATAACCTAATTTCCTTTCTTTGGGTATTTTCTCTTACAAGAAAATTTTTAGTGTGGATGTTATTTAATTATTCAAAACTTTTAATTTCTTGCATATACATGTTTCTAATCTAGTTTTATGACATAAAAATATTTTCCAAATGACATCTTCTTTAAAAAAACAAATCTTTTACTTCTCTTGATATTGTTTCTTCTTCACTCAAGATTGATGACTCTTATACCAAGTATGTTATTCCCATTTTATTTTATGAACCACTACATTTATTCATGAAATTAAACTTTATGAAATTCCCTTGAAATCCATTTCCTTTCCATGGCTTATTTTATAGAAAATATTGTTATATGTTCTATGTGGCATGCATGATTGTGTAAATGTTATAATGTGACGGGTGCTCCTGGAATTATATAGCACTCCAATACATTGGGTAATGTGATTTAAATCATGATATAATGTGAAATATGCATGGAAATGATGCTATATTTTTTCACGATGATGGTAATGTTATGATTATGCACATATGTTTTGTGTGAACATGCTACTAGATTTGTTCACAACTATTTGGGGGTGTTTGACCACTAAGACATGATGTTTCATTTTTATATATTTCCAAAATCCATTAGATTATCTAAGTATTAATTTAATTAATATTATGTTGATTTTATGATGATGATGATTATAATCACCCATTTTATATTGATTCGGGTTCTTATCAATACTCTTTTCTAGGATTTTAGCTCACCCATTTCATTTATGTATACCCTCAGGTGATTAATAGTACTATTGGGAACACAAGGGCCAATAAGAAGCTATAGAAGAAGGAATTAAATTAATGTTGATGTTTTACTATGTAAGTGTTGTGTATGGTCCTAATTTTCCCAAGACACTAAACCTTTGGATCATGATTTTGTAACACTGTTATATTGTTTATATTTAAAATGATGTAATAGTAATGTAAAAAAACAGGGTCTCTATATATACAATATAGTGATTATAAATATTATATAATTATAATTAAATTTAAAAAGCATAAAACCATACTAAATAGATTAGATATATGATACACAATAAACCAAGAAATAATTTATTTTTATAATAAATAATAACATGGTTATCATAATCTAATAGGTTCACCAATAAAAATATAACCATGAATTTGATTCCATAATTTCATTTCATTTAATCCAGAATATGATTACAAAAAAACCCATGGTAAACAACCAAGGTATCATATATTTTTTTTACATGAGCTCAACAAAACGGAGGAACCATAACCACCAATCATGCATCTATCTGCATCGTGTAACACTGGGTCCAAACACTATCATCTTTTCACATGAAAACTATGAAGAGAAACTCCTTGAATAATTTCCAATATTGATGGCCCTTCATGAGTAGTAAACAATAATGAGAATTTTTTTCAATAAAAATTACTCTATCAATAGAGGCCCCTTAAAAGACTAATTACAAACATCCAAAATGATAAGAAAATCCAATTACTGGAATAAAAAGTGAACTATAAGCTAGAAAAACCCGACCAAAACAAACACACCATAAAAAATATCATCAACATTTGGGGTCTGTATTTAACCACTCAAATTCATTTACCATAACCTATATAAAATTTATACAGTTTGAAATCAAAATATATTAGCAAGTTTAAAACTATTTAGTAAACTGTGTGATTTACATAATAAAGTATGAATAAAATAGTATAGTATGAAATCGGTATTAAAAATAAATTTATTTCATACGTTATATAGTATGAAAAAATTATACATTATGAAATCAGTTCATATTGTGAAATAAATAATAACATAGTATAAAAAATAGAATAATAAGATCAAAATTGGTTCATACATGGAGCATAACTATATACAGTATGAGTAATATAATATAGTATGAAGTTAGTTAATAATGTAACATAAATAACTGAATATAGTATGAAAAGAAGTATACAATATGAAATTATTTTACTATATACAATATGAAATCATTTTACAATATATAATATTTAATTAGTTTATGAAAAATGGAATTAATATACTGGTGAGCTGTACTTAGAAATAATTAAGCAATATGAAATCAGTCTATTGGTGAAATCAGTATGAAAACAATTTATAGTATATAGTTTGAAAATCTGTTGAGAGATTATCAATAAACTCAATGAAATTAATAAACTAATTCTATAAATTGTATGTTGTCAGGTTATTCAATAAATGGCATAAACTACTCGACTACTCCTAGTGAGGATTTGGTGTATCATATGTGTTTGGATGTTCCTGGAAAGCTTATGTTCAAGCTAGGTTACCTAGTGATGCAGATTAGTTCTTTATTATTCATTCAATTTGGTGTTTCATGTGATAAATTTTGGTTCAATCATGATAGTGTGCCTTGAGGCTAAAATTATTGTGCATACATGGAAGATTGGGCTTTATGAGTTGGGTATTGTGCTCCACTTACAAATGGTCTTTATAAATGGAAGGTTGGATTTCAGACCATATGGGATTGTGCAGTAACATCCAAAAAATACACAATGAATTTTAAAATTCCAAAAATACATTTCCACATAACAATAACTCTAAAATTATAGTTTTTCAAAATGAATAGTGATGAAAAAATTCCTTATTTATATGAACAAAAACAGGTGCTTTTCACAACTAAATTACATATTACAAAATTATTGAAAATTCTAAATTTTTCTAGTTTCATTAAAAATTAGGGGGTTGTTTTTCAGTAAAATCCATTAAATTGAATAATAATTTAATACTAATCAATTCCCCCCACATTTAAAATTTTCCCATCCGGACAAAAAATACTAAAGCACTCTCCAGAACATGAAAAATAATATCATTTCACAAAAACATTTTAAGGGAAAACATTTATATTTCAAATTCAAAGTTACCCCCATAACAATTTAAAACAAAATGAAATGTATGGAATCCATGTAGATTTAAAAATCATTTTAGAACTCTCAATCAAGTTATATTTAAAATAATCCCAATACATTTGGATTTAGATTTTAAATAAAGAATAACTCATAGTAGATTGGTTAATAATTTCATATCAAAGTAATGTAGATATAATTGGAAATTCAAAAATCAAATAAAGTTATATTTTCTATGAAATTAATGTCACACTTTAACAAAATTATAAAATTGAATATTCAAGTTAAACATGTTTAATAATCTCATTTCTTTTTAACTTTATAAAACATACAAAAAATCAAGAAGGCATCATATTAATAGTTGTGCATGCAAAGGGTTATTTTCATGTTTATTTCACTAATCAGTATACTACATGAAATATTCTCTTCAACCCAAAAACCAAAAATTAATTTATCAAATAGTCATACTATATTTCATTTCAAAGTATTGGAACTGAAATTTATAATAGGTTCTATAAAATTGTTATAGGGTTATGAATCATTGAAATATTAGCAAGATTTCTTCTTGAAATACTCCACTATTTTATTTTTTCTACTATCTTTTGATTCTCAAAAACAATATTGATTAGTCCAATCCCATTTAATGGAATTAATTGATATTTAATCATCTTAAAAGTGAGAAAACAATGTAAGGGTAACCAAGTTACAAGAAAACTTCAAGTAAAAAATTCTTTCTATTGAGAAGATTTAAAAATAAATAGGAAAATATATAACTGGACAAAGTATTATAACAAAACAGAGCAAAAACTGCATTATAAACTGCAAGAACATCAATTAATCCAAGCATGAAATTCCAAGATTACATGTTCATCTGCATTGCTTCATACTAACTATAAGAACATGAAAACAAACAAAACTAAACTTACATTGGTAATGCTAACTTCAAGAAAGTATTATAACATCCAAAACTAAACCTGTATTACTAATGCTAACCACAAGAAAGTTTCATAACAACCAAAAAAATAATCTACATTTCTAATTAAAACTGTATTTCAAAAATAGAATTGAAATAAAATTCTCATTAATAATGCTTGCACTGGCCAAAGTATAAAAAAATATAGAAGAACCTACATTACGAACTGAAAAAAACATCAATTAATCAAATACTGAAAGTGTGAAATTATATAATAATCTTCATTACCTCATTCTAATTTAAAGAACACGAAATCAACCAAAAATGAACCTATTTTTAGGAAACAAATCAAAAAAAGAACCATTATTACAAACTGTAATAACATGAAAACTCATATTATAAACCAACTTATACCGCCTCATGCTATTCATTAATGAGAGGAAAAATACTTTGGTAATTACCCACCTCATTGAATTGAAATGAATTCTACACAATCAAACTAACATAATCTTATCAAATAAATTATGACATACCTCACTTTCTCATTAATAACTTTATGAAATAGAAATAAATGTTAAGAAAATTAAGAATAAAAGTACCAGGTCTCATTGACTCTATAGAAATAAAACTAGACCTCGTCATAAAAAATCCATGCATTCTGTTTTTTTGTTAAGTAAAAAATGAACAATGTGAATGAACAAAAGTCTTGCACCCCCAAAATTTGAGAGGAACCAAAGAGAATCTAGAAAATGAAAGAAGTGTAATGGTATAATGAATCATGAATTTCATCTCTCCACCAACCCAAAATCTCATTTAATTCATCAAATATTACAAAAAAAAGCATTTGTTGAAGTAGAATCCCAAATTAAATAAGAAAATAATATGTGAATTACTGTAATATTTCTAATAAGAATAAAACACTGACATAAAATTCAATATTTTGATCCAAAAGATCAACAGGATCAAGAAAACAAAATAAACATAGCACAAAATATAAACAAGAAATAAATAGAAAGTATTTTACTTGTATATGTATTATAATATGAATACAGACAATTTGATACCACATTTCAAAAAATAATAAAAAAATAGGGTGACAATATTGCTTGGATCATTGAAAAAGCAAACAAGTCATTATGAAATTCATCATCAAATTCTCGTCAACATGAAAATACAATATTTACAGCAAATAAAAATAGTAGAAAATGGGATGAATAAAACCTTTATGATAAAGGTATGAGAAATTAAAATTTGGGACTCATCACTCAACCAGATATACATTAATTATTTAGTTCAAGTAGGCATGTACAATTCTCAAAAACCTAAAACATGAAAAAATAAATATTAGTACACATTTCATTCTAGGTCACATGTTCTTTCTTATGAGAATGTGTTGTGAACAACACTTGTGCTATTTTGAAAATCAGTTATCTTCTTTTACTTCATTAATCTATTCCCTTGTGATAAAATGAATTGTTCTTTTCATAATAAATTTTATTTGATCGAGATATATATATATATAATGTTCTTCCTAAATTTTTTTTGAAACACAATGTATATTGAATATGGAAAATAAAATGCATATTACATATATTCATATTGTATATTAAAATAAAATGTGTATTTCATATTGAATATATACATGAAACATGTTTCATATTGTATATATTCAGAACTTATATTCCATATTGAATATATATAGAATGAAAATTACATATTTTATATATTCTGAACAAAAAGAATGAATATTTAATATATTGAGAATAAGAAAATTTATATCACATATTAGGAAGAGAACACATGTTGTGTATACTCATGATAAACATAATACATATTTCATATTAGAAAAAATTTATATCACATATTATAATAAAAATTCATAACACATATATTCATATTTCATGTTAACACAAAATTCAAATTCCATCTATGAATTTTTCATATTAGGAATATATTGCATGTTACATGTATTCATATGGAATATTAATAAAAAAACGCTTGTTGCATATTGAATCATATCTCATATTATTAGAGTATGCATATTTCATATTAAAAACTAAATAAACATTATATATAGTCAGAATAAATAGAATTTATGTTGAATATATAAAATAGAAAGCATATTCTAGGTATTCATATTAAAAGTTTTAATATAATAATAGGGGGATTGGTAATGAAATTAAACTGTTTAGAAGAAATTTAAAGTAATATAGAGAATAAATTTCATTAGAATCATATTTTAATTTACAACAAATAAAAAAGAACGTAAAAAAGTAAGACATGGTTGAGAAATATAGTAGGCTGAGTCTATACCAGTATATTGAATAGACAATGAGTGATATCCTTTATACTGAAAAAAAAAATGAATATATTATCAAAAAATATAATACAAACATAAATAAAAAATTGAATGGATTATAGGGGAGATGTGACTTCTAGGAGTAAACAACAGACAAATTAAAAATATACCTCAATAGATTAGATATTTTAAAAATATTAGAATAAATATTAACATTTTAAATAAATAATAAATTCAAAAAATAATCGAAATGGGAAATTAGAGAAAATAAACTCAAAAATTTAAATTATTCTCAATATTTAATACAATAACATACGAATAAGAGTGAAAATTTCTAAAAATAATATATAAAATATCACTCACATAATTGATATTTATACCAACATCAACAGTGGAATTCATAACAAAATCTCTTTATAGTTAAAATTATTTAAAATAAAATTATAAAAAAAATTAATATTCAGAAAGCACAATAGTTAAAAATAAATAAAAATATATTCTACCTGTCCCTTATAACTATTGGAAATAATTTACTATTTAGAAAATAAGTTCAAAACTTTTCTTAATAAAAATCTAAAATTATTAAAATTAGGTTTATAAAAGGTAATTATGGAATACCATTTAACAGTTTTCTCATGTAATGGATTCATTGTAACTATGCTGATTTAAAAGCATGCCACTATGGTCGACATGGGAATGATAACTTGAGGAATGCATGAGAATCAAGTCCTAGATCAAATCACTTGAGTGGAATTAGAGAATTCTACAATCTTAATTTCTTTTAATCCAAAAACAACAACAACAATCAAGAAAACTCATTTCGTTTGAATTTCACACCATCCATAACTAAATGTCAATATAAACATGGGATACTGGTGATTTCAAGTGCTTGATGCTTGAGGGGAAAACTTTTACACCTAAGGAGAGGCTCAAACATGGACCAATTGCATGATAATCATAATTCCATGATCCCAGCACTTCATCTCTATTAAAATGGGAAAAGATAATGGAACATTGGTGAACAGAGGATGTAGGAATCGATAGGGAGTTGAGTTTGTGGGTATGGGTAACATGAGTGTGGGCGTAGGTAGGGGACCACCATTGTTGGGGATTCCATAAAAGATATAAAGTATGTGGGGAGGAAAGGTGTTAAGTGAGGATTGGGGAAGTATTGTAAGTAACAATGGTTATTTGAGGGCTTGAGTGCATGGGATAATGATGGAAATGACAATGAACCATGTGGGTGGGGATAGGAGGCAGATAGCCGATGTGGGGATGGGTGATGAGGAGATACGAGTGAGGGATGCAAAGATAATTGAAATGGATGAATGTGATATGAATATAGGGTGATCAAGAAAAAGGGAATTGATGGGCGATGAAACAATAATAAATGGGTGGCGATGAAAGAGGCAAAAGAATGAACATAGATGAATGAGTAGAAATTAGGTTTTTAGTATCCCATAGAGGGGACAATAATTGATAGAGGGGCACAGGGTCTTTTTGATAAATAGACTGCATGTATACAAAATTAAAAATAATTTAAAAAATCATGATGTTTAATAGATTCATATATAATAAATTTATATATATTTTATATAAAAATTGATTATATAGATATAACAGACGTGCTTGTGTCCTTTTTAATAAATAGTATTAAATTTTAAATATTTTAATTTATCATATATTTATATTCAAAAAATGATACCTTTTATAATAATTAATTAATATATATATATATATTCTATTTTTGGTAAAATATTTTTACGATTAAATAATTTATTACAATGAATTTTTATAATGGTAAAATATTTGATGGTGATAATAAAAAATTATAACAAATTCAGTTATTCGTTACTCAATTGTTGGTACTTTGATGATAATGAAATAGATTTCAATTTTAGTAAAATATTTGTTGGTATTGAACCACTAATACAAATAGATATATCTTTTTGTGAAAAAAATTGTTGGTACCTATACTTAATATCAACAAAATTAAATATCTGTTGGAAATCATCATTTTTACCAAAAAATATATTATCTCTCAATATTTTTCTATTGGTACAAGTCACTTTTTTTTATTTGATACACAATGCAGAGAAACTGATTGTACTAATAACGTGTTTTGAAATCGATCAAACTCTGATTGAAATTGGGAAGAGTTTTGAAATTAAAAATGTAAGACCAGTCATAGGAGAAGCACATTACTGAAGAAGTGGGCATCAAATTTTCATATGAAGATGATGAAAACAAATATAAATACAAATAAAAGATAAATACCCGACATAAGGAAAATATTACAATGTGTATCCAAAAGTAATTACTATTTTATTAACATGTCATCATATATATAGAGTGCATGATATTTTATCCCATGGTTTTGATTAATATCTTCAATATTTAATCTAATTTCCAATAGATTGAGAATATGGAGGGTTGGTTATTATGAGATAAATTTGTTGGGAATTGAGGAGTCATCACTATTATCATAATTATGACATCTATTTAATAATGTTTAGTAACACACCTATAATTTTATGAGTACTAATCCATTACCGACCCGAAAAATGATGCACTCAGCCAATATAGAGGATTTTGGGATGCAGTTGGGTGTGCTCATAAAGATAGAAAATTAGAGTCTCCAGTTCCAAAAAATCTTCTTTTTAAATTAACCATCACAATTTCATCATTCTTGACATTTTGGATTCCATAAATGACACCATACCATTAAAAATTGACATTAGGCGGGGAGGCAGGCAGACAAAAAAAACCTGTCAGCCCTACCTACCTTGTTTATAAAAAATATCCTATAAAGAAAATAATATTCCATGGTATGATTTAAAGAAAATATATAATTAATTTTTTATTTTTAGGTAACACTTAAGTAACATAGTTGAGATTCTATTCGTCAATATGGTCTTTCTGGTGCTCTAATCTAACACTGACGCACTGCATGATGTGAAATTTTATAATTTTAATCCTAGAAATATTTTATAATGGGATTGATAAAATTAGTATGAAATATTTTTCATAAAAATAACACACATCTGTACACACATATATATATTTATATATATTTTATTAAACCAATAAATTTCATTCCATCACACATATAATTTTATTACATTTCCTCATAAACACATCAAGCACATGTGTCCATGTGTGAGTGGGTGTGTGTGTGTGTGTGTTCCCATGTGCATGTGTGCACATGAAATCACCTTCTATTTTACGGCAATAATAATATTAGTGATTCCATGTATTTATAAATATTTATTTATGATTACTTTGTCAATGATTCATCTTCATCATCATCTTGGAACATTATGGTTAATATATTCTTTGATGTTGAGGAATAAATATTGAGTTATATTTTGGATGAATGTATGATTTTATTGTGAATTTTTGGTTATTAAAGTTATTTGGAGAAAATATATCATATTTTGTAGATTATGGATTTATGGAATATAAATTTTTTGTATGTGACTTTATGAGGGATTAGTTTTGTTTTGAGATAAATATTAATTTGATTTTGGAATAACATTTTATCAAATATTTCTAATCTCTCGGTTTCAATTTTTTCTGTCATTTTTATAGATTTTTAAGGTTATTTATCTATGTAATTTTATAAGTTGAAATTTGTGTATTATCATTGATTCCTTAGAATATTAATTTTGTATTTCTTTCTATGAGATTTTATTCATTTTGGATATTATATTAACTTATGATAACTATTTTTTTGGTTTAAGTTAATGGATAGAAATTGGAGAGATAACTTATCATCCTTTTATAGATCTTATGATCCATTAGAAGATAATTTTAGTTCTTCAATTATGAATATTTTAACATGATTATTTATTATTTATAATATGAGATGAAGCAAATGAAGAAAACTGGTTGAAACACAATCAAATGATGAAATTACACTTATGGTATAAAATGAAGTCAAGTAAGTATATTATTTCTTATTCCCTATCTTGATGGTGAAATATTTCCACAATTCTAGTAAGATTAATATAAATCTATTGAGTTTTATATTGAAAATATTTCACAGCTATGAAGGTACACTATATTAAACTCATTGACAAGTATTGATATTGCAATGGTAAATGCATGTTTTATGAAATGTATCGAAAGTGATAAGTTTACTAGTATTATTATAAACTTTCAAGTTATTTTTTTAAATGAAATGTTATCAATGTATATTAAAAAGTATTTTCTTTCCACTTATGTATATTTACCTTCCACTCACTGGAATTTATTCTAAAAATATTTTATACCCTTTTAATCGAACATGAGATAAAATTGTGTGGATGAATTTTATTTAAGGGGGCGGAATTTAACACCCTAATATTTTAGTTTTTATACCTTTAAATGAATACTATGTTTGATAGAGTTCACCTTACACAATACCGAGTATAATAAAACTATGATATATTATAAAAAAATAATTATTTTAATATAATTTTTGTAACCTAATTATTGGATTGGAAGATTTTAATTGGGGTAACGGCATTATAAAATATATGTAGAAACTTTTCCCTAATAAAAAATTATTGATTAATTACTATTAAATATATACTTAATGATAATAATAAAATTATATAAGTTGAATAATTTTTTATGTTTAAAAGGTTTATTTTTTTATAAAAGTGGCATTCTTTATGTTTTATATGTTTCTTTTAAATTTTAAAATTTTATTTTTAGAGTATTAAATTTATAAAAAATCTCTTTTTGATAAATTTAAACTAATTAATAATCATTCATACATTTATAATCAATTTTTTAAAAATAAAGATAAAATCATTTGATGGTAAAAGAGATATTTTTTAAAAAAATTGTTTTTAAGTGTAAAATGTATTTTTATCCTAATAAATTAAATTAATAACTATTTATTAATTAATTTTATGTAATTCTATTTATTATATATTCAATAAAATAACATAACAATAATCTAATGGTTGTTACTGGGAAATGAATGAGAATAAACCCACTTTATGTTTCGAAAATATATTTTTTTGAAAAGTGGTTTTTTTGAATTTTGTGCAAGGATATTAGAATTATTTTTTTCTTCTTTTATAAATTATATTTGATAAAATTAAATTCATTTTTTATATAATTATATCAAAAAAATTGGGGTTATGTTTTTGGATTTTTTTTAAAATGGATGATTCTTTAGTGTATAGTGATATTGTCAAATTTTCAAATACAATAACTTTTACGAAATTATATTCATTTATTATTGAAATAGAAATTTATAAAACATTTTTCTAGGCTCAACATGTATTTAAGGAGTAAAATTAAGAATTTAGAAACATATTTTTGAATTGAGTGCTTTGCGAAGATGGGATGTTCTGCATTGGCTCAAGGATCTTGGAAAAGGTAGTTGTACCGTGAAGGTAGTTTGATTCACTATGGCAGGTTTTTTCGTGAAGGCATAGGTGATATGTGAAGTTGTGACCTCTATGAAAGAGTGATCTCTACGAAGTGGTGAGATCTGCGAAGTAGTGAGCTCTGCAAAGGAGTGAGCTTTGCAAAGGAGATTTGTGAAAGGAATTTTTTGAACATTAGTTTTTCAGTGAACAGGGATTTCAGTGTGCATCAACTCAGGTTGGTGGTGCAAGAAAATTCTCATTATAAGTTAGAAATAAAGACTCAAATATCTATCTATTTAATTGAGCTTCATGTCGACAAACTGAGTTATAATTCTCTCAAATCAGTAATCTTGGGGTAGTTGACGGAAGTGTTCCAAGGGATGTAGTGAGTTATCCCTAAAATCTTTTAAAGGAAGTGATATTGGAACATAGTGACTATGACTGAACCTATATATTCCACATCTAGTGAAGATTAGTGTATTTTGGTATGACCAACACATTGTCAGTGTATGATCCTTGGATGTATCCATTTGTGGTGAACCAAGTAAAAGTGTTGTGTGGTCTCTTTGAATGTGATTATTTGATTTCTATTCTTATCCATCATAAAGGTTTAACAAGTTCCTACCAACTTGGGAATAATATCCATCAATTTAAAAGAAACAATTGACACCCTAGTTCACCTCTCCACTCTCAGGGTGTCCTAGGGTCCTAAAAAAAATTGTAACAAAATCTAACCTACTAGATCTTCGTAATTGTGCCAGTTGAAATTATTTCATAAAAAAATATTGACACATAATATTCGCATACTTTAACACCTTATTTTTTATGAGAAAATTTTTTTAAATGATTTTTTCAATTTTAAATGACATTATTAACTAATATATCCAAAAGGTACTAATTATAAATGAAAATACACCTTTGGTTTTACATATTTGATACTGGTTCTATTTCTCTTTGTGTCCTCTTGAAAGAAATTCCACCCCCTGTTATAAAATAATATGAATTAAATGAATTTAATATTCATTATAATATAAAAAATTATTAATAAATTCAAACTTATATTTCCAAAAAAAACATTAAAATTTTGTCACAATTCACCATGGATAGAGCATAACTAGTAATTTGTCTTCTACCTTGGACATAAAATACTTAACATCCAATGGACACTGATATAAAATAAAATTTAATGTTATTAGTTATTATGTTAAAAGATATATAAAAAATTTTGAGATATATGTTTCATAATCTTGAAGATAAGGAAACATTCATCATTGAATAATTTCACCCTTTTGAAATCTTTCAGCAATATAAATTATTATTTATGATTCATTCAATGTTATCGCTATAGGTGAAATTAGATGTGGGTCCATAAAACCATATACATATGCCTTTTCATGATCCTTTCAAATTGTATAAATATACTTGATAAAAAAATATAAGTATAAGTTTTCAATAAAATAAACACAAAGAAAGATTTAATCTAAGACTTACATGTAAAAAACTTGCATCATGTTGTTGCCTAACTGATCTCCTGTTACAAGTTCAATGATATCATTTTTCAAAAACATAAAAATCATTTCACACACACGAACATCAATATCCACTGGAATCTCATAAACACCCAACAATAAATTGGAATATCTTGAAAATCCATCAAGGATACTAGAATTTGTATCTCAAGTTTTAGCACATTGTATTTGTTCTTTTCTATATAAAATTTATTTACCGTTACAGTATTCCTATAAAAAATAGATAAATATATAAAATTTAAAAATTTTAAAAAAATGAATACAAAAATAAAATAAAATATAAAATATAAACATGACTATATTGTAATATTTTGTATAAGTATAGATGGGAAAACTAAAAAGTGGTTCATACTTTGTCCAATGGTACTCACCACATCTATATGTAATGGTACTTCAACTGATATATCTATAATATCTTGTACAATGACTCTATGATAATCTATCTCTAACTATTTATGATAAATGATATATATAATATAAAATATCATCCCATATTAAATAATATGATAATGTATATCATCAATATTTGACTCACAATAATGGGGATGTTATGGAGGAGGGGTGTTGGGGTATAAGGAGTGGGGTCTGCAGGCGGAGGTGGAGGAGTGGGAGATGCTAGTAGAGGTGGATAATCAATATGAAACTATCTTTACATTTCTAAAAACATCAAATGTACCAAATCTCTAATCCTATCCTCCATCATTACATGAATATCTTGAACTTGAGCCTCCATTTATTATATTTTCTTTATAAACACACTTCATTACAGAAGTTGAAGAACATGGGAACACATTCTTCATTGATACAACTATTGGGTATCCTCATACATAACATGGATGTTCAGACTTTACCAATGTTGTAGCTAAAATATCCTTCCTACCCATAGCTAAAAATAGCCCTAGTGTGTTATTCTCCTTAAGAGAATTCTGTATGAATTATTTGAAAAATTCTGTAATGAATCAAAATATATAAAGAAGGAAGTTAACTTAAATAAATAAATAAAGTAAACATCTTTCAATACTCTCAAATACAACTCTAAACTCTTCTATAAGGTATTGTCCTTTTTTCACATCTAAGTCCTCTTCCATTTTTCATGTCTAGTCGGGCGTGGAGTGGAAACCTTTGCAGAGCTTGAAGACTCACCTCTCAGTTTTTGAAAATTTTCAACCAATTTTCAACCATGATTTGTTCTTATAATAATGTATACCCTCTATGAGTTAAATTACGAGGGTATACATTTTTATATTGGATATCATGAGGATATCTCCCTTATTTCTATAAATTAAGAATAATTAGATTATTAATAAATCATTTATAATATAATTAATATAAAAAATATCAAAAAAGGTAACATTATACTTACCCAAAATGATTCTTATCTTCTACTTTCAACAAATTTATTACATGTATCTTCGTCTGTAATGAGATATATATCACATGGATTATGATGTTTCTTATTCCCAAAAATTAAATCTAATGTGAGGGTAGATTTGAAATCCCTCCATCTCCTAGAACCCAATGACAAACATTTCCTCTCATCCCCTTCAGTGTCAGGTATATCATATGTCATCTAATTAGAAGGGGGAAACATATATTACTATAAACATTTAAAGATAAGTAAAATAATAACAAACAAGCTTAACAAAATGGTTTCCCACAAGTGAGATTGTGTTAATTTTCCAACACTTCTCCAATATTCAATCAAAATATTGAATTTGATTTTAGCCTGAAATGATATAAAACTCTTGATTTTTTTTGAATTAGGACCTCTTGAAATATAATTATCATCAATATATACTAGTATCCTCTGGTCTTGGATATGGGTAATTGATAATTTTTGTAAACATGTGTTACCATGTTTACCAACCCTCGAACTCTTCTTTGGCCACATGGGAGTAAATGTATTTTGTAATGAAGGATGGGGCTCATCAAGAGGATCGTGTGTATGTTCCTCTCCAGAGGTATGAGTATGATCATATCTTTAAGTATGTGGTGGATCAGTTGATTGATCTATCATTATACTACATATCAAAGCAATAAAAAATTAGTACACAAATATACAAATTCAACTTTTACAATATTAATGTAAATAAAAAATAAAAAATTATCCAACAAAAAAGTAAACTAAATTAAACTCAACACATTATTATTCATATTTTTTATAGTTAAATAAAATGGTAACAATAGTAAAGAGATATGAAATTTTATATAAATAAATGAAAACATATCCAAAAATGGTGATACTAGTAAAAATTCTCTAACATAATAAATCACTTTTTACACAAAAAAGAATATTTTTTCAATATATCCTAATAAATATTTTTTTTATTTAACTTATAATATTAAAAATAATTATTTTTCAACAAAATAAATTAGTATATATGTTTTTTAAGGGTAAACATGGTAAACTAAATAAAACTAAACTAATATAATCAAACAATTTAACTTATTAGTTATAATATGTGTTTCAATAAATAAAATAAAATTAAAATATCTAACTTTTTTTTAAATTTTAAAATGTAAAAGATAAATAAATATATGATACCTTTAATATTAGGAATGTACTAAAGGATTGTTTTCCCAAAATCCTTAATCATGATCATTCTATGTTTCAAAAACCATTTCTATGATGTGCTCATCGATATTATTTATTAATATTTTCATATAAGTAGGGATCTCCCATAAATAATATTCTTTGTTAAGTTTATCATCACCAACATACTATTTTTTTCTCTTGTAAAACAATATACTAATGAATATCATATTGATAAAAAACATAAAAATTTTGTTTTTCGTGTGTTTCCATTATAAAAGGATCAACTGTGTATTCTGTTCTATTCGGATTAAGAAGTTTCATTCCAAATTCATCATGTCTGGTACTACTATTATCGATAAAACATTTTTATTTAAACACTAGAACATGAAATTTAATGTAATTAACATCTATTATTTCTTGAATGAATCCATAATATGCACTTGATGTGAAAATTGGATTTTTGTTTTTAGAACTCAAAAAATGAATTGCTTCTACGAACACCAATACACTACTATTCAAAATTACACTTTTATTGTACTAATCTATTGTATGAAATGTATAGCCATTAATTTCATACTCATACCATGTTATCAAATTTAAACTTGGACCACCCACTAACCATACAACGTTTTTCATGCATCTGATCTACCATGCATAGTCTCTTTAAAACATGGGGAAAAGGTTTTTGTGCTTATTAAAAATCCACATATATTTATTATTTGGATAACATTATTTCAACACATTAATATGTAATGTTATATATAATTGAGAATAGTATATGTTATTCAATTTGTATAAATTTACCTTCTTTATTTGTTCACCTGTAAATGATTTTACTTTCAAACTATAGATCTCATTTCTCCAATAATTAACTCGTTCATGGTGAGATGGAGGCAATCCAATGTGCTCCACTACAGACAAGTAGCTTTCAAAAAACTCTACCACCTCCTCAAATATATACTTCTCAAAAATGGAGGATTCAGGTCGATATGTATTCTTTACATAACCCTTCAATATCTTCATATACCTTTCAAAAGGATATAATGAACATAGACATAAATGTCTGTACATCCTTATTTATCACACCAAATGAACCATTAAATGAACCATGATATCAAAGAAATAGAGGAAAATACATTTCCAATTGACAGAGTATATAAATTGCATCATTTACCAAAATTCTCAAAGCATTCAGAACAATCACCACATTACAAATAGAATTGAAAAAATAACACAACTTCATAATAGTCACTCTGACATATATAGTTAATATTCAATACAATGAAATAGGTATGAGATATTTCATTATGATGTGACAACCATTAGATTTTATACCTATCAACTTAAAATCCTTTATTGAATGATTTTTTTACATTTGAATAATAGCCCTACGACACTTTGATATCATGAAGAAATTAGAAAAGGCTAATTTTATCCATCTTGGATAATGTATGACAAGCTAGGGGTAGTAATGTTTTCCTTTGATCAGGTGTGGTAGCTAACTCCAAACATATTCCCATGGAGAGTAAGTATAGACATTCATTAAAATCATATTTATTCATTCTTTTAATATCTAACAATGTTTCAATAAATCTATCACAATTATTCTTCTCCACATGCGTAACATCAATGTTATGTTGGAAATCATGATATATTCAATATGGTATCTCAGAAAATATTGAACATTTCTTCCAAATATTTCTATAATTACCATATTTCTCTATCTTTTTGAATTTCACATCAAGGTTTTTCACCCTCTCAAAATACTAATTAGTGGTTAAAAGTTTTGTAGAAATATCAAATTCGTATGATCCATTGAATTAATTTTTTAATATTATATAAGAGTGATCCATAGACAAAAACTTTCAATGACTGATGTATACTATTTTTCTACCATGATGAAATTGATAATATGAAGTATGTTGTTCACAAATTGTACATAATTTATACCCCTTCACACTATATCTAGACAAATTTCCATATGTTGGGAAGTCATTTATAATGAACATAATCATTGCATACAGTTGAAATTATTCCGTTTTATAAGAATAATATACCATAATACCATCATCCCATAAGAGTTTAAAATCATAAATTAATGGTGAAAAGAAAACATCAATATCATTTTTGGGCGGTTTTGGTTCATAAATTATTAAACTCAACATGAAATATTAGAGATTCATACAAAATTTAAGAGATAAATTGTACATTACCAATAAAATAGGCCATGAACTATGTGAGATACTAGGGATTCGATATAGATTCATTCCATCCATGCATAGTTCAAGCCTAACATTTTCCTATTCATTTTCGAATATAAGAAACTAGAGATCAATTTTGTTTTACTATGGACAATCAGCTAGATGCTATAAATTTCCATCACATATCCTCTCATCGGCATCCCATCTTAACCTTTTTTCATCATGAGAATTTGTAGATAAATTTTTTAAATGGGGAATTATAGAAAGGTATCTATAACTACTAAATCTTCAAATAATTTTTATTTCAACTCATACCGTGGCATCCCACATTTAGGATAGTTTGACAAAAAATCATATTCCTTAATATATAGCACACATTCAGTCGGGAAGACATGTATTTTTTTAACCTAATCACATTAAGAATAATATTTTCTTCACTTTATAATTTGAATCAGGAATATCATTGTCTTTAAGAAGAATATATTTCAAGAATTGTAGCAAATCAGTAAAACTCTTATCACTCAAACCATGTTCCACCTTCATGTTAAAAAATATCAACACCGACGATAAAACCATAAATTCCATACAACCCGGATATAATGGTTTTTTAGTATCACCATATAAACACTCAATTTTCAGTTCTTTCTCAATTTCCTCTACTTCAATATCATGATTTATTTCTTCAATTTCATCAGATTTATCATCTTTCAAAGCATCATCATCAAAAAATACGAAATTCTTCCCAATTTCACCATTTAAAATCTAAGGGATGTAATTCAGATTAAAACCATGAAAAATTAAATGATCCTTGATCTCTATGCCTTTCAAATTCTTCATATTTAATAATTTTATGAATGGATAGAAAAACATGACTTTTTTTGGAACATTTCATTCATAAAATTACAAAAAAGCATCAAAACCTTCCTCATATTCATCACTTATTCGAACTTCCATAATCCAACTTTTACTAATTATTATTAATAAAAAAATATCAAAAATAAATATATTATCAAAATAATATAGTGGTGATAAAAGTGAGAAAAAATTATTCAAGTCAAACCTGGTTTAAATTTAAATTAAATATGTCATAATTTGAAAGCAACAAGACTTTGAAATTTTAAAAAAATATATATGTGTTTTTTAAAAGCATAATTATAAATTATATAAAATAATTAAATATAATTTTAAATATAATTGGTAAAACAAGAAAATAAATGTATGGAAATAATTTATATAAAAAAAGATATATTGTCCTCTCATTTTTCATTTTCTTCTAAATGAAATTAGATAAAACTTGAAATTTCATATTATTGAATAGGATCCAAATCAAGTGCAATTTTTCCATTTTTATGGGAATCTTTATCATCAAATTTTTTGAAATATATTTCGCTTGAAAAAAACGACAGTTATTAAAATAAACATTAATTAATTTTGTAATATAATTGTATAGTACAGTTAAAACAACACAATGATGAATTTATAACAAAGTATATATATATATATATATATATTTAATTTTGTATATTATCTATACCAAGTGTATTTTATCAATTTTAAAAATATATGTAAAGGAACCAATTAACAATGTCTATTGTGTATTCACCAATAAATTCAACATTATAATGAAACTAACTCATAAAATGGGGTTTTCATATTTAATTTTTTTTTCAAGAAAATAATATGCTCATATAAAATGAGAATATTTGATATGCATATACAGTACTTATATGATATTGTATATTGAACTGTATGAAAATTGAGATGTTTGTATACATTAAATTTTAGGATTCCTAAGCCACTAATAAATGAATAAATCTAATTGAAATTTATCCATATACATGAAATTGTATGACAAAATAATGTTTGTTTCAAAAACATTATTCAAATAAGCATCATTTAAAGATTCAATGAATACATTTAATATAATATGTGATATAAAATATAATGAAATAATTAATTTTAACCATATAACATTCAAATATAATTAAATCCATACCTTTTCAATTCAATCAATGGATAACTAAGGTATATGAAGATGGTAATCTTATATTTTCTACAAGCAGATCAATATAAACATGGTAATGCAAGATTTGAGTAAATTTAATTGAAAAAAGGTGTGTTAGGGCGTCCAAAACATTGAATAAATAAAAATGGAATTGACATGTGAGGCTTACATGAGAGTTGAAATATGATCATATTGAATGTGATGAAGAAAACTGAATATGTATGAAGCTAGAAAACAAGATTAGATGATAATGGATAGAATAAATGAGGATAGGTCTACCATGCATGAGATAAATGAGTTTTTTTCGCCCGATTGAATAACACCGGAATGATTTGAAATAGAAATCCATAAAATTTTAAATGATATATCATGTCGGTTATTATATAACTGATATTAGAGGGTATTTTTTATTTCATTATAACATCATTTATATAGTAATCGACATAAAATATAGGGTTTATCACATCAGTTATAAGATAACTGACGTGATAAAGAAATGATATTTTCTTTATCACATAAATTATAAAAAAACCAACATGATAAAGTGGAATACTTGTATTTTTACATTGGTTACCAAATAACCAATGTGTTTATGCAATATACATGTTTTTTTCAAGTCATTTTTAAATAACCAACTTGAAAAAGGTGACGTGGTAAATAATTTTTTGTACTTGTGTTTGCATTTCATAGTGTTGTTGGAAGTTGTATTTCAGTTTTAACATGATCAAAATTTAATCAAACATTACTTTGTTTAATTATAATCTAATTAACATCATTATAATCAATAATATTCATAAATTTAGGGTAAAAAATTTCTTAGACTTAAAACAGGTATTTTCTAAAAAACAGGTTTTCGTTTCATTTTACGAACTTATATTAATATTAATTTTAAATAAATTAAATCCTTTAAAATGTATTTCATATTTATAATCAACATGTTAAAACTTGGTAATGATTGAAATTTTATTTCTGATCACAAAAATAAGTTACGGCGGTAAAAATTTAAGTTATCATGATAAGGGTAAAAGGGGTTCACAAGGGGTTAAACTAAGAGACACATATTTAAATATCCATAAAATATTAAAAATATGATTGGTTAATTTAATTTAAACATTACCTTATCATATCTTTAAAATTTGGTTGCCTTGGTACCAATTTCTCATGAAAATGACTTTATATTATTTTAAAACATTGAATATTTACAACAGTGACACTCACCTCACTTATAAAATGGAATCATATATTTTCACTTATCTATAAACTTTGAACACTCTAGATAATAAAAAATCTACCAAAATACCTCTCCAACTCTCCTCTCTATTTTCTAGAGGTCCTAGTATCCTCAAAATACCCATCCTAGAAGGCTTAGAATGTAATCCAAAGAGAAATATTTTAAGCTTATTTCTTATTCTACCTCCTTATAAATATATTATAATCATTCTAACTGAATGAAATAACTATATACACTTTAATGAAATTTTATTATGATTATAGAAAAACTTATTTCCTCCTCCTTTGAATCATATGGGATTATAAAACTCCATTCATGCATACATATGCACTACCACCTCCATGAATCGATACATTTCATTTTTCATCACCAACTCAAATGGATGGTTATAAAGTAATTAATGAATATATATGATATTTATGAAATTCTTATGATTAATTAAATATATGATATTATCTTACTTCTTACCTTTTCTGTTGTTAGAAAATTATAACATCGCTCGTGTGTACGTGTGGATTATCACCTCCATGAAGCGATGCGATTTATTTTTTGTAACCACCTCACATGGTTGGTCATAAGTATAGAACTAATTAATAAATATAAAATTTGAAAAATATTTATTATTATGGAAACATAAAATATTATCTACATTATTTTCTTTCCCCCAGTATAAAAATGAATATGTTGTTCATACATACATACAAACTATAGACTACCCTCTCCATAAATTGATGTGCTTCAATTTTCATGAACACCATGGATGATTATACAAGTATATTGAATGTATGAAAATGATAATTATTACATGTTTAATATTCCTAAGATTATGAAACCATAACCAAGATGAAACAACTGAAATCATCGAATTAAGAAATGCATGGGAAACAAGATAGTCAACACCTAAAATTTAATTTTAACTAAGAATTATAAGTAAATTGGAAGAAAACAAATTTGTGAGGAATGGTATATAGTAATGGAGATTTAAATATTTTTTCGATATGGATGTATATTAATTAAAAATATATTTTATATGTGGTCAGAATGTGTTCAACTAATTTGATGTCATTAGGTAAGGGATTTTTCATCTCAATTTCCTTTCTTCAATACTTATTCCATTTTCACCATACGCTTTCTTTTGTGTGGTGTATAAACATACACATGGATTTATATTATAATGAATTTTTGGAATTTTAAGTTGTTTACAAATCTATTCCAACTTCCTTCCATTAATTTTTATTGTTTTAAAAGTTACCAAGTGGAAAGATATTATTCTTTAAAACATTGTTTTAATTGTTCTATACTCTTTTCCCTCCATATCCATGCTATTTTAAATGTTTTGAGAATATTATTATTTATAGATAAATGATTTTTTAAACTCCATTTTCAACCAATTTTGAATTTCTTTTCAATGGTTTTAAAATAAATATTTTTAATGATTTCCACCTGAGTTGTTTTTAGATTTCTTTATCAAAAGTTTAAAACAAATGTTTTTTATTGTATACAACAAGAATAGATTTTTCCACCATAATATTATTTCATCAATATCAAGATTCCTCTTTAACTTTCTATATATTTTTTAAAAATATATTTTTCACATTTTTCTGATATTTTTTATTTTAAATTATTTTTCAAAAGAAAATGGAAATAGTTTAATTTTTATGAGATGATTGAAAACACTTTTAATTACAATCTCAGAAGCAAATTCTTATGAGTTTTATGATGGAAATTAAATATTTTATATTTTTTACATGTTATTGTTATTGGAAATTGTTTTTGATGATGCGTATGTATGATATAGATCTTCAATGCATTGATTAATTATATGTTTTCTATATGAGATGTGTTGGAGTTAACCGTGTGAGTTATTCTATTTGTATGTATGATTATAATAGTGACATTAAGAGGACATACCAAGGTACTTTCATGTTTTTATATGCCTAAAAATGTATTTTTATTGAATTATTTTAATTTTATAACGTAATTAATTGAACTTATGGATTTAAGAATGTTTATGACCTTTATAGATGAAAAGGTTTGTTTTCAAAGGAAGTGTTTTCATGTTTTTCAAGAAAATCTCATGATTATGAATTTAAATTTATGAATGGATATCAGAAATTTTATGAAAACTTTATCCAAAGAAGTTGATATCATGGTTAAATATATTATTATTGGAGCTTAATGGGTTTTTAAAATAGGGGAAAGCTTTTTTATGGGTTTTCAAGAATCTTCAAATGAACAAATGAGTTTTATTTCATTTTATATCCCTTAATCAATTTTTTTTTCCTCATCTCACATTTTAAAATGTTTTTAATAAGGTGTAAGGATTTGAAATAATTGTGTTATGGTCAATGATGACACATCTTGAACAAATAAAAATTGTTAAGAAGGAAACATGAGTGTAAACATAAGAACTTGTTTTTTGTGGAAAAAATGTACACTGTGTAGAAATGGTCACTTTCTTATGTAATGTTATTCTTAATTATTTCTAAACACTAAAACTAAAATGTCATGAGATTATAAAAAATTGCATCCTTTTTTATAAATCAAGCAATTTTTTATTGTTTTTTATAGGGTAATATTATATGTTATTAAGTAATTTATAGTTACAAAAAATATTTACTTAATTTTTTGATATGTTAATTTAATATTTATAAATAAAATAAAAATATGTGAATTTATAATATAGTAATTGAAAGTGTTAGGGTAATTAAATTAATTGTAAAAAATATAAGATTATATTTACCTCATTGAATTTGAAAAATAAATGGGTTATAATTTTATTGGGTATTTTATAAAAATAAATGCCTCAAATTTTATGAGTTCGAAGCCATTACCAACCCTAAAAAAATGAACTTAACCACAACCACTAGAGTATTTTTGGATGCAGTTGGGGTGCGCTTGTAAAGATATGAAATTGGGGGTTCTAATTCCAAAAATTATTCTTTTAAATTCACCATCATAGTTTTATCACACCTGACATTCATCACTAATAGCATACCAATAAAAAATTCTCATTTGTAAGGGAGGCAGGCAGAGTCAAAAAAACCATGCCAGCCATCCTGCCTTATTTATAAAAAACATCCTATAATATAAATAATATTACATGGTCTGTTTTAAATAAAATATATAATTAATATTCAATTTTTAGGTAATGATTAAATAACATGACCTGGATTATCTTCATCAAGGTGCTCTGATTTGACACTGACACTCTGTATGACGTGACCATAATCCATAATTCATTCCACATACTTTACTTACCTTATTATAACCATATCACAACTTGTATGTCCCACTGGTGCCTGCCTCCTTCCTCTCCCTACCATTCTAGACCATGCAATGACTGGATTTCAGTCCCCTCTCCGGAAGGTCTTCCATCTGGATACCTGAGATCTCTTCTTTTACAAGGACTCATTATCATTGTTCCTCGTCTCATATGAAAAAGAGTGATTTAAATACTATCCAATGTCACCTCCTTTAGGTATTTATCATCTATCATCGATAACTTCACATTAAAACATTGTAATAATCATCTCAATATCCTCTTCATAATCTTGATACCATTGAAGGCATATCCAAGTATACACATTTCATCCACATTCATTTACACCAAATAGATTAATGTGTCATTGGGTTCATTTATGCATGTCGCCAAATCCTCATATTTGTACTATAGGACATGTAATTTAGCTTCACATACATTGGAATCATCTTCATAGATATTTAGTAATTTTTTCCCACATGGAGTTTTAGTATTTATACGACATAAAATTTGTAACATAATGCCCCTCTTCATTGTCTTAAGTCGATTAAGAAGTGCTACTTTGTATTAAGTGACATCCCCATGGTGCCATATTCTAACAATAAATCTCAAGGGCTTAAATAAAATTTGGGAATTATTTTCCCTTTTAGAAATAAAATAAACCAAACTAACACACCATATTAAGATAACCATTAAATGACTCATGATAATAATGTAAGATAACTCAAAGCAATATCATTTATATCAAAACCAACTACACAGAGTATATGTTATATTAGTTGTATAAAACAACTTATATAAAACAATTTGAAAAAGTTTATATGATAATATAAACCAATTACCATAACAAGACAGTTTCCAAGGAAAGAAAAAATAAATCTTTACCTATTTCTCAAATTCATTTGGGAAAACCCATTCCATTTCACATAGCCACACACTCACATACAACCACACAAGATTGATTTTTACCATTGATGGTGAAAATTCATGTCCATAACCCATCCCTTTGATGGTGGTACTTCACGACCATTATTCTTATGATTCAACTCAAACCTAACCATTTAAGCCAACCACATGTCAATAAATATTTTTCAAAACATTTCAATAAAACAATAATTTATTGAAAACACTTTTCCATTCATAAAAACTGAGAAACCATTTTAAAATCCTCATTTTAAAATCTTGTTATCAATTTTACTTTTTACCAAAACACTCAATTTGAACAATTCCACAAACCTTCCCCAAAGAAGGATTCTATAAATAATTCCACAACAATTTGATAATAAATTTCATGAAAAAATAGTCAATTTCAAATCAATCCGTCAAGTTCTAATAATAGGAGTTGAGAGTGAAGCCACATACCTCGAGAATTATGGTGAAAAAAAAAGAATGACATAAAAAAACCATCAAAACCAGGTTGAATCTCCAAAAAACCACATTAGATATCTTTAATTGGATTCAAAACAACAATATATCATCATGATATGCATTAAAAACTATAGATCTATCCATAGTGGACTTGATCTGAGAATCTGAGAGAGGGAAGAGAATTAGATCTAAGGAAAATTACCAAAAAATGAATAACTACCAAGGGAATCAAGCTCCAACACACCATGAAAATAATTCATATCACTTATGGTTGGAAGGGGAGATAATATATAGACTTTGGGAGGAATCAAAAAATTTATAAGGTTGAAAATGGTGAAAACAAGGGGTTTAGATCTAATCTCGATCCATAACAACTTTTTTAGGTTCTATTTTTTAAATACTACATGGTTAGTCACACCATTAGAAAAACCGTGCTTTAACCTTATGTCAGCCTCTACCTCAAGGAGGACATCACAAAGTTGTCTTGCAGAGCTAGAAAAACCATGCATCAACCATGGTAAATCCCTCTATCCCACATTTCACAGTTTATCCTAGGTGGCCTCACAGTCTAGACAAACCATGCACCTCAACGTTCCCTTACCCATAATCCTTTATTTCACCTTGAATGATTTCTTATAGGAGTTTCACAGTTTCCACTAACCATGATCAATCTGTGAACCTTTAAAAATTTCCCAAAAACATTTCAAAAGTCTTAAAAAAACTCCCAAAAAACACCTAAACACTTTACATACATAAAAAATAATAAATAAAGAGTTACTTAATTGAAACCAGGGGTGATACTACATTCATATACATTTCATTGGACAAAGATTCTCCTAATATATTGACACATTTGGCATCAAAATCAATATCCCTTCAATATTTCTTCGATAATTCTATCGTTTTTTGGCTGATTGAGATCTCATGTATGGAAGTAGTGTATCCATACATTCCCAATGATTGGAAATAGTGTTTAATATGATTCTTCTATTATTTAAAATTATTTCCATCAATGATCAGAATTCTCTTATTTTTGACAATTTCATCCAAGGCTTCCAAGAGACAAATTCTACCAACAACCATTGCTCTGATACCACTTTTTGGTCCCAAACTAAGAAAATACACAGAGAGGTGGGGGTGAATCTGGGTATATTGATTTCTTTGAATGATCTTATCCAATGATCTTGTTACACTATTAGTTATAACATTGTTTTCACTCACAATAAATATGATGTGATACAACAAGAAAAGAATAATAATTTTTTTACTTGGTTCACCCACATAGGGCTAATCCAAGGAATATACAATAATTATTTGTCGATATATCAGAATCACTAAATGCACTACATATTTAAAATTTAGAGTGACAACATTGACCCTCAAAGTTTATAACCCTTATAAAGTAAATAACTCACTATACTCACTAACTTATAAATCTCACTACCCTCACTCACATAGAAATCTCACTGCTCCTCTAAGTGAATCAATGTCAATCTTCACTTACTTATAATGATAATACAATAATGATACTGTACTAATAAGCTCCTAATTTATCCAAATGCTGAAACTCTTTTCTCTTCACATGAGATAAAATCATATATTATCCTCATTTATTTTATATTTATATTTATCATATATATGTAATTCCAACTTGTAATCTACAAACATCATTCACTTTTGTAGAGAAAGCTATCTCTCTAACATTGAGAGAGACATCAAGTTTCCCCTTTAATTTTTATTTGATACACTTTAATTAAGATAACATAATTTATCTAAAATGTACCTTTAATTTAAATTAAACATTATATAATTCAAGATACAAAAAATCACCAAAATATAGGAACTTTGAATTCAAGATAATCTTCATGATTTTACCATATTTTGGCTTGATCATCAGCTTCATGACACAATACCTTCCTTCACTCAAAACCCATGATTTTTTTATTAAAAATTTCAACATCAGGATGGTGTGAACAATTCCTCCATGTTGAAAAGATGAATACCCCTATGTTTCATATAATAGACTCATATATTTACAACATGGAGAAATAATAGAATATAGTTTTGACTTCACCCTTTAGGGTGTGAGCTTCACTTCGTGGGATAACTATCATTTCTGATCAGATCACTATATATCAACCCATCATATTCAAAATGCTATACATTCTACTATGGTGTGATTTCCCTTTGAGTAATCCAAGTTTAATATGACATGTTTTTTATTTAACCTCATGAAAGATCTATCACAACATGAAACCCATCTTCTACAACTCAAATAATCAACCATCTCAAGATAGTGATGCACTTATCTTCTATGGGGTCATATTAACAATGTAAATCCCCATTCTTAGTTCCAACCTTTAGAATAGGTTAATTTGATTTAACATAATTTTTATGTGTCATAAATCATTGTGATATGACCAATTACAAGTTAATAATCCTAAAGTTTGAGTTATTCTTATGTAACCTCATTCTCACCTTATTTAGGTTCTGATTTAACCTTTTTTAGATCTATTATGATGTGGCTACATTCATCATCGGGTAATTACTCCTTTAAGTGACACATTCTCTAGCGTGATTCATGGTGCTATAATGTAATTATTTTCCTACAAACATAACTTCTAAAACTTACACAATTCTCCTAAAAATATCCTTTTATCACAACGATATGACTTCTAAAGCCTCTTTATAATTCTCTCCACCATCTTTCGCAACAAACATACACTGAAATTTCATAAAGGTATTTTTGATAATAATATCCACCTTTGGGTTTATTTATAGTCCTTCAAAATATCTTCCATATAACTTCAGTTGAATATTTTTATTCTAATCAGAAACAAAAAAGTAAACCCTCTTTCCTTTATATAGTGTATCAATGATTCACTAATCATCACCTCTAAGATCACTTGAGTCAATATCATTGTAAGAAATAAGAGTTAAATTAAAATTTACTCATGAAAACACTTACTTCATAATTAGGCACTTTAAAACTTATCAACCAAGCTTCTCCCCTAGAATATAAATTCAAAAACTCTCCCCTAATACATTGATTTAGACTATGAACCCCCTAATCAATAATATAGAAAAATTCCATCCATCATAAAATTATACAAATCATGGAAAAATTCCCCCCCTTTATCAAAGAACCCAAAGATCACTTCTCTAAAAGTTCATATGAGAGGGTTATAAATCAAAAAAAGTTATTCATGAGAACCAAAATATTGATATTGACATAAAAAATCCATAGGGGAGTGGGGGAACCTTATCAAAACCATCAAGTTCAATGGAGACGATTAGACTCTATGCGCCAATCGATGTCTCTCAAAATCATACTTGGGTTGTGCCTTTATCATACTGTCTGTAACATGATTTTTTGTTGGAAAATACTCCAACATCACTAGATCTTGTCTAATATTCTCCTTGATGATGTGATACTTTATCTCTATGTACTTTGTATTTGAGTTATGGATGTGGTTTTTCCTAATATTTTTCACTCTCAAGTAGTAACACTTGATTTCAATAAGAGGAAACACAACAAAATATATATCCACAATTTATTACTTCATTCATAGAAACTAAGTACAAACATGAGTAGCCACAATATTCTTATATTTCACCGCACACAAACAAATTCATTCTTGATCCTTGCTTATCTAAGAAGTATATAGTTTTCCAAGATAAAATGAATCACGTAATATAGAATTCTGATCATCCATTGAAGCAAAAAAAATAGGATATGTAAATACCAATACATCCTGCTGTAATGTTTTATATTATAATATATTTAAATACAACATGTTTTTATATAATGAAAAAAATTATGGAGAGTATGTCTATTTCCTTGGGATATATTTGGTATTATGATACTTTATAAGTGGGAAACACAATGTAAAATCATGAAATTGTTAGATACAATAGGATTCCAATTATTAGCTTATATTTCATTACATTGACATTTTTACCATTATCATCCCTTGAAAACATCATTTTACTAGTAATCAGTGGCATCATACCACTAGAACCCCCTAATTAAAAATATCTTACACACCCCTTGGTATATTTGGACTAAGATATAAAAGTTTAATGCATTCCTTTTAATTAATGTAAACCAAGGAAAAATGTTAACTCACTAATCATAGACATCACAAACACACACCAAATAGAATAAGCAAATAGATTTAATTGTTTTTCATATGGTCCATGAGATTTTATGTTATTCTCATAAATGATCACAAAAATATAGCACCCCCAGACCCAAAATTCTGAATCTGATGCCAAAAAAAATAACATAAAACACTATATTTGATACAAATCTATTATTATAACATATTTATCACATTTAAAATCCAATGACCTTTAGGTTTAGAGAATTAATATAAAACATAAATTATTAAATCTCAAGTATTCTCAAAAAATGAATAATGTTTTCCACTATATAAGAAGTTAATTAATCCATAATTATTCTTCAGTTTCATCCATTAACTATCCAAGTAAGATAATATCCTCATATTAATATAGTGAATAATTTATTTTGTAAACTAGGGAAATAGAAGCATAGGAAATATGTGAGATCATACACTTGGTAAGGGTAAAACAAATAAACCATTACATGAGATATGTGAGGCATAAAATGATATCATAATGAGAATGATCATATGCATGATATCATTGAATAAAGATATGATACCATAATGTACTAAAAAATGATCATAAAATAAGATAATGACATAATAGGATTATGCTAAAAACATAAACATTAACAAGACATCATAAGCATAAGTCAAGTATCCCTTCTTCATTAACATAAAATTATTGTCAAGGATAACTAACCAAACATCATAGTTGGCTAGGCTCACTACCCATTCACCATGATATATCAATAGATGTAAACATTAACCAATGATTTTAAGGGTTATATAATCTAGGCCCACCAATCATACAATGAAAATTAAATATATGTATGTCAGATGGTTTCTATCAAAATATCATCAAAACCCAAGGATATAACATGGGTTTTATAGTCTTTAGAATTGGTCCCTATAAGGGAACATTCATGATTTCATAAATAAAGATAACATGACAAAACCCTAAAAAATAAATGGGTTTACATTATTTTTAGGCACCATTCTAGGAAAATACCACTTAGAAAATATGATTAAGAATATGGTATTTACACCATATAGGAAAATGAAACATATTATAGAAAACAGCTTCCCTAAAAAATCGATGTATTAGTCGTATAGATGAACACCCTCCAATCAAAGTAATATATAATAGGGAACTCGCATTTAAAAGAAAATGGAAGAAAATAAGTCCTATACAAGTGGATGATTAGGCAAGACAGAAGTAGTGATGGATCATTCCAGAGAGTAAAAGAGAGTTTCATAATCCATCAATATAAAGAAGGTGGATGATATCATATGAATATTACCCTTTATCAAGGGATTGATATAGATGAAAAAAACTCTTAGAAAATTTATGAAAATTTCTTTAAAAATAATAATTTTCTAAATCCTTTGAAAAAACTTTAGAGCGATGATTTTATTAAACCGTGAAAATTAAAATTTCCATTTTGAAAACTTGAAATCATATAGATGATGTCTTTTATAAAATGATAAAGGAGGTGGAATGATACGTTCACATCGAAACATTTAAAAATGATTCCTTTCATTGAAAATGACCCATGTGGAAAAAATTAAACATATTTTATTTTAAAATAATTTTTTATGTAAATTAAATGTAGTTGAAAATAAATTTAATAAAATACTTATGGGATATTTTTTATGACATTTATAACATTACTTAAAAGTGAATCATTTTTTGAAAACTATCCACAAGTTAAATGATAAAAATAATTTAAAAACCTTTCATGAAACCCGCATCATAAAAAGGATAATAAAAATTCATTTAAAAAGAGGTTAATGGGAAGTTAAAGGTAACTTGAGATTAAAAATATTTGGGTTATATATCACACTTTAGATAGATAAAACATGGACATAGAAGAAAAAATATCTTATAGGAAAGCATAAGAGTCATTCTTATCAACATCATTATTTTATTTGTGTAAATGTTTCATCAAAGGGGAGGATAGTAATTAAGGGAAGTAATATCCCCAGATAAAAAAGTAAATACATCATTTGAAAATATAATGGTATTAAATGAGACTTTAGAGATGAAAATAGAGAATAGATTTCCGGAATCACGGGAAAAGGGACGTGGGTAAAGAAAACATTTATGACTTGAGTAACATTTTAATCAAACCCCATGAAGAATAAATAACTTTAAAATGAAAAACAAATATCATGAATAAAATATATATCATGATAATGTAACAATTGGGTAGTATAAGAACCATATAAAAGTAAATTGGTTCATAAATTAAAATGTATCTCAACAAAGGGATTTTGAGACAAAAAACCTTACCTTTATGTTTGAAAGCATTCTGTACTTGTAATTAACATCTTGTATAATTAAATTAAGGTCCTTAAAAACTTTAATAATTAAATTATTCATATATAATTAGTTTATTATTTAATATTTAGTCTCATAATATGTTCATTTATTAAATCTTTTATGCTCCTGTCGGTTACCTGAGGTGGTTTGGTCAATTTTTAGGTGATTCTCTTGACATGCTGACCACGGTTAAGTTTTTCGTAAAAATAAATAAATAGACTATAAAATATCAATATAGTTACAAATATTATTTTTATACATTAAAAACACTTTTATAATTATCCATTTTTTTCATAAGGGAAAATGAAATGTGTCATTATTGTGGAGACGGTAGTCCACACATACACACGATCAACAACCCCATTTTTCAATGTATGGATAGACTGAAAGTGTATAAATATTTATGATGAAATAATTATAATAATTGTATTAAAATTATAATAGTTCATTAATTACACTTCTAGTTCTACTTATGTTAGGTGGTTTAAAGAAATAAGGCATGCCATTCAGGGTGACGGCTGTCCGCACATATGAATGATGAATGATCTCGTTCCTTAACGAATGGATTGAATGATGGTAAATGAAAAAGGTGATAGTATACTTTTTTTAAGTTAAATAAAAAATATAATTAATAAATAAAACCATCCTTAATACCAACCATAAGAGGGAAGAATAAAAAATGAATCACATCATCTCGTGAAGGCATTAGTCAACACATACACACGATTGATGCATTTTTTTTCTTAGTTGATGGTTCAGAATGAATGAATAATTAATTTTAAATTAATATAATTAAATTTCAGAATATATATTACATTTAATTAGTTATATTAATAAACATGAGGAATATTAGGTAGAGTAAATTTAAAAATAAAGGCTGAGCGTAGAGTAATACTCATGTTAGGAACTTTGATTTTTCATAGAAATATCCTTGTAAATGAAGGGTTTAAGATAACTAAAGAAGAAAAAAGTGTTAGATTGATGGGAGATGGTATAGGATGAAACAATTGGTAGAGTTTCACCATGTAATTTGAAGGAATGGGTTTGTAAAGAAGCAGTGTAAGTGGTCCCTTTTATAAACGAAGGGAATGGCTAGATCTACCTTAAATTATTAAATTATTTGTTTATACAATTTCAAGGTTGAAGACTCCCATACTTATAAAATATGGATTTTAGTACACATTATTTTAGAGACCCCACATATACACTCATTTTGGAGACAATAATGAGTGATTTAGGGGCTTTTCCTTTTTTACTTTTCACTTTACCCAAGTGCACTTTTACCTAATTAACTTATATTTTCACCCATGTTAATTAATTAAACTTTTCTATATTAATATTTATAATACAACCTAATTTTATTAATATAATCCTAAATAATATATTAATTATATTAAATAATATTAATATGGTTAGGAAAATTTAATTCTAAAATAAATGCACTTAATGATTGAAAATATTTTTTAAGATAATCATGTTTTTTAAGAATAAAATTTATGTGTGAGAAAAATTATTAATTTCAATAATTTTTATGAAATAAATTGATTTATTATAAATAAAAATAAGGTAATGTGAAATCAAAATCAAACCATAACCAAATTTTACAAAAAAAAATATTAATTATTTAAAATAAAATGCATAAATATATTTTCTTTATTAAAGTAACCTTTTACTTTTGTTATAAAAATGTTGGTCATGGGTTTATAAGTTCAAATAATATTTTAAAGTGAATAATGTTAATTTTTAATTTAATATTTGATCACTTAAGTGGTTTTATGAACTTATAGGTCATTATTATATATTGATAAAGTAATGAAAATTATAATTTTCCAAAAACCACATTTTGTATTAAAAACAATATTTTTAGTAAATGATAAGAAAATTTCATAATAAGTATATTTTGATATTATAAATTCAAAAATAAAGTTAATTTTATCTAATTATGTTTCTAAAACTTATATATTTAACTTTTACTAAAAAAATATATATATTAAGAGATTTTATTAAAAAAAAACCTTCTTAAAAATTAAGTGTTTATAATATTATTTCATTTCAATTTTATAATTTAAATAATTTTAATATTTTATATCATATACAGATATATTATATGTTATCATAATGATCTTTAAAGTTGATTGTTTTAATTTAAAAATGTATCATGACCTTGTTTTTAGTTAATGTGAATAAAGATATCAAACTCATTATTATTTAAAGGAAAATATATATACTAAATTCTGAGGATGTTAGATACTCCCTCATTAAATAAATTATATCATCAATTTTTTAAAAAAATAATTATGGATTTCAAAATGATAGACATGACTCAAGATAAAATTTCAAATAAAATTTCTAAATTAATATCTTAATTAAAACTAGAAAGAAAATCTTATTCCTCTATTGAGTTAATTGAATTATTCATTTTCACTGGGCAAATATATTATTTATGTCCTCATTTTACACACATGAAACATTTTATTGTTTCTTTGAGACATTATCTAGTGTTTTTCTTCTCACATTTTTGACATAATGGAAATTTTATCTTTTTTCTTTACCTTCTCCATCACCCGAATAATTATGAGACACCATCATTCTCTTCTTTGGTGTCATATAATTCAATTATATTCACTTTATTAATTATACTTCATGATGGTTTATTTTCCCTATTAAAAATACATATAACCCTAGTTCTAAAATCAATAAATAGTAGGTTGGCATAATCACCATATTGTTCATTACATCCATTGTTAGCTCATTTCCTGCTTTCTCTATCCATTACTTTATCATAAAGTCAAGTTGTGAGAATACTTAAATTAGTAAATGTACAAAGGTAAAACTATGGTATTAGAAGAAATAATTCATAAATTATATGCATACCCTAACTTAAGAGTCTTTATCTTCAATCTCATTTATTTATGGTCATTTTACAATTAGGTTATCTAATCTAGTTAAGTTCTATAAAATCATATGTTCAAATCCTTCATAAAGGTTTCTCAAGATAATTTTAATTAACCTATAAATATCTCCCAAGAGTTTATGGCTAGGTTCATGATGATTTCATTATTATGAGGATGGTAAAAGATAAATTATAATACCCAAGATATAGCATAGTGTCTAACCTCAAGGTCGCTCTCAAGGAAGCAGTGTCAAGTTCTATGGTGGCATTTCTAAAATTTGTTTAGTGTTTTTAAATTTTGAAAGAAGAAAAAAAATTATGAAACAATAATGAAAATATCATGAGGGTGAAATAATTTTTAATGAACATAATAATAATATAGGAAAAAATGACACCTAAAATAAGAAAAAGAAGAAAGATAGAGAAACCAGTCATCAATAAAAAGTCCAGACTCCAGTTAATCCACCCTTAACTCTGTATCATAGATCTTATTAAGGATAAAACCAGCAACTATTTACTCACTCAGTGCATGGTTAATGGATTGATGCACACACCTCTCTCACCTAAAATATTAATCATTCATGTGAAGAATAACTTGCATCACATGAGCACTATCCCAATAGTGAAGAAGTATCCTAATCAAATCACTCCATCTAAGAATTTCATCTTAACCAAAGTGATCATCAAAGGATCAAAAATCACACAATCCCCACATAACCACCTAATCAGGAGAGTTAATAAAATAATGGGAAAATGATAAAATTAAATCAAAAAAGAAAATGATCTAGGGAAATAATATCCTCTCGCACACCCCAATTTACCTCTACGATCTCGTCAGAGTGATGAAGAAGTGGCGATCATTATGAACTGAAAATATCTATGAAGCAACGAGATTAAATTCCAAAATCTGGAATCTGAAATTATTTATCGATTACTGGATATTATATATCATGGTAAAAAACTAGGAAGAACGAACCAAACATCACAATTGAAATTGAAAAAAGAGACAGAAATAAACTATTTATATAATATAAAACAAAAAAAAATAGAAACAATGAAAATGAAGAAGAATTAGCAAGGGGTATCCTATCTAGAATCAAAGATGGATCCCATTTTAGGGGGTTTGAAAAAAAATATAGGAGGAATATCTCCCTTTATTCAGAAAATGAATAAAAACATAATGATAGTAAAACATGAACTACAAGCAACAGACTCCAATCCACGTGGGTTACTATGATGTGCTCAAAACTAAATATTTAGTGAAATATATGTTAGTGTAACAACTTATTTCAAAGACCATTATACCCCTTAAATATTCCCATGATCATATTTTATTATCACTACCTCCATGATTAGCTTCACCTTCCACCAACGATCACCTTCCCCTGTACCAAATAATAGAAAACAAAGTGCTTTAGAAATTTTTATCATTAATATATAAATATTAATGTTTTTACTTATATTTATGAACAAATATACTTATTAATAAATAATTAAATGGATATTTACAAATACCTGTAATTATTATTATTGAAATTATTAGATATTATACATATATAAACATATTTATATTTATAATTTAATTTAATAAAATATCTATGTAAATAAATACATGTATTAAAAAATATATATACTTAATATAATTAATCGATTTAAATTTATTATATTATTTTTGTTATTATATTATATTAATTATTATTAATTATTATTATATATATTATATTATATATATTATATGTTTTTATAAATAATATAAATAAAAAAAGAAATGAAGGGGGGAGGAAGTTCGCGCAGAGATGGAAAAAAGGGAAGGGGGTTTGGTGAGAGGAGGGGATAGATTCGGTGGTCAAGCAAGGGGAGTGGAAAAGTATGGGATGGGTGAGGACGGGAAGCTCAGGGGTGTTGTGGAGTTGAGGTTGTAGATGGCGGTGTGCGGAGGATCAAGGAATCGGGATTGGGTTCAGTAGGTGGCGCTTTCAGCTTCGAGTGGCATGATCGAATTCTTTAGACCCGATAAGGTGGGATTCAATAGCGGATGACGGGAGTTTCAGTGGAAGTGATACATCATCATCCACAATGCTCATCCACAATAGTGGTGCGAAGGTCTTCTTAGACGGGTGTGGTGATGGCTTGATTTTTCAATGGTGGGCTCAATTGTAGATGGGTATTCTAATTTTTTCTCAAACTCTACTTGTTCATATCTAGAAATATTGCGTAATTTGTTTGTTTTATACCACTAAAAATAGTAGTGCTTAGTTGCGGTTTACTAGCAGCAATTATAATAACCTATGCAAAATAAATCTTGTAAAAAAATTATAATATTACGGAGGTTTTATTAAACTCTCTCTAATTTTTTTTATTTTAACAATTAGAAGTAGTTTTAATAAAGCCACTTCTAAATGTTTTTAAAAAATCCTAAATTCCTCCCCCCTCCTTCCTCACCCCACTCCCTCAACAACCTTGACTCGATCCCCCCTTTGACTTCATCCTCTCCCCTCCTTGGGGGTGACCCCAACCCCTCACCTCGTCGAAGTCCCTCGATACCCTCTAACCTTTCTCTACCCTCATTGGTGGTGAACTCAACTACCCCCCCCCCCACACCTTGGTGACAACCATCGACCCCCCTTCGACCTCCCTCACCCCTCCTCAGTGGTGACCCCCCCCCCCCCCACCTTTGCAATGAACTTTGATCCCACCTTTGACCGCCTCTCCCTTCCTCGGTGGCAACCTCAAACCCACTTGAACCTCCTTCTCCCTCACCCCTCATTTATAGTAACACCCTTATAGTGAATTCCATAACCCCGACTCCCCTGTCAGTGACCGTCATCACCCGACACCCCTACCGACTACTACCGTGACCCCGATCCCCCTTTTCGGTGATCGACGTAACCCCGAATCCCCTGTCAGTGACCATTGTGACCTCTAACCTTCCTTTCATCTACTTTTGTGACCCCAAACCTTATATCATCAATCATCATGAACCCATACCCTCTTCTGGCTACTACTGTGACCCCGATCCCCCCCACTGACAACTATCATGACCTCAATCACCCCTAAAAAATGACCGCCATGACCTCGACCCCCCTAAGGTTTTGTGATTCTAGAAAACTTTTTAATTTCACGTTTTTGAATTCCTAATATACTATAATACTCAATTTTTATATAAAATTAATTTTTTGTTTCATGTACTCTGTTTATTTAAATTAATTTTAGGTGATCCCATAGCTCTTTAATGAAATGTTGATTCATTTATTTTAAGAAAATGATTTATTTTTTATTTGATTATTAATTTGTTATAATTTAAATTAATTTTCTATTATATATATTTGTTTCTATTATATTTACATGATGGATTAAGATTATTTTTTAAAGTATTTTTATTATGGTCATCAGTGAAGTCTAAATATTCTACAAAATGAGATTATTTATGTCATTATCCCATGATTGAAGTTTACTCACTAAGGTTAACTAAATTATTTATTTATCCATTTTGGATGAAATGAAATGGTAGGTTATGTATGTCATGGTATGTTTCCTATTTTCTAGTTAGAAATTCATCGTTTTCCAATGATTATAGGGATTCCTGTTGGAAAATAACAATGAGGCAGATATCTATTTCATGAAAAAATATCACTATGTTTCTAAGAAGGTGGAAATTATATAATTTATGGTTAAATATCTCTTAGATGATAAAAATGCAGTGGTCATATAATTTATGTCATTATTCATCCATTTTTTTGAGAAAAAAAAATTTATTTGATTCATGTTTTAATATTATATTTTTAGTAAGAAAAGGTTTATCATTTGATTCATCCCATTTTCCTTTTTAGCTGTTATGAAAGAGTCAATGATGAAGTTGGGTGATATTTAATTTTAAATGTACCTATTTGATTAAAAATTTATATCTTTTTATCTAAATGTATAGGGAGAATACAATCCAATACCTATGAATAAAACTTTAATTAATTTACCTGGAAACACACCTTGGTATGCTAAGTGTTTGGATAAATTTCTAGATTATGAAATTACAAATAGATTAGGGGATTTATGTGTCTTGATTGTAAATTTATGCGATGGTTGAATAAAAACGAATTATATGAGTATTTTATATTGAAATGTTTTTATTCTCAATGTGTATGTTTTATTTGGCATGGCGAATAAAATTTTACAGAAAGTCAAAACACTGACAATATTATCAACGAAACATAAAGTAAATCGGAAGAGGAGAATTAAATTCTATATATTTTAAATAAAACATTTGGTTTTATAGAATAAAATGTCCAAGATTTAAATAGATCAACCAAACCTTTAGTTGATCCTGATCTGGTTAATCTTACCCAAAACATTAGTGACTAAAAAATTAATTTTATGAATTATTCTAAGTTGAAAAAAAATAACTATGTGAAGGGTGTGATAAGTATTCAATGTGTTATTTTCTTCTTATATTGAATCATATCAAGTGTCTTCATAGAATTAGTGACAAAAAATGTTTATGATTTTAGAGTTGCTTCATGATGTATTTATTAAATCTAAGATCCATACATCAATCAATGAGATGATGAAAGTCATCAAAAAACTTGGACATGATTATACAAAGATATATGCATGACCTAATGATTGAATGCTTTACTGGGGAGAAGAGTCTGATAAATAATAATGTATAATATTTCATACAAGCCTATGGAAGTAAATGAAAAAAATGATATTATAAATTAATGAAACCTCAGGAAGAAACAAAAGAAGAAAACTATTATAAAGGTATTGTGTTACTTTTCTATGAAACCACACTTGAAAAGATTATTCATGTAATCTAAGACTTCATACAACATGAAGTGTCATGCTCAAGATAGTAACAATGGATTGATGATATATCCAAAAGATTCAATATCATGGAAGATGTTTGATTCACTTTACCTAGATTTTTATTTAGATATAAGGAATGTACATTTGGGATTGGATTCTGATAGGGTTAACCCTTTAAATACTTTAATTAGTAATTCTCAAATTTTTCCAATTATTTTGATCCCCTATAATCCACCCCCATGGATGCATATGAATAAGACTTCTTTAATTATTTTAATGATTATTCCTAGTAGGAAAATTACTAGAAATGACATTTATGTATACCTTCAACCTCTAATCAATGAATTGCGAGAATTACGGGATAATGGTGGGGAAACATATGATGCTTCAATGAGAGAACTATTCAAAATTCATGCTACATTAATGTGGTAAATTAGTGATTTTACTAGACTAGAAAATTTATCTTGTTGGAACACTCATAATTTTTTGGCTTGTAAAGTTTTTAATTTTAATTTTGAACTTCAATGATTACCTCATAGAAGAAAATGGTGTTTTATGTGTAATTGTCTATTTCTTAATGCTTATCATAAACTTAGGTTTAACAAGGTATGATTAAATGAATATATTGAAAAGATAAATTCACTGAAGGTGTTATCTAGCTCAGAAATCTTGGGACAATTAATGGATTCCACTGAAGAATTTCAAAAATGTCATCAGTTTGGGGGTTAATGGTATGAGGTATAGTTTCTAATGCAGCTTGAACATATAAATGGAAGAAAATGACTATATTTTTTAAAATTCCTTATTGGGAGTTTAATTTGATATGTCATAATCTTTACATGATACATATTGAGAAGAATTTCTGTGATAATGTAATTTTTATGTGGCTTAATGAGCAGGGTAAGTTGAAGGATCGACTTAATTCTTGTAAGGATTTGGATTCAATGAATATAAATCATGTTTTGTGCCAAAATGAGAATGGAAAGTATCCTTAAGCTATCTTTACAATGAAAAATCATGATAAAGATGTATTCGTTTGAAATTTAAAGAATACAAAAGTTCCAGATGGATATCAAGTAAAATATCAAGGTGTGTTGACTTAAAACATCGAAAGTTGCATGAATTGAAAATTCATGACCCACATATTTGGATGGATCATTTGTTTTCATCAGCATTGCATAATAATTTACCTAAAAAAGTAATTGTGGTTCTGGTTGCATTTTTTACCTTTTTCAGAGAGCATTGTGGAAAAAACCTAAATCCAATTAAGCTTGATAAACATCATAAAATAATTGTTTTGACACTTTGTCATTTGGAGATATTATTTCCCCCTACATTCTTTATAATCAAGATTCATTTGACTATTCATTTGGTTAAATAAGATAAACTTGGTGGATCGGTACACTATCGATGGATGTATCCAAATAAGAGGTACATTGATATTTTATTATTTTCATCGGTGAATACAATTTTATCAAATCATTGTGGATTTTTTTAATGTGTTTCTTATTTTTTTCTTCAGGTACTTAGGTTATTTGAAATCTTATGTGAGGAATAAAGCTTAACCAGAAGTCTCTATTACTGAAGGTTACATAGTCTAAGAGTGTTTGACCTTCTGGTAAAGGTATTTAGATGGGATTGAGACCAGGTTCAATCGTGTTGGATGTGCTAACGTCATATCCACTAATTCTCATTCGGGAAAATTGTCATCGATATTTCTAACTATTCGATGACCAATTGTAAAGGGTTAAAATTTTACACAGACTCGTTTAATGTTTTTATAAGTACATAGATATGTGATACACAATAGTTTTATTGCAGATACATTTATTGTAGAATTGTGACCGCAAACAAAGAGGCGACTAAGGGGTCAAGCTCAAAATGAGCTATAATTAAGAAAAGTTGTTAATATGGTGATTGGAGAAGGTTTTACCCATCATGTAAGTATATACTCATGTTTATTTTAATGATGAATAGTTATTTTGTCTATATTTTTTTAGTAACAACTTGTATATTTTTTTCTAGATAATGAATGTTGAGAATCAAGTTGAAATATCAAATGATTTTAAGTCTTTGGATTGAGGTCCTCTAAGGAAGGCTAAGAGATTTGATGATGAAATTATTCATGGCTCTAGGTTTCATACAATTTATCATGAAAAAAACATGAAAACTCAAAATATTGGTGCATTTACACTTGAAGAGGTGGGACACTATGGGGAGATGAATTATATAATTGAATTAAACTTGCATGGCCAGTTTTTAGTTATATTATCTAAATAAAAGTTGGTCAACATTGATAGGGGTATAATTAAAGATTCATTACATTTTACTTATGTCGACTTCTCTCGCTTGATCCACACTGGTGACCAAGTAGAGAATGATCTATTTATCTTGGCTTTACAAGAAAATATGGTTTATTATGTGTATAATGAAATACATGAATACATGAGAGTTATTTTACACTTAAATTATATAGACTTATATGATATGGGAGATGCAGATCAATTGGTGAATTGTGACAGTGAACCTCATCAATAACAAAACATTGAACTGTTTTATCCTCATAATATAGAAACATTATAACTTGAAAGAGAGGTTGAAAATGAATGAATCATCGTAGTGGTAGTTTATAACAATGAATACAATGAAGACGAATATAATATAATGTATAAATTGGTAATGAAAATATATTAAAATTTCTTATTGATAAGTTTTTTGTACATATATAAATTGTTCTAGTTTTTCTATAATTTTTTTGTAAAAATATTTTAGTTTTTTATTTTTTTTATATTTAATATTATTTAACCATTTGAATTATGAAAATGACAAGAATAAAAAAAAATAGGATCGTATCTGATCAGCATATCAGATCATTTTTCCACTATAATTATCTTCTATGAATCCTAGTGATTCTATTGTATCTGATACTACTAGTGAGCTAGTCATTTCCCAAGATGTCGTTGGTAGCCTACCACCTAATTCACTTCCCTCAATGGAGTAGTTGGTCACCCCTCAATATAGGGGATATTTTTGATTAACCATAACTGGTATGTATGTCATTTTATAATAAAACTATATATTTTATTAAATTTTAATGGTTTTTTAAAACAAATAAAAACAACCTTAAAAGGGATAAAAAATGAAAATGGATGATGTGTGGGACCTAAAGTTCTTCATGATTATTAGAACATTTGATGAGTTCAGGGTGCCGACTGATAATGTTACTAGAATCTATGGCCATATTATTTGGTAGCTTTCTTGTGAGTTGGTGAGATTTCCCGTTAATTATAAATATTGGAGGCATATTCCTACAACTTGGAAAAATGAGGCCTTTGATACTCATGTAAAGGTAATATTAATTTAATATTCCTTGAAAACTAATTTTAAATACATATGTAGAATCTTATAATATACTTATAAAGTGTTTTATTTTTTATTTATATATGTTTTTTCATTTTTATGCCCTAACTACATTCCACACCCATGGAAATCAAAAGTTTTGGGCATGAAATGAAGAGATTTTAAATGGAGATTAAGGCACGAGGTTAATGATACTCCTCTAAGCTCATGAGAGATATATGAGAAAGTTACTAAAGGAATTTATCATGAGTAGTGAAAGATCTTTGACTATATCAATAGAGATGTATCTCAGGAGGTAATTGAATATTTTATTTTATATTAATAATATAAACATAATAAAATTATAATTTTTATTAATGTTTCTAGTTTTATTGGAATTATCTAAAAAATATTGTGAATCATCAGAAGCATGTCATTCATCTTATTGTGGGGTCTTGTAGTTTTTTGAGAAAATAAATAATTTTTTTTGTATTTTATTCATTATTATTTATATCATTTTATTATAACTCATGGTTTTTTCTAACATGATTATATTTTTTTATAAAGGCTATTGAATTAGGTTACTCTATTAGATGAATATAGATATTGTTTAATTTGTATAGGAAACCCAACGGTAGTTTTTTAAATGATACTACCAATGATGTTGGAGTAAGAAATTTTCATTACCATTTCATATTATTTCATTAGTACGAAAACATAATAATGAAAAATATGTTATAACAACTAACAAGCCTTAAACCCAATTAAATGGGACCAGCTACATGCATCAAAAGATGCCAATTTTAAGTTGTTTGATACATCTTTTTGTCCCTAATTAATTGGATTTAAATATTGTTGGTTGTTATAATATAGTTTTCATTATTATTTTTAATAGTAATGAAATAACAATAAATTGTAATAAAAAGTTTATTAATTATATAATATTATAAAGTTAAAATATTTTAAAAAATCATTGTTAATATTTTTATATTAATAGGTTAAAATTCAAGAAGTCTGGGATAAGAACCCTTCACAATAATCATTATTTTTCCTGAACGATATAGTTAGAATCATTTTAGGGAAGGAGTATCCTAGATGTGTATGGGGGATGTGATCTGGGCCTACTACATCATCTGTCTTTGGTAGGGTGGTGTCTTCTGTTACTGCTACACCAGGTGGGGGTTTGAGTTGTGCCATTGATCAAGAATCACAAAGAGAATTGAAAGATTCAAAGAAAAAGTGCCATAAAATGACTCTTATAGGTAAATACAGGATCACTGGTGGTTGAAAATGGAAAATAATTCAGTTTCTATATATCAGTGGTTGACCAGCATGATCCCTGAGGAAATTTCTGTCCTTATAGATTATCCTACAAAGGTAAATTCTAAATTCCATAGATCACTCATGCATCCAAAAAGAACACATAAAATGTCCATAAATAACACTAAAATAAAAAATTTATATAGAAAACATGAATTTTGGGTTATACTAACCACATATTTTTTCCGGTTGATGTGTTGTTGATTCTTATACATCAAAAATTAATTATAAATCATTATCCATAAGTCTGAAAACATTCAGAGATTATTTACTAGTTTTTTCACACATTAAACACTTCTTAAAGGTAAACAATCCATTAAAAACATGGTTTGAGGGGTTAAAAGCATAAAAATAAAGTCATATTTCCTTGAAATAAGAGAACAATGAGTGTAGATTGAATTTTGAAATGTGGGTATCGACAACACAACATTCCAACTTACAGTTTATATGAGATGGTTGTAAACACGTTTTTAGGGTTTTAAAACACTAAGAAATGTGTGGAATGGTCAAAACCATAGAAAAAAACTTATATTGTCATGGAATAGTGGTACAACCATCAATGAGTTATTTTTTATGTGAACGCGTAGAAAACATGTTAATCCAATGTGTGGTATGTTTGGAATGACTAAGTAAACACTTCATAAAAGTATGAAAGCCTTTAAAAAATGTGTGGGTGGGTCGAAACTTGGAAGATGATGTTAGATTTCCCTAAAATTTGTATAAAAAAACTTTTGATTGAATTTTAACATATAGGAAATGAAAACACGTCATCCGAACTTACGGTTTCCCCAGGAAGGTCATAAATGCATTTTTAGTGTTTGAAAACACTAAAATGTGCATGGAATGGTCAAAACCATAGAAAATGAAATCATATTAACATGGAATCATGGGAAAAACACTGTTGATTTATTTTTAATGTAAATATGTGTACAACACATCAATCCAACATTCAGTTTGGTCTGAACGACTTAGAAAACATTTCTTAAAGGTACAAAATCATTTAAAACATGGGTCAGTGGGTCAAAATTTGGAAAAAGATATTGAATTCCCATAAAATTAGAGGAAAATGACAGAAGATTTAATTTTGAAATGTAGGAATCGATGGCACATCATTCAGACTTATGATTTTCTTCGAATGTCCATAAAGATTTCTTTAGTATTTTAAAGCACTAAAACGCATGTAGAATGGTCAAAACCAAAGAAAACAAAATCATATTGATGTGGAATCATTATAAAACTAATGAATAGTGAGTTTTAATGTGTATTCATAGATGAAACATTAATCTGACATGAAATGTGGTCGAAATGACTCGATAAACACTTCTTAAAAGTACAAAAACCATTAAAAACTTGTGTTTGGAAGTTAAAACTAGGAAAACGATGTCGAATTTCCCTGAAATCAGAAGAAAACGATTTTAGATAAAATTTTGAAATGTAAAAACCAAAAACCCCTCATTCTAACTGATGGTTCTCCCAAGATTATTGTAAACACATTTTTAGTGTTTTAAAAGACTAAAACAGGCATTGAATAGTAAAAACTATAGAAAAAGAACTCATATTGATGTCGAATCATGGGAAATCCTCTTATGATTTATTTTTGACATGTACACATAGACAACACATCAATCCAACATGTGGTGTGGTCAGAATGACTCGGTAAACACTTATTAAAGGTACAAAAAATTTAAAAACATTTGTTAGGGGGTTATAACTAGTAAAAATAAATCAGATTGCCCTAAAATCATGGAGAAATGGCCATATGTTGAATTTTAAAATGTAAAAACTCACGGCACATCATTCTAGAATACGGTTTTCTCGAGATGGTTGTAAATGCATTTTTAAGGTTTTAAAACACTAATACCTATGTGGAATGGTCAAAACCATATAATACGACCTCAGATTGGTATGAAATCATGGGAAAAATATCGATGATTTATTTCTGACATATATGTACAGAAAACATTTCAATATTACATGTGTTGTGGTTGAAATGATTTGTTAAAAACTTTTTAAAGGTGAAAAGGCCTTTAAAAATATTTGTCAGGAGTTTAAAACCAATAAATTGATATTGGATTTCCATTAAATAATTAGGAAAATTGCAGTGGATTGAATTTTGAAATTTAGGAACTGATGAAATTTCATTCTAACTTACAGTATGTCCATGATGGTCGTAAACATGTTTTTAGTGTTTTAAAACACTAAAACGTGCATGGAATGATAAAAACCATATAAAATGAACTAATATTGATGTGGAATCATTGTAAAACTACATTTGAGTTATTTTTGACTTGTATGCATTGAAAACATGTCAATATGATGTGTGGTATGATTAGAATGACACGGTAAATAATTCTTAAAGGTACAAAAGACATTAAAAACATGTGTCTAGGGTTCAAAACCAGAAAAATGATGTTGTATTTCCATGAAATCATAAAAAAAATACCATTGAATGAATTTTTAAATTTAGAAACCGAAGACACATCATTTAGAATTAAGGTTTTCCGAAGATGGACATAATCACATTTTTAGAGTTTTAAAACACTAAAACATGTGTGGAACAGTAAAATAAATAGAGAATAACCTTGAATTTATGTAGAATCAAGGGAAAACTAACGCTGAATTTTTTCGATATGTATTCCTAAACAACATGTCAATCCAACTTGTGGTGTGGTCATAATAACTCTATAAACACTACTTGAAGGTAAAAAAGCCTTTAAGAACTTGTGTCGGGGGTCAAAACCCTGATAGTGAAATCATATTTCCCATGAATCCATATAAAATGACCATAGATTTATTTTTTAAATGTAGGAACCAAAAACATGTCATTCTAGCTTATGGTTTTCTCAGGATGGCCGTAAATGCATTTTTAGTGTTTTAAAACACTAAAAAATGCATGGAATGGTCAAAACTGCAGAAAATGAACTCATATTGAGGTTAAATCATAGAAGAAACTATGATGAGTTATTTTTCACATGTAAATGTAGACAACAGATCAATATGGCATGTGGTGTGGTCATAATGATTCAGTAAATAGTTCTTAAAGGTACAAAATCCTTTAAAAACATTTTTTGGGGGTCAAAACCAATAAAAAGATGTCATATTACCCTAAAAACAGAGGACAATGACCATCGGTTGAATTTTGAAATATTGGAACTGACCACATATCATTTTGAATTATGGTTATCCTGAGATGATTGTAAACACATTTGTAGTGTTTAAAAACAATAAAACAAGCATGGAATGGTTAAACCCATATAAAATGTCCTCAGGTTGATATGAAATAATGGGACTGAAAGAGCGTTGTCGTGGGCACCCTCAAATGATTAGTGTGATTTGGGGTACTTAGGTGCAGCAGAGTGGCTAACCAAGGTCGTCTCTCAAAGGAGGAAGTGAATTTAACAACTTATTAGAGGTATTCTAAAAATAAAATAAAAGAGAATAAAATAAAGACACTACTTTAAAGTATTGGTTTTTTTATAGTTTATTAATCTAGAAGAAGTTTGCTGGATGAAGATTGCATATTTTTTTGTTTTTAGTTTTGAAATTAATTTCGATTAAAATGACACAACAAGAAGATGTTTTTTTAGAAATCTATTTAAAAGCCATAATCGATCTAACTCTACATCTTCACTTTATTATTAATCATTATCATTTAAATTAACATTCACTTAATTATGATACCTTAATTTGTTAAATCCCGAACCCTATGAGAATTAACTTTACCACGAAGATGATGTGAATTTAACCCTAGGCTAACTTCGGAACATGCAATCACAGCACCCTGCTTTGATTGATGTTCTAAGATTAGCTTATGGTCAGTGGTAAATTAAGGCACATATCCATTCTGTAGATGAGGATGAATTTTGTTTAGAGATTATATTTGAACTCTACAAATTTATCCTGTGTGGTCTTCTTTTACCGATTAAGATCGCGCTCTCACAATTTACACAAAATCCCAACCTCGCGTGTTTTTGTATTAATTGTTCAATTTCTTTCTTAGTTTCTTACAATTTAAAAACACAATTCATAGATCATATTAAGTGAATTACAGTATCTCAATTATTCAAAATAATTAAATGAATAGGGTAGAAGATAGATCGATTACTAAAAGACTACTCTTCCATGGGTGGCGTAATCATCGTAGAAGCGTTTTTCATGTGCAAAGGTTTATAATGGGTATAACCCAATAAAGCTTCTACTCAAGAATTCCAGCCCAAAGAGGAAGATTAAGATAAGAATAAATTTAAACAAAACAGAAGAAAAGCGAAGAAATAAAAGAAGAACAAAGAAGTTTATTACACAAATGAAAACATTACAAAATGTAGAAGAGAAGGAGGCTTCGATGAGGGGATCCTTGCTTCAAGAGCTACCCCACTTACAATGGTTGTATAATTTGGGTGAAACAAATTCTCCTTTGCCTCCAATCTCCCAATTCACGTCCCAACCCCTCCAAATGGGAAAAACTCCAATTTATAGAGGGGAGGGGAGGAGAGGTTACAAGTGGTTTCAAGTGTGAATGTAGAAATTCGGCCAAATATTTTAATTCCCATTGTACCTCCCATTTGACTACCAAAACGCGTGAATTGGCCGGCAGTCCAGAAGGATAAAATGTGAGTATATGGGTCCTCTATCTCCCCTCCAAATTTGGGCTCAATACAAGCCCATATGTAGGAGTTATGACCGAAATACAAAAGCTTATCCATTCTGACGACTCCAGCCCAGCTTTGACTTTATGGCCCAATTACTCCATTACAATTCATTATTTTGATCTATTGTACTGAATAAAAGTTTTAGATAATTAAGTTAGTAACACTGTTACAAAATTTCAAATTCAAATAATAAATATAAAAGTATTTATCTTCGAAATACTACAGTGAACTATAAAGGTTAAACTGGAATTTTCATCAAATATTCAAATGAATGATCTAATCCCAAATATTTTATAAATAAACATATTTTACACAATGTGAGGAAATTATATCATTTATTATCAATAAAATATTCAATAAAATAGTGTTTTATCAACTCCCCCACACTTACCCTTTTTCACACCTGGGCAAAACCTCATATCAAGTAAACATCAATATCAAATCAAACCCAAGTTTAAAACACATATCCTTAAGATCAATCAATTTCACACCAAGAATAAAAAGATATCATGGCTAATAAAAAACCTTATTTCAAGTTCTCCATTTATATCATTCAATATATTTCCACTTCATTTATCCTCCCATGCACAAAACACTTATCTCGCTCGAATTTTCTCTCATCACTCAAATATCAATTTTTTTGCAATGTCTTTCTCATCCAAACTCATACAAGGGTCACCATAGGCTTGATAGATTCCTACATCGCTACCTGATGTGAGTAAAGGACATATGTTTATCATGAGGACTTTTCAGGGTTGTTCTGTGGCTTTCGGTTGGTAGGATTAAGATGTGAAAAACTCTGAGGCTGAATGAGGAGGGCTTGACTCTTTTGAAGAAAAATTGCATTAATCTAATTTTCACTTAAATATGGTCTTCTCTTCAATACCCATAGTATCAATTCAGCTCCATCATCATGAAAAGTCATGAAAGGTTTACACAATTCATCATTTCAGCATAAAAAATGTCAATCTTCTCAAACATGATTTTCTTGAAAGCTCCAGATGGGCACATCTTTCCACCTCAATTAGAAGCTCCAGAAAAGGCACAGCTTCACGTGTCATGAAAGCTCCAAAAAAGGCACAGCTTTCAATATAATGACTTTCTTTAGCATCAAACACAACTCTTCAGAATTTAGTTTTCCACCCAAAGTATCACAGAATGTGGTGGAAAAACACAAGACAACTTCCCCCACACTTAAGCTCAACTAGATTATGCAATTTCACTTAAAGAGTTGGTTGGATAGGGAAAATTGGCTTGTAATGTGGCTAACCTAACAGGATTTTCATGGATTCTAAGGGCTACAAAGATTAAATATTCAAGGTAGGACATTATAAAAAAGGATTCTTTGAAATAGGGGCTTTAATACCAAACAAATTCCTCAATCATTTAAACATAAGTACCTCAAACCCTCAAGTTTTGACAGGAATAGATCAAATTCTGGTTAAATCAAGTATGGTTTGGTTCTCTCAAGAAGTGAGGTGAATGTAAAGAATATGAAAATAATGGTTTAGAAGCCTCACAGGAAAGTGATTTCAAATATAAAGACAGTGAGATTGGCATGGGATTCAAAATTCAGCATACTTTTCATGAAATTACTAAATATTTGAACTTGAAACAAAGTCATTTTAGCATTTATTTAAGCTTAGTTTCAAGGGGTAAATTGTTTCACTTATTGATATGGATTTAAAAATGGTGATGAGAATCATTTCCGCCCAAAAGTTTCAAAAACACACATAAAATTTTAAAATAAACACACAAATTTTTTTTTTTGGTTTTTTTTTTGAACAGGAAAGCAATTGAAATTACTAAACTAAAAGGTTCCCTCCCCCACACTTAAAATATTTCATTTTCCTCAATGTGAACCTATGAGATGATATATGCACATGAAATGCAGAATTTTTAAATAGGAAAAATAATATAAAAGTGAAAGGGTTAGGAACAGCCTGATGTGCTTAAGTGATGATGGGGTCATGCAGTGTGATAAAATCCACTGCATCAGTAGGAAGTCCCTCAATGTATCTCTTCAAACGTTTCCCATTGACTGTAAAGATCCTTCTAGGGTCCTCTTGTGTGATCTCCACTGCACCATAAGGAAAAACATTAGTCACAACATAAGGACCTAACCATCTGGAACGCAACTTACCAGGCATCAACTTCAGTCGTAAACTGTAGAGAAGGACTTTTTCTCCAACATGAAACTCCCTTTGTTGGATCATTTTGTCATGAGATTCTTTTGATATTTCCTTGTAGATCATTGAGTTCTCATATGATGATAATCTAATCTCCTCAAGCTCTTGATTTTGCAGCTTCCTTTGGATTTCAGCTTGGGCCAAATCCATGTTGCATTTCTTTATAGCCCAATAAGCCCGATGCTCGAATTCCACTGGGAGATGACATGCTTTCCCAAAAACAATACGAAATGGGGACATACCAATGGGGGTCTTCTATGCTGTTCTATAAGCCCACAATGCATCATCCAAGTGCTTGCTCCAATCCTTCCTATTTGGCTGCACGGTTTTCTCCAAGATTTGTTTCAACTCACGATTTGAAACCTCAGCCGGGCCATTTGTTTGGGGGTGGTATGGTGTTGATGTTTTGTGTGTCACCCCATACTTTTGAAGGAGGGAAGCAAAATTCCTATTTCAAAAGTGTGTCCCTTGGTCACTAATGATGGCCTTTGGTACTCCAAACCTGCAGAAAATTTGAGCCTTGACAAAATCCACTACAACATGAGAATCGTCAGTCCTGGTGGCCTTGGCCTCCACCTATTTACTCACATAATCAACAACAACCAAAATATACAAAAATCCAAATGAACTAGGTAAAGGACCCATAAAATAAATTCCCCATACATCAAAAATCTCACAGAATAGTATGGGTTATTGGGGAATCTCATGTCTCTTAGAAATGTTCCCAGTGTGTTGGCAACGAGAGCATGACTTACAAAACACATGGGCATCATGGAATAATCTAGGCCAATATAATCTAGAGTCCAAAACCTTTCTATCTATCCGTTGGGGTCCAAAGTGTCCACCATAAGCAAGTGTATGACAGAAATGCAAAACAGACTCAAACTCATGATCGGGAACACACCTCCTAATGACTTGGCCACTACACATGCGCCATAAGTATGGATCATCCCAAACATAAAATCTTGACTCACTCTTTAATTTTTGGACTTGATGTTTCTTTAAATTTGCAGGGATTTCAGAAGTAACAAGGTAGTTAACTAAATCAGCATACCAAGGATGCGTACCTGAGATGGTATAGAGATGCTCATCAGGGAAAGTATCCCGAAGTGGTACCTGATCCAAGGTGTCATCCTCTAGTGTGTGAGTAATCCTACTCATGTGGTCCGCCACCATGTTTTCTGACCCCTTTTTGTCCTTTATCTCGATGTCAAACTCTTGAAGAAGGAGCATCCAATGGATAAGTCATGGCTTTGCATCTGGCTTTTTCAGGAGGTACCTCAAAGCTGCATGGTCAGAAAAAACAACTACTTTAGAGCCCAATAAATATGAACGGAATTTAACTAAAGCAAATATGACAGAAAGAAACTCCTTTTCCGTGGTTGTGTAGTTTGATTGGGCTGAATCCAATGTCCTTGATGCATAGGCAATCACATGTGAACATCCTTCCACCCTCTGAGATAAGACAGCTCCAACCGCGAAGTTGGAGGCGTCACACATAAGCTCAAATGGAAGGTCCCACCGTGGGGGCTGTATGATAGGTGGAGTGGTCAGACACTTCTTCAGCTCATCAAAGGAAGTCCTATAGGAATCATCAAACACAAAATCAGAATCTTTTTTAAGTAATCGTGACATAGGAAGAGCGATCTTACTAAAATATTTGATGAAGCGCCGATAAAATCCTGCATGCCCTAGGAAAGATCTAACATCACGCACAACTGAAGGATAGGGTAAGGATGAAATAATGTCTACCTTAGATCTATCAACCTCTATCCCATGTTTTGACACCACATGCCCTAAGAAAATTCCATGCTCTACCATAAAATGACACTTTTCAAAGTTCAGGACCAGATTCTTCTCAATACAATGATTCAACACCTTTCCCAAACTACTTAGACATTCATCAAATGAAGGCCCATACACTGTAAAATCATCCATAAATACCTCTATGCAGGTCTCAATAAAATCAGAAAAAATACTCACCATACATCTCTGGAAGGTACCTGGGGCGTTGCAAAGTCCAAATGGAATCCTCCGGTAGGCAAATGTGCCAAAGGGACAGGTGAGTGTAGTCTTCTCCTGATCCTCTGGAGCTATAGGAACATGAAAATATCCAGAAAATCCATCCAAGAAACAATAGTGTGTTTTCCCAGCTAGTCTCTCGAGCATTTCATCAATAAATGGGAGGGGGAAATGGTCCTTGCGAGTGGTCTGATTTAGTTTCCTATAATCAATACACACACGCCAACTGTTTTGCACCCTCATTGGAACTAAATCATCTTTCTCATTTTTAACAACAGTAAAACAATTTTTATTAGGCACAACCTGAATTGGACTTACCCACTGAGAATCTGAAATGGGAAAGATTATACCTTCCTCGAGCAATTTCCCAACTTCTTTTTTAACAACTTCTAGGAGGGTGGTATTGAGTCTCCTTTGTGGCTGTCTCACCGGTTTAGCCCCATCCTCCAAGAGAATCCTATGCATGAAAATGGAGGGGCTAATACCAGATATGTCATCCAAGGTCTACCCAATCTCCCTGATGTTCTCCCTCAAAATATTCAAAATCTTTTCTTCATGTTCAAAAGGGAGATTGTTAGCAATGATAACAGGTAATCTCTCACCATTCAACAAGTATGAGTATTTCAGATTTAGTGGAAATGGCTTGAGTTCTAATGAAGGAGGGTGTAGTATGGATGGAGAAATTGATGCAACAAACATATCTGCACAATGAACATCAGTATCAGAATAAAAATCATCACAATCAAAGAATAAAGCACCAAATCCATCAGCATACTCAATAGCCATGTCATAATCAGAGTTCACATTATCAAAATCAGAATATGATTCCATTTCAAAATCAAATCTTAGAGAGTCTTGTTCCTTAAAAACGGGTGTAGAAGTACTCTTAGACATCAAACTAGAACCAATACTCATAATCTCCCTAATCATAGGACAATCCAATTCCATGATGTTTTTACTTGGTGGTTCAAAATGTGAGATAAAAAAGGCAGAATGGTCCTCTGAGGGGTACTTCATGTAATCCATAACATTAAATATCACAACTTCATCTCCAAACTCCATGGAAAGTGTACCCTCATTGACATTTATGATAGTTTTTGCAGTTTTGAGGAAGGTTCTACCTAAGATAATGGGGGCATGAGAACTTACCTGATCATCCTCCATGTTAAGCACATAGAAGTCTGTTGGAAAGATCATGTCTCTTACCCGAACAAGTACATCCTCAAGAACTCCCACTGGATATGTCGTAGCTCTATTCGCCAATTGCACCACTACTCTTGTTGGCTTCAACTCACCAACCTGCAAGGAAGAGAATACAGAGTGAGGCATCACATTTATTGAAGCTCCAAAATCACAAAGAGCATCAGAGAATTGTAACTCCCCTATGGTACATGGGATGGTGAATGTCCCGGGATCCTTGCACTTTGTTGGCATTGCTAGAGTTGGTGTAATGAGTGCCGAGACATTCCTTCCAAGGTTGATCCTCTCATTTCCCTTGAGCCCTCTTCGATTGGTACAAAGTTCTTTTAAGAATTTCACATACCTTGGAATTTGGTTAATGGCTTCAAGTAGAGGAATGTTGATCTCCACACGCTTGAATGTGTCCAAAACCTCCTTTTGCATTGCTTATTTAGCCATATTATTGGTTTGAACAACCCTGTTTGGAAAAGGAAGGGGTTTAGGAGATACATCATCAATCTTTTTCTTACCTTTATCTTTTTCCTAGTATTGCTCATCAGTTGGTATGGAATGCGGCTTCTCTAGAGTAGAGGTGAATCCCGGTGGAATGGTAGGTCCAGATGTATCATTAATTTGCTTCCCACTTCTCAATGTGATGGCACTAACATTCCCCTTTGGATTTGGAGTGGGTTGAGAAGGTAGATTTCCAGAATTCTTACTCACAAGTTCATGGAGGGTGGTGGCGATCTGACTCATTTGAGTCATCAACTCTCTTAGCTCTGAACCTTGACTCTTCATCTCATTATGTTGATTAAGAACAATTTGTTTCAAAAGATCATCAGTGTTAGAGTATACCTTTTGTTGGATATTCCCTTGTTGCTGACTTGTTGATGTTTGAGCTTCGAATCTCCTTTGGGGTTGTTGGAAACCCTGTTGGTAAGGTGGAGGCTGCTGGAAGTTTGGTTGAAAAGGGGGCCTTTGTTATTGTCCAGAGCCATACCTCATGTCTGACTGATCTTTCCACCCTTGGTTGTATACGGTATCAAACTTCTTTTGGGGATATGGTTGTTGTTGTTGCTGCTGAAATGGTCTCCCAGGGAACACTGCTGTACAATCTTCTGTCTCTTGTAGTTGTGGGAAACAGTCAGTTGGGTGGCTTGTCTCAGTGAAAATGACACATGTCCTTGAAAGAGGGGGTTCGGATGTCTTTTGATCCAATGAAATATGCCTCACCATAGTTGTCAATTCTTCTAACTTAGTATCAATCAAATGACTTTCAAGAGAAGAAGGGCTTACTTTATGTACTCCTCTGACATGTGGTGTACCTCTATCACCAAATTTTTGGGAGTTTTGAGCCATCTTGTCAATCAATGCACGTGCGGCTGCTGGTGTCTTGTCCACCAATGATCCTCCAGTTGCGGCATCCACCATGCTCCCCTCCATAGGTGTGAGTCCTTCATAGAAGTACTAAATGAGGAGTTGCTCACTGATTTGGTGATGTGGACAGCTTGCACACAGCTTCTTGAATCTCTCCCAATACTCATACATTGACTCCCCTTGTGCTTGCTTGATCCCCGATATCTCCTTTCGAATGGATGTGGTCCTTGATGCTGGAAAAAATCTCTGCAAGAAAAGATGTTTCAAATCATTCCAACAAGTTACATCTTCGGGTTGTAAATAATACATCCAGTCTTTTGCAGCTCCATCAAGTGAGAATGTGAATGCTCTTAATTTGATTTGATCTTCAGAAAAATTTCTTGGTTTAAGGGTTGAGAAAACCACATTAAATTATTTCAAATTTTTATTAGGATCCTCACCAGAGAGGCCATGAAACTTTGGAAGTAAGTGAATTAACCCAGATTTTAGTTCAAAGTCTGATTCAAGATTTGGGTATGCAATACAATTTGGTTGATAGTTAATATCAGGTGCAGCCAATTCTCGAATGGTTCTATTAAGTTCATTTTCATTGTTTTCAGCCATTGGTTCCTCTTTTATGTTTGAATTTGAATAGCTTCCAATTTCAATGTTTCCTAAAGAGAGGAATTCACCAACTGGTTGAATATTGAAACTTCCCGTAGACTGAGAATTTCTGATTCGAGCCCTAAGGCTACGTTCAATCTTAGGGTCAATATCTAAGAGATATTCGGGATTAGTTCGTGTCATAGATCAAATAAAAATGAAAAGAAAGAAAGTGGACCATAGTAAAATAAAAATTAGAAGTTTGAGTTGATGGTCCAAAAAGAAGTAGAAGAAAATAAAAGAAGAGGAAGAAAAATCAGATTGGGTACAGAAGGAAGAAAGAAGAGAGTAAGAGAATAAAATGTAAAATAAAATGAATACCTCTAATTGGTTGAAATAATTATTTGCCTCCCCGGCAACAGCGCCAATTTGAAAGAGCACTGTTGTGGGCGCCCTCAAATTATTAGTGTGATTTGGGGTACTTAGGTGCAGCAGAGTGGCTGACCAAGGTTGTCTCTCAAAGGAGGAAGTGAATTTAACAACTTGTTCGACGTATTCTAAAAATAAAATAAAAGAGAATAAAATAAAGACACTACTTTAAAGGATTGAGTTTTTTTTAGTTTATGAATCTAGAAGAAGTTTGCTGGAAGAAGATTGTATATTTTTTTGTTTTTAGTTTTGAAATGAATTTCGATTAAAATGACACAACAAGAAGATGTTTTTTTAGAAATCTATTTAAAAGGTGTAATCGATCTAACTCTACATATTCACTTTATTATTAATCATTATCATTTAAATTAACATTCACTTAATTATGATCCCTTAATTTTTTAAATCCCGAACCCTACGAGAATTAACTTTACCACGAAGATGATGTGAATTTAACCCTAGCCTAACTTCAGAACATCCAATCGCAGCACCCTGCTTTGATTGATGTTCTAAGATTAGATTATGGTTAGTGGTAAATTAAGGCACATATCTATTCTGGAAATGAGGATGAATTTTGTTTAGGGATTATATTTGAACTCTACAAATTTATCCCGTTTGGTCTTGTATTACCGATTAAGATCGCGCTCTCACAATTTACACAAAATCCCGACCTCACGTGTTTTTGTGTTAATTGTTCAATTGCTTGCTTAGTTTCTTACAATTTAAAAACACAATTCATGGATCATATTAAGTGAATTACAGTATCTCAATGATTCAAAATAATTAAATTAAGAGGGTAGAAGATAGATCGATTACTAAAAGACTACTCTTCCATGGGTGGCGTAATCATCGTAGAAGCGTTTTGCATGTGCAAAGGTTTATAATGGGTATAACACAATAACGCTTCTACTCAAGAATTCCAGACCAAAGATGAAGATTAAGATAAGAATAAATTTAAACAAAACAGAAGAAAAGAGAAGAAATAAAAGAAGAACAAAGAAGTTTATTACACAAATGAAAACATTACAAAATGAAGAAGAGAAAGAGGCTTCGATGAGGGGATCCTTGCTTCAAGAGCTACCCCTCTTACAATGGTTGGAGAATTTGGGTGAAACAAATTCTCATCTTCCTCCAATCTCCAAATTCACGTCCCAACCCCTCCAAATGAGAAAAACTCCAATTTATAGAGGGTAGGGGAGGAGAGGTTACAAGTGGTTTCAAGTGTGAATGTGGAAATTCGGCCAAATATTTTAATGCAAATTGCACCGCCCATTTGACCACAAAAACGAGTGGATTGGCCAGCCTTCCAGAAGGATAAAATGTGAGGATATGGGTCATCTATCTCATATCAAAAGTTGGGCTCAATACAAGCCAATATGTAGGAGTTATGGCCGCAATACAAAAGCTTATCCATTCTGGAGAGTCCATCCCAGCTTTGAATTTATGGCCCAATTACTCCATTAAAATGCATTCTTTTGGTCTAGTGTCCTGAATAAAAGTTGTAGATAATTAAGTTAGGAACACTTTTACAAAATTTAAAATTCAAATAATAAATACAAAAATATTTATCTTCGCAATACTACAGTGAACTATAAAGGGTAAAAATGGAATTTTCATCAAATATTCAAATGAATGATCTAATCCCAAATATTTTATAAATAAACATATTTAACACAATGTGAGGAAATTATATCATTTATTATCAATAAAATATTCAATAAAATAGTGTTTTATCAGGGACCATAATCGATGAATTATTTTTGACATGAATTGATAGAAAACATGTCAATTAAAAATGCGGTGTGGTCGAAATGACTTGGTAAACACTTCTTAAAGGTACAAAAGCCTTAAAAAATATGTGTCAGGGGGTCAAAATCTGTAAAATGATGTTATATTTCCATGAAATCATAGGAAAATGACCGTATATTAAATTTTGAATTGTAGGAACTGAAGGAATTTCATTCCAACTTATAGTTTTCCCATGATGGTTATAAATGTGTTTTTATGGTTTTAAAATAGTAAAATGTTTAAGGAATGGTAAAACCCATATAAAATGAACTCATATTGACATGAAATCATGGTAAAATAACTGTTGAGTTATGTTTTAAATGTACGCATAGATAACACTTCAATCTAATGTCTTGTGTGGTTAGAATGACTCGATAAAAAATTATTAAAGGTAAAAAATCCTTTAAAATCATATCAGGGGGTCAAAATGAGAAAAATTATGTAGGGTTTCCCAGAAATCAGAGGAAGACAATAACATATTTAATTTTGAAATTAAGGAACTCACGACACAGCATTTTGAATTATGGTTTTCCCAGGATGGCTGTAAATGATTTTTTATTGTTTTAAGGCACTAAAATGTTCATGGAATAGTAAAAACCATAGAAAACAGCCTCAAATTGAAGTGGATTCAAGGGAAAACCATTGATTAGTTATTTTTTATTTGTAATTGCAAACAACATGTCAATACGATGTGTAGTGTGGTCAGAATAACACAGTAAATACTTCTTAACGGTACATAAGCCTTCAAAAACATGTGTCGAGGTGTCAAAACCTGGATAATGACATCATATTTCCATTTAATCAGAGTAAAATGAACATAGATTGAATTTTGAAATGTAGGAACCGACAAAATGTGATTTTGACTTACCATTTTCATGGGATGGATATAAATGAATTTCTAGTGTTTTAAAACACTAAAACATGTAAAAACCATTGAAAATAACTTCATATTCATGTGAAATCATGGAACAACCAACGATGAATTGTTTTTTATGTGTACTCATAGACAATATGACAATATGATGCACGAAGTGGTCAGAATGACTCGGTAAACACTTTTAAATGTAAAAAATCCTTTAAAAATTTGTGTTGGGGGTTAAAATAAGTAAAATTACGTTGTATTTCCTTAAAATAAGAAGAAAACAAACATATATTGAATTTTGAAATGTAAGAACCGATGAAACATCATTTAAAATTAAGGTTTTCTCATGATGGTCATAAACACGTTTTTAATGTTTTAAAACACTAAAACATGCATGGAACAACCAAAACATAGAGAATGAACTCAGATTGACATGGAATCATGGGAGACACACCACTAATTTATTTTTTATGTGTATGTTCAGATAACATGCCAATAGGATGTGAAATGTGGTCATAATGACCTGGTAAACAATTATTAAAGGTACACACACCTTTAAAAACTTTATCATGGGGTCAAAACCATGAAAGAGATATTATATTTTCCTAAAATCATAGAAAAAAGACTATAGATTTAATTTTTAAATGTAGGAACTGATGGCTTGTCATTCCAATTTATTTTTTTTCTCAAGATGGCCGTAAATGCATTTTTAGTGTTTTAAAACACTAAAACATGCATGAAATTGTGAAGATCAAAGAAAATGACATCATATTGAAATGAAATTATGACAAAATCACTGATAATTTATTTTTTATGTATACACATAGAAAGCATGTCAATCTGATGTGCAGTTTGGTTGGAATGAATTGGTGAATACTTCTCAAAGGTACAAAAGCCTTTAAAAACATGTGTCAGTGGGTCAAAACTAGGAAAACGATGTCATATTTCCCTAAAATCATATTATAATGACCATAGAATGAATTTTGTAATGTAGGAACTGATGGCATGTAATCTAAATTAGGTTTTTTCTAGGATGGTCATAAAATCAATTTTAGTGTTTTAAAACACTAAAATGTGAATGGAATAGTTAAAACTACAGAAAATGGTCTTTATTGACATGGAATCATGGAAAAACCATGAGTGAGTTATTTATAAAATATAGGACATGTTGTGATATCAATGTATTTAAAATTTCTTAATTAAGTAAATCAAAAGCACACTACAGGTAGGTTTAAAATTTAATTAGAATGTTTACTTATCCCTTTTCAATTTCAAGTGTTTAATCATATCTTAAATAAGTAAGATATTTCTTTCAAAGTGTTTTATTATAAATTATAGTAGAAAGGAATTTGACCATTCTAATCCACGACATTATTCAAAAGGAATTCATGATGGTTCTTAGTTTCTGTGGTACATTAAATTTTATCAATTATTCTACTGTAATTCTAATTTATTATGTTTAGTTTTAATTTCATTTTTCTTTTTTACTAGAGTTGATGAGATGACATGGACAGTTTCAGTTGATGATATGATGTGGAGGCGGATGGATTTATTTGAGGTCGTGATGTGGATGTATAGTGGGTATGGGTTGTTTCTGGAAATATTTTATATGTATATATTGATGACTAAGGTATTAGTTAACTGATGTATGGTTAACTGAGACTGAGGTTACGACGACTATGGATGTTTGTATATATGACTATGGATGTATGATGTATGTATGAAGGATTTATTATACGTTTATTTTTTTAGTTTAGTTCATGTCAGTTTTTTTATATTTACATGTTTTTATTAAATTTTTTATAAAAAATATCTAATTTAACGGTGGTTTTAGTAACCACCACTAATTACATTAATTAAAATATATTTAACAGTTTTTACGCTTAAACTAAAAATAACTGCCACTCATCTATTCAGTGTTTATGAGTTTAACTTTATTTATTTTTTCTCCCAAAAATATTTTTAAAAACATGCCGCTATATAAAAAAGAAATTGTCGCTAAATGCTCCAAAAAATGACAGATATGAAAACCGCCGTGAAATTAAAGAAGCCTCCACTAAATGACTAGTGACCATACAATACATATAAGTTTTTTTAACCGCTACTATATAATGATTCTGATATTTAAACCACCATAAGTTCAAAAAATAACCTCCACTAGTGCCCTTTTTTTGTAGTGTGTGATCTCTAATTGGGTTGATTTTTACTATCATTGAATTGTTTGTGCTACCAATTATTTTTGTTTGTCACTGTTGTTGATGTCTATTTATTTTTTTATGGTTGAGAATGGGAAATGGTGACTGTGTGAGTCACCATTGGGTGGTGTCAGGAGAAGCATCTAGCAGTGACTACAATGAGTCACTGTTGGAAGAGGTGTGATGGGGCAATAGTGACTCACGGGAGTTAGCGTTGCAGGAGTGCCAACGGTGGGTTGGGAATTACTTTTGGGCCCTCGAGTAGTGGGTTGGAAACCAATATTGACTATGGTCCAATGGTGGGTGAAGGTTAGAGGTTGGTAAATGAGTCACTATTTGAAATTGCCAATAATGGGTGGAGGAGGAAATCATTGGGTGAATGGCATGGTTGCAGTAGCAGCACCTAAAAAAATAAAGAAAAAAAACAAAAAATAAAACAAATTAAAAAATATTAACAATTAAATTAATTAACAATTGTTAATGAAATTCAATCTAATTAATTGAAAATTAATAAAAAAAAATTAAAAAATTAAATTCTAATTCTAATTCTCATTTAAAAATTATTAAAAACCAAATAATCAAAATTTAAAATTATTCAATAGATTAAAAAATTCAAATTACATTTTTTACAAAAAAAAAAATTAATTTAAAATATTTAATAATATTTACCTTTTTTTATTAAATTAATTGAATAACTAATTAATTAAAATTTTAATAAAATCATAGAATTAAATTAAAATTAAAAATTACTAAGTATTTAAAGGAAATAATTAAATTTTTAAAATTAATTTAATTTTTTGAAGTTTGAAAAACAAAAGTAAAATTTATTTATTTACAAAATAAAAATAACTAATTAATTAAATTTATGAATGAATCTTAAAGTAATGAAAACATAGTAAATGAAAATATAATTCCCAAAATAATAGAAGAACTAAAAGAATAAAAAATGAAAATTTATTATTTAAAAAGAAACAAAAGAATAAAAATGGTGGTTAAAACAAAATGAAGTATTTAATTTCAAAATTAAAAAATGACTAAAACAAACATTAAAATAAATATATGAATAAAAAATAATTATTTTATTAATAATGTACAAAATAAATAACACATGATAATTATTAATTAAAATAAATTATCTTGATAATAAAAATAGAATAAAACGTGAAAAATGATGTGGCAAAGTGAAAAACAATCAGCCACATCGAACTCTCCCACACTTAAATGTTTGTTTTCCATCCAACAAATGAAATAACATTGAATTTATAAAATATAAAAAAATTATTTTTCACATTAAACATAAAATGAAGCAGGTCTATCTGTTAATAATAAAGGAACAAAAATAGAGGTGGGTCATGCATTACAATGAATGCTCAAAAGTGGTCTTTCCTAGTTTTAAAAACACACTGGAAATCTAAGGCACAATAAATCATTCATTCTTAAATATTTCATGCATCCTATATGAAATCATTTACTATCATACTTCAATTCAAGTTCAAGTTCAAATTCTAAGAGTGATGACAGGTTAGATAAAGTTGAAATAAAATTTTAACAAAAGGCACCATCAGTTTTCACTTCCTCCTAGGTTCCAAAAAATAATTCAAATTCTTCTTGAATCAGTTTATTGATAAAACTCAAATGATCTTCAGATGATTCAATTTTCCCCTTCTTCATCTAGGTTCAAAATTTACCTCCCCTAAATGAACTCATTTTTGACTACTAGGCACTATATTGTTTTTTTTTCTCTATTTAAATTTTTATTTTTTACCTAGCCATATAAGTGAGAAGAACTGTCTAAAAGCACTTATTGATCTGTATAGTGGGATAACACATACACCCAATTCCTAGAGTCTCAAAGATTTTCCATGGGATCTAATGTTCCCATTTTACTCTGATTTCAAAGGAATTATAAGACTACTATTTAGTTGGCTCCATAAGTTGATTTTTTTTTAAATGAGTCCCATAGGTTATAGGTCAAATGTCCAATTCCCTAAATTTATGGCCATATTTTAAAAAACAATAACTATCCTATATCACTCCCTTTATTAGTTCTTAATCAAAATATCCATAAAGACAGTGTGCAACTCTACTCTACAATCATACATCCCAAAAAAAAATTATAAATCAGCGCAACACTCAACAAATAGTAAGTTGTAATCAACTAGAAATGATTGAATTTAGGTTCATATTTAATCCTAATAACCCTTTTATTGTGATATAATTTTGTAAAATGTTGAATGAAATTGAAATTTTTTGAAAAATTTGACCTTTTTTCACAAATAAATCAAAGGGAAAATAAAGTGAGAGAGATACGCCTCTCCCCCACACTTATAACTCAACATTGTCCCCAATGTTGAATATCAATATGGGATACATATAAGTTCTAAATATATGGGAAATTCAAAAGTTAATGGATTGTGAAGTGGTAGAAGTGTACTTTAAAAAAAATTACCACAAAAAAATAAAAAAATAAAAAAAAAACATAAACAATAAAAACCCCACCACCACCACTTTCATATCAAGCACAATTTTTTTCTTGAAAATTTCATGCTTTAATATTTCATAAAAAACAAATAATTTTTCTCAATTTGGTTCAAAAATAATCATGATGATCAATGTTTTTCAGAAACATTTAAATGAGAAATAAAATAGTGTGTGCAAGAATGTTCCACAGTGGAGTTCAATATAATTTTTGAATCACAAGATTTTTGCAAGATAACACCCAGAAAGAAGATAAATTCACTTATTTCAAAAATAAAAGTGTAATTCCCCCACACTTAATTCACAACATTACACAATATGAAGGAATAAAAATGTATAAATGGAAAACAAACACTTCTCTGATGTTGATGCTTCTTATTTTTAGCCCGGTCACAGGGGTCCTCCCTATTATCATTGAAAATACTTATATGGATAATTTTTTCAAGTCCCTACATGAGTAAATAGATTAAAGTTAGACTTCATGATTTACATCTCAATGTGAAATGCAACCAAAGTGTGAGTTAGGGTGTGTAATCCTGTAAATCCAATGTGCGGATCCCTTTAGTTTTTTCTAACTTCCTTGTGGGGTAACTTCCTAATTATTGTGATAATAAGAAAAACCACAAAAATTAAAATAGAAATAATAAAGAAACTAAAGTAAGAAATGGAAAAGGATGATATTGGGATAAACCCCCAAGGGGTGTTGTATTTTGACTATCCATAGCAGGAAAGTTAGTAGACCAACCGCAATCTGATGGAGGTTGAAAATTCTTACTTATGAAACACTAGATGTGATTCTTTCCAACAATAGTGACTTATAGCTTGTGTATTATCCTTTGGTCATCTTCACCCAATCCCTCTCCATAGAAATGGATTAATTATAGAGTACTAGGTAGGGGGAAATGTAGGGTTACTTAACTTCTTCTTCTATATGAGGATAAGGGTTCATAGGTTGTGAGACTTCAAATATATATTATAACTTTTACTTTGGTTCAGTCCAAAATAAAGCTTCAACATTAAGTATAAAAAAATTTCAAGACCCTCTATGAAACCCATGCACATTTCCACGCACTTATATTCTTCTTCAGTAGGTGTTTGTTTCTCAAGACTCTGAAAGAAAGCATGCATCTCAATGGACTCTTCAGAACCTATATGGGGAGAATAAAAATCAGAATCAAATATATAAAAAGGTAGAATAATTTAAAATAAAATCATATTCAATGAAATGAAAATATTATTGAGTTTTTTCAGTTTGATCTTATCCAAGAGAGATTAGTGCCCCTGGAAGTATGTGATGGTTAGGTGTGAGGTAGTCAACCTCCCCCAATATCTCTTCAAAACAAAACACCTTGTGTTTAGTGTCTTCTAATGAAAAGAAGAGTATTTCTAATTCTAGTTTGTCCTATTGTGTCAATAAAAATCATTATGCAATTCAGAACACATAAAATCATCAAATGAAGTGTTGAAAATAAAATGATCTTCCAAAATTTGTCTAGATTATTTTGGTTATGCATTTCTTATCTCCTTCCAGTACATGAAAATATCCTCAGAATGTGGATCTTGTAACTTCAGATGTGATTATAGGGTTAGTTTAATTTCAAAAGTGTGAAACTCTAGTTCTTATGAAATATATAACTCAAATAAATGTGAGAAAAATCGTTAAATTCTTTAACTAAGGCTTCAAAAAAAATTTGGTCTCAACTCCTCCATAAATTCTTCAGTTAGTTCTTCAAAATCATCTGGATGAAAAATTTTGAATTTTCACCTAATTCTATATAAAATAAACCCAACATAGTCTTATAAGGTTTGATGTGGTCTCATCATTTTAATTTTTATGTTTTTATTTAGTATTTAGTTTTTTAAATTTTTTTAATGAAAAAAATGGAGAAACCACTAAAGAAAAAAGTTGATTCCCCAACAACGATACCAAAATTATATGATGATATTATTGTGAGTATGATAAAAGAAATAATTATAATACCCAAAATATGGCATAGTGGATAACCTAGGGTTCATTCTCAAGGAAGCAGTATTGAGTTCCCTAGTGGTATTTCCAAAAATATTTTTTTTTGTTTTAAAACTTTTAAAGTAATAAATAAAAACGGTATGGAACAGTGATGAAAATATAGCGAGGGTGAATAATATTTGAATAAACATAAGAATTATAGAGAAAATAAGACAACACAAAAAACAATAAAAGATAGAAATATAGAGAAAATAGCCCGCAAGAAAAAGTACAAACTCAGATTGATCTACCCTCAACTCCCTATCACAGATCTTCTTAAGGATAAAACCAACAAATCGTAGCACAATAAATTCATGGTCAATGGATTAATGAAAAAAACCTCACTCACCAAAAAACATTGAGAATTCATGTACATAATCTATTTTATCACATGAGCACTCTCCCAACAGTGAATAAATATCCAAATCAAATCACTCCATCCAAGAATTTCATCCTAGAAGAAGTGATCGTTAAGGGATAAAAAATCAACCAACCCCCACTTAACCACTTGATGAAGAGAGTTAAGAGAATAAGGGGAAATGATTAAGGTAAATTGAGAAATAAACCAATCCAGGGTAAGAATCTACTCTCGCACACCCCAATTTACCTTCTGGGTCTTCTCAAAGTGAATAATAAGTGACGATTGTCATGATATTCGGATCTCCAAGAAGTGTCGTGATTCAATTCTTGAATCTAGACTCTCAAATTATATCTCCATCACTGGAGATTCAATATCACAACAAAAAAACAAGGATGAACAAATCAAACAACATAATTGAAATTGAAACAAAGTCAGAAACAAAATGTTCACATAATTAAAAAACAAAAACAATGAAAATGAAGAAGAAGAAAGAGAGGGGTTCTCATCTCTATGTCTAAGAAGGTTCCCATGTTTTGGGTTTCAAACAAAATAGAGGATAAAAATATACTCTTATTTAGAAAAAACAAAAAATAGTAAAAGTCAAACTACAGGCAGCAGACTTCAATCCACATGGAATGCTTTAATGTTCACATTTCTGACTCTTCGACGAAATATCTATTAGTGTAACAACATATTTCAACGACTTGTGCACCCCTTAAATTTTCCCATGATCATATTGTATTATCATTTCCTCCATGATCAGCTTCTCCTTCCCCCATAATCACTTTCCCCTCTTCCAAACAACATAAAACAAGGTACGTCAGAAATTGTTATCGTTAATATATAAATATAAATATAAATATTATTACATATATTTATAAAAAATAAACTTATTAATAGATAAATAGTTTATTATATTGTTGTTAATATTATATTATATTAATAATTATTATATATATTATATGTTATTATATAAAATATAACTAATAAAGTCGAAGAAATGAAGGGGGAGGGGGTAGTTCGCACAAAGAAGGAAAAAAAGGAAGGATTTGGTGGTAGGAGGGGATGGATTTAGTGGTTGAATAGGGGGAGAGGAAAGGTGTGGGATGAGTAGGGTAGGGGAGCTTGGGGTTCCACGAAGGAGAGCCACAGATGGAGGTGCATGGAGACTCAGGGAATCGGTCTTGGGTTTTTCTGGTGGGGATTTCGGCATCGAGCAGTGCCCTCAGATTCCTCAGGTCTGGTGAGGTGGGATTCCACAGTGGACAATGGGAGTTGCAGTGATATTAAGACATCTTCATCTGCAATGCTCATCCACAGTAGCGGTGTTGATGTCATATTAAACATGTGTGGTGACATCTTGATTCTTTAACGGTGGATTTTTTTTTCAGAAGGGTATTCTGATTTTTTTAATTTTGAAATATATGTTTGTTCAAATTTGTAAAAATTGAGTGATTGTTTTATGTTATGCAAGCTCTGATTATGTTGATTTTTGCTGAAATTTGATTTTTTGTCCTACCAGTGATTTTTTATTGTTGTTTTTGTTGATGTTTGTCTATTCCTTCGTGGTTGAAAATTAGGGAAATGGTGACTATGAAAGTCATCGTTGGGTGGTGGTTGAAGTATCGACTAGCGGTGACTCTCGTGAGTCATTGTTGAAGGATATGGGATGGCACAATGGTGATTCATGGTAGTCACCATTGCAGGAGTTCCAATGGTGGGTTGGGAATTACCATTGGGTCCTCTAGTAGTGGGTTGGTAGCCACCATTGTGTATGGTCCAATAGTGGATGAAGGCTGGTGGTAGGTTATTGTGTCATTATTGGTAACCGCCAACAGTGGGTGTAGGGGGATGATGGTGAGTGAATGGCATGGAGACAACATCACCTAAAAAAATAGACAAAAGGTGAAAAAAATAAAAAATATTACAAATTAAATTAATTAACCATTTTTAATGTAAGTCACTCTAATTAACTATAAATTAATCAATAAATAAAATAACAAATGTAATTAAAATTATAATTCACATTTAAAAAATGTAAATAAAAAAATAATCTAAATTAAAAATTATTCAATAGATTGAAAATTTTAGATTACAATTGCTACAATTAAATTAATTTAAAGCAAAAAAATATATTAAAAGACAGTTTATTTAAATTACATGAATATATAATTAATTAAAATAATTAATGAAATCAAATAATAAAATTAAAATTAAACATGACTAAGTATTTAAAGAAAATAATTAAATTGTTAAGCTTAATTTAATTCTTTAAAGTTTCAAAAAAAAAGTGAAATTTAGTTATTTACAAAATATAAATAGAGAATTAATTAAATTGATGTATAAATCTAAAATTATTGAAAAGAAAAGAAATGGAAAATTAATTAAAGAAATAATATAATAATTAAAAGAATAAAAAAATTAGAAATTATTATTTAAAATAAAACAAAAAAAGAAAAAATGGGGGTTAAAATAGAATAAAGTATTTAGTTTTAAAATTAAAAAATAAATTAAACAAACAGTAAAAACACATTTTAACAAAAAAAAACATTGTTTTATTAATAATGTACAAAATGTAAAATTTTAATAATTATTAATTAAAATGCATTATTTTGATAATAAAAAGGGAATGTAAAGTGAAAAATGATGTGGCAAAGTGAAAACAAAAATAGCCACATCTCCCCCACACATTAATGTTTGTTTGTCATTAAACAAATGCAAGCTCTTTGGATTCATAAAATAGGAAAAAAATATTTTTCATAATCACCTTACAATGAAACATGTTTATCTATTAATTATAGAGAAACAGAACTAGAGGTTAGTTTGACTTTTCAAAGAATCCTCAAAAGTGGTCCTTCCTGGTTTCAAAAACACACTAGAAATCAATAGAACACTAACACATCCATCATTGAAAATTTTATTCCACCAATATAAAATCACATATTTTAATACTCAATTATAGTTCATGTTCCAATTCTAAGAGTGATGACAGGTAAGATAAAGTGGAAATAAATCTTAACAAATGGTACTATCAATTTTCACTTCCTCTTAGGTTCCAAAAAACCAATGTTCAAATTGTTATTGAATCACATTATTGATACAACAAAAATGATATTTTCAAAATTAAATTCCCCTCATCTTCATCTTGGATAAAAATTCCCCTCACCTAAATGATCTCATTTTTCACTACTAGGAACTTAATTGAATTTTTTTTACCCAGTTGTGTATGTTAGAAGAAATGTGTAAAATTTCTCATTACTATATATAAAGGACTAACACACACACACAGTGTCTAGAGTCTCATAAATTCACCATAGGATTCAATTTTCCCATTTCACTCTAGTTTTAAAAAACTTATAATATTACCATTTGAGTTGGTTCCCTAAGTTGATTAATTTAAAAAAAAGTTAGTACCCTAGGTTTGAGTTCAAATTTATAATTCCTTAAAGTTATGTTCAGATTTTCATAAATAATTATCTTATATCATTCTATTTATCAATTTCTACAGAGAATATCCATAAAGATTGTGTTCAACTCCACTCACCAATCACACAACCCCAAAAATTTCTGAAATCAGTGAAACCCTCAACAACCAACAAGTTTTTATCCACTAAGAAGGACTGAATTTATATTTATATTGAAACCTAATAACCCCTAGTTTGTGACATAATTTTTAATTTAATTTAAATAAAATGATATTTTTTTGAAACAAATTGACCATTTTTTTGAAAATAAATAAGGGGGGTTTGAAGTGAGAGAAAGATCCCTCTCCCCAACACTTTAAACTTAAAATTGTTCACATTGTTTACTCTTAAGGTGTGAAATATCTATGTTCAAAATAGATGGGTAATTTAGCAGTTAAAAGATTGTGAAGATGTAATATTTAATTTCAAAAGTTTTTTTCCATAGAAAATGAATAAGAAAAAACCAAAAAAATAAACAAAAGAAAACCCATTAGCTACCACCTGCATATCAAGCACATTTGTTTTTTGAAATGTTCATCCTTTAAGATATTATAAACAGAAAAATTATTTTTCTCAATTTAGTTGAAAAAGAATCATGATGATAATTTTTTTGTAGCAACAGTTGAATGAAAATGAAAACATTGCGCACAAACATATTTCACAAAGCACTTCAATATAATTTTCAAATCACTATATTCTAGCAAGATAAAACCTAGAAAGAAAAAAATCCACAAATTTCAAAAATTTGGGTGGAATTACCCTACACTTAATTCAGATAAGTATGTAATATGATTGTATTAAAATGTACAAAAGAAAAAAAATACTCCACTAATGTTGAAGGTTCTTTTTTTTCTCATCCACATGGGTGATACCTATTATCTTTGAAATTGTTTATATGGATTCTATGTTCAAGTACCAACAGGTGTAAATATATTGACATTAGACTTCAATATTTAGATATCAAAGTAAAATGCAACCAAAGTGTGAGTTAGGGAGTGTAATCTTGTAAATCCAATGTGATGATCCCTTTGGTTTTATCTAATTTCTATTTAGTGTAACTACATAATTATTGTCCTACCATTAAAAACCTCCCAAATTAAAACAAAAAGGGTAATGAAACTAAATAAGGAAATAAAAATGTAAAATATTAGGACAAACCCCCTAAAGGGTGATGTATTTTTACTATCTATAGCGGGACAGTATGTGGATCAACCCCGGTCTGATGGAAGTTGAGGCTTCTTTCTTAATAACCATCATATGTGATTCTTTCCAGCTTCATTGACTTTTATCTTTTGTATTTTCCCTTGGTCAACTTCCTTCAAATCCCTATCCTTAGCAATGGATTACTTGAGGAGTACTGTAGAGGAAAACAAAATATTGGGGTACTTCCCTTCTTCTGCAACCAAAGGATAAGGTTTTATAGGTTGTGAGACTGCAACTATTTGATGTGACTAGTCCTCTAGTTCAATCCAAAATAAATCTTACTCATTAACTATAAAAAATGTTTTAGAACCCTCTATGAAACTCATACACATTTTAAAGAACCTCTCTTCTTCTTTCGTAGGTGATGCTTCCTCAAGACTCTCCAAGAAATTACACAGCTTAGATGAATCTTCAGAACCTGTATAGGGTGAATCAGAATTAGCATCAAGTATAAAAAAGGTAGAATAATATAAAAGAAAACCATACTTAAAAAATGAAATTAACCCTAAGTTTGTTTATCTTTCTCTACTATAAGAGTAATTAATTCCCCTGGGAGTATGTCATGGTCAGGAGTGATGTAGTCAAAATCCTCCATACTCTCTTAAAAACAAACCACCATAGGTGTAGTGTCTTCCAAAGAAAAGGATAGGATTACTAATTCTTGTTTGACCTATTGAGTCATGTAAAAATAATTATGCAATTAAGAACTCATAAAATCATCAAATGAAGTGCTAGAAATAAAATGATCTTCCAAAAGATGTTCAGCTTCATCTGGTTCTACATTTCCTATCTCCTTCTATCTCTTGAAAATATCCTTAGAATGTGGATATTTCATCTCCAATCTTGATTCCCAGGGTAGTTAAATTTTAAAATTGGTAAAATAATGTTCTTCTACAACATATAAATTAGGGAAAATGTGAGAGGATTATTTAAGTTTCTTAACTAAGAATTCTAATTTTTTTCATCTCAATTTCTGTTATTTGAGACTTATGGCATTATCACCATTTTTTTTCTTTTGTGTGGTGTATAAACTACCACATGGATTTCTTTTATCATGTATTATTTGAATTTGAAGTTTTTTATAAATCTATTTCATATTTTATCCTTCATTTTTTGTCCCAAAATTTACCTACTAGAATGATATTTTTCTTTAAAATGTTGTTTTAAAAATTTTAAACTTGTTTTCCTCTATTTCCATGTTCTTTTAAATATTTCAAGAATTTTATTATTTATAGACCAAAGATTTTTTAAATGAAACTGTAACGCCCCGACCCCAGTTACCCAGAGGCGGTTCATTATTATAAATCATTAGCATTATCACAAGAAAGATCAAGTCTCGAAAGACCGATTAGTTTAGTAGCCTTGGAATAACTAGATACATTCATAAAGTTTACATTACATCATAAAAATAAAAACTAAAACAACATATTCTCCATTGACCACACTCATATCCCCACATACTATCCCTTCAGGTCATTCATAAATTACTTCTTCACATCCTGGGAAAAATAAAACATTGAAAGGGGTGAGCTCAGATGCTCAGTAAGTATAACAATATAGCGGAAACTTTTATAAATAAGAATAAACATTTAAGGCAATGTATAACTAAAAAAATCCTTTTAAACTTGAACTTCAACATAGTATGGAAAAAATAAAATTAAATAATGACATTTACTTATTCAAATGGATATTCTACTAATCGAATAATCACATGAAATATCAATAACCACTTTCATAATGATGGAATGCATAATTTCATACTATCATAACCACATAGCCAAGGCCTCGTGCCAAGACTACAAATAAGATTTTGTCAAGGCCTTGTTCCAAGACACTAGTTTGTCTCATGAGACCTACCGATGCATCGAGGAGCTATAGCGGGCTCCACCCATCACTTATTAAGTCCAATGCATTCCTCATATGAACAGGTTTAAACATAACATAAACATTCATATTAAAAATAGCATACGTAATGTCAATACTTTCTTTATAAACCATGAATGGTATAAAAATAACGCATCCATAGTCAAACATATTACAAAACCATAAATACAATATGAAAGTTTTGTATCATAATAAATCAACTCCAAATAAACATAAAATCTATCAAAGGATGTTGACATAGATGAAATCAAAACTCTTTTTAGTGAAATATCTCTTCCTATTTTGAAATCATTTAAGAGTCACATAATTATAAAATAAAAAATTTACTTTGAAAATTTTCTTATAAGATTGTAAGGGAAGCTTCGACGATTTTATAATGGTGGAAAATAGCTGCACCCGCCGTTAAGTTAAAAATACATTCTTACCTTAATTCTGTCAAAAAGGTTAAAAAGGACCTTGTTTGGAAAACGACAGAAATATTCCTTTATGAACATCTTATAAAAAGTCAAAAAGGGTATAAATGACTTTATACCATATTATTTAAAATATTAAGAATGATTTGAAATACATTTTTAAGAAACATGGATGTGGATGAAAAAGAGGTCCCAGTAGATAATCACGTATAAACAAACTCGGATAATGAAGAGATTGTGAAATAACCATTACCTTGTAATTTTCCTTGGTTGAGGGTAGGTTAACCTCATGTATAATGGTGAAATAATTGTTATTAAATTATAGAATAATCATATACATTAATATGATATCATATATGATCTTTTAACATTGATTTGTTAATAATATCTTAGTATTATCGTTGTTTCGGGTGTTAACTTACTTGTGTTCTTTTATATATTTTGTTACATAAGATGTGTTTTTTATGGATAGGATGTATCTTATTCATATCCAGAATTATATAAAGTCATTAAAAATTAATTTTATTCATCAAATGAGAGTTATACTTGAATGGATACGATGGAGAATGAATCTCATCGCGTTCGTGGAGACGGTAGTCCGTACGTACGCACGAGCGACAATATCATTCTTTTGATATTAAAATAATATATAACTGGATGGTATATCATATATACAGAATAATTATCATGTTATATTTATTATTTACAGAAATTACACATCATTATTATACCCATCCAAATAATAATTTATTGAATAACAATTACACCACGACGTGGAGACGGTAAGTCGTACGTACACACGTATGGTGACATGTCATTAAAAGGATGGATAGAATACTGAATATGGTTGTAACATATTTATAATAACATCACAATATATAGAATATACTGGAGATATTATTTTTGAATGGTAATAACAAAGAAAGAAGAATTTGAAGAAGAAAGGAACTTGAAAGTGGGTGGTGAAAACATTACCTCTTCTTCAGGTTCTTCCTTTTGATTTGATCAAAAGGGCTCCTTAGGTTAGCTTTATGATCAAAATAAGGCCTCTAGGTTGAATTGAGGGAAGTTGAGATGGTATTTGGGTAGGGTTTGGCCGATCCAAAAGGCTTTGAATGTGTGAAATAGTGAGAAGGGGGAGTTCCCTTTTATAAGAGGGGTGAGGGGCACCTTTGGAAAAGCTAGAAATATTATTTTATAATAAATTAACATTCGGTTTCTAATGGATCCAAGGTGTATTATTTAAGGGTTAAGGTTGGTATGGGTCGAAAACCACTCAACCAATAGAATTTAGACAGTTTTGGGTCATTATATTAACCTTATCTTTTAGTTTTAACTCTTAGTTAATTAGTTTGACACTTACCATGTCACTTTGTATTTTTATATATTATAGGTAATAAACTTACTATATACCTCCAAGAGACCCCCAAGTGGTAAATTAATGATAAAAATATCATTATATAAGTCTCTTGGCCAAACTTTTGATTTTTAGGAATTGAATATAAATTAATAATATAATATTTGTTTTTAAAACTCTTTTATGTCAAATTTGACACTATTTGGAAAATTGATTTTTTTGTAAATCATAACAGAATTATTACTTCGAAAAAAGTAAATTAAATAATTCCTAACATGTCATATTAACCTATAAAATTATTTTAATTCATAAAAAGTCTCAAATTACATTTATTTGGGTATTTATAATATCAATTATTTTAATTTTTCACTATTATGGTAATTACTACATCATCATTGTGTCATAAATAAATTAAATTATTTAATGTCTAAAAATTATAAATAAAATATAATTATGTATTAAATCTTTATAGATTTATAATGAATATTTATAATCGAATTTATCTTATGTTTAACCCTATATTAAGAATGTTTTAGTAAATAAACTTTGATTTTACCTCTTTTAACTCTTTTTGAATTAAATAATAATAAATGTCCTAATCTAATCCAAGTGGACCTAAATGATAATATTTTATTCCTAATATTTTTTTGGTTGATATACACTTTTCCAATAGAATTAGGACATGTGTCAGGGTAATATTAATATCATTTTTACCCTTAATTACCCTATTTACTTTTAACAGTGGTAAATAAAAGTAAAAAGTTACTATTCATCATAAATTATTTTCATCTCATTGAACCACATTTTACTCTTTGATGTTAACCATGTCTCTTGGATTTTCGAAATTCCACTCACAGAAGTGGTAAAATTAAGTTTTATGAAAAACTCAGTTTTTTAACTACCACTTAGTGGTTTCACTATTCATCAAAAAATGAAGTTTTTCAGAAAAATACCAAAAATTCACCCTAGGATATTTTAGATATTCTGAATCTAAAAATGAGGTCCATTTTAGAAAATAAACATTATAAATTTCAAAAAGTGGGTATTACTATTCATAACGGCTAGTTTGATTGGTTGTGGTGTGTTAGAACTCGATGTTGCGTACAACACACGCTATTGCATTATTCAAAGAGAAGTGTACCGTAGAAGCTTGGGGTGTTACATTCTCCCCTGCTTCAAATAATTTCGTCCTCGAAATTTCTAGAATACTACCGCATGAAAAGACTTGGGTGGTTCTTCATCATAAGTTCCTCAGGTTCCCACGTTGTCTCTTCCATCTTATGGTTTCTCCACAAGACTTTTACCAGAAAAGTCGTCCGGTTTCTCAGTACTTGTTCTCTCGTATCAAGAATCTTGACGGGATATTCGCAATAAGACAGATCGGGTTCCAGTTCTAATTCCTCGTAGGTGAGTACATGCGTTGGGTCAGGCTTGTATTTCCTCAACAGAGATACGTGGAACACATCGTGAACTTTGGAGAGACTTGGCAGCATTGCCAATCGGTAAGCTATAGCCCCAATTCGTTCTAGAATTTCGAAAGGTCCGATGTACCTGGGACTCAATTTACCTTTCTTACCAAAACGTATAACTCCCTTCCATGGAGATACCTTCAAGAAAACATGATCACCGACTTGAAATTCTAAATCCTTCCTTCTATTATCGGCATAGCTCTTCTGCCTACTTTGAGCTGCTTTGATATGGTTTTGGATTACCTTTACCTTTTCCATCGTTTCCTCCACCAGTTCTGGGCCTACAAGTTTTCTTTCACCAACATCATCCCAATAGGTTGGTGTGCGACATATCTTTACATATAACGCTTCATATAGTTCCATATGAATACTCGAATGGAAGCTATTTTTATAGGAAAATTCTTCCAGAGGTAAATATTGATCCCACATACCCTAAAAGTCAAGTGATTAGGATCTCAACATGTCTTCTAAGGTTTTAATACTTCGTTCTGATTGTCCATCTGTTTGAGGGTGGAAGGCAGTGCTCAAATGAAGTTCAGTATCCAAGGATTTCTGAATACTTTTCCAAAATCTTGAAGTAAAAAGGGGATCACGATCAGAAACAATCGATATGGGTACTCCATGAAGTCTCACAACTTCATAAATATATATTCTTTCTAGATGTTCCAGTGGTAGATCTTCTCTTATAGCAAGAAAATTTGCTGACTTGGTAAGGCGATCAACAATAACCTATATTTCATCATTCTTTCTAGAAGTCTTTGGTAGTCCCATGACAAAGTCCATCATGATATTATCCCATTTCCACTCAAGTATGGGAAGAGGTTGCATGACTTCTCTAGGCTGTTTCCTTCTAGCTTTCACTTGTTGACAAACCATACATCTTGACACAAAATCAGCAATCTCCTTCTTCATGTTTTCGTGCCAAAAATGTTCCTTCAAATCTCTATACATTTTGGTGGTCTAAGGGTGTATAGAGAAATTGGAACTATGAGCATCATCCAGGAATTCCCATTTTAGATTAGGTATATCGGGAACACAAAGCCTCTTCCCAAATTTCAAAATTCCTTCTTCATACACAAAGTCTCTCAATCTCCCATCATTCACAGCTTTAATCTTCTTTTGAAACTCTTCATCACCAGTATGAGAACTCTTTATCCTTTCTAGTAAAGATGGTTTGGAAACCATTTGAAAAAGCATTGATGTTTCACCTTCCCTGGTTATTCCCATGTCTATCTTCACTAGATCCATGAAAATTGGATCCCTTTCAATTCTCATATTGTTCAAAACTCCATGATCTTTTTTTCTCAAAGAATCTTCCACCTTGTTTGCCTTCCCCGGGTGGTAGTGTATTGTGCAATTATAATACCTGAGCAATTCAATCCACATCATTTGCCTTATGTTGAGGTCATTCTGTGAGAAAATATTCTTCAAACTATTGTGATCAGTATAAATCTCACATTTTTCACCATAGAGGTAGTGCCTCCATATCTTTAAAGCAAATATCACAGCTTCTAACTCTAGATGATGAGTAGGATAGTTTTGTTCATGAATTTTAAACTGTCGTGATGCATAAGCAATAACCCTATCATTCTGCATAAGGACACAACCAAGTCCTTTCTTCGATGCATCACTATAAATAATGAACCGGTCATTCCCCGATGGTAGAGTCAATATAGGAGAATTGACTAATCTTCTCTCCAGTTCTTCTAAACATTATTCACACTCTTTTGTCCAAACAAATTTAACCCCTTTACGTGTGATCTTTGTTAATGGGTTAGCTAACTAGGAAAAATTATGGATGAAACGTCGATAATAACATTCTAAACCAATAAAACTACGTACCTCAATTATACTCAGCAGTGCATGCCATTCTTGGATTGCCTTGGTCTTAGAAGGATCAACAGAGATTCCATATTTAGAGAAAATATGGCCAAGAAAAGAAATCTCCTGAAGCCAGAATTCACACCTGCAAAACTTCCCATATAATTCATGTCTTCTCATAGTCTTCAGGATAATGCACAAGTGATTTTCATGATCTTTGTAGATTTTGGAGTATACCAAGATATCATCAATAAATACCACCAAAAATTCATCAAGATATTCTTTGAAAACTCTATTCATAAGATCCATGAATACAGAGGGTGCATTAGTCAATCCAAAAGACATTACTGTAAACTCACAATGCCCGTGCCTGGTTTGAAATGCTGTCTTCGGAATGTCTTCCTTCTTCACACAAAACTGATTGTATCCAAATCGAAGTTCAATCTTTGAAAGGTATTGAGCTCCATGAAGTTGTTCAAATAAATCATCAATGTGAGGTAGGGGATACTTGTTCTTTATTTTTATAGCATTGATTTCCCTGTAGTCGATACATAACCTCATAGATCCATCTTTCTTTTTAACAAAAAGAACAGGGGCTCCCCATGGAGAAACACTAGGGTGAATAAATCCTTTATTACTCAATTCCTCTAGTTGTTTCTTTAGTTAAACTAATTATACAGTGGCCATTCTATTAGGGGTATTCGATATAGGCCTTAATCTAGGAATTAAATCAATGGAAAACTCAACTTCTCGTTCTGGAGGATGTCTGGGTAAATCTTCCGGAAACACATCTACATATTATTTCACAAGAGGTACATCCTCTATTTGAACATTCCTTTCCTCACCCACTATAATTTCATTCTCTTACTCCCCAATAATTGAATTTAGTTGAGCTACTGGGGGTGGATATCGATAAGAATTATGTGGTGATGATTCTTCTCTAAAGATAAGGTGTTCCTTATCATCATCATCAAAAATCGTAACCTCCTTCTTCTTACAATAAATCTTCACATCATGGTCCGAAAGCTAATCCATACCGAGGATTATATCAAACTCAATCATAGGTATGACGATGAGATCAGCATATAAAGAAAATTTATGTGCTCTAATGGGGACTGATTCACAAAAAATTGTTGCAATGATACTTCCCTTAGGAGTATTTACTGAAAACTCCCTTGTTAAATAAAATTGGAAATATCTAATTTTCTTAGAAAACTGGGAAGATAAAAAACAATGCGATGATCCAGAATCAAATAATGTATTTGCTAAACTTGAGGAAACCATTAAATTACCTGCCACCATGTCTTTCAGAGCTTCTACCTCAGCAGTAGTGATAGTATAAGCTTGGCCTTGACTCCTTGGCCTTTTCTAAGGTAAGTTCTCTTAACAATTTGGAAATTAATTTGCATAATGTCCCATCTCCCTGCAATTATATCATTGGACATCGGTAGCTTCCTTCTTCCCCTTGCAATCACGAGCTTGGTGGCCTTTTTCACCACACTTGTAACAGACTCCCATTCCTTTTAAGCAAGTACTGGGGTGTTTCTTCCCATATTTATTGCAGGTTGGATATTCAAATTTTCCCTTATTCCCCTTATTTCCATTCCCAGAATGATCAGCAGATTTATTCTTCTCTTTCTTTGCTTTAAAGTCATAAGACTTAGAGAATTACTTTTCTATCTTGATAGCACATGAGACAAAGTCTCCGTACGACGAGAAGGATTGTGAGAATAATTCTCAATGGAGAAATGGTTTTAACCCATCAAAGAAACAATCAATCTAACTTCTTGGGTTATGTATATAATCTCTAGAATACCTTGATAACCTTGTAAAGTTAGCCTCATACTTTGCGACATTCTCATCCTCCTTTTGTCTCAGACTCAGAAATTGTCTTTCCATATCTGCTCGATGGTCACGAGGAAAGTATTTTTCTAAAAATAGATCTTTTAACTCCCTCAATTACATATTTGATACATCATCGTCTTCCTTCGTGTTTTCAATCAATGACCACCATTGATCAGCATCTCCAGTGAGGCGGTAAACTACCATGATAACTTTTTCCCTTTCACTACTTCCCAAATCCTGAAATATTTTCTCTAGAGAACTTATCCATTTCTCAGATACCAATTGATTTATACTCCCATTGAATTTTGGTGGTTTCTGCCTCATGAAGCGATCTAACATTGATCCTCCACGCTGTGGATCAGGGTGCTCCATACGGGTAAGGTTATTATTCATAACCTGAGTGAGTTGTCCTAGGATGGTGATTAGTTGATCAGAACCAGTTGCATCACCAGCTCCACTATAATTATCTTGAGTATGAGGTAAATACCTACATGGAGTCCTTGCATTGATACGATTTCAATTTCTTCAACTAGGCGCCATTTCTAAACAATGGCATAAACTAGATCAGTTTATGAATCAAAATACATAATTCCATACTTATAAAACACTTAACATAAATTGAACTATTTATGGATATAATACATAATCATAAAAATGTTTTCTTTGAGGAAGTATATACTCATAAACCCCTAATAAGGATTTGTAAGTAAAATGATGGTTATTCTAAGCATATCCCCTGGGAGTGTTGTAACCAAGAGTGCAGCAAGGCCTGTTGTCATGCACCAGTTCCCATTTGAGTCTAGTTCAAAGCGGTGTTTTTGGGTTTTACCCCTAGGTACATCTGTGCTAGAGCCGCCTCTACCTGCTCGTATCCAGACATGGATTTATTTCTTGGAAAACTCACAAAATCTCTACAATACCAAAATTCTAGGAAGTTCTTCTATACTAATCCTCAAAGTACATCTTAAATCTATGTGCTCTAATAAGATTTTATCTAAATATAGATTCCAAGGTTTGTACTAAACTTCCTCTGATACCAACTGTAACGCCTAGACCCCAGATACCAATAGGCGGTGCATTATTACATATCATTGGAATGATCACAAGAAAGATCAAGTCTCGAAAGACCGATTAGTTTAGTAGCCTTGGAATAACTAGATACATTCATAAAGTTTACATTACATCATAAAAATGAAAACTACAACAACATATTCTCCATTGACCACACTCATATCCCCACATACTATCCCTGCAGGTCATTCATAAATTACTTCTTCACATCCGGGGGAAAATAAAACATTTAAAGGGATGAGCTCAGATGCTCAGTAAGGATATCAATATAGCGGAAACTTTCATAAATAAGAATAAACATTTAAGGCAATGTATAACTAAAACAAAAGCCTTTTAAACTTGAACTTCAACATAGTATGGCAAAAATAAAATGAAATAATTCCATTTACTTATTCACATGGATATTCTAATAATCGAATAATCACATGAAATATCAATAACCACTTTCATAATGATGGAATGCACAATTACAGACTATCATAACCACATAGCCAAGGCCTCGTGCCAAGACTACAAATAAGATTTTTTCAAGGCCTTGTTCCAAGACACTAGTTTGTCTCATGAGACCTACCGATGCATCGAGAAGCTATAGCGGGATCCACCCGTCACTTATTAAGTCCAATTCATTCCTCATATGAATAGGTTTAAACATAACATAAACATTCGTATTAAAACTAGCATACGAAATGTCAATACATTCTTCATAAACCATGAATGGTATAAAAATAACACATCCATAGTCAAACATATCAAAAAACCATAAATACAATATGGAAGTTTTGTATCATAATAAATCAACTCCAAATAAACAAAAACTCCATCAAAGGATGTTGACATAGATGAAATCAAAACTCTTTTTAGAGAAATATCTCTTCCTATTTTGAAATCATTTAAGAGACATAATTATAAAATAAAACATTTACTTTGAAGTTTTTCTTATAAGCTTGTCAGGGAAGCTTTGATGATTTTATAATGGTGGAAAATAGTTGCACCCTCTGTATAAGTTAAAAAGACATTCTTACCTTAATTCTGTCGAAAAGGTTAAAAAGGACCTTGTTTGGAAAATGACATAAATATTCCTTTATGAACTTATTATAAAAATTCAAAAAGGTTATAAATGACTTTATACCATATTCTTTAAAATAGTAATAATTATTTTAAATACATTTTTAAGAAACATGGATGTGGATGATAAAGAGGTCCCAGTAGATAATCACGTATAAAAAACCTTGGATAATGAAGATATTGTGAAATAACCCTTACCTTATACTATTCCTTGGTTGAGGGTAGGTTAACCTCCTGTATAATGGTGAAATAATTGTTATTAAATTATACAAGAATCATATACATTAATATGATATCATATACGATCTTTTAACATTGATTTGTTAATAATATCTTAGTATTATCGTTGTTTCGGGTGTTAACTTACTCGTTTTCTTTTATATGTTTTGTTACATAAGTCGTGTTTGTTATGGATAGGTTGTATATTATTCATATCCAGAATTATATCAAGTCCTTAAACATTATTTTTAATCATCAAATGAGAATTATATTTGAATGGATACGATGGAGAATGAATCTCATAGCGTTCGTGGAGACGGTAGTCCGTACGTATGCACGAGCAACTATATCATTCTTTTGATATTAAAAGAATATATAATTGGATTTCATATCATATATAAAGAATCATTATCATGTTATATTTATTATTTAGAGTAATTACACATCATTATTATACCCATCCAAATAATAATTTATTGAATAACAATTACACCACGACGTGGAGACGGTAAGTCGTGCGTACACACGTATGGTGACATGTCATTAAAAGGATGGATAGAATACTTAATATGGTTGTAACATATTTATAATAACATCACAATATATATAATATACTGGAGATATTATTTTGGAATGGTAATAATAAAGAAAGAAGGAGTTGAAGAAGAAAGGAACTTGAAAGAGGGTGGTGAAAACATTACCTCTTCTTCAGGTTCTTCCTTTTGATTTGATCAAAAGGGATCCTTAGGTTAGCTTTATGATCAAAATAAGGCCTCTAGGTTGAATTGAGGGAAGTTGAGATGGTATTTGGGTAGGTTTTGTCCGATCCAAAAGGCTTTGAATGTGTGAAATAGTGAGAAGGGGGAGTTCCCTTTTATAAGAGGGGTGAGGGGCACCTTTGGAAAAGCTAGAAATATTATTTTATAATAAATTAATATTCGGTTTCTAATGGATCCAAGGTGGATTATTTAAAGGTTAAGGTGGGTATGTGTCGAAAACCACTCAACCAATAGAATTTAGACAGGTTTGGGTCATTATATTAACCTTATCTTTTAGTTTTAACTCTTAGTTAATTAGTTTGACACTTACCATGTCACTTTGTATTTTTATATATTATAGGTAATAAACTTACTATATACCTCCAAGAGACCCCCAAGTGGTAAATTAATGATAAAAATATCATGATATAAGTCTCTTGGCCGAACTTTTAATTTTTAGGAATTGAATATAAATTTATAATATAATATTTGTTTTTAAAACTCTTTTATGTCAAATTTGACACTATTTGGAAAATTGATTTTTGTGAAAATCATAACAGAATTATTACTTAGAAAAAAGTAAATTAAATAATTCCTAACATGTCATATTAACCTATAAAATTATTTTAATTCATAAAAAGTCTCAAATTACATTTATTTGGATATTTATAATATCAATTATATTAATTTTTCACTATTATGGTAATTACTGCATCATCATTGTGTCATAAATAAATTAAATTATTTAATGTCTAAAAATTATAAATAAAATATCATTATGTATTAAATATTTATAGATTTATAATGAATATTTATAATCGAATATATCTTATGTTTAACCCTATATTAAAAATGTTTTAGTAAATAAACTTTGATTTTACCTCTTTTAACTCTTTTTGAATTAAATAATAATAAATGTCCTAATCTAATCCAAGTGGACCTAAATGATAATATTTTATTCCTAAGGATTTTTTGGTCGATATACACTTTTCCAATAGAATTAGGACATGTGTCAGGGTAATATTAATATCATTTTTACCCTTAATTACCCTATTTACTTTTAACTGTGGTAAATAAAAGTAAAAAGTTACTATTCACCATAAATTATTTTCATCTTATTGAACCAAATTTTACTCTTTTATGTTAACCGTGTCTCTTGGATTTTCGAAATTCCACTCACAGAAGTGGTAAAATTAAGTTTTATGAAAAATTCAGTTTTTTAACTACCACTTAGTGGTTTCACTATTCATCAAAAAATGAAGATTTTCAGAAAAATACCAAAAATTCACCCTAGGATATTTTAGATATTCTGAATCTAAAAATGAGGTCCATTTTAAAAAATAAACATTATAAATTTCAAAAAGTGGGTATTACTATTCATAACGGCTAGTTTGATTGGTTGTGGTGTGTTAGAACTCGATGTTGCGTACAACACACGCTATTGCATTATTCAAAAGGAAGTGTACCGTAGAAGCTTGGGGTGTTACATTCTCCCCTCCTTCAAATAATTTCATCCTCGAAATTTCTAGAATAATACCCCATGAAAAGACTTGGGTGGTTCTTCATCATAAGTTCCTCGGGTTCCCACGTTGCCTCTTCCATCTTATGGTTTCTCCACAAGACTTTTACCAGACAAGTCGTCCGGTTTCTCAGTACTTGTTCTCTCGTATCAAGAATCTTGACAGGCTCTTCGCAATAAGACAGATCGGGTTCCAGTTCTAATTCCTCGTAGGTGAGTACATGCGTTGGGTCAGGCTTGTATTTCCTCAACAGAGATACGTGGAACACATCGTGAACTTTGGAGAGACTTGGAAGCATTGCCAATCGGTAAGCTATAGCCCCAATTCATTCTAGAATTTCGAAAGGTCCGATGTACCTGGGACTCAATTTACCTTTCTTACCAAAACGTATGACTCCCTTCCATGGAGATACCTTCAAGAAAACATGATCACCGACTTGAAATTCTAAATCCTTCCTTCTATTATCGTCATAGCTCTGCTGCCTACTTTGAGCTAGTTTGATATGGTTTTGGATTACCTTCACCTTTTCCATCGTTTCCTCCACCAGTTCTGGGCCTACAAGTTTTCTTTCACCAACGTCATCCCAATAGGTTGGTGTGCGACATATCTTTCCATATAACTCTTCATATAGTGCCATATGAATACTCGAATGGAAGCTATTTTTATAGGAAAATTCTTCCAGAGGTAAATATTGATCCCACATCCCCTAAAAGTCAAGTGATTAGGATCTCAACATGTCTTCTAAGGTTTTAATACTTCGTTCTGATTGTCCATCTGTTTGAGGGTGGAAGGCAGTGCTCAAATGATGTTCAGTATCCAAGGATTTCTGAATACTTTTCTAAAATCTTGAAGTCAAAAGGGGATCATGATCAGAAAAAATCGATATGGGTACTCCATGAAGTCTCACAACTTCATCAATATATATTATTTCTAGACGTTCCAGTGGTAGATCTTCTCTTATATCAAGAAAATGTGCTGACTTGGTAAGGCGATCAACAATAATCTATATTTCATCATTCTTTCTAGAAGTCTTTGGTAGTCCCATGACAAAGTCCATCATGATATTATCCCATTTCCACTCAAGTATGGGAAGAGGTTGCATGACTTCTCTAGGCTGTTTCCTTCCAGCTTTCACTTGTTGACAAACCATACATCTTGACACAAAATCAGCAATCTCCTTCTTCATGTTTTCCTGCCAAAAATGTTCCTTCAAATCTCTATACATTTTGGTGCTCCAAGGGTGTATAGAGAAATTGGAACTATGAGCATCATCCAGCAATTCCCTTTTTAGATTAGGTATATCGGGAACACAAAGCCTCTTCCCAAATTTCAAAATTCCTTATTCATACACAAAGTCTCTCAATCTCCCATCATTCACAGCTTTAATCTTCTTTTGAAACTCTTCATCACCAGTATGAGAACTCTTTATCCTTTATAGTAAAGATGGTTTGGAAACCATTTGAAAAAGAATTGATGTTTCACCTTCCCTGGTTATTCCCATGTCTATCTTCACTAGATCCATGAAAATTGGATCCCTTTAAATTCTCATATTGTTCAAAACTCCATGATCTTTTCTGCTCAAAGCATCTTCCACCTTGTTTGCCTTCCCCGGGTGGTAGTGTATTGTGAAATCATAATACTTGAGCAATTCAATCCACATCATTTTCCTTATGTTGAGGTCATTCTGTGAGAAAATATTCTTCAAACTATTGTGATCAGTATAAATCTCATATTTTTCACCATAGAGGTAGTTCCACCATATCTTTAAAGAAAATATCACAGATTCTAACTCGAGATGATGAGTATGATAGTTTTGTTCATGAATTTTAAACTGTCATGATGCATAAGCAATAACCCTATCATTCTTCATAAGGACAAAACGAAGTCCTTTCTTCGATGCATCACTATAAATAATGAACTGGTCATTCCCCGATGGTAGAGTCAATATAGGAGCATTGACTAATCTTCTCTTCAGTTCTTCGAAACATTCTTCACACTCTTTTGTACAAACAAATTTAACCCCTTTACGTGTGATCTTTGTTAATGGGTTAGCTAACTGGGAAAATTTATGGATGAAACGTCGATAATAACATTCTAAACCAATAAAACTACATACCTCAATTATACTCGGCAGTGCAGGCCATTCTTGGATTGCCTTAGTCTTAGAAGGATCAACAGAGATTCCATCTTTAGAGAAAATATGGCCAAGAAAAGAAATCTCCTGAAGCCAGAATTCACACTTGCAAAACTTCCCATATAATTCATGTCTTCTCAGAGTCTTCAGGATAATGCACAAGTGATTTTCATGATCTTTGTATCTTTTGGAGTATACCAAGATATCATCAATAAATACCACCAAAAATTCATCGAGATATTCTTTGAAAACTCTATTCATCAGATCCATGAATACAGAGGGTGCATTAGTAAATCCAAAAGGCATTACTGTAAACTCACAATGCCCGTACCTGGTTCGAAATGCTGTCTTCGGAATGTCTTCCTTCTTCACACAAAACTGATGGTATCCAAATCGAAGTTCAATCTTTGAAAGGTATTGAGCTCCATGACATTGTTCAAATAAATCATCAATGTGAGGTAGGGGATAATTGTTCTTTATTGTTATAGCATTGATTTCCCTATAGTCGATACATAATCTCATAGATCCATCTTTCTTTTTAACAAAAAGAACAGGGGCTCCCCATGGAGAAACACTAGGGCGAATAAATCCTTTATTACTCAATTCCTCTAGTTGTTTCTTTAGTTAAACTAATTATACAGTGGCCATTCTATAAGGGGTATTCGATATAGGCCTTGATCTAGGAATTAAATCAATGGAAAACTCAACTTCTCGTTCTGGAGGATGTCTGGGTAAATCTTCCGGAAACACATCTACATATTCTTTCACAATAGGTACATCCTCTATTTGAACATTCCTTTCCTCACCCACTATAATTTCATTCTCTTCCTCCCCAATAATTGAATTTAGTTGAGCTAATGGGGGTGGATATCGATAAGAATTATGTGGTGACGATTATTCTCTAAAGATAAGGTGTTCCTTATCATCATCATCAAAAATCGTAACCTCCTTCTTCTTACAATAAATCTTCACATCATGGTCCGAAAGCTAATCCATACCGAGGATTATATCAAACTCAATCATAGGTATGACAATGAGATCAGCAGATAAAGAACATTTATGTGCTCTAATGGGGACTGATTCACAAAAAATTGTTGCAGTGATACTTCCCTTAGAAGTATTAACGGAAAACTCCCTTGTTAAATAAAATTGGAAATATCTAATTTTCTTAGAAAACTGGGAAGATATGAAATAATGCGATGATCCAAAATCAAATAATGTATTTTCTAAACTTGAGGAAACCATTAAATTACCTGCCACCATGTCTTTAAGATCTTCTACCTTAGCAGTAGTGATAGTATAAGCTTGGCCTTGACTCCTTGGCCTTTTCTAAGGTAAGTTCTCTTAACACTTAAAAAATTCATTTGCATAATGTCCCATCTCCCTGCAATTGTAGCATTGGACATCGGTAGCTTCCTTCTTCCCCTTGCAATCACGAGCTTGGTGGCCTTTTTCACCACACTTGTAACAGACTCCCATTCCTTTTAAGCAAGTACTGGGGTGTTTCTTCCCACATTTATTGCAGGTTGGATATTCAAATTTTCCCTTATTCCCCTTATTTCCATTCCCGGAATGATCAGCAGATCTATTCTTCTCTTTCTTTTCTTTAAAGTCATAAGACTTAGAGAATTACTTTTCTATCTTGATAGCACATGAGAAAAAGTCTTCATACGACGAGAAGGATTGTGAGAATAATTCTCAACGGAGAAATGGTTTTAACCCATCAAAGAAACAATCAATCTTACTTCTTGGGTTACGTATATAATCTCTAGCATACCTTGATAACCTTGTAAAGTTAGCCTCATACTTTGCGACATTCTCATCCTCATTTTGTCTCAGACTCAGAAATTGTCTTTCCATATCTGCTCGATGGTCACAAGGAAAGTATTTTTCTAAAAATAGATCTTTTAACTCCCTAAATTACATATTTGATACATCATTGTCTTCCTTCGTGTTTTCAATCAATGACCACCATTGATCAGCATCTCCAGTGAGGCGGTAAACTACCATGATAACTTTTTCCCTTTAACTACTTCCCAAAGCCTGAAATATTGTCTCTAGGGAACTTATCCATTTCTCAGATACCAATTGATTTGTACTCCCATTGAATTTTGGTGGTTTCTGCCTCATGAAGAGATCTAACATTGCTCCTCCACGCTGTGGATCAGGGTGCTCCATACGGGTAAGCTTATTATTCATAACCTGAGTGAGTTGTCCTAGGATGGTGATTAGTTGATCAGCACTAGTTGCATCACCAGCTCCACTATAATTATCTTGAGTATGAGGGAAATCCCTACATGGAGTCCGTGCATTGATACGATTTCCATTTCTTCAACTAGGCTCCATTTCTAAACAATGGCATAAACTAGATCAGTTTATGAATCAAAATACATAATTCCATACTTATAAAACACTTAACATAAATTGAACTATTTATGGATATAATAAATAATCATAAAAATGTTTTCTTTGAGGAAGTATATACTCATAAACCCTTCATAAGGACTTGTAAGTAAAATGATGGTTATCCTAAGCATATCCCATGGGAGTGTTGTAACCAAGAGTGCAGCAAGGCCTGTGGTCATGCACCAGTTCCCATTCGAGTCTAGTTCAAAGCGGTGTTTTTGGGTTTTACCCCTAGGTACATCTGTGCTAGATCCGCCTCTACCTGCTCGTATCCAGACATAGATTTATTGCTTGGAAAACTCACAAAATCTCTACAATACCAAAATTCTAGGAAGTTCTTCTATACTAATCCTCAAAGTACATCTTAAATCTATGTGCTCTAATAAGAGTTTATCTAAATATAGCTTCCAAGGTTTGTACTAAACTTCCTCTGATACCAACTGTAACGCCTAGACCCCAGATACCAAAAGGCGGTGCATTATTACATATCATTGGCATGATCACAAGAAAGATCAAGTCTCGAAAGACCGATTAGTTTAGTAGCCTTGGAATAACTAGATACATTCATAAAGTTTACATTACATCATAAAAATGAAAACTACAACAACATATTCTCTATTGACCACACTCATATCCCCACATACTATCCCTGCAGGTCATTCATAAATTACTTCTTCACATCCTGGGGAAAATAAAACATTTAAAGGGATGAGCTCAGATGCTCAGTAAGGATATCAATATAGTGGAAACTTTCATAAATAAGAATAAACATTTAAGGCAATGTATAACTAAAACAAAAGCCTTTTAAACTTGAACTTCAACATAGTATGGAAAAAATAAAATGAAATAATTCCATTTACTTATTCACATGGATATTCTAATAATTGAATAATCACATGAAATATCAATAACCACTTTCATAATGATGGAATGCATAATTCCAGACTATCATAACCACATAGCCAAGGCCTCGTGCCAAGACTACAAATAAGATTTTTTCAAGGCCTTGTTCCAAGACACTAGTTTGTCTCATGAGACCTATCGATGCATCGAGAAGCTATAGCGGGATCCACCCGTCACTTATTAAGTCCAATTTATTCCTCATATGAATAGGTTTAAACATAACATAAACATTTGTATTAAAACTAGCATACGAAATGTCAATACTTTCTTCATAAACCATGAATGGTATAAAATAACACATCCATAGTCAAACATATCAAAAAACCATAAATACAATATGGAAGTTTTGTATCATAATAAATCAACTCTAAATAAACAAAAAATCCATCAAAGGATGTTGACATAGATGAAATCAAAACTCTTTTTAGAGAAATATCTCTTCCTATTTTGAAATCATTTAAGAGTCACATAATTATAAAATAAAACATTTACTTTGAAATTTTTCTTATAAGCTTGTCAGGGAAGCTTTGACGATTTTATAATGCTGGAAAATAGTTGCACCCTCCGTATAAGTTAAAAATACATTCTTACCTTAATTCTGTCGAAAAGGTTAAAAAGGACCCTGTTTGGAAAATGACAGAAATATTCCTTTATGAACTTATTATAAAAATTCAAAAAGGTTATAAATGACTTTATACCATATTCTTTAAAATAGTAATAATTATTTTAAATACATTTTTAAGAAACATGGATGTGGATGATAAAGAGGTCCCAGTAGATAATCACGTATAAACAACCTCGGATAATGAAGATATTGTGAAATAACCCTTACCTTATACTATTCCTTGGTTGAGGGTAGGTTAACCTCCTGTATAATGGTGAAATAATTGTTATTAAATTATACAAGAATCATATACATTAATATGATATCATATACAATCTTTTAACATTGATTTGTTAATAATATCTTAGTATTATCGTTGTTTCGGGTGTTAACTTACTCGTTTTCTTTTATATGTTTTGTTACATAAGTCGTGTTTGTTATGGATAGGTTGTATATTATTCATATCTAGAATTATATCAAGTCCTTAAACATTATTTTTAGTCATCAAATGAGAATTATATTTGAATGGATATGATGGAGAATGAATCTCATCGCGTTCGCGGAGACGGTAGTCCGTACGTATGCACGAGCAACAATATCATTCTTTTGATATTAAAAGAATATATAATTGGATTTAATATCATATATAAAGAATAATTATCATGTTATATTTATTATTTAGAAGAATTACACATCATTATTATACCCATCCAAATAATAATTTATTCAATAACAATTACACCACGACGTGGAGACGGTAAGTCGTACGTACACACGTATAGTGACATGTCATTAAAAGGGTGGATAGAATACTGAATATGGTTGTAACATATTTATAATAACATCACAGTATATATAAGATACTGGAGTTATTATTTTATAATAGGAATAACAAATAAAGAAGAAGTTGAAGAAGAAAGGTACTTGAAAGAGGGTGCTGAAAACATTACCTCTTTTTCGGGTTCTTCCTTTTGATTTGATCAAAAGGACTCCTTAGGTTGGCTTTCTGATCAAACTAAGTCATCTAGGTTGAAGTGAGGTAAGTTCAGAGGGTATTTGGGCAGCTGTTTGCCGAGCCAAAAGTCTTTGAATGTGTGAAATAGTGATAATGGGGAGTGCCCTTTTATAAGAGGGGTGAGGGGGACCTTTGGAAAAGCTAGAAATATTATTTTATAATAAATTCATATTCGGTTTATAATGGCTCCAAAGTGGATTATTTAAAGTTTAAGGTGGTTATGGGTCGAAAAAAACTCAACCAATATAATTTATACAGGTTTGGGTCATTATATAAACCTTATCTTTTAGTTTTAACTCTTAGTAAATTAGTTTCACACTTACCATGTCACTTTGTATTTTTATATTATATAGTTAATAAACTTACTATATACCTCCAATTGACCCCCAAGTGGTCCATTAATGACACACCTATCATGATATAAGTCACTTGGCCGAACCTTAGATTTTTAGGAATTTAATATCAATTAATAATATAATATTTGTTTTAAAAACTCTTTTATGTCAATTTTGACACTATTTGGAAAATTTATTTTTGTGAAAATCATAACAGAATTATTACTTCGAAAAAAGTAAATTAAATCATTACTAACATGTCATATTAACCTATAAAATTATTTTAATTCATAAAAAGTCTCAAATTACATTTATTTGGGTATTTATAATATCAATTATTTTAATTTTTCACTATTATGGTAATTACTGCATCATCATTGTGTCATAAATAAATTAAATTATTTAATGTCTAAAAATTATAAAAAAAATATCATTATGTAGGAAATATTTTTATATTTCTAATTAATATTTATAATCTAATTTATCTTATGTGTAACCCTTTATTAAAACTGTTTTAGTAAATAAACATGGATTTTAACTCTTTTAACTCTTCTTTGAATTAAATAATAATAAATGTCCTAATCTAATACAAGTGGACCTAAATGATAATATTTTATTTCTAACATTATTTTTGGTCAAGATACACTTGTCCAATAGAATTATGACATGTGTTAGGGTAATATTAATATCATTTTTACCCTTAATTACCCTATTTACTTTTAACCGTGGTAAATAAAATTAAAAAGTTACTATTCACAAAAAAATATTTTCATCTCATTGAACCAAATTTTACTCCTTGATATTAACCGTGTATCTCGGATTTTCGAAATTCCACTCACAGAAGCGGTAAAATTAAGTTTTTTAACTACCACTTAGTGGTTTCACTATTCATCAAAAAATTAAGTTTTTCAGAAAAATACCAAAAATTCACCCTAGGATAATTTCGATATTCCGAAACCAAAAATGAAGTCCATTTTGAAAAATAAAATTTATAAATTTCAAAAAGTGGGTATTACTATTCATAACGGCTAGTTTGATTGGTTGTGGTGTGTTAGAACTCGATGTTGCGTACAACACATGCTATTGCATTATTCAAAGAGAAGCGTACCATAGAAGCTTGGGGTGTTACAGAAACTTTCAACCACTTTTGAATTTATTTTATATGGTTTTAATAGAAATATTTTTAATTATTTCCACATGGGTTGTTTTCATCATTCTTTATAAAGTGTGAAAAAGGTGTTTTTTAATGTATATGACATAAATGGATTTTTACCACCATCATGTTCTTTATTAGTTATCAATGATCCTCTATAAGTTTCTATATATTTTTGTATAATATCTAATTCCCATTGTTTTGAGAATTTTTGTTCAATAATGTTGTTAAATGAAAAATGGTATTTATTCTAATTTTTATGAGATAATTAAAAATTCTTTTAATTACTCGCTCATAAGCCAATTATTATGAGCGTTATGATGGAAATGAAATATTTATATGTTTTATACATGTTATGGTTCTTGGACATTGTTAATGATGATGTGTGCATCCGATATAGCTCTTCAATGCATTGGTTAATTATTTGTTCTCTATAGGTGACCTTCTATAGTTAACCATGTGAGTTATTAAATTTTAAGTGTGTTTGTAATAATGATATGAAGGTGATGTATCAATTAACCTACATGTTTTCCTATTCTTTGAATTGGGTTTTTATTGAAACATTTTTATTTCATAAGGTAATTAAATAAGCTTACAATTTTCATAAAGTTTATGAACTTTTAAGATAAAAAGCTTTGTTTTCAAATGAAATGTTTTCATGTTTTAAAAAAAACCTCATGATTAAGAATTTTCATTGATGAATACATATCAAATTTTTTATTAAAACATTTTGAAAATAAATTGATTTCATGGGTAAATAAATGATTATTGTATGTCAACGTTTTTTACAAAAGGTGAAAACTTTCTTATGGGTTTTAATGAATTTTAAAATGAACTAATTGTTGGAGTTTGTGCCCTAGAAACAATTTTTTTTTACTTTATGACCAAATATATTCATAGTTTTAAATATTAATAAACTATTTATCACATCATTATTTTTAGTTTGTGTAACATATATGTGATAATGTCTTAAGATTATTTGTCACACTAAAAGGTCATATCAGTTCCCTGCTATGATGAGAACCAAGAAATTCTATGACACTATTCTTAAATATATGTTCTATAGATGGATTATATCATTTTAGGGATAGAAATGATATAGGATATCAAGGTTGGTGACTCATAATAATTTGAGGCACCTTTTAATTTTTTACACCCTTAGTAATATCCAGTGTGGGATATTATGAGAACAAGAACCGCCAATAGGAAATCCACATTCATATGTGTCATTGGATGTTCCTGTATAAAAACATGTTTAATTATAATTATAATTTAAGATTATTATTAATGATTATTATAAGTCCTTTACTTTTATGTATTGATTAAAACCGTGGTGGAATATGTTCACAGTGAGGTAGGATATGATGGGTGCATAATGAGTAATATTACATTAATGAATAATGCAAGAAATGATTTATCCCCTCAATTCATTAAAATAAGTTAATATCTTATACCCTTTGGTGTAAATGGTATAGAATAAAAAAATCCATGGACATGTTATTCTATAGGCAAGTTTTATTTTCAAAAAGTCAAAAAAATAGACTTCGGGCACACAGGTTGATTGCACCAGCATGAAACCTCTTTGATTAGAGATATCATGATAAAGGAATTATGTAACATAGTGAGTGTATGTATGAGGTATTATGTCCTTACAAGATTAAATTATTTCTCTATGGGTTTCTTTCTAAGTTTCTAGATCCTAAACTTGGAATTTATGCTACTTCTTCTAATTCTAGTGGGAAAGAGGCCTAGAGGGTCACACAATAACTATGTCGAGAATCTCAGTTAAATAATATATATTATTATTTATTATTTAATAGAATGAATAAAAATTTTTCCCACACATGGTTTAATAATTATTCATGTTTGAGTGATCACATATATCCCATCACTAGTTATTTGAGAGAATATTATGTGAGCATAATATTTAATAAATATTAATTTTATATTTAGAGAATATTATATTTCTTTATTTATTGGAGAAAAATGCAATGATATTTTTTTTGTTAAATAAATTTTCATTATTCAAGACCTGATAAATATTTTATAAGAATGGTGAACCAAGTTTAATGGTTCAGTGAGAAATAATATATATTGAATATTATTTGAATAAATATTATTTAATTTTAATTCATGATTTTAGCACATGTCAAGAAATAATAATAATATTATTATTATTATTAATTACATGTGGTTATACATGGATTAAATAAATAACAAGGGGAACTTATGCAATTTTTTATTTATAACCCTAGTGGTATATAAAACCAATTATATCATTTTTCAACAAAGATAATTTCATTTGTTTCGGTTGTGCACAACAAATCCAGAGAATCCTCTCGAATCCATAGAGAGATCCCTTCTTCAATAAAGCTCCCAAGAATGGAGAGTGATCATTATCCAACATCCACTATTGATTCAAGAGAGGTCAAATTTAATGCTTTGTAAGAAATTTCTATGGAAATAAAAAAAGAAAACAACACAAGCATTATGATCCATCACGCTAGCACCCAGATATTCCTACAGAAATTTTCAAAGATTTGTGGAACTCATGTGGATAATCGCTTGAGAGAATTTTCTCTTAATTCTTACAACGCAACATTAGAACATTATAGAATTTTTTTCAGATCCATAAATAAAGAATGAATTTACAAAAGGTAATTATTTAATATAATAAATTAATTACAAATAATATGTGGTTATCCTATTCTTGGTTTCGAAATTTTATCACTTTTTGGTTTTCTTTGATTCAATTCTATTGATCATGGAATTTATCATCATGTAAATCTCGTATTTATCATTGATCATGAAAAAATGAAAAGTTGGGCCTGACACTTCACATCCTTTCACTGTGCTTGAAACCTAAAATTGGTATCAAATCATTCACATAAATGTTATAATTATTTAAAGATCATTGATTGATTTATGTATTTTTCAATTAGTTTTCAATTCATGTTTAATCAGTCTTTAAACTGAATCGACAGATCTACTTATTACTCTTTCATTTTTAATAGATTTAGTCAAACAGATTAATTTTATTAATGAAATAAGGTTGAAGATCTCATTTAAAGGTGTAGAGTATTTTGGAAGAATGACACAAGAGTGCACGTTGTGTAGTAGTGTTCAATTCAATGAGAATTAAGTCGGAATTAACTCAAGGCATGTTAATTTATAACACATGGTGCAATTAATTTTAGATTGTGTGTTGATAATGGCAGCCTAGCACATGGTCAACTAGAGTACATTCCATATAGCCCGTGTACACACTGTGTAGTCCTTTAGTCACAAACGGGTCATGTATCTTTTTATACAACCTACCATATTTGTGACCATGTAAATCAGAGACCACATACCATGTATCCCATCTATACACTGTGTACTCCAATATTTTCTATGGCATGATTTACTCGTCGATCCCTTAGGCGTGTTCCATAGATAGATGGTGAGAAAGGTACACACTGTGTAACTATCTTGTACATGTTATGTACTTATATTAAATTACACTGAATTAAAATCAATTTATTATACTGTGAAAACCTTATTAACATACTCTTGTGTGTGGTCATTCAGTTGATAGGATGATCCATGTAATGGGTTTTAATATATATATATAATTTTAATTAATTTTTGTGTGATGTTCAACTTTTCATGTCATGTGTGAGTTGTATTATAGTTATTAATCTATGTGCATTAAATCATGACATGTGACATAAAAATAATTTAATCCATGTAATCATTAAGTTGATAGTACACATCATGAAAGTATGTGTTAAGTCGTGTATGCCACATGTCGCAAGAGTAAACAATATACAAGTATAATACATGTTGGGTGGATTCATATGGGAATTCACTATGTTACCTCTAGGGTACATTTATGTAAATAGTTAATTTTAAATAAATTAATTTAATTTGTTTAAAATTATTATGGATGAGAATCTCAAGGAAATTCATATGAGAGTTAAGATAAAATAATTGATTAATTAAGGAAGATAATTAATTGATTCAATCATTATTTATCTCAAATAAGAACAATTATAATTGAATGATAATTTTATTAAATTCATAACTTTCTGCATTCATGAGTATAATCATGATCATAGACTAGACCCTTGTATGTGATTAGTTTTATTTAATTTATTCTTAAGATAAATTGTTGGCTTTCATGTCATCTCTCATCCCATTATTTAAGGGCCCACATGCCCATGGTTTCTTTTATGTAAACCTTTTTTCCCCCACTTATGTGTGAGTAAGAAAATATGTAATGGATGTATCTCCCAAGAAAATGGAGGTGGTAAAAATTTGGGGTTGAGGAGAAACCAATCCAAGAGAGATACATAGGTGGGCTAGTGGAAAGTTGTAACATGAACCTTAATTGGTTCAACAAGTTTTCCTCTAGGTTTATGGTTAGTTTATCATCCACTATAAGAAATAAACATTATTAAAATCTCATGATCATACCACTTTATTATTTTATTTCTATCTAGTTTCATGGTTATTTCATTATGGATTTTTTTTCGCGATCACATGAATTAATGAATTAACAAGCATGCAAGATAGAACTAAAATAAATTGTCTTATGCGTGACTATTATCTAAGATATAGTTAATCACTTTTGTAAATCCACTTAATATTAACAATAATGTAATAAAGATAATAATTGTAAATCTACGAAAAATATAGAACCCCTCAATTATATATATTAAGTCAGTATAGCCTTCCACCACTTTAGTTAAAATCAAATGAAATTTCAAAGTGATTAACCTACCAAAGTTGGGGTGCTTTAAATTATTGGGGAATTCTAACATGATTTCTTGGGTTGACTTAACTTAGTTGACATCAAGGGTTGAATGCCAAAGAAAGACTTTGTATAAATGGGAGGCAAGGGTTGAGGAAATCCAATTTAAGGATTTTTGGATTGGTCAGTTCATTCAATTGGTCACGAAACTATGAGTTAATGCAGTTTAAATTTATAATATCTACCTAAAACCATTCAAATTTCTTGAGAAACAAAATTTGGGGTAATGATAAGGGAAATATGAACCATTTACACTAGATTTTCCAAGAAATGGGATATTAAAAATCCAATGGAGAGGGATATTGGTTTTCGATAAAATAGCGGGAGATTAATAAATATATTATTTATTTATTTTTATAAATTTTATCAGATAAAGAACTAAAATTCTAATAATATTATTTATAGAAACAACAACAAAATTACATCAAGCGTACCACTGTGATCCATACTTGAGAAGGATAACCTTCTCACCAGAACAAATTTCCAAGTGTGGAAAAGGCTCTTGCATGTTATCATATACCATGAAAATAAATTATATATTCTAGAAGAACCTATTCCTAAAGATATTGTTAATGAGGATAGAGAATAAGATTTATCACTCTATTAGAAACATCTAAACGTTGATAAAGATGTTCAGTTTTTATGTTTTCATCCATGACAAATGATTTTTTAATCAACATGAGGATATGTATGCATATAACATAATGTCTCACCTTCAGTATGTCTATCAAGAAAAGACTATACAAGAGAGATATGACATTTCTAATGATATATTTACAACTAATATTGTAGATTTAGAAACATTTGGGCCTCATGTAGTCAAAATTATTCGCTACATTGAATTCTTAGACATCTTAGAGATTAAATTATTAGATGATTTTTACATAGATGTCATACTTTCATCAGTACCCCAGACCTTCTCTAGTTTTATTGTTAATTATAATATTATCAATAATGATAAGATTATTTCAAAAATTATTGCATTAATTATCCAATTTTATAAGGACATGGTTTGTGACAAACCCATGGTCCTTATGGTGAATAAGAAACGGAAGAACATGGTGAAGGGGTCTAACAATCATAACAAATCTAAAGCTCCCAAGCATTGTCCTTCCAAGAGGAAGAAGATCCAGAGGCAGGTAAAGGAAAAGGTGGAAGTATGTTTTCCATGATTCAAGCAAGACCACTGGAGAAGAACTGCACCCAGAAGAAAGGAGAAGCTAAAGTTTCATTCATTATCAAGTGTAATCATTCAATATCTACACATTAGGTATTAGATACATATTGTGAAGCTCACATCTATATCCAAATGTAGGAACAAAGTATATTTTCAAATATTTCTATATGAGAGGCAGATCTTTGATCTTATAATAGTGATATGTTGACTTCTCTAGACGTTGGTGACAATAATAAATTATTTCCAACATGAAGGATATTGGTTTTAAAGGATTTTTATTACATACCAATTGTAACCAAGAACATGATTTCTATATCATGCATGGATGTAGAAGGTTTTATTTTCATGTTTTGAAATAAATTTTTTTTATTTTATAACAAGAACATATGTTATGTTATATAACATTTAAATAACATTCTTTATGTATTAAATTATGAAAACCATGTATTAGAAATAGATTATAAATCATGTTCACAAGACTCATATAACACCCAGTTATGACATCATTGACTTAGCTATGTAAAAGATAAGAATTTGAAAAGGATCAATCAAGATGGTTTCCAGACTCTTTGGAGAAAAAACCACTTGAAATATTTCGTGATTATTTAAAAGGAAAAATGAACAAACTACCATTCAGTGGATAGGATAAAAGGGAAAGAAAACTTCTAGGATTGGTACACACTAATGTGTGTGGAATATCTCTAGTAGAATCGAGAGGTGGGTATTCTTACTTCATAAATCTTGTAGATGAATTGAGTATATATTACTTGATGAGGTATAAGTATGAGTCCTTTGAAAAATTAAATGAATTAAAGAATGATTAAGAGAATCAACTTGGAAATAATATTAAGAAACTTTTGATTATATTGAGGTGGTGAATATCTAAACAAAGAGTTTATCGACTTTTTATGGGATTTTGGGATTCTTTCTCAACACACTCCACATTATCCACCATAGTGGAATGGTGTTAGTGAAAGGAGGATCCTAACATTGTTAGACATGGTATGGTCTATGATGATTAAAATAGACCTTCCCTAATCCTTTTGGGGATATTCATTACAAACTGTAGAATACACACTAAACTGAGTACCAAATAAAGCATAAAATAGAATTCCCTTCAAATTATGGAGTGGGAAAAAACTACTTTTGTCACATAAAATTGTACGGTGTTGTGAGGAATTTGTTAAAGCCTTCTCAGGTTCCAAACTAGTACCTCAAGGTACAAATTTTATCTTTATAGGGTGTCCCAATTAATCAAAGGTATGCTACCTATACAACCCCTCATATAATAAAGTGATTGTCTTCAGACAAGCCGTATTTCTTGAGAGGGTGGAAATCGTCAAAGAGGACAGTGGGAGAAGTATTGACTTTAATGAAGTTTATTCCCAATATACACAACAGTTGGTAGATTAATATATTATACTATTCCCTATATAAGAAATAGTTCTTGGATCCCAAGTACTACATATGAGTACAATAGAGGTAAGGGAACTATATAGATGTGGTTTTCTAGTCACCAAAGATGGCGAGTCATTATTGGTTGATAATGATAAACCTATCTCCTACAAAGAGGTAGTAGAAATATAGAAAGCTTCAAGATGGTATAAAGCCATAAATTATGAAATGGATTCCATTTATTAGAACCAAGTTTGGGTTCTAGTCAATGCGTCAGTTGATATAAATCCCATAGGTTGAAAATCATTATTCAAGAGAAAATTGGACATGGAAGGTAAATAAATACCTATAAATAAATGATAGTGGATAAAGGGTTTAACCAAGATCAAGTAATTGAATATGATGAAGCCTTTTCACCAGTCTCCATGTTTATATACATCATAATTATACTTAATATAGTAGGTTACCATGGCTATGAAATTTGGTAGATGGATGTCAAAATAGATTTCCTTAATGGGATCCTTCATGAAGATGTCTACATGACACAACCAGATGGGTTTGTGACACCAAGTGATGGAAATATAATTTTAAAGTTGGATAGATCCATTTATAGATTGAATAAATCATCTAAGTCAAGGAACATTAGATTTGATGAAAATATAAAAGAATTTGGTTTTACTAAGAAAAAATGTGATCCATGTGTTTAGAAGTGGTTTAGTGGGAATGTGTTCATTGTACTAACAGTATATGTTGATGAAATATTACTTATTGGAAATGAAATATCAGTATTACAGTCTACTAATGACCGGTTAAACAAGTGTTTCTATATGAAAGACTTAGGTGAAGAAACCCATATTCCAGGTATCATGATCATTTGTGGTAGATCCAATAGGATTCTTAGACTAAGTCAAAGTAGATATAATGACTAGATACTAAAGAGATTTTGTATGAAACAATATGAGATGGGATTGGTTCCAATGTCACATAGTATACATATTTCTAAAAAAATGTGTCCTTATATACAATTGGAGAATGATAGAATGATTAAGATCCCATAAGATTTATAAATATGATCAATCGTGTACTAGACTTTATTTTTTCTAAGCATTGAGCATACTGGGAAAATATCAAGAAGATCTAGTAGGGTAACATTGGTCTGATATTAATGTTATCTATAAGTATTTAATAAGAACTATGGATATGTTTCTAGTATATGTAGGAGATAAGGAGATGGACATCAAAAGTTATACTAATCATAGTTTTCAAACATATCATAATGAACTGAAGCTTCAGTCAGGATATGTTTTCTATCTCAACGGATGAGCTATGAGTTGAAAGAGTTCAAAGCAGCTAGTTTTCATTGATTCTACAGTGGATTCAGAGTATATATTTGCTACTTATGTAGTGAAGGAATCCATTTGGATACGAAACATTGTTTTATTGATTTGGTACCTAGTTGTAAAGACCATATCGCATTGTATTATGATAATAATGTAGCAGCGGATCTTGTAAAAGAGCCAAGGTCATGCCATTAGATAAATCATATACTAAAAAAGTATCACCTCTTGAGGTATTTTTATCAAAGGGGTGAAGTTACATTAAGAAGAGTACCCATGGAATAGAACATGGTGGACCCCATGACTAAAGGCCTATCTCAGTAGAATCATTAGTATCACATGATAGCTAGAAGACTGAAGGTTGTTAGTAGCTAGACCTAGTTAAAGTGGGATTCTATTAGATTTGGTGTCCTAGAACCAACTTATATGTACTTTATGATAACATGTATTCATAGTTTTGAATATTAATAAACTTCTTATCACTTCATGATTTTTCTTCTATGTAACATAATATGTGATAATGTCATAAGAGTAGTTGTCACACTAAAAAGTCATACCAGTTTCTCTTTATGATTAGAACCGAGAAGTGGTATGACAATATTCTTAGATATACGTTTTGTAGTATAATGATACCATTTTTGGAACACAAATTATATATATTATTATACATATAGACTCAAAGGAATTTGAGGCACCTTCTCATAGTGTACGCCCTTGGTAATACCCTGTATAGGATATTATGATAACAAGACCCGCCAGTTGGAAATCCAAACTCATATGTGTCATTATATGTTCCCATATTCAGAGGTTTGTATTGATCCTTAGACTTTAATATTATTATTAATGAGTATTATAAGTAGCGTACTTTGATGTATTGATTAAAAATGTGATGACATATGTTCACTGTGGCGTAGGATACGTTGGGTGAATCATGAGTAATATTCCATTAATGAATAATATGAGAATGGGTTTTTCTCTTATATTCTTCAATAGAATATGATATCTTAGGCCATTTGATGGAAATAATATAGTCTAAATAAATCAATTTTTCATGGTGTTCTTTAGACAAGTTCCATTTTCATAAATTGAATGAAATAGACATCAAGAACATAGGTTGATGGCACCAACATGAAACCTTCTTGATTAGAGATATCATGATAAGGGATTATATTATAGATTGTGCATCCTTATGAGGTATTATGTCATTGGGCTATTAAATGTTTTCTCAATGGGTACCTTATCGTGATTTTAGATGCTTTCCTTGGACTTTTGTCTAATTCACCAAACACAAATGAGAAAAGGGTATAGTTTTTCACATACTATGTTTATCTAGAATGTCATTTAAATAATATATATTATTATTAATTATTTAATAGATTGAATAAATATTATACCCGCACATGGTTTAATAATCATTCATGTTTTATATAGCGTCCTCTATACATTTTTTAAAAATAATTATTAGTAATATAACAAAAAAACAATATATTTCAAAAATACAAAAAATATTTCCAAAATATATAAAACCAAAGGCACATAAATCTATCTACCTCATCATCTTTCAATATCCACACCCATCATCATATAAAACTGCATGAAAAAAATTAATAAAATAATCAGTACAATAAAAAAACATCCCAACTAATAATTGAAATGAAATAAAATATTTTTATTAAAACTTAGTACAATAGTCCAAAGTTATTTCATTTTGAAAATATATTAATAAATTCTAACCATTTATTTAATTTAAAACCATTTATTCTATCATTTCGAACAAACTGTGCATCTGAATGATGTTTTTTCTGCTCGTACACATCAAAAATATTAATAACATGGTTTTTTTTTATTTCAATTCATTATGAGATCTTTTTCTATATATCTGACTGTTAAACACATGTTTCGGTGTTTTACGTCATTAAAATTGTGTTTTATGTCATCCCTCCGAAACAAAATTTCCGATTGATGTAACATCATCTCAACCATTTAACAATTTATTCCATGGTTGTTTTCATCTAATTTCATGGCATTCGGAGGTCATTCAGCTAGTTCTGACCCCCGTGTGTTTGTAATGGGCATAAAACCTTCAAAAACAACATATTCAATCATTATAGGTAGACTGCATGTCTAATTGATGTTCCTTCTCATCATACACATCACCAATAATAATAATATGGGTTTCCTATGATTTTATGTCATTCTAATGTATTTTGATATGTATTTGACCGTTAAATGCGCATTTTCGTTTTTTATGACACTAAAAGTGAGTTTTCAGTCCTCCCAGGAAAAATATGAATCTAATTGAAGTTTTTTATGTTTGACTATTTCATAAGTAGTTCTACCCATTTTCTCGTCTCATTTCACGAAATTTGGATGTCATTTAGTTAGTTTTGACCCAAGTACGCACCTTTTTGAAGGGCATCAAATCTTTAAAAACAAAATGTATTATCTTGATGGGAAGACTACACATTTGATTGATGTTTTGTCTATTCATACATATCAAAAATAATAATAATATGGTTTTCTTGTGATTTCAAGTGATTTTGAGGTCATTTTCTATATATATGAATGTTAAAACCACATTTTGATGTTTTATGAGACTAAAAGTGAATTTTCCGTCATCCCATCCAAACGACACATCTGATTGATGTACTATCAAATAGAACATATCAAAATTCATGCTATAGTTGTTTTGATATGATATCATGAGGAGGCCATTTGGATGGTTTTAACCCCTAAACACACCTTTTTAATGGGAATTAAATCTCTTAAATAACATATTCAGTCATTTCGAGTAAACTGCACATCTGATTGACATTTCATCCCCTCATACTTGTCAAAAATAACAATAATATGATCTTTCTCTGATTTCAAGTCATTATGAAGTCGTTTTCTATGGATCAGGTTGTTTAACACACGTTTTGGTGTTTTATGGCCCTAAAAGTGAATTTTAAGTCATCCCGATCAAATGACACCTTTGATGGATGTACCTTCTACTTGAAAATATAACAATTCATTAAAAAGTTTTTTTATCATATTTCATAGCATTATGAGGTTGTAAAACTTGTTTTGACCACTAGACACACCTTTTTAAAGGGCGTAAAATCTTTAAAAAATACATATTTAGTCATTTAGTGTAGACTTCATGTCTTATTGACATAACGTCTTCTCTTACACATCAATAATAATAATAAGATGGTTTTACTATGATTTATAGTCATTTAGAAGTCATATTCTATGAATAAAACTGTTAAATGGTTGTTTTTGTGTTTTATGACACTAAAAGTGAGTTTTTCCCCCAATGAAAATTTCAAGTCGGAATGAGGTTTCATCTTCCAAAAAATTTTACAGTTCACACTATGGTTTTGGTTTTCTGATTTCGTAGCATCCAGATTTCGTTCAGTTGGTTTTGACCTCCAAACACACCTTTTTAAAGGGAGCCGCATCTTTAAAAACCACATATTCAATCATTCTGAGCATACCACACATCTGATTGTTGTTTTTTCTACTCATACGCATCACGAATATTAATAAGATAGATTCCCTATGATTTTAGGTCATTTTGAGGTTGTTTTCTATGTATCTGATCATTAAATTCACATTTTAGTGTTTTGTGACATTAAAAGTGTGTTTTCCATCATATCGGTCAAACAAAAACTTCAATTGACATACCATCTAATAGACCATTTCAAAATTCATTACAAGGATGATTTACTCTGATTTCATGGAATTTAAAGGTTGTTCATCCGGTTTTGACCCCCACACATACCTTTTTAAAGAGCTTCAAATCTGTTAAAACAATATATGCAGACCATATCTCTGATTAATTGTTCATCTATTCTTATATGTTAAAAATTATAATAATATGGTTTTATTGTTAATTAATTCCATTATGAGGTCATTCTCTATGGATCTGGCTGTTAAAATCACATTTTGGTGTTTTTTGACACTAAAAATCCATTTTCAGCCCTCTCAGAAAAATGTCAACTCAAATTGACATTCCACAAACACAACTATTTTAAAAGTAATTCTAGGGTTGTTTTTGTCTAATTTAAATTCATTCAGATGTCGTTCGGTTGGTTTTGACCCCTCCACACACCTTTTTAAAAAGCATCAAATCCTTAAAAACTATCATTCAGTCGTTTCATGCAGGCCACATATCTGATTGATGTTTTATCTACACATACATGTCAAGAATAAAAATAAAATGGTTTTCCTATGATTTAAATTCATCATGAGGTCTGTTTCTATTTATTTTACCATTAAACGCATGTTTTGGGGTTTTATGACACTAAAAGTACATTTATCATCATCTCGGTCAAACAAAAACTCAAATTGACATACCATCTAATCGACCATTCCAAATTAACTTCATGTTTCTTTTAATCTCATTTCACAAGATTTGGAAGTCATTTGGCTAGTTTTGACCCCTGGACTCACCTTTGTAAAGGGCATCAAATCTTTAAAAATCAAATATTCAGTCATTCTGCACAGACCGCATGTCTGATTGATGTCTTGTCTACTCATACACATAATGAAAAAATAAGATGGTTTTTATATGATTTCAATCATTACAATATCTTTTTCTATAGATCTGGACATTAACCGTGCGTTTTAGTGTTTATTGACACTAAAAATACGTTTTCAGTCCTCCCAGAAAAACACCAGATCAGATTGACATTCCATCTACTCAAACACTTTTCTATTCCAACTATGGTTTTTTTCTCCTAATTTCATGGAATTTGAATGTTGTTCGGTTGGTTTTGACCCCCTAACACACCTGTTTAAAGGATGTAACATTATTAAAAACCACATATTCAGTCATTCCAAGCATACCACATATTCGATTGATATTATGTCTTCTCAAGTAAATCACGAATAATATTATTATTATTTTCCTATGATTTAAATTCATTTAGAGGAAATTTTATATGGATATGACCATTAAACACACGTTATTTTGTTTTATAATACTATAAGTGTTTTTCCATCATCCTCGTCAAAAAAAAAACTTAGATTGATGTATCATCCACTGAACCATTCAAAAATTCACTTCACAGTTGTTTTCTTTTGATTACACAGCATTCGAGGGGCATTAGACTAGTTTTAACCCCCAAACACATCTTTTTAAATGGTGTCAAATCTTTAAAAACCACATATTTAGTCATTCTAGGCACACCACACATCCAATTGACATAACCTCTTTTCATACACATCATGAATAATTATAAGATGATTTTTCTAGGATTTCAAGTCATTCTGAGGACATTTTCCATGGATCTGGCCATTAAACATATGTTTTGGTGTTTTATGACACTGAAAGTGTGTTTTTGGTCCTCTCAGTCAAACAAAACCTCTGATTAAAATTTATTCTACTTGAATAGTTCACAATTCCCTTCATGATTGTTGTCATATTATTTCATGGAATTTAGAGGTCATTTGGATAGTTTTAATCCCTAGATGCACCTTTTTAAAGGGAGTTAAATCTTTAAAAAACAGATATTTAGTAGTTCCATGCAGACAACGTGTTTTATTGACATGTCGTCTAATCATACATGTCACGAATAATAATAAAGTGGTTTTCATATTATTTTAATTCATTTTGGGGTCATTTTCAATGGATCTAACTGTTAAATCCACATTTTTGGTTTTTTATGATACTAAAAGTATGTTTTCTTTCATCCTAGTCAAATAAAATCTCCAATTGACATACCATCTATCTGATCATTTTAAAATTCACCTCATAGTTTTTTTTTTTACTTCATGGAATTCGGAGGTCATTTTTTTGGTCTTAACCCCTAACACATATTTTTAAATGGCATAAAATATTTAAAAATCACATATTCAATTGTTCCATGCCGACCACTCATCTGATTGGTGTTTCGTATGTTCATACACATCATGAATAATAATAAGATGGGTTTCCTATGATTTCAATTCTTTTGTTGTTTTTTTTCTTTGGATCTGACTATTAAACTTGCGTTTTCGTGTTTTATTCCAATAAAAGTGAATTTTCGGTCCTATGAGGAAAATTATATCTCAGATTGATATTTTGTCTACTAGACCATGTCAAAATTCAATAAACAGTTTTTTTCATCTGATTTCACAACATTTGAATGTCATTTGGTTGGTTTTGTCCCATGAACACACCTTTTTAAAGGGAATCAAATCTTAAAATACCACATATTCAATTGTTATGAGAAGATTGCATGTATGATTAACATGTTGTATACCCTTACATGTCATTAATAATAATACAATGGTTTTCCTATGATTCATGTCATTCCAAGGTTGTTTTATATGGATATGACTGTTAAATATAATTTTTTTAGTTTTATGACACTAAAAGGGAATGTTTTGTCATCCCAGTCAAACAGAACCTATAATTGATGTATTGTCTACTCGACTATTCCACAAATAATTTCATGGTTGTTTTTGTCTGATTTTGGGACATTTGAAGGTTGTTCGATTAGTTTTGACCCATAGAAACACATTATTAAAGTGCATGAAATATTTAAAAACCACATATTCAGTCATTTTATGGAGACCACATGTTCGATTGATGTTTTTTCGATTCTTATACCTCATAAATAATAATAATATGGTTTTCCTATGACTTCAAGTCATTATGTGGTCGTTTGATATGGTTTTGAACGTTAAACACGTGTTTTGGTGTTTTATGACACTAAAAGCATATTTTTCATCATCACAGTCAAAAGAAACCTTTGATCAATGTATTGTATTCTCTAACATTTCAAAATTTACTTAACGGTTTTCATTGTCTGATTTCATGGCATTTAGAGGTCTTTTTGATGGTTTGGACTCCCAGAAGCACCTTTTTTAAGGGAGTTGAATATTTAAAAACCAAATATTCAATCATTCCGCATAGAACTCCCATCTTATTGATGTGTCATCAGATTTCACATATCTCAAATAATAATATGAAGGGTTTCCTATTAATTCAAGTCATTCCATGGTTTTTTCTATGAATTTGACCATTAACCATACATTCTAGTCTTTTATGACACTAGAAGTTCATTTTATGCCATCCCAGTCAAACTTAACCTCTAATTGAAATACCTTATACTCGAACATTTTAAAATTAACTTCACCATCTTTTTATCTGATTTTATGGAATTTAGAGGTTTTTTAACTAGTTTTGACCCACAGATTCACCTTTTTAAAGGGCGCCAAATATTTAAAAACCAAATATTTAGTCATTTAGTATAGATGGCACATCCAATTGATTTTTTTTCTTCTTTTGCACATCACAAATAATAATAAGATAGTTTTCCTATAATTTCAAGTCATTCTGAGGTTGTTTGCTATGGATCTAACTGTTAAACACACGCTTTTGTGTTTTATGACACTAAAAGTGTGTTTTCTATCATCCTAGTCAAATAGAACCTTTGATTGACCAATATTCTTATAAACCATTTTAAAATTCACCACATAGTTCTTTTCTTCTGATTCCATGGCATTTGGAGGTTGTTCAGCTGGTTTTGACCCCCAGAAAAACCTTTTTAAAGGGCGTCAAATATTTAAAAACCACAAATTCAGTCGTTCTGTGATGAATGCATGTCTGATTGATGTTATGTCAACACTTAAACATCAAAAATAATAAAAATATGGTGTTTATATGATTTCAAGTCATTAGGTGGTCATTTACTATGGATCTGGCTGTTAAACATGCATTTTTCTATTTTATGGAACTAAAAGTGCGTTTTCAGTCCTCCTGGGAAAACAACACCTATGATTGATGTTATTTATACTCTACCATTTAAAAATTCACTTCGTGGTTGTTTTCATCTAATTTCATGGAATTTAGGGGTCATTTAACTGGTTTTGACCCCCTGAACGCACCATTGTAAAGGGCATCAAATCATTAAAAACCATATATTCAGCCATTCCGCACAGACCACAAGCCCGATTGACAAGTCTTCTACTCATACGAATTATGAAAAATAACAAGACATTTTCTGTGATTTCAAGTCACTATGATGTCATTTTATATAGATTTAACCATAAAACACATTTTTTGTTTTTTATGACACTAAAAGTGTGTTTTTTATCATCCTGGTCAAATGAAACACAGGTATAGTTGTGTGTACTTTCAAAAATGTATTTACACTGTATTCATATAGGTTTATGTAATTTAAAAAAATATGCATACCATACATATATTATATACACATTTCCACATACAGTATACAACATATGCATATTTTAGTTACACATAGTATGAATCTGAAAGAGGCATGGGAGGTATATATAATTTTAAACAATGTTACCATTATATAAAGGAAAGAAATATAAAAAAGGTAATGATGATATATTTGTAACCATTGTTTAAGGGAAAGGAATATCAAATGATTATTCAAGAATTTTTTACGTAATATAAGGTTTACTAATGTAATTCAGAAAATATATGTATACCATTGAATAAAATAACAACGATGATATATTGATAAAGTCACTTAACCTGGGATTTGCATATGAAAAAAAATCCTATATGGAAACAAAGGGTAAATAGTGAGAAAAAATTATTTTCTTGATTTACTTCATTCATACCTTCTACACTGTATTCAAAATTAATGAAAAAAAGTGAATATCAAGAATATTAATTAAAATATCAATAAAAGAATAACACATAGTATTGGAACACCTAAAGAAAAATTGAAGTGGAAAGAAAGTGACAAGACATGAATGTGGGACAGTCTTCCCTCTTAAGAACTAAAATTTCATAGTACACTCATTTTTAATTTTTTTTATGGACTACTCTAACCTGGAAAATTCAAATTTCATCAAAACAAAATGAATTTCATGAAACCTGAAAAATTCAGTTGGATGAGATTCAAGAAAGCAGACAAAACATGTAGAGTGGTCTCAAAATACCAAACTCTATTAGCCATAGAGATAGATATTTAAATATTATAGGGGGTGGTATTAATATATGAAAATGGATTTGAATCTTCCTGATAAATGTAATATTACATATCACATGTAGAATTTCAATTCAAAAGTCTTAATCACATCCTATCTATCTTCATTGCATTGAAAGTTCATAAGAAAAAAAATAAATGATTTTATTAAAGAAAATAATATATCTAAATATAAAAGAATATAAGTACAATTATAGCAGCATAGTTGATCAAACATAGAGGGGAATTCTATGGATTTTAGAATAATTAGTGATAAGAAATTTAGAATAGTGGAAAGAGAATTCAAAGAGAATTTATTGACAAAAATGGTTAAAAAACACTTTTACAAATAGTGAAAATGCACACACATAAAAAATATACAAAAACATCTCATTTTATTCAGTGATAAGAAATAAAACTAGAAAAATTGAACTTCTTGTTGGGTGAAAACCCAATCCCACGTCACTTTCCACTAAAGGATGGTGGCACACATATAATCTTGGATGGAAAATTCCTCCTATAACCGATGGTTTTTAGGATGGAACCCCTAAAGGGCCTATGTGTTGGGCTCAGAAGGACCTAGGATAGAGAAAAATTGATCCTGACAATTGGTATCAGAGGGATGGTGTAGCCTAGATGTGATGTAGGGTGAATTATTTCCCAAAAAAGTTTGAAAATTATGGAAGTTTCACATTTGAATCATGTGAATCCATGGCTCCTTGTGTTAAATGTCTTCTTGATAATTTGGGGTCAAGTATTGACTCCCAGTGATGAGAAAATGGTGGTGCAAGATGGTTGGATCTGATGTAGTATCATTAAAGGGGAGGCCCAATTGTGTGGTCTTTATTTCAAATGGAGGATTTTTTTCTTGAAAACCCAATCCCACATCGGTTTCCACAAAAGGATAGTGGATCACATAAAAAATTTTATGTGAAATTTCTCCTATCACCCATGGGTTTTAGGATGGAACCTTAGAAGGGCCTATGTGTTGGGCCCAAAAGGACTTAGGGCTGGAGGAAAATCGACCCTTCACTTCAAGATGTCATAAAAATAAATGAAGCTCTAGAGAACTCACATGGGATGGAATGAGAAAAAAATTACCAATTAGATGGAGACAACAGTGTCACATAAAGGAAATACAGCTTGATTTGGCTGGAAATTTGAATCAAAACCTAAATATATATCACATCATTCATTAATTTTATCAAGTTAACATATTCCCCAAGTAACTACACATAAATATTCTCAACAAAATAGTTTTCACAATTTAAATTTATCAAACATATTAAATTCAAAAAAAATACCACCATGCATGAAACATCGATAAATTGTAAATTTAGAATTAATTAAAAAAAATCAATGGTACAGTTGAATGGTAAGAAAAAAGGGACTATGGGAACATATATAGCCTATAAAAATAAGTAACAATAGTAGTTGAAATCCAAAATCTAATATACCTGGCTTCATCATATCAAAAAATTGAAAAGAAATTTATGAAGAATACATAATAAGAAAAGTTAATTCAATAAAATCTTAGGGATCCTGTTATAAAAAATAAATAATGGAAATTTAAGGAAATTCCTGATTATGAAAGAAGAATTAATAATATATAAAGATGATTTGAAACCCAATATTTTTCCTTGTAAGAATTTCCTGAGAAAATGAAAATTTGTATTCTCTTATAACATAAGATGGTTTTCATAGATGATTTGAAACCCCAGCTTTGTCCTTATAAGCATATCCTGAGGAAATAAAAAATTATATTATATTGCAACACAAACTGGTATTTTGTGATAACTAAGGTGGATTATGGTAATGATCATATATAAATTATCTAAAAACATGAATCAGTGAAAAAATATATTAACAAAATATAAATAAATTGTTTATTATAATATAAGTTTTTGAACATTATAGTATAGAAACATATTTTAGAATTTATAATGTATAGTATAAAAATATACAATACCCAATTCATTGATTTAAAATAATATACATCAATAGGTTATTCTCATGGTTGAATTTATATAGAAAGCCCACATAGATTAGGGAATTTGGGTAGTATAGTATAAAAAATTGAGAGAAGTTTAACCTTTTAGGCCATAGAAGAACTAATGGTCAGAGAGGAGGTGATGACCCGGCTATAAGAATTTCACAACTAAAATATGGTGAATATTTTATTTTAAAATCAAATAAATATGAGTAAATACATATAGTGATAAAATAATGGTAAATATGTTAAAAAAAATATTATCAAAACTTCAGAGAGTCAATACTGTAACAACAAACATATAGTGAACCTAAACATAGGATAAATTGCATCCACTAAACATCTTTAGAGTCAATACATAAAAAATTACAATGAAAATTAAAAAAATAACATGTATTGAACATTAAATATATATGGAAAATTTAATGAAAAACAATTTATAATTTTATTATATCTATATAATGAACAATTTAGGATAAAAAATACTAATTTTTTTGAAGAAACCCTATAGAAAATTATATATCAGGGTTGTTTTTAAATTCTACTAAATTCTAAAAATTCATTGTTAACAGTTTAATACTATAAAATTATAAAATTTATCCCTATAAAATTTTAAATTCTAACTGAACTTCTCATTATTTACCGAATCCAATTTTCATTTTATTATTTCCGTTATAGTATGTTTCTGATTAACTCAATCAATACAATTCAAAATACATAACAAATCCAAATAAGGATTTTTTCTATTTTGTATTTTTTAGTACTTGAGAAAAATTTTTAATGCACAAAAAATAGTAAAAGTAATCCAATGCATTTTACTACAGTTATAATCACAAAAATAATTATATATTAGATTCATGTTAATTATACCTTCAATTATATGTTATTGTTATCCATAATAATGATTTATAATTGAAGACACGTTATGTTTTTGATGCCTGTCAAAATTAATATATATTTAAATATGAAACTTAGTATAATGTAAATAGGTAAACAAGTCAAAATAAAATAAATAAATAATGGAACGAATAAAATTCAAAGAAATTGTGGAAAAACTTATAGTAAATGATTTAAAAGAAGAATCAATCCATGTATTAGTGATATTAGAAATGCCTTGCATGAAAAATGAAAAATGCATCAACTAATTATTGAGAAAAAAATTTAAAGGGATAATTTCAGATAAAAAATAAATATATAACAATGAATCAAACATTTCAGATAAAAATCATTTCAAAACAATTGAAAAATAAATATAATTTCAACATAACTATTACAGGAATTTGAATAAAAACTACAGGACAATTTGAAACCAACTGCATACCAATTATAGTCTAATTTAAGACCAATTATATAAAAAATTCATACAAATTGTAGATCAATTATTCAATCAAAAAAATGATTCACCACATTCATGGATTTCATTAAAAATTAAAAAAACAGATATGGGGTTTCATAAATCTAATCCATTCAACAAAAATTACAGAAGAACATGAAATACCAATTACATAAGAGAAATTTTACTGAAAAAAATCATATATGGAGTTTCTAAAATTAGGAACCTAAAACGAAATTCCAAAATAAAAAATTCAGTTTTTACTTTGACTAAGGAACAAAAAATTCTCACAATGTAACTCACCTACTAATAGGGTAGGGGTCACTAGCTACACCCTAGGGGAGGTTTTGTAGCTAGGGGGAGGATTGGTGACCATGGGGCTGGCGGTGACCAGCCTGTAGGGACGGCTCCAGGGCATGGGAGGGTCGGCACATGGGGGAATAAGGGATCAATGGAGTGGGGAGGCGCATGGTGCCTCAGGGAGGTGAGGGAGGGGGCTCGACGACGGGGAGAGGAGGGGGTAGGATGGGATCTCCATGGATGGGGGAGGCGGCGCGGTGCAGCGAGGAGGTGGGCACTACTACAAATTGGGGCAAGGGATGCACTAACTTTTATCCGCGCTAAGAAAAAAGAGCTGATAAAAGCCCTGCCTTTATCAGTGCTAGCTATAAGTGCTGATAAAAGGATAGATTTATCATCTTTATCCTTAGCATTGATAAAAGTTTTTAATAAAAAATACTATTAATATATATATATAATTATTTTATTTATATTTAAAAAAATTATTTATTTACATTAATTAAAAAAACATGTTTATAATTAATATAAATTTGATATATTGTAATATTTTTTTAATAATTCAAATATATAAATATAATTTTTTTAAAAAATACTTATAAGATTATAAATATATAGATATATATTAAAATAATTATAAAAATTATAATAAGTTTTTAAAATAATAAATATATTTAATATATTGATGCGTGAGTATAATTGATGTAATATGATCATAAATTTTATTTGTCTACATGATTGTGAGTTATGTTTCAAATGTTATGATTTCTTATATTATGATGACATGTATGCATATGTTATATATGTGTTCATCATTATAAATATTCATTTATAAATTGTCACCTGTATGATTCATTCATGTTAATACCCATAAACTTATTATGGTCTCCTAAATATTTATAACAATACAATGAATATATTTAAATAATAAATATATTTATTATAATTATAATTATAATTTTTTAATTATATTTAAATACCTTTTAAATATATTTATTTATAATTATTATTGCAACTAAATATATATCTGTTAAAAGTGCTACATCTTTCAAAAAAATAATTATAAAATCAAAATAAAAACATTTATTATAATTATTATAAATATACTTATTTGTATATTAATAAATATGTATATATTTAAAATTATATACAAATATTTATAAATATATTTATTTATAATTATAATTATTATAAATATATTTATTTATAATTATAGTTATTATAAATATATATATTGAAATAAATATAAAATTTTAATAAATATATTTATAATAATTATAATAATTATAATAATTATATATAATTATACAAAAATATTTATAAATATATAAAAATATTAATAAATGACTATATATATTTATATTTATATTTATAAGTATAATTATATACATATATATATATGTCAATAATTATAAATAATTATAATATAATAAATATATTTATTACGATTATAAATAAATATTTATTAATTTATAGATATAATTATATATATATATATATATTACATGCTTGGGGGTACAATTATAATTAAACACACACACACCTTACACAAAGGCCGGAAAGGTAGGCCATAGCCCCCTTATGGAATATCCTACCCATCAAGCCTTATTTGTTCAATACATGGCCTGTATACCCAGTGGGAATGAAACCCATTACATGGACTGTAGGCCTGGGGGCCAGGAAAGCTCATTACATGGCCCATAGGCCGATAATTTTGACCTAAAGGTCCACTGGTGAATTGTGTTGCTGCAATACCTGAGCAACTACAGTACTAGCTCCAGTGTTACAGCCACAATAGTTCTTGTTACAATGCCCACCACCACTATAGTGCCACCATTTCTACAGTTCCATCGCTGCTAGAGTACCGCTATAGTGCTATTACAGTACCTGTGTTCCATGGGTTTTGAACCCCCAACCTCGATGTAGTATTATGGGGTGCTTACCACTATTCCAAACCACAACTACAATAAATATATATTTATTTAAATAATTATAAGATTATAAAAAGTATATTTATTATATTTATAATTATAAATTTTTAATTATATATAAAGAAATTTTAAATAAATTTATTTATATTTATAAGTATATATATATATAAGTAATTATAAAATTATAAATAATATATTTACGATATTTCTAATTTTATAATTATATATTATTATTATATTTAATATATATAATTATTAAATTATAAATATAATAAATATATTTATTATAATTTTATAACTATTTAAATATATATATTTATAATTATAAACAAATATATATTTATTTAAACAAATTTAAAATTATAATAATTACTGATAATAATTATATTTAAAATAATTTTATAATTATTTAAATAAATATATATTTATTTATAATTATAATTATAAATATGATAAATATATATTATAATTTTCTAATTACAAATAAATATATATCTATTTGAATAATTGTACAATTATAATAAATATACTTATTATATTTACAATTTTATAAATATATATAACAATATAAAGAATTTATTAACATTAGTCTTTATCAACACTAAAAAATCTCTGCTAATTTTTTTATTTATCAGCGCTATAATTATAGCAATGATAAAAATACTATTTATCAGTGCCTTTTTGAAAGTACTGATAAAAACCTTATGTTTTCTTATAAAAAAACCTAACAGATCACCGTCTTCCTCACACCTTTGAGCCTTCATGGAACCACAGTGTTTCCGCCACCACTCTCCTTGTCCTTCTCCTTCTCCTCCACATTCGCCTCTGCCTCTACCTTGGCCTCCACCCACCTTCACCGCCACATGCCTTCACCACCACTTGCCTCAAGCTTTCACACCTTCACTATCGGTCACCTCAAGGTTTTGCAGAAATCAGAGCTCCACTGCCTCCTCTACTACACCAGCCGCTACCTCTGCTGCCCTCACCTTCGTCGTTGCTCGCTCCCCAAAAGGTATACTTCATGGTACGGTATGTTCCCATAATTAATTGATTGTTTGGTTATTAACAATCCAAATAATTTTAGATTAGTATGAATGATTTTTTGTTCATTGTATTCTTTATGAAGATAATTCTTGAGATGTAATAAAATTATTTTTGGTTAAAGAATACTTTTCTTAAAAAATAAAGTTTAGGACTATGCATTATTGATTATGTATTACACTATAAATGAAGGTAATGAACTTTTGACTATATTGTGATATTATTCATTAGGTTATAAGGAGTTTTAAAAATATAAATTTAGATTTTCTCATGCCACACTATTTAGAGTTAAAGAGATGGATTGTGCTGTGTTTTTTAGAGTATAAATTTTGAATGGATTTTATTGTATTTCCCTATGTTAAACTATAATAAAGGTTATATCTATTGAATTTAAAGAATCCATAATCCTTCAAACATAGAGGTTGTAAAGTGAGAATAAGAGATTTAGTTTCACCATATTGATTGTCTTTGAAATTATAATATGGTGGATGGAAAATTATCATGATAATGGTGTCCATGAAAAACATGGATAGATCATGACCATTGATAAATTATTATGAAGAGATGGTAAAGAGTTTAGATATTATTTTAGGAAGATCATGGAATTATAGAGAATTGATATAGGAATATAAAGAGAAACATTATGTAAATTCACTGAGGATTTGGTTATTATTGATTAGTAATGTTAAAGAAGAGGGGGAATAAAGAGTTCATTAAATTTGAAGAATATGTTGAAAAAATATCTACCAATAAAGTAATTTTTTTTATTATTAAGGATTAAACTCATACACTTGAGGGGTATTAATTCTAATTCTATAATAAAGAAGTGAAATTTTATCTATATATGTAGTTTTAAACAAAAAGGTATAATGATTTTTTTGTAAACTTTATACAATTAGTGAACTTGGTGGGTTTTAGTACATCAATGAATCACTTATATATACTCCTTGGATGTAGCTAAATTTATGGGAAAAAAGAAAAATCACTTGCATCATGTACGTTATTGGTTTATAAGGTTAAATGATTAATATAGGGACACCTACAGGTAATCATTGAATTCATGGTAAATGGTTGTTAAAATACCAAAATATAATATGAAAGATTCCTATAGATTTATAAGATTCCCTAGAAAAAATAATCCCCATGTAAATCTCACAAATTTTTGAACACATGGCTACCATGACCATAATAGAGAAGAAGAATAGAGAAAATGTACAAATAAGGTGGAAAGAAGAGATAAGTACAACTTAGTTAATGAATACCATGATTTTTAATAGAGAATCACTAAGATTAAAGTTAATATGATAGGGAAGGAATGGGTTTTTAGAATGAGGAGAGTCTCTCAGGCTTCTAGATAAGTAGGTGAGTGAAATGATATTCCTCCTGGTAAATTCATATTTTTAAAATTAAAAATTTTCATATTTTAAAAATGCTTCATGGGATCTATACATTTCCAAGATTTATATTCATGGGGTTCATGAAACTATCTTCCTCGAATGTGTGAACACCAATTTTGTTAAATGTATTTCAAACCAAAATTTTGGGTGATTTGAAAGTGTTAAAAACGTTAGAAAATGCTGTTTTATTTTTAAAGTGGTGAGTTAACCCATGTGATCTATATTTAAAATGACTTTTTTTACCTTGGTTAATTTTTATATCAAATGTTTTGGGTGTTTAAATATTTTAAGATTTCAAGATTAGATGGATTATTTTAAAAGGGTGTTTTTTCCCATGTGGATTGGATTTTGAAACCTATTGTGTATTTGAATGTTTTTCAACGGCCGTTTAAAGGGTATTTTGAATTCCCATTTGAATTTAAAAGGTTTTTTGATAAAATTGGTCAGAAGAGTAGACTGGGATGACTTTTATAAATGAAAAAATGTCTTTAAATTCCATGAATTTTTAAAAGGCGAAGGACCATTTTAAATTTTATAAAAAATGAGTTTTCATAAAAGGTTTGATACCCTCTTAAGCCCCCTTTATTCTTGTTTGACCATTGTAGATTGTGATCCCATGTGGGCATATTTATTATTTATGACCTGGTATGATGGAATTTATGGGGATGTTTATAGGTTTAGTAGTGATGAATTAGTTTCCTTATATCCAGTTCAGGTCTTTTTATTGATACAGCTTGGTGATGATGCCCATGACACTATAATCCTTTTTATGATAATTTAGGGGTTTTATCTCTCTACTTGTATTGTATCCTTTTCCATTTATGTTATTGTTTTGAACATATTTTCTTGTCATTTTCCCCATGTTGTTTTACTTGACATAGTGGTCCTCGATTGTGTTCTTTCTTCCTTCTTTGAATGGTTTTCTTTTCATATTTTTTGAAAAGGGATTGTGAATGGTTTTTAAAGAAAGAAAAAAGAAAAGCATGATTTTGAAGTGTTTTCAAACTATTTTAATGAGTTTCTCAAATGAGAACATTTATAATGGTTTTTATTTTAAATTTCAAGAATATGTGAGTTTTGAAAATGGGGTTTTAGGCCACCATGCCTAGTTTTATGGAAATAGTTAGTTTTCAAACATGTTTTAGAAAACTGTATAATAGTTGGAAACCTCTTTGAGTTATGAAATGTTTATTTCAAAAATAGGTATTTATGAAATAGTTTAAAGATATACTTTATAAAGGTAATTTTACCAATAGGTATTTTCTGAGTAAAAATGTTTTCCAAGTAATTTTTTTCATTTTATGAAAATCTTAGAAAAAGGGTTTAAATACACTTTTCTATGTTACAACTTATTTAGTAAAACATTATATAAAATTTTTATTTTTTTAATTTGTTTCAAACTAGATTTTTTAGTATATAATACCAATGTGATATCTTATATTTGGTAGGATGTAGAGACTTATTGGACTTTTAGATCATGCCTATATTTTAGAGGTCCAGGCTTGTTGTTACTTGTTTTTCTTCCTTTGGATCTTCTGAGAGGGATATATGGTTGGATGGTGACCGTAGTTGAACATATTTTATGTATTTATTTTTTTAAATAATAATATCACTGAATCAAAGAGGATGTATATGAATAAATAATGTATGAATTTCAATCGTCTTATAAAAGAGTATGAAGATTGAGTGAAAGAGTTCATCATGTTTGCAAAAGATCATGCATATGACCCTTGTAAAATACTTTACTCATGTTTCTGTCTTTTTTATTCAAGAATAATTGGAATATAGGAGTTGGAATAACACTTGATTTGTCTTAAAATAGATTAAAGATATAAATGTCAGAATAAACAAATAGAAAAAGAAAATGATGCTAGTGGCTGGGATAGCATTGTGTTTTATGGATCATCTGATGTGATTAAAAGTGTTGGCAATGAAGAAGACCATATCGAGTATGTGATTATAGATGTGAATGATGATGAAGATTGTATTGAATAAATGATAATTATAGTTAAAGATAATATTTATGATTGTCCAAAATTGTTTTAAAAGTTAAAAATTTGTTCAAATATGTCATTTTATGATGGTTGCACTAAATATACAACATTGTTAGCTATAATGAAGGTGTATAATTTGAAACAGGCAATAGGTGGAGTGATTATAGTTTTATAGAATAACTTTCTCTCTTGAATTTCTTGCTCCCAGGATATAATGATCTCTCTATCCAAACAAATGACACCAAACAAATGCTACACTTGATGGATATGATCTCTAAAAGAATAAGTGTCTGCCCAAATGACTATATACTATTTATCAAGGACCAAAAGTCACTTATAGAATGCCCATAGTGTGGTGATTCTCGATACAAGAAAGATGAATATGTTCCGAAGAAATTTGTATGGTACATTTCAATCATTCCAATGTTTAGTCCCCTATATGGAAGTGATGAGATTACAGTGAAATTAACGTGACACAAAGATACAAGAAATAAAGATGGTAAACTACATCACTTGGCAGACTCTCCCCAGTGGATGAAAATTGATCATGAGTATCCTGAATTTGTAAATGAGTCAAGAATCCTTGATCTTGCATTATCTATAGATGGGGTGATTCCTTTTTGTTTTCAAAGAAGCACTCACATAACATGGATGATTATGTTGGTAAATTATAACATTATACCATGGTTATGCATGAAATTAAAATACATTCGGTTATCTATGATTATATTAGGGATAAAACAACTGGGTAATTATATTGATTTTTATTTGGATCCATTAATAATGTATTTAAAATTATTATGGGATTTATGTGTTACATTGTATGATACTTACAGAAATTAAGAGTTCATTTTGAGAGCCATGTTGTATGGGATAATAAATGACTTTTATTCTTATGGAAAATTTTTAGGATATAGCATTAATGGAACTCAAGGGTGTCCCATTTTTGAACAAGGTACACTGTCAATTAGGTTTAAACATTCATCAAAGATTGTGTTTCTATGACATCATAGATTTCTACCCCGACGACATAAGCAGAAATCGTGGACGACATATTTTTATGGAAGTTCAGAAGAACGTAAAATTTCATCTCATCTAAAATGTGATAAACTGTTTGAGAAAGTAAAATATGTGGACACTAATTTTCATAAACAGTTTTTCAAAAACCTTATGAAAACTAATTGGGAAAATATATCAATTTTTTTAATTACCATACTAGAATTTTTTGTGTGTTAGACATTTTCTTGATGTTATGTATGTTGAGAAAAAAATATGTGATAGTTTCATCGACATGTTTCTAAATGCACCCAGAAAAACAAAGGATGGAATTAAGTCAAGGTTGGACATGGTTGATAGGGGAATATGAGAAGAGTTGGCAGCAGTGAAGGGTGAAAAATGAATTTTTCCTCCACCAACTGCTTACACTCTTTCTATGTAGGATATATATTAGTTTTTTAACTTCTTTAATAATGTAAAGGTTACATGGGTTTATTCATCAAATACCACAAATATTGTGTCAATGACTGATTTAAAGTTAAAAGGTCTGAAATCACATGATTTTCATGTTTTGATGCAAGATCAAATTAATGTAGATTTATGTTTCATTATTCACAATAATGTATATAATACATTAACCAATATGTTTTTCTTCTTCAAAGCTATATTCAGCAAAGTTATAGATCCGATGAAATTTCCAACTATTGAAAGAGAAATTTATGTCATATTTTATGAATTGGAAATGTTCTTCCCGCCAACATTCTTTGAAATAATGGTTCACTTGGTGAGATAGATTCGACTATGTGGTCCTATAAACTATAGATAGATTTACCCCATTGAATGGTATATGAAGATTTTTAAAGGTTATGTTAAAAATAAAATTCAACCAGAGGGGTGTATTATAGAGTGATATATTGCTAAGGAATACATTGAATTCTGTATCAAATACATGTCTAGTGTGGAAAGCATTGGGATACCAAAATATCATCACATTGGGTGGCTTTTGGGTGAAGGAATTTCTTGAAGAGATGTTTTTATAATCAATATTACAGATCAGGAGTAGGCCCACCTTTACATTTTTCATAACATTTTCGGTTATTCACCATAATTTGAAACCCACAATGAAATTCCTAGGAATTTGAATCCATCAATGGATGAAATATGGATATCAAATACATAAAATCAATAGTTTATAGGTTGGTTTCATGACTATATTTTTAAGTATTCATATGAAAATATGAATTCAATTTCATAATGAATTCTATGGATAGCTAGAGGACCAAGTGTGCATGTATTATTTTTTAATTTTTGTATAATTAATGGTTATAAATTTTATAAAAATGAACATGATTAAGACAGTACCATGAAAAATAGTGGAGTTTCACTTGTGGATAAAGAGATTCATGTTTATAGTATTACAACATAAATCCAATTTATGTAAATATGTCGTACTTTTCCATCATCAAACAAATATGGTAGTTTTATTATACAACATTCCAAGTGCCGATTTTTCAATGCATGTGTGTTTATAATAAAAGTTCTGTTAAAATAGATGAATTGGGATTCGTGAAAGTGGATTTAAATAAGTAAGGGCGCAAAGATTAATTGTTTATAATGGCATCGTAGATAGTAAAAGTATTTTATGTTCCAGATCCTATAAACCAAAAGTGGTCAATTGTTCTATTATTGACTAATACGACTGATGTTTCTAATGAAAATTCAATTGAGTATGAACCTTGTATTGGGTCATCACAATCATTTAGTAGAGGTCTCAATGTAGATGGTGTTTTTTTTATTAGAGGACACCATAATGAATGGATTTGGATAGTTGATAGAGGGGTTAAATCCCTTCATCATTTAAAAAAAGAGATTTCAATAATCAAGTTATTTTTTTCATATACATTGTGTTACCTCATGTTATTATCTATTAGTTGCTACATTTATATAATCAAAATTAAATATTATACCACTTTTTCATATAATGACTTATTCATGTGCTTGTGCTCCCAATCCTGAGGAACAATAGGTCACTCAACCTATTTTCGCTCGCAGTGTAGAGGAACAATGACATTCTACATGTACTGGTGCTCCCAATCCTAAGGAACAATAGGTTTCTCAACCTATTTTTATTCCCAATGCAGAGTTATGATGACCATATACATGTGATGATGTAACCAATCCAAAGGAACAACATAATGATTATATTTAATCCAAGGAAATGGTAAGTGATGAAGGATCGATTTTGTAGAAAAAAAGGAGCATCCTAGTTTCATGGTGTTAGAAAAAATCATTAAGGAAAAAAGTAAAGGTATCAAATATGAGGTCGGATGGAATGCGTGTGACCATCATGTTAACCCAAACAAGGTCATGTTTAGTAGATATATTGGAATCATCACTCTTTAATACATGTTGATTGTTGTATATTTGTGGCACCATGTTGTGATGATGATTAAGACACTGATGTGGGAATAAATTATGGTAACATTGTGATATCATTACTTTATTTTACTAAAAAATAAAATAATGAATCATTGAATTAATCTTCATCATCCCTTTCAGAGTCCATTTATAGTAGATGACTCCCAAAAGTAATATTTATTAATGCTTCGTGGAAGGATTCACAGAGGATTTTTAATAATTCTAATGAGATGTAATCTTAAAGATATTGAATGGAAAATAAACCCCACCCACCTTATATGTATGAACACTTTATAACCCAAGAACCATGGGATGCATCTACTAGACATCGTGAAGATGTGTCTTTTCAAGTACATTGTGGCTAGTAATAAATTTTTTCATAATTCATGTATTCATCACTTTGATTGAGAATTTTTTATTTATGAAACAACAACTGAGTATTAAAATTAAGGAATGGGCAGAAAAACCAATGTACCCCTACCATAAAGTGAGGATTGGGTACGCTTCACTTGAAAAAAATTGGTATGCATTTCCAATATATTGTAATACTTTTCTGTGGCATGAAATAAGAGCATAATTATGTTCCTCTATTTATATAAAGATTCATGACTCCAAATCCAAATTCAATTAAATCTCACGCTATGTGCTATGGAATTAAGAACATGTAAATAAATATGGAATACTAATTGTTGAAAAAACACAAAAATTGTGTAAAACATGTGTAATTATGACATAATAAAAATCATTTTTTCTTAAAATTGATATTAGATAACATTGACTACTTATTTTCTAATATTTTCTGTCAAACATAGTCACAAGAATCAAAAACACCTATACCAGATGAACACCAACTATCGAGGGCATTGAAGCAACCAAAAAATTATGTCCACTTCAAAGGTGAAAGTTTTACAGTGACACCCTGAACATATTTTGAGAAAAAAAGGAGGATAAAGGTTAAGAAATAAAAGAGATGAGAGAAAGATTAGATTCCCTTGAATAACAATTCCAATGGAAAACTGAGTTACTATAAAATGTTATGATAAGGAAGAAAAGTTAAGAAACAATTCAATAACAACCATTGCATGAAGATCCCCACCCACCCCCACCAGCTTTGAGGTGAACCATTGATCGTACAATGATTCACTGTTTTATTCCACCCTTACACCGCTGTTTTAAACTAGTTTTGTAATGAATATTACAAATATAATAATAAATTTAACTTTATGTTTTAATCATTTAATTAATTTTAATCAACATTATAATGGGAAATGTTACTTGTTTTTATTATTTCAATGTTGGTGGAGGTGATTTGGAGGGCCCTTGATGAAGTGGAATAAAAATGGGCCAAAATTGCATGGACCCATGGACATCTGTCCACTGTTTTGAATAGTACACAAAATATGTGCATCCAAATGGGATGATATTTTTTGTTCCTTTCCAAAATTTAATGGGATACATTTTATATTAAAGAACCCAATCCTGATTAGACTTCTATAGGGCCCATCCCAGCTGATCTGTCCAAGCCACCGAATTTGGACCAAGTCAAATGTGGTGTTCTGTATTTTATCAATATCTTGATCTGTATTTATCCAAATGGTACTAAACTTTCGGTGGAGATAGAAAAACGTTAGGGCTGCAACTTTTCTATTTTCTCCAAAGCGCGATAAGGCTGTCTGAAGACTGAAATGCATGGTACAAGTGGATTGATGAAATCTGTGTGACTAAAACCACCTTCTAATTTTCCTATAAAAGGGAACCAAGGGAACCTCATTTGCAAGTTCGGCCAGGAGGCAAGGTGATGACATTTTGGAGTACCCAAGAGGTCTTCTCAACATCTGTATAAGTTCTGGAGTCTATGGGAAGTTATACTTCAACATCTTCTTCTTCTCCCTCTCCCATGGGTTTCTAAACCCCTTGTGATCACCCGAGGAGGAATGTGATGTAATCTCGAGCTTCAAAGTTGTATTATTTTGAATGATATTTTTAATTCCAGGTTGTATGTTGTTTTCCCTCATCCTCTATTTTTATTTAATCGATTTATATACTGGTATGTTATACTCAACTCAAATGATCATGTTTGGGGGTACCCTTTCATGTGATGTTTCACAAACCATTCATCCCCTTTTCTTCCCTCATTCAATTGCGGTATTTGTGTGGTTCATATTGATCAATTGAACTCACATAAGCACTGTCAAGATTATTCACATTTATTTCATGGTATCACAATGAAATAACGTGCAAACCTGGACAGCACATCGAATTCTTCATGTGTTGCCTTGGTGAGTTTCGGTTATGATGTTGAACACAAATCACCCAATCATCGGCGGTGTCCGGTGAATCGTTATGTGTTTTAGAATGAACCCTAGGAGGTATCCTGGTATAAAATCAGTAATATTCTGGTTCTAGGTATTACAAACCAGGTATTAAAAGATCATAACCCCATCCCTTGAAGCGATTAAGGATGTGCATCATGAGACTTCCTCGGGTTGATCACGTTTAATCAATCTTGTTCATTTCTACTTTGTTTTATCGCTTTCATTTCCTATTTTCATCATTAATCATAAAACCCCAAAGTTTTACAAAACCTAATTTACCTTCTACTTCCATAATCAAAACCCTCTTTTTAAATTAATGGTCTAAGGCTCCGTCGAGAGACGACCTAGGTTTGCTGCTATACTGCAGAAATTCTAGTCAAAATTAAACAACTAATTTGACGCGCTCGACAATGCGATCAAATTTTGGTGCCATTTCTGGGGATCCAAGATCATTTTTTTTCTTTATTTCCTTTTATTTGTTTATTTTACTTCTTAATTAGTACTCTTTTAAATACCCCACCCCCATTTGATTGTTTTTATTTTGGTTTTTGTCTTTATTTTTGGTTGTTTTTAGTGTGTTCGTTCTCACTCTCTCTCTCTCTCTCTCTCTCTCTCTCTCTCTCTTCTTCTCCATCTCCCTATATATAATTCTGTATTATAATATTATATTCCCTTTTTAACCTTTTTAAGTGATTTCATCCATATTCAAAAAAAAAATTCACATCTTATTTGCATGACCTTATCTGGTAAAGAAACACTACTTGAATTTGACCCTGAAATTGAAAAGTCACTTCACACACAAATCAAGGCATCTAGAGAAGGTCAATAAAGTAACCCTAAGGAACCCCATTTGGAACCTCAAGTGGTCTTAAACAAATCAAAAATCGAACCAAATCAAACCCAAGAAAACATGGCTGCAAATAATCGAACTTTAAAAGAACTGACCACCCCTGATGTGGAGTACCAACCTGCATACATCCAATATCCCGAGGAAGCAGTAAACTTTGAGCTGAGATCAGGTCTCATACACCTTCTTCCAAAATTCCATGGTCTTCCCGGTGAGGACCCTCACAAAAATCTCGAAAAATTTTACATAGTGTGCTCCACCATGAAACCCCAAAATGTGTCTAAGGACTTAATCAAGTTTAGGGCCTTCCCTTTCTCCCTTGATGGTGTAGCCAAAGATTGGCTATACTATTTGCCTACCATGATTGGTGGATGGATTGACCTTTAAAGACTCTTTCTAGAGAAGTTCTTCCCTGCCTCCCGAACTGCATCAATTAGGAAAGAAATCTATGGAATTAGGCAACCACAAGGAGAGACCCTTCATGAATACTGGGAGAGATTGAAAAGACTTTGCTCAAGCTGCCCCCACCACCAGATTAGTGAACAACTATTAATACAATACTTCTATGAGGGACTCATTCCCATGGATTGTGGAATGATTGATGTTGCAGCTAGTGGTGCCCTATTTGATAAAACTCCTTCCGCTGCTCGTGACTTAATATCCAACATGGCTCAAAATGCACAACAATTTGGTACACGAGTTATTTCACTAACCCGAGGAGTTCATGAGGTAAGTCATTCAGCCCTAGAACAAAAGGTAGATACTAAACTTGATGAGATGCATACCCTTCTAAGGCAATTATCTCAAGAATAAGTTAACTCACACTCTACTTCTATTCCATTACATTGTGGTATTTATTCTGATAACACTCATTTTTCTGACCAGTGCACACAACTTCAAGATTCATCTGAGTCTTGTGTCGTTGTGTTCCCAGGGCGTCCATTCTAACAAGCACCTCCCTTCAAGCAAGAAAAATTCAGGCCAAATCCAAATCCAGGGTGGCAAGAACAACCCCAATACCGACAAGGAGGAAACTCAACCTACCCCAAGCAGAATTGGTGTCAACAAGGGCAAGGTATGAAAAATTTTTATCCTTCAAATTCTCAAAACAATCATCCTCCTCCTCCCAAATCTGAACCAAGCCTCGAGGACATGGTGAAACAAATGGCAACCCAGAACCTCCAGTTCCAACAGGCCACACAATCAGCAATTCAAAATTTACGAACACAAGTGGGACAATTGGAAAACACCATCAGTGAGCTTAAGATTCAAGGGTCTGGACAACTACCATCCCAACCCATTTCCAATCCGAAGGACAAAGGTAATGTTTGTGCAATTACACTTAGTAGTGGTAAAGAAGCTTCTCCTTCTACTAATACTACACAAAAGGTATGTCCCCCTCTTGAAAACACTCTTTCTCCACCCATGAAAGATTCCAATGAAGAAAAACAAAATAAAAACTACAATAAAATTATCATTAAGGATTCCCATGAACAATAAATTTCTCTTCCTTTCCCTCAAAGACTCTCTAAATCTAAGAAAAAATTTGGTAATGAGATTGAAAATGAAATAATGGATACATTTAAAAAATTTCAAGTTAATATCCCGTTATTGGATGCAGTCAAGCAAATTCCCCATTATGCCAAATTTCTTAATGAACTTTGCACCCATAGATGAAGGCTGAAGGGGAATGAGAGAGTCAACTTGGGTAGGAATGTCTCAGCCTTGATTCAACCAGAAATGCCAACCAAATGCAAGGATACGATCACATTCACGATACCGTGTACCATAGGGGAGACCTTATTTTTTGATGCTATGCTAGATCTAGGTGCTTCCATTAATGTAATGCCTCACTCCGTGTATGCTTATCTACAGGTTGGAGAGCTTCAACCAACATGAATTGTTGTGAAACTTGCCAACCGGAGTACAACACATCCAAAAGGAGTGATTAAGGATGTCCTTGTTAGAGTGAAGAATCTCATATTCTCCTTTGATTTCTACATTCTTGATATGCAAGATACCTGAACCCAAGGACATGCTCCTCTCATACTTGGGAGGCCATTCCTCAAAACAACAAAGACGATCATCAATGTTCACAATGGTACATTGTCCATGGAATTTGGTGGAGAAGAGGTAATTTTTAACATCTTTGAGGCTATGAAACACCCCGATGAATTGCACTCTACTCTTCCTGTATATTCGATGGAAGTGCTCTCAAACGATGTACACACACACAATTCTCTCCTCAACCCAAACTCTAATTCATTTTTTTTCTTCACCCTTGAATGATTTGAGTGATGATTCATGTTTTGAGTGTTTTTTGGATTCTGAAAAGTGTAAATTTTGTTCTTTATTTGATGAGTGTGTTCATTCTGAGGTACCCATGATCGTCGATGATTCTGCAAATCTCATTTCTATAGATTCTCTATATTTAGAGAATAAACATGAGCGAATAGAAATTTTAATGGACCTCACTCCCCCTAAATCCCCTCCCTCAATCCAGAAACCATCGGTGTTGGAGCTTAAACAACTTTCTTCTAATTTAAAATATGAATATCTTGAGGGTATTGACCAATTTCCCGTCATTATTTCCAATAAACTCTCTCCACAACAGGAATTGAAACTGCTCAAACTTTTGAGAGAGTGTAAAAAGGCAATAGGATGGACATTGGCTGATATTCCCAGGATTAGCCCATCTATTTGTATGCACCATATACTTTTGGATGATGAGGCTAAGCCCGTAAGACAATATCAACGCCGGTTGAATCCCACTCTCCATGAAGTGGTAAAATTGTAAGTCAGTAAATTACTTGTTGCGGGGATCATTTATCCTATATCTGATAGTAAATGGTCTAGCCCAGTGCAAATTGTGCCTAAAAAAATAGGAATAACAGTTGTGTCAAATGAAAGGAATGTGTTGGTTCCAACAGGTGTGAAAAACAGTTGGCGAGTCTGTATTGACTACCGTCGACTGAATCAAGCCACGCGGAAGGACCACTTTCCATTACCTTTCATTAACCAAATGTTAGAAAGATTGGCCAGTAAGTCCCATTATTATTTCCTTGATGGATATTCGGGTTATTTTAAAATCCATATAGCCCCTGAGGATCAAGAAAATACCACATTTACCTGTCCATTTGGCACATTTTCATACAGAAGGATGCCATTCGGTCATTGTAATGCTCCTGGTACTTTTTAGCGATGTATGTTGAGTATTTTTTCTGAGTACTTTGAGGGTTGTATGGAAGTATTTATAGATGATTTCACGGTATATGGATCTTCTTTTGATGATTTTTTGGAACACCTAGGTTCTGTCCTCCGCCACTGCATTGAAAAACATCTTGTTTTAAATTATGAGAAATGTCATTTTATGGTTGAGCGAGGGATAGTTCTTGGGCATGTCATTTCAAATAATGGAATTCAAGTTGATGAATCTAAAATTGAATTAATTTCAACCCTTCCATATCCAAAATTTGTTCGTGAGGTGCGATCTTTCTTGGGTCATGCTGGTTTTTACCGCCGATTCATTAAAGACTTTAGTAAGATTGGACTTCCATTGTCCCGGTTATTGCAAAAAGATTCAGAGTCTGTGTTTGATAAAAATTGTGAGGATGCATTCAATTCACTAAAAAAGAGTCTCACATCACCTCCTATAATCCAACCACCAAGGTAGGATCTCCCCTTCGAGCTTATGTGTGATTCCTCTAACTTTCCAGTTGGGGCAGTCTTATCACAAAGGGTTGAGAAGGATCCTCATGTCATTGCATATTCCTCACGTACCCTTGACCCTGCCCAGGTAAACTACACAACCACTAAAAAAGAACTCATTTATATTGTGTTTTCCTTGGAAAAATTCCGTTCATATCTTCTTGGGTCAAAAGTGATTGTGTTCTCTGATCATGTTGCCCTTCATTTCCTTCTAAAGAAACCTAAAGCCAAACCCCACCTCATTCGATGGATGCTCCTCCTCCAAGAGTTTGACCTTGATATTAGAGATAAGAGAGGGGTGGAGAATGTGGTAGTTGACCACATTAGTAGGATTTCCCCACCATTGGACCATCATGTTGACTCACCCATACCCATTGGAGAATTCTTCCCTCATGAGGACCTTTGTGATATTGTGGACCTTACCCCCTGGTATACATACATTGTGAATTTTCTAGCAACATCTATGGTCCCCACTAATTTTAGCATTTCACAATCCCATATACTTAAGCATGATTCTCATTGGTACATTTGGGATGAACCATAATTTTGGAGAATTTTTAGTGACCAAGTAGTTCGTCGGTGTGTCTGTGACCATGAGTTCACCTCTGTTTTGACCTTTTGACACACCTTGGCATGTGGGGTCCACTTTGGCTCTCAACTTACAGCTCTAAAGGTCCTTAACTCAGGACTTTATTGGCCAACATTGTATAGGGATGCCCATAGATTTTGCAAGTCATGTAGTCGTTGTCAATTCACAGGGAATATCTCCAAGAGGAATGAAATTCCCCAACAGCCCATGTTATTTTGTGAGATCTTCGATGCATGGGGCATTGACTTCATGGGGCCTTTTCTAAATTCATTTGTCTTTGTATACATCTTATTGGTTGTTGACTATGTATCTAGATGGGTGAAATCAAAGGCCACCAGGACCGATGACTCTCGAGTGGTTGTTGATTTTGTGAGGTCCCAGATTTTCAGTAGGTTTGGTCTACCAAGATTCATCATTAGTGATCAAGGATCACATTTTTGCAATCGTAACATGAAAAACTTGCTTCATAAGTATGAAGTTTTTCATAAAGTCTCCACTGCATATCATCCCCAAACTAATGGACAAGCAGAAATTTCAAATCAAGAAGTTAAGAGAATCTTGGAGAAAATAGTACAACCCAATAGGAAAGATTGGAGTTTGTGATTGGATGATGCACTTTGGGAATACTGTAATGCTTTTAAAACCCTGATCGGAATGTCACCATATAGTATTGTGTATGGAAAGGCTTTTCACCTCCCGGTTTAGGTAGAACACCATGAATATTGGGCCATTAAGCAATGTAATATGAATCTCTCAGATGTAGGTGAGCATAGGAAGTTGCAGATTCAGGAGTTGGAAGAAATTCGGCATGATGCGTATGAGAACTCTCGAATCTACAAAGAAAGGAAAAAGTAAATACATGATGGGATGATTCATCAGAGGAAATTTCATATTGGTGAGAAGGTCCTCATGTACAATTCCAGGATTCAGCTCCACCCAGGTAAGCTTCGTTACCGATGGCTCGGTCCTTATACTGTTACTAATGTTTACCATTTTGGTGCAATATAGGTTTTTCTTGAGTAGAGTGGACTAAGTATTACCATCAATGGGAAACGACTTAAACACTTCTATGAGGATTTTCCGAAGAATCCGGTGGAGGAAATCCACCTTCACGATGCATCATACCAATAAAACACACCAGGTTTTATCCTTCCTTATCACATTCTCAATTTTTTCAGTGAGGACACTGCATACTCCAGGTGTGGGGGTGGATACATTCCTGGGTTAGTTAGGAATTTTTATTGTTTTCTCCTTTTGTTTTCTCTTTTTGGCCTTCTTTATGGTATTTTCATTTTTACCCATCAACAATTTCGAAGTTCCATGATTTGGCGACCATAAACTGGGGAAAGTAAAAATACCATAACGAAGGCTAAAAAGAGTATTTGTATGAATTTAACATCAGGGAGTGATTTTTAGTGAATTGTTTTTCTGTAAATAATATAAATGGTCGTATCTATGTGAAACCTTTGAGATGATTGATGCACATTGTGTGAGTAGTTTTTAGGAAAACTGTGTCACTAATATCTCCACAAAGTTTTGCACCAAACCACAAAGTGTAATTATTTCTTACTTAATATAAGTTAAATATATGTTGTGTTAATATTTTTCAGCTTTAAATGATATTTCCATACGTTTGTTCCTTATCTGATATGTATCATTACTGTACCAGATTGACCTATGCGTGTGTACCTATTATCTGACTGTTGTACGCCCTCAAAAAAAATGTTGTGTCTTGGGTAGGTCAAAAACCACTCCTCCTCAACCTTTGATCTTGTTATAACTATTGCAATTAGTGTCATGAGGAGATCAAACAAGGGTTGAGAGATGAGTGTGAGATTTGTTCCAATTGCAACTTCAAAAATATATATATAATAAATGAGGTGAGTGATGAAATGTGAAACATATGGGTATATCTAGGTCGGGAGCTTATGGTTTGACTTCTGGGAATGCTTAAATTAGTGGGTCTTGAATTATGATTGCAAAGGATGTAGGACAGGTTCGGTGAAAAAATAATTTAAGCTGAAAAATGTTAAAATAACATATATTTATTGGATAGAAAGTGGAAAGAAGAGAATGGAATGGTTTTCACACAAACATGGAGATTTAGTGTTATGGTTTACTTCTGAATTCCTCGCTCAGCTCAATTGGGTATCTTGAATCTTTTTGAGTTTTTCTATGATATGATTTATGAGACATCTTTTTCTATTTTCACTAGGAAGAACTCCTTGGTGTGGTTCGTGCATTGATCACTTTACTTAAAATAAAATTTCCTCAAATGATAAATCTTAAGGATGTTGGAAATATATATATATATATGCATCATTGTATTTGGATATGTGACTTTTCCCAGGAGTGAAAATGTTTAGGTGTGAGAGTGTGATCGTACCACGATTCACTGTGTTATTCCACCCTTACACCGCTGTTTTAAACTAGTTTTGTAATGAATATTCCTAATATAATAATAAATTTCACTTTATGTTCGAATAATTTCATTAATTTTAATCAACATTATAATGGGAAATGTTACTTGTTTTTATTATTTCAATGTAGGTGGAGGAGATTTGGAGGGCCCTTGATGAAGTGGAATAAAAATGGGCCAAAATTGCATGGATCCATGGACATGTTTCCACTGTTTTTCATTGTAAAAAAAATCCGTGCATCTAAATGGGATGCTATATTTTGATCCTGTCCAAAATTTAACATTCTACATTTCATCTTAAGTAACCCAATCATGATTCGGCTTCTATGGGGCACATCCGAACTGATCTGTCCAAGCCACCGAATTTGGACCAAGTCAAATGTGGTGTTCTGTATTTTATCAATATCTTGATTTTTAGTTGTCCAAATGGTGCCAAACCTTTTGTGGAGACAGTAAAGAGGGAGTTCAACAACTTTTATATTTTCTCCAAAGCGAGATAAGGCTGTCTGAAGACCTAAACGCATGGTACAAGTGGATTGATGAAATCTGTGTGCCTAAAATCACCTTCCAATTTTCCTATAAAAGGGCACCAATGGAACCTCATTTGCAAGTTCGGCCAGGAGGCAAGGTGCTGCCATTTTGGAGTCCCCAAGGAGTCTTCTCAATATCTCTAGAAGTTCTGGAGGCTATGGTAAGTGCTACTTCAACATCTTCTTCTTCTTCCACTCCCATGGGTTTCTAAACCCCTTGTGATCACCCGGGGAGGAATGTGATGTAATCCCGAGAATCAAAGTTGTATTATTTTGAATGATCTTTTTAATTCCAGGTTGTATATTGTTTTTCCTCATCATATATTTTTATTTAATTGAGTAATATACTAGTATGTTATACTCAACTCAAATGATCATGTTTGGGGGTACCCTTTCATGTGATGTTTCACAAATCGTTCATCCCCTTTTCTTACCTCATTCAATTGCAGTATTTGTGTGGTTCATATTGGTCAATTGAACTCACATAAGCACTGTCAAGATCATGCACATTTATGTCATGGTATCACAATGAAATAACATGCAAACCTATACAGCACATCTAATTCTTCATGTGTTTCCTTGGTGAGTTTCGTTTATGATGTTGAACACAAATCACCCAATCATCGGCGGTGTCCGGTAAATCGTTATGTGTTTTTGACTGAACCCTAGGAGGTATCCTAGTAGAAACTCAGTAACATTATGGTTCTAGGTGTTAAAAACTAGGGATTAAAAGATCATAACCTCATCTCTTGAAGTGATGAAGGATGAGCATCACGAGACTTCCCTGGGTTGATCACGTTTAATCGATCTTGTTCATTTATACTTTGTTTTATCACTTTCATTTCCTATTTTCATCATTAATCATAAAACCCAAAAGTTTTAAAAAACCTAATTCACCTTCTAATTCCATAATAAAAACCCTATTTTTAAATTAATGGTCTAAGGCTCCGTCGAGAGACGACCTAGGGTTGCTGCTATACTGCATAAATTCTAGTCAAAATTAAAACACTAATTTGACGCGCTCGATAACGCGATCAACCATTCCCCTCAAAGAGTTGTCTTAGCTGAGGTAAACAATGTTGTAATAATTTTTTATGTGAAATTTGAATCAGACAGACATGGATAACTTTCCTAAAATGATATTCTACTTGGTGATAATGACTATGATTTATATATATCAAAACCTAACCATCACCTTGTAGCGAGGTCTACAGTGTTCAATATCCAAGATGGCATGCTAAAAAATAGACCACTTTAAAATGGTCATGTGAGAGTGAAAATTATTGTATCCCATGATTAGATCACTGAGTTACTTATACCAATTGATGAATAATATTTTCATAAGGTCGAAAAAGCTATTGGACCATTCCCCACATGGCTGTCACATCTTGTAAAAATCATATCAATAAGGAAGTATTCATGTCCAATTTATTTTCAAGATAAACCTTTAAAAATTAATGAAAAATATTCTAAACTGTTGAATGTTATTACATAAGGACAATGGGAAGGTGTGAAATTAAATACCAACTCAAAAACATCTAAAGGATTAACCAACCAATCAAAATGATCTTCCGAAATAACCTTTACCCCACATGTTCTATATCCATATTTATTAACATTGAATGTTCATGTGGACACAAAGTTTAAAAATGGTAGTAGTCACATAGTTTATTTTTAATAAAATATGTATAGATATGATGTTCAAGATTTCATTGGTTTTGAGAATGTAAATGAAATCACTCACTATGATTGGCAAGGCGCCACAGTTGAAAATTTATTCATGAGGTATGTTTTCATGATTTGATTTTCCAAAATATGATATACTATATTAATTATGACTAATTATTTTTCATATTTATGAAAGGCGTATATATCAAAATAAATTGAAAGGATTTCCCCATGAAAAAAATTTGGACTTGTTAGTCCTCACATCACCTCTAAAGAAAAAACAAAAATAGAATCCAAAAAATGGATGAAATAGTGGCAGGCTTAGTCAAATCTTTTGAAAGAAAACCTTCAGATGATAAAATATTCTTAATACCAATATTTCAGGCTTAAAACTATACAATTTAATTTTATTAAATATTTTTTAATTTCTGTCATTACTTATTATTTTTTGTGTTTTTAGGAAACATTGGATGCTCATTACGGTCAATCTGGATACTCTGGAGATTCATTTTCTAGATTCAATGCATGAATACCAAAAGGACAACCACAAATGATGTAATTTTTCAATAGTTAATTCACTACATCCAATATTTTAGGACTAAAATAAAATTTATATAATTTAGATTATGTTTTAAAGAGTTTTTTGTTATGATAGGGCAGTGTATAATTATCGTGAAAAAACAGGAATGAGACCAGGAGCTAAGCACAAGGATGCTGAAAAGTTCTACAACTTGAAAAAGTATATTGGTATATATCATAGGATTTCACAATCAAAACACATATCAACACAAATTAATTATTTTTTCAATGTTTCTGCAGTGTCCAAAAGAAACAAATGTAAAAGATTTTGGTTATTATGTTTGTAAATTTATGAGAGAGATCATATTCCATCCACAAACTAACATCCTTGCAGAGGTATTTTCAAAGATAATTACTATTTCATTTAAAATAATTATTAATCCTTTGTGTATTTATATTTTTATATTACTATAATGACTTTTGAAAAGTCCAATATTAACAAGATGATATATATTTTCTTAGAAATGAATGGGCAACATACCTAATGGAAGAATGTGCATAAATATCATGAAGATGTGAATTCAATAGAAGTAGTGAATTATTTCATATTTATGTTTAATTTAATTATTTTTAGTATTAATCACATAAGTATTTTTTTTATACAGCTGTATTCCTTTCATATTTTTGGGTTAAGAATGTATATAACCATCATAAAAAGGTGAATTCCTACTACTTATTTAATTAATTTTCTCATAATTTTATCTATTATTTGTAAGTTATTTTCACAATAATATTTATATAATACTTATTTTTTTGTTTTAATAGATATTTTGGGAATAGATAACAAGTTAAATTCTACCAATGTTACCATGGTTTCCATTTTTGTTCTTTATCGAAGTACCAACACTGCATATTAATTCGATGTTCTTATCTGAGAAACCTTTCTCGAATCAATATGCAGTGTTGGAAATTAAAAAAATAAAGAATATGGAAATTATAAAATTGTAAGTTATAGTTATTTTGAGACTTTGGGATGTGTATGAATCAACGACACCTCAATCTAACACACGGTGTGACCGGTATGACTCCAGGCGCATCTTTTTATTTAAAATTGACATTGATTTTAGTAAAATAGACAACTAGCATACTAAAAACTAAAAAATGCATTTATATTGTTTTTATAATTTAGTAAAATGATACATAAGTCTTTTAGGATTTTTATGAATCATCCACATATCAATATGACATACGGTGTGACCAGTATGACTCAAAGTGTCCGTTATCAGTTTAAAATCGACATTTTACTTCAAAACAACTCACTAAAAACCGTTCAAATGCACTCATATGGTCTTGATAATTTAGTAAATCGATTCATAAATCATTTTTGATGTTTAGGAATTATTCTCATGTCAAAAGGATAGATTATGTCACCGGTATGAGTTAATGTGTGTGTTTCCATTTTAAAATGAAAGTTTATTAAAAAACATAAGTAACATACTAAAAAATAAGAAAACTCCTTATAATTGTTTTGATAATTTAGGAAAACAATACATGAGTCATTTAAGATGTGTAGGAATCAGTTTAACCTCAATCCTACACACGGTGTGCCTAGTATTACTCCAACTACGTATTTTTATTTAAAATTGACATCAATTTTAGTAAAGGGGAACAAGTTTCATACTAAAAACTAAGCTAATGAATTTTTATTGTTTTGATACTTTTGGAAAAATATCCATGAGTCATTTGAGATGTTTAGGAATTATTTTCACATCAATCTGACGCATAGTGTAACCGGTATGATTCTAATAGCATCATTTTATTTAAAATTGACATCAATTTCTGTAAAAAGGAACAAGTGATGTAATGAAAACTAAGAAAATTCCTTTGGATTATTTTGATAATTTATTACAATGATTCATGATTTATTTGGTATGTGGAGGAATTAGCCACACCTTAATCTGAGGCACGGTGTGACTGATATGACTCCAAGTACATATTTTTTATTTAAAATTTACATCAATTTTAGTAAAAAGGAACAATTGACACACTAAAAACTGAGAAAATGCATTTGTATTGTTTTGATGCTTTAGAAAAATGATCCATGTGTCATTTGGGAAGCTTATTAACTATCTAAAATTTAATCTAAGTCATTGTGTGACTAGTATAACTCTAAGTGAATCATTTTTATTTATAATTTACATCAATTTTAGTAAAAAGGAAAAATGACCGACTCAAAACCTAGAAAAATATTTCATATTGTTTTTATAATTTAATACAATGACACATGAGTCATTTGGTACATTTATTAATCATCCTTACATCAATATGATGCACGGTGTGACCGACATGACTCAAAGTGTGTCCTTTTATTTAAAATTGACATCAATTTTAGAATAAAGGAAAAATGATCTACTAAAAACCAAGAAAACGTATTTAGATTATTTTGATACTTTTTTAAAACTTTCCATCAGTCATTTTAGTTGTGTATGAATCATCTTCACCACAATCCAACACACGGTGTGATAGGTATAACTCAAAGTGTGTCTTTTTATTTAAAATTGACATCAATTGAAGTAAAAAGGATAACTAATCTAATAAAAAAAAGGAAACACATTCATATTGTTTTGATACATTAGGAAAATGATCCATAAGTCATTTTATATTTTTAGGAACTATCAATATATCAATACAACACATGGTGTGATCGGTATGACTCGAAGTGTGTCTTTTTATTTAAAATTGACATCAATTTTAGTAAAAAGGACAACTAACCAACTCAAAACATATAAAATTCATTTGGATTGTTTCGATACTTTATTAAAATGATCCATGATTCATTTGGGATGTGTAGTAATCATCCACACCTCAATCAGACACACAGTGTGACCTGTATGACTCCATGTGCGTCTTTTTTATTTAAATTTTACATTAATTTTAGTAAAAAGGACAACTGACCTACTAAAAACTAAAAAAAATCATTTTAATTGTTTTGATAATTTAGAAAAATGGTACATGATTCATTTTATACATATAAGAATTATCCTCACCTTAATCCAACATAGAGTGTGACCGGTATGACTCAATGTGCATCTTTTTATTTAAAATGGACATCAATTTTAGAAAAAAAGAACAAGTGACCTACTGAAAATCAAGAAAACACATTCGTATTGTTTTGATACTTTATTTAAATGATCCATGAGTCATTTGGGAGATGTAGGAATCAATTGAACCTCAATCTGAGGCACAGTGTGACCAGTATGACTCCAAGTGTGTCTTTTTTATTTAAAGTTGACATCAATTTTTGTAAAAAAGAAAAAATGCCTACTCAAAACAAAGAAAATTGATTCAAATTACTTTGATACTTTAGTAAAATGATCCATAATTCATTTTTTATGTGTAGAAATAACATTCTTCTTAATTTGTTTCACGGTTTGACTGGTATGACTTCAAGTGTATTTTTTTATTAATTTTACCAAAAGGAATTGGTGTCATACTAAAAACCAATAAAACATATTCGTATTATTTTGATACTTTATAAATACAATCCATGTGTCATTTAGGATGTTTAAGAATCGTTCATACCTCAATCTTACTCATGGTGTGACCAATATGACTCCAAGTGTGTCTTTTTATTTAAAATTGACATTAATTTTTGTAAAAAGTAAAACATGCCTACTAAAAACCAAGTAACCACATTCATATTGTTTTGAAACTTTAGTAAAATGATCCATCATTCAGATGATATTCCTAAGAATCAGCCGCACCTAAATCTGACAAATGGTGTGACCAGTATGACTAAAAGTGTGTCTTTCTATTTAAAATTGACATCAATTTTAGTAAAAAGGAAAATCTACATATTCAAAACTAAGAAAAAGCGTTCATATTATTTTAATACTTTAGGAACATGATCCATAAGTCATTTGTGACATTCAGGAATTAACCACACCTCAATATGACACATTTTGTGATCAATATGACTCCAAGTGCATATTTTCATTTTAAATTGACATTAATTTTAGCAAAATAAAAAAATGACATACTAAAAACTAATGAAATGCATTTCAATTATTCTGATAATTTTAAGAAACATTACATGAGTCATTTTTCATATATAGAAATAACCCTCACCTCAATATGATGCATGGTGTGACCGGTATAACTAAATGTGACCATTACTAGTATAAATATGACATTTAAGTTCCAAACATGTTTCACTCACTAAAAACCAAAAAATGTGCTCTGATTATCTTGATAATTTAAGACAACAATTCATAAGTCATTTGTGACATGTAGGAAGTATTATCACATTAAATTGACACAATATGTGACCCGTATGAATCAAAGTGTGTGTTTCCAGTTTGAAATTATATTTTTGTAGAAAACACAATTGGAATATAGAAAACCAAGAAAACACATTCAGATTTTTTGATACTTTAGAAAAAAAATTCCTTATGTAATTTTTGATGTATAAGAATTATCTGCGCCTCAATCCCAAAAATGGTTTGACCGATATAACTCCAAATGTGTCTTAATTTAAAATTGACATTAATTTCATTAAAAAGAGCAAGTGAAATACTCAAAACCATGAAAACACATTCAAATTGTTTTAATACATTAAGAGAATGATCCATACCTCATTTTTGACGTGTATGAATCAACCACACTTCAATAAAAAGCAAAATGTGACCAGTATAGCTCTAAGTGTCTCTTTATTTGAATTTGACATTTTTTAATGTATTTGTTCATATAAGTGTTTATTTATTTCTTTATAATATTACTAACATAAGATTTTTTATCATATAGGTGGACTCTTTTTCTTAGGTTGAGGTGATTTTTTTGGTGATGGATACTATGGGTGGACCTTTTTCAGAGGGTATCACAAGTGTCAAAGACAAACATTAATGTTTTAAAATGTTTTTGAATAGTAAATATAAATGAAATTATACAAAACATTGTCTAAAATGTATATAGTACATGTTTTTTATATTTATATTCATGATGTAAAATTTATTTCAATTAAATTATATAGTTTGTGTATAAGAGGTTGTAGTGTATTATTTTTGTGTACTAGAGGTTACTGAAGGGTGTTATTATACAAACAGCATAATGTAAAAGATGTGACCTTTATGTGCGCTATTTCTAGTGCTGATAAATTCCACTATTTATCAGTGTTATTAAATCTTCTAATAAAGTGGAAACATTTTCAACACAAATTATAGCGCTGATAAAGGCCACTATTTATCAGTGCTATTAAAAACACTGATAAACTGGGACCTTTATCAGTTCCAAACTAGAACTGATAAAGGGGGGGATTTATCATCACTTTTTTTATCCCTATTAAAGGACCCCCTTTATCAATTATTTTTGGCACTTGTAAAGGGAACCCCCCCCCCTAACAACGCTTTGATTAAAAACACATTTTATCACTGTTAAAAGCCTTTTTACACACTGTTAAATGGAATATTTGTAGTATTGGGGGAGGGGGATCGACAGTGTGGGGAGGAGTAAGGTGGGATGGGGGATTTCTAGTTGGGGGAGGAGGTGTGGCACACCAAGTGTCCTTGAAAGCGAACGACACTGAGGTGGTGGGGAGGGGAGCGGGCTTGGTGAGGGGGGATTGGCGCTCGACAAGAGGGGGTGGCAACATGAGAGGGATAAATATGTGTGGGGGAGGGGGAAAGTTCAGCGACCTCCATTTGGGGGCCACTAATAGTTTTAACAGTGACTGCCAAATGAAGGTATCCCAAATTCTCCCTCTTCAAAAACTCATTTTTCTAATGGTGTGCAAAAAAAATCAGATAATCCTCTCAACACCTTAGAGAGATCTCTTCTAACAGAATGATCCAAAGAACGGGGAGTGATTTATCTTCACCATCCACTCTTGAGTCAAGATAGATCAAAGATAATGCTTTGAAAGTGATTCTTATGGAGATCTAAACTGAATTATGAAAGTGTTAGGATATGTCACACTAGCACCTGAGTATTCCTACATTAATGTTCAGAGATTTTTGGAACACATGTAGATCACCACTTGATAAAATATTATCTTGATTATTACAATGAAATGATAAAAAAATGTGGATTTATTGTCAAATTCAACATTGAAAATATAATATCCACAGGTTAATTATTTAATTGAATAAATTAATTATAAATAATTTGTGGTGATCCTACACTTGGTTCCAGAGTTTTATCCCTTGTCTATTTTCTTTGATTCAATTCTGTTGATCATGATGTTTACCATCATGTAAATCTTGGATTGATCATTGATCATGATAAAAAACAAAGTTGGGTATGACCCATCACAAACTTCTACAACACCTGAAACCTACAATAATGAGTTTTATTTCTTTTTATATCCCTTTCTCAGCTTTGTTTTCCTTGTATCACCTTTTAAAATATTTTTCACATGGTGTAAGGATGTTTTAGAATCATATCAAGGTCAATGAAGAGGCACATTGAACCAATAAAAAGTGTTAATAATGAAATAGGAGAGTAAACAAAAGATCCTATTTTTTGTGGAAAAATATATGTTGCGTGGAAATATCTAAATTTTTATGTCATTTTATTCATAATTCTCTAAAATTATAAACCTAAAATCTCATGAGAATGTAATAAAGTTAAACCTTGGTTAGTAATTATGAATTTTTTATATTACGGGGTGCTATAATATGTTATTAAATAACTTACAATTACAAAATACAATTACTTAATTTTTTTATATGTTAATTCAGTATTCATAAATAAAATTCAAATATTTGAATTTATAATTAAGTAATTAAAAGTGTTAGGGTAATTAAATGAGTGGTTAAAAATTTAATGGATTCGATTTGTAGTTGGGTTTTTGCTTAGTGGTATGCACTCTATATTACTACATCTATGTTGGGGGGTTCAAAACCCATGGAATGCATGTACTGTAACAACACTATAGCAGTATTGTAGCAGCAGTAGAATTGTAGCAATAGCGAACTATAGAGGTGGTGGGAACTATAGCAGGAGCTATAGCGGCGACGGCACTGTAGCGAGTACAGTATTAGTCCGGGTACTATAGAATCACTATTCATTGTTGGGCCTTTGGGTTAGAAATTATGGTCCTAAATGCCATGTAATGGTCTTTAATGCCCACTTGGCCTATGATCCATGTGTTGAATAAATAAAGGCTTAATGGGTGGGATATCCTCTTGGGGGAGCTATGGAATGCCTTTCCAGCTTGTGTGTGAGGTTTTTGAGTGTGTTTAAATATAATTGTATCCCCAAGAACCTAATAAATATATTGGATTTAAGTTACATTATTGAATTTAAAAAATAAAGGAATTATAATTAGAGTTAGTATTTTATAAACATAAATGCCTCAAATTTTATGAGAATAGATCCATTACCAACCCAAAACATGATGCACCCAGCCCCCACCACTAGAGATAATTTTTTGATATAGTTGGAGTGAGATTTTAAAGATACAGAAATGGAGGTTATATTTCCATAAATTATTCCTTTAAATTCGTTGTTAGGGTTTCATCACGCTAGACATTCCATAGGACATCACTGACATCATACCAGTAAAACATTCACATTTGGTGAGGAGGTGGGCTGGGTCAAAAAAACTCTTCCAACCTACTACCTTATTAGTACAATATATCTAAGAAGGGGGAGAAATAAAAAGAAAATACTACTAAAATTAAACAGGTAATTACTCGGTGTGTCTCGAACTTGAGTCCTTTCCGAGACCCCACAGGACTGCTACCAACTAACATGAACCTTAGGGACTGCTAGGTTGCCTGCCTTCTTTGTCAAAAAATATCATACAATGAAAATAAAATTCCATGGTAAGATTTAATTGAAATATATAAATAATATTTTATTTTTAAGTAATTCTTAAATAACATGGTTGTGGATCTCTTTGATCTTACACTGATTCTTTTCATAATGCGACACATAATCCATGATTCATTCCACACACTTTCCATTCTTATAACCTTCTTGCGATTCATCTTTCCAAACAGCACCCACCTCCTTCCCCACTCTCCCTTTCTAGACCATGAAACAACTGTTTTTAGTCCCCTTACTAGAAGTTCCACCATCCATATACCAGAGACAGCATTGGATACTCAAGGGTTCAGGCTCCCAATCGATGGTACACAAACTGTTGGTAGGTGTGGAACAAGAGTGATAGAGATACTGTTTGGAAGGGATATATTTCCTAAAAAGTTTTACCATCGTATCATTATGTATATTATTAATTGTGACCTTTTATAATTTTAATCTCAGAAATATTATATCACGGGATGGATAAAATTAGTACAAAATATGTTTTCAAAAAAATAACAACACATGTGTGTGCTCAAAGATATATATAAATATGGTGTGGGACATGTAAATTTTATTCCATCACACATATAATTTTATTTCATTTTCTCAAAAAAAACATCCAACAGATAAATTTTTCCCCCAACATATATATATATATATATATATATATATATATTTATATATATATATTTGTATGTATATATGTATATATGTATGTATGCACACATGCACATGCATGTAGGAATGAGTGTGTGTGTGTGTGTGTGCTCATGTTCATGATCATTTTCATGTGTTTACGTGCACACACATTCTATTTTACAATAATTAATGTTGGCGATTGCATATATTTATAAATATCTTATGTTGATTACTTTTTGAATGATTCATCTTCATCATCATCTTGGAACTTCTTAGAACACATTGTAGTGATATTCTTAACCTTTCCACATCGAAATAAAGCAAGTGGAAGCTTGAATTTTAATTTGAATTTTCTCTATTTGCGATTTGAGGAAAGGAAAGACAATGCCTCTTTGAACTTCTTATCTTTAATATCATTCTCCAATGAGAGTTTCTTCATTTTCTTGAATGAAAATTCAGGAGAGATATTTTTTATCAATTAATCATTGTCATTTTTCCTCATCTCATATGAAAAGAGAGTGATGAAAAGATATATCTTATTTACCAATTACTCATATTCGTTATTCCTCATCTCATATGAAAAGAGATTGATCTAAAGATTGTCCAATATCACCTCATTTGGGTCGTTATCCTTGAGAATCGATACCTTAACATTAAAACATTGTGAAAATATTCTCATGTTCCTTTTCATGATCTTGATAGAATTAAGGGTTTCTCCAAGTCTACACATGTTATCCACATTCATGTCCACCCAATTGATGAATGTGTCATTGGATTCCTTCATGCGCATCTACAAATCCTCGTATTTATTCCATAGGACTAGCAAGTTAGTTTCATATACATTGGAATCATCTTCATATATATTGAGTAATATTTCCCATATATCATGTAAGGATTTACATGGAATAAAATTATTGTACATTACTTTGGAGAAAGATCCTCTTAATGCATTGACTCCTTTGGCATAAACATCAAGCTCCTTTCAGTCTTTCTTCGATAATGATATGATTTCTATGCTGATCAGGATTTTTTGTATAGATGTTGTGTATCCATCCATTCCCAATGATTGAAAATATTGTTTCATATCATTCTTCTATTATTGAAAATTATTTCTATCAAAGATAGAATTTCCTTACCATTGAAAATTGCTTCTGAGGTTCCCAAGAGAGAAATTTCCCTAACAATCACCACTCTGATAGCACTTTTTTGTCCCAAAAAGGTAAATACCCGGAGAGGTAGGGGTGAATCTAGGTACATTAGTTTCATCAAATGATCCTTTCTAACGAACATGTTCCACTATTAGTAGGAACATCTTTCTCCCTCATGATAAATATGATGTGATACAATAAGTAAAGAAAGACCCAAACAATTTCTACTTGGTTCACCCACACAGGGATAATCCAAGGAGCATACAATGATGATGTGTTGATATATCAAAATCACTAAAGGAACTACATATTTCATTATATTTTAGAGTGACCACATTGACCCTCTAGGTTTATAACCCTTACAAAGTAGAGAAATCACCACCCTTTCTCACTTATAAATCTCACTTATCCTCTCAGTGAATCGATCTCAATATTCACTTACCAAGAATGAGATTACACTGATGATATTGTATCAATAAACTCATACATCATCCACATATTGAAACTCCTAGATCATCCCGTGAGATAGACTCATATATTATCCTCCTTTATTTTCTATTTCTTTTTAGAAAATATATGGAATTCAAATTCTATAATCCTCAATATTCTTTCCCTTCTATAGAGAATGATTTCTATCTAACCTTGAGAGAATCATATGGTTTCCCCTTTAACTATTTTTTGATCCACCATAATTAAGATGATAAAATTCATCCAAAATGTACCTTCAATTTCAATTCAAGAATACATAATTTGATCCATAAGAAGCCTAAAATATTGAAGTATAGAATTCAAGATAATATTCTTGATTTTACTCTATTTTGGCATGATCGTTAGCTTCATGTAAAAATACCTTCCTTCACTCAAAGACTTTTATTTTTTGTATTACCAATTTAAACACTAGAATGGTGTGAACAATTACTCCACGATGAAAATCACTTCACCCCCAATTTTTCTAGACCAAATTTCTATACTTACCACATGTTGAAATACTAGAATAAATTTTTTACTTCAACCTTTACATTGGGATATTTAGTTCATGGAATCACCTTAACTTCTGAGTAGATCACTGGATATAAACCCCTTTTATTAAAAACGTGATAGTTTCTACTACAGTTTGATTTCCCATTGATTTCTCCAAGTTTAATATTATAGGTTTTCTAATTTAACCTCATGAAGTACCCATCATAGCATGAAACCAATCTTATAGGTTTCAAATAATCAACTTAATCATGATAGTGCTATGCTTATCTTCCATGGGGTCACCTTCACTTTTCTTAGTTTCAACATTTAGAATGGGTTGATATGATGCAACCTGATTGCAATGTGGCGTAACTCATTATTATGTGACTTCTTACCAGTTAATCATTTTTACATTTTTGTTATTATAATGTAGCCTCATTCTAACATTATGTAAGTTTAGATTTAATCATTTTTAGATCCATTATTTTAATAGTTTGGGCCTTCTCGGTATGTTAATTTGTTGGTTTTGGGTGTTGGAGGTGTTTGGGGGAGGATCAGGGAGTTTTTAGGGGATGCTGGAGGTGTAGGAGGATTTTTGTAGGAAATATACATTGTATAGGTGTATTACACGATGTGAAGGTTGGTTTTATGACTTATCCAGGGATTTTTCATGACGTGTATATTTTTGGGGTGAAATTATAAAAAGACGACACATTTTTTGACAAAACCTAGAAATCAAGGAATAAACAATGTGAAAGGGGATTACACATCATGTAATTCCCCAATGTTGTACAGTTCTAAAAGTTTCAGCCACTCAGTTTTTTCCCAAACCCTATGGAAAGTAGACCTTAACTCATTCCAGACGTCCAATGAACTTGTCCTACAGTTTTTGGAGATTACCTTCGAAGAGGATCGTGTAGGACCCTAGAGCACCCTGGTAGGGGAGGGGTCAATCAAGGCATCAACTTTTTATATTAATGAAACGAATATTCTTCCCATGTTGGTAGGAGCTTTTTAAACCATCATGTTGGAATAGTGTAGTAATAAAATATTCACATGCAGAGAGAAAACACGTCAGTTTTACATGGTTCACCACTAAGGGCTAACCAAAGGTGCATATTCCAATAGTGTTTCGATTGTACCAAAATTCACTAGTCTTTACTAGTTTTGGAAAACATGAGTTCGAACATAATCACTTTGTGCTAGGAACCCCGCATTTACAAGATTTTAGGGATAGAACACTACATCCCTTAGAACACTTCCATCAACACCCCCTAGCTCACTTCTCTGGGATAAGCCATACTCAGTTTATCAATTTGATGGTCACTTTAGTAGATTAATATTAAATACTTTTTCCATGTCTATAAATATACTTCGATTGCATCACAAACCAAAGTAGATGCACTTTAGAAGCATTATTCATTGAAACCTAATATTCAGAATAACTTTTCGCGGAGCTCCTTTGCGAAGCTCACAAATTTCGTGAATCTAATTTCCTTCATGGAACAAACTACCTTATCAAATATCACTGAGTCATCATGGAATATCCCATAATCATGAACCATCCATTAAATATAAGTATTTTCTTCATTCAATACATAATTATCCTTTTCATGATACTCTAGATCACATAGAAAACCAGATTTACAAAGCTCCCCAACCTTCATCAAATCAGAGTGATCCCTACTTTCCTCCAAATATTTTCAAGCATAAAGAAGTTGGGGTAGCCTCATATGTATAGGCTTGGCCATTCACGATGCACCACATACTCTTAATGGATTTTAAGGATCTTTCAAAAACAACTTCAAATAGAACCACCATTCATGAAGCTCTATTGAGGTTTTTAGTTGTCATAAATATTTCTATCAAACCATCATGCACTCGAAATTCTCAAATTCTCATAATCATGGAGAACACTTTCATCATTCACGATGCACCAAATCTTTATGAATATCATCTCAAATTTCCTAAAACCCATGAATTTACCATTTTTCAATACTATAGTCATCTTGTACTGTAATATCAACTTCCTTGAAAACTTTCTAATCATCCTTGTATGGATTGACAACAAACACAAACTTAACTCCATTTTTAGAAAACAATATCCTTAGTTCAAAGAATCTACCCCTTTGGGTTTGTTAGAAATCTGAAGATAAATTAAATGAAGCATCATCCATTATCAAAAACATGATATATGAAAAACAATCCATCAAATACTCTAATTCTACTTGAGAAAAGTTTGATATAGAAAACAGGAGGGGATACTTTTATTGGTTTCTTGTTTTTTGGAATGATTAAAGATGTCCAAGATAATCTCTGATCATGTACATAAGCATTGAAAACCCTGAACTATTTCCTCATAACACCTGATTATCATCATGTCACAAAATCATTGCATGGTTTGTCAAAAACATGAAACTACATTCTCCATTCTACATTCTACTGCAACCAAAAAACCATAAATTTTTTCATTCTCCCCCTTTGTACCATTCAATTTCTCCATTCTCCCCCATTGTTACTAAACCCAAATAACCTATTATTGAACTTGTAGATCACAAAACATACTCTCCATAGATAATATCTCCCCCATAAACTAGCATCAATTCCAAAAAAAGATTAAAATAGTTAATAAAACTAGGGATAGAGGAATACTCATGAACTCCTCATGCACAGGGAGGTGTTTGAACACCAAGGTTCAACCAATATTTCTTGAACACATGTGTTGCCAATGACTCTGTTAGAATGTAAGCCACTAGGTCATCAGTTACAAAATGATAAATTTCAATCACACCTTGAAAAAATATTTCGTTGATAAAGTGATATCATATTTCAATATGTTTCATATAATAATTAATCATAAGATTCTTTATATGATCGATGGAACTATTATTGTCCCTGAAAATCAATGTTGGCCATTTCACCTTATCACCAATATCAATCATTTGTTTCTTCATTCACAATAGATAGGTACAACCCTTTGTGGTAGAGATATACTATACTTCAGTAGTACTAAGAGAAGTAAATTCCTATTTCTTACTCAACCATCTCACACATTTCTTTCCAATAAAGAATGCTCCACCACTTGTTGACTTTCTATCCACCGCATCTCCTGCCCAGTAAGCCTCAGAAAATTATGATAGTTAATTATCTCTTACTATAGTAAAGTATAATCCATAATTGTGATTACATTGAATGTAACTTATCTTTCTTTTAACAACTTCCATATGTTCTTCCTTAGGATTAATTTGAAAGCAGGACGCTAAGCATGTTGAAAAGATAATGTCTTTCCATGTTGAAGTTAAGTACAATAATATTATGATGATTATCTTATACATGGTGGGATCCACATAGGTCCCAACCTTATTCATTCCATGTTTTTTTCCAACCATAATCACAGTTGGCATGTGTTTGGATTCATGCATATTGAACTTCTTTATCAACTCTCTTACATGCATTTCCTGATAAATGAAAGTGTAATCCTTCTTTTGAATCACCTGAATCCCTAAGAAGTATGTGAGTTAACAAATCATAGATATTTCAATTTTTTATTTCATGTGATTGAAAAATAAATCCATTAATCCCTACCTACTTCCACTAAATATAATATCATCTACGTACACTAGTACCATAAACTAAACTTTCTAATAATTCCTCACCTAATGATTTTGATCCACTTTTCTTCTTATAAATTCGAACATCTATAAATAATAATATAGTCAAGAACACCATTCTCATGGTGCCTACTTCAAACCATAGAGTTACTTTTTCAATTTATAAACCTTATAAAGGAAAATCATAATCAAGTTCATTATTCTTGGATTTCACCCATGATTCATCCTTTGAAGCTTCTTCAAATGTGTTTGGTTCCATAATTGATAGGAAGATAGAATGTGCATCATTCCTCATTCTCCTTTTCTGTATTGGTGTGGTCCAATCCCCAATGATATTGTTTTGATAAAATTATTGTCTAATGTTTCTCCTGGGAAGTTCAGATGATTTTTCTTTAGCCATAATTTCTTCTTCTGATTCTTCTTCTAAATCATATTCTTTATGTTATACTAGAATATTTTATAGGCCTTCCACTATTTCAGCATCTGAATCTATCACTTGACCATTAAAACTCCCTTTCCAATGACATGACCTTCAAAAAATTTCTAGAATAGTCATGTTAGTTAAAAATGAAATAATTATTATGATATCTTCTTCATAATTATTCATTTTTCTCCCCACTACTACAAAATAGTCCTTTAACATCGCCAAAAATGGCATTTATCAGCGCAAGAATAGTGGTAATTACTGGAGAGAGATTAAAATCCCTAGTATTTTTATCAGTACTAAAAAATCACTGATAAAGGGATCCTTTATCATCACTTCTATAAGAATTGATAAAGGGGAATACTATAGTGTGATGTAACAGCCCATTGTAACACTAGTATAGTGTGCTGTAACAACACACCGCAACACCAAAAACACCATGAAATTAGAAAAATCAAGAACAAATACCAAATTTAAATGAAATAAAATTTTCAAAACAAATACAAGAAAAAACAATGAATTATAGATATTTCAAACATTGGTTCATACAATTACATAAGTATAAATTATTACATACATTCAAAAACAGTAGTCTTCCTTTTCCTTTTGAACCTAACCCCTTATCGAGAAAAAAAAATAACCTGTATAATAAAACAATTCTTATGTTAGTAATAATATAAAGAACTAAATTTATAGAAAGTGTTAATTTTAAACTAAACTTTAAGTCATTCAAGTAACTATCTATATCTGATTGAGTTGTGGTTGATTTTTTCACATCACACCATTCCTTATTCATCTTCAATAATTTTCTTTGTGAAAATTAAGTAAATAGGTATAAGATAAAAATGATATGAAATTAATTAATTAATAGAATATAGAATAATGAGAAAACAATCTAACATATTTTTCTCGGTTTTGGAGATGTGATGCATGTTTTAAACTAAAATGACACTTATATATTGAAAAGAAGCACTTTGAGTCACATCGGTCACACCATGAGTCAGATTGAGCTACAGTTGATTCTTACACGTCTCAAATGACTTATAGATAATTTTCATAAATATTCAAAACAATATGGATGGGTTTTATAATTTTTGAGTATGTATCTTGTCTTTTTTACAAAAATTCATTTTAATCTTGAAACATGTATTTTGAATCATACTGATCATATCGTGTTCCAGTTTAATTTTGTAATGATTCCTACATGTCACAAATGATTTATTAATTTTTATCTAAAATTTTAAATATAATATAAGCGTTTTTTCTTGGTTTTCAATGAGTGACACTTTTTAAACTAAAATTTTGATTTTAAACTAATAACAGACACATTGAGTCATACCGGACATATCATGTATTTTATTGAGGTTTGGCTGATTCCTACACATCAAAAAATGACTTATGGATCATTTTCTTAAAGTATTAAAACAATCTGAATGTGTTTTCTTAGTTTTGAGTAGGTAATTTTTCTTTTTTAATAAAATTTATGTCAATTTTAAATAAAAATTTGTAATTTTAGTCATATTGATCACACCGTGAATTGGATTTAGGTGAGCCTAAATTCAAAATTTCCCAAATGACATTTGGATTATTTTCATTAAGGATCAAAACAATTTGAATACATTAACTCAATTTTGAGTACGTCAGTTGTCTTTCTTACTAAAATGTCATTTTGAATTAGAAACATATACTTTGACTCATACTAATCACATCACGTATCGGTTTTACATGAGGTAAATTCATACATTTAAAAAATCACTTATGAATCAATGTACTAAATTATCAAGAAAATCCAGGCGTGTTTTCTCGGTTTTTAGTGGGTGGCATTTTTTGAACTAAACTATCAATTTTAAAAGAATAACAGACACATTGAGTCATTCTAGGAAGATCCTGTATCATATTGAGGTGAAGTTGATTCTTACACATAAAAAATTTATTATGGATCATTTACCTGAAGTATAAAAACAACATGAATGTGTTTTCTTAGTTTTGAGTAGGTCAGCTTCCCTTTTTACTGAAATTGATGTCAATTTTTCATAAAAAGATACACTTAGAGTCATACCGATCACACTATACTTCATAATTAGTTAAGGAAAATTCCTACATGTCAAGAATGACTTATGTATCATTTTACTAAATTATCAAAATAATCTAAATTCATTTTCCTGGTTTTTAGTAGGTCATTTTTTTACTAAAAAATTATTTTAAACTGGAAACATGCATTTTGACCCATAATGATCACATTGTGTATTTGTTTGATGTTAGAACAATTCCTACACGTCAAAAATGACTTATGAATTGATTTATAAAATTATCAATAAAATCTAAACACATTTTCTCTATTTCTAGTGATTAACATATTTTGAACTAAACAGTCGATTTTAAACTAACAATAGACACATTGAGCCATAATAGTCACATCGTGCATCGAATTGAGCCATGGCTTATTCCCACATGTGCCAAATGATTAATGGGTCATTTATCTAAAGTATCAAAATAATCTTAATGTTTTTTATCATTTTTGAGTATGTCAATTTTCCTTTTTACTAAAATTAATGTAAATTTTAAATAAAAAGTACTTGGAGTCATATTGGTCACATCGTGTGTCAGATTGAGGTGTGGTTGAGTCCTATACATCCCAAATTCTCAAAATAGTTCTAACTTCCAATTTTACCATGTTTACATTATTTTTCTATGTTGAATTACAATGCCATATATATATATTGACTTGATATTATTAGCCAAAAAAATCTCATTGTTTAAAGCCAGAAGTGTAGAGAAATCCCATGTGCCTATTATATCATGAGAATTCACCACAATGGGAACATTAAATTTCTCTACCCTTTTGGTTTTCAACAATAAAAAGGTTTTTTGGATAAAAATATCTAATCAATATAAATAATTGTAATTTTGAAAAATAAAGGCAATGAAAATGGAAAACATGATGATATTGGCAGAAAGAATCATTTTATCTCTTTTTTTTATTGTTTCATATGGTTGAAATCAAAAATTATTTCCCAAAAGATTAGTGAAAATAACTAAATAATTATTAGATAAAAAAATTTAAGGAAATTAACTTACAAATATTAGATAAAATTATGACAAAATTAATTAGATAAGTAGTATGAATTCACTTTTTCCTGATGGTTTTATGAATTCCTAAGACATTTTCTTGTTGTCATTATCTCATTTTCTGGCTTGAAGTCCAATCCCTGATGATCATGAGCGGGTTTGAGAAAACCACCCCAACTCAAAAAAAAAAGAATCCACTTGTACAAAAAATAATTATTATATGAGTAATAATATAAATAATTAAATTAAAAATAAATATAAAAAAATACATAACTTATATGTATAATGATTTTACTATGAAAACATTATTAACCACAAGGATATGCCAACGATAAAGAAAAAATAATGATAAAAACGCAAATAGATCTCAACAAACAATCAACCAACAAGTGAGGTAGATAATGATAAAATAAGATACATTGGATTGATGATTTTAATCATCCAAGAGAAAATAAATATATCCTATTGGGTTCATAAAATACTCATTTCGTACAATAAATAAATAAATAAATAAAAGATATTCATTATCAATGGTGAATGTTATAGATAATTCTAATAAGGGAAACCCAAAATTTTATTATTTCAAATAATTTCAGTATTCTTTGAATAAAATGGGTAAATGATTTTAAGAAAATAATTACTTCACTATGGTAGTTTTTATCCTTTGAATTTATCCAAAGGCGAGAGTTATGGACAATTTTCATCCTCATCAGTAAATCTTCTGAATAGTTGTCATTGCATTTTGTTGTCTGTAAATCATCCTCTATCTCTTGTGGACATGAACCTATGTTGCTTGAAATACTCAAAGAAGTAGTCATCCATATAATGAATACTACTCAGAGTAGTACAAGTAACATAAAAGATATGGGGGATGAGTCCCAAGAAACAAATTTGAATAATAACTATTCAAGATATGAAACTGATAAGAATGATAGTTGTAATCCATTTTTTTATCTAAAAGGGTTAATTCCTACCATTTTTGATAATTACATGGATGTTAATTAGAGATTCCTAAGGGTGGAACCAAAAGGAAATGTTAAAGAAAGATCTATTTTTAGATGGATCAAAGTAAAACATACATAGTGTTTATTAGATGTGTGATGAATGAAATGAAGTTATTTTTAAGAATTACAAATGAGTGGGATGTCATTTCAAGGATGGTTATATATTTATCAACTGCAAGAAATTCAAGGAATGATTAAATCCATTAATAAAATGTCATCGGTGATCATAAAGTTTCAGTGAAAACTTGAAAGAGTAAGAATCTACAAAAACCCTTGTTTATTCCCAAGTAGAACCTGAATCATTTGGGTAGGTCGGAAAGGATGATAATTGGATCAAATATATGCATGAATAGATTTATATGAATAAGATCAATGTGAAATGGGAAATTTTTTCAAGGTTTGAAGACATAAATTTTATTAGAACCAAGTGTGTTTTTAGTAATAAACTCATTAACTATTAAAAAGTGGATCAAAATAAAGAATGGATAGTGTGAAAGGGGAAATCCTAGATCAAAGGAATTTATATTTATCATAAATTTACTCCTATATCCCAATTGGAAACTATTTGAATTATAGAATCCCGCCTTTTTATCATATAAACTTTCATTTACATTATACAAATCCGAGGATCTTTAAGGTTTAGTGTCTTGGAAACCAGGAACTTAATACATGACAACATAAAACATTCTGCTTAAACACTTGAAAGGATTCTTCATTTGTTCATACTAAGTTCATTACAACATCTCATAACCTGGGATCATAAATCAAAGGAAAGGGTGAGCAAAAGGCCCAGTAAGGGAAATAAGTGAAACATTTTACATGTGAACTTGAGATACATCAAAAGTCATGAAAAATAACTTTAAGGCATGATAAAGAGATCATGAGGCATATCATAATAAAAATAATGTGTTTCGTAACTTGTAGATGTGGCTACAACATTTAACATAGACAATCATTTCCGTTTCACCAAGGTCCATCCCCAAGGTGTCATTAAAAATTACCAAGGTTATTCACCAAGATATCGTTAAAATGGTCATCTCTAGAGATTAAGTCTTTACCCAACGCATTGGAGTGCTATCAGGGTGCACCCTTAAATTTTCCTTTATTATCATGTGATCCAAATATATCATCATCATACATTTCATAAATAACCCATATAGCATAAGAGAAATAGGTTTCCTTTCATAATCATAACGTTTTCAAAACTACTTTAAAGACATGATCTTTATGTCACTTTAAACCCACGGAAAAGGAAATTGGGTTTCATGTATGTAAATCACAGAATTTAAAATATAACATTTTGATATATACGTGAATACCCCTGTAGAAGAAAGATCTTTGAGTATTCACTTAATAATATAAAAGAATTTGAGAAAAAGATATAGGCATTTTGAGACGAAAATTTTGCAGCATAACGGCTATGTTACAGGGTTTTAGAAAATTTCAAAAAGAGAGGGGACATGGGTCACCCACTCATAAATGATCTATAAAACAGTAGAGGGACAGAATATAGTGGATATAAGAACATGGTAATTAAATTTTAAAGACATACCATATGAAATGAAAAACATTGAAGAAAGAAAAATATAAGATTTCTCTTATGAAAATTCAGCAGCCTAACGGCGTCACTTAAAACTTCAAAAAAATGAATTAATGAGATCAAATAGGGTATCTCATCATATAAACATAAAAGATAATTATGATAGATATAGATATCATACCCCAACAAAATAAAAAGTAACTTGAAAGACTTGACATAAAAATAGATCTTGAAAACGAGAAGGGTGAAAGAATCCCTTAAAAATTCGGCAGCCTAACGGCGCCACTTAAAACTTCAAAAAAATGGATTGATGAGAGCAAGAGGGGGTCTCTAATCATATGAAAATAAAAAGGACAGTAATATGAATATAAAATAACATCCCCAACATAAGAACATGGAGCATAAAAGAAATGACATAAAAGAGAGTACTTGAAAAGAAAGAGAGTGGTAGGATCCCTTACCTTAAAACGTATCTCTTAAAACTCAAAGGTCAGGACCTTGAGGGATTGGGGTCACCTTGGGAGGACTCCTTGGGAGGTAATGAGAGCATATATTTGTTGGGGGAGAGTTTTGAGTGAAAACTAAAGGAGGAAAGGGTGGGTATTTATAGGGAAAGTGAGGGGACAAGGCATTAATGGCCAAGGGACACCTCATTGGTGGTATTGGCAAAACCATGGGCTTGCCCATGGTATTTTCCCATGGTATTGTCCACTTGGGACACCTCATACCTTATATTACTATTCATAAGTCTACCATATTTATTACATACTTAATACATCATTTAATGATGTCATTAAACACCAGTAACTTAAAAACTGTATTTTCACTATTCATCGAAAATTCAACTTTCTCAGAAAAATCCCAAAATTTCACCTTAACCAAATATTGATGCTATGATTTAAAAAATGAAATCCATTTTATAAAAATAATTTTCTAAATATTTTTAATTTAATTTTTAAATAAATACACTATTCACCGAAAATTCATTTTTTTCAGAAAAATCCCCTGAAATTACCTTAACATAAAATCGATGCTATGAGTTCAAAAATGAAATCCATTTTATAAAAATAATTTTCTAAATATTTTTAATTTAATTTTTAATTAAAAAAACACTATTCACCCGAAAAAATAATACTTGACTAATAATTAATGAAACAGTTATTTACCTATTTTATTGAATCACGCTACTTAATCAAGGTGCCTAAATTATATTAATACTTTCTTTAAGTGAGATTACTAATCTATTTGGTCACATTACTAATCCTAAGCATAAAATCACTATTCATAAATTACTATTCATCAAAAAATAAGTTTATCTTATTATAATCTAAACTTCGAACTAAACATAACTGTAGAAGACAATTTTTTTAAAATCGTTACACATTTTTAATTATTTAAGGTTTACATAAATATTTTAAAATATCCTTTTTCAAAAAATTAATCAATAATATGCATACTATATTTATCCAGACATTTGAAAATTCATAAACTTCAACATAAGAATGAATCACAATTTTTATTTAAATCAAAGGATTACACAAGGCAGTTACGGTCTCCTTACATAGCCCCATATAACCCCAGCATAGGACCTAAGTGTAATGTGTGCTAAGGTGAGAGAATATGAGGGTGGCTCGGCCAACATTGCACGAGTAGTAATTTCTATCAGCTTGAACTTCTCACGAAGGCGATTCCATTCTAGCTTCACACGATGAAGTTCGGCTTGGGTTTGGTCCAGAGAAAAGCCCGGTGGTGCTAGCTCCTTCCCAAGTTCTGTTATATGGTCTTCGATCGGCCCAAGACTACTGGATGAGGCCATCGAATCTTATTTCTATATTCATTAACCAAGATCACTTGTATTTAGATACAATAGTCACAACATTTAGTTTCCAACGGTCATACTGACTAACGGTCATATAACAGTCAAAACCCAACGGTCTCATTTTAATTAGACTCATGTTATCAAAATGAAACAGTTTTGTTGAGTATAAAAAATAAAATAACACACTAAATTAGGAAACAAGGTTTATTCAAAATTTTGGGTCGTTACATGAATTGTTTTGGATATTTCAGTGAAAATGTATTTAAAAGTATACCAAATGGATGTAAAATATATGTTCCTCAATGGAGTTATTAAGGGTAAGTATACATTGAGAAACCGGATGGGTTTAATATGGATGAAAATGATAGAAACGTGTGCCAATTAAAGAATTCTTTGTATAATATAAAATAAATTACTGAGGAACTGGTATTTAATTTTGGATCAATACCTAAGAAATCTTGGTTTTTAGCACGGTAGAGTTGATCACACCCTCTATATCAAGAAGTAAAATGATCAATATATTTTGGTACTCATATATATTGAAGAAATAATATTTTAGGATTAGAAAAAGCATAATGAAATTTTTTTTGTGGACATATGAGGTACGATGTCGAGATGTCTATGATTGGTGATACATTTTCCTTGGTTTATAGGTGAATCAAGGAAATCATTGCACATTAATTTCTCAATTAAAATATAAAAAAGTGGTTCCCAAGTGATTTTTGATGAAATATTCCAAACCAATGACAAAATTGACCGCTATATAATGAATTTTTAAAAAATTGACGATTGAAAAGAGGTAGATGTCATTGAATATTGGCATTGGGAGCCTATTATACCTCACAATAACATGACCCAATATTGGGTTTGACATATTTCAAGTCTCACAGTACTAATGTTGTCCTAAAGAGAGCCACATGCTATTGGGGAAGATGATACTTCAATATATCAAAAAAATGAATTTTTGGTTGTTTTATTATAGAATAGTGCAACTAGAATTATTATGATATACGAATGTGGGATGAGAAGGTCCAGTGGATAATTGAGGGAAATTAGAGATATAAAAAAACTGGATTTCGTTTGAGCCTTGGTTTTGTTCCACCCTTGAATCATGTGAGCCTTGGAATTGTTGGAGCCTTGATTCTAGCCTATATTCGCGCTTGGATTCAATAGCAAGGAGCACTGATAGTAGGTCACTTCCGTGGAGAGCTTTAGATATCGTGAATTGGTTTATGATGGTTAGGGTTCTTAAAGTAGATTGGGACACTTTTTTTAGTTCTTCTAGAAATGTGTTGATAAAGATACCTTTTATCAACACTAAGTTAATTAGAATTGATAAAATTAATCTTTATCAGTGCTTTTTTATCCCTTATAAAGATAAAGATTTATCATCACTAAAAAATCACTGATAAATCCCTATTTTTATCAGCCATAAAAAAGCACTGATAAATAATTCTTTTTCAAAAAAGTATAATTATTATATATAATTATAATACTTATAATAATACCTTTTATAAAATAATAATTTTAGAATTATTTGAATATATAATTATTTAATTATAATTATAAAAATACTTTTTAAAAATTAATATTTATATCATTATATATATTTATATAATTATTTATATATATAGTAAATATATTCATTATTTAAATAAATTTATTATAATTTAATAACTATTTATTTATAATTATATAGATAATTTTTAAACAAATATAATTCATTTATAATTATAAATGCATAAAAATATTAAATATACATTTATAAATATTTTTATTTATAAATATTTTTTTACAAATTTATTTTTAACATTATTAATGAATATTCATTCTTAAGTGCATGAATGTTAAAAATGAGTAAAATTGGTTAATTAAAAATGAGTACAATATTAAAAATTTGGATAAGTTTGATAAATATAAATCATTAAAAATGGATATATATTTAAATAAATATTAATACATACTGAAAATATTAAAACATAGTAAATATATATATATATAATAAATAATATAAATCAATTAAATTCCCAAAAAATTATTTGTGTGTGTGTGTTTATATAAAAATGCATCAATTATGAATATGTGACATCAATATAATATGTACGTTTGATATATATTAAATTGATAAATAAAACAACATTCAATTATGTCCATTACTCGATCAATTAATCAGTATTTTTAATTCATATTAATTTTTAACTATAAACCATTATTCACTAAATATATTACTTTTTAATTAATATAAAAGCATAAATAATATTTTGTATTTTTTAAATCAAATTTACATACATTCATCTATATCTATATACTTAATATATACTATTTATTAACATTATCAATAATTATTTAATTAATAAAATGTTTAATATTTTTCTCAATTTTCTTATTTTTAATATTTATTTGTTTAATTTATTTTACATATATCATTGTATTTAATATATAATGATTATAATTTATATATAGTATAATCAATTTATTCATTTTTATCAATAATTTTTTAACCAATAAAAAAATTAATATTATTTTAAAAAAATATATTTTTTATTTTTTTATTTTTAATTATTTCATTTTATTTGTACTTTTATCAGCACCAAAAAACACTGATAAAGTATTCATTTATGGGAACTAAAAATAAAGCATTGATAAATTGTTTCCTTTATGAGTGCTAGACATAAAGCGGTGATAAAGGAAACCCTTTATCAGTGCTAAAAAATGTACTTATAAAGGCTGCATTTTATCCACGCTAAAAATTTGCACTCAAAAAGGGTTCTTTTTATCAGCGCTAGAAAGAAATTGTTGATAAAAGGTGTGCTTTATTAGTATTTGTTTTAGTGATGATAAAGGGTACCTTTATCACCTCTTTTTTCCTAATGTTGATAAAGGCCAACATTGTTAAAGGCATGTTTTTAAGTAGTGCCCTCAAGGGAAATACTTATCAACATCATCATAATGGTTGATCTCATTAAGAATGGATGTAAAAAAATTCAGTATGGAGAACACACCAGAATTTTTCTTCATATTGTGAATGTCCACATTGAATAACTTTCACAACTTCACTAAGGATAATCTTCTTGAACTTTTTTTTCAGAATACTAGAAATAAGATCAGGACAAGTGGGTACCTTATTTATCCTATTTTTCTAGAATAGAGCATCTTCAACTTCATCCAAAAATGATATTCCATCATTTTTGTATTTGAATACCAAACTAAATAATCATTCAAATACGGTGACTTCTTCAGCTTGGCTATCAAAGAAAAATGACTTCCCTCACTACTTCTCAGGTTATCCCCTTGAGAACATGCTTCACCTTTTAATTCCATCCATTAAGATCAAAAATATAATAACCAAAGATTAATGGAATAAGGTGGATCCTCCTTTAATCATTAATATGCACAATAAGGTTGATGTATTTTCCTCAAACAAGTTTCTCTATTTACCCCAGTCTTCATGCTTGTACATGTGAACATATATTCTAATTTATATTGAGGTAGCATGGATCTCTTCACATACTCTTCTACTTTATGTAGAGAGTTTTTCTTGTTAACAGCATTCATTGATGACAAATTCTTACTCCCCATAATCTTCTATCCCAATAAGTAAATTTTCATTAAGAATCATTGAAGCAAGATTGGATCTTCCACATTGATTCTTATGACTTTCATACATCTTAGTATTTCTGTTGGATGCACTACCCTTCAACTTCAGGGATTTATAATCCAAGGTCTTTTCACAATACTTATTTGATACCTTCTTGGGATGATTTATGTTCAAAACATTCTTCAGATTTATTACCATGGTTTTTTCTTCATTCTTATCCAAATTTGTGATCTTTTGTTCTTTTAAAATTTGGAAACATTTTGAGATGAGCATGTAATCATCTTTTTACCACTATCATTGCATAAATCACAGATGTTATCAATAATTTCAAATCTATTTGCACTAAAAATATGCTTTTGGACCTATGGATGTTGTTTCTTCATCTCTAGCATGATCCCCCATGAGATAGGATTCCTTTGTGCTTTTACATTTTTAGTATTTTACTAACAATTTAATGCACAATTCCCAAATCTTTTGTAGCACCAACATTGACTGAAAAAAATATTTATTTATTTATATCTCTTGTATAAGGTTTTTGGGTGATCTTCGTGACTTGTAGATCTTGTTGTGGGAAAATAGCTTCCGTATTCTTTTTCCCATCTACCTTAATCATGGTGGTAGGTTTCTTATATCCTCTATTCATCCATACTTCTCTTTAATTTATCTTACAACCTATACTCTTCATGAAAAGGGTTTTAGATGCATTAACACAAGTTGTTTTAGATGGTACCTATTTATTCATTGTTTCTTGAGATATATTATCAGAAGATTTCATGATATTATTATCACATTATGGAGTTCTTTCAACTATAGAATCCTCAAGTGATCATTGAGTAGTTATAGAAATTTTTTCCTTCTTTTGTGAAGTCTCAATATATGTCTTCTCAATATTGTCCAAATGAGATTCCAAATCTAAGCATTTCATGTTGAGGAATATTTTCTGATCTTAAATCATAATCATCTTTTCTTTACAAGCCTTCTTCATTCTAAAAAATTCTTATTCATGCAACTTATCTTTATTCTGAATCAAAGGTTCATGTTCCTTGATCATGATGGATATTACTTCCCATTTTAAACCCATAACATCAGTGTTATTTTCAATTTCCCTTCAAGCACACGGATCTTTTCATCAAGTGTATTTTTTGACTCCCTCTTTCTCTTAAAATTATTTGAGGTATTTTGAGGAACATATTTCATGTACCCTCTTTGTTGATTTAACCATTTCAAAATGTATATAGAGCTTTAATTATTCAATAACTTTTCCTTCCAATCCCTTTTCCAAATCATCAACTTATCCTTACAGCCGGGTGATCTCTACCTTCATACATTGAAAGACTCCACAAACAAGGGAGGCTCTTTCTTTGGAAATATCATGCAAAAAAATTCTTAATCTATCAACTAAAAATTATTGTGAGGTTGTAGATTTATCATCATCACTACTTTCTATAGGATCCTTATTTTAAGGACAAATTTCAACGATGCTAACACATACCTCCTGATCACTTGAATATTTTGATTTACATGAGGTCAAAAGGTTTTCATTCTCTTAGGTGGAAACCTGAGCCACTTTCTCCTTAATTTACAATCTTAATATATATTCATTATCATAAAATCATGGATAACTAGATACTACATCTTCTTTAGATATCATGGAATTATTCAACTGCCTCCTCTCTTTATTTTATTATTCATCAGGGTTTTGGTGGATATATATTTCTTCTTATATATTACTAAATATTAATCAAAATTTCACTTAATTTACGAATTTAGAAAGAAACAAAAATACTCAAAATATATAATTTTTACTATAGTGAATCCAACATAGGTGAACCTATGCTCTGATACCACTTGTAGGACCCCAGAACACCCTGAGAGGCTATGGGTGAATCAGGGTGTCAAATTTTTCTTTTAAAGTAATGGATCTTGTTCCAATTTGGTAGGAACTTTTTAAACCTATTTATGAGAATAATGAAATAATAAAACATTCACACAAAAAGTGACAACACATCATTTTTACTTGGTTCTCCACTAAGGGATAGTCCATGGAGCATATGCCAATTGTGTATCGGTCATACCAAAATCCATTAATCTTCACTAGTTGTGGAAAATATGAGTTCAGGAATAGTCACTCTATTTTCGGTACACTACCTTTACAAGATTTTAGTTATAGCACACTGCGTCCCTTGGAACAATTTTGTTGACTCCCCTTGGCTCACTACTCTAGGAGAATCCTTACTTAGTTTATTGACTTGAATTTCACTTCAGTATATTATAATTAAATACATTTTCCCTATCTATCATATAAATCTTCTTGCACCAGAGACCTGAGTTGATGCACTCTAAAAGAACTGTTCACTAAAAATTAATATTCAGAACATTTATTTGTGGAGCTCCTTCATGAAGCTCATAACCTTCACAAAGCTAACTACCTTCGTGGAAAAAACTACCTTCATGAATCTCGGTGACTAATCATAGAATATCACATAATTATGAAGCATCCATTAATTATAAGCATTGGAATCATTCAATACTTTAATATCATTTTTCATGATGCTCAAGATTTCATAGAGAACTAGATCCATGAAGCTCCCCAGCCTTCATGAAATCAGAGAAATTATGGATTTTCTTCAAGTATATTCATGTAAAAAGAAGTGGGGGTATCCTCATATTTATAGGCTCAACCATTTGTGATGATCCACCGCCTCTTAATGGATTTTCTATATCTTTCAAAAAAATATTCATGTAGATATTCCATTTTCCAAACTCTATTGAGGTTTTTCGTTGTCACAAATATTTCAATAAAACCACCACACACCCATGATGCTTTGCTTCCCATAATCACGGAGAACACCATCACTATTCACGATTCTCTACATCTTCAAGAATATCATACCATTCTTCACAAGACCCATTCCTTTAACATTTTCACAAATATTTGATACCAGAAAGAAACATTTTTTGATGCTAGCCTATTCTTCTATATTTTTAATCCCAAAAATTTGGAAAACACCGTGAAACAATGCCACCTTTTATATTGTAGTCAGCTTGTACTATAATATCACCTTACTCACAAACTTCCTAATCATCCAAGTGTGGATTAACAAAAAAAAACTTGACTCCATTTCCAACAAACAATAGCCTTGGTTTCAACAGATCAATCTTTGGGATTCTATTTTTGATCCGTGGTGAGTTCTCCTTTCATTCCCATTTGTTCCCTTCTATCCTTCTTTGGAGTTTCAATACAATTGTGTGGTTTGGTTTTGATTTTGTGTTTTGGTTGCTTTTATGATATTTTTTGTGTGGTAAAGGTTAATTTGTGGTTTATTGTGGTGCGGTTGTGGTTTGCGGGTGTTCCTATTCACCCTATGGTGCACAGCGAGTTGGAAATCCTTTTTTGATGTAGGGTTTCCCTCATTTCTCTTTATTGTGTATCATGCAGGAAGGGATTTCTTTTTTATACCTATGGATTTTTTTTCAGATTAATTAAAGATAATGAATTTTTTAAACTGAAAATTAAGGGTAAGGGGGTATGATTTGCACGTATTTATTGCCTTGAAATGACTGTGATATTGTGATTGTACGATCTTGATGCCCTTCTGAAAATTATGGTAGTTTGGGGTTTTGTTTGCAATGGATATATGTTCTCTAATTTATTCTTTTTTTTGTGTGATTATTTTGATATCATCCTAAATGTAAATTGGTTAATTACTCATACTTGGATAATGAAATGGGTTCCCCATTATTATTATTTTGTGATAACACCCCTAAATTAAAGTGGAATGTTATAAAATACCCCTTTTAAATCTATAAAAATGTATCTTGAAGTGTTGTGATGTGTGTCCATGGTTGGTGGATGGCGGTGTGTGGTTTTAATGGGGTTTCAAATGATACATGGTTGTTTGGATGTGATTTTTGGGGTGGTGAGGAGGTGGTTTTTTTGGTCGTGCTTTTGGTGAGGTAAGTAGGTGATTTGTTTAGAAATGATTTTGGGGTTGAGAGGAGGTAGTTTTTTTGTCGTGATTTTGGAGCGATGAGGATGTGGTTGTTTGGTCATACTTTTGGTGTGGTGAGGTGGTGGTTTCTTTTTTCTAGATACCTGAGTATTGATGTTATAAATAAATAATTGTTTAATAAATTTCGGATTGGCTTGGGTTGGTTTGGTTAATGGATAATTAAATAGTGGGTTGTGTGGTTAAATGTGGTTGATCGTAAATAGTGAAATGAATGGGATTATTAAACGAGTTTGGTTGTAAATGTGAAATGGGGTTTTCAACTTTTTTTGTGGTGTTATGCATTTAAAGGTGCCAACAAATTAACAGTATTGTGAGTTGTATGGTTTGTTTGTGATCCCATTGGTTGGGCTTGAGTGTTTTATACTATATACATATTTACTTGTATATACTTGTAATTTCTAAATGCACCCCACCAATGTTGATAACTACTTGTTGACACCCACATAATCATACAGGGGTGTTTTCCCCAACATTCGATGAGGAGTACGGATGACTGGGTACCTAATATTTCCCACTCTCTCTTCTAATAGAGGTGGGTATTGCACATGCTTTGATGGCCAGAGGTCTATTAGAGCATTAGATTATGGTTGTGATGTCAGAGGTGTCTTCGGGTGAGATGTGATAACCCAGGTGTTTGTGGGTGAGATGTGATAGCCTAGGTGTTTATGGGAGAGATATGATATCCCAGGTGTCTGTGAGTGAGATGTGTGTGTTCATGATTATGGGGCAGTGAACCCAGGTGTCTATGGGCAGATGTGTGTGGTCATTCTTGTGTGGCATAAATCCCAAGTGTCTGTTGGTGAGGTGTGTTTTGATCATTCTTGTGGGGTGGTGTGGTATACAGAAGCGATGGGATCATCAGGACATACGACATTGGGTGAGAGCGGCATACGAGTGGGAAAGTGGAGTGGTGTACCCTTATTGATGTGATTTCTATTATATTATATTACTTGGTTCCCATTATTTGGTGAGCATACCTTGGTGAGGTTGGGATGGTTAGTATACCTTGATAGGTTTTCTTTTGTTCTATTGTTTTCTCATAGGAGAATTATTATGATTCTTTCACATGTGCATGAGAGACTTTGGTTTTCCTACTGGGTATAATTTTATACTCACCCTATGTATATAAAACTATTTTCAGGTTTCTAAGAGGACTATATGGAATTTTCTACACATTAATAGCTCAGATCCTTGATAGTTTGGGTGCCACTACTTTAGCTTTACTTTTGGGTATTTACTTTGGAGACATTCTTGTATCTGTATCAGTTCTATTTATACATGCATGTGGGATGGTTTTTGATTTCTTTTATATTGTGTCATGGAGTTGGTTTTGATTGATACAACCTATCTCTCGATCTTGTTTCCTTATAAAGGGTAATGCCTCTCATATTGTGATATTTGTACACCCTTGGGGTTATTCGCCAACTTGAGGCCTACTGGGGGAGGGACTCAGGGGGTCATTATCTATATTTCTTCATTTCTATCTTAGGAGGGGTATCTATGGTGGGAGAGGGTTATGATAGAGTGGTATCAGAGCTTATGGTGAGAGATAGGATGGAGTTTGGAGTTATGCACAATTAGGATTACATGGGGTGGTATGAAAATAGTTCCAGTTGACCTTGGTTTGTGACATAGACTAGGGAGACTGGATAGGACACGGGATGTTAGGGCCCCCTATGATCCAGTGCATAGACTCTAAGCTTATTGAACGACCAATTGAGATGGACCTTCTTTTGGGGTAGAGACCTAAGAAAGGTGCATGCATTATAATTACTTGTTTTATTGTTTTATTTTGGTTATTTTGGGAAGATTTAAATAAATAGAAAGATAAATTAAATTAGTTAAAATTAATCTTAATAAAATTCCAGACTATTGGGATTACAAAGTTCTTTATTTACCTTTCAGCTATAGATTTTGTTTTTCATGTGCGTGTGGCTTAGCTAGTTAAGGTTCAGTGGGCTGATCTAGTTGATATATGTAGGTTGAACCAGTTGAGGAGAATGATTAGTGGAAAAATATGTTTTATTCTTTCTAATGACAGGCTTTGGGTAAGTTTGAGGGAAGTGTTTTAGAAGTGGAGACAGAGAGATGGCTGGAGGATCTCAAGATAACTTCCAGTTTGATCTGGACCGTGATAGAGTACAGAGTACCTTTGAAAGTCCGTAAGATGTGGGGAGTTGCACATTATCAATGGAAGTTGTATTTGGGATAGCAGAAGGAGTCAGATGCTTTGTGGTTCGACTTCTAGAAAGAGTTTCAATAAGAGTTCATTTCATCAACCATGAAGGTAGTAAAGAGGCAGGAGCTTCTTTCTCTTCACCAAGGGAGCATGTCAGTATAGGATCTGAGAGTTAAGTTTAGTTACCTTCTACATTTTTTCCTACATCCTTTTTCAGATGAGGAGTCTCGTACAAGACATCTTTAAGAGGCACTCTATACTTATATCCAGTATGCACTTACTCCTTTATGTTGTCAACGTATCTAGAGGATTAAATAAAGGTAGATTTGATCAAGTGGATGCACTTGTAAGGAGTTTTTCCATAAGAGGGGAACCAGAAGGGTTCCTCTAAGGGTAATGTTTTTAGTGGAAGGTATCAGGAGCCAGGATCTTTGAGTTTTTGACCGATAGGGATTTTATCTCAGCCACTTCCTTTCCAGATTTCTAGTTCTAGGGGATTTTTTGTTTTTCCTAGGAGCTTTATTATAGTGTTTTTTGGTTGTAGGGTTTATGTTCATCCCTAGAACCAGTTCCTAGGGGTTCCCTAAGCTCAGTTTGGTGGAGGTGGATAGGTTCAATGCCAACCTCAACATCAGTTTTCAATGAGGCAGTTTCATCAGTAGGGGCAGTAGGCTTATGATTCGGCGAGGGGATATGGGGAAGGTAGAGTCTGAACTCAAGATGTTCCTCATGTTTAGGGACCGCGACCTGAGAATGTCTTTTTAGGTGGTCATTAGAAGATATGTAAAGGAGTTAGTTATGGTCAATTGCATGTAGTGGAGGTAGCAGTTCCAGAGGGGTCGTAGATCATCAGAGGTACAATTAGTTTGTTTAATACCCTTTTTTTGGATTGTTTGATTCATGATATTTTCAATTTGTTTTTTCTCCCACTCTATCATATTCTATTGGAAAATTCATATATAGGCTTCTCGTGACCTTGGTGTTAACTACAATAATAGAAGTCTAGACCATCTTGTTTGATGTGTGCTAGGAGTGAATACTAATTATGGGGACACATTAGTCACATCGGGATATTTTCCTACCAGAAATGTATCCATATGATTTCATCATCAGAATTGAATGGTTGTATTATTTATGTGCTTTTATCTACTTATTCTAGAGGAGGTTCATGTTTTTGGATGAGGATGTCCAACTTATGGTTTTTTCTATAGAGCGGGGTTGTCAGGTGGGCAGTCGTCGTGTGATGCCCCTTCTTTTCTAGTTGGCTGAGTTGTCTGTGGAATCAGTGTAAGATGAGATGGTAGAGGTTCCCATGGTCGTTGTGGAGTTCTTGGATGTTTTTCTTGAGGGGGTTTTGATGATACCCCCTCGACATGATGTTGAGTTTGTGATAGACATACAACCTTTTGCTTATCTATTTTTTATGGATCCTTATCGAATGGAACTTTCTGAGTTGTGGGAGTTGAGGGTTTAGATAGATGATATGATGTTGGAGTGTTTTATCTAGACCATTGTGTCACTGTGGGGTGCTCTAGTGTTGTCTTGCAATAAGGTGAATGGTATTCTGATGTTGTGTATAGACTACTGGAGGTTGAATCAGGTGACAGTAAAAAACCATTACCCTCTTCCGAGGATAGGTAATCATTTCAACCAGTTGAGAGGGGAAAGTTGGTTTTATAAGAATGATATGTGATCTGGTTATCACCAGTTGAGAGTGAAGGGGGTGATATCCCAAATAATTTTTTAGATGCAGGCACAGTCACTTGGAGTTTGTAGTCATGCCATTCGGTGTTATGAATGCACCAGTCGTGTTCTTGTAGTTTATAAAAAATGGGTTATATGAGTTCCTAGATTAGTTCATCATTGTATTAATTTAAAATATCTTGGTCTATTCAAAGTCATAGGGGGAACATTATGGGAATATAATAATGGTCTATCATGTTCTTTGATGCCACCGTCTCTATGGAAATTTGTCCAAGTGTAAGTTATGGACATGAGAGGTTTATTTCCTTAAGCATGTGATGTCTCATAAGTGTGTGGCAGAAGACCCGTCAAAGGTTGAAGCATATATTTATTTGGAAGAACCCAAGAATGTGGAAGAGGTTTGCAGTTTCTTTAGTCTAGAAAGATATTATCATAGGTTTTTACCTAATTTCACTCAAGTTATATCCTCATTGACATCTTTGACTAGAAAATACCATGCTTTTGTGTGGATTGATAAGTTTCAGGTAGTGTTCAATTACCTGAATGGAATGTTAGTTAGTGCTCTAGTACTCTAGTTTCATGAGGAAGGGGTGATGTTTGAGTTATTTTGTAATGATTCCGATCTAGGATTGGGATTCATACTGATGTAGAAGTGGGAGATGATCTCTTATGGGTGTAGTAAGTTGCATCCCCATGATTGTAACTATGCCACCCATTATATGGAGCTATAAGTTGTTGTGTTTTCTTTGTAGTTGTGGTGGAATTACCACATTGGGGAGAAGTTTTGGTATTCATAGATCAAAAGATTTTGAGGTATATCTTTTCCCAGTGTGATTTGAAATTTTGGAATTGGAGTTGGATGGAGTTTCTTTAATACTATGATTTTTAGATCTCTTATACCTCAGGAAAATGGAATGTTGTGTTTGATCCTTTGAGCATGAATTCATGGAAGGGTGTCGTACTGGAATATGGGGATTCTTGGAGAGAAATTGAGGATTTGGAAGACTTGAAATTATATGTAAGAGTGGATGGTGGTAGATTATATTTGTATTAAATAATGGTGCAACATTCTCTGATGCAGTTGGTGGAGGAGTCTCAGAGGGGAAACTCGGTGGCAGAGTTGATGTGTGATCATGTTGGCCATGGTGATGGTCTGGATGGATAGTCGTAACTGGATTTTGCTTTGTGATAGGTTGTTAGTTATAGTAGTAATGTGTGATTGATTCCTTGTTGAGTTTCATAGCTCACCTTTGGGGGTACACCTAGGAGTTTCCAAGATGTATTGTGGCTTGAGGATTCAGTTCTTGGGGCTCGAGATTAAATGGGAAGTGGCAGAGTTTGTGGAAAAGTGTTTGGTTTTCCAGAAAGTAAAGGTAGAGCATCATGTTTCTATTGGTTCGTTTCATCCCTTGGATGTTCCTAAATGGAAATGGGATGAAATCTCTATAGATTTCATCATAGTTTAACCTATATATTTAAGAGGTTGTGATGCTATTTGGGAGGTTATGGATCAGTTGATGAAATTGGCTCACTTTTTAGTGATCAAGGAGTCTGGAACAGAGGATTCTTTGGCTAAGAGGTACGTGTATGAGGTGGTATGGTTTCATGGAGTTTCAAGGTCCATTTTCTTGGATCGGTAGATGCATTTTACCTCACTGGTATTTAGTGGAATGCAGCATGCTTCGGGAACTCAGGTACGCCTCAACACTACTTTCCACCCTCAAACAGAAGGGTTGATGGAACGGACTATCCATTAGTTGGAGGAAATATTGCGGTCATTCATCTTGGACTTTAGTGTATCTTGGGTGTGACACCTACCTTTGTTAGATTTTTCTTTTAATAATACCTATCACTATCCATTAGTGTGTCTCTATTTGAGGCTTTTTACAGAAGATCGTTTCATTCACTATTATGCTAGACAGAGGTTGGGGAGACATTCGTTCTTAGTCTTGAGGTGGTATAAAGCATAATAGAGAAGGTTCAGATTATTTTTGAGAGGTAGAAAGTATCACAGGACCAGAAAAAGTCTTATTCTGATCGCAGAAGGAGTCCCTTGGCATTCAAGGTTGGGGACCTCATGTTTTTTAAGGTTTTCCCTCAACATGGGAAATGGAGTTTTGGAAGATGGAGTAATCTTTATCCAAGGTTTTTTGGAACCTTTAAGGTGTTGGAGTGAGTTGTTGAGGTGAGGTATCGGTTGGCATTTCCACCAAAGTTGGAGAGGATCCATGACATCTTCCATGTATCTTAGCTTTGTCAGTATCTTCATGATGACTCTCATGTCATTAATTGGGGAGAGTTGGCTATTGAGGATGAGGCAATTTTTGTGTAACGACTAGTAGATATCCAGGATCACCAAGATAATTCACTACATAGACAAACCATTTCTTTGGTTTGTGTGTTTTGGAGGCATGGTGTCCAAGAGGAGAGTACTTGGGAGCGAGAGATGCAGATGTGTTCCCAATACCCATAGTGGTTTTTAGTTTTTATTTTCTCTATTTTTATTTTTTATTTAATGTTTAGATACATATATTTATATGATGATATATTTTCCTTGGTTTATGATGTTTTTAGTGAGATGTGGGATAAATTCCTGACATATGAAAAAAGGAGGCCCATACTCCTAATCGAGTTTCTTTAACTGTGATGTGATTAAACCTGTGCAGGTGAGTCAGTGCTGCCCAGAGCTGATAGTATCTTTCTATGGAGGACATAATTTCCCGATTCATGTGTTTTGGATGGCGTTGTTCATTGGTTTTATAAGTTGTTGGTTTTTGATTCATGGAGGTTTATATGGTTGTGCAGTATATGTGTGGCAGTGTAGTTGTGTGAGAGGAGGTGGCTTATGGATGTGCAGTATATTTTGTTGTCATTCAGGTTGGTATGTTTGGTTGGTATTAGAGTTTGAGGCATGAAAATATCCTTGAGAGGTATCTCACATGGTGTTTGTTCAAACCCCTTTCCTTCTATTTTTGGTTTTGGATTCTTGAGGGAAAGAATCATTTAAGAGGTATCTGATGTAATGGTTTGTGCCTTCCCAGTCTGTTACATTGCCGGTTTTGAGTATTGGATGTGTTAGGGGAAGGTTCTGGGAGTTTTGGTGAATGCTGGAGGTGCATTATGACTACTAAAGGAAATACACATCGTGTAATTATATTACATGACGTGAAAGTTGGTTTCATATCTTGTCCAGGGATGGTTCATGACATGTAGATTTTCAAGGTTACATAATAAAAAGGAAACATGTTTTTTTCAAAGGAACCTAGACTCCTGAGATTACACTACATGAAATGAGATTACACATCATGTAATTCCCCAATGTTGTATAATTTTAAAGGTTTCAACTTCTTGGGTTTTCTCTAAACCCTATGGAAAGAAGCAATTCCCCAATGCTCTACAGTTTTAAAGGTTTAAACCACTCGGGTTTTCTCCAAACCCTATAGAAAGAAACTCTTCTCTCATTCCAGGAATCTGACAACCCTCTCCTTCTATGTTTTTAGATTCCTTTTGATATGTATCGATCCTTGGGATTTTTTCTTCAATTCGTGGTGATTTCTCCTTTCATTATCATTTGTTCCCTTCTTTTCTTCTTTATAGTTTCACTATGGTGGTGTGTTTTGGTTTGGGTAGTGTGTTTGTGCTATGTTTTGATGATCTTTTGGTGTGGTATAGGTTTATTTTTGGTTTCTTGTGGTGCGATTGTGGTTTGTGGGTGTTCTTCTTCATCATGCATTGCACAACGAGTTGAAAAAGATTATTTGATGTAGGATTTTCTTCATATATTTTTATTGTGTATCATGAAGTAGGGGATTGTTTTTGTATACCTATGGATTATAGCTGTGATGGATTAATTAAATATAAATAATTGGTTAAATTGAAATTTAAGGGTAAAGGAGTATGATTTGCATATTTTTATATCCTTGATATGATTGTGATGTTGTGATTGTATGGGCTTGATGCCCTGCTAAAAGTTATGGTCATTGGGGACATTGTTTTCATTGGATATATGTGTTGTGATTTCTATTTTGGTTGTGATTGTTTTGATATCACCCCAAATGGAGATTGGTTAATTACTTATACTATTCTAATGAAATGGTTTCCCTAGGATTTTGGTTTGTGTGACAACACCCCTAAATTAAAGTGTAATGTGATAAAATTCCCTTTATAAATATATAAAAAATGGCTCTTGATTTGTTGTGATGTGTGGTCATGCTTGTGGTATGGCAGTGTGTGGTTGAAATTGGGTGTAGGGCAATACATGGTTGTTTGGATGTGATTTTAGGGTGGTGAGGACATTGTTTGATTGGTCGTGCTTTTGGGGTGGTAAAGAGGTGGTTTGTTTGGTCGTGCTTTTGAGGTGACAGGGTGGTGGTTTGTTTGGCCATACTTTTGGGGAGGTTAAGATGTGTTTTTTTTCAATGATTTTGGGGCTTTGAGGATGTGTTTGTTTTTCCTTGCTTTTGGGGTGGTGAAGTGGTGGTTGCTTTGTGCTAAATTCCTGAGGAGTGATGGAATAAATAAATAATTGTTTAATAATGTTTAGAATGGATTGGGTTGGTTTGGTTAATGGAATGGAAATGGTTAATGGATAATTAAATGTTGTGTTTTGTGGTTAAATGTGGTTGATTCTAAATAATGAAAATAATTGGATGATTAAATGAATTTTTATAGAAATTTGAAATGGGTTTTGCGACTTGTTATGTGGTGTTATGCATTTAGAGGTGGCAGTAAAGTGACAATGTTGTGAGTTAGTTGGTTTTTTTGTAAACCCATAGGTTTTTATTTGGTGTTTGATACAATATATATATACACACACACACACACACTAGTATATTCTTTTTATTTATATACGCACCCCGCCCATGTTGATCACCATGTGCCAACACCCACATAGTCATGTGGGGGTGTTTTCCCCAACATCTGGTGAGGAGTACGGATGGATGGTTACCCACTCTTTCACATTCTCTCTTCTATGTGAGGGTGGTATTGCACATGCTACAATGTATGGAGATCTATTAGTGCATTAGATGATGGTTTTTATGTCCTAGGTGTATTAGAGAGAGATGTGTTAGCTGAGATGTTTTCTTGTGGGGTGTGATAGCCCAAGTGTTTGTAGGTGAGATTTAATAGCCCAGGTGTCTACGGGAAAGATGTGTCTTATCATGATTGTGGGGAAATGATCCCAGGTGTCGGCAGGCAAGATGTGTGTGTCGTTCTTGTGGGCTAGTGAGCCCAGGTGTCTGCGGGTAAGGTGTATTATGACCGTGCTTGTGGAGAGGTGTGGCATACATAAGGGATGGGAGAACCAAGACGTATGATGTTGGGTGAGAGCGTCATACTAGTGGTAAATTGGGGTGTGACTCCCTCATTAATGTGATTCCTATTATATTATATTACTTGGTTCACATTATTTGGTGATCTTACATTGATGGGGTAGGGATGGTTAGTATACCTTTATAGGTTTTGTTTGGTAATTTTGTTTTCTCATAGGGGAAATAGTATGCTTCTTTCACATGTGCACGAGAGACTTTGGGTTCCATACTAAGTATACTTGTATACTCACCCTATGTGTATAAAACTATTTTAAGGTTTCTAGGTGGACTACGTGGATTGTTCTAGACATTTCTAACTTATATCCTTGATAGTTTTTGTGTCGTTGATTTAGCTTTAGTTTTGGGTATTTACTTTAGAGACTATATTTAATCTATATCAGTTCTATTTATACATGCATGTGGAATGGTTTTAGATTTCATTTACATTGTTTCATTAAGTTGATTTTTATTGATACATCTTATCTCCGGATCTTGTTTCCTTATAAAGGGTAATGCCTCCCATATTGTGATATTTTTACTCTCTTGGTGTTAGTCACCAACCCAGGGCCTACTCGAGGAAGGAATTGAGGGTCATTATCTCTATTTATTCTTTGTCAACCCAGGAGGGGTAAATTTTGAGAGAGGGGGTCATGAAAATTATGATGTGGGTACATTATTCATGGGGTAATTACTCCGTCAAGTGACACATTCTCTATCATAAATCATGGTGTTACAACGTAATTATTATCCTACAGACATAAATTCTAAAACATCCTCCAAATTCCTCAAAAAATCCTATGATCAATATGATATGACTTCTTAAGCCTCTTTATAATTCTCTCCACCATCTTTGTCAGTGAACATAGCCCAAAATTCTACAAGGGAATTTTTTATATTAATATCCCCCTTCATGTTTTTTGAAATTCCTTCAAAATATATTCCATATATATTTAATTGAATCTTTTTATAATAATCAGAAACACAAACTAAAACCTCTCTCATTTTGATATTGTATCAATGATTCACCAATCATCAAGTATAATCTCACACGAGTCAAGATCATTGTGAGAAATAAGAGTTAAATTAAACTTTTCTCATGAAAACACTTTCTTTCTCCTTATTCACTTCAACACTTCTCAACCAAGATTATCCCCCTGAATATTCATTCAAAAACTCTCCCCCTGTACATATATTTATAATGCGACAACTCCTCCTTTGTCAATAAGAGATAAAAGTTCAAGCCATCCTAAAATTCTCTAAATCGTGGACAACATCTTCTCCTTTATCAATCAACCCAAAGATAACTTCTCTAAAATTTCACAAGAGAGGGTTATAAATCCAACCAAGTTATTCATGAGAACCGTCATATTGATATTGAAATAGAAAATTCCATTGGGGAGTGGGGGGCATTCTCTAAACCATCTAGTTGGAGGGAGATGGTTGGAATCTATGATCTAACCGATGTCTCTCAAAATCAAACTTGGGTTGTACCTTCATCATACTATCTTTAACTTGATTTGGTGTTTTCACATAATCCAACTTCACTAGAGTTTGTTCAACATTCTCATGAATGATGTGATACTTTATCTTTATATACTTTTTCATTGAGTGATGGATGTGATTTTTTATAAGATCGATCACACTCATGTAATCACACTTCATTGTAACAAGAGACAACACATCAAAATATACGTCCATAATTTCTTGCTTTAATCATAGAAACTGAGTACAATCTTGAGTATCCACAATATTCTTATCCTTCACATCACTCAACAAAGTTCAATATTGATCCTTTATTATCCATGAAATGCACTATTTTACAAGATAAAATACCCCACCTAATTTAGATGCGATCATCCACTGAGCCTGACCAATCCATATATATATATATATAAATCCCAATGACTACAGCTATTATGTTTTTTAATATAATATATTTAAATCCACCAAGTATTTTCTATAATGAAGAGTTCCTTTCATGGAGATTATGTGGATTTCCTAGGGACATATTTGGTACTGTGAGACTTTATAAGTGGAAAACACAATGTTGAATCATGAAATTGTTAGATACAATAGGCCTCTAAGGATTTGATTATATTTTATCACAATGACCTTTTTACCTTTATCATCCCTTTAAGACTTCATTTAAGTTGCAATCAGTGTCATCATTACACTAGAATCCCCCATTAAAAATCTATTCATCACCCCTTGGTATATTTTGATTGAGAAATAAAAGTTTCATGTATTCCTTGTATTTCATGTAAATCAAGGAAAAATATTAACTCGCAAATCATAGACATCATAAACACACACCTAATAGAATAAAAAAATAGTTTTAATTGTGCTTCATCCAGTCCATCTGATGTTATTTTATCCTTATAAATCAGCACAAAAATATTGCATCCTGGACCCAAACTCCCATATCTAGTTCCAAAAACACATAACTTAAAATAATATATTTCATACATATCTATGATTAAAATATCCTTTTCACAATTACAATCCATGGACCTTTAGGTTTAGAGTTTTAGAGAATTTTTACAATGTATAAAATACTAAATCTCAAGTATTGTCAAAAAATGAACAATTTTTTCCACTATATAAAAAGAAAATGAGTCCATATTGATTATTCAACATCATTTGTTAATTATCCAAATAATATTATATTATCATCCTAACATACTTAATACTTTCTTTCATAACCTAGGGAAATGGAAACATGAGAAAGGGGTGAGATCAAACTATCATTAAGGGTAAACATAATAATAAACCATTACATGAGAGATGTGAGGCATAATGTAATATCATAATGAGAATGATCATAAGATTGATATCATGGAATAAAGAGATGATACCATAATTAAATGGATTAAACAATGATCATAACATAAGATAATGAAAACCTAGGAATGTGATGAAAACATAAACATGACATAATAAGAATAATTTTAGGATCTATACTTGGTTAACATAACTTTGTTGGATAGGATAACTACCCATGCACTATAGTTTATTAGGGTCACTACCAACACACCATGATATCTTAAGATATGGAAACATTACCCAATTAACTAGAGAGTTATATAATTTTGGACCCACTCGTCCCATAGTGAAAACCAAATATATGTATGCCACATGGTTTTTATCAACATAACATCAAAACCAAAGGAAATTAAATGCGTTTTATAGTATTTACAAGTGGTTCCTATAAGATAACATTCATGGTTTCATCAATAAACATGACATGATAAACCCGTGAAAAATAAATTTTTATCCATTGTTTTTAGGCATAATTATAGGTAAACACCACTTAGTAAATATGATTAAGCATATGGTATTTACCCCATATAGGAAAATGATACATTTTTAAGACAAAAATTTCCTCAATCAATAAATGTATTAGGCATCTAGGTGAACACCCTTCAATCAAAGTAATAGATCCTAGGGAAATCACATTGGAAAGGCAATGGAAGAAAATCAAGACTATACAAGTGGATGATTAGGCAAGTAAAAAAGCAGTGATGGATCATTCTATAGAGGTAAAATAGAGTTTCATAATCCGTTCAGATAAAGAAGGTGTATGATATCATTTTAAGAATACCCTCAATCAAGGGTATGATATATATGAAGAAAACTCTTAGAATCATTATGAAAATTGATTCAAAAATAAAAAATTTCAATGTCCATTGAAAAAAATTAAAATGAAATATTTTATTAAACCATGAGAATTAAAATTTCCTTTTATAAAACTTAAAAACACATAGAGGATGAATATTATAAAATTATAAAGGTGGGGGAAAGATATGATCACATGGAAATGTTTAAAAGTGATTCCTTTCATTGAAAATGACCCATGTGGAAAAAATTAAAAAAAAAGATTTTTAAATATTTCTCAAGAAAATCAATTTAGTTGAAAATAACTTTAAAAAAATCACTTTGGATGATTTTTTAAAACATTTTTAAAATTACACAAAAGTAAAACCTTTTTTGAAAACTATCAATGTGGTAAATGTTGAAAATAATTTTAAAAATATTTATGAAACCCACATCATACAAAGGATCATAAAAATTCATTTGAAAATAGGTGAAGTTAAAAACGAATATCACCAAAGATGAAACTTATTTGGGTTATATATCACAATTTAGAGAGGTAAAACATAGACATAGAAGAACAAATATCCATTATAAAGCATAATAGTTATTCTTATCAACATCCTTATTTTATTTTAGGAAGTGTTTCATAAAAGGGTAGGATATTAATGAAGATATTTAATATCCACAGAGAAAAAGTAAATATATCATCTGAAAAGATAATGGTAGTAAATGAGATTTTGTAGCTGAAAATAGAGAAGATATTTTATGACTCATGGGGAAAAGGACTTGAGTCAAGAAAACAATTATGACTTGAGTAAGATTTTAATCAAAACCCTTGATATAAAAATTGTTTGAAATTTAGTCTAAAATATATTGAATAAAATATATTTCAGTATAATATAATAATTGGGTAGTATATGAACCATATAAAAGTTAATTGGTTCATAAATTAAAATGTGTCTCAACGAAGAATGTTTTGGACAAAAATCTCATACCTTTATTTCTAAAAGCATTCTACAATTGTTATTAACTTCCTGTATAATTGAATTAAGTTTATTAAAAACTTTAATAATAACCTTATTCAATTATAATTAGATTCATATGTTATATTTATTTTCATAAGTTTTCCATTTGTTAAATATTTTCTTCTCATGTCGATTACTTGTGATGGTTTGGTGGATTTTTATGTGATTCACTTGACATGTTAACCATGGTTATGTTTATCTTAAAATTAAATACAAAACCTACAAAATATAAATATCATTATAAATATAATTTTTTTACATTAGAAACATTTTTATAGTCATCAGTGTTTGGCGATAATGGAAAATGACACATGTCATTGACATGGTGGTGGTAGTCTAAACATACACACGATCAATGAACCGATTTTTCAATGTATGGACAGAATTAAATTGTATGAATATTTATCATTTAATAATTATAATAATTTTATAAAATCATATTATTTCTTTAATTAAACTTTTATTTCCATCCATGTAAGGTGGTTAAGAGAAATAAAAACACGTCGTTCATGGAGCCAGTAGTCCGCGCATATGCATGTTGAATGATCTACTTCCTTAATGAATGGAAAAAATGGAGGTAAATGAAAAAGGTGATAGTATAAAAATTTTATAAGAGACATAAAAAATAATTATTCAATAAAACTGTCCTTGATACCAACCATAAGAGTCAATGATGAAAAATTAAACACATCATCTCGTGAAGGCATTAGTCCACACATCACACGATTGATGTGTTTGTTTTTTGGTTGATGGTTTAGAATGAATGAATAATTGATTTTACATTAATATAATGACATTTCAGAATATATAAGATACTAAGTTAATTATATTAACAAACTTTGGGAATATTTGGTAGAGGAAATTTAACAGAAAAATGAAGAGGAGAGTAATACTCATGTCGGTAACTTTGATGCTCCTTGGAATTATCCTTGGAAATGAAGGGCTTAAGATAAATAAAGAAGGGGAAATTATTAGGTTATTGAGATATAGTTCTAGGATAAAAAAATGGGTAGAGTTTCACCATGAAATTTGAAGTAATGTGTGTGTAAAGAAGGGGTGTATTTGGACCCTTTTATAAGTGAAGGGAAGGGTAGTTTTGTAATTACCTTAAATTATTAAATTATTTATTTACACTATTCCAAGGTTGAAGACTCCAATACTTTTAAAATATGGAGTGTAGGAAATTATATGGTAGAAAATTCTCACATACACTCATTTTAAAGAAAATAATGAGTGATTTAAGGGATTTTCCTTATACTTTTCACTTTACCCAGCTGTACTTTTACCTAAGTAACTTTTATTTTCACCCATTTTAATTAATTAAAAATTTATCTATTAATATTTATCATACCACCTAATTTTATTATTATATTTCTATATATGATATTAATTTTATTAAATAAAATTAATATAGTTAAAAAGATAATTTTGAAATAATTTCTCTTAATGATTAAAAAAAATTCTTAAGATAATCATGTATTTAAACATAAAATTTATGTGTGAGAAAAATTATTAATGTGAAAAAATTTAATGAAATATATTGATTTATTATAAATCAAAATAATTTAATGTGAAGTAATAATCAAACCATAACCTAATTTGAAATTATAATAATAATTAATTAAAATTAAAGACATAAATAATTTTTCTTTATTAAAGTTACCTTTTACTTTAGTTCTAAAAATGTTACTCATGGGTTTTCTAAGTTCAAATAAAATTTTAAAATGAATAATATTAATTATTAATTTAACATTTGATCACTTCAGTGGTTTTTTGGCCTTCTAGGTCATTCACTACTACAAAAACGGGCAAGGGAAGTGCCAACTTTTATTAGCGCTAAGAAAAAAGTTCTGATAAAGGAACCATTTATGAGCGCTAAACATTTATCCCTAATAAAGTTATTCTTTATCAGTGCTTTTCTAGCACTGATAAAGGGATTATTTATCAGCACTAGAAAAGTGCTGATAAAGAAGCGCTTTATTAGTGCTTTTTTCTTAGCTCTTATAAAGAGTACGCTTTATAAGCGCTTTTTTAGCACTGATAAAGGCATCCTTTATCAGCGTTGATAAAACCATAGTCTCATATTTTATAAAATTCGGTGCACAGTATCCTCTGTTTATCGTGCCCTCAAGCCCTTGCGGTGTTGTACCCCTATGACGACTCCCCTCCCCCTATGGTCTTCTCTTTGTCGGATCTCCGCTGCTATCCCTACTCCTTCTCCTCCCCCTCGAACCCCTTCTGTGGATCCTCCTCCCCACAAACCCTACTTCCTCCTTTCTGCTGGACTCCCCGTGAACCCTACTCCTCTATTTATCAACGGTGGCGGCTCTTTCCATGCATCTCCCCCTCACAGCCACGCCTTCCCCTCCTGACGTAGAACAGAAGGCTTCCTTACCCCTCGACGCTTCTTCTCTCCCTCCATCGCGGGTGCAATCTACTCTAGGTAATTCTCCCACTTCTCATTTTAGGTTTATTTTTGGTGGATAGTTTTTGTGAGATTATTTTTCATTAGGGTGATTTTTGGATTCTTTCCCATGATCAACACCCTTGGATTAAATGCTAACTAACATAGAGTTCTAACAATCTATGTCACAAAATCACACATGTAGTGGATTATTATATTTGATTAGCAGATTATTTGAACTAAAGTATGATTTTTTTATGATTCCTCATGGGTCGTTATGATGTTTCGAACTAGAATTTATTTTTCACCAAGTGTCATATGTATGAGGGTTTGATATTCTCGTGCAACCTCAAGATAAACCTTGTTATACATGAATATTCTATTAATGTTGAGTTTTTTTCCTCATCCTTCTGGTGGGTGTATCTATACTGGGGAAAGTGGTCTTTTTTTAAACCCCTTCATGAAAAATAAGAGTTTTGATAGTACCTGCCTCATTATTAATTGGTTACACTTTGTGGGTGTCATGATGTGCTGGTGATTGTGTTTATGGGGAAGGTTCTATTTATGATTGTGTTTATGTGTAAGTTTATACTTTGGGATGGGCCTCACAGGGGTTTTTATATAGGGAGGATTGAGTGATGGAGAGGTAGATAAAATTGAGTAGGAATCGGCTGTGAGACTTGGACTTGGCTTCGGTTTGGGCGGGATCTCTCTCGTAGTGTTTTCTTCAATTTTCTTCCTCCTCGGTTGTAGCTCTCTATCCATTTTCCATATACTTAGTGTATGTTATTAGTTGTCTATAATTTATGTAGTTTGTTTTTTACAGTTACAAAAATGTGTGTGACATAATTTATGAAAAATGATTTTGTATTAGTGTTTATAGGTTACATAGTTTATGTTTGACATCACTTATTGAAAAGTGCTCACAACTGATCACAATTGATTGTGTATAAGGATGTGTTTGACTAAACTTTGGGTTAATCTTTAAAAAACATATTTATAATTGTTTAAAGCACTTATCAATTATAATAAATAGTTTTGTATAAGTTTTTTCAGCTTGGTTGTTGGAAAGGTGATAATATGGCACATTTTTATGTAGTTTTATTATGGAATTTAAGCATCTAATTTGGGTTTAGATAGTGGTATGAACATGTGAGAAGTTTTATTTGGGTGGTTAATTATTTTTAGGATTGTGGGATGTTTCTTGACTTCGATCAATGGTAAATTCCACACATCTTTCTTTTATGTCAAGGATAATTTAAGGGTGGTGTCAACTTAGTGAACCTCTATGACCAGTTGTTCCTAGGTTCTAGTCTAGAAGGTTTTCCCTTGAAAATGTAGAGACACCATGCACTTCATTGGGTAGATAATGATTCTTCCCTAATACCTATTATGGGTATCAAGATTATTATTTTGAATGGATACTTCTCTAGTAAAGAACTACCCTTGGTGTGCCAGGCCAAGTGATTTTGGTTAAGTACACCTACATTATGGAGAACCCGATTATGTGTTGGGGGATGAATTTATTCTCAAGAGATTGTAAATGTCTTTCACTTAGTTGTATTGTATTTTATATCTTTTTATTAAATCCATTAATTTATGTTGATCAATTCATAGATCGAACTCTAGTGGTTTGGGGGAATTCAACATGTAATACTAAGATTTGGATGGCTATATTAATGTTCTATGATTATGCCTATGGTTTGAGTTGATATCATAATCTTTTAAGGTAGTGATATTCTGGGATGTAGGGTTAACATCACCCACCCATAGTAGGTGTGTGATGTAAGTCTCATCTCAGGAGGCACTGTCATTCATAGGTACCTCATAGATTGCCTATTACTCCAAGGAATTTAATATGATTGTGATGGGTATAGACATATCACATTTCATTTTCTTAACATTCATGCTATAGTCAGAGAGGCATTCGATGAATAGCCTAGGTAGAGGAAGGAACTGGAGAAAGGAGGTCTGTACAACACTAAAGTGATGGAGGAGATCGGGGAGCAGCATGAGGTGGATGAAACTTTGGTTTTATTCTACTAATACTACCCCTAATTAGACCACTCCTATATTGGGAAGTTAGTGCTTAGAATCTCGGATTGTTGTAGTCACTAGAGTCTTTTTACTAGGAGGCTCCAGGAGTGTTTGGAGGTATGATCTATGTTTGTTATACTTTTCTTGTAGTAATATTTGAAATAGGTACAAGAAACTATTTTTCCTAATTTTTTCAATTATTTTCTAGGTATATGGTTGGCTCTATTAATCTCTATTTTTATAAGGAAGTGGTTCTATTCTACTGTATTTGGAAGTCTTTTATTTGTGTATTTGAATCATAAATACTAATATTTGAGATTCAAATAGGATGGTGATGAATAAAGATTGGATGGATGTTAATCAGTTGACAATAGAGTATGAGAACGGAGTGAAAGAGTTCATCAAGTTTACAAAGGATCACACAAAGGATTCTTCTCAAATCCTTTGTCTGTGTTTATATTGTTGTTATTCTAGACTAATTACTCCAAAGAAGTTGGAAGAACATTTGATATATCATGGAATAGATCAGAGCTATAAATTTTGGAATAAACATAGAGAAAAAGCGAATGTAGCTACTGGCTGGGATAAAACTGCATTTTATGGATCATCATATATGAATACAAATATGGATAATGAAGAAGAACATATGGAGGATGTGATTAAAGATGTCAATGATGATGAAGATCATATTGAGTAAATGACAAGGACAGTTGAAGATGAACTCTGTGATTTCCCAAAAATGTTTGAGAAGTTAAAGAGTTGTGCAAAGACACCATTGTATGTTGGTTGCACTAAATATGCAGCATTTTTAGCTGTACTAAAGTTGTATAAATTGAAAGCAGGCAATGGATGGAGTGATGTCAGTTTTATAGAACTACTTGCTCTCTTGAATGACATGCTCCCAGAAGATAATGAGCTCACAAACCAGACATATGAAGCTAAATGAATGCTACGCTCGATGGGTATGATTTCTAAAAGAATACATGTCTGCCCGAAAGACTGTATACTGTTTCTAAAGGAGAAAAAATAACTTACAGAATTCCCAAAGTGTGGTTCTTCTCAATACAAGAAATATGAATCTATTCCTATTAAAGTTATATGGTATTTTCCAATCATTCCAAGGTTTAGGATTCTATATGGAAGTGAAGAAACTGCAAGACAATTGTTGTGGTATGCAGATAAAAGAAATAAAGATGAGAAATTACATCACCCGGCCGACTATCCTTAATGGAAGATAATTGATCATGAGTATCCTAAATTTGGAAAAGAGTCGAGAAACCTTTGTCTTGCATTATCAATAGATGGAGTGAATCCTTTTGGTTTTCAAACCAGCACTCATAGTACATGGCTTGTTATGTTGGTAAATTATAACTTGCCACCATGGTTATGCATGAGAAGAAATTTATCATGTTATCTATGATTATATCAGGACCAAAAAAAATAGGTAAGGATATTGATTTTTATTTGCCTCCTATGATCAAGGATTTGAAGTTATTGTGGGATTCAATTGTTATGTTGTATGATGCTTATAAAAGTGAATACTTCACATTGAGCGTAATATTGTATGGGACGATAAATGATTTCCCTGCTTATGGAAATTATTCAGGCTATAGAATTAAAGGAACTCAAGGGTGTCCCATGTGTGAAGAAGATATAGAATCAATTAGGTTGAAACATTCATCAAAAACTATGTTTCTAGGACATCATAGATTTCTACCTCATCGGCATAAGTACCGATCTTGGACGACATTAGTCAATGGAAGTTCAGAACAATGCACAACACTGTCTCCACTAATAGGTGATCAACTTTTTGAGAAATTAAAAGATGTGAACACTGTTTTTGGTAAACCATTTTCGAAAAACCTTATGAAAATCAGTTGGAAAAAGAGATCATTTTTTTTGAATTACCATACTGGAATTGTTTGTACGTCGGAAATTTTATTGATGTGATGCATGTGGAAAAAAATGTATGTGACAGTGTTATCAAAACGTTGCTAAATGCCCCTAGAAAAAAAAGTATGGAATTAAGGTAAGGTTGGACATGGTTGACATGGGAATATGAGAAGAGTTGGATCCCGTGAAGGGTGAAAATCAAATGTTTCTTCCTCCAACTACTTGCACTCTTTCCAGGGAGGAGAGATATCAGTTTTGCAACTTCTTCAATGATGTAAAGGTTCCAAAGGGGTATCCATAAAATATCAAGGAAATTGTGTCAATGAATTATTTAAAGTTAAAAGGTTTGAAATCACATGAATGTCATGTTTTGATGCAAGATTTAATTCCTATATCTTTACGTTGAATTTTTCCCAAGAATGTTCGTCATACTTTAACCAAACTTTGTTTCTTTTTCAAAGCTATATGTAGAAAATATTTAGACCCGGTGAAATCGCCAGCTATGGAAAGAGAAATTGTCATCATATTATGTGAATTAGAAATGTTCTTCCTTCCAAAATTCTTTGATATGATGGTCCATTTTATGCTTCACTTGGTGAGAGATATTCGACTTTGTGGTCGTGTGCACTATAGATGGATGTACCCCATTGAACGATATATGAATATTTTGAAAGGGTATGTCAAAAATCAAAGTCGGCTAGAGGTTTGTATAGTGGAGTGATATATTTTTGAGGAAGACATTGAATTTTTTATCGAATACCTATCTGATGTGGAAATCATTGGTCTTCAAAAATATCATCACACTAGACGCGTTGAGGGTGAGAGAATTTCTGGAAGAAATGTTGTGACAATCAATATTACAGATCGGGAGCAGGCCCACCTTTATGTTTTGCATAATAGTTGGGAGGTTGCTTCATATATTAAAACCCACAAAGAAATTCTTAGGCAGTTGAATCCATCAAAGGCTGAAAAATCGATATCAAATACACATAATTACCAGTTTATAGGATGGTTTCAGGAGCATATTTTTTAGGAGTTAGATGAAAATTCGAATTCAATTTCAGAACGACTTCGATGGCTAGTCGTCGGACCAAGTGGGTATGTATTATCTTACAATGGTTATTTAATTAATGGTTATACATTCTATACAGATGAACATGATGAAGATAGTACCATGAAAAATAGTTTAGTTACACTTGTGGCTAAAGCGATGCATGTTTCTGGTAGTAAGGACAGAAATCCAATTTATGAAAATATGTAATACTTTATAATTATCAAAAAAATATGGGATTTGGATTATACGACATTCCAATTTCCAATTTTTCAATGCAAATGGTTTGATAACAATAATGGTGTTAAAATAGATGAATTGGGATTTGTGAAAGTTGATTTTAGTAAAGAAGGGTACAAATATGAATAGTTTATAATGGAATCATAAGTGGTACAAGTATTTTATATTATAGATCCCGCAAACCGAAATTGGTCAATTGTTCTGTTATCATCCAAAAATATTGAAGGTTCTGATGAAAATTCTGTTGAGGATGATCCTTTCAGTGGTACGTCGCAATCATTTTGCAGTGGTCCCAATTTAGATGATGTTTTATATGTTAGTGGAGACCACAATGAAGGGATTGGGATAATTGATAGAGGTATCAAATCCCTTCAGCCTTTGAAAAAAAAAGAAAGAGAGTTCAATAAACAGGTTATATTTTGTTTGTAATATAGATCTTGTTATCTTATGTTATTATCTTATCATTACTGAATTTATGTAATCTAAATTAACTGTTCAATCACTTTTGCAGATAATGACTTCTGCACATTCTTGTGCTCCTAACCTCGAGGCTGAACAAGTCTCTCAATCTATTGTTGTTTCGGCTGCTCACAGTGTAGAGCAACAACAAGTTTTTAAACCTATTATTGCTTCTAGTGTTGAGGTCCAACAACCATCAGCACATGGCATTGCTATCATTTCAGATGAACATATAGATGATGTTGATATTGATGAAATGGTCGTGGATGAAGGACCGACATCGTAGAAAACACAGGTGCATCGTAGTTTGACGGTGTTATCCAAACTTCTTAAGGAGAAAATCAAAGGCATCAAATTTGATGTCGGATGGAATGCACGAGGCCAACATGTGAATCCCAACAAGGCTATGTTTAGTAGTTACATTGGAATAGTCACTTGGAAACTTGTGCCGATTGACATTGATTCATGGCACCATGTTGTGTCCGGGATGAAGGTTGTGATCTGGGAAGAAATTACGGTAACATTATGATATTATTTCTTTAATTTACTAGAAAATAAAATAATAAAACAGTGTCTTACTCTTCTCAATATCTTACAGAGTACATTTATAGTAGATGATTCACACAAGAATTATGTACTATGTCTTGCAGGAAGGTGTCATTGAGGTTTTTGCACTATTTTAACAAAATTTCACCTGAAATATTCCAAAGGTAAAATAAACCCACACCCACCCCTTGTCTATGCTCATCTGATATCCCAAGAAGCATTGGATGCATTTATTGGCTGTCGTGGGAATGAGAAGTTTTAGGTACATTGTGGATGATAATACGTTGTTTGAGGATACGTGTATTCATCACTTTTATTGTCAATATTTCATTTATGAAACAGAAACTTAGTACTGAAAATAAAGAACATGCATCAAAACCAAAATACCCCTATCATAAAGCAAGGATGGGGTATGCTTCACTAGAAAAGAAAATGGTACGTATTTTAAATTTACAAAAATATTGTTAGGTTCTAAGAAATAACATCATAATCATCTTTCTATATTTGTATGTAGATTGATGAGTCTAAAACCAAAGACACTTCCATCCCATGTAATGTGCTATGGAAGGAGGCACATGTGAATAAGGAAGGGAAGATAGTAGATGAAAACACACAAAAAAGTGTGGGAAATATGTGTTAGTATGACATGATAAAAATATTTGTTTTAAATTTCTATTACATAAAAATAATTAGTTATTTTCCTATATCTGACAGTCATAGGAATCAGCTACTCATGTAGCAAATACAGACCTGTTATCAATAGATTTGAAGCATTCAGAATAATACAGTCATGTCAGAGGTGTGGGTTTTGGGGTGAAACCCCGATTATATTATGAGAAAAAAACAAACGGATGATAGAGATGAAAAAATGAAACAAATGAGAGAAATACTAGAAACTCTTGAAGAATGGTTTCAATGGCAGGGAGAGTTGATAGAAACTTTTATGGGTGTGAATCAAGGAGAAGACACAACTCAGGAACAACCGGTGCGTGAAGATCCTGCCCCACCCCCACCAGCTTTGAGGCAAGCCATTCCCCTCAAAGAACTGTCTTAGCTGTGATAATCAATATTCTAATAATTGTTCCCATGAAATGTGAATCATAAAAATACTAATAATTTTCCTGTACTGGTCTTCTAAAGGGTGATAATGAGTGTGATTTATATATTCCAACACCCACCTATCACCTTGTAGTGAGGGCTATGGTGTTCAACATCCCAGAGGATAAGCTGCATAATAAACCACTTCCGAAAGATCATCTGAAAGAGATGATTACTGTAGCTCATAAACCAAATTTATAGCTACCTATACCACTTGATAATTTATGGTAATGATCCATGCATAATTTTTGACGTGTATGAGTCAACCCCACCTCAATTCGAGGCACGGTGTGGCCGGTATCACTCAAAGTGACTCTTTTTTTTAAATGGATAGAATTTTAAGGGAAAACAACAACTGATGTACGAAAATCTAAACAAACACATTAATATTGTATTGATACTTTAGTATAACGATCCATGGGTCATTTTTGAGGTGTACTATTCAACCACGCCTCAATATGAGGCACGGTGTGGCCAGTATCACTCAAAATGTCTCTCTTTTGTTTAAAATGGACAGAATTTTAAGTGAAAACAACAACTAACGTATGGAAATCTGACCAAACGCATTAATATTGTGCTGATACTTTAAATGAACGATCCATGGGTCATTTTTGATGTGTATGATTCAACCCCACCTCAATCCAAGGAACGGTGTGGCCGGTATCACTCAAAGTGTCTCTCTTTTATTTAAAATGGATAGAATTTTAAGTGAAACAACAAATGACGTATGGAAATCCAACCAAATGCATTCGGATTGTGTTGATACTTTAGTGGAATGATCCATGGGTCATTTTTATTCATAGGAGTCAAAATATCCTCAATATGAGTCATGTTGTGGCTGGTATCACTCAAAGTTTCTCTCTTTTGTTTAAAATGGACAGAATTTTAAGTGAAAACAACAACTGACATACGGTAATCTGACCAAACGCATTCATATTGTGTATATACTTTAGGGGAATTATACATGGGTCATTTTTGACATTTATGAGTCAACCCTACCTCAATATGAGGCACGGTGTGGTCGGTATCACTCAAAGATTCTCTCTTTTGTTTAAAATGGACAGAATTTTAAGTGAAGACAACAACTGACGTACGTAAATCTGACCAAACACATTCGGATTGTGTTGATACTTTAAGGGAACGATCTATGGGTCATTTTTAATGTGTAAGAGTCAACCCTGCCTCAATACAAGGCACATTGTGGCCGGTATCACTCAAATTGTCTCTCTTTTGTTTAAAATGGACACAATTTTAAGTGAAAACAACAACTGACGTACGGAAATCTGACCAAAAACATTATTATTGTGTTGATAATTTAGGAGAACGATCCATGGGTCATTTTTGACGTGTAAGAGTCAACACCGCCTCAATATGAGGCACAGTGTGGCCATTATCACTCAAAGTGTCTCTTAAAATGGACATAATTTTAAGTGAAAACAACAATTGGCGTACAGAAATCTGACAAAACACAATCTGATTATACTGATATTTTAGGGGAATGATCCATGGGTCATTTTTAACGTGTAATAGTCAACCCCGCTTCAATTAGAGGCACAGTGTAGCTGGTATCACTCAAAGTGTCTCTCTTTTATTTAAAATGGACAGAATTTTAAGTGAAAACAATAACTGACGTACGGAAATCTGAAAAAAATACATTAATATCGTGTTGATACTTTAGGGGAAAAGTCAACCCCACCTTAATCTGAGGCACAGTGTGGCCGGTATCACTCAAAGTGTCTCTCTTCTGTTTAAAATGGACAGAATTTTAAGTGAAAACAACAACTGACGTACGAAAATCTGAACAAACACATTAATATTGGGTTGATACTTTAGGGGAACAATACATGGGTCATTTTTGATGTGTAAGAGTCAACCCTGCCTATATATAAGGCATGATGTGGCTGGTATCACTCAAAGTGTCTCTCTTTTGTCTAAAATGGACAGAAATTTAAGTGAAAACTACAACTGGTGTACAGAAATCCGACCAAACACATTCGGATTGTGTTCATACGTTAGGGGAACAATAAATGGGTAATTTTTGATAGTTAAGAGTCAACACCACCCCAATTAGAGGCACGGTGTGGCCGGTATCACTCAAAGTGTCTCTCTTTTGTTTAAAATGGACAGAATTTTAAGTGAAAACAAGAATTGATGCACGGAAATACGACCAAAAGAATTCAGATTGTGTTGATACTTTAGGGGAACAATACATGGGTCATTTTTTATGTGTACGAGTCAACCCCGTCTCAATCTGAGGCATGTTGTGGTCTATATCACTCAAAGCATCTCTCTTTTGTTTAAAATGGATAGAATTTTAAGTGAAAACAATAACTAACATATGGAAATCCAACCAAATGCATTTGTATTGTGTTGATAATTTAGGGGAACGATCCATGGGTCATTTGTGACATTTAAGAGTCAACCCTGCCTCAATCCGAGGCATGGTCGGCTGGTATCACTCAAAGTGTCTCTCTTTTGTTTAAAATGGACAAAATTTTAAGCGAAAACAACAACTGACGTACGGAAATCCAACCAAACGTGTTCGGATTGTGTTGATACTTTAGGGAAATGATCCATGGGTCATTTTTGATATGTAAGTTTCAACCCTGCCTCAATACAAGGCGTGGTGTGGCCGTTATCTCTTAATGTGTCTCTCTTTTGTTTAAAATGGACAGAATTTTAAGTGAAAACTACAACTGACGTACGAAAAGACAAAACGCATTTGGATTGTGTTGATACTTTAGTGGAATGATCCATGAGTCATTTTTGATGTTTATAAGTTAACCATGCCTTAATATGAGGCACGGTGTGGCCGGTATCACTAAAAGTGTCTCGCTTTTGTTTAAAATGGACAGAATTTTAAGTGAAAACAACAACTAACATACGAAAATCCTACCAAACACATTCATATTGTGTTGATACTTTAGGGAAACATTCCATGGGTAATTTTTGATGTGTACGAGTCAACCCCTCCTCAATCTGAGGCACGGTGTGGCTGGTATCACTCAAAGTGTCTCTCTTTTGTTTAAAATGAATATAATTTTAAGTGAAAACAACAATTGACGTACGGAAATCCGACCAAACGCATTCGTATTGTGTTGATACTTTAGGAGAAAAATCCATGGGTCATTTTTGATGTGTATGAGTCAACCCCGCCTCAATATGAGGCACAATGTGGTAGGTATCACTCGAAGTGTCTCTCTTTTGTTTAAAATGGACACCCCCAATCCCCTGGACGCCCCCAACCACCTGGACACCCCCACCCCCTGGACGCCCCCCCCCCCCTCCTAGACCCCACCCCACCACCTGGACACCCCCCCCACCCACCCCCTGGACACCCCCACCACCATGGACAGTGACCCCAAACCCCCTGGAGAACACCCCACCCCCCCTTGGACAGCCCCACCAACCCCCTGGACCCCCCCCCCCACCCCCTGGCACAACCCCACCCCCTGGACACCCACCAACCCCATGGACAACACCCCCACCACTCTTAGACACCACCCCACCACCTAGACACCCCCAACCCCTTGGATAGCCACCACCACCCCCTGGACACCACCCCACCCCCTTGGACAGTCCCAGCAACCCCCTGGACTGCCCGCCCACCCCCCTAGACACCACCCCACCCCCTGGACACCCCCCACCCCTCTGGACACCCCCACCCCTTGAAATCCCCCCCAACCCCCTGGACACCACCCCACCCCCCTGGACACCCCCATGGATAGCCCCCCCCCCCCCCACCCCCCCTAGACACCCCCACCCCCATAGACACCCACCAACCCCCTAGACGGCACTTGCACCCCTCCTAGACACCACCCCGCCACCTGGACACCCCACCACCCTAGACACCTCGACCCCCTTGGACAGCCACCCCCACCCCCTGGACACCACCCCACCCCCCTGGACACCACCCCACCCTATGGACACCCCCTACCACTTTGGACATCCCCCACCCATTGGAAAGCCCCCTAACCCCCTGGACACCACCCCACCCCCCCTAAACACCCCCATGGGCAGTCCCCCCCCCCCACCCACCCTGGACCCCCCCCCCCCCCCCACCCACACCCCTTGGACACCCACCAACCCCCTGGACAACACCCCCACCCCTCCTAGACACCACCCCACCACCTAGATACCCCCCACCCCCTAGACACCCCACCCCTTGGACAACCACCCCCACACCCCAAGACACCACCCCGCCCCCCTTGGATAGCCCCACCAACACCCTGGACCGCCCCCACCCCCCTGGAGACCACCCACCCCTTTGACACCCCCACCCTATGGAAATCCCCCCCCCCCCAACACCCTAGACACCCCCCCAGACACCCCCATGGACACCCCCCCACCCACCCACCCACCCATCCACCCCCTGGACACCCCACCATCCCCCACCCCTCCTCGACACTACCCCACCACCTGGACACCCCCCCCCCTGGACAACCCCACCCCCATGGACAGCCCCCACCACCCCCCTGGACACCACCCCACCCCCCTTGGACAGCCCTATCCCCCTGGACACCCCCATCCCCCCGGACACCCCCACCCCCTAGACACCCCCTACCCCCCTTGGACAGCCACCCCAAACCCCTGAACATCCCCCAACCACTTAAATTCTGAATTGAATTCTTTATGTATTTAAATAATTTATGAATTATGTGTTAATGGTGTATGGGTATACTTGCTGAAATTACCTTATGAATTATGTGTTAATTTTGTATGGGTATACTTGTTGATATGATGATTTTTTGCAGGTCTTGTTTGGGTGTGCTGCTGCAGATTCTTATATTACAGCAGGTAGGGAATTTATCAGTGCCTTTTTAGCACTAATAAAGGGGACCCCCCCCCCCTATCAGTGCTGAGCTTTACAGCACTTTTTAGCGCTGTTAAAGCCCATTTTGAGCGCTGACAAAGACCGTTTTTGTAGTAGTGATTCTTATATATCGATAAAGTAATTAAAATTCTAATTTTTGTAAAAACCACATTTTGGACTTAAAATCGGCACATTCATAAAATGACCAAAAATTCATAGTAAGTAATTTTTGATATTATAAATTCAAAAATAAAGTTAATTTTATCTAATTATATTTATAAAAGTTATATATTTAAATTTTAATAAAAAAATATAATGATAAACTGTTTTTATTTAAAAAGTCCTTAAATGTTAAATGTTTCTAATATTATATCATACCAATTTTATAATTTAAATAAGTTTTATACTTTATATCTTATATAGATATATTATATGTTATCAATATGATTTTTAAATTTGATTATTTAAATTTAATAATGGACCATGACCTTCATTTTAGTGTATGTGAAGAAAGATATCAAACTCAGTATTATTTAAAGGAGTGTATATACTAAATTCTCAGGATGTTACATTCTCCCCCATTAAATAAATTCTTTCATCACAATTCTTAAAAAAATTAATTAAGGATTTCAAAATTATAGACATGACTTATGATAAAATTTCAAATGAAATGTCTACATTAATATAAAATGTAAAACTTAAAATAAAAATCGTCTTCCTCTATTGAGTTAACTGAATGGTTCCTTTTCCCTTGGAAACTAGATTATTTATGTCCTCCTTTTCCACACAAGAAACATTTTATAGTTCCTTTGAGAGATTCCCAAGTGTGTTTCTTCCCAAATTTTTGACATGAAGGAATTTGTATCTTTTTTCCTTCATCGTCTTCGTCACCCGAGTTTTTATGAGACTCTATCATTCTCTTCTTTGGAGTGATAGAGAATTAAACTATGTCCACTTTATTAATAATACTTCATGATAATTTATTTGGCATAGTAAAAAGATATCTAATCCTAGTTATCATCCCAATAGATACCAGGTTGGGATAATCACCATATTGTCCATTACATCCATTGTTAGCTTGGTTCATGCTTGCTCCATACATTTTTTTAAATAAATTTTAAGGATGAGAATACTTAAATTAGTAAATGTAAAAAGGGAGAACTATTGTATTAGAAGAAATCATTCATAAATGATGTGCATACCCAAACATATGGGTCTTTATCTTCAATCTATGTTATTTTTTGTCATTTTACTACAAGGTCCTATAATCCAGTTAACTTTTATAAAATCATATGTTCAAATCCTTCATAAAGGTTTTTAAAGAGAATGTTAATTAACCTAAGAATATCTCCCAAGAGTTTCTATCCAGGTTTTTAATGATGTCCTTATCATGAGGAAAGTCGAAGATACATTTATAAGACCCAATATATAGCATAGTGTTTGACCTCGAGGTCTTTCTCAAGGAAGTAGTGTCAAGTTCCCTAGTTCTATTTCAAAAAATATTTTTATGTTTTTAAAATTTGAAATTAGAAAAATAAACCCAACATGAAACAGTGATGAAAATACAGTGAGGGTGAAGAAACAGTGAATGAACATAAGAAGCCTAGAGAAAACAAAACAACACGAAAAACAAGAAAAGTCAGAAAGACAGAGAAAACAATCAGTAAGAAAAATTCCAGACTCAGGTCGATTCACCCTCAACACCCTATCATAGATCTCTTTAAGGATAAAACCAGAAAACTCCCAACTCACTCTATGCATGGTCTATGGCTCGATGCACACACCTCCCTTTCCTAAAACATTGAGCATTCATGCACAAAATTGCTTCCATCACACAAGCACTCTCCCAATAGTGAAGAAATCTCTTAATCAAATCACTCCAGCCAAGAATTTCATCCTGACTGAAGTGATCGTCAAAGGGTCAAAACTCACACAATCCTCGCTTAACCACTTGAGCAAACAAGTTAAGAGAAGAATCAGAAAATGATCAAGGGGAATTAAGAAAGAAACTAATCCATGGAAAGAATCTTCTCTCGCACGCCCCAATTTACCTTCACGATATCCTTTAAGTGATAAAGAAGTGACAATCATCATGAAGTGCAGATCTCTAGGAAGCATGGTGATTCAATTCCCAAAGCTTGACTCACAAATTAGATCTCCATTAGTGGAGATTTGAGATCACAGCACAAAACAAGGAAGAATGAACCAAACATCACAATTGAAATTGAAAACAGAGACAAAAACAAAATATTTACAGAATAAAAAAAGTACAAACAGTGAAAATGAAGAAGTAAGAGCGAGGTGTGCATCTCCAATGTTGAAGACGGTTCCCATGTCTGGGGGTTCGAAAACAAGAGAGGTGGAAGATCACCTCTTATTTGGAAAACAAAAAAAATAGAAAAATATTAAAACCCAAACTACAGGAAGCATACTTCAATCCACATGGATTGCTTTGACGTGCCCATTATCGACTCTCCAGTGAAATCACTCTAAGTGTAACAACTTCTTTCATCGACTAGTGTACCCCTTAAATTTTCCCACAATCATCTTCTATTATCACTACCTCCACAGTCATCTTCGCCTTTCACCCACGACCACCTTCCCATGTGCCAAACAACACAAAACAAAGCACGTCAGAAACCACTGTCAATAATATATAAATATTAATATTATTACATATATTTATAAAAAAATAAACTTATTAATAAATATATATATATATTTATATATATATATATATATATATTTACCTATACATATAATAATAATTATAAAAATTATTAGATATATATATACATATTTATATTTATAATTTAATTTAATTTAATAAGTATGTATATAAATACATGTATTAATATATATATATATATATATATATATATATATATATACTTAATATAATTAATCTATTTAAATTTATTATATTACTGTTATCACTATACTATATTAATTATATTAATTAGTATTATTCTAAAATAAATTATATAAATTATATGTTATTATATATAATATAAATTAAAAAATAGAATAAACGAAGGGGAACGGAGTAGTTCGAATTGAGCAAGAAAAAAAAAAGGGAAGGGGGTTCGATGAGAGGAAGGGATGGCTTGGGTGGTCGAGTAGTGGGGGAGGAGAGGTGCGGGATGACCAGGGCAAGGGAGCTCGGGGGTGCAGCGGAGGTGAGGCGGCGGGTGGAGGCTCGGGGAAACAGGCTCGGGTTTGTCAGGCGGGGCTTCTGGCTTTGAGTGGTGTGCTTGACTTCTTCAGATCCAATGGGGTGGGCTTCAACAGCGGATGGTGGGAGTTGCAGCAGCAGCGAGACATCTTCATCCGTGGTGCAGAGGTCTTCTTCAACAGGTGCAATCACGGCTTGATTCTTCAATGGTGGGTTCGATTGTAACCGGGTGAATGGCATGGCCGCAGCACCACCTAAAAAACAATCAAAAAGCGAAACAAATTAAAATTGATTAAGAATTAAATTAATCAAAAACTTTTAATGAAAGTCATTATAATTAACTATAAATTAATCTATAAATAAAAATTTAAAATTAAATTTCTAATTCACATTTAAAAATTGCTAAACCCCATATAATCGAAATGACAAATTATTCAACAGTTTGAAAAATTCAGATTACAATATTTACAAACAAATTAATTTAAAACAATAAAAAATATTTAAATTCAGTTTTCTTAAATTAATAAGTAATTAATTAATTAAAAGAATTAATAAAATCAGAGAATTAAATTAAAATTAAATATTACTAAGTATTTAAAGAAAAGAATTAAATTGTTAAACTTAATTTATTTTTTAATGTTTCAAAAACAAAAGTGAAATTTATTTATTTAAAAAAATAAAAATAATGAGTTAAATAAATCAATGAATTAATCTAAAAGTAATGAAAACAAAAGAAAGTAAAAAACTTATTACAGAAATAATAGAAGAATTAAAAGATTGAAAAAAATGAAAAGTTATCATTGAAACAGAAACAAAAGAATAACAAATGGTGGTTAAAACCGAATGAATTATTTAATTTTAAAATTAAAAAATGACTAAAACAAACATTAAAATTCATATTTTAGAAAAAAAATCAGGGTTTTATTAATAATTACAAAAAGGAAAACATTTTATAATTATTAACTAAAATACATTATTTTGATAATAAAGAGAGAATAAAAAGTGAAAAATTATGTGGCAAAGTGCAAACAAAACCAGCCACATCAAACTCCCCCACAATTAAATGTTTTTCCCTTAAAAAAATGCATTCACTTTAACTTTTTGAAACATAAAATATGATTTTTCATGTTCGGCTTAAAATGAAGCATGTTAATTTGTTAATTATAGAGGAACAGAACCAGAGGTTGGTCAAGCTTTTCAAAAATTGCTCAAAAGTGGTCCTACTTAGTTTCAAAAACACACTCGAAATCAAGGGCACACTGACTCATCCATTATTGAAAATTTCACGCCTCCTATATGAAATCACCTACTATGATACTTCAATTCCAGTTCATGTTCCAATTCTAAGAGAGATGACAGGTCAAATAAAGTGGAAATAAAAGCTTAACAAATGGAACCTTCAATTTTCACTTCCCCCTGGGATCCAAAAAATCAAAGTTCAAATTGTTCTTGAATCACTTTATTGATACAAATCAAATGATCTTCAAAAAAGTCAATTTTACCCTTCTTCATCTCAGTTTAAAATTCCCCTCACCTAAATAAACTCATTTTTGACTACTAGGCGCTTTATTGATTTTTTTTTATTTTTTTTATTTTTTTACCCCAACATGTATGCGCAAAGTACTATCCAAAATCACTTATTCATTATTACAAAGGGATAACAAACTCACCCAGTGTAACGTCCCCGACCCGGGAGCCACTAAACTAGTGCTCCAAGTCGGGTGGTTACATAACCTTAAGCATGCCTCCACGTACGCCAAAAGTTGCCGACTAGTGGTGGGGGTCCAAATAGTCAATTAGGGAAACTATACCCCCTTTTTATCAGAGTAAGGCACAACAGAAGATAAACAAAATAGTGGGAAAATAACCAATAATACCAGAGCATGCATAAACAACCATTCCCAAACAGAGTACAAGCATGTCCAATAGTAAATATGTCATGTCTTGCTACAAGTGCAAAAGTGAACAAAACCCAACATGATGATAAACTGCAAAATCTCCAAAATGGTCCCGACACCAAGTCTGGGTCCTCCTCCTCGTACACTCGTGCCAACCCAATAGCCTAGCAAGGACCTTTTCCATTCTCCTGACCTGCAAATATGAAGTCCGCTCGGGTACCCAACGGCGACCAGAGCAGGGTGTGAGTACAACTCAATAGGCCACCACCAACGGTGTCTACAAAATATCTGGTATAAACAATTCTGTTGAAGCTTCAGGCTCGCGATTTGGTGTTGGCGTGGTTTGGATCTCAGCTCAACGTGCTCCGGTGGTCTGGATCTCAGCATCGGCTTCCGGCGGTTGGATCTCGGCTTGGCGTCAGCACGGCGAAGCTTCGGCTTCGGGATCTCGGCTTGGATCCGGCACACGTCGACGTGGCTTGGCGACGGCTTCTGGGCTCGGGATCTGGTCTCGACTGGTTCTCAGCTTCAGGTGCATTCCAGTGTGGTCTGGTGTCTGCTACGATGCGATTCGGAGGGGGAGGTTTGGTTTCGTTCTGGATTTTTGTTTGTGGTGCACGGTTGGTGTTTTTCGGCGTTGTCGTCACCATTGGGCCCTGTTCTTCCGATGGTTCCTTCTGCCTCTGGAGGCTCATCTTTTTCAGGTTGCAGTGGATGTTCGAAGGGCGCTTCACAGTCGCGGCTGGGTTCTTGTGGCTTCGGTTCCAATGGTAATGGCTTCAGGGTGATTGCTTCGGGAGAGTTTGTCTGGCTCTACCCATTAAGTTTTTCTCATTTTGTTGTTCTCATTTGGTCTTGATGTCTCAATATTTGTGGTTTTCTGGAAGTTATGTTGGTTTGTATCTCAGAAGGCTACTGCTCAAGGGATTCTACAATGTTTTACTTACAAAAAGACGCTTCAGATGAGGTTGAGGGCAAAGAGGTTCCACTGTTTCATGGCTTTGCGAAATCGGAAGATTGAGAGGGTATGGCTTTGCCCATTGATACTATGCCCGTGCTTTGGCTCAGGTTTGCTTGTCGTGCTACGATGAGACTTTGGAAGCTGGATTTTATGGTAATTTGTTGATGGGAGGAGCTTCTCTTTTGCAATGAGCATTGTTTTTGATCTTGAGTTTTGGTCTATTGGAGACTATTGTTTTGTGGTTAAGTCTTGATGTCATGGGTTCTCAATTCCCCTTAAAAGTGTTTGGAAAATAAAAAAAGTGATTTTCATTCAAATAAATAAAAAGATTAAGTGCTCTTAGCCAGTTTAGGTCCACTACCAACATTTTTTTACCATTTCCATATCTTACCATTTCATCCCATTTCCCATTACTTACCATTCCCAACACATTTATCATGGGTTCATCAACACAACAAGTTACACGGTTTAAATTACACAAACTCATACATGAGAAAAAACACATAGTTGTCCTACCTCACTAGGATCAACTTCCTCATGTAAACCATAACCTCACCTTGGAGCCTCAGTTCGGGTGGATGCAACCGATAGGGAAACAGAGCATCAGTCTTATCCCTACCTCATGCATTGGGGTGGAGTTTGGAGCATCGGTCCAACTAAACATAAACCATATCCTCACCTCGAAGCATCAGTCTGGGTGGATGAAACCGTTAGGGGAATAAAGCATCAATCCTCATCCCTAACCCGTGCATTGGGGTGGAGTTTAGAGCATCAGTCCAACTTGACCCGTGGGTGTAGAACCTCAGTCAATACTCCACACTACCAAGCTATGTGTACATGCTATACATATATGTAACCATCAACTATTCACACAACATCACAACCATTTCCCAAGGCAAACATAAATCACAACAACATCATATGAGTTAATACCCTACCTTAACCCATTAACACATTTACCACATTTCACATCGTTAGCCATTTAGCCCAATTCCCTTTTATTATGATTATCTCACTAAGCATTGTTCAATATGCCTAGCTCACTAGGCTTCATTACTAGACTCATAATCCATTCCATTATGGTCTTAAATCATTTCCACATATTAACCCATTTAGCCATTCATCCATCTCAAGTGTCAACCCATTACACACTCCGGCATTATTCGCAACTCATTTAACATTGTCATGTCCAACCATATAAACCACTTCCATGTTAACCAAACATCCCTTAGGTTATTATTATTAATCATAGGTGCATAACCTAGCTTCTACCCAAACACCATCAATCACATCAACATGTTTATCAAGGTCTCTACATAAACACACAACAATCTCACTTATTGTTCACAAATCCCTCGGTCCAGAAAGGTCAGCTCACCCCATGGGTAGCCCTAGTTTAGTCTCATCACCCTCGATGCATCCCATGGGGATCATGAGGGTTTCCCATCCTTCTGCGGGTGGAAAGCCATACTCAAAATCACCTGAGTACCAAGTGCCTTCTACAACTCTTTCCAGAAGCGAGATGTGAAATGAGGATCACGATCTAAAACTATAGTTCATGGTACACCATGAAACCATACTATTTCCTGAACATAAAACTCACCCAACTGGTCAACTGTATAAGTCTCCTAAATCGGTAAGAAATGATCCACTTTCGTTAGCCAATCCAGAACCACACATATTGCATAATTATTCTAAGGCGTCCTCAGAATACCCACCACAAAATCCATCGCCACATCATCCCACTTCCCTTCTAGAATGGGCAATGGATGTAACAATACACCTGGGCGTTGATGCTTGATATTCACCTACTGATACATAAGGCACCGTGCCACAAAGACCACAACTTCCTTTTTCATACCTAGCCACCAAAACTATCTATAAAGATCACAATACATATTGGTCAAACTAGGATGCACTTCCCATTTCGATGCATGGAACTTACGCATCAACTCTTCCTGCATGCATGCCAACACAACCACATGACCACGAACACAAACAACCCCTTCCACACCAATGGCCCAACCAGAAGGTGGATCCCCACCTTTAAGTCTTTATTTCATGGAAAAAATTTCAAGATCGTCAAGCTGAATTTCCCTAACTCGGCTCAAAAACATTGACTCAACCACCACAGAAGAAAGATTCACCTGACCATTTTCCTCTCGCACCTCCAGGTGCATCTCTGCGAACAAGGCCATCACCTTCCACTCAGTGCTGGATTCCTAAACCACCTGGTTCTGATCCATTCTGCTGAAAGCATCAGTAACACTGTTCCCTTTCCCCGGTTTGTATACCATATCAAATTCGAGTGACTAGAGATACTCAACCCATCTTCACTGCTGAAGATTCAAATCCTGCTGCAAAACGATATACTTTAGACTCTTGTGATCGGTATACACCGTGAACTGTTCCCCCAACAAGTAGTGCCTCCAGCACTTTAAGGTGTACACTACTGTAGACAACTCAAGATCAAGAGTGGGATAATTCCACTCTTGGAATCTCAAATTCCTCGACCCATAAGCCACAACCTGCTCATCTTGCATCAACACAGCCCCAAGCTTGATACCAGATGCATCACAAAATAGGACATTCTTCCTACCTGTCTCAGGTAAGATCAAGATCGGTGTGGTTTTTAATCACTTCTTCAACTCTTGAAAGGAATTCTCACAAGCCTCTGACCACTCAAATCTGATTCCCTTCTTGGTCAAGCTCAATAGTGGTGCTTCCAATCGAGAGAAATCTTGGATGAACCTTTGGTAATACCTAGACAAACCCAGAAAACTCCGAACATATGAAACACTCTCAGGCTGCTCCCAATACAAGAAAGCCTACACTTTCTATGGATCCAACAACACACCTACCTATGAGATTATGTGACCTAGAAAATGAAATTATCCAATCCACAACTGACACTTTGACAGCTAGGCGTATAGCTGATGCTCTCTTAGTGTACTCAGAATGATGTCAAGATTTTGGGCATGATCATCATGAGTTTTCGAGTACACCAAGATGTCGTCAAAAAATACAACCACAAACTCATCCAGATAAGGATGAAAGATTCAGTTCATCATATCCATGAACACAACTGGTGCATTGGTCAATCCAAAAGGCATCAACGCAGACTCAAACAACCCGTACCAACTTCTGAAAGCTGTCAGCGGTATGTCAGAAGGCCTCACCCTCAACTGGTTATAACCCAATCTCATATCAATCTTAGAAAACACAGATGAACCCCTCAACTATTCAAATAGGTCATTGATTCTAGGAAGAGGGTACCAATTTTTCACCGTCATCTGATTTAACTTCTGATAATCAACACAAAAGCTTAACGACCCATCAACCTTATTTGAAAAAAGCATAGGAGATCCCCAAGGAGATGTACTAGGGAATATAAACCCCTTATGTTCCAAATCCTCAAGATAAACCTTTAACTCCTGAAGTTCTGTCGGTGCCATTCGGTATGGTGGAATAGAAATCGGCTCTGCTCCCTGCAGCAACTCAATCGTGAACTCAACATCCCTCTCGGGTGCAAGCCCTAAGAAATCATCAGGAAACACATCCTAAACTGATCCACTACTAGAGGGAAGACAGGCTATTCACCCTTTAATCATCAAGCATAAGGCAAGATATTTGATCCATGAGCCTATCCAACTGCTGACAGAACACTATCGCACGACCTGCTTGAACATCCCACTCTCCGCGATGAACATAAGCATCACCCTAAAATGATATGAATGATACCCTGGGATGGTAATAGTCTATGTGTTCTCGATAGAACACCAACCAGTCTATACCCAAAATCAGATCAAACCCCTACATCTCAAGAATAAACAAGTCCCACTAGAAACGATACCCACCAACTTCCAGAGCATATCACTTACACTGCCTAATATCCTCATACTGCACCCCCAATAGAGTGTCAATCGACATAACCCCACACACATTATCCACAGGCAAACCCAAAACTACCCCAAGTTGAGTAGAAATAAAACAGTGTGTGGCACCAGTGTCAAACAACGCACTAGCAAGCATAGAAGCTACAAGGATCATACCTCGAAAAGTCGATGGCCCTGCCTCGCCATCACGAGGTGTAGACCGAACTGCGTGAAGCTGACCTGCCCCTCTACCCTAGGTTCCAACCTGTGCACCCTGCACTACACTGCCCTATTGGTGTGGGCGATCCTTCCCCGGAGTTCCACATCCACCGCCCCTGCCAGTACGACCCGTGGAGCTCCAACTGCCTGTCTTATATAGAGAAAATGGTCCCTTGCCTCCGTTTGGCATCTTTCTGTCACCAATATTCATGATCACCTGCTGAGGGTTCCTGCAAAACATCTGCACGTGTCCCAATCTACCATACGATCGACACTCAACTAGAGTTCGAGGACACTGGCCACGAATGTACCCCAGCTTACCACACTGATAACAGAAAACCCAGTCACCATCCTGAGATTTTGACCTTATCTTTTGACCACCTTGCACATTTACACCCTACTGAAAACTTCCAAAATGAATCTTCTGGCCCTAGGAAGCTGCACCACTTGTCCGCCCAGCTGGCACGACAAGACCACTACATAAAACTCCCTTCAGGTTCCCTTCTGAGATCAATGATTGATCCACTACCTCTGTAAACCTCTTCAAGAAAAAGATATTCACCTGCGACCTAATCTTGTGCCTTATCCCATCCTAGAAATGCCTCACAACTGCTACCTCATCCCCTTCCAATGCTGGAAAAAAGTGTCACAGGTCAGTGAAGCGGCCAACATACTCCATCACTAACATCGATCCCTGGGTTAGGCTCATGAACTCTGTAGCCCGCTCTTGCCTCAAGGTCCCTGGGTAAAAATGCTCCAGAAACTTTTCCTATAAATCTTTCCACAACATCCCCTAGACCTGCTCAGTCTGAGCCAGGATGTCCCACCAATTCTTTTCCTAGCCCCGCAACATATAAGCTGCCAACTCGACTCGCTTCCCATTAAGAGTCTCCAGATAGTGAAGTGTCTTCTGGAGAGACTCTATCCAGAACTTTTATGCCTCTGACCCACCCTCTCTGGTAAAGGTTGGAGGGTGTTGTAGCTGAAACTCTCTAGTCAGCTCAAACATATTCGTTGCAACCCAACCTGGGTCCCAATCCATCATTTATATAAAACAAGCCAAGTTCTCTCAGAACTTCTCTTCTCTACCTTCCTGAATCACCAAATTCTCTTGCTCCTCTACTATAGGAGTGTTCTTAGCAATATCCTCTTATTGCCCAACCAACACTCGATGTCATGGTGGAATTTCTCTACATTTCCAAACATGAGGTTTAGAACACATACCATAGAACTTTTAAAATTTCATAACAAGAATAATACTCTCCATCCACAAAAACCCACCATACATGCACCATCCCAACAAACCTTAACATTCTGAAAGAATCACCCTGACCATCTCTATTGTGGGCCATGGTCCACAAGGGTTTAACAACCATACACCACCACAAGGCTCACACAACATGTTACAAACAAAGTTTTCAATTCATTACAAACCTTCAATTACACATATTTCATTAATCATCACTTATCATTATTTTATCTTCGCCCACTTGCATTGTTACATTTTCCATTTTCAATTATCAAATGCAAAGTTCCTTCTATCTTTCATGCCTCACACACCCAACCTATGTGTGCCTACCATGATGCATGTCACCTATCTCTCTAGGTGCCTACAATGATGCATGAATACACAATCCTGTGCCATTGAGGCCACGAGCCAAATATCATAAACTATCACATCACACAACATGTGCATCACCCAATGGTGAAATATCATCAACTGTAACACTAAAAAATCAAGAACCACAATTCCCACACTGGGTGAATTGGGTTTTTTATCGTACATGGGTTAGATACTCCCAAACATGAGCTCATTACCAAGGCCCAACACATCCTAACTCTTGTCTACCATCCCAAAAAACAAGATTTCAGAGAAGGATAATAAAGACCTCCTCTAATACAACTTTGTAACATCCCTGACATGGGAGCCACTAAACTGGTGCTCCGATTTGGGTGGTTACATGACCTTAAGCGTGCTTCCCCATACGCCAAAGGTTGACGACTAGCAGCGGGGGTCCAAATAGTCAATTGGGGAGACTATACCCCATTTTTATCAGAGTAATCCACAACATAAGATAAACAAAATAGCGGAAAAATAACCAACAATACTAGATCATGTTTAAAAAACCTTTCCCAAACAGAGTATAACCATGTCTAATAGTAAATATGTCATGCCATGCTACAAGTGCAAAAGTGAAAAAAACCCAAAATGAAGATAAACTACAAAATCCCCAAAATGGTCCTGACACCAAGTCTGGGTCCTCCTCCTCTGACACTCGTGCCAACCCAACTTCCTAGAAAGTACCTTTTCCCTTCTCCTGACCTGTAAACATGAAGTTTTCATGGGTACCCAACAGCCGCCCGAGTAGGGTGTGAGTACAACTCAGTAGGCCACCACCAACATTTTCTACAAAATATCCAGTATAAAAAAATTGTGCATGGAAAAAGGAAAAATGAATGATAAACTACAAAGAAAAGATTAAGTGCTCTTAGCCAGTTTAGGTCCACTACCAACATTTATTACAATTTTCATATCTTTCCATTTCATACCATTTCCCATTACTTACCATTCCCAACACATTTATCATGGGTTCATCAACACAAAAAGTTACATAGCTTAAAGTACACAAACTCATACATGAGGAAAAACACACAGTTATCCTATCTCACTAGGATCAACTTCCTCATGTAAACCACAACCTTGCATAGAGCCTTAGTTTGGGTGGATGCAACCAATAGGGAAACAGAGCATCAATATTATCCCAACCCCATGCATTGGGGTGGAGTTTCAAGCATTAGTACAACTCAACATCAACCATATCCTCCCCTCGAAGCATCATTCCGAGTGGATGAAACCATTAGGGGAATAGAGCATCAGTCCTCATCCCTAACATGTGCATTGGGGTGGAGTTTAGAGCATCAGTCCAACTTAACCTGTGGGTGTAGAACCTCAGTCAATACCGCACACTACCAAGATATGTGCACATGCTATACATATATGTAACCATTAACCATTCACACAACATCAAAACCATTGCCCAAGAAAAACATAAATCACAACAACATCATATTATTAATACCTTGCCTTAACCCATTAACACATTTTCCAAATTTCACATCATTATCCATTTAGACCAATTCCCTTTTATTATGCTTATCTCACTAAGCATTGTTCAATATGCCTAACTAACTAGGATTCATTACTAGACTAATAATTCATTCCATTATAGTCTTAAATCATTTCCACATATTAATCGATTTAGCCATTCATCCTTCTCAAGTGTCAACCCATTACACACTCCAACACTATTCGCAACTCATTTAACATTTTCATGTTCAACCATATAACCCACTTCCATGTTAACCCAACATCCCTTAGGTTATTATTATTAATCCTATGTGCATAACCTAGCTTCTACCCAAACACCATAAATCACATCAACATGTTCATCAAGGGCTCTACACAAACACACAACAATCTCACTTGTTGTTCACAAATCCCTAGGTCCAGAAAGGTCGGATCACCCCATGGGTGGAAATAGTTTATTCTCATCACCCTTGATGCATTCCATGGGGATCGTGAGGGTTTCCATTCACCCTTGTAATAACCATTTTACTAAAACATGCCATGATACATCCAAGAAAAAAACCACACATGCACAAATCCACAAATAAACCATGGGATATAACTTGTAGTACACCTACCTCGATTCCGTGGTTGAATGAAATATCAATCAATCCATTATATTCCAATTCAACCAAACTTTGAATCTTCAACCTAAAACCCACCCAAAGAGTAGGGTTTTAGATCTTCAAAAAGAGAGGAGAAGAAGATACAAACCTAAACTCAAAAGAGAAGCAAGGATGTGATTAGCCTTACACAGAGCTTTGATCCACAACCTATAACACCAAAAATGCCTTAGAAATGAGGGAGATTGATCACTTGGAGATCTTGGTAGATTTGGTTCGTCCCTAGGGTGAAGAGGGGTGAAATGGGAGGAAATCTTGAGTTGGGGTCAAAAATCCTGGAGTGGAAAAATTGTATTTTTTTTTGAAGATTTATGGGTCGCACAGTTTACCCGCACGATTTTCCAAACCATGCATAAATCGTGCGGATGATTCTGTCTCAAAAAGGCCCCCCTCGCACAGTTTACTGGCACGATTTTCCAAACCGTGTGCAATCCATGCAGAGGCCACTGTCCAAAAACACATCTTCCGCATGGTTTCCTGGGCTGTCTGTATGGTTAGCACTAACCGCGTACTGACCGTGCAACCTACCCAAAAAACCCATTTTTCCCACTTTTCATGTCCCGGACCCTTGGAACACCCTCGAGCCTCCTCTAGGACTTGGGTAAGCATGTAATTAACTGAAACAATGGATTTAAACCAAAAAATAAATGAGAACATAACTTTCCAAGATCTGGGATCCTACACCAGTTCCTAGAGTCTCAAAGATTCACTATGGGATCCAATTTTCCCATTTTACTCTAGTTTTAAAAGACTTATAAGATTTCCATTTGAGTTGGTTCCCAGAGGTGATTACTATTTTTTTTAAAGAGAGTCTCCTAGGTTCCAATTCAAATTTCCAATTCCCTAAATTTATGGTCATATTTTCACAAATAACTATCCTATATTTCTCCCTTTCTCAGTTTGTAACCAGGATATCCACAAAGAAAATGTGAAACTTGACTCAACAATCATACATCCCCAAAATATTTAGAAATTAGTGCAACCCTCAACATCTAGAAATTTATTATCCACTAGGCTGGACAAAATTTAAGTGTATATCAAAGAATAATAACCCTTAGTTTGTGAAAAAAAATATAGATTTTTTTTAAAATAAATTGAAAATTGATGAAATTTTTTGACCTTTTTTACAAATAATCAAGGGGGAATTAGAAGTGAGAGAAAGTCACCTCTCCCTCCACTTAAAACTCAACATTTTCCCTAATGTTGACTCCTAATCTGGGAGATAACTAAGTTTAAAATATATGGTAAATTCGGTAGCTAAAGGATTGTGAAAGGGTAGCAATGAGGTTCAATAGTTTTTTTTCACATAAAAAGAAAAAGAAAAAACAAAAGAAACCACATTGGACCCCACCAGAATATCAATCACAATTCTTTTATGAAAAGTTCATGCTTTAAGATGTTATAAATAGAAAAATGTTATTTTGAAATTCAGTTAAAAAAGAACCATTATGGTCAATTGTGTTCAGTATAAGTTGAATGAAAATGAAAATAGTGGGTGAAAATATGTTTCCCAATGCAGTTCAATATAATTTTCAACTCACTAGATTCTAGAAATATAACACACAACAAGAAAAAAAATTCATAAATTTCAAAAATCCGGGTGGAATTCCCTCACACTTAATTCACACTTGCAGACAATATGAATGCATTAAAATGTATAAAAGGAAAAAAAACCGCTCTTGTGATGTTGAGGATTTTTTTTTATAGATCAGCCACTTGGGTCCTCCCTATTATCATTGAAAATATTTCTATAAATGTTATTTTCAAGTCCCTAAAGTTCTAAACAGATTATCAATAGACTTCAATACTAAGAGATCAAACTGAAATACAACCAAAGTGTGAGTTAGGGAGTGTAATCATGTGAATCCAATGTGCTACTCCCTTTGGTTTTGCTTGAATGAAACATGGAGTAACCGACTCATTATTGTACTACTAAGAAAAACCACACAAATTAAAACAAAAAACAATAAAAAAAACTAAAACAGGAAATGAAAAAGGAGAATCTTGGAATAAACTCCCAAGGGGTGTTGTATTTTGATTTCCCAGAACTGGAAATCTGGTGGATCGACCCCAATTTGATGGAGGTTGTGACTTATTTATTAATAACCAACAGATGTGATTCTTTATAGATTTAGAGAGATACATATTGTGGAGTATCCCTTGGTAGGATTCCTTCCAATCCCTCTCTTGATAAGTGAAAAACTAGAGGGGAAAATGTAGGGTGATGTCCCCTCTTCTTCAACTTGAGGATAATGGTTCACTAGTTGTGAGACTGAAAATCCTTTATGTGACTTGTCCATTAGTTCATTACAAAAAAAATCTTCCTAATTACCTATATAAAATGTGTGAACACCCTCTGCAACACTCGCACAAATTTCCAAGCACCCCACTTCTTCTTCTGTTGGTGTTGCTTTCTCAAGACTCTCTAGGAAGGAACATAGTTCAGTTGAATCTTTAGAACCTACACAGGGAGAATCAAAATTAGTATATACCATTTTTTTGTGAAAGTTAACATGAACTGATTTCCCAGTTCATGTTAATGGAATTTATTAAAATAAAGGGGGAATACATGCCAATCTCGAGGTGTAAAGCACTTACACCATCAGAAAGTTAGATAAACCAAGAAAATTACAATGAAATCTAGAGAGAAAAGAAGATAGGCAGCCCTGCTGAAGACCTGAAGAGAGAAACCATACTGACAAGAACTAGTCTTTCAGACCTGCTCCATGAATTTCAAGAAACCATGTGATGGTCCAACCTTGTTGAAGTCATAAGAAACCTTCAGACAGCAGAGAAGCAGTCCACCAAACCACCTTGCTATGGTCAGAGGCAGCTTGGGGGAGATGAGGCCACACAAAAATTGGCAAAACAAGGAACCCGCCCTTTATTCCATTCCAAATCCTCAGCCGTAGCCCATAAAAAACCTCCCACCATTTCCAAACTTTCGGAAATGAATGAACAAAGCCAATCTTCAGCATCAAAGTTCTGAACCATGTCTGTAGATTCTGGAACTTCTTGTCCAAGAAACAGCACAACATCTCAGCAAAGCAAAGCCAAACAGTAGCAAGGGAAGACCAGCAGCAATAACCAAAAACAGAAGTTGATCAATCTGGCCAAATCGAGCTTTAAAAAGCACATAAAAGACAGCATTTCAACTGAGAAGAAATATTGAACGATGCAGGTAGGACACAAGAACAGGAGAAGTGCAGATCCAACTACAAATAAAATAAAATCATGTTAAATGAAATGAAATTATCCCTAATTTTGGTTATCTTGACCTTCTCCAAGAGTAATCAATGCCCCTCAAAGTATGTTAGGGTTAGGGGTGAGGTTGTCAACCTCTTCTATCATCTCTTTAAAATACACCACCTCGGGTGTAGTGTATTCCAAATAAAAGGAGAGGATTTCTAATGATAGTTTGAAATGATGATTCAAGTAAAAATCATTATACCATTCATAATATATAAAATCATCAAATGATGTGTTGGAAATAAGATAATCATCCAAAAATTTTCCATCCTACTCTGGTTCTGCATTCCCTATCTCCTACTAGCTCTTGAAAATATCCTCAAAATGTGGATCTTGTAACTCTAGATGTGATTCCAGGGGAAGTTCAATTTCAAAAGTGGGGAACTTTATTTCTTCTATAACATAGAACTCAGGGAAAAGGTGAGAAAAATCTTTATGTTCCTTAACTAATGCTTCTAAAGTTTGTGGTCTCAAATCCCCTTTAAATTATTCAATTAGTTCTTCAAAATTATATGTATAAAAAATATTGAATTTTTTCCTAATTCTATATGTAAGAAACCAAACATAATTCTATGAGGGTTGATATGGTCTAATAATATTTCTTTCTTTTTTTTCAGTTTTTAGTTTTTTGTAGTTTTTTACATAAAAAATTAGAGAAACCACTAATGAAAACATTACTTCCCCAAAAATAGTTCCAAAATTTGATGAATTCCTTGTTGTGAGGATGTTAAAAGATAAATTTATAAGACCCAAGATATTGAACAGTGGCTAACCTCGGGATCACTCTCAAGGAAGTAGTGTGGATTTCCCTAGTGGTATTTCCAAAAATATTTTTCTGTTTATAAATTTTGAAAGAACAAAATAAATATAACATGAAATAGTGATGAAAATATAGTATTGGTGATTAAATAGTGAATGAACAAAATAATCGAAGAGAAAACAAAAAAAACAAGAAAAGATAGAAAGACAAATAAAAATAGTCAACAAGAACAAGTCCAAACTCATGTCGATCCACCACCAACTCCCTATCATAGATCTTCTTAAAGATAAAACCAACAACTCTCAACTCACTCTGTGCATGGTTGATGGATCGATGAATGTACCTCTCTCACCCAAAACATGGAGCTTGTATATAATAGATTCCATCACACAATTAATCTCCCAATAGTGAAGAAATATCTTAATCAAATCACTCCAGCCAAAAGTTTCGTCCTGACTGAAGTGATCGTCTGTTTCTTCTAGAAATGGGGGTGAACTTTTTTGATTAAGGTTAAAACTTTCCAATCGGTTTCTAATGGGTTTATTCATAGAACCGGAAAAATCCAATAATTCTATATCCATTTGGACCTACTTTCCAAAGGTAGGTGCTCATTAGTTATAGACTGATGAGGCTTAATAATTTTCATTGGTCGAGAGGATGGGAGGTCAGACTCATCACACATTTTTGGGGGGAATTATTGTCTACTCCGGGACTCTCTTATAGATTTAAGTTATGTTCACGAATCCTTATTAATTTACCAAGCATAAAAAATGAGTTTTTCTTTTAGACTTTGCAATCAATGATTTATATGTATGGGATTTAGAGAATCTTTTATATGTATTTGAGATTCTTCATTGATGGAGAATCATATGTATGTATTAGAGATTCTTAGTCAATGGTATCCTTTAATACATTATATAGAAATATCTTGGTCATTATGATGACCATACTGGTTTTAAATCCACTCAGTGGGGCACTTGAAGTTTATTGTCATTCAGAAGGACAGAGATTATTTTATTGTTGAGATCGTACCCGCAGATGGGCTACCTTCGTATCCTTGTTAAAGAGGAATCAGAACCCACGTAGTTCGGGAATTAAGATATAGTTTAACATCATATGGGATGGATGAGAATTAATGGGTGACAGTCTTGAACCTTAAAAAGGCATCCTATGTACTCTACTTTTATGGTAAAGATCAAAGTCCACATAGTTCAATTAAGAAATGTGGGGCTTGCATATGATTAATGGCCCAAAGAGATGCGTCATGGTTACTTTTACACTCTAATCTCACGTGAGTCATGCTCGGTGTGGGAAACAAGAGGTATCAATAAACCTGAAAATTTGTGCCATGAAAGATATGGTCATAAAGAATGATATGGGGCTTATGTATGTGTGACTTCCCAAGTAGGTGAAGACTAAGATTTACTTCTAGAAAGAAGCCTAGGAACAAAGTCCATAAAGATATTCATGCTCTATGGAGATTTGGATACTCTAAATTGGGGATTACTTCTGAGGAGGATGACTAAATTAGGGGAGACTTGGGGCTTATTCCTAAGGAGGATGCCCATCAACAAGGTCCATAAAGGTATTTATGCTTTATGGAGATTTATATTCTTAATTTGGGGCTTATTCCTAATAAGGATGCCCATTAACAAGGTCCATAAAGGTATTTGTGATTTATGGAGATTTAGATTCTTAATTTGGGGCTTATTACTAAGAAGGATGCCCATATTAAGGGGAACTTTAACTTATAACCTGGGGCTTAATCTTGAGGAGGAGGCCCAAAGTTAAAGGGGCTTATGATTGGGACTTAATCCTGAGAAGGAGTCCCAAAGTTAAAAGATTATCTCATCTTAAGGGATGAGGTTGAATGAAGGGAACCTCTAACTGTAGTGATATAAAGTTATATAATTCACAAGGTTTTGGGAGATATTCCATGAATCCAACAAAGAAACCATGCCATAAGTGGCTTTGAATAAGGTTTTTAAGGCTAGATCTTAAAAAATGAAAGGTGTATTCGAAGAAAAGGGGTGAATAGGCAAGAGGGGCATCTAAAAAGAAGAAGGCGTGCAATTCCTATTTGGGCACGCAATTCTTGGGCGGGCACGCAAGTCTTGGTCATGCAAGTATACTTGCGCGACATTAGTTCACTTGGGAGACGGAGAACCTGTAGGGTAATACTTGGGAGATCCTTGGCTCAATCCCTTACTATTATCCCTAGATTCTTCCAGAAGGGCGCCGCACAAGTTCCATGAGAGGGAAAGGCGGAACACAAGTATCATCACTTCCCTTAAAGGGTTGGATACTTAGGTGCGCAAGTATTGATGAGTTCTAATACTTAGGCCTTATTCTTCCTCTTTAGAGATTCCATTCTAGGTAAAGAATTACCTTATAAGGTTTTGGAAGACTTCAGACAGAGACTTGGGTGACCAGAGCTTGAATCTGAGTTTTGGATTTTTTTCCCCTTCCGAAATGGGGGCCCCACAGGGGGTATTTATAGTCCACCTGAGGCTTGGGTGAAATTTCACTTAGGGAACACAAGTGACTTGCTCACCTCATGTCTGGCATGCAAGTGACTTGCGCGCTCAAGTCCGTCACGCAGGTATACTTGTGCGCCTTAATGCCTTTTCAATTTTTGATGAATCTTCCTTCTTATTTTCTTTAGGTGCTCTCTTTAGTCAATCCTTGGAATCTATTATAGAAGGAATCATCAACAAAAGTCCCCCCTCAGAGTTGGACCTGAAAAGGGAAGGAGGGTTTAATTCTGAGGTAAAGGAGAAAACCAATGTTTTTTGGGCGCGCGGGTTTTGAGTGTGTAGGTATCGGCGTGCAAGTTACGGCGCATAGGGGTACGACCTAGCTTATAAATATGGGCGCCACTCTCGTGCAAAGCACCCATATTTTAAATAACCTTTCTCTCATCACACAAGTGGGCTCTCATCGCGCAAGTGACTCGGCTTTCCGCTCGTTTGCGCTTCTGTTCGTGTCGCGCTTCTGTAGTGACTTTCTGACTTGCGCACTAGTACTAGTGTGGCAAAACTTGTGCGACCGACTTGGACTTGTGCGCCAACATTATAATTTCGCGCCTTAATTCCTTAGCCATTTTTTCTAAATTTATTCACAAATTTTATGAAAAAAACAACTTACTTAAAAGTTAATTATCCGATCTTTGTGCAGATTCAATGGCTCCCAAAAGAATTGGATTGGCTGATGAGTTGGCTAGAAAGTGGATTGATGACATTATGAACATCGTTGGACATGATTACAATGATATTTTCAACATCACTCTCCAAGATTTGGCCAAGTACTTGAAGAAATGTCATGTCAATTTCCCACAAAGTATCTACTTGCCTTTATATGGCCATGGTCATCTGCAAGGAGTAAACGTTCCAGATGGAAAGATTTATATGCTCGAGATGTATTTGCACTGCTAACCCTTTATTTCGGTTATGTTGTGCATTAAGAGAAGCAACAATGGTGTGAACTTTCAAATTTGTTCTCCATGCCATTTCCTTGCAGATATGAAAATAGAAAACCCACGGGCTGATATGTTTTCCACTATTAGTTGGTGGAGAGAAAACTATCATGACATTAGAACATTATCTGAAAAGAGTACTCTCTCCAAATGGATCTTTACTACCAATTCTCTATTATCAAATCCATGTATCCATCTTCCAAGTCTCTTGGACAGAAACAGAGTCACTGTTTGATCAGCAGAAAATTTTCTCAAACCACACTCAAGAACGTTCTTTTACAATTGTTCCAAGAAGAGCTGGTATCACTACGTCTCTTATTGTATCCAGTTGAATGAATGAATTCCAGGTGGCTGATGATAAATCTTGGGATGTCGTAAATCAAATGAAGAGTTATGTTGAAAGTCTCTTGTAATCCTTGAAAAAGATAAGAGACTCCAATCTGTGGATGTCCTTCTAACTCTTGTGCATCAATGAAAAACATTTTCATCTTCAATCATTTGTACCTACATCCTATTGCTAATTGCTTTAATTTATTTTACCTAAGTCAATGGGCCTAGTAAGCATAGTTTGATTTTTTTTTCTAGGATTATACAAACAATCCCACAAAAATTTCATCTATTGTTGCTTAATATTTCCTAAATCATACAATATGTATGTTTAGCATGCTGGGACTCAACTTTTGTTCAGAGTTCCCTTGTATTTTGTGGGCAGTTTAAAGTCATGCACGTCAGACATAAAAAAGGGCTAATGTTTAAGGTAAAATGGCTTTGACCAAATGGATAAAAATTGACTCAATTCATTGATAATTTGTTTGAAAACATAATACCACATTCAAGTATGAGGGGGAAAACATGTAAACTATGACTTAAGAAATTTTGAATCTAAGGGATGGTATGAAAAAAGGGCTAAGGGGCATTAGAGGAAGTATTTCTTAAGAGTGAAGTTTCTGTAACGACCCAATATTTTTGAGTAGTATATTAACTTACTCTTAATGATTTAATAAGATGTTAATGGTTAATGCAGAAAGAGGAGTCGATGGCTTCATCTAGTAGACTCTAACCTTATTAAGCCCACTTATCAGAGCTTGGGAAGGAGGTAGCATCTGTGGGATTCGCTTTGGACCAAGCCCAAGCTGAACTCCAGCGTGTCAAGCTTGAACGGAAACGCCTGCGAGAGAAGTTCAAGTTAGTAGAGATTACTACTAGGGCAATGTTATCTGAGCCTCCCTCATATTCTCTCACCATAGCACACCTTACACTTAGGTCACATGCCGGTGTTATAAGGGGATATGTGACGAGACCCTAGCTTATTTGTGTAATCCCTTGGGATGAATGAATTGAGATTTCTTACTTTAGTGATGTTTGTGAAATTTCAAATGTCCGGATAATTTTAGGATATATTTTATTGATGAATTTTGAAAAAGGGATATTTTAAAATATTTATGTAAACCCTAAATAATTAATGATGTGTAATGATTTTCAAAAAATGGTCTTCTACAAAAGTGTTCAGTAAGGAATTTGGAGTCTAATAAGATCAACTTAATTTTTGATGAATAGTAAATTATGAATAGTGATTTTACGCTTAGGATTAGTAATGTGACCAAATGTATTAGTAATTTCACTCAAAGAAAGTTTTAATATAATTTAGACACCTAGATTAAGTAATGTGATTCAATAAAATGGGTAAATAACGGTTTCAGAAATTATTAGTCAAGTATTAGTTTTTTCGGATGAATAGTGTTTTTTAATTAAAAATTTAATTAAAAATAATTAGAAAATTATTTTTATAAAAAGGACTTTATTTTTGAACTCAGAGCATCGATATTATGTTAAGGTAATTTTTGAGGATTTTTCTGAAAAAAATGAATTTTCGGTGAATAGTGTTTTTAATTAAAAAATTTAATTAAAAATATTTAGAAAATTATTTTTATAAAATTTATTTTATTTTTTAAATCAGAGCATTGATATTTGGTTAAGGTGAAATTTTGGGATTATTCTGAGAAAGTTGAATTTTCGATGAATAAGTGAAAATACAGTTTTTAAGTTACGAGTGTTTAATGACATCATTTAATGATGTATTAAGTATGTAATAAATATGGTCGACTTATGAATAGTAAGATAAGGTATTATGTGTCCCAAGTGGCCAATACCATGGGCAAATACCATGGGCAAGCCCATGGTTTTTCCAAAACCACTAATGAGGTGTCCCTTGGCCATTAATGCCTTGTCCCCTCACTTTCCCTATAAATACCCACCCTTTCCTCCTTTAGTTTTCACTCACAACTCTCCCCCAACGAAGTTATGGTCTCCTTAAAACCCAAGGAGTCCTACCAAGGTGCCCCCAAGCCCTCAAGGCACAAACCTTTGAGTTTTAAGAGTTACGTTTTAAGGTAAGGGATCCGACCTCTCTCTTTCTTTTCATGTAATCTCTTTTATGTCATTCCTTTTATGCTCCATGTTATTATGTGAGAGGATGTTATTTTATGTTCCTCTTACTGCCCTTTTTATGTTTATATGATGATAGATACCCTCTTACTCTCATCATTTCGTTTTGTGAAAGTTTAAGTGACGTCGTTGGGCTGCCGAATTTTTAGGGGATTCTTTCACCCTTCTCATTTTTTTCAAGTTCGATTTTCATGTCAAGTCTTTCAAGTTCCTTTTTATTATGTTGGGGTATGATCTCTATATCTATAATACTGATCTCTTATGATCATATTATGAGATACCCTATTTGATCTTGTCAAATATTTTTTTATTGAAGTTTAAGTAATGCCGTTAGGCTTCCAAATTTTCATAAGAGAAATCTTATTTTTGTCTCACTTCCATGTTTTTCATTTCATATGGTATATCTTTCAAATTTCATTAACATGTTCTTAAATCCCTTATATTATGTCCCCCTGCTGTTTTATGGATCATTTATGAGTGGGTGACCCATTTCCCCTCTCTTTTCAATGTTTTCTAAAACCTTGTAACATAGCCGTTATGCTGCAGGATTTTCGTCTCAAAATGCCTCTCTCTCTTTTATCAAAATTATTTTATGTTATAAAGTGAATACTCAAAGCTCTTATTTCTACAAGGGTATTCACATATATATCAAAATTTTATATTTTAAATTCTGGGATTTACATACATGAAACCCGCTTTTCCTTTTCTGTGGGTTTAAAGTGACATAAAGATCATGTCTTTAAAGAAGTTTTTAAAACGTTATGATTATGAAATGAAAACCATTTCTTTTATGCTATATGGGTTGTTTATGAAATTATTGATGATGATATATGTGGCTCACATGATAATAAAGACATTTCAAGGGTGCACCCAGATAGCGCTCCAATGCATTGGGTAAAGACTTAATCTCTAGAGATGACTTTTTAGACTGATACCTTGGTGAATAACCTTGGTAATTTTTAATGACACCTTGGGGATGGACCTTGGTGAAACGAAATGATTGTCAATATTGAATGTTGCAGCCACATCTTCAAGTTATGAAAAATGTTATTTTTATTATAATGCATCTCATGATTTCTTTCTCATGCCTCAAAGCTCTTTTCATGTCCTTATTGAAGTATCTCAAGTTCACATGTAAAATGTTTCTCTTGTTTCCCTTACTGGGCCTTCTGCTCACCCTTTCTTTTGATGTATGTCCCCAGGTTATGAGATGCAGTAATGAACCTAGGATATACTTAAGGAGAAGCCTTTCAAGTGTTTAAGAAGAATGTTTTATGTTCTTTTCATGTATTATGTTCCTTGTTTCCAAGACACTAAACCTTAAAGATCCTCAGTTCCGTGTAATGAAATGAAAGTTTATGTTATAAAAAGATGGGATGCTATAGTTGGTATCAAAGGATGGTTTAGTTATTTGTGGAAACTAGGATATAAAAACTTTATGAAGAACCCTATATAAAAGTTTAAATATAGGAAAACTTCATGGTATTTTGGTAAGTATTGAGTAAGTGGTTTATCAAACAAATGCATCCCTGTCTGGATACGAGCAGGTAGAGGCGGCTCTGGCACAGATGTACATAGGGGTAAAACCCGAAAACATCGCTTTGAGCTAGACTCGAATGGGAACTGGTGCACGATAACGGGCCTTGCTGCACTCTTGGTTACGACACTCCCGGGGGATATGTTTGGTTAATCACAAGCTTTTTATGAATCATTATGAAGGAATTATAGAGAAGTGTAATTGTCTAAGCATGAAGTCTTAGTTAAAAGATTCATAAATGAAATAAGTTTCTCACTAAGGTTTTATTCTTTTAGAAAATGGTGGGAAATAGGAGGAACCGTGCTGATGGTGACCGCAATGCACCATGTGCTGACAGACCTCTGATGGAAGCCGGAATGGAAACATTCATGCGAATGATGAACCAACTGACTCAAGTTATGAGTAATAACTTGAATCAAGCTGAGAGGCCAACCTCACCACGAAGGGAACAACACTCTGTTGAGTCCTTCATGCGTCAAAAACCACCATCATTCAGTGGATCTACTGACCCTTTGGTTTCAGAACAATGGATAAGCTCCATTGAAAAGATCTTTTCTGTACTCCTTTGTTCGGAACAAGAAAAAGTCACCCTTGTTGTTTATCGCCTAGAGGGAGAAGCTGATCAGTGGTGGTCACTGGTCAAAAACACGAAGCCTAGAGGAGATATGGAAGCTATGGAGTGGGAAGAATTCCGGGGAATATTCTTTAACAAGTATTTCCCTCGTTCCATGAGAACAAGAATGGAGAAAGAGTTTCTCGAGCTGAAGTAGAAGGAGAATGAATCTGTCGGAAGTTATGAGATGAACTTCACCCGACTTTCACGATATACCTCTATCTTTGTCATGGATCCAAGTGGGAAGGTTGATAGATTTTTCGGTGGACTAAGACCTCATCTGCAGAAGAATTTAGCCAACCGGGACTATGATAGCTACGAGGAGATCGTGCGGAGTGTAATGAAAGTCGAGCTGGAGTTTGGTGAGACATAGTGGTCTCATAAATCAAATGACAAGAAGAGATCGTTGGATCCAAGTTTAGGGAAGACTTTTGATCAGGGAAGAGGTGGAAAGAAAATGCAACTTACCACACGCAATAAATGTGGGAAGAAGCATCCGAGGAACTACTTGGTCGGAAGTGGCAAGTGCTACAAGTGTGGGAAAGGAGGCCATATTGCTCGGAATTATCGTAGTGAGGTGAAGCATCAACTACCCAACACTAACGACAGAGGAAAGATGGTTCTGTCATTACCCGAAGTCCATTGCTTCAAGTGTGGACAGCTTGGGCACTATGCTAATCTCTATCCAAATCCAAGGGCAGTGAAGGGGAATCACCATCAACCCCAGCAAAGGCCAGGGGAGCAAGGTCGTGCTTTTTCTATCACAACAACTGATTTTGAAGCTCCAAATGACGTGGTAGCAGGTACTCTTGTTGTCCTCTCAAAACTAGCAACTACTTTGTTTGATTATGGTTCTACGCATTCCTTTATTTCCTCCAAGTTTGCAAAGAATATAGAATCAATCCCGGAATTGCTTGAGGTATAGTTGTCAGTCAAGACTCCAAGTGGGATTATCCATGCATCAACAGTGTTTAGAGACTCTAGTGTTTACTTTAGTGAGCACAATCTTATCGCAAATCTAGTAGTCATTCCCATGTTGGAATTCGACGTTATACTAGGGATGGACAGGCTCTCAAAGTATAATGCTAAGATCAAATGCAGAAGTAAGGAAATCTCAGTAGTCTTGAATAAACAACCTACAGTTATATTCCAAGGAGAGATATCCCGAACTGATCCCTATCAAGAAGCACCTCCTATAGCTTTCATTATGGAGTTAATCGGTGATGATGAAGAAGGAAAAGGGAGCATACCAATAGAAGATGTTCCGATTGTTCAGAAATACATGAATGTATTTCCTGAGGAGTTACCTGGACCTCCCCCCGAAAGAGAGGTAGAGTTCTCCATTGAACTCATACCTGGGTCCCAACTGATATCAAAGACTCCGTATAGAATGGAAAATATGGAGCTAGAAGAGTTAAATAAACAACTCCAAGACTTGTTGGAGAAGGGGTTTATCCGTCCGAGTGTGTCTCCTTGGGGGGCACCAGTTCTCTTTGTGAGGAAGAAGGATGGATCAATGAGGCTATGCATTGATTATAGAGAACTGAATGGGATCACAGTGAAGAAAAGATATCCTCTTCCAAGAATTGATGATTTAGTTGACCAACTTCGTGGGGCTCAATTCTTCTCCAAGATTGACCTTCGATCTGGTTATCATCAACTGAGGGTGAAGAAGGAAGATATTCCAAAGACTGCCTTCCGATCAAGATATGGGCATTATGAGTTTACTGTTATGCCCTTTGGATTGACTAATGCTCCTGCTATTTTCATGGATTTGATGAATAGATTCTTTAAGGACTACCTTGATAACTTTGTGGTAGTTTTTATTGATGATATTTTGATATATTCAAAAAGTCGTAAGGAGCACGAAGATCATATGAGGGTTATTTTGAACACTCTGTGGAAGGAGAGGCTCTTTGGAAAGTTCAGAAAGTGTGATTTTTGGTTACAAAAAGAGGCTTTCTTGGGGAACATCGTAACCAATGAAGGAATCTCGGTTAACCCTGCAAAGACAATGGTTGTGGAGAAGTGGCCTCAACCCACAACAGTAACTGAGATTCGTAGTTTCCTTGGTTTAGCGGGATATTATAAGAGGTTTGTGAAAAACATTTCACGGCTTTCTAATCCACTAACCAAGTTGACTCGAAAAGGGGTTAAGTTCATCTGGACAAAGGAATGTGAGGAAAGTTTCCAAGAGATGAAGAAGAGATTGGTTACTGCACCTGTGTTAACACTACCCTCTATAGGAGAAGGATTAGTTATTTTTAGCGATGCATCTCTGAAAGGGCTCGGGTGCGTCCTCATGAAAAATGACAAGGTAATTGCTTATGCATCTCAATAGTTGAAGATTCATGAGAAGAATTATCCTACGCATGATCTAGAGCTAGCGGCAGTTTTTTTTGCTCTAAAGATATAGAGGCACTATCTTTATGGGGAGAAATGTGATATATACACCGACCACCAAAGTCTGAAGTATATTTTCACACAGAAAGAATTGAACATGAGACAAAGGAGATGGTTGGAGCTTATTAAAGACTATGATTTTTCAATTCATTATCACCCTGGTAGAGTAAACAAAGTCGCGGATGCATTAAGCAGGAAAGACCCTGTTGTTCTGGCAACAGTGAGGATCCTAGGAGATCCCTTGATTAATGATCTATTAAAACTGGACATGGGAATTATAAGGAAAGGGACATCATCAACCCTATCCCAAATGATTTCTCAACCTTCATTACTAGAGAAGATCAAGAAGGCTCAAAAAGAAGATCCTTTACTACAGGAGAAGTTTGAGGCTGTAAAGGATGGGAAGTTCCCTGACTTCAATATTGATCAAGAAGGTGTATTGAAATTTCGTACAAGACTATGTGTTCCATCTATTCCGGAGATAAAGAAAGAACTGATGGGTGAAGCTCATAGATCTACTTTCTCTATACATCTGGGAAGCACTAAAATGTATAGAGACCTTCGTGATCATTATTGGTGGGATAACATGAAGAGGGAGATTGCTGACTACACTACAAGGTGCTTGGTGTGTCATCAAGTAAAGGAAGAACGAAAACTTCCTAAGGGGGTATTACAACCGCTGCCCATACCAGTATGGAAGTGGGATAATATCACTATGGACTTTGTAACTGGTCTCCCAAAAACATCCAAAGGAAACAATGCGATATGGGTTATTGTGGACCATCTCACCAAGACAGCCCATTTTATCTCTATTCGGGAAGATTTCTCTCTCGATCATCTTGCCAAGATATACATAAGGGAAGTGGTAAGGCTGCATGGGGTACCACTATTCATCATGTCTGATCGTGATCCAAGATTCATATCAAAAGTATGGAGAAGTCTTCAACATGCTCTGAATACTGAATTGAATTTTAGTACGGCCTATCATCCTCAAACTGATGGCCAATCTGAAAGGACTATTCAGACCCTCGAAGACATGCTGAGATTATGCTCAATGGAATTTAAAGGTGGATGGGATCGACACCTCCCATTAGTGGAGTTCTCCTATAATAATAACTTCCATTCGAGTATTCAGATGGCACCCTATAAAGCTCTGTATGGAAAGCGATGTAGAACTCCTACTTGTTGGGATGAAACTGGTGAGAGAAAGCTTCTTGGGCCTGATCTTGTGCAAGAGATGATAGAACAGGTCCATTCCATCCAACAACACATAAAGGCTGCTCAAAGTCGGCAGAAGAGCTATGATGACAATCGTCGAAGGGACTTGGAGTTTGGTGTTGGTGACAAATTCTTCCTTCAAATTTCTCCATGGAAGAGAGTCATGCGGTTTGGGAAGAAAGGGAAGCTCAGCCCTAGGTACATTGGCCCCTATGAAATCCTAGATCGCATAGGAGCAGTGGCCTATCGTCTAGCACTTCCACCGAACCTAGCTCAAGTTCACAATGTCTTCCATGTATCTCTCTTGAGGAAGTACATACCCGACCCTTCGCATGTACTGAACCCAGAGGTGGTACAACTGGAACATGACCTCTCTTATGAGGAGCAGCCAGTGGAGATCTTGGACCGTAGAGATAAGGTTCTACGAAACAAGACTACCCACCTTGTGAAAGTGTTGTGGAGGAATCATAAGTATGAAGAAGCGACTTGGGAGCCTCAGGAAATGATGAAGCAAAAGTACCCTCACCTTTTCGACTAGGCCTCAAGTATAAATTTTGGGGACGAAATTTCTTAAGGGGGGAAGAATGTAATGACCCAATCTTTTTGAGTATTATATTAACTTACTCTTAATGATTTAATAAGATGTTAATGGTTAATGTAGAAAGAGGAGTCGATGGCTTCATCCAGTAGACTCGAACCTTATGAAGCCCACTTATCAGAGCTTGGGAAGGAGGTAGAATCTGTGGGCTTCGCTTTGGACCAAGCCCAAGCCGAACTCCAGCATGTCAAGCTTGAACGGAAACGCCTGCGAGAGAAGTTCAAGTTAGTAGAGATTACTACTAGGGCAATGTTATCTGAGCCTCCCTCATATTCTCTCACCATAGCACACCTTACACTTAGGTCATATGCCGGTGTTATAAGGGTATATGTGACGAGACCCTAGCTTCTTTGTGTAATCCCTTGGGATGAATGAATTGAGATTTCTTCCTTTAGTGATGTTTGTGAAATTTCAAATGTCCGGATAATTTTAGGATATATTTTATTGATGAATTTTGAAAAAGGGATATTTTAAAATATTTATGTAAACCCTAAATAATTAATGATGTGTAATGATTTTCAAAAAATGGTCTTCTACAAAAGTGTTCAGTAAGGAATTTGGAGTCTAATAAGACCAACTTAATTTTTGATGAATAGTAAATTATGAATAGTGATTTTACGCTTAGGATTAGTAATGTGACCAAATGTATTAGTAATTTCACTCAAAGAAAGTTTTAATACAATTTAGACACCTAGATTAAGTAATGTGATTCAATAAAATGGGTAAATAACGGTTTCAGAAATTATTAGTCAAGTATTAGTTTTTTCGAATGAATAGTGTTTTTTAATTAAAAATTTAATTAAAAATAATTAGAAAATTATTTTTATAAAAAGGACTTTATTTTTGAACTCAGAGCATCGATATTGTGTTAAGGTAATTTTTGGGGATTTTTCTGAAAAAAATGATTTTTTGGTGAATAGTGTTTTTAATTAAAAATTTAATTAAAAATATTTAGAAAATTATTTTTATAAAATGGATTTCATTTTTGAAATCAGAGAATTGATATTTGATTAAGGTGAAATTTTGGGATTATTCTGAGAAAGTTGAATTTTCGATGAATAAGTGAAAATACAGTTTTTAAGTTACGAGTGTTTAATGACATCATTAAATGATGTATTAAGTATGTAATTAATATGGTCGACTTATTAATAGTAAGATAAGGTATGAGGTGTCCCAAGTGGACAATACCATGGGAAAATACCATGGGCAAGCCCATGGTTTTTCCAAAACCACTAATGAGGTGTCCCTTGGCCATTAATGCCTTGTCCCCTCACTTTCCCTATAAATACCCACCCTTTCCTCCTTTAGTTTTCACTCCCAACTCTCCCCAAACAAATTTCTGGTCTCCTTACCTCCCAAGGAGTCCTCCCAAGGTGCCCCCAAGCCCTCAAGTTCCAAACCTTTGAGTTTTAAGAGTTATGTTTTAAGGTAAGGGATCTGACCTCTCTCTTTCTTTTCATGTAATCTCTTTTATGTCATTCCTTTTATGCTCCATGTTATTATGTGAGAGGATGTTCTTTTATATTCCTCTTACTGCCCTTTTTATGTTTATATGATGAGAGATCCCCTCTTACTCTCATCATTTCGTTTTGTGAAAGTTTAAGTGACGCCGTTGGGCTGCCGAATTTTTAAGGGATTCTTTCACCCTTCTCATTTTTTTCAAGTTCGATTTTCATGTCAAGTCTTTCAAGTTCCTTTTTATTATGTTGGGGTATGATCTCTATATCTATCATACTGATCTATTATGATCATATGATGAGATACCCTATTTTATCTTGTCAAATCTTTTTTTATTGAAGTTTAAGTGACGCCGTTAGGCTTCCAAATTTTCATAAGAGAAATCTTATGTTTGTCTCACTTCCATGTTTTTCATTTCATATGGTATATCTTTCAAATTTCATTACCATGTTATTAAATCCCTTATATTCTGTACCCCTACTATTTTATGGATCATTTATGAGTGGGTGACCCATGTCCCCTCTCTTTTCAATGTTTTCTAAAACCTTGTAACATAGCCATTATGCTGCAGGATTTTCGTCTCAAAATGCCTCTCTCTCTTTTCTCAAAATTATTTTATGTTATAAAGTGAATACTCAAAGCTCTTATTTCTACAAGGGTATTCACATATATATCAAAATTTTCTATTTTAAATTCTGGGATTTACATACATGAAACCCGCTTTTCCTTTTCTGTGGGTTTAAAGTGACATAAAGATCATGTCTTTAAAGTAGTTTTTAAAACGTTATGATTATGAAATGAAACCCATTTCTTTTATGCTATATGGGTTGTTTATGAAATGATTGATGATGATATATGTGGCTCACATGATAATAAAGACATGTCAAGGGTGCGCCCAGATAGCGCTCCAATGCATTGGGTAAAGACTTAATCTCTAGAGATGACTTTTTAGACTGATACCTTGGTGAATAACCGTGGTAATTTTTAATGACGCCTTGGGGATAGACCTTGGTGAAACGAAATGATTGTCAATATTGAATGTTGTAGCCACATCTTCAAGTTATGAAAAATGTTATTTTTATTATAATGCATCTCATGATTTCTTTCTCATGCCTCAATGCTCTTTTCATGTCCTTATTGAAGTATCTCAAGTTCACATGTAAAATGTTTCTCTTGTTTCCCTTACTGGGCCTTCTGCTCACCCTTTCTTTTGATGTATGTACCCAGGTTATGAGATGCAGTAATGAACCTAGTATGAACTTAAGGAGAAGCCTTTCAAGTGTTTAAGAATAATTTTTTATGTTCTTTTCATGTATTATGTTCCTTGTTTCCAAGACACTAAACCTTAAAGATCCTCAGTTCCGTGTAATGAAATGAAAGTTTATGTTATAAAATGACGGGATGCTATAGTTACCACTATTTAACAAACCTGTTAGGGGGTTGAATTATGTTGGGCCACTTAAGGTCATTGGCTTCATAGTCAAATAATAGCATCTTTTGACTGACAGGTCCGTTATGTAGACTACTTATGCAAGGTTGCCTAAGGGAACATGTTGCATAGTCAAGATAAAGAACTCTCAGAAATTTTACTTTTCTATTGCTAAAAATCCAGTGAAAGTTTATGGAGATTCAAATTTTCCAAAGCATAGAGTTTTCTGTATGGAGAGGGGTACTTGAATATGGAGAGGATATTCCCAATCAAGATTATCAAAGAATTGGATGAATGTCACTCCTACGAAGGTTTGACCCAAACGTAGGGAAGGGAAATATAAACCATAGACTTAAGTACTTTTAGATCATAAAAAAGAGTATGGGAAAAATATGTTAAGGATGGATATTTTTTGCGGATCCTTACATATTTTCATTAAGACAAATAAGTACAAAAGAGGTTTTTCTCCCAATAATGAAGTTACAACTATTTTACAAACCCATTAGGGGCTTGAATTATGCAGGGCCATTTAAGGGAATTGGCTGTATAGTCAAATAATAGCATATTTGGGCTGACAGGTCCGTTATGTAGACTACTTATGCAAGGCCGCCTAAGGGAACATGTTGCATAGTCAGGAAAAAGAATTCCTGGGTATCAAAAATTTTGTGACCAAAAGTCATGAAAAGGGTTATATAGATCTGAAAGTATTTAAGGTTAGGAGTATGACACATCAAAATGGGAATTTTCCAATGCATGAAGGAGATACACAGACCAATGTTAACCATAATCATGTTGTGGCTGGGTCCTGAATTGAGATGTTGGAATTCACTACGTATCCCATAAGGATGGGAATCAAGCCTTACGTAGTTCTTGAAATACAGTTTAACGTCATGTGGGACGAGAGTGTAGGAGATCTTTATTTAGGGTCATAGAGCTCAGACCATAATAAGAAATACACATTGTGTGTTTTATAAACCTGATGTGAAATGAAGATCAAGGTTTCCATACCACATTCACATTTTCACAGGGAGACTTTTTAGCCAAGGGACTGAAAGTGGAATTTGGGGTTAGGCCCAAAGACTTGGGGCTGGATTCGAGGGACGCTCGAACATTCCTACGTATCCCATAAGGGTGAGAATCAATCCATACGTAGTTCTCAAAATACCCTCTGTACAGATTTGGTTTGTACAAGTGAAGGGTGAAAGGAGACTTCAGTGTAATGATGGTTTGACCCAAGATTAAAGGTTCGGGAATTACCATGTATGCATATAGCTTTTGAAATATGACATGATTGGAGATCAATGTCAATGATGATTCCCTCTTCGGTGAGGGATAATGGGGGACTGTATAGTTTAACATCATATAGTAAGGACGATGATGCTGCACAGTTTAGTGTCATGTAGCAGGGACAAAGGGGACGTACACAATTTAACATCATGTGGGATGAAGGTGAACCAACGTAAAGAGATTGGTTTTGGGCTACTTCATGGATCAACATTGTATGAGACAGAGATGAACCAACATAAAGAGATTGGTTTTGGGCTTGAACCTCAGGAGGTTTCCTACGTACCCAACCTAGAATGCAAGGATCAAAGTCCACGCAGTTCAATTAAAGAATGAATTGGTGATCAAGTTGTACTTGAGGACAAACCGAAGATGGTGTTGGGACTTATGTGTGGTTAGTGGACCAGAGAGGCTGTTATGGTTGAATCTTACTCTAATCTCACGTGAGTCATGCTCGGTGTGAGAAACAAGAGGTGGAAACAACCCTAATGATGCACAGTTTAACATCATGTGGGACGAAGGGTGATGCACATTTTAACGTCATGTAGCTAGGATAAACAGTTTAATGTTTTGTAAGACATGTGCACAGTTTAACATCATGTAGGATGTATTGAGGAACTTTTTCACCGTTTAAATATCATGTGTCACAGACATGGGACACTTGGCAATTTAACGTCTTACAACTCAGACGAATAGTTTACCGTCATGCTGGACAACAAAAGGGACATAGTTTAACGTCATGTTGGATGATGGAGGGGCTATGCAGTTTAAAGTCTTGAAATAAGGACTAAAATAGTTTAAGGTCATATTCCTGGACCAGTGCTGCACAGTTTAGCATCATGTAGCTAGGACAAATAGTTTAATGTAATGTTGGATGATAGAGGGACTATGCAGTTTAAAGTCTTGCAGTAAGGACTAAAATGGTTTAAGGTCATATGTATGGAACAGTGCTGCATAGTTTAGCGTTATGTAGCTAGGACAAACAGTTTAATGTCATGTTGGACGATAGAGGGTCTATGTAGTTTAAAGTATTTTAGTAAGGACTAAAATATTTTAAGGTCATATTCATGGACCAGTGCTGCACAGTTTAGCTTCATGTATCTAGGAAAAACAGTTTAACATCATGTTGGACGATAGAGGGGCTATGCAGTTTAAAGTCTTACAGTAAGGACTAAAATAGTTTAAGGTCATATTCCTGGACCAGTGCTGCACAGTTTAGTGTCATGTAGCTAGGAAAAATATTTTAGCATCATGTTGGACAATAGAGGGGACATATTTGTGTTACAAAAAATATTTCTTCAAGAATATTGCATTGGTTGGAGTTGTAATGAGTTCTCCATCCCTTGAGATTAAATAATAATCTCCATTGGAGTAGACCTTATGTATTGAATAAGGACCTTCCCACTTTGGATAAAGTTTTAGAGGCTTCTTCCTTGGTATCATTGGAGTTATGAGGACCAATACCAATTCTCCTTGAATGAATGAATGAAGATGAACTTTTTTGTTGAAAGCTCGTGCTATTCGATTCTGATAGACTTCCAAGTGGTGCGGGGCGCACAATATTTTTTCATTTAATCATTCCAATTCATCAAATCTATTTTGATATTGTTTATATGTAGATGACTCATCACAAATGGATACTCTGAGTTAAGTTAATTGAACCTCAATGGGAAAGACTGCTTCTGTTCCATATACCAATGAATATGGAGTTGACTGCGTAGTAGTGCGGGTGGTGGTTCGATAAGCCCATGAAGCATGAAAAATTTTATCAGGACATGATTTCTTATATTTATCCACAATCTTTTGTAGTATGTTTGAAAGAGTCTTATTGAAGGCTTCTATTTGGCCATTGTCTGTTTCATGATACCGAGATGAATGGTTGGATTTGATGTTATATTCTTGATACAACTTCCTTACCTCGGATGAACATAAGTTAGTGCCATTGTCCGTCAGTATGGTATGAGGGACACCAAATCTGGTAATGATGTTAGAATTTATGAAGCTAACAATGCTTTTAGAACTAACTTCTTCGAGAGTTATTGACTCTGCCCATTTGGAAAAGAATTCAGTAGTACTAAGAATATATGTAACATCCCGGATCTGGGCGCCACACCACGGGTGCCCCGAACTCGGTTGGTCACATGACCTCAAGCGCATTTCCCCAAACACCAGAGGTTTCCGACTAGCAGAAAGGGCCCAGGTCTGATAGTGGGGAAACTATGCCCTCATTTTTTAAAGTGTAGCGCAACAGAAAAGCTAAATAACATACAAAAATGAAAGAGGTAAACAATATTTAACTAAAATGGAAAACTGAAGTAAAAGAGAACCAGCATTTATATATATAATGATGTAGAATGTCACTATTCTATGAAAGCGGCCAAAACAAATTACACTGCAATACAATACAAGACAACAAAAGTACAAGTACAGCAGAACAACACAGAACAGTCAATAGCATCGCAAGCCTAAGCTCGGTCCCATGCTCTTCTACTCCTCAGCAACAATCAAGTACCTATATAGGGACTCTTGCCTCTATCGACACCTGCAGCAATATAATCTGTTTGGGCCGAAGACATGACCCAAACAGGGTGTGAGAAATAAATCCCAGTAGGCAACCACCAAAGGCCCGTGCCCAACTATCAGTGAGAATGTGCAACAATAGTGTGCAAAAGTAAATGCAGTAAACTAGTAAGTACTCAAAAGTAACTATTACTACCAATTTCATTTCCATTTAAATTACTACTTATCAATTAATTATAATTGAATTATATTTAAAATGAACCTTGCCCTCAATCTAAATAGAAACTTTCCCTCAGGCCATTCATAACCTTGCCCTCAGGCATTGCCCACAGGCGAAAAAGAATATTTCCCTCAGGCCTTGCCCTGAGGCGAAATAGTATATTTCCCTCAGGACTTGCCCTCATGCGATTGCCCTCAGGAACAAAAGTATTGTCCTTAGACATAAGAAACGAATCCCTTAGGCGAAACAGAACATTTCCCTCAGGCTAAGCAGTACCTTGCCCTCAGGCTAAACAAACATTGCCCTCAGGCTAAATAGAACACTGCCCTCAGGCGCAAGTAACAGGGCGGAGCCCAACATATAAGCAAGCAATTATATACAATTCCTATCAAGGAAATTTTAATCATGCTATATTTATGGTATACCCTTGGGTAACCTGGCCAAATGGATAAACAGAGGATCGCACCCCCGGGGTGGTCCTGGATCCAAGCAACGATCCCAAACATCAGGTTATAATTACATTCAAATACCTATAAAATTCTAGGTATATAATTCTTCAAGGCATCATCCATACAACACTCCATTCATGGGCACGTATCACAACGGTACACAAAATCACCACAATAGTTGGAAATAAACACTATACCACCTACCTCGATTGCCTCTGATCGGTATACGTGAACGACAACTCTAGAAACGCCCAATAACGACGCAGATCTGAAAAAAAAACAATGCATTCAAACCTAAATAACTTCCCTTAGATTAAGAATTGGTAAGAACAGTCTAAGGGGAAGTAAGGGCTTACCCGTGCGGTCCCAACGAGATCGATGGAGGTGGAAACGGATTTCCGACGTGCGAGTGGGAGATCTATAAAGTTTTGGCCGTCCTCCTGAGCTCCTACAGCGTTCTAAGCTTCATCTATGAATAGAGGAGGCTACTGCCTGTTTTAAGTGAAAAAACAAAATACACGGCATGTAATTTCCATTTTTTAAACTATTCCTCTGGCGGATTCTCGCCAGCACGGAACTGTTCATCCGTCGACATGAGTACACAGCGTGTATTCCTGATTACACGGTGTGTACTGTCGCTCCACTGGCGGCTGTCTCCACCACCTTACTGTTCACTTTCCGACTGAATACACGACATGTAGTCAGTTTTTACACCCTTTATTGCCGACAGGCCTACACGCCCTGTGTACCCATCCCACACGGCCAAAGTACACGGCGTGTGGAAAAGTACATGGCGTGTATTTACAAAATTTGAGATTTTTCCCCATTTCCCTTATTTTCTCAAAAACACTTAAGCAAAAAGGAAAAGAAGAAACTCATACCTCAAGAAGAAGAACCGGGTTCTTACAAACTTCCCCCCTTAAATCAATTCCTCCCCGAATTTCCCTTCCAAGGGTGGCGAAGATAAAGCTCAGAACAAATCTAGCCATTGAGCATGTACGTCGGTGTCCCGCTCCCAGGTTTCATCCTGCACTCGGCCATGCTTCCATAGCACCCGTATGAGAGGAACTGACCGGCCTCAGAGAACCTTCGTGCTCCTATCAATGATACGAATCAGATGCTCCTCAAAGGACGCATCGACCTGTAGCTCAACCTCCTCAGGCTGAAAGGCGTGAGATGGGTCTGAATGATAACGGCGCATCTGAGATACATGGAAGACGTCGTGCATGGCCCGATACCTCTGTGGTAATAGATACCGATAGGAAACCAGCCTGACTCTCTCCAGAATCTCAAACGGCCCCACATACCTCGGTGAAAATTTACCCTGTCTCCTGATCTGCCTATGTCCCAACCTTGGCGACACACGCAAGAAAACCTGATCCCCGGCCACGAACTCCAAGGGTCATCTACGGTGATCTGAATAAGATTTCTAACAAGACTGTGTAGTAGCCATCCGCTTCTGTATCAACTAGACCTGCTCTGATGTCTCCTGCACGAGACGTGGTCCCAGTAAAGCTGCCTCACCTGTCTCAAACCAGCACAGGGGTGATCGGCATGGCCTACCGTATAAATCCTCGTATGGTTCCATCTCAATTGTTTACTGAAAACTATTATTATAGGAAAACTAGACCAGGGGTATATGCTTCTCCCAAGAGCCCCCAAAGTCTAGGACGCATGCATGTAACATGTCCTCAAGCACTTGTATCGTATGCTCTGACTAGCCATCGGTCTGAGGGTGGTAAGCTATGCTCAGAAGCACCTGTGTACCCAATGCCCTCTAAAAAATCTGCCAGAAATGAGACGTAAAATGGGTGTCCCGATCTGAAATGATAGAATGAGGGACCCCATGAAGATGTACAACCTCTCAGATATACAACTTTCTGAGCTCATCAACACTGAAGGTCTCCTTGATCGGCAAAAAGTGCACTACCTTCGTGAGTCTGTCCACAAAAACCCACACGACATCATTGCCTCGAGGTGACCTCAGCAACCCGGTCATGAAATCCATCGCGACATCATCCCATTTCCATTCCGGAATGGGTAACTGATGTAACAGTCCAACTGGCCTTTGATGCTCCGCCTTCACCTGCTAACAGGTGGAACATCTTGTAAAAAAACTAGCTACTTCTCTTTTCATACCCGACCACCAATACTGATGTCTCAAGTCACGGTACATTTTGGTAACCCCAGGATGAACTTCCCAAGCTGAAGCATGAAACTTCCGCATCAACTCCTCACGGATGTCCCCTGGAACCCACACTCATCCATGGAAACAAAGTACCTCATCATCGCCTATCACCCAACTAGGAGGAGGGTACTCACTTTCCCCCAAATCTCGTAGAACTAGGCCTTCTAAATTTGATAGTTGTCTCATCCTCACTCTATCCAGGAGGTTAGAATTCACAGCTAAGGAAGAAATATAGGTTGCCCCTGACTATCGTGCATCTCCAAATGCATCTCAGAGAACAAAGCCATAAGCTTCCACTCACCACTGGCCTCTTTCACTGCCTGTATCTAAGTCTTCCTACTCAGTGCATCAGCAACTGCGTTACCCTTAATAGGTGTATAGTCAAGCTCAAAGTCGAAAGACTGAAGGTATTCAACCCACCTTCACTATCTCAAATTCAGGTCACAATGAGTAAATATGTACTTGAGACTTTTGTGGTCGGTGAAAACCACAAAATGCTCTCCCAAGAGATAATGTCTCCAATAGTGCAACGCATGAACAACTGCATCCAACTCGAGATCATGCGTCGGGTAATTCCTCTCATGTGGCCTCAACTGTCGAGACCCGTACACAACAACTCGATCGCCCTGCATCAACACTACTCCCATCCCAATACCTGATGCATCACATTAGAATGTATAGCTCTTCCCTTTCTCTATAAGTATCAGGACTAGTGCTAATGTCAACCTTCCCTTTAGCTCCTAAAAGGCTGTCTCGCAAGCTTCTGACCAAACAAACTTAACAACCTTCTTAGTCAAACCCGTCAATGGCACTACTAAGCGGGAGAAGTCCTGTATAAAGTTCCTGTAGTAACTATCCGGCCCTAAGAAAATTTTTATTTCAAACACGTTCTTAGGCTTCTCCCAAGAAATTACTGCTCTTACTTTCTCTAGGTCTAGTGTAACTCCTGACTCTAAGATAATATGACCCAGGAAGTGTATTTAGTCCATCCAAAAGTAGCACTTTGAGAGCTTAGCATATAGTTGATGCTCTCTCAGTGTACTCAATACGATATCAAGATGGGTAGCATGGTTGTGTATAGTGCGAGAGTACACTAAGATATCGTCCATGAAGACTACCACAAAATAATCCAGATAGGAGTGGAACACACGATTCATCAGAGCCATGAAAACTGCTAGCGCATTCATGAGTCCGAACGGCATAACCAAGTACTCATATAGACTATATCTACTTCGAAAATATATAAGCAGTATGTCTGATGGTCTAACACATAACTGATGATATTCGGATCTCAAGTCAATATTTGAGAACACTCGTGCTCCTCGAAGTTGATCAAAAAGGTCATCAATCCTTGGTAGGGGATATCTGTTCTTAACTGTTAGCTAGTTTAGTTTCCGATAGTCCACACAGAGTCTAAGGGTACCATACACCTTCTTAGCAAATAGAACAGGCGAACCCCAAGGAGAAGTACTAGTTCGGATGAAACCCTTTGCCTGTAACTCCTCCAACTACCTCTTGAGATCCTGCAACTCAGGTGTAGCCATCCTATAAGGAGGAATGGACACCAGTGCTGCTCCTGGTACAAGATCAATAGAGAAATCCACCTCTTGCTCTAGAGGTAGACCTGAAAAGTCATCCGGGAAGACATCCTTGAAACGATCCACTACCGAAGGGAAATCATTCTGACAAGTTCCCTGATCATCCAGATATAATCTCGCAAACTGGTTTGTCACTTCACCTCACCCACAATGCTCAGGTCCAGCCTGGCTTGCCTAGACATCCCATTCTCCCCTGTATAGAAACTTTCTGCCCTCTGGTGACGTGAAACTCACCCTGCGACGGTAGAAATCGACAAAGGAACTAAAAGGTACCAACTAGTCCATCCCGAGAATGACATCATAAGTCGTCATCTCTAAGACATAGAGCTCCCATAGAAAGTGACACCCACCAAACTCTAGGGGGAACTCCCTGCACTGATGCACATTAGCCATTCTAGACCCCAATGGAGTGTCTAGTGCCATAACACCAGAATAAGAAGAAACACAGAGCCTAAGGCTCTCCACAACGGGAACAGATATAAAGCTATGTGTAGCACCTGTATCGAAAAGTACTAAATATAAAATAGAATCTACTAAAATAGTACCTATGACAGTGGAAGGTCCGGGATCCTGCCCTACTTCCTCTGAGATCCTGGTGTCTGGCTACCACGACCACATCCACCATCTCTACCTGCACACCTTGACGTATTCTAGTTTCTCGACTGGTAAGAAGCTGGTGGTCCGGATCCCGCACATGGAGTCTGCACAGAACCCTTCTCACTAGCCACTGGTAGAAACACCCTACAAAAGCACTGCAGATGACCCATCTTGCCACAATCTCTTCACTCCACTGGGTCTTGGGGACACTGAGGTCACTTGTGCCCCTCTCTACCGCACTGGTAGCAAATAACTGGGTCACCTGAAGCATTCTTCTGGCTAGTATTACGACCATGAGATAAGTCCATCTATCTCTTCCTCTTACCAGTAGAAATAGTGCCATCAAATGGTATTGAACCACCCTAGTCCACACCCCAAGATTCCCGTAGGTTCCGTTCAGTTATCAATGCCTGGTTCACAATAGCATGCACTGTAGGCAACCTGAAAACATTCACCAGTGCTCGAATGTCATATAGAAGACCATACTCAAAGAGTCTATCCATCAATATATCATCACCCACTAGAACGGGTGAAAAAAGATGAATCTCAGTGAAGCGAGCAGAATAATCCATCACTAACATGGCACCCTACTGCAGATTCATGAACTCTCGAGCTCGATCTACCCTCAGCGTCTCTAGGAAAAAGAATTCGTAAAAAGTTGCCTAAAAATCTTCCCACGCCATTTCTCGGTGATGCTCAAATTGGGTGGTAACATCCCACAACCTCTTGGTGGAATCACGCAGCATATAAGTCGAGAGATTGACCCTCTTCTCAGGAGGCATCTCAAGATGCTCGAAAATAGTATACATATACCCCATCCACGATTCCGCAGCCTGTGGTCCACCATCCCTTGAAAACATAGGCAGATGCTGCTGTTGGAAGATACGTGTCATCTCTGCCATAAATGTGGCAGCCGGCGGTGCTCCCTGGAAGGTCTGTATGAACCGCATGAAGCCTTCATAGAATTGCGCATCAGCGCCTATGCCCGGTATAACGGTTGGCGCCGCATCTGGCTCTACTAGAGGATCCATCGGTAGCCCATGGCCTACCATTTCCAGAGTATAATTTTTGCCACTCTCTTGGAGAACAACTGGTGGTCGTCTCGGCGGCATGAATATACAAGGTCAAAACACGCCTCAGATTTAAGTTTATCAAAGACTGAAAAAAAGGAGACCAAGACAAGAACAGGAGAAAGAAAGCATTCAAGATTTTCAAAACTTGACTACATAGCATGTATATAAACTACACGGCATGTTCTCGCAATCCATTCACATGGGCGTGTACTCTAGTTAAAATTGGTTGTATAACACCTCGAACACATAGTGTTTCCTTGGACTACACGACATGTAATTTAATCCTTCCTCCTTGGTCGGGTCCTTCTACACGGCTAAGGCACGTGGATCTCTTCTGAAAAAGACTACACGGAGGGTATAACATCTATACGACGTGTATGGTTTAATTTCCAACTGCTCGTGTCGTTTGTGAAATGGCTGACTACTCAGCTGACACTACACGGGATGTTACACCCAAACACGGCGTGTACACCACCCCATTTCCCTAGCCACATGGCCAAGTCCACACGATCTCACATCGGTCAAGACTACACGGCATGTCCCTCAATAACACGACGTGTACTGGGTAGGGAAACATTGACCTGTGTTGTTCATGACACGGCTGGGTACCTAGTTCATACTACACGGAGTGTACAGCATTGAAACGACGTGTTCAAACAAAGATTTCCCCCGTCTGTGTTGTTAGTTACACGAGCAATCTCCGGGTCAACACTACATGGCGTGTACAACTGGTACACGGCGTGTTTCCCCAAGCCAAGCCCTACCCCATATCCCTGCCCACATGGCTTATGACACGGGAAGAGACTACATGGCGTGTACTTAGGGTACACAACATGTACTAAAAAAACTCTTTTTCTTCCTGAAAAGAAGATTAAACGGCGTGTAATCATAGACCTACACGGCGTGTATCCTGGGTTTTCCAGACAGTAAGCCTATGAAACTACTCCAGAGCCCAGAACACACTAAAATGAACACCTAAGTGCCAAATTCCGATCCGTGAGGGTCCATACTCCCCACAAATCAAAGTTTGGCATCTTTATGTGTTATAAACAAAGTAAACAGTCAATGATCCACCAAATTCCAGTCATTGAGGTCCCATACTCCTCAAGAACCAAAGTTTGGAGTTCATTCTACTAACCTTACATAACAATACCCTATTAATAGCAGGTAGTTATTAAAACAGATATCACAACAACATGCTTTTCTAGTATATCATCTATCACAACAACATGCAATTTCTAATGCACCTACATGGCATGGAAACTATGCATGGAAGGTGATTTCTAGCATGTTCCTAAATGATGCATGAGATGGAATACCCTCATCTTATCGGGTTGCAACTACATAGAACCCATGTATAACATATAAAAAATATAATCACAAGTGCATCACCCAATGGTGAAAATAAAATCAACTGTAAAAGTAAAAAATCCGTAAGATTGCAATACACGAGGTAGACTGGATTTTCCCTGTACACGAGTTAGCTACTCTCAGGCACAAATTATTACCAACTACCATATCTGTACTATCCCTAAATAAAGCTCCAAATAGTAAGTCAAAGAAAAGAACCTCCTTTGATACCACTTTGTAACGTCTCGGATCCGGGCACCACACCACGGGTGCCCTGAACCCTGTTGGTCACATGACCTCAAGCGCATTTCACCAAATTCTAGAGGCTACCGACTAGCAGATAGGGCCCAAGTCTAATAGTGGGGAAACTATGCCCTTATTTTTCAAAGTGTAGCACAGCGGAAAAGCTAAATAATATACAAAAACAAAAGTAGTAAACAATATTTAACTGAAATGGACAACTGAAGTAAAAGAGAACCAACAATTATATATATAACGATGCAGCATGTCACTATTCTATGAAAGAATCCAAAAAAAGTTTCACTACAATACGATACAAGACAACAAAAGTACAAGTACAACAGAACAACATAGAACAGTCAGCAGCATCGCAAGCCTAATCTCGGTCACATGCTCTCCTACTCCTCATCAACAATCAAGTACCTGTATAGGGACTCTTTCCCCTATAAACACCTGCAATAATATAATCTATTTGGGCCGAAGACATGAACCAAATAGGGTGTGATAAATAAATCCCAGTAGGTAACCACCAAAGGCCCGTGCCCAACTATCAGTGATAATGTTCAACAACAGTGTGCAAAAGTAAATGCAGTAAACTAGTAAGTACTCAAAAGTAACTATTACTAACAGTTTCATTTCCATTTAAATTACTACTTATCAATTAATTATATTTAAAATGAACCTTTCCCTCAGGGTAAACAGAAACTTGCCCTCAGGCCATTCAGAACCTTGCCCTCAGGCCTTGCCCACAGGTAAAAAAGAATCTTGCCCTCAGGCCTTTCCCTTAGGCGAAATAGTATCTTTCCCTCAGGACTTTCCCTCAGGAGATTTCCCTCAGGCACGAAAGTATTGTCCTCGAACATAAGAAATGAAGCCCTCAGGAGAAACAGAACATTTCCCTCAGGATAAGCAGTACCTTGACCTCAGGCTAAACAAACACTGCCCTCAGGCTAAATAGAACACTGCCCTCAGGTGCAAGTAACAGGGCTGAGCCCAACATATAAGCAAGAAATTATATACAATTCCTCTCAAGGAAATTTTAATCATGCTATATTTATGGTATACCCTCGGGTAACCTAGAAAAATGGCTAAACAGAGGATCGCACCCCCGGGATGGTCCTGGATCCAAGCAACGATCCCAAACATCAGGTTATAATTACATTCAAATACCTATACAATTCTAGGTATATAATTCTTCAAGGCCTCATCCATACAACACCCCATTCATGGGTGCGTATCACAAAGGTACACAAAATCACCACAACAGTTGGAAATAAACACTATACCACCTACCTCGATTGCCTCTGATCGGTATACGTGAACGACGCCTTCAAAAACGCTCAAGAACGATGTAGATCTGGGAAAAACAACAATGCATTCAAACCTAAATAACTTCCCTTAGAGGAAGAATTTTTAAGAACAATGTAAGGGGAAGGAAGGGCTTACCCGTGCGGTCCCAACGAGATCAATGGAGGCGGAAATGGATTCCCGACATGCGAGTGGGAGATCTCCAAAGTTTCGGCCATCCTCTCAAGCTCCTCCGGTGTTCTAAGCTTCCTCTATGAATAGAGGAGGCTACTACCCATTTTAAGAGAAAAAACAAAATACACGGCATGTACTCTCAAGTACATGACATGTACTTTCCATTTTTTAAACTATTCCTCTGGTGGCTTCTCACCAATGCAGCACTGTTCATCCTTCGACATGAGTACATAGCGTGTATTCCTGATTAGATGGCGTGTATTGTTGCTCCAATGGAGGCTGTCTCCACCACCTTACTGTTCACCTTCCGACTGAATACACGGTGTGTAAATACCCTATACACAGTGTGTAGTCAATTTTTACACCCTTCATTACCAACAGACCTACACGCCCTGTGTACCCATCCCACACGGCCAAAGTACATGGCGTGTGGAAAATCACATGGCGTGTACTTCCAAAATTTGGGATTTTTACCCATTTTCCTTATTTTCTCAAAAACACTTAAGTAAAAGGAAAAGAAGAAAACCATATCTCAAGAATAAGAACCGGGTTCTTACAATATACTTAAACTACTTGGATGTAGCTGAAGGGTAAGGTCATACTACATCCATTCCCCACGTGGAAAATGGTCATGAGTATTTAGCTGTATGGAGCAACTCTAGGGTTGATTAATGAAATTGGAATATACTTGTCATGAATGACACTTCTTAGTGAAATCAATACAATCTTGTATCATTGAAGGCTAGAAGTATCCAAGCCTTAGAATTTGATCAGACAGTCTATGTCCAGACTGGTGGGCACCACATACTCCTGCATGTACTTCTTTCATGACAGCCATTATCTCTTCACCATCAATACATCTGAAGAGAATTCCATCAAAACCTCGCTTGTAGATAATTTTTTGGTGATCTGGTCTATCATAAAGAGTAAAATTGACCACACATCACCAGAATTGTTCTTTCTCGGCTCTATCAGTTGGTAGTGTTCCATTTTGAAGGTATTTCCTGATAGGTGTCATCCATCCCATAGTATGGCCATATGGTTCAGAAATGGGACTGATTTCATTGATTTCTTCTATTCTGATTTGAACATAAGGTGAAACTACACAACAGTGGGAAATACTGATGATTGTCTCATCCTAGTTTGGATCTTCCAGGGCTGTGGCTGCATTAGCCAGTGCATCAGCTTGAGCATTTTGTGATCCCGGGACATAATAAAATGTCGGTTCCGAAGGAAATTCCGCCATTAATTCTCTAATGTAATCACACAAAGGGATTGACTCTTCTTTTATGATTTCATAATCCCCATTGACTTGTTTGATTACCAAATCTGAATCACCTTTTACCCTTATGTGATTAACCTATGCCTGAAGTGCCAATTCCAAGCCTGTGATGAGAGCTTGATATTCTGATTCATTATTTGTACCACCTCTGAATAATAAGAAGGAAAAGGGTAGCATTTCCTTTTCATGGGAAATAAGATCAATTCCTAACCCAACTTTGTTGAATTTAAGATCTTATAATTTCTTCCCTGTTGGACTTCTGGAAGCACCCTCAAGGTACATTTCCCATGTTTGAGGATTATCTTGAATAGAGAACACTTCCTCATCAGGAAGTTCAATATCTAAAGATGTATCTTCTACAGATGGGTGTACAGTAAGGAAATCAGCCAGAGCATGGCCCTTTATTACCTTTTGAGACACATACTGGATATCAAACTACTGTAAAATAACTTCCCACCTTTCCATACGTACTGTAATCATTGGACGACTAAGGATAAATTTTAGTGGGTTATTACGAGATACCAATTGAACCTCATGATATTGCAGGTAGTGTCTCAATTTATGAACTGCAAAGATTAATTCTAGGCAACACTTTTCAATACTTGAATATCGAGTTTCTGCCTTAATCATAGTCTGACTAATATAGTAAAGGTTGTTTTCATTCCCAACATCATTATTTTGGGCAAGGAAGGCACCCAATGATCACTATAAAGCTGTCACATAGAGAATAATTTCTCTTCCTTCAACAGGTGGCATCAATACCAGTGGACTCAAGATATATTTCTTGATAATCTCGAATGCTTCTTGAAATTCTTCAGTCCACTAGTAAGTGACTCCATTCTTCATTAATTTGGTGAAGTGTAAACATTTTCCAGCCAAATTGGCAATGAAATGCTGAATATAGTCTAAGTGTCCTTGAAGTACTCTTAATTCTTTCAAATTTCGAGGAGGTGACATACCGAGGATTGATTTTTTCTTCTTAGGATCAACTTTGATACCACGATGGCATACAATAAAGCCGAGAAAGTTTCCAGAGGTTATCCTGAAAGCACATTTCAAGGGGTTCATCTTCAAATTGTGTTGTCGAAGTTTGTGGAATCTGATTTCCAAATCACCCAAGTGATTAGAACATTGTCTGGATTTAACCACCAAATCTTCCACATAACATTCAACAAATTTCCCTAAAAAGGGTTTGAAGATATGGTGCATGACACGTTGATACGTTGCACCTGCATTCTTTAGGCCAAAGGGCATTACCCGATAGCAGAACACTCCTTGAGGGGATCTGAAAGTTGTAGAATCCTCATCCTTTGGGGCCATTCATATTTGATTTTACCTAGAATAACCATCCATGAAGGAAAGTACTTCATAGCCAGCTATTGTATCAATTAAGAGTTCTGTGATCGGAATTGGAAAATCATCCTTGGGACAATGCCAATTAAGATCTCTGAAATCAATGAAAACTCTAATTTTTTCCATTCTTCTTTTTCACAGGGACAAAATTATCCATCCATTTGGGATATTGAAATTCTATGACAAATTTAGATTTGATAAGCTTATCCACTTCAGCTTCAATTTTGGAGGCATAAGTTGGGTGTGTTATTCTTGTGGATTGCTTGAATCCTCGATGTTCTTCTAGAAAACCCAAATGATGAGTGGAAACATTGGGATCAAGACCTAGAATTTCTGTATAATTCCAAGAAAATACATCTATATTTTTCTTTAGAAAAAAAAAATACATTTCTTGATCTTCAAGAGTCATGGATGCACTAATTAAAGTTGGGTGTGGATATTATTTTTTACCCAAATTTATTTCTCTGAGTTCATCCACAGTGGTAGAGATACCCTTTTCAAATGCTGGAGGAGCATCTCTGAGATCTTCCTCTTTTTCTTCAATATGTGTTATTTCTTCTGTTTCTACTTTCATAGTAGATGATGAAGCAAAATTTTCATGATCAGGAGAGAATTTAAAATTTAAACATCTCAGAGAAGAGGCTGCCATTTCTGACCCTATTGACGATGAAGGGTCCTTATGAGGTGATAGAGAGGAGATGATGGATTGAGAATCAACATCATTTTTCACCTCTGACATTACTATAACTTCTTCTGACCTGGTTGATGAAGTATAGAATTTCTGGATTTCAACAGACGAAATGAAGACATCTCCATTTGAGCTTTCATCATTACCTGGTGAATCAACAACTTCTACCATGTTGTATGGCTTGGTTGTTGTAATTGAAATTATGGAAGTTTCCATAAGAGTATTTGGATTTGGGTCTATCCTGTTAATTTGACTGATAGGAAACACATAATCTGTACTCACATGTATGAATGGGTTTATTGGAATCTTTTCCAAACCATATGGAGCATTAATTTTGGTAACCTGCTTTATCATGGATATATCCTTTCCCTACATGTGATAGAATTCTACCTCAATGTATTGAGATTCACATGTTTTTAATGGGACTTTATCACCATAAAATGTCACAATTTGACCATTGAAATAATATTTGAGACACTGATGATATGACGAATGTATGACCGCATGTTGATGTAGCCAAGTTCTTCCAAGAAAAATGTTGAAGGTTATGTCATGATGAACAACCATGAAATCTGAATTAGATACAAGGTCTCCAAACTGAGTTCTGAGTGTAATCTCACCCAGAGGCTCTTGTTCATTTTTATCATATCCTTGCAACATCAAAGTAGAAGGAGATAAATCAGATTCGGTGAGGCCCAATCGATGAAGTGTATGAATAGGAATGAGATTGACTCCTGATCCATTATCAATGAAAGCTCGTAGAATATCTATATCATTGACCTTGACAAATAAATACAAGGGTCTGATATGTCCATCCATAACATCATCTTTATCTTCATCTGTAAAAGATATCACTACATGGAATTCTATAGGATCATTCTCTATATGGTAGACTTCAGCTGTAGTAATTTCAGTTTTGAATTCCTGAGGACTTGACAAAGCCTCAATGAGTGCCTCCTGAAGATCCTTTGATAGATTCAAGGAATCCAGAATTGATTACTTGGCTGGTAATTGGGAAAAATGTTTCAAGACATCATACTTTTGATCCAAAGGTATGCGTTTCCCAACAGGAACATGTGGTTTCAGAGGTGCCTTAGAAGTTGATGCTTTGGAAGTAGATGCATCCCGTATCGGGGTAGAAGTTGGAAATACTCCTGGCTTCAGCAGATTAGACCGAATAGGTCTATTTATATGATGAGAGGAAGAAGTTGTAACCTATAACTGATCCTCTAAAATAATTGTGTCAGGACTGAATCTACAATGTGTGGAAGAACTTTCCTATTCTTGTTAAGCCCGCTGAAGGGCTTTGCCATGAGTTTCAGCTGCATATACAGTCCTGGCAGGGGTAAGATTGAAATAGTGGATTCTAGAATATCCACGTCATCCCCTATATCCTTGACCTCTGTCTCTTCCTCTAATTACTCTGTTTGATACAGAGAACTCAGGCTCATCAAGATTGAAATTGTGGTTGGCATAAGGATCTGTTAAATTAATCATGTTAACAGAACCAAAGATTAACTCTTTATCTGATGAAGACTCTGCCTGATGAACCATTTCAGGCTGTACTGTTTGGTGGGGTGGTGTCCATGATTTTGAAGTAGATGGCATAAAATCTTCCATAGTCAAAGACAATTTATGCTTTTACACGAACTCGTCTTCTTCTGACTATTCTTCTTTCTTCAAATTATATCGCCTCTTTGAGGATTTTCTTTCTGATGAAGGGGGTTTTCTTGTGACATTCATAGTAGAAGACACAATTGGTAGATTCAATTGTGTTCTTAAAATGGAATGAGTTCGGTTGATCATTTTCATGACCATCCAATCATCATATTTCTGCGCATTTTTTCTTTTGACTTCATGCCACTCACTTTCTTCCTCTGGATCAGTAGCAGTAACACGTGCTACCTGAGTTGAAGAACATTTCAATTTTACCTATCTAGAGTCTACCATCTTTTTCAGGAGGTATTTGAAGACAAAACAATCCTGAATGGGATGCCCCAATATCTGATGAAATGTGAAATATTTGGGGAGGTCTTCATCTCCTTGTTCGGCCTTTTGGGCCTTGGAAACTGAACCAAATTATTTTCTAGAGCTGAGATGAAGTAATCAGGAACTTGTTCATTCTGGAAAGAATAAACTTTGTTCTTCAAGTCTTCAAACTATTTCTGCCTTTGATCTCTTTGATCATCTTGATGAGGCGGTCATTGTTGTTGATGCTTAAGAGGTGGAGCCCTTTGATATGATGAAGGTTTTGATATGGAAGTAGGTACAGGTGCTTGTTTAAGTGTAATTGTAGCAGTCTCTGCTTTCCCTATTCTCCTTCCTAGAACTAATGGAATTACACGAGTTTTATCCTTAGTCTTTGTAAGAGAGTCTTCAATCTGCTGAGAGATTTAAGTAAGCTCTCGAAACCCTCCTGTATATTTCACAGGTATCAACGGTGTGCATAATTCATCACACAAATTTTCCACATAGATTGGCAACAATTCTTCCTAAGGTAGTGCTAAACTTAAGGAATATGTTAATCCCTTCCACCGAGAAATAAAATCTGAAACTCTTTCATTTTCCCTTTGCTTACAATTTTTAATATAAAAAATTCTCGTCTTTGGAAACATTGAGCTGAATTGAAGAAGTAATTTTTGACGGAGATCCTCCCACCCAGTAATTAATCGAGATTACAAGCTTGTATACCAGACAAAAGTAGGTCCTTGTAATGACTGTACAAAACAACTGAGCTTAACTGTTTCTTGTTGTTGAGGAGTTCCCATCATAGGATCACAACGAGAAACAAAATGTGTTAAGTGTTGTTCTGGATCTCCCAAACCATTAAAAATTGGGAATGTGGTACTTTCAAAATTTTATGGGGGAGGAATTTCATCAACCCATTCAGGGTAAGATTCCTTCTCCGGTTGAACCAGTGCATGCTTTCATTCCATAGCTTCCAACCGAGCTGTTAATGAATCAATGGTAGTCATTAATTTTTGAGAAACATCTGGTTGAGCTTGGACTTGTGCATGTGCAATATCTGGAGTTGGAAGGGTGTGGTGACTTGTACTATCACTGATGGTAGTACTGCCGGTTATTGTCGCGTACAACCTATAGGATTAAACCTATGAGGGTGTACTTGTAAAGGAAGATATTCTTGATCCATCCCAGTAACTGCAACAAATTACCTTGATTGACTAACTCCAGCACGCTTAGGAGGAAGACTACCTTGAAGTAGTTCTGCATTTAACTTCCTTAGCTCTTTCATTTCTTCCTCTTGATGTGTGAACCTTTCCTATACTGAGAGTGATTGTCCTTCTCCAGAGTTAGTGGTAACCTGACTTTTTTCCTTTCCCCTTGTTGTATGCCTTTCGGAGAGGGGGAAGTTGGTTATTTGAAGGAATACCTAAATTCTTGGTAAGACTTTGATTTCTAGTATGCACACCTTCTTCATTGGCCTCCGTGTGTACAACCTCTTGAACAGGAACTTCCTCATCTGATTCCTCTGAGTGAGCCTCATGTTCTGGGGGATCAGTGACAATGGAATTGATGACATTTATCGATGTATAACGCATTGCATCCCTTCTATCAGCATTTCTGTGATATTGTCTCCTTCCATGTCCTTTATGAGACATTGAATTTTGTTGAATTGATCCCTTAGGAACTTCTTGATGAACCATAATTTGGATGGAGTATCCTGATAATTCATCTCTGCGTTTCTCTTAGGGCTTCTTCCCTAATCGAGAGAAGACTGACTCTCACTGAGGAAGAGATTGAGGATTTGAAAAAGTCCCCAGTTCGATGGATTGGGGTTGTTCTTGTTTTCCATACTCAACTCCTTGAATCCCATCTATTTATCCCAAGGATTGAGCTAAAAGAGTCCCTAGCCTGGCAAGTTGAGGTGGCTCTTGAGCTGCTACATCTGAGACTTTATTAAAATCTCTCCTGATTTTGCAGACTTTAGTCCATAAATTGGTTGAATGCATCAACCTACATCCACTCAAATCACATGGCTCAAATGATCGTTGGATTATTTCGGACACTTCCATCACCTGATGATGTGCATGGTCTAAATGAGAAGCCTGTTCGATATTCTCATTTGCTTGATGCAAGAGTAATTCGACAACTTGTTATTTGTATTCCTGACTTTGGGAAGAACTAGTTGAGGCATGTTCCTGATCAAGCCTTTGATTACACACAAAACCAATTGGTTGTGGCCGACCATGTTCAATAACATTGCATGAGACAACTTTTGGTGGTCCTTGTTGACTAGAGAGTAAAGTGAAATTTAGTTCTCCATGAACACCCCATCCCCTAATATGAATACCATATAGGGCATTAGTAATTAACTGGCGCAACCTTTTTAATGTGCCAAGACATGAATGTTGAAGGGCTCTCTGCTACTTTTCAACCTTTGGATGTCGGGAAACTAAGAGAGATTCCAAATCAATTTGGCGTTTGTAACCCTTCTATTATCTTGACGTGATTTTCATATTCATCATAAGATAATATTTTCTCTTTTAGATGACAAAGAGTTTTCCACATGTTGAGACGAATATCGTGAATACAATATTCCATTAACATTTTTGAAATATTATACTGAGAGTCAGCCAAAGTCCAAAACATGACTGTTACTTCACCTTTCGCCAGTTGTTTTCTCATATTCAACACTTCCTTCTTATCATTCGATGAAGATTCTTCTACCTGATTGGACCAAAGCTGGCGCTTCTTTGTTGCTTCATCAGATTCAACAAGATTGGTAGAGAATTCATTTGTCAAATTAGAAGATGCATGACCCAGGTGTGGTTTGGAGAATGACCTACACCCTGGTCTATCTTCTGATTGAGAAATTATTTCACCTGCTAGTGGTAAGTCATCAGACATGACTGGCTTCACATTTGCAAGTGCCTCAAGATAAGAGGGCTTTCTCATTATTGCATTGTCCTTTGAAGAATTTTCCAAGCAATGCGAATTACTACTGCAGAGAGGACTTTCACAGCTAAATTCATCATCATGGGGAGGACCACCATGGTGGGATATAGAAAAAGATGAAACCTATTGCTCCTTAGTCTTCTAGACACCAAGAGGGTTATCGTGGCTCTCATCTGAAGATGATACTTCGAGATCGACTGAACTGCAATGAAGCAAGCCTTCATGAGGAAATGTCTGATGAAGACCTTCGGAATTGTTGTTGTTACTTCCAGAATCTGGAAATGAGAGAATAGAATCTTGAGCTGTAACATACAATTGTCTGAGTGCATCAAGAACTCCAGCATCGAGCAAGGCCTTATTGCAGATTGAATCTTGATTTCTCAACTTTGCTGGATGGGTCTTTTTCTTAGATTCCTTCTTACTCACTTTAGAAACCACTTGTTGATGAAAGTGATTACTATGGGCAGGTGTATGTGCTTGCTCAGGAGAAATGGTCAGGTTAGGATGATTATCTCCATTCAAATCGGGTGTATGTGCCTGACTTGAGTGTCCGTATGATATGGGGGAGTATGCCCCACAACCCTCCTAGACTAGAATAGAAGTGTGTATCTTCTCCAGAGTGACTTGTTGATGAGTCACTCCACTGATAGGGATAGATTCATCTTTCTTTCCTTGTGATGCTGCTGAAGTTGTTATAATATTCTGACAGGCCTCTAGAATATGGGTAGGGATTTGCTTATGCTCTTTCACCATTGTCAAAATGTGCCTGGTGAATTCAGCTACTAGAACGAGAATATACATCCATTCCATGTCTGGAGGAGGTGTGTGTGCCAACTCCTGTCCTCCTTTTACTATCAATGGATATTGATAGTACTTATGCATGGGGGCAGAGGGTTGAGTCTACTCCAAATTTGTCATCGGAGCTTTCTGAATGACTTCTTTTGGTGCTACCAAACAAGACTGTTGGCAGACTTGATGAACATTGGTAGGTATATGTGCCTACTGTGTATTCCCCATCAAGTATGGTTGACGGATTTCCTTCAATACCGGCAGACGAGACTGCTGACAGAATTGGTGATTGTAAGCAGGTGTATGTTCCTATTTACAGGTGGTCACCATATTTGGTTTGCGATCTCCTTTATATGCAGTCAGACGAGCCTACTGACTAGCTGATGAATTATAAACAGGTGTATATGCCTTCCTATAGTACTCCGTCGGAATTTCCTAACAGGATTGGTGGGTTTATGCCAGAATAGTTTGCTGGACAGTGGGATTAGAACGGATGGGTGTATGCGCCCACTCATTGCATGCCATAAAGTTAGGTTGATGGACTTCTTCAGAGGGGACAAATATTAGAACATGCTCCCTGTTGGCCGAATTTTTCCTCTGGTGGTTATTCTTGCGTGCTCGAGTCTGAGGAACCTGAGCTGAACCACTAAAGGTGATACCCTCATCATGTTGAGGGTGCTCTACCGCACGAGTCTGGCGGCAATTGTTGATGGGAGCCCTCGGGAAGGACTCCTGTATTATTGAATTTCAGCCTTGGGTGACCTCTTCATTCACCTCCCTGTAATATGGTAGAGACTGTTTGTTGCATTCTAGGGATAACAACTCTAAACGGTTGGAGATGGTGGTTAGTACCGCCTGCTTCTTGACCACTGGTCGTCGCTGTCCGAACAACCAGGGTGAATTGTTAACTTGGAGGGCTTGTCAAGAGGCCTCTAGAGTCGGAATGGTACCATGTTGATGATATTCCCTAACCAATGCATTTGAGACCCAGTGTTGCAGATGTTGAGTAGGTGATATCATCCTCAGAGCGGATAAGGATCCAGTAGGAGTAGCAGCAGAGGCATTCACAGGTGTGAACTTTAAAGAAGCCATTTCTACAATGCAGAGAGATCTTGGAAAAGAGTGCCCGCTTGATATAATAGACATAATCAATATAAGTCTGGCCAGACTACATCTTTTGGATGAGAATATATGTTATTGACTGCTTTGTTGGCCCTCACATTGAGTTAAATAGGGGCCTAACAAATAATTAAAACATCATTTTAACTTGGTTAAGGATTCCCGTCGAGTTCACCATTTTTTGTTTCTTCTAGAAATGAGGATGACCTTGTTTGTTTAAGGTTCAAACTTTTCAATTGGTTTTTAATGGGTTTATTCGTAGAATCGAAAACATCCAATGATTCTATATTCATTTGGACCTACTTTCCAAAGGTAGGTTCTCATTAGTTGTGGACTAATGAGGCTTAAGAATTTTTATTGGTCGAGAGGATGAGAGGTCAGACTCGTCACACCTTTTGGGGGTAATTATTGTCTACTACAGGACTCTCTTATAGATTTAAGTTATGTTCACGGATCCTTATTAATTTACAAAGCATAAAAAATGAGTTTTTCTTTTAGACTTTGCAATCAATGATTGATATGTATGGGATTTAGAGAATCTTTTATATGTATTTGAGGTTCTTCATCGATGGAGAATCATCTGTATGTATTGGAGATTCTTAGTTAATGGTATCCTTCAATACATTATATAGAGATCTCTTGGTCATTATGATGACCATACTGGTTTTAAAGCCACTCAGTGGGGCACTTGAAGTTTATTGTCATTCATAAGGACAGGGATTATTTTAGATTTGAGATCATACCCGAATATGGGCTACCTACGTATCCTTGTTTAAGAGGAATAAGAACCCTCATAGTTCATGAATTAATATATAGTTTAACGTCATATGGGATGGATGAGAATTAATGGGTGACGGGCTTGAACCTTAGAAAGGCTTCTTACGTACTCTACTTTTAAGGCAGAGATCAAAGTCCACGTAGTTAGATTAAGAAATGTGGGGATTAATAATGATTAATGACCCAAAGAGATGTGTCGTGGTTACTTTTACACTCTAATCTCACGCGATTCATGCTCAGTGTGAGAAACAAGAGGTATCAGTAAACCTGAAAATTTGTGCCATGAAAGATGCGGTCACAAAGAATGATATGGGGCTTATGTATGTGTGACTACCCAAGGAGGTGAAGACTAAGATTTACTTCTGGAAAGAATCCTAGGAACAAAGTCCATAAAGATATTCATGCTTTATGGAGATTTGGATACTCTAACTTGGGGCTTACTCTTGAGGAGGATGCCCAAATTAGGGGGGACTTAGGGCTTATTCCCAAGGAGGATTCCCATTAACAAGGTCCATAAAGGTATTTGTGCTTTATAGTGATTTAGATTCTTAATTTGGAGCTTATTCCTAAGAAGGATTCCCATTAACAAGGTCCATAAAGGTATGTGTGCTTTATGGAGATTTAGATTCTTAATTTGGGGCTTATTCCTAAGAAGGATGCCCATATTAAGGGGAAATTTAACTTATAACCTGGGGCATAATCCTGAGGAGGAGGCCCAAAGTTAAAGGGACTTATGATTGGGACTTACTCCTAAGAAGGAGGCCCAAATTTAAAAGACTCTCTCATCTTAAGGGATGAGGTTGAATGAAGGTAACCTCTAACTGTAGTGATATAAAGTTATATAATTCACAAGGTTTTGGGAGATATTCCACAAAACTCCTTTCAGATAAGGAATCCAACAAAGAAACCATGCCATAAGTGGATTTGAATAAGGTTTTGAAGGTTAGATATTAAAAAAGGAAAGGTGTATTTGAAGAAAAGGGGTGAATAGGCAAGAGGGGCATCCAAAAAGAAGCAGGCACACAAGTCCTGTTTGGGCGCACAAGTCTTGTTCGGGCACGCAAGTCTTGGTTGCGCAAGTATACTTGCGCGACATGAGTTCACTTGGGCGACGGAGAACCTGTAGGGTAATACTTGGGTGAGACTTTGCTCAAGCCCTTAGTATTATCCTTAGATGCTTCCAGAAGGGCGACGCGCAAGTTTCCATGAGAGGGAAAGGCGGCGCGCAAGTATCATCACTTCCCTTAAAGGGCTGGATACTTAGGTGCGCAAGTATTGATGAGTTATAATACTTAGGCCTTATTCTTCCTCTTTAGAGCTTCCATTCTAGGTAAAGAATTACCTTAGAAGTGTTCGGAAGACTTCAGACAGAGACTTGGGCGACCAGAGCTTGAATCTGAGTTTTGGATTTTTTTCCCCATCCGAAATGGGGGACCCACAGGGGGTATTTATAGGCCACCCGAGGCTTGGAAGAAATTTCACTTAGGGTGCGCAAGTGACTTGTACGCCTCATGTCTGGCGCGCAAGTGACTTGTGCACCCATGGTTGGCGCACAGGTATACGTGCGCGCCTTAATGCCTTTGTAATTTTTGATCAATCTTCTTTCTTCTTTGCTTGAGGTACTCTCTTTAGTCAATCCTTGGACTCTGTGACGGAAGGGAGCATCAACATCATCAATGGATAAAAAATATCACAATCCTCACTTAACCGCTTAGTTAAGCAAGTTAAGAGAAGAATGGGAATTGGATCAAGGAAAATTTAGAAAAAAACCGATCCAGGGAAAGAATATGCTCTTGCACACCCTAATTTACCATCATGATCTCCTCAAAGTGAAGAAGAAGTGATGATCATTATAAAGTGTGGATCTCTAGGAAGAATCAAGATTTAATTCTTAAATATGGACTCACAAATTAGATCTTTATTACTGGTGATTCGAGATCACAATATAGAATAAGGAATAATGAACCAAACATCACAATTGAAATTGTAAACAGAGACAAAAACAAAATATTTATAGAATAGAAAAAAACACAAAGAGGGGAAATGAAGAAAAAGCTGGAGTGGTTTTCCTATCTCTAGTGTCGAATACAGTTCCCATGTCCGGGGGTTTGAAAAAATGATAAGAGGAAGAGATCCTATTATTTGGAAAATGAGAAAAACAAAAAATAGTAAAACTTGAACTATAGGAAGTAGACTCTAATCCACGTGGTGTGCTTTGACATGCTCATTACTGACTCTTCAGTGAAATCTCTCTGAGTGTAATAACTTATTTCAACAAACCATGCACCCCTTAAATTTTCTCATGATCATCTTCTATTATCATTTCCTCCATGATCATCTTCACCTTCTGACCACAATCATCTTCCCCTATGCCAAACAAAAATAAAATAAAGTGTGTCAGAAACTGTTATCATTAATATATAAATATTAATATTATCACTTATATATATTAGGTTATTTGAGAGTAAAATTAGATTAAACACACACACACACACACATTGCGCACATACCGAAACGGTATGCCACAGACCCCCAATGGGATAACCCATCTGTCATGACTTTATTTATTTAAATATCTATGGCCTGAAGGCCCTGTGGGCATGATACCCACTTATTTACTTCCCAAAGACCCAGAAACAAGCCTACATCACATTTCATGCTACAACACACATATGTGTACCGCAACTCCACCGACTATAGGTCGTTGTTGCACTGAATGGTGGCCATCCACACATAGTAGTCATGTCACCTATTTCTCTAGACATAGAATTCCTAAGGGGGTAGTTCGTACAAAGTAGGAAAAAGGGAAGGGGTTTTGGTGAGAGGATGGGATGGATTCGGTGGTTGAGTATGGTGAGAGGAGAGGTGTGGTCTGATCAGGGTAGGGAAGATTGGGTGCACTATAGAGGCGAGGCCACAAATGGTAGTGTGCAGAGGCTTGGGGAATCGAACTTGGGTTCAACCAGTTGGTACAAGCATGTTTCACAGTGCATGTAAATATAATTTTCAACTCACTAGATTTTTTTAAGATAACACCTAGATAGAACAAAAATTCCCAAATTTAAAAAATCAATGCAGAATTAGCCCACACTTTATTCACAATAGTAAGAAATATGAATGAATTAAAATTTTGAAACGAAAAACAAACACTCTCATGATGTTGAATCTTCTTTTTTTTACTTAGCCACAAGGGTCCTCCTTATTATCAATGAAAATATTTTTTTGGATGTTTTTTTTCAAGTCCCTACAGGTGTAAACATATTAACATTAAAATTTAGAATTTAGAGATCAATGTAAAATTTATCCAAAGTGGGAGTTAGGAAGTGTCGTCCTTTGAATCCAATGTGCTACTCCCTTTGGTTTTGTCTGAGTTCCATGTGTAGTAACTACCTAATTATTTCCCTACTTAGAAAAATCACACAAATTAAAACATTAAGTATAAAGAAACTAAATTAGAAATGAAAAAGGATAATCTTGGGATAAATCCACAAGGGGTGATGTATTTTGACTGTCCACAGCTAGAAAATCAGTGGATCAACCTTGGTCTGATGGAGGTTCTCACTTCTTACTTAAGAACCACCAGATGTGATTCTTTCTAGATTCAATGACTTATATATTGTTAAGTACCCATTGGTCATCTTCCTTCTAATCCATCTTTTTTCTAGGGGTACTTCCCCTTTTCTTCAACCTGAGGATAAGGGTTAACAGGTTGTGAGACTGTTACTCTTGGATGTGACTTGTCCTCTGATTTAGTCCAAAAAAAATATTCATCATTAATTATAGAAAATTTTTCAACACCCTCTATGACACCTGTACACATTTCCAAGAACCCCTCTTCTTCTTTCGCTGGTGCTCCATCCTCAAGACTCTCCAGGAAAGCATGCAGCTCAACTGGCTCTTCATAACCTACATAGGTAGAATCAAAGATAACATCAGCTATAAAAAAAGTAAAATCATATAAAATAAAATACAATTCAATAAAATGAAATTCTCCATGAGTTTGGTTAGCTTGCTCTTATCTAAGAGTAATCAGTACCCCTTGGAGTATGTTAGGTTCAAGAGTGATGTAGTTAACCTCCTCCATCCTTTCTTCAAAACACACCACCTTAGGTGTAGTGTCTTCTAAAGAAAAGGAGAGGATGTCTAATGGTGGTTTGTCATGTTGAGTCAAGGAATTATCATTATGCAATTTATAACACATAAAATCATTAAATAAAGTGTTGTAAATCCAACGAGCCTGCAGCCTAGTGGTACATGCTCCTGCTTGGAATCCAAAAGACCCAGGATCCAATCCGGGTAGGGGCAAATTTCCGGGGTACTGTAGCAGCGGCGACACTGTAGCGGTGGAGGGACTGTAGTAGGTACTGTAGCGGCAGCTGTACTGTAGTAGGTATTGTAGGAGCACGGTACTGTAGCAGTACTTTTCACCGAGGGGTCCTTTAGGCCAAAAATGGGCTTTCAGGCCTTGTATTTAGGCCACTTGGCCTTGGGCCTTCGGGCTATGTAATGGGTCTCCCTCTACCCAGTCTAAAGATGACTTTGCTTAAATAATAAATTGAGGCTTCGACCCCAACCTTTTAAAAAAAATAAAGTGCTGTAAATAAAATGATTTTCCAAAATTTATCGAGCTTCCTTTGGTTCAACTTTTCCTATCTCCTACAAGTTCTTGAAAATATACAAAGAATGTAGATATTGCAACTCCATATGTTATTCCAAGGGTAGTTCCATTTCAAAAGTGGGAAACTCTCATTCTTATGCAATATAGAACTCAGGGAAAATGTGAGAAATTTATTCCAGTTCCATAAATAAGGATTAAAAAATTTGTGGTCTCAACTACGCCTTAAATTATTCAATTATTTCTTTAAGATCATATGGATGAAAAATATTGAATTGTTACCTAATTCTATATATAAGAAACCCAACTTAATCTTCTGAGGGTCGTGGTAGTCACTTCATTTTTTTGTGTTTTTTCTAGTTTTTAGTTTTTTAAAAGAAAAACTTGGAGAAATCACTAAAGAAAATGTTGGTTCCCCAACAACAACGCGAAAATTTGATGACATCCTTGTTGTGAGGAAAGTCGATGATAAATTTTTAAGACCCAAGATATAGAACAGTGGCTAACCTCGAGGTCTCTCTCAAGGATGTGGTGTTGAGTTCCCTAGTGGTATTTCTTAAAATATTTTTTTGTTTTTAAATTTTGAAAGAAGAAAATAAAAAAACATGAAACAATGATGAAAATACAGTCAGGGTGAAGAAATAGTGAATGGACATAAGAATCATAGAGAAAAAAACAACATAAAAAATGATAAAATATGGAAAGACAAAGAAAATAGTCAGCAATAACAAGTCTCGACTCATGTTGATCCACCCTCAATTCCCAATCATAGATCTTTTTAAGGAAAAAAGAAACAACTCTCAACTCACTCAACGCATGGTTGATGGCTTGTTGCGCACAAATATCTCACTGAAAATGTTGATCATTCATGTGAAGAATCGCTTCAATCACACTATCACTCTCCCTATAGTGAAACATTCTCCTAATCAAATCACTCCGTCCAAGAATCTCATCCTGAATGAAGTGATTGTCAAAGGATTAAAAAACACACAATCCTCACTTAATCGCTTGATTGATCCTGTTAAGAGAGGAATGGAAAAATGGTCAAGGCAAATCGATAAAGAAACAGATCCAGGGGAAAAATATGCTCTCGCACACCCCAATTTACCTTCAAGATCTCCTCATATTGCTGAAGAAGTGAGGATCTTCATGAAATGTAGATCTCTATGAAATGTCGAGATTCAATTCCCGAATCTGGAATCGCAAATTTGATCCCCATTACTAGAGATTCAAGATCATAGCACAAAACGAGGAAGAATAAACCAAACATCAGAATAAATACATACAAAATATTTTCAGAATAGAAAAAAAGCACAGAGTGAAAATGAAGAAGCAGGAGTGGGGTGCGCGTCTACAGTGTCAAAGACGATTCTTGTTTCTAGGGGTTTGAAAACAAGAGAGGAGGAAGAGATAATCTTATTCGAAAAATGATTTTTTTGTAAAACTTAAACTACATGTGGCAGACTCCAATCCACATGGGGTGCTTTGACGTTCTTGTTACCGACTCTTCGATGAAATCTCTGTGAGTGTAACTTCTTTCAATGGCCCGTGTACCCCAGAAACCTTCCCTCGATCATCTTCTATTATCACTACCTCCATGAATACCTTCACCTTCCACCCACGGTCACCTTCCCCTATGCTAAACAATAGAAAAAAAATGCATCGGAAACTGTTATCATTAATATATAAATATAAATATTATTACTTATATTTATAAACAAATATACATATTAATAAATAAATATGCAAATATTTACATATTCTTATAATAATAATTATTAAAATTATTAGATATATATACAATCATATTTATATTTATAATTTAATTTAATTAAATAATTATGTACATAAATACATATATTAATATATATATATATATATATATATACACTTAATATAATTAATCTATTTAAATTTATTATATTATTGTTATTATTATGCAATATTAATTATTTTAATTATTATTATATATATTATATTATATATATATTATATGTTATTATATATAATGTAAATTAAAAAGAGAAGAAATGAAGGGGAGGGGGTAGTAAATGGAGAGCAGGAAAAAAGGGAAGGGGGTTCGGTGAGAGGAGGGGATGGCTTCGGTGGTTGAGTAGGGCGAGAGGAGAGGTGCGGGAGTAGGGCAGGGGAGCTCGGGGGTGCTAAAGAGGAGAGTCCGCGGACGGCGGCGCATGGAGGCTCAGGAAATCGAACTTGGGTTCGGCCGATGGGGCTTCCGGCTTCGAGCAGCGTGCTCAGCTTCTTCAGATCCGGTGAGGTGGGCTTCCACAGCGGACAGTGGGAGCTACAGCGGTAGTGAGACATGTTCATCCACGATGCTCATCCACAACAACGGTGCAGAGGTCTTATTCAATAGGTACGGCCACAGTTTGATTCTTCAACGGTGGGTTCGATTGTAGTTGGGTATTCTGGTTTTTTTTTTTTTTGATTTTGAAATCTTAGGTTGTTCAGATCTGGAAAAATTGGGTATTTGTTAGTGTTCAGCAATCTCTGATTGGGTTTATTTTTTCTATCGTAGGATTGTTTGTGATGCAGGTGATTTGTGCTTGTTGATTTTGATGTTTGTTTGTTCCGCTGCGGTTGAGAAGGAGGGCAACGCGTGCGCGAGCCACCGTTGGTGGTGGATGAAGCGGCTGGGGTGACTCTTGCTAGGTGGGATGGCGCAATGGTGACTCGCGGGAGTCACCGTTTCAGGAGTGCCAACGGTCGGTTGGGACTCACCATTGGGTCCTCTGGTGGGTTGGTAGCCACCGTTGGGTATGGTCCAATAGTGGGTGAAGAATGGCGGTAGGTAAATGGAGAGTTTTTTTTTATACGTTTTCTGAAAAAAAATAATTAAACGACATAAGTTAATTTTTTTTAAAAAAATACGCTGCAAAGGCGGCATCGTCGATGCCACCTTTGCTCCCCCGTGCCGACTTTGACCCGGATTGATGACATGACAAAGGCGGTGGGGGATGCCGCCTTTCACTTCTGGATAAAGCCAAAAGCGGCACTACCGATGCTGCCTTGGCCTCAACTCCCTATAAAAGGGCAGCCCCCTTCTCCTCACTCAATTCTTGCCTTCATCTCTTCTAAATTCTCTCTGTCTCTCTCTAAAAAACTCATCTTCTGTGCGGGTTTTTGAGAAGCATCATTTAGAGGTATTTTTATTTATTTAATTTAATGTTTTTTATTTATTTAATTGAATTCTTTTTAGTTTTAAATATTTCATTTTTAAGTAGTTTATTAGTTCTTAATATTTTGTTTATTAGGTTCTGTAATTAGTTATATATAGTTTGGAATAATTATTGTTAGTAGTATAGATTAACTAAGGATTAACTTAGGATTAAGTATTGTGAAATTTTGGTAGCTTAAAGATTATGTGGTTATCTAAGCAATCAAATCCACATCTGAATACAAACAAGTGGATGCGGATCTGACACAAATGTACTTAGGGGTAAAACTCGAAAACACCGCTTTGAGCTAGACTCGAACAAGAACTGGTGCACAATAACGGGCCTTGCTGCACTCCTAGTCTGACACTCTCGGGTAATATGCTTAAGATGATTCATATTTTCTTTATAAACTACTAAAATATTTAAGAAAAAGAAATTAAATTAGTATATTTATCAATGATAAAATGATAATTATGATGTTATAGAATGAAACAAGAACAAAAACATTAATGACTGAAAGGTATTATTAGTAATTAAATCTGTTTAAGTAGTTTAATTAGTTACATATAGTTTAGAAATACTACTTATTATTAGTAATGACTAATTATAGACTAATTAATGATAACTTAGGATTAAAAATGAATACACATGATTAGTTAATTGTAAATAACTAATGAATATAATATGATTAAGGATTAAAGAATAAATAATTAAAGAATAACTTAATACTGATTAACTAGTGATTAAAGAATGAGTGATTAGTTAAAAAAGTTATTATTAGTAATTAAAAATGTTATATATTAAGTAGTTTAGTTAGTTATATATAGTTTAGAAATAATACTTGCTATTAGTAATGATTAATTATAGATTAATTAATGATAACTTAGGATTAAAAATGAATACATATGATTAGTTAATTATAATTAATTGTTAATATTTGTTACAGTATCATAATTCTGATGAAAGAAACATTTTTGACGTATTGAGTCATGTTTGCCTGTGTGTATTGCTATGGGGGGTGGGGGGTTTATTCAAACTAAGTAAGAATATTCTTATAGTACACAACTAATAACGGTGGTTAGTACAACTGATTGTGTAACCATAAGCGACCTTCAAGAGAGAATTCGTGGTTCCTTAAATCTGGGACCCGATCAAGAGATCAAGTCTATGAGTTATAGGCATTTGCAATTCCCGGCAACATTGCGGCATCTAGCTTGTCCATTGGTTGCTGATGCGTAGTGGGTCCAAGCAATTACTTTATTTTCTCAACGGTCAGATGGTACAATGATGAAGTTATACGTTGATGTTGCTGCTGTACAACAACAACGCCCAGTTGTACGAAGTCGTAGAATTACAAGAGTGATTGAAGACAGTCCACCCCATGTAATTGGGCCTATTCCAAATGATGCAGCAGAAGAGGACAACCTAGATGATCTCCCGGATATACATGTCAATCTGACTTCCAATGAGAAGTTTCGTAATGACAGATCAGATGGTGACAACATTGCTGATGAAGAGGGATCAAATGAAGTTAAGAAGGAGGTTTTGAGAAATGCATTAGTTGTACATCAACCTCGACCTACAATAAATCATCCACCACTTCTTTCATCTTGGTCAGAAACAATGACACGTGTGCTTGAATTCGACAATAATGTTCTCACACTAGCAACTGAGTTCCTCGGAGTTGTACCAGATAGGTTTAATGAGCTGTACAAAACCTTATATATTAGAAGGGATTTTCCAAGTAAAGATGCATTAAAAAGCACGCTAAAGAGATTTCATATTGAGAGGCACTACAACGATATAGTTCACGAATCATGTCATGGTAAATATGTCATACGGTGTGAGAAGTATGAGGATGATTGTAGATTTCACTTGAGGGCGATTCCGGACATTACATTTGGAGGTTGGCAAATCTCGAGGATTGAGGCGGCTCATACTTGCGTTCAACCAAGTCTCACACAAGAACATGCCTCATTGGATGCAGAATTTGTGTCATCTATTGTTGTTGAGATGATTAGGACATGTCAAGATGTTCCAATATCCCTTGTGCAAGAGAGGATTCAATAGACATTCGGTTATAAGATTTCCTATAATAAGGTATGGATGACGAAACGGAAGACAATTGTGAATGTCTATGGTGATTAGGATGACTCATATCGGGTGTTGCCGCAATTGCTAGCCATACTGAGGCATCATAACCAAGTTGTCTTCCATCTGGATACAAACAAACATGTGTCTCATGATAACCGACTTGATCCATCTCGTGTTCAATTCCATCGGTTGTTCTGGGCATTCCTTCCATGTATCTCCGCATTTCGTTTTAGCAGACAATTTATTTAGATTGATGAGACATTTCTGTACGGAAAATACAATGACGTATTGCCTAAGATGAAAACCGTTCACCTCTTTCTCTTGCCTTTTCCATTGTAGAGAAAGAAAACTATGAATCATGGAGTTGGTTTCTGGCATGTATCAACAACCATTTCACCAACATTCAGGGTGTTTGTTTGATATTTGATCGTCATCGGGCAATTAACGAGGCAATCAATGCGGATCCTGATACATGGAGATACCCAAATGCATATCATCGGTTCTGCATTTGACACATTGCTAGCAATGTGCATAAAACATTCCACAATGAACTGATGAAGAAGGCAATCACGAGGCTTGGTACGCATTGTATTCGTTATTTTTTACTATTTCAACATAAAGATAAAATCAATTTATGTGAAATATCATATATTCTATGTAGCATATGAGTCGGACCAACGGTGGTTTGAAGAACGTTTTGAACAAATCCGCCAGGCTAATCAAGAAGTTTATGATTATATGATGCGGATTCCAAAAGAGAAATGAACATTGGCATATGACGGGGGGAAGAAGTAATACACTTGACGACAAACATTGTGGAGTGCATCAATGGTGTCTTCAAAGGGCTTCACAAGCTACCTATCACCGCCCTAGTTCAGGAGACAATATATCGATGCGTGAAGTACTTTGTTGATAGACAAAAACTAGCATCAGACGGAATACAACAGAGGCTAAGATACGAAAGACACTTTCAACGAGAGATTAAAAAGAATATTGGAGAAGATTCTGGTTATCACGTCTACCTTTTTCGACGAGAAGACTTCCGATTTGAAGTTCAAGAGCGTTCAGACCCCATCACAAATCACATCGGTGAAAAAATGGTGGTATTACTGGAAACAAGACAATGTCAATGTGGAAACTTTCAGGCCTTACGGTTTCCATGCACACACGTCATCGCAACATTTGCCTCTGTGAACATATCATGAGAAACATATGTTGATCCAGTGTACCGGATGGATACCATTGCTAACCATTATGCTGCACCATGGACACCTATTAGGGAGTATCGTTATTTCCCAATGCCCAAAGTCCAGCCGATAGTGATGCCTGACATGAATCAGTTACGTCCTTGTGGGAGACCGAAGGCCAGTATGATGCGTAGTGAGATGGACTGACCTCAAGAACAAGGGCAGAGTTTGCGTTGCACAATATGTGATAAAGAAGATCATAATCGAAAACGATGCCCTAACGTTGTTGGGTCGAGTTCACAGTCTCATCCCGAATGATGTATTGTCTTCATTGTGATATTCTCACATTGTAAAACAAATGTTTTTATCTCTTTTTTTCCCGGTTTTCTAAACCCCAAAACCCAAAAACATAACACTTAACCCAAAAACATGTTTCCTAAACTTAATATCAAAATCCGTAACTCTAAACCCTCAAACCTAAACCCCAACCCCAAAACATCTTCCCTTTTCCATGGTTTTTGGTTAAATTATGGGTGATATTTTAATAAACTATTCTATAATGAAATAATAGTATCATAATGATTAGTATAAGTTATTCAATATATATAATTAGATAAATTCCTAAAACATCATTAGTAATTAAAATGGTTTATCTTAATCCAATCCATAATTAGTTAATCATAAAGCTCCTCCAAAATATGTCAAGCCAAATTCAAGACCCAATATTTTAGATAATAGAACTTATTTCATAAAAACATTTTTTCTTTCAAGATATAACTTTCTCCTTATTCCTTAAATAAAATCTTAGATAATAGAATTTATTTCATAAATCCAAAAGCATGACACTTAACCCATATTGTAAAGTAAATGTTGTTATCTCTTCTTTTTTTTTTCTCTCGGTTTTCTAAACCTCAAAACCCAAAAGCATAACACTTAACCCAAAAACATGTTTCCTAAACCTTTATATCAAAATTCGAAACCCTAAACCCTAAACCCTCAAACCTAAACCCCAACCCAAAAGCATCTTCCCTTTGCCATGATTTTTGGTTAAATTATGCGTGATATTTTAATAAACTATCATATAACGAAATAATAGTATCATAATGATTAACATAAGTTATTCAATACAGATAATTAGATAAATTCCTAAAACATCATTAGTAATTGACATAGTTTATCTTAATCCAATCCATAATTAGTTAATCATAAAGCTCCTCCAAAAATCATAAACCTAAACCCTAAAACCTTACAAAAAATCCAAAAACCTAGATATATTCTTTTAAAGCACATATCAATTAATAAAATTCTTACAAAGATATTTTCATTAATAAAATTCTTTCACAGCATAATTTTTTTCATCTATTTTTCTCTCTTCTTTCCTCTTGTTAGCTTTATTCCATTCAGAACCAAAAGAAATGGATAATTATAATTCTTTTGGTAAAAATAACTTCATAAAACAGTGTGAATAAACATGTCATGTTTTCCATTCTACAAGTCATAACATTATGCTAACCATAACGTTATATTTACACTTTACACTTACGACTCATTTCATTTGTTTATATGCAGATGGATGATACCATACTACTCACTCAGCAGCCTACCCATATTTTGCAGGTCGTGTTAGAGGGTCATCCAGATCGATTGATCAAGGTGCACCGAGCGCACCATTTTCATCACAGGGAGCCTCCACATGCCATTAGACCATACTTGAGTCGTGCTGGCTTCTATGACATTGTCGTATCAGATTTCATATTTGTAGATCGTTACATACTTGCTGCCCTCGTTGAGAGGTGGAGACCAGAGACACATATTCCACCTGCCTGAGGGAGAGATGACCATCACCCTCGAGGATGTGGCAGTACTTCTCGGTCTTCCTATCCAGGGGAGACCCGTTATTGGACTCACTCGTGCAGCTTGGCCAGACCTTCCTCAGCACTTGTTAGGCGTTGATATTTTGTCCAACCGCAGGGCTACAGATGGAGCGTCCATATCTATGCCTTGGTTGGAGTCGTGGATTCCACATTTACAAGATGATGATGACGAGCAGACTGCCATGCGTTACACTCATGCATTTATATTACGGCTCATTGGCGGGACCATGTGTACTGATCACTCAGGGATGCACGTGCACATGATGTATCTACCCCTACTAGAGGACTTTGATCAGGCTGGGACGTACAACTGGGTATTAGCCTTCTTGACATACACGTACAAAGCATTATGCAGGCTATCCCACAGAGACTGCACAGGTCTCGGGGGATGTACCATCCTTATTCAAATGTGGGCATGAGAGCGCATCCCAGCATTCCGCCCTAACCTTGCTGGTCCGCTAGTTGAGATAGAGGTGCTGCATGACGCTCCGCGTGGACGCTGGTATGATCAGTCATTTCTATTGGTTTCTGATTCTACTATGAGTTATTGACTATAATTTCTCATTATTTGTCACTATCGTTGATACATTTTACAGGTGGTGTCAGCGAAATAATTTTGACGTGGTTTCGAGACAGCATTTGGGCGTATATCGGCTACAGTTGGACTGTTTCTTACCTAATCAGGTATGTATATACAATATATCACTGTCTAACATATTTAATAATAACAACAATTTTGGTTTTTAGTTAGGTGCTTTTTTGACAAAATCACTTGTCATTTCAGATTTCATGGCTTCCATACTGGAGTATTACGGACCAGTTGCCAGCATACTGCACTGTTGGGCTTGAGGATGCTATGGTTGTAGTGCCCCTCATTCACTTCTATATTATTTAGTGGTAGAAGCCTGACAGATTCATGCGTCAGTTTTTCTGCACTCAGTCGATTCCATTACCATCGAGACAGACAGACCGACTTCATGGGATAAACTTGACAGGGAGGCAGGATGTTGACTGGTCTTGAGTACATGCCAGCTTTATCGACTGCTATCACAGACGTGCAGAGTTTCGTATTTAGGGTGTTCCTAGGAATTGATTCTCTCTTTCGGAGCAGGTTGAGTATGCGCCATGGTATAGATTGAAATCTATACTATATCTTACCCAACCCGGTATAGAGATACAGAGGATGGTAAGTCAATAAATTTCCATTGGTTTGTTTATTGAACTATTTTCTAATTCAATTTGAATCTATTTCTAGGGAAGTCACACAGAGCAGCTTGTTCGCATGAGTGATGAAGAGGAGGAAGAAGTCTTTTGCCGGGCAACCGTCCATGCTACAACGCTGGAGGCAAGGGCATCTTTTCGTGCACTTTTCGGGAGCATCTTCGCGCATACGGCTTAGAGAGAGGAGGTTCCTGCCCCAGAGGAACATCCTGCAGCTGCTGCTAGTGCTGAGGAACCACGAACATGATGACGTAGACAACGTCATGCTGCACGTGAGGCCTCACATGTTCCACAGACAGAGGTCGACCCTCTAGTAGTCCAGGATCAGCCGATTCAGGATGTGACTCAGGTGGCATGAGATCCGTCTTTCCTGACAGGATATCTGCAATTCTCTCCATCTTGGGTTCCAGATCTTTCGCAGCTTTGGGATCCATCGCAACCTTGGATTCCGATCCATCGCCGTCTTGGGGTATAACTCAATCGCAGGCTTGGTTCCCCACTGTGATGGAGGCAGGTCCTTCTACCATCCTCGTGAGAAAAGGATCTGGAGGGTAGTACGAGATGTAGTTGACAGCTCCTCCCACTAACACACAGATGGAGGATGCACCGGTCAATGTTCCAGAGCCTGATGATCAGCCTTCTCTAGGTCATCAGACTCCACTGCGCACTCGACACAGACGTTCTATTCGCAGACCACTATGTGGGACAAAATCTCCTCGACACAAACATAGACATTGATTGTACATTTTTGTTTACATGTTTTATGTCTAGTGAAATCAAAATACTATTATTACTATTAGATCTTCTTATATGTTTATCCAATATTTCAGTTTTCATTTATATTTTAGGCATAATTTATATTTGATAGCTTTCAAAGTCGACTACTTGAAACATAGAAATAATTAGTAAATTTCAAGTAAATAACTTTAAATGATTAAAAAATCTACAGTATAAAACAATGTTAATAAGACCCATATAAATAAAAATTAAAAATTCAACTACTAGTTATATGTTTAGGCAATTTTTAAAATTTCATTAATACCGGTCTTATAGCTTATATTATATAGGCCAACATAGTCACGTACTTGAAACATTTTTAAGTTTCAAGTAGGTGGATTAGAAAGCTTATAAATAAATTTTCACCAAGATTTTTTAAGATTTTTTTTTATTTTGGACTACTAGTTATATGTTTAAGCAATTTTTAAAATTTTATTCATATCGGTCTTATAGTTTATATTATATAGGCCAACAAAGTCACGTACTTGAAACATTTTTATGTTTCAAGTAGGTGGATTAAAAAACTTATAAATAATTTTTCACCAAGGTTGTTTAAGAAATTATTTTTATTTTGGACTACTAGTTATATGTTTAAGCAATTTTTAAAATTTCATTCATATCAGTCTTATAGTTTATATTATATAGGCCAGCAAAGTCACGTACTTGAAATATTTTTAAGATTCAAGTAGGTGGATTAGAAAGTTTATAAATAAAATTTCACCAACATTTTTTAAGAATTTATTTTTATTTTGGACTACTTGTTATATGTTTAAGCAATGTTTAAAATGTTATTCATTTCTATCTTATAGTTTATATTATACAGGCTAGCAAAGTCACGTACTTGAAATATTTTTACGCTTCATGTTGGTGGATTAGAAATCTTATAAAGAATTTATTTTTATTTTGGACTACTTGTTATATGTTTAATCAATGTTTAAAATTTCATTCATATCTGTCTTACAGTTTATATTATATATGCTAGAAAAATCATGTACTTGAATAAAAGATAAATTATGTTGAAACGTTAAGGTTTATATATATATATATATAACCATACGAACATAATAATAAAACATTAAAATTTTAAATATATAAAAAACGCAATTAAAATAGAAAAAAAAATTAGTGTTTTAGGGCAAAGGCGGCATCTGCGATGCCGCCTTGAAGCGATATTTAAAAAAAAATTAACCTAGGACGTTTTAGCTTTTTTTTTCAGAAAGAGTATAAAAAACTCGTAAATGGGTCACCATTGAAAACTGCCAACAGTGGGTTCAGGAGGGTGCCGGTGGGTGGATCGCATGGCAGTAACAAATACCTAAAAAACAAAAACAAACAAAAATTAAAACAAATTAAAAAATATTAACTATTAAATTAACTAACAATTGTTAATTTAAGTCAATCTTATTAACTATAAATTAATCAATAAATAAAAAAATGTAATTAAATTTCTAATTCACATTTAAAAATTGTTAAAAACCAAATAATCAAAATTACAAATTATTCAATTGTTTGAAAAATTCAGATTACAATATTTACAAACAAATTAATTTAAAACAATAAAAAATATTTAAAGTCGGTTTGCTTAAATTAATTTACTAACTAATTAAAAGAATTAATAAAGTCAATGAATTAAAATAAAATTAAATATTACCAAGTATTTAAAGAAATGAATTAAATTGTTCAAATTAATTTAATTTTTTAAAGTTTCAAAAACAAAATTGAAATTTATTTATTTACAAAATAAAAATAATGAATTAATTAAATTGATGAATAATCTAGAAATAATGAAGAAAAAATAAAATAAAAAACTGATTACAAAAATAATACAGTAATTAAAATAATAAAAACATGAAAAATTATTATTTTAAAAAAACAAAAGAATAAAAATGGTGGTTAAAAAAGAATGATGTTTTTTAATTTTAAAATTAAAAAATGAATAAAACAAACATTAAAATCCTTATTTGGACAAAAAACATTTTTTTATTAATAATGTATAAAAAAATACAACATTAGATAATTATCAATTAAAATGCATTTTTTTGATAATAAAAAGAGAATAAAAAGTGAAAAATGATGCGGTAAAGTGCAAACAAAAGTAGCCATATCAAACTTCCTCACACTTAAATGTTTGTTTATACTCAAAAAAATGCATGATCTTTGAAATTACAAAATAGAAAAAATGATTTTTCACATTCTTCTTAAAATGAAACATGTTTATCTGTTAATTACAGAGAAATAGAATCGAAGGTGGGTTAGGCATTTCAAAGAATTCTCAAAAGTGGTCATGCCCAGTTTCAAAAATAGATGGAGAATTAAGGGAAAACAGAATCATCCATCATTGAAAATGTCACGCCTCTTATATGAAATCACCTACTATCAAACTTCAATTCCATTTCAATCTCAAAAGTGAGAATCTCCACTTCTTCAGAAACATACAACTCAAGGAAAGGGTGATAAAATTCTTTATTTTCCTTAACTAAATCTTATGAAGTATGTCATCTCAATTTCCTTTCTTTGAGACTTATGTCATTTTCACCATATGTTTTTTTTTGTGTACAAACTGCCACGTGAATGAATTTTATCATGAATTTTCATAATTTCAAGTTGTTTACAAATTCATTTCATATCCTCCCCTTTAACGTGTTTTGCTCAAAAAGTTACTAAGTGGAAATATATTTTTCTTTAAAATGTTGTTTTAAATGTTTTAAACTCATTTCCCTCCATATCCATGCTGTTTTAAGAATGTTCTTATTTATACATAAAGGATTAGTTGAAGGTCATTTTTGAAAACTTTTTAATTTCTTTTCAATGGTTTTAAAATAAATCTTTTTAATCATTCCTATCTAAGTCATTTTTGGATTTCTTAGTGTGAGACAAATGTTTTTAATGTATACGGCATGAACGGATTTTTCCAACCATCATGTTCTTTCTTTGTTATCAAGATTACTCTATAAGTTTCTTTATATTTTCCTTGAATATCTTATTCCCATTGTTTTTAGAATTTTTATTTTAACAATTTTTTCAAAAGAAAATTGTATCTATTCAAATTTTTACGAGATAATTTAAAATTCTTTTAATAACCGGCTCAAAATCCAATTATTATGAGCGATATGATAGAAATAAAATATTATATATATATGATACATTCATGGTTCTTGGAAATTTTTTTTGTTGATGTGTGAATTTGATATACCTCTTCAATGCATTGGGTAATTATACGTTCTTCAGAGGAGGCATGTTGGAGTTAACCATGTGAGTCAGTCCATTTGCAAGTGTGATTGTAATAACGATATGAAGATGATGTCTCAAGGTACCTATATTTTTTTATTCTTACAAATTAGTTTTTATTGAAACGTTTTGATTTCATAAGGTAATTAAATGAGCTTATAATTTTAAGAAAGTGTATGACCTTTTTAGATAAAAAGGTTTGTTTTCAGAAGAAATGTTTTCATATTTTTCAAGAAACCCTCATAATTATGAACAAGCATTTATGAATGCCTAACAAATATTTTATGAAAATTTTAGGAAAATAAGTTGATTTCATGTGTAAATAAATTATTATTGGAGTTAAATGTTTTTTTACAAAAGGTGAAAACTTTCTTATGGGTTTTCATGAATCTTCAAATGAACTAACTGTTGGAGTTGGTGCCATAGAACCAACTTTGCTATACTTTATTATAACCTATTTTCATAGTTTATAATATTAATAAACTCTTTATCACATCATGAGTTTTCTTCTGCGTTACATAGTATGTGATAATGTCATATGAGTAGCTGTCGCACTAAAAGGTCATAACAGTTCAACACTATGTTGAGAACCCAGAAGTGCTATGACACTGTTATTTTTGTTTAGGCAAAGTCAGATATCATATTAAAAGATAACGAATTTCAAGAAAAAAAAGAGGAAAAATAACTGGGGAAAAACCAACCAAACACGAGGAATATCTGAGAGACTCCTAGTGGCAAGATGATGGGACACCATGCTCCCCTCTCTTTTGGTGAAGGAGATTGAGGAAATTGAGAAACTCTCCTACAACAACTAAATCTTAGAGATAAGGATCCCAAATGACTGGAGACTGGCGTTCAAGGTTGAGAGACACATTTGAGGGGCACAAATGATATAGGCTATTAGGGTTGGATACTCATAGGACTTTGAGGTACCTTCTCATGGTATACGCCCTTGGTAATATTCAGTGTTGGATATTATGATAACAAGACCCGCCAGTAGGAAATCTACATTCCTATATGTCATTGGATGTTCCTATTTGTGGATGTGTGTATTCATCCTTATAAATTAAGATTACTATTAATGAGTATTATAAGTTATGTACTTTGATGTATTGATGAAAATCATGATGACATATTTTCACGGTGAGGTAGGATACATTGGGTGCGTCTAGAGTAATATTACATTAATGAATAATGCGATAAAATATTTTTTCCTTCTGTTAATTAATGGAAGTTGATATCTCAGGCCCTTTTATGGAAATGGTATATCCTAAATAAATCAATCGACATGTGGTTCTATAGGAATTTTTTATTTCTGGAAAGTCAAAGAAAGAGACATCAAGAACATAGGTTGATGACACCAACATGCAACCTAGTTGATTAGAGATATCATGATAAGGGGATTATATTACACGGTGAGCATCTGTATTATGTGTCACATCATTATGGCAGTAACTTCTCTCTCTATGGGTTCCTTGGCAAGATTTTAGATGCTAACCTTTGGCTTTATGTTTCTTCACTTACTTTCACTGAGAAAGAGGCCTAGAGGGTCACACACTAAGTGTATCCAGAATCTCAGTTAAATAATATATATTATTATTTATTATTTAAAACATTGAATAAATATAATTCCTAAACATGGTTTAATAATTAATCATGTTTTCTTGATTACATATATCCCATCACTTGTTATTCTAGAGAATATTATGTGAGAAGAATATTTAATAAATATTTATTTTCCATTTAGTGAATATAATATTTATTTATTTATTGGAGAATAATTCAATGATATTTTTTTATCAAATAAATAGTCATTATTCAAGACCCAATAAATATTGTGGAGGAATGACATACCGATTTTAATGGTCCCGTGAAAAATAATGTATATTGAATATTAATTTAAAAAATAGTATTTAATTTTAATTCATGAGTTCAGCACATTTCGAAAAATATTATTATTATTCTTGTTGTTGTTGTTGTTGTTGTTGACATGGGGTTATGCAGGGATTAAATAAATAATAAGGGGGACTTGTGCAATTATTTATTTCTAACCCTACCAGTATATAAACCTAATTATATTATTTTTCCACAAAGCCAATTTCATTTTTTTGGTTGTGCACAACAAATCCGGAGAATTCTCTCGAAGCCCAAAAGAGATCCCTTCTCTAACAATGCTCCTAAGAATGTAGAATGATATCTCTCTAACATCCACTCTTAAGTCTAGAGAGATGAAAGATAATGCTTTGGAAGTAATTCTCGAGGAAATCAAAAGCAAATGACACAAGCATTAGTATCTGTCACGCTAGCACTCAGAGATTCCTACAATGATGTTCAGAGATTTGTGGAACACTTATGGATCACTATTAGAGAGAATATCCTCTTGATTCTTTTAACGCAACAATGGAAAAACATATATTTGTTTTTATATCCATGAATGATAAATAATTTCCACAAAGCAATTTTTTAATTGAATAAATTAATTATAAATCACTCTAGTTTCCATCATTTTACCCCTTGTCTGTTTTATTTGATTCAATTATGTTGATCACTGTGTTTATCTTCGTGTAAATATCATATTGATCACCGAACATGATAAAAAAGAAAAAGTGGGCATGAACCATCATATGCTTTCATTATGCCTGAAACCTACAAGTGGCATCAGAGTAGTCACATAATTACTTATAATTATTTAAAGAGAATTGATTGATTTATGAATTTTTCATTTAGTTTTCAATTAATGTTTAATCGTTCTTTAAACTGAATTGTGAGATCTGATTCTTACTCTTTCATTTGTCATGGATTTAATCAAATCAAATAATTTTATGAATGAAATAAAATTAAATATCTCATTCAAAGGTGATGAGGATTTTGGCCAGATAACACAAGAGTACATGCCATGTACTAGTGTTTAATGCAGCAAGAATTAATTCAGAACTAATTTAAGGCATATGCATTTATTACACATGGTAGATTTAATTTTACATCTCATTTTGACTAGTCCAGCCTATTACATGGACCGCCAGTGTACATGCCATGTAGCTCACATGCATGGCGTGTAGTACTTTAGTCATAGATGGGTCGTGTATCTTATTACACGACCTTCCTGATTGGTGACCACATAACTTGGATACCACACACCGTGTATCCCATCTACGCACCGCGTAATCCAATATTTTCCATGGAACGGTTTACATGCCGAGTCCCTAGGCATTTTCCGTGGATAGATAGTGAGAAAGTTACATCCAGTGTGGCTTTTTTGTACACGTCGTGTACTTATACTAAATTACATGGAATTAAAATTAATTTATTATACTGTGTAAACCCTATCAACATGTTCTTTGATGTGGTTATTAAGTTGATAAGACACACCATGTGATGAGTTTTAATATATATATAATTATTTAATTAATTTCTATGTAATGTTAAGATTTTCATATCATGTGTTAGTCATATTATAGTTATTAATCTACATAAATCTAAGAATAACACGTGATAGAAAAATAAATTAATCCATGTAATCATTAAGTTGATAGTACACATCAAGAATGTGTGTGATAAATCATGCATGCCATGTGTCATAATAGTAAACTGTATATGAGTATGACACATGTTGTGTAGATTCAGGCGAGTATTCACTGTGTTGCCTCCAAGGTACATTTATGTACATAGTTAATTTTAAATAAATTTATTTAATTTGTTTAAAATTATTATGGATGACAATATCAAGGATATTCATATGATAATTAATATAAAATAATTGATTAATTAGATTTAATAATTAATTAATTCGAGCGCAATTCTTCTTAAATAAGAATGATTATAATTTAATGCTAATTTTATTAAATATGTAATTAGTTGCATGAATTTGGATGATCATGAGAATAAACCAGACCTTTGTATGTGATTTATTTCATTTAGTTTATTATTAAGTTAAATTGTTGTCCAGTGTGTCATCTCTCATCTCAATATGTAAGGTCCCACATTCCCATGGTTTCTTTTAGGTAAACCCTTTTCCCCTCACCTTTATGTGAGTAAAAACATATGTAATGGATGTAGCTCCAAATTTAGTGGAGGTGGTACAAGTTTGGAGCCTAGGTGAAACCAATCAAAGGGGGATACATAGGTGGAAAAGTGGAAAGTTGTAACACGAACCTTAATTAGTTCAAGGTTTCCCCTCCTAGGTCAAAGGTTAGTTTATCATCTTCTAGATAAACTAACCATTAGTAAAACATCATGATCATACCACTTCATTATTTTATTTCTTCCAAGTTGGACAATAATTTCATTATGAATGTTTTGTCTCAATCACATGAATTAATTAGTTAACAAGAATGTACGATAGAACTAAAATAAATTGTCTTATGAATTAATATTATCTAAGACATGGTAAATCAATTAAATAAATCCAATTAATATTAACAAGCATGTAATAGAGATAATAATTGGTAATCTACATATAAAAGATAAAATCCTTCAATTATATATATTAAGTTGACATAGACTTCCATAACTTCAGTTAAAATCAAACCATATTTCAAAGTGCTTGACCAGCCAAAGTTGGGGTGCTTTCAATTATCGGGAATTCTAACATGCAATTTTGGGTTCACTTAACTTAGTTCACCTAAATTGTTGACTTCCAAAGAAGGACTTTGTATAAATTATTGGAAAGGGTTGAAGAAATCCAATTTAAGGATTTCAAGATTGGGTTGTCCACTCAAAATAATAAACTATGAGTTAATGAAGTTGGAATTTGTAATGTATACCTAAAACCATTCAAGTTTCTTAACAAACCAATGTTTGGGTGAAGAGAAGGGTAATATGGATCATTGATACTATAATTTCCAAGAAAAAGGATATTTAGAATCCAATGTTGAGGGCTATTGGGTTCAGATAAAATAGTGGAATATTAATAAATATATTATTTATTTATTTGTATAAATTTTATCAGAAAATGTACTAAAACTATTCCCATATTATTTTTATAAATATAAACAAAATTAATTCAAACATATCACTACATTCTATACTTGATAAGGATAACCTTCTCATCGACACAAATTTATAAAAGTGGAAAAGCCATTTTCACATTATCCTATTCCATGAAACGAAATTATATGTGTTGGAAGAACCTATTCCTGATGTGCCTGGTAATGAGCCTAGTAAGGAAGAGTTGTCTATCTATGAGAAACATCTAAAAAATAATTCATATGTTCAGTGTCTTATGCTATAATCTATGAAAAATGAGCTTTTAAAGAAACATGAGGACATGTAAGCGTATAACATGATGTCTCACATTTGGGATCTCTATTAAAATAAGGTGAGATAAGAGAGATGCGAGATATCTAATGATCTATTTTGAACAATGCTTGGAGAGTAAAATCTAGATGGGCTTGACGTAGTCAAACTTATTGGCTACATTGAATGCTTAGACACCTTAGAGATTAAATTCCTAGATGAGTTACACCCAAAACTCATACTTTCCTCAATTCTCAAGAACTTCTATAGTTTATTTTTTAATTAAAATATGAGAAATAATGATAAGAGTATTTTGGATAATCTTACTTTAATTCACGTTGTGGATAAGGAAATATGGCGTAACAAACCCACATTCCTTAAGGTGAATAAGAAAAGGAATAAAAATGTGAAGGGACCCAAAATTCATAACAAGTCTAAAGATCCTAAGCACTTTCCTTCCAATAATAGAAAGATATAGAGGCAGGACAAGGAAAATGAGGTGGGATGTTTTTCATGTGTCAAGCACGACCACTGGAAGAAGAACTACACCCCGAAGCAAGGGGAAGCTAAAGGTTCATTCATTATCGAGTATAATATTTCAATATATACACATTGGGTAATAAACAAGGCTTGTGGTTCAAACATCTATATTAAAATGTAGGAACTAAGTACATTCCGAAATATTTCTAGAGGATAAGTGGATCTATGAGCTGGAAATGATGTGAGGTTGGATTCTCTAGCCATTGGTGACCACCACCTTTTATTTACAATAGGAAGGATATTGGTTTTAATGTATTGTTATTATGTACCAATGGTTACTAAGAACATAATTTTTGTATCATGCCCAGATGTAGATAGTTATATTTTCAAGTTTTGGAAATAAAAGTTTTTTGTTTTATAAAAACAACATATGTTATGGTATGGAAGATTTAAATAGTAGTATTTATGTATTAAATTACGAATACCATGTATTGGAAATAGATAACGAATCATGTTCGCATGAATCATATAACACCCATCTATGGAATCACCATAATGGTTATGTAAATGAGAAGCATTTGAAAAATATATATCAATATGGTTATTTATAATCTTCTTAGATAAAACCAATTGAATATGTCATGCTTTTTTACAAGGAAAAATGACCAAACCTTTATTTAGTGGATAGGGTGAAAGGCCCACACAACTTCTAGGATTAGTACACACTTATGTGTGTGGACCATTTACAGTTGAAGAAAGAGTTGGGTATTCTTACTTCATAACTTTTACAGATGACTTGAGTAGATATGGCTATGTATGCAGGATGAGGTATAATCCCGAGTCTTCTTGAGAAATTAATGTAATTCAAGAATGAACTAGTGAATCAACTCAGAAATAAGATAAAGAAGCTTTGATTAGATTGAGGTCATGGAAATATTAACCAAGATTTTATCAACGTTTTACGATAGTTTGGGATTCTATCTCAACTCACTCCAACTTATACACCACAGTGGAATGGTGCTAGTGAAAGGTGGAACTGTACCTTGTTAGACATGGTAAGGTCGATGATGAGTCATGCAGACCCTCCCTTATCCTTTTGGGGATATGCATTACTAACTGCAACAGACACACTAAACCAAGAACCAACTAAAGTATAAAATGGAATTCCCTTCGAGTTATGGAGTGGGAAGAATCTAATTTTTTTCTCATACATGTTTTTGGGGCTGCGATAATTTTTTTAAGTCCTTTTCAGGTAACAAAGCAGAACCTCGGGGCACAAAGTGTATCTTTATAGGGTATCCTAAGGAAATAAAGGAATACTACCTACACAACCCCTCATACAAGAAACCGGCTATCTCTAGACAATATATTTTTCTTAATAGGGAGCATATCCTCAAAAAGAATAGTGGGAGAAAGATTAATTTTAATGATGGTGCTGCTCAAGATATACAAGATTTGGTATAGGAATAGATTCCACTGATCCCCATAGAAGAAATAGTTTCTGAAACACAAGTACTATGTAGGAACATAAGAGAGGTAAGGGAACCACAAATATATGGTTTTCTAGTCACCAATGATGGTGACTCATTATTGGTTGGTAATGATGAACCTCCCTCATAAAAAGTCTGTCAAATGATCAGAAGATTCAATATGGAAAAAAGACATGAATTCTGAAATGGATTCCATGTATCATAACCAAGTTCGGGTTTTGGTTGATGCACCAGTTGATGTAAAGTTCATAGGGTGAAATAGGTATTCAAGATAAAACTGGGCATGGAAGGTGAAGTAAATACCTATAACTAAAGGATAGTGGATAAAGAGTTTAAATAGCATCAAAGAATTCACTATGATGAGAGCCTTTCACCAGTCTATAATTTTAAATCCATTAGAATTCTACTTACTATAGTAGCTTCCATGACTATGAAATTTGGAAGATGGATGTCAAAACAACTTTCCTTAATGGGAACCTTCAAGAATAAATCTACATCACATAATAATAAGGGTTTGTGACTCGAGGTGATTCCAAAAGGATTTCCAAGTTATAGATATCCATTTATGGATTGAAGCAAGAAGCTAGGTCATGGAACATTAGATTCGATGAAACTATAAAAGAATTTGGTTTTATTTATAAATAATGTTAGCCATGTGTTTAAAAGAGGTCTATTGGGAATATGATCATTATCCTAGTAGTATATGTTGATGACATATTGCTTTTTCTAAAGTACATACCAATATTATAGTCTGTTAAGGGATGGTTAAACAAGTGTTTCTCTATGAAATGCTTAGGTGAATCAGCCTATATTTTGGGGATCATGATCACTCTTGATATATTCAAGAGGCTTCTTGGACTAAGTCAAAGTACATACATTAACAAGATACTAAAGAGATTTTGTATGGAAAAAATCAAGAGGGGATTGGTTCTAGTGTCACATGGTGTTAATTTTTCTAAGAAAATGTGTCCTCAGACACAATAGGAGAAAGAGATAATGTGTAAGATCCCATATTCTTCAACAATAGGATCTATCATGTATTCCATGTTATATATTAGACTTGATGGTTTCTATGCATTGATCATGGTAGGAAGGATTCAAGAAGATCCAGGAGAACAATATTGGTATGTTGTTAATGTTATCCTCAAGTATCTGAGAAGAACTAAGGATATATTCCTAGAATATGGATGATATGAGGAGCTGATCAATAGGGGTTATACCAATTCTTGTTTTCAAACATATCATAATGACTTGAAGTCATAGTCAGGATATGTTTTTTGTCTCAACGAAGGAGTTGTGAGCTGAAAGAGTGAAAATCAGCTAGTTGTCGCTGATTCTATAGTGGATTTCTAATATATAGAGGATTTTGATGCATCTAAGGGATCCATTTTGATATGAAGCTTTTTCTAGGAGCTTTATATGGTACCTAGTAGTAAAGACCCTGTCACATTGTTTTGTGATAATACTACATCGGTGGATCCTGAAAAAGAGACAAGGTCACACTAACAAACAAAGCATATATTCTGTAAGTATTACCTCTTGAGGGGTTTTATAAAAGGGGTGATGATGATGTAATAAGAGTACCCATATAATATAACATATTCGAACCCTTTACTAAAGTCCTATATTAGAAGAAGTATGAGTGTCATGTGAGATCTAGAAGACAAAAGGTTGTTAGTGGTTGGCTCTAGTGCGAGTGAAGTTTGTTGGAGTTGGTTCCCAAGAACTAACTTATGTGTACTTTATGATAACCAGTAATGATATATTTTAATATTAATAAACTTTTTATCACATAATAATTGTTCTTATACATAATATAGTATGTGATAATGTCTTAAGTGTAGTTGTCGCACTAAAAGGTCATAGTAGTTCCCCGCTATGATGAGAACCCAGAAGTGTTATGACACTATTATTAAATATATGTTCTATATTTGGATGATATCATTTTAGGGATAAAAATGATACAGGCTATCTATGGTGGAGGCTTATAGTATATTGAGGCACCTTCTCATGTTGTATGCCCTTGGTAATAGCCAGTTTAGGATGTTATCTGAACAAGACCCACTAGTAGAAAATCTACATTCATATGTTCCATTGGATGTTCTGATATACGTGTGTGTATATTGATCGTTAGACTTTAATATTATTATTACTGAGTATTATAAGTCACATAATTTGATATATTGATGAAAACTATTATGGCATATGTTCACGGTGAGTTAAGATAAGTTGGGTGTGTCATAGGTAATATTGCATTAATGAATAATGCGAGAAAAGATTTGTCCCTTATGTTCTTCAAAAGAAGTTGATATCTCATGCCATTTGAAAAAAATGATATAGGATAAATAAATCCATGGCCATGGTTCATTGAGAAATAATATATATTGAATATTATTTGAATGAATAATATTTAATTTTAATTTGTGAGTATAGTGCATGTCGATAAATAATAATAATTTTAATATTATTTTTGATAAGGGGTTCTGTAGGGATTAAATAAATAATAAGGGGAACTTGTGAAATTATTTATTTCAAACCCTAGTGGAATATAAACCCAATTATATTATTTTTCAATACAGACAATTTCATTTGTTTTGGTTGTGCACAAAGTATAAGGAGAATCCTCTCAAATCTCAAGGGAGCTCCCTTCTCCAAGAACACTTCCAAGAACAGAGAGTGATATTTTTCCCCCATCCACTCTTGAGTCAAGAGAGATCAAAGAGAATGATTTGGAAGTGATTCTCATGGAAATCAAAATAAAATCATAGAAGCGTTAGGATATGTCGTGCTAACTCTCAGAGATTCATATGGCGATGTTTGGAGATTTGTGGAACACATGTGGATCATTGCTAGAGGGAATATTCTCTTGATTCCTACAACACAATGATGAAATAATGTAAATATATTTTCAAGTCCATCCACAAAGAAATAATTTCTACAAAGCAATTATTTAATTGAATAAATTAATTATATATATTATGTGATGATCATGCGCTTGGTTATGGCATTTTATCCTTTTTTTATTTTCTTTGATTCAATTAAGTTGATCACATCATTTATCATCATGTAAATCTTGGATTTATCATCAATCACGACAAAAAGTAAAGTTTGAAAAAACCCATCACACACTTCCGCTACACCTAAAACCTACACTAACCAGTTTTATTTCTTTTTTATATCCCTTACTCAGCTTTTTTTTCCTTATCTCACATTTTCCAATGTTTTTCACAAGGCCTAAGGATGTATAAGAATTTTATTAGGATCAATAATGAAGTATCTTGAACAATGAAAAAGTATTAAGAATGAAACAAGAGTGTAAACATAAGAACCTATTTTTTGTGGAAAAAATATATGCTGTATGGAAATATCCAATTTTTTATGTAATGTTCTTACTAATTCTCTAAAATTATAAATCAAAAGGCTTATGAGAATGTAATAAAGTGAAACCTTTGTTAGTAGTGACGAATTGTTTATGTCACGGGGTGTTATAATATATTATTAAATAATGTATAGTTAAAAAATATATTTACTTAATTTCTTGATATCTTAATTTAGTATTTATAAATAAAATATACATATTGGAATTTATAGTTGAGTAATTAAAAGTGTTTGGGTAATTAAATGAGGGGTTAAAAATATAATAGAGTAGAGTAGCATTAATGAATTAAAAAAATAACAGGGTACTACTACAAAACAAACCTATAAAAGCACTATCCTTTATCAGTGCTTTTATTTAGAGGTGATAAACAGTACCATTTATCATCACTTTATTTTTAGCGCTGATAATGGTCCATAATAAAATAAAATAATTAAACAATGATCATTTTTTTTAAAAACAATAACAATTTTATTTATTAAATAATTATAGATAAAAATGAATAAATTTAATATACATATAAATAAATTATAAATATTAATGAATAGTATATATTAAATATATAGATATGTAAAATGAATAAAATGAAATAATTAAACAAATAAAAATTAAAAATGAGTAAATTAAGAAAAACATTAAATATTTTATTAATTAAGTAATTATTGATAAAAATGAATAAATTTAATATACATATATATAGATTATAAATATTAATAAATAGAATATATTAAATATTTACATGTACAATGAATAAATTATAATAATTAAACAAAAAAACTAAAAATGAATAAATTGTAATAATTAAACAAGAAAAATAAAAAATGAATAAATGAAAAAATTATTAAAAAAATTATTAATAAAAAAATTATCAATAAAAATGAATAATTTTAATATATATTTATATATTTATATATTAATTATAAATATTAATAAATAATATATATTAAATATACATATAAAGAAAATGAATAAAATGTAATAATTAAAAACATATTAATGTCTTATTCATTTTTAATGTTTTTTGATTTTTCAATTTAACATATATCAAACTTGTGTTACATTGATCACACATACATATATACAATTAATGCAATTTTATATACAACACACACACACACACAAATACTTACACAATTAATGAAATCTTATACAAAAACACATACACCTAATATTTATGTAATTTATTCAAATTTTAGTATATTTTGGAATTTCATTATAAAATGATACATTTAATATATTATGTTTTTAATCAGTTAATTTTATTTATTTATTTTTAATATTATTACAGTTTGGTATTATTTATTGATTTTTAATGGGGTTTACTACCCATGGGGCCTTCAATGACCTTGTAATGTGATTTCTCTGCCTATAATAATAAGAGGATGCTTTAATTTTAATAAAATAAGGGGAGACTTCCCCCCAACCTATTAAAAAAATATATTTTTACTATATTTATAAAAATTATATATTTATAATTATAAATAAAAAATATAATTTTTGAAAAGTATTTATGTTATTATACATAAGTAGTTATATATTTAAATAATTATAAAACTATAATAAATAAATATATAATTATATAAATATATTAAAAATTTCTTTTTATTTATGATTATAAATATAAATCCTTTATTAATGCTAAATTCTTAGCGCTCATATATGATCCTTTTATTAGCACTTCTTAAACACTGATAAAGACGCCTTTTTCTAGTGCTAATCAATTTAGTGCTGATAAAAAGGATCTTTGTCTGTGCCTTTTTGAAAGTGATGATAAAAGTGTCCTTGATCTATTTAAAATATCCCTAACCATGACATATTCAGTTGTGATTCTCAAGCTCTCATGGAACTCCCCTACCATCGACGCTCCTCCTCTACATTCTCTTGGATGAATCAAGGATAGAATCCAAGGTTTGTTATTTTCTTGTTTTTTTGTCTCATTGATTTCTTGTTTGGATTTTGTGGTTTTCATTTTTTCATTATTCTCAACCATGAAAAACCCTACCTCTTTTCTCCCATGGAGAACCAAAGACGTCAGATTATTACTAACTTCGAATCACCGATGATAGGTTTCATAATATTGTAGTGCTACTATGAGGCCTATCATGAGAGCCTAGTAATTTGTTTTATAATTTATAATTTGTATATTTTTTTTATGTTCAATTCCGGATTTAATTGGGTTTGAAAATGAACTTTATTTTTTTATTCATTCGTTGTAGCATTGGAACTACTATGTAGGCTTTTGTTTACTGAGGGTTCAAATCCCTCTCTTTTTGGAATCTCTCATCACCCAATTCAATCTGACTGACTCATAAAATGTATAAAAAATAGAGTCCAGTAATAATTCTTTATATATGATATATTTGATATATTTTAACTCTATTGATGGAAAAAGGAAATGGGTCGTGTGCTTCACATATTGTAGACCACCATGATTTTTGTTTCACATGTTACTTACTTTTTTTCAAAATAATGCTACATTGATACATATATTTATTTATATACATATGTTAATATTATATGCTTTTCAAATTACTGTAATGTTTTTAATGAAAACTAGGTTCAAACAATATAGATTCTCACATTCTATTTTTTGATTTTATGGTATTTTCTAAAATATTTTTTTTACTAAAGTGATACAAAAATTAATACTTATGTTTAGAGAATTTTATTTTTAAAATGTTATATGTTAGAATCCATAATTAAAATTTCATTTAGGTTATTTATGAATATGAGTGGGTTAAGAGAATTCATGGGATAAAAATATTTTTTGAAAATAATAAGTGCAAGGTGGTATTTTGTTTTTGAAACAAATTTATCTTTAGTTTTTTGTTCTAATTAGATGTAAAAAATAGGTTCTCAATAAATATATAAATTACTTCATTATTTCCTTTAAGTATAGGTTTATCTATATTAATTTCATACTATTTAGATCATGTAGGATATGTAAGAGTTTATAATGTATGTATTTTTAAGTATTTTTTGAAAATAAAGAATTTATTATTTATTAACCATTGTGATATATTATTCATGATTTAAATAATTCAGTAATAATTAAATAACTCTATTTATAAGGGTTTTAGATTGGTTTTGAACATAATAAATGTCATTGAATGGTTTTAATTATGTTAGATTTGAGAGAACATGGGTTATATAGAGTCTTGATCAATTATTATGTATTACACATGCTATAATTGAAATATTTAAGTGACTATCATTTTTTATTATTCAATTAAGGAATTTTGTTTTTATGATACTATTTCAAATGAAAACGTTGAACCTAACAGTCAACCACAGGGTGATGAGTTTGGTGCAATTACTCACTTTGGGTCCACTATTTCGAAACAGTTTTTAATAGGTTTATTTGTGGAACCGGAAATAACTAATGGTTCTATATCCATGAGAGACCTCCTTTCCAAATACAATAACTCATTATGAAGTTTGGAAAATAATTCTTAAGATATCACATTGGTTGAGAGGATGGAATTTCAGGCTCATCAAACCCTTTTGGGGGGAATTGTTACCCACTTCGGGACTCTCTTGTAGATTTAAGATATATTCATGAATCCTTCTTTAATTACCAAGTATGATGTATGTCAACCCTAAATTAACAATTTTTTAGCATTTTTGGAACTTATAATCATCAATATGTATATGAGGTTCCCCATTAGTGGTATCCTCTTATGTCTTGACTATAAATTGTTTGGTCTATTACGACGATGCCTGTTTTTTAGCCACACAGTGGGGTGCTCTAGAGTGTATCATCATCCAGGGATATGGGAGTTATTTTGATATCGGTATTATACCCATGAATGAGATTACTACCTATCATTGTGAAACAAATCAGAACCAATGTAGTTCGCTGCTGTTTAATGGGGCACATCATACCTTTTAAGGTCATGTGATAAGGAAGAAACTATGAATTTTAACTCCATAGGATGAGGATGTATAGGAAAAAGGTGCCTTGTCAAATCTTGGGGTGGGACTTATATCAAAGAATACCTAGAAGGTATATAAACTACTAGATTGAATGATACGATATTGGGAATGTGTCCTAGAGAGAATAAGGTTGATTTTGGGTGCTGGGTTGGGACCACAAGGAGGCTTCCTTCGTATCCCATTTGGATGAGTATCAAAACACACATAGTTAGGTGGTAAGTACCCATGCATATGATGATCCTCAAGTTTGTCTCATAGGGGAGTATGGCCCTTTGATAGGATTTGGATTGGGGCTTACACCTGAGGAGGATGCCTTGTAAAAGGGGCCATGAGGGATGTCTCGATTCGTTGTGATTTGGAGGCCTATTTGGGGATTACACCTAGGGAGGAGGACCATAGATGAGTATGATGATATAGTTGGGACTTATTTCTAAGGAGGGTGCCCAAAGTATGTATTTTAATTCATATTCCTAAGGAGGATTACCTTGTGATTTGGGGTTTGGTTGGGGATCACTCATGAAAAGGACACCTTGGTGATTAGAGGATGTGATTGGGTCTTAATCTCGAGGAGGATTCCATAGTGAGTGAGTATGGTTTGGTTAGGGATTAATCCTAAGGATGATTACCTAGGGTTTGGTTGTGATTGGGGATTATACTGAATAAGAGTCCCATTGATTCATTTGGGACTTACACTTGGAATGATTCCCCAAAGTTTTGGGATCATGTGGATGTCATGACCACCGTCAACCTTTAAGCCCACATGAGTCATGGTCGGTGTGAGAAACAAGAGTAGTAGATAGATCCATGAAACCACACAATCCTCTTTACCTGGGTGGAATAGGGCGGGGTAATGGGAGAAGAAAAAAGGGGATTGGATGTGCTTATTCCCTCTCCCTTTGTGTATCCAGGATAGTAACATCAGACTATCCATCCTAACACAACCCATGAGGAAAAGAGGAGAAAGAGTTAAACCTTTCACAAGAAAGGATAGGGGTTTACTCAAGGGGTTCCCTAAGATTGGTTCCACAGTATGAGCGAAGGACCTCATTCCCTTTCAAAAGGAAATGCAAGCATGATCCTCCCCTCCCTAACTGAAACCCAAGGATCCAAGTCTTAGAGATGAATAGGTAAGAACTTGTTCCTAACCCTAGTATCCGAGACTGGAAACTCACCAACACCATCCCCATGGTCGGGATCCCTGTGACCATTAGAATGCAAACTCACATACACCCAGAGGACCCTGACCGCTAGGTAGGAAAATTTCGAGAAACATATGATAGTAGGAATGCATACAAAAATGAGAGACATGTTGGTGTACCTATTTCCATGGTTTTCATGTCGGGAGGTTTTGGTGGTGGTTTCAAATTGGTTCCTCCATATAGATAGATCCCAATGAAGAGGTTCCCTATTATTGGTGGCTTCGAAGAGGGATCAAAAGGGGGGCTTGTGTAGGTTTAGGATTTGATAGAAAAGGTGATTTATGAATGGCCTAGGAAGAACACAAAGTGATTCATGTAGGTGGGAATAATCCAATATGAGATGGATATACCTTGGGAAATAGAACACCTGGGAAAAAAACTTGGGCGATGTTTTAGCCTAGACACCACAGGTCTCCTCAGGTGTCTGTGGATGGGCCTCATGTAGGTCCCTGATTTTTTAGGGGGCCTCAAATAGGTGGTTGTTCACTAGGGTATAAATGGCCCCTATGTATGTTTCTTGTATTTCAAACCCTAAAGGGAATTTGACCTCACTTATCCCACTTAATTCTCTCTTCTATTTAGGTTTTTAATAGCTACTTAAGGAATTTTTAGAGACATGAGTTAATGGGATACATGACTAGAGCTTGGAGGATTCTTCCAATTCTCTAATTCTATAAATGAGGATCCCTAGGGTCCTATTTATAAGAAATTATGGAACCATGGTTGAAGGTGGTTTCCCATGTAGGTCTCGAGCATAGTTGCTCAGTGAAGGTATCCCATGCAGGGGTGTCCTTCCTTTCAGTGTTGTATAGGGGTCTACGCAAGCCTTATGATGCTGAGGGGTGTGCGCACAAGACAGTTTGGGGAAGTCATTTTTATTATTCTTGGGGATATTCACTTCTTCATCTTTCTTAAGGTGATCTTCATAATATTTATATCCTCCTTTACAAAACAGAGTTTCAAAAAATCCCCCCTCGGGATTGGATCTGATCGAAAGTAGAGTGTATAGTCTCGAGGTAGAATGGGGAAAATATTATGAAGGTGGTGTTGGTAAACCATATAGGTAATCTAAATAGGTTGGTGGCATAGGACCAGTGCACAATTATAGGGTGTAGGTAAACGAAGTAGCTCTATAGTGCTGGTCTAATGCACAGGCCGATGGTGTTTATAAATACCATTGGTACCTTTAATATTTTCTCAAATTCTGGGTTGGTGATTTTTTCTCTAGTACTTCGGTCATCCATCCAGCCTTTTAATGCTTCTCTTTTCATGAAGGTATCCTGAAGTATCTTCTACAGTACATCCCCTTGGGTTATAATGATATGAGAATTCACCTTGAGAATGATCCTAGGTGATGCATCTAGATGATGGGATTGCACGATAATCTTGGTCAAGGGGGCTACATGTGGTACCTAGTTGAAGGGCCTACCCGAGTCCTTTCCTTTTCCAAAATTTTGAATTCTTACAATTCAAAATTTTATTTTATTTAGTCAACATTTTAACTCAATGGGAAAACCCGATGCACATTCTTCTAAGATGATCAAAACTATTGGAAAAAATTAATACAACATGTTTGGGCCTCCTCTTCCATATATAGAGATGTATTTGGAACTGTATAAATTCAAGTTCCCACGAAGCAATTACATGACTTTGTATGAGCAAACACTTTTAAGGGATGCCTTTATCCATCGGGTTCAGAGCTACTACCCAAAGTCCTGGTTTGTGAATCACACTGAATGACCTTCTTTTATCATTTACTCCAAGTGTTATAATATTAAGTAGGGAACAATTCTCAATAGTTGTTCCATGAACCACAATAGCTTCACTTCATATTTGAAACTATGTGTCCTTGAATAGAAGCCTTATTGTTTTGACTCAACTTTTCGTGCTTCTTGGATAGATCAGACAGAAGGTTGGATGGAGGATTGATATTTTTTTTCTATAGGGGGAGTTAGGACCAAGTGGATGTGGGCATACTAGGTGAACTAGAATTTTATATAATTCAAAAAAGATATAAAGAAATACATATTTATGAGGTTTTTTGGGAATGGAAAACTTTCATTTACAAGGACTTAAAGACCATTCTTGAGTTTTTGAGATGATGGAGACCTCAAACAAATTCATTCCATATGAAACATGGTGAGGTTGGTATTAGCCTATGGTACATCTAAAAAATTTCCAGATCCCCCATTATTGGGGACATGTATGAAATGTTCATCCCACTAAATATAACATGGTATGATGCTAAAAGGACACCACCCTTGGCCCATGATATTTTTAAGGTGGTGCTAAAATTATAGAACAAAGATCCTCACCCCAAGGGTGAAATCCATGATGGAACATGGGTGAAGGATTTTCTATAACTGAAAGGAGAAATTAACACTTATAGGATCCCTACAGGATGCCCCACCATAGAGAATCAGGGTGCTTCTCACACATTCTGTCCTACACTAAAGAAGGTCTAGTATACCCATTGGGGTTAAAAGGTAAATCCCATGGTTAATAAAAAGATTAACCTGGATGGATTCTTTGTAATGTGAATAAGAATTTAATTTCTTCTGGTCTACAAATCTAATGGTTGTGCGAGGCCAACAACTTTTTTATTGCGGACAAACTAGCAGAGGGGAGGTACATTGGGTTGGATTCCCCAATAATAGCGAGAATTTACTAATGGTTGATTCATACATACAATAGGAAGGACCTGTATAGAATTTCATGGATGTTTCAAGTGTTCGGGGGGTGGGTTGTAGGAAAATTCATTTCATATGCAGTGCTACACTCAGTCAAAGTCCCTGAAAGCTAATTTCACCCATTTATCGAGGCTGTTTCTAGAATCTATTATCTGATACTGACATTTTATGAAGTGATGAGGATGATAAATATGTCAATAGAATTAAATTGCTTCTCATATGGAATTACACTAATAAGTACATTTATTGATAATGGTAAGGAAAATAATCACAAATTGAAGTTGTATATTATGGCATTCAGAGGTAGCGCACTGGAAACCCACATTGATATTGAGATCATCTACAAGGCCTATGCTCCATACCGATTTTCTCCCTAGTTAAAATTTCTGCAACATATATGATTCTTTCCCCTACAAATGTTTGGCTAGATAAGAATCCAATGGTATCCCAATAGTTTTTTATCCTGATTTCCAGGAAAGTATCCAAAATTTTAATCATGTTTCCTCCATCGAATGCATCAATTGGGATGGAGGCCCTATATGCCAATGTGTGGATCTCTTCATACTCTCAGAGGGTATAGATGAAGGGTGTTTACTCGGTCAAGGCCATGACAACTAGTGGTCATGGAATGTGCGGTAAAAAGGCTTGAAATGAAGGCTATAATGCTAAAGATCTATATCCTTTAAGGAAATCTATGTCAAAGACCACCGAGTAGGCTAGAGTTAAGAAGACTATGGCTCCAGTGCCATAGTGTTATGCTCATCACCATTAGAAGGAGACTCATGTTTCATCCACTCATTATTTATTGAGATAAAATAGTCCTAAAGAGGCTTCTAAATCAAATGGTGTCAGGTCTTCCTCACATCCAGCCACATCATAGATGAATTACATGTGACATATGGGGATCTGAGCATGGAAGAGAGTAAATCACGATGTTATAGATTCATGGATGCTTCTCTAAGATGAAATGAAACTTCCAGAGCTGGTAGATATTATATCACCCTCTTATATCCACCCCAAAATTGATTTTTCTAAGGTGGGGAGGTATATTTAGGACCTGTAGGCCTCGATATATGAAACTGATGATCATATCCTGATCAAAAAGTGAATGTCTGACATGCTGGACCAATGAGAGATTGAGGGGGTAGCTGGTCATCCTGAAGAGGAATGATATGACAACCTTGAACCTATTTATTTATTTTTGTTTCCTCCCTTCCCTTTTTTATCTTCCATATACCATTATTAATCATTAGGGGATTTTATTTTATAGCAAGGGAGAGAGGAAGAAGAATAATAACTGGTTGAAAAGGGACTATAGTAACTGAATTATGGTCCCACATTCCCCCCATCTTGGTAGATGAAAAGTCTTCTGATCCCCTTGAATTGTCCTTAGGTTAGAGGAAGAAGATGGAGGAAATAACAGGTGGAGTTCCTCGACCATCACCTCATGTCTTTGTTTCCAAGAGGATTGAGATGGTCCCTTCACCATCTTGATAATGGAATATAAGGAGTGTAGTAAAGTTTCCTTGAAACATGTGTTATATTAAGCATTTGTTCTATCATTTAATATCATGAATTTCTTGACATACTCCACTGACCACTCTTGTTTTTTACATAATCTGCATTTCTTTCCTCCCTTAAGGGATCTAACACTAGCCCTTCAATGATTGAGGAGGATAACCTAAGGGAGGAACAAACCCATGATGATGAATCTGTCATTTTGATAGATGAACAATAAAGAGGTGCAACCACATCCTCCCCCATTCTTAAATAGAGGGGAGAGGGCCATGTTAATGTTATATTTACTCCTTTAGGTGTCATGTCATGTTTCCGAATTTCCTCTTATCATGAAATATTAGATCCATTGCCTACACCGGAGGACCATGCAACAACCAATGTTGGTCCCATTGTCCTTCCAAAATTCATTGATAGGGATCTCAGATGGTAAGATGAAGGTGTTGATGCTAAACCTGACTCTGTAGGACCTAGCGATGTTTTCCCTGTTGAGAATCCGATAGAGGGAATCAATGGGGGTTCCAATCTAGGTTCTGAGAAATGCACCTCAGATAACCCTACTAGTGAGGATACTGCAAGACTCGACGTCATGTATCATGACATGATGGTTCTAATTATTCCAAACATTGATATTCCAATTTTCCTCAAGAAGTTCAAGGATTTCTATAGGTAATTGGAGGGATGTGAGGTTTATCATTCTTGAATTTTCTAAACATAGTTGACTATATTTTACCTAATTCTTTACATCAAAGATCAACTTTTTCAATTTTTTCTATAGAGAACATTTCCAAGGCACTTCATGAAGAAGGAATCCAAGTTCACCCTACTCCTATTACCGAGGGAGTGAAGGTTTAGAATTCTGAAGTAAGAGATTATCAAGATTTTCTTATCCTATTTTCTGAGTAAACTCAAGAGGAATTACTCTATAGGATATTCTTACTCTAGGAGGTGAGACTAGGGGACCTAGAGATGTATCAACCCCAATGATCAACCCAACAACGGGGGAATATTACTAACCTCTTTAGTTAATTCACTGTATTTTTTTTCTGTTGACCTCTTGATGTTGACAAGATATATGACCTACTATTTAGTGCAATCGGATTCAACGACTTGGTCTGAGAGGGGGGATTCCATTCCAGTTCCAACAACATTAGTAGGTGAAGATGAGGATGTTTTAGAGGGAATAGAATATGGTGTCTCATTGAGTTCATAATATCATATAATGTATCTCCCTTAAAGAGTGCCTCTGAGTCTAATCTAGAGATGTAGGAGGCTTTCAAGACTACACACCTTTTGGTCTGGTGGGATATCTGGAAGATAATCAGGGATACACCTCTTGAATTCATGTCTTCGTGACTTCTCCAACATCCTTTAAAGCTTTCCATGATGGGATGTGGATGATTTAATTACAATGATATACATGATGCAATTAATTTTATCATCAAGTAAAGGGAAGAGGAGTGAATATCATAGCAAAATGAGGCATAACTCACAGGTCAGTTTGAGGAACTCAGATATGCCATGATCTAAGCTAAGGTTAGATACTCTAAGAATATGGAGGAGTACCAAGATTGGATCGATGATAAGTCTCTCCAAATGATGGGACTTGAATATGAATTAAATTTTTTAAATGAAGAGGTAGTCTAAATCCATCAATCCTTGGTAGGGTCTTTAGCACAAAGAAGGGATGTTATCAGTGTAGAGTAGGAGAATCTTTATAAAGAGGAGGCTGCTTCTACAAAAATGGCCAAGTTTGACAAGATGTGGAAATTTCTTGGGGTATAGTTCAAATTCACAAAGCCTATGTTGAGGAAAAGCTATAAAATTTGGAAGAGAGGCTCTAGTGTGTGGAAGTCCCCCTACGTGCTGGAACATAAATCAAATGGATTTTTGTTTCCAGCCACTTTTTCTTGTGTTTCTATTTGAAAAAATGACTCATGTGATTGACTGTCATCATGTTATCATTATAATGACCAGGATGAGAGAGCACTCTAATTTTCTCTAAATCCATAGGGCCTAGTGAGCATAGTTCTACTTTTTCTTATGTTATATGAACAACCTTACAAACTTTGTTTCTTTTTTATGCCATCACCCTAATATTTTCCAAGTCCAATATAAAGATGACTTAGCAGGTGGGACTTGGATTTTTATTATCCTGCTCTTTATGGGTTTTCATCTTAACAATTTTTTTTTTCCTTTATTCTTTTCATTGCTTGATTTATACCTAAACCACAAGGATTACAAGTCTAACGAGCTCAGTATCAACTTTTTTCCAGAGTTCCCTTTGTGTTTTTTCAATCTAGTTAATATTATCTATTTTTTTGGGATGTTTAAATTTGTTCAATCCAAACTAATGAGACTATTATTTTAGGATGAACATATTTGACCAAAGGTTTTGAAATAATGACCGAAACATGGTTTGTGGGTTGAAAATGTTCCAAAATTCTTTAGATACCTGATGTAGAATTTTAGCCATGATTTTGTGGTTCCCAAATCTTAAACATGGTATTCAGGAATAGAGGAGGTCTCTCATGAGGATGAAGTTTCCACTAGTTGACAAACCCATTTTTCATGCTACTTTATACAAAGGAAATTGGGGTGTGTTACTACATAGTCAAATAGTGGAATCCTTTGGATGACATGACCTAATTTTTTTGAGCAACTTATGAAAATCCAACTGGGGCATGTTACAGTATAGTCAGGAAAAGTAACTCTAAATATTTATGGTATTCTATTTATGATGATAGAAGGTAGTTTAAGGTGAGGACGTTTTTGTATAGTTTAACATATTATTACTAGGGAGTTATGCTATGAAGTTTAATTTCATTCAATTATGAAGGCCTTCGGGCCATTGGATGAATGTATGTTGTACAATAAGGACATTGGGGGCCATAATATAAGGTATTTAGATTTGTACAAAATGTTAATGATTCTTTCATTCATGGTAATCAATCTGGGAATGTACCATTATATCCTTGTTTGAGGAGGAGAATGTTGTAATATGTGATATGGGGACCTCTATGTATGAAAAGTGGTATGGATGAAGGGATTATGGTGATAGAGTAGGTATCTCCTGAGGATGAAGTTACCACTGATCAACAAACCCATTTTTTGGGAAACATTATAGAAATCCAATTGGGGCGTGTTACAACATATTCAATAGTGGAATCCTTTGGCTGAAAACCCCATTTTATGGAATAATTTATGAAAAGATATATTAGGTATGTTACAGTATAGTCAGGAAAATAAGTTCTTAGGAATTCCTACATTTTATTGCTTAAAGATGATAGAATTTTATAGAGATTTTGATTTCCCTGAGCATAGAGTTTGATTTGTGGAAGGAAATTACCTGATTATGGGAGAAGTATTTTAATTCAAAATTACCTAATAATGGGGAAAAAAGGTTCCCCTTACAGGTTTGACCCAAAATAGGGAAATATGGTGCCTATATTTTTGGGTCATATGACTAGGACCATATCATTATCGAAACAATAGGTGATATGTGGCCTATCAGGCCAAAATTGTTTTTTCATACTTCAAACATGATGGAGGAAATTCTAAACCATGGCCTTGGGTATTTTTATATTGGGATAAAGGATATGGGTAAAATATTTAAGGGATGACCGTGGACTGATTTGAATCACAGGTTCCAACATAATGTCTTCAAAGCTCATGAAGGAAGAAGAGGCTTCTCCTAATGGTGAAGTTATCAGTGGTTGAAAAATCCATTTTATGGGATAATTTATGAAAATAAAACTGGGGTTTATTAATTCATAGTGAAATAGTGTAATCCTTTGGCCGAAAAAACCCATTTTATGGGATACATTATGAAAAGCCATATGGGGTGTGTTATAGCATAGTCAAGAAACTGTGTCCTCAGGTATCAGAAATTTTATCATCGAGAGATGGAGAAAGATTATGAAGATATGAAGGTGTCCAATATTAGGAGTAAGGAATGTGTAAGGGATATGTCCAAGAATAATGGAATCATTTGGAATATATTTTCCATGAAGTGTAGAGTTCCTTACATGGATATGACTCATATGTAGAAGGGGGACATCTCTGATTCCTTGGTGGACCCCATAAAGACGGGACTCGAATTAAGAGATTATTCATAGATCTTTTTTTGTACATAGGATAGGGGGTATTTTTATCTACCCCATCATTGGGATTAGAACATGAGGCCCATGTTTCAATATGTATCTGACAAGAATTAGAATCAATTCAAATGTAGTTCTTAAGATATCATGTAGTTTAAAGTCATGTGGTGAGGACATTAGCCATGTAGGTTAACATCATACAGTAAGGATGAAGGTGAATTGACCTGAAAAACAAGGGAATGTTGTGGATGGACTAGGTTATAGGACCCATATAATTTCTATGTATATTTTTTAAACAAGAATCAAGCCACATGTGGTTCTAAAATAACGATCACCACACTGATTGAATTCACGTGTTGATGAAATGGGGGATTTTTTAATATGGGATTATACATTGGTTGAGAACCTATATTTGATCCTCACATGTAGATATAACTCAAAAATGGGTGATTGGGGAAATTTCCCACATCATGTTTCAACTTTTTCTAGGTTTAATGATCCAGACGTCACTATGTATCTCATTAGAATGAGAATCAATCCACATGTAGTTCTTGAGGAAATCATGTGATTTATTGTCATGTGATGAGGATGAATGGGGTTCCTTTTAAGGTATTGTATCTAATACCATGATATCCCTAATTTAAATTGATATTACTTACTTAAGAAATGAATTATTTTACCAAAACTCCTAAGCCCACATGAGTCATGATTGGTGTGAGAAACAAGGAGTGGAAAAGGTTTCCCCTACCACACTAAGGAAATTCAAGTGAATTATGGGGGAATTAAAATTTTTATGGTGTTTGATAAAGGAGTTATGATCTACGTGATTCTATGTATCTCATTAGAATGGGAATTAATCTACACATAGTTCTTGAAATCCCATGTAGTTTAACATCATGTGGTGAGTAAGATGATGAACCAACGTGAAAGAGAGGAAATGTTACGGCTATTCCCAATGATGGAAATCTAGAAATCACTAAATATATGATGATGATAGTAATCAAACTATACATGGTTCTTAAAGATTCATTTTATAGGTATGACTCTTACAAAAGGAGTGGGAGAATTTTTTTATTGCATATGGAACCAAGATTGGGGAACAGGGCATCACTACATATCTCATTGGAATGATAATTAAGAAAAATATAGTTCTAGAATATCACATAGTTTATTTTCATGAAATGAGGATGTTGGTTGTATAGTTTAATGTCATTTGGAAATGACTTAGTTCACCTGACATGGAAAGGAGTGTTGTAGTTGGACCAAGATATATGATTTGGGTTCCACTACGTATCTTGATGTAGAAAGAATTAAGCCACATTTTGTTCTTGAAAATTATTCCCCACATAATTTAGGATTTGATGTGGGGATATGGGGATTTAATATTTTTTGGAATGATGGTTGGGCCCAAAACATGAGGTCTAGGCATCACTACATATCTCATTGTAATGAGAATAAATCCATATGTTCTATAAAAGTTCCCTATGCAGATCTAATTTTTACATAGGGAAAAGATGGATTTTATTTTCCTTTATCATGGTTGGACCTATGATTAGAGGTTAATGCATCACTACGCATCTCATTTGAAGGAGAATCAATCCACAAGTATTTATTGAAAAGATAGTGTTTTTTATCATCATGCAGTGAGGATGTAAACCATGAAGTTTTATGTCATGTGGTAAGGATGTGATAATTTTGGGACTTATACCTATAAAGGGTGACCAAGTGCCCCTATGGATTAGCAATTATGTGAGTGGGTCTTACACATGGAATTTTCTCATCCTTTCTTCCTCCTGTCTGGCCAAGAGGGCATCTCAACCTGCTGAGGGTTTAGAGGGATATGATTCATACTTATACTTGAGATGGATGACCAGATTTAAGAGATCACTAGGTGTGCCTCATCTCATGGTATTTTGGGGGTTTCTTAATCTCAAATGAGAGGGATGTTAACCATTAAATTTAATGTCATGCAGTGAGGATGAATGGTGTCTTACAATCTTAGGTTATATGAGTAGAACCATATATTGTGTAGTTTATCATCGTGCAACAAGGATGATAATTCCACACAGTTTAACATCATACAACACAGATGCGATGTCATTATTTTTATGGTCATGAAATAAACACCAACTATGTAGTTTAACATCATGCATTCTGGACATATGTTTTCTGATTACATGAAGTCTCTCTTCAGAAACCACGAATTGGTCATGGTCGTAATGATCTCTCTATCCACTGAGATTAAGGAATAATCTCTGTTATAGTGGACCTTGTGTATGGAGTAAGGTACTTCCCACTTTGGTTTGATATTCAAAGGCTTATTTTCTGGTATCATTAGAGTTTTGACGACCAATACCAGTTCTCCTTGGAGGAATGAATGGAGGAATACTTTCTTGTTAAATGCTTACACTATCCAATTTTGATATACATCCATGTGAAGAAAGGTGTGAAATCTTTTACCATCGAGTTTCTGCAATTCATCCAATCATTTTTGGGATTTTTCATGTATGGAAATATGATCAAAGATGGTAACACATAGTGATGGAAAATGGACCTCAATGGGAAAGACCGTTTTTTTCCATATACAAGTGAGTACAGGGTTTCCCGTGTGTAAATACAGGTTATAGTATGATAATCCCATAAGGTATAAAAGATATTTTTAGACCAATAATTTTTTATATTTATCCACCACCCCTTGGAGTATATTTGATAGGGTCTTGTTGAAGGCCTCTATCTGTCCATTAGCCACTACATGATAGTGAGATGAAGGGTTGGATTTGATATTATACTCCTGGTATAGTTTTTCTACCTCTGAAAAACAAAAAATGGTGCCATTGTCTATTAGTATTGTATGTGGAACACCGAATCTAGTAATGATATTGAATTTCATGAAGCTAACAATTCTTTTGTCACTGACTTCTTTGAGGGGTATCACCTCAGCCCATTTGGTGAAGAAATTGGTAGCAGTTAAGATATATATGAACTGCTAGGTCCTAGCTGGATGGTATGTACCCCAAAACATACATTACCCATATTCAAATGGCCAGGAGTATTTGGATATATGTATAAACTCTGGGGATTGATGGATATAGTTGACATTCACCTGGATGGAATGACATATTTTGCTGAATTCTGGGAAATCTTGTGTCATCAAAGGCTAAAACTATCCAAGCCTTCATATTTGATCAGAAAGCCTATACCCTAACTAGTGGGAACCATAGGCTCTTATATGTACTCTTCCATAATAGTGGTAGTCTCTTCTCCATCGATACATATGATAAGGACTCCATCAAATATTCATTTATATGGGACTTTCTATTGATTTGAGCCGTCATAAAGAGTGAAGTTGACTGCTCTCCACTAGGTTTTTTCTTTCCCATATTTGTCTGATAGAAGTACTCCATTTTGTAGGTATTTAAAAATGGGCATCATCTATCCAACGGTAGGACCATAAAGTTCAGGCATAGGGTTGATTTCATTGATCTCATACTCTCTAACTTAAACAAAAGGTGATACCATTTGGTGATGGGAAATGTTGATGACTATTTCATCCCATTTTGGATTTTTAAGAGTTGTAGCTACATTATCTAATGAATCTACTTGGGATTTCTATGATTGCGGGATGCGATTCAATGTTGGATCTGTGGTGAATTATTAAATTAACCCTTATACATAGCCATACAAGGGTATTAGATCTTTCTTTCTAATGGTGTAATCCTCATTGATATGTCTGATTACCAACTTCGAGTTTCCTTTCACCTCCAGGCGGTCCACTACTATTTGGAGTGTGAGTTCCAGGCCTACAATGAGGGCCTAATATTCTATTTCATTATTTTTAAAACCTTATAATAGTAGGAAGTAGTAAGGTGAAACTACCTTCTCTGGGGAAATGAGCACAATCCCTAATCCAACTTTAATGTGATTGGGGTCTTCCATTCTCCTCCCCACTTGGATCATGGAGACATTGTCAAAATACATTTCCCACATTTGGGGGCATCCTTGAATAAAGAATATCTCACCATCTGGAAATTCAGTATTTAAAAATGTTTTTCTACATATGGGTGTTCTGTAAGTAAATATGTCAAGGCCTGGCCTTTCACTGCTTTTGAGTTATGAACTATATATCGAACTACTTCTGGATAACCGCCCATTATGCCAGACATCCTATCAACATATGATGTATTAGGATATATTTGAGTTGGTTATTATGAGATACCAATTGGACTTAATGGTGTTTTAGGAAGTTCCTTATTTTCTAAACCATAAAGATTATTATTAGAAAACTCTTATCAATATCTAAATAACGATTCTCGGCATTGATCATGACTCTATTGATATAATAAAGGCTATTTTCTTTCCTGAAATTTTTATTTTGAGCATGGAATTCTCCTATTTATCGCTTTAAGGATTTCACATATTGGATGATTGTATTTCCATCAATATGTGGCATTAATACTAGTGGAATCAATAGATATTTCTTGTGGTTGTCAAACCTTTCCTGAAGGTCATCAGTCCACTGATATGTAACCCCTTTCATCATCAATTTGGTGAAGGGAAAACACTTTATTGTATGGTTTTCTATGAATCATGTTAACTCTTTATGGTTCTGAGTAAGTGGCATGCAAAGGATAGACTTTTTATTCTTTGGGAAACTTTGATACTGCGATGGCGCACAATAAAGCTGAGAAAGATTACCAAGATTACATCAAAAGTGCATTTTAAGGGGTTTATTTTTAGTTTGTGTTGGTGTAGCTTGTTGAAGATGGACTCTAGGTCATCTAGGTGGTTAGAATGTTTTCAGTACTTAACCACTAGATCATCAACGTACCATTCAACAAACTTCTCCAAGAAGGGTTTGAAGATACGATGCATGGCACATTGGTATGTGGCACTAACATACTTTAACCCAAAGGGAATTACTTGATAGAAAAATACTACTTGTGGGACTTGAAGGATGTGACTTATTTATCTTATAGGGAGATATAAATTTGGTTTTACCCTGAATATATATCCATGAAGGAGTGGGCTTGATAACCAGTTGTAGCATCAATGAGGACTTTTGAGATTGGAATCAGGAAGTCATCTTCAAAAAGTAATGGTTGAGATCTATGAAGTCGATGAAAACATTTATTTGAACATTATTCTTCTTTACAAGTATGATATTGGATATCCATTTTAGATACTATACCTCTCGGATAAATTCGGCCTTTATGAGTTTGTCTACTTTAGCCTCAATTTTGGAGGCGTGAGTCGGGTGTGACCTTCTGGTTTCCTTCTTGTATCCCCGATAGTCTTATAGAAAATCCAAGTGATGGTTGGACACCTCAGGTCCAAGCCCTATAATATCTATCTGATTCCATATTAAAAAATTCTGTTGATGCTTGAGTAAGGAGGTATATAACTCTTTTTCATCGAAAGTCACAGCCACAATGATCAAAGTGGGTCTTGGATCATATTTTATGCATAGATTTATCTCCTTGAGATTATAAAAAATGGTAGAGACAACTTCCTCAAATGATGGAGTGGAATCCCTAAGTTCTTTCTCTCCTTCCTATACCTTGGAATTAGGTGATGAATCATGTTTCTCAGATTTAGGGGAGGAGTAGATATTTGGAAATCAGAATATGAAGTAACAATTTTGGGACCACTTGATGGTACGAGGCCTTTTTGGACCTACGAAGGGGATGAAAGGGACTGAGAATGAGAATCTTCATTTCCCCCATTGTAAGAATAACTTCTTTTGGCCTAGATTATGGGACAATAACTTTTTAAATCTCAGTGGATGGAATAAATTTGTTTTCATTTGGGATTCAATTAGTGCTTAGAGTGTTGAAAACTTCTACAACACTTCTAGGACTAGTTTTCATAATTGACATCATAGAATTCATTTTCTATATACTTGAATTTAAACCCACTTCTTTGATTTAGTTAGCGTGGATCACATACTCTGAATTGATCTATTTTAATGGGTTATATGGAATCATCTCTAGACCAATCGGGGCGTTGATTTGAGCGACATCATTAGCCATGGGCCGTTTTCCTTATGGTAAAACCCTACATCAATTCATGTGATTCACATGATCTAAATGGGGCTTTGTAACCCTGAAATGTCCCAATTTGACCATTTATGAAATATTTGAGGTATTAGTGGTATGATGAGGGGATATTTTCATGCTAATATAGCCAAGGTATTTCCATCATAACATTGAAGGCCACATCCTTCCTAAAAACTATGAATTCTGAGTCAGACACAAGATCCTTGAACTGAGTCCTAAGTTTGATTTCACCAAGATGATTTTTATCATTATTGTAAGAACCTATTTCGTATTTTTGAGGTATGGGATTATTCTTTTCTCTTTTCCTTAAGTGTTTTTGAGAAAATATGGAAAATGGGGAAAAATCCTAAATTTTGGAACTACACGCCATGTACTTTTCCACACACCGTGTACTTTGGGCCATTGGATACCAGTTGATCCTCCAGTAGAGCCATATGCGGCGCCAGCTATTATACCGGACACAGGTGCGGAGGCGCAGTTCCGTGAAGGCTTCATGCAGTTTATGCAGACCTTTCAGGGAGCACTGCAGGCTGCCACATCTATGGCTGAGCTAACACGTATCTTCTAGTAGCAGCATCCACCTACGTTTTCAAGGGATGGCAGACCAAAAGCTGTGGAGTCTTGGTTGGGGTCGATGTAGACTATTTTTGAGCATCTTAAGACGCCTCCAGGGTGGAGGGTCAAGATCGCAACGTATATGCTGCGTGATTCCGCCAAGAGGTGGTGGGATGTTACCACCCAGTCAGAACATCATAGGGACATGGCGTGGGAAGACTATCAGGCAGTCTTCTATGACTTATTCTTTCCAGATATGCTGAGGATAGATAGAGATTGAGAGTTCATGAATCTGCAGCAGGGCACTATGTCGGTGATGGACTATTCTGCTCGCTTCACCGAGCTTCAGCGTTTTTCACCCGTGCTGGTGGGTGATGAGATGTTGAGAGCCAGGCGTTTTGAGGATGGTCTTTGTTATGACATCCGAGTGTTGATAAATGTTTTCAGGTTGCCTTCTGTACACGCTATCGTGAATCAGGTGCTGATTACGGAGAGGAACCTGCAAAAATCTAGTGGTGTGGGCCAGGGCGGTTCAACACCATTTACTGGTACTATTTCTGCTGGCAAGAGGAAGAGACAGATGGACTTCTCTCAGGGTGGCAGTACCAGCCAGGCAGCTGCTTTAGGTGGCTAGGTCATGTGCTACTAGTGTGGTAGAGAGGGGAAAAAGAGGCCACAGTGTCCACGTGATCCAGTGGAGTGCCGAGCTTGCGGCAATATGGGTCATCTACAGCGCTTTTGTAGCGCGTTTCCACTAGAAGCTATTGAGAGGGGTTATGTGTAGACTCCGCATGCGGGAGTAAGACCGATGGCTTCTTACCAGTCGGGGAACTAGAATACGTCAGGGTGTGCAGGAAGAGACGGTGGTCGTGGTCGTGGTAGCCAGACACCAGGATCTCAGAGGCAGCAGGGCGGGACAACTCAGGGTAGTCAGGCTGTGTCGCAGGGCCGCTACACTGGGCTGGCATATGCAGTGCAGTAGACCCAGCAGGAGCAGGATCTCAGACCTTCTACAGTCATAGGTACTATTCTAGTAGCTTCTGTCTTATCTTCGGTACTTTTTGATATGGGTTCTACGTATAGTTTCATATCTGTACCCGTTGTGGAGAGCCTTGGGCTCTGTTTTTCTACTTCATCCGATATCATGACGCTAGACACTCCGTTGGGGACTAGAACGGCTGGTGTACGTCGGTGCAAGGAGTTCCCCCTTGAGGTAGGTGGGTGTCACTTTCTATGGGACCTCTATGTATTAGATATGATAGATTATGACATCATTCTCAAGATGGATTGGTTGGTTCCCTATCGAGCCTTTGTGGACTACTATCGTCGCAGGGTGAGTTTCACATCACCAGAGGGCGGAGAGTTTCTATACAAGGGTGAATGGGATGTTCAGGCGAGTCGAGCTGGACCAGAGCATCATGGGCGAGGTGGAGTCACAGCCCAGATTGTGAGTTTGTATCTGGATGATCATGGGACTTGTTAGATAGATTTCCCTCTAGTTGTTGATCATTTTAGGGATGTCTTCCCAGATGACTTTTTGGGTCTAACTCCAGAGTGAGAGCTGGATTTCTCTATTGAGCTAGTTCCAGGGGCAACACCGGCGTCCATTCCTCCTTATAGGATGGATACACCTGAGCTGCAGGAGCTCAAGAGGCAGTTAGAGGAGTTACAGGCGAAGGGTTTCATCCGACCCAGTACTTCTCCTTGGGGTTCACTGGTCCTTTTTGCGAAGAAGGCGGACATTACCCTTAGAATCTGTGTGGATTATCGGAAGATGAACCATTTGACGGTTAAGAACCGATATCCCTTACTGAGGATTGATGATCTTTTTGATCAGCTTTGTGGAGCACGAGTTTTCTCGAATATTGACTTGAGATATAGATATCATTAGCTGCGCGTGAGACCATAAGATATACCGCTTATGGCTTTTTGGAGCAGATATGGTCTTTACAAGTATTTGGTTATGCCGTTCGGACTCACGAGCGCGCCAGCAGTTTTCATGGCTCTGATGAATCGTGTGTTCCATCCTTACCTAGAATCTTTTGTGGTAGTATTCGTGGATGACATCTTGGTGTACTCTCACACTCGACACAACCATGCCACCCATCTTGAGATCATATTGAGTACACTGAGAGAGCATAGACTATATGCTAAGCTCTGAAAGTTCCACTTTTGGATGGACCAGATTCACTTCCTGGGTCACATTATCTCAGAGGCAGGAGTTGTAGTAGACCCAGAGAAGGTGAGAGCAATAGTTTTCTGGGAGCATGCTAAGAACGTGTTTGAAATACAAAGTTTCTTAGGGCTGGATGGTTACTAAAGATGATTCATACAAGACTTCTCCCGCTTAACAGAACCATTGACAGGTCTGACTAAGAAGGGTGTGAAGTTCGTTTGGTCAGAAGCTTGCGAGACAGCCTTTCAAGAACTGAAAGGAAGGTTGACTTCAGCACCGATCTTGATACTCCCAGAGTAGGGGAAGATCTATACAGTTTACTGTGACACATCAGGTATTGGGCTAGGAGCAGTGTTGATGCAGGGAGATCGAGTTGTTGCGTACGGGTCTCGGCAGTTGAGGCCACATGAGCGGAATTACCCGACGCATGATCTCGAGTTGGATGCAGTTGTTCATGCGTTGTGCTGTTGGAGACACTATCTGTTGGGAGAGCATTTTTTGGTTTTCGCCGACCAAAAAAGCCTCAAGTATATCTTTAATCAGCGTGACTTGAACCTGAGGCAGAGGAGATGGGTCGAGTACCTACAGTCCTTCGATTTTGAGCTTGCCTACACACCTGGTAAAGGTAATGCAGTAGCCGATGCACTGAGCAGGAAGACTCAGATACAGGTAGTGCAGGAGGCCAGTGGTGAGTGAGAGCTCATGGCCTTGTTATCTGAGATGCATCTGGAGGTGCACGACAGTCAGAGATAGACTTATCTTTCATCTTTAGCTGTGACTTCTACCCTCCTGGACAGAGGGAGGATGAGACAACTATCGGATTCAGAAGGCATAGTTCTACGGCAGTCGGTTGCAAGTGAGGACCCTCCTCCCAGTTGGACGATAGGTGATGATGAGGTCCTAAATTTCCATGGAAAAGTATGGGTTCCAAGGAATATATGCAAGGAGCTGATGCGGGAGTCTCATGCTTCAGCTTGGGCAGTTCATCCTGGGGTTACCAAGATGTACCGTGACTTTAGGCGTCAGTACTGGTGGCCGGGTATGAAGAGAGATGTAGCTGGTTTTGTTACGAGGTGTTCCACCTGTCAGCAGGTGAAGGCGGAGCACCAGAGACCAGCTGGGCTGTTACAGCAGCTACCCATTCCGGAGTGGAAATGGGATGATGTCACGATGGATTTCGTGACTGGTTTGCCGAGGTCACCTCGAGGCAATGATGTCGTGTGGGTTGTTGTGGATAGACTCACGAAGGTAGCTCACTTTTTTCCAATCAAGGAGACCTTCGGTGTTGACGAGCTCGGAAGGCTGTATATCTGAGAGATCGTACTTCTTCATGGGGTCCCTCGTTCTATCATTTCAAATAGGGACGCCCGCTTTACATCTCATTTATGGAAGAGTTTTCAGAGGGCGCTGGGTACACAGGTGCTTCTGAGCACAACATACCACCCTCATACAGATGGACAGTCAGAGCGGACGATATAGGTGCTAGAGGACATGCTGTGCGCATGCGTCCTAGACTTTGGGGGCTATTGGGAGAAGCATATACCCTTAGTCGAGTTTTCCTATAACAATAGTTTTCAGGAAACTATCGAGATGGCACCATATGAGGCTTTATATGGTAGGCCATGCCGATCACCCATGTGCTGGATAGAGGCAGGTGAGACAGCTTTACTGGGACCACGTCTCGTACAGGAGACTTCTGAGCAGGTCCAGTTGATTCAAAAGCGGATGGCTATCGCACAGTCTTGTCAGAAATATTATGCTAATTGTTACAGATGACCTTTGGAGTTCATGGTCAGGGATCATGTTTTCTTGCATGTTTCGCCGAAGCTGGTACACAAGCGGATCAAGATACAAGGTAAGCTTTCACCGAGGTATGTGGGGCCATTCGAGATTCTGGAGAGAGTCGGGCTGGTTTCCTATCAGTTGTAGTTACCATAGAGGTACCAAGCCATGCACGACGTCTTCCACGTGTCTTAGTTGCGTCGCTATCATTCAGACCCGTCTGACATCTTTCAGACTGAGGAGGTTAAGCTAGAAGCAGATGCATCCTTTGAGGAGCATCCGATCCATATCGTTGATAGTAGCATGATGGTTCTCCGAGTCCAGTCAGTTCCTCTCGTATGGGTGCTATGGCAGCATGGCTGAGTGAAAGACAAAACTTGGGAGTAGGAGACCGATGTACATGCTCAGTGGCCAGAGTTGTTCACGGCTATATCTTGACCACCCTTAGAAGGGTAATTCAGGGACAAATTTCTATAAGGGGGAAAGGTTTTAAGAACCCGGTTCTTATTTTTGAGGTAAGAGATTCTTCTTTTCTCTTTTCTTTAAGTGTTTTTGAGAAAATATGGAAAATGGGGGAAAATCCTAAATTTTGGAACTACACGCCGTGTACTTTCCCACACGCCATGTACTTTTGGCCATGTGGGATGGGTACACGGGGCGTGTAGCCATGTCGGCGACGAAGGGTGTAGGAACCAACTACACACCGTGTAGTGGTCCTTTACACGCCGTGTAGTCAGTCGGCAGGCCGAAACAGCAAGGCGGTGGAGCAGCCACCAGCTGGGTGACAGTACACGCCGTGTAGTCAAGAGTACATGCTGTGTACTCATGTCGACAGATGAACAATGTGGTGGTGCCGCCAGAGGAATAGTTAAATGAAGGCAGTACACATCGTGTACTTGGAAGTACACGCCGTGTACTTTTTTTTTCACTTAAATTGGCAGTAGCCTCCCCTGTTCACAGGGAAGGCTTAGAATGGGAAGGAGGAGCGGGAGAGGGAGGCCGGAGCTTCGGAGATCTGCCGAGCGCCCGTCGAGAATCCGATTTCTGCACCGTTGATCTCCCTAGAACCGCACAAGTGAGTTCTTCCTCCTCCTGGTGTAGTTCTTACCAATTCTTTCCCTAACAGAAGTTATTTGGGTTTAAGAAAGTTTTCTTCTTCATCAGATCTATGTTGTTCTTGGGCGTTTCTGGAACCGACGTTCAAGTATATCGTTCGTTGGCGTATAAGGTTGGTGGCTTTGTGTTAATTTTTCCAACTGTCGTGTGTTTGTGCGTTTTCGTTCCCTGAACCCATTTTGGGGTGTCTTGTGGCTGAGGAAATAGCTATATTAAACACCTAGAATTGAATAGGTGATTAAAATGTGATATTAAAATGCTGGTTGGGATCGTTGCTTAGATCCGGAACCACCTCGGGGGTGTGTTCCACTGTTTAGCCATTTTTCCAGGATACCTGAGGGTTTTCCTTTAAAGTAGTAATTGTAGAATTTTCTTGAGAGGAATTTCTTATTTACTACATTGTTACATGTTGGGCATGGCCCGATTACCTGTTTAGTTTGAGGGCGTTGTTGTGATTAGCCTGTGGGAACTGCACTATTTAGCCTGAGGGTAGTAGTTATTTCGGCCTGAGGGCAACTTCTTCTGTGCCTGTGGGTAGCTGACTCTGTGCCTGTGGGCGACACTAACTACGCCTAAGGGCAAACTCTGTTATGACTTAGGGCAGATTCTTGTGCTGGATACTCTTTACCTGAGGGTAGGGGTTTACGTGTCTGAGGACATTAGTTGGTTGCTTAGAATATTTACTGTGGTGATATTTAAAATTAAATGATTAAAAATAATATTAATATGGAAATATAACTGGTAGTTAGTTACTTTTGAGTACTGCTTACCTTATTTCATTTTACTACTGCACACTGTTTTTGCATGCTTACACGCAGTTGGGCACGGGCCTTTGGTGGGTGCCTACTGAGATATATTTCTCACACCCTGTTTGGGTCATGCTTTTCGGCCCAAACAGATTATGTTTCTGCAGGAGTGGATATGGGAAAGGGTCCCTATATAGGTACTTGACTATTTCTGAGGAGTAGGAGGGCATGGGACCAAGCCTAGGCTCGCGATGCCACTGCCATATGTTTTTGCTTTGTTTTGCTGTACTCTGTATTTTTGTTGTATTATCTTGATGTATAACATGTTATGGCTGTTTTCTTAGAACTTGAGACATGTAGCACCATTGTTTATCTATTGTTGGATATATCCAATGTTGTTGTTATTTCAGTTGTGTATGGTTTACTGCTTCCGCTGTTTATTGTATGTTTATTTTGTATTCCGCTGCGCTACACTTTGACAAATGAGGGCATAATTTCTCCACTATCAGACCTGGGCCCTCACTGCTAGTCGGCAGCCTCTGGCGTTTAGGGAAACACGCTTGAGGTCACATGGCGAACCAGGCTCGGGGAACCCGTTGAGTGTCACCCGGACCCGGGACGTTACAATTATTTTCAAAACCCTACAACATTAAAGTGGAAGGAGATAAGTGAGATTCATTGAAACTGAGTTGAATAAGTTTTCATATTGGGATAAGGTTGACTCATGATCTATTTTCAATAAAGTATCATCGAATATCAATGTCATTTATCTTGAAAGATGTATACTAGGGTTTGATGTGTCCCTATATGATGGCATCCTTGTCCTAGTATGTGAAATATATGACTGTATGGAACTCTGTAGGATCATTCTCTTCACGTTATACTTTGGCAGCAACAACCTCAATATTAAATTCTTGAGGGCTTGGCAAGGTCCCTATGAGTGCTTCCTAGAGGTCTTTTAATATGCATATAACATCTAAGATTAACAACTTGGCCGACATTGGGGTAATTTCTTCAAAACATAATACTTTTGGTCTAAATTTATACACATCCATCATGAGGATTCTCTCTTTTAGGTGCATTAGGAGCTAAATTAATTGATCTAGATGGATAAAATCTTTGGATATGAGCTAAAGGTTCTTCTTCTCTTTGGTAGATTAAGTTGACTAGGTCAGCCTTCACGTTGATTTTGATTGGGATATGAAGTATCATCTAGAAGATCTTCAAGGATGATCCTGTCAAGAAAGGCCTTTTCATGTGAGAGGGAATATCATTTCTTCCACTGAGCTCACTAGAGAGCTCTCCAATGAGTTTAGAACACATATACAGTTTGATCAAAGACACAGTTTGAGTAATGACTCCAGTCACTAACATGTCTTCTACTATATCCTCAATTCTGATGGAATCTTCCTATATTTCCCTAATCAAGTGTATATAATTTGAGTTCATAAAACTCTCATCATCTGATAAGGGGTCCATTATGTGAATAACATTAATGTTCTAAAGATCAACTACTCGTCTGATGGTGATTCCATCTGGTGGGTTGACCATTGTCATACCATTTGTGGGGTGGTGCCTTTGCTTTTGAGACTATAGTCATGAAGTATAAAAAATTAAAAACCAAATTTGGATTTGGAATAGGTTTGTATTTATGTGTTTTCTTCTTTCTCTTTTTTCCATGTTGTTTTTTGGAAGACTAACTTTCATAGGATTGGGTTACCAATGGAGTCGGCTATGTTACAATAGAAGAAGTTGGGGGCATAGTCAGCTGTTGAAAATATGCTTGAAGGATAGCATGAGTTTGGTTGATCATTTTTCTAACCATCCAATCACTGAAATTCTATGCACCTTTTTTTTGTAAACTTCTTTCCATTCATTCTCCTCCCCCAGATCGGTGGTAGAGACACATGCTACTTGGGTAGGTGGCTTTCCAAACTTTACTTTCCCTGAGTCCACCATTTTTGAAGTATGTATTTGAAAAAAAACACTCCTATATTTTATGCCCCAGTACCCGATGGAAGAGGAAATAGTTTGGGAGATCTTCATCACCATATTTACTGGGTTTTCTAGGCTTTGGAAACTAGATAAAGTTTCTCTCCAATTATGAGATAAAGTAGCTGGGGAATTGGTCATTCCAGAAAGAATAGAAATTTTTTTATCATCAATATTTTTTTTTCCTATGCTATTCTTTTTCTTCCTGATGAGGTGAACATTTTTTTAATGATCAGGTGGAAGAAATACAAGATACAGTGAACAATTTGGAGTGAGAGTAGGTACGACGACATGTTTAAGTGTAACAATGGAAAAATATTCTTTCCTTGTTCTCCTTCCTTATGTTGATGGAATTTCTAGGTACGTAGTCTTAGTCTCTGCAATGGAGTCTTCAACTCTTTGAGAAATTACAGCAAGGTCCCAAAACTATATGGTGTATTTTATAGGGAAAAGTGGTGTGTGAAACTCATCGTGAAGGTTTGATATATGGATGGGCAACAAGTTTTCTTGAGGAAGCGATAGGTTTAAGGATTATATAAATCCTTTATGCTGAGTAATAAATTTCAAGACCCTTTCATTTTCCTACTATTTGTAGTTTTAAAGATCAAGGATTGTTTTCTTCTTTAATGTCGAGCTGATCTAGAAGATAAACTTTTGATGGAGGTCTTACCATCCCACAATTGACCAGCCTAACAAGCCAGTTTACTATAAAAAGGTTGGTCCCTATAGTGATCACACAAAACACCTGAGTTTCACTACCTCTTGTTGTTTAGGGGTCCCTATTATGGGATCATAGTGAGAGATAAAATGCATAAAATTCTACTCTGGGTCTCCAGAGACATTAAAAATGGGAAATTTTGGGTTCCAAAACATTGTAGGAGGAGGATTCAGATATACCCCTTCGAGGTAAGGTTTCTATTATGATTGTATTAGTGATAACCATTCCTCCATACATTCCAATTGAACCATTAGAGACTCAATAGTGTTCATGATCCCTCAAGGAATGTCACACTAAGCTAGTTCTTGAACAAGTGAAATGGATGATGGGGACATAGGTGAAGGCACCTCTGGAATCTATCGTGGGTAGACCATAGAGGCAGGCCTGTAAGGATGTGTCTAGCCCAGTTTTGGTTATGCACACAATGAAAGGAATTCTCGATCTACTACTTCAGGATCCATGTATATTGGTTGTTGGTATCCCACATTGACTAGGTGTTCTAAATCCACTTCATTCACTACGATGAACCCTCTTTATTGAGTTATTCCATTTGGGAGTGTGTGTTGAGGATACACTTGAGTATATCCAGCAGGAAGGATTCCTCTGAGTAGTTCTTCTTTGAGTATATTAAATTATTTCATCTCCTCCTATAGCTAAGAAAATATCTCCTCAAGTGAAAGGGGATTAACCTCTCTAGGATTTAAGTGAGGCACAATCTTAACCTTACCCTTTTATTTGATGGATTCCTTTTGAGAAGATAATGATGGATTATTTGAGGGGATTTCTAGATTTAGGGAAAGCCTTTAGTTCTGGGTACACATACCACCTTCAATTATTTCCTTGTGGACCGCATTATGAACCATAACTTCCTCCTCTGACTCCACCTTTGAATTGGACTTGTGTTTTGTAGGGTTTCTAGGGGTGGTATTAATGACATTAACTAATGCATAAATCATGGAAGTCATTCTATCAATGTCTTTTTAAGACTTATTTTTTCTACACCCTCCTTAAGGCCTTGTCCTATCCTTTTTTGATTCTCTAGGTTCCATTTGGAAGATGTTAATCTGAAGGGAATATCCAGAATATTCATTCATGCATGTTCATAGTGTGAGTACCGGATCAAGAGATCGAACGAACATGAAGGATCTATTCTATGGTGTTTTCCCTAATTGGGAGAAGGCTGATTTCCACTATGGAGGAGGGTTTTGAGGTGAAAAATCCCCAAACCCTGAGGGCTGGGGCTGTTCCTATTCCATTTTCAAAATTCTTTTGAACTGGTTTTCTAAAATTAAAGTTTGGTTTTAAAAAATAACCAACCCTACAAGTTGGGGTTTCTCCCAAACTATCGTGGTTACTACTGACACAGATACCCTTACGATTTTATGGAGTTTTTTCTAAACATAGGCCAAGTTTATCCTTTGGTATGCACCTAAATGACCCGCTTCTAAAGACTTGTGCACTATTTATAACATTTTTTATATTCGGTAACTAACTTCCTCTAAGTCATAGTCTTGGTCGATATTTTCCGATGTTTGATGAAAAATTCTCTCAATAGTATACTCTCTTCAGGATAGATGTTTGTGAGAGTCATACGAGGCCTATTTTTGTTGATCGTATCATCAGTAATGGAAAGAATCCTCTTTTTGAAGCTATATCATTGCATGATATAACTTTCAATGTGAGATTATGGTTTTGGAGTGCATTGAAATGTAATTATCCATGTCCACCCCATCCTCTGATATGAACAACATGTGGGGAATCAACAATCAACTTTCATAAACTTTTTAACATTCCAAGTAATGAACAATGAAGGGATCCATGCTATTTCTCTAGATTTATTGCATCTAGGAGAGCCGCCAAGTCAATTTTACATTTTATCCATTCTATTTTCTTGATGTGAATTTGATACTCGTCATAGGGTAATAATTTTCCTCTCACGTAAAGAAGACTATTCCCTATATTGAGGCAGATTTCATGCACACAATATTCTAACAACATCTCTTGAATGACATATTAAGGGGTGGATGAAGGCCAAAAAATGACTAGTATGTTTTCTTTAACTATCTGTTTTCTCATGTTTAGCATGTCACCTTCATCTTTTTTCAGAGGCTCCTCAACCTAGCCCAACCAGAGTGGACACTTTCCTGCTTCTTTATCATAAGCTGCAAGATTGGTAGGGACTTATTATTCCATACTAGATGTCTAATGGACCAATGGTGGTTCATAAAACAATTGTCACCTTGGGTTGTCTTCTTTTTGAGAAATATTTTCTCTTATCAATAACAGGGTATCAGACATGACTGGATGATTTTTTTCAAGAGCTTCATGGTAGGAGGGATTTCTCATAACTACATCACATATGGGAAGACACTTTTGATGATTTGAAACACTAATACAGAGATAATTTTTTTAGAAAATTCCATCATGGGAAGGAATACCATGGTGGATTACAGAAAGTGAAATATGCACTTTCTCTTTGATCTTCTTACCACGCGGAGGGCTACCATGACTCTTATTAGAAGATGGGCTCTCGAGACCGATCAGATTATGGTCATGAAGAAATCCTTCACGGTGAATTATCTAAATAGGACCTTTTAAATTATTACTACTACTCCCATGATTTGAAAATATGAGAGTTGGATCTTTATTTTTCCACAAATAAGTTTCTGAGGGCTTCAAGAAATCTAGCATTAATTAGAGGAAGATCATAGATCAGCACTTCAATTTATAGTTTTCTATGGTGAGGATTATTTTTGGATTCCTTATTTTGAGTGACTGAGGCCCCTTGTTGGAGGAAGTGGTTGTCATAGGTATGGGTTTGTTCCCACCTTTGAGTGGCCATTGGGATATATCGATGACCTCCGATTGGAATGGGAGTATAGTCATAATTCGATTGTCTGTATATCACAGGGGAGTTTTCTCTACGAACCTCTTGGACAAGAGAAGAGGTGTGTGTTTTTTCTAGGGTAACATTATAATAATCCACCCCATTTATGGGGATGGAGCTATGTTTCTATCCTTTTAGAACTACTATTGATGCTGTTATGATGTCTTGGTTGGTCTGTATGATGTGGGAAGAGATTTTCATCTACCCTTTCACCATTGTCAGGATATGTTTGGTGACTTTAGCAACTGAAACAGGTATATATTCTCATTATGTATATGGACCAGGGGTATTTTATTACTCTTGTCCTCCCTATCAAACTAGTGGTTGCTAACAATACTAGTATATGGGGGTAGAGAGTTGGGTCTTCCCCCTATTTTTCACTGGGACTTTCTGAATGACTTCTCCAAGTGCTGCCAGACGAAACTATTGGTAGGATTAATGAATTTAGGCATGTTTGTGTGTTTGATTATGGTTTTCCATCCACTTGGTTGGTGGGATTATTTTAATTATTTCAAATGATTCTACTGGAATGTTTGATTATTACAGGGAGGTGTGTCTTTTTTCTCATGGTTTTCTGCCAAATTTGTTTGGTGGGATTCTTTTAATTATTTTAGATGATTCTATTAGCAGGATTTCTGGGTGGGGACTGATGTTTTTTCCTACTCATAGTGGGCCAAAATATTTGGTTGGGAAGATTATTTAAGTGATTCTAGATGATTTTTTTTGGAATGTTTTCTAGGTGCAGGATGGTGTATGTTACTACTTGTGGTGTGTCACCGAATTTGAATGGCGGAATTCCTTGAGTGTTTTCAAGTGAGTCTGATGGATAAATAAATTAAGGTGGATGAGTGTGTGTGATCTCTCACAATTTTCAACAAAATTTGATCGGTGGAATTCATTTAAGGGGATAGGGGGTGTTTCCCTACTCTTTGTTGGCTGGTTGCTGCTCCAGCGGGCTGTTTTATGTGCCTGTGTTTGGATGACCTGGACTAGGGACTGTTGAGGATAAAACCCTTGTCATATTAAGGGCTCAATACCATGTATCATTGGAAATGATGACTTTTAGAAGGATCCAATTGGAAGGAACCCTATGTATTCTGGATGAGGCCTTTCATGGCCTCTTGATCCACCTCCCTAAGATAAGGGAGGGACAAGTTATTGCGTTCTGGGGATAAAATCTGAAAACAGTTGAAGATGGCAATAAATGTCATCTACTTTTGGACCATTGATCATTTATAATCAGAATAGTGGTGGGGATTTGTGAGATAGAGGGCCTATTGGGAGGCCTCCAGTATTTGGATAGTACTGTAATGACAACACTCCCGAACTATCATGTTGGAGACCCAACGTTGAGATGTTGGGTTGGTGATGGCATCCTTTTCTTGGATGAAGACCCAGTGTGAACAGTAGCCAGGGCATATGTTTGCAGAAACTAAAAGGACATCATTAGATCAAAGGGAGTTCTAAGATAAATTTCTTGAATATTAACAAACATAAACATGAATACGCCATCAAATCATCATCTCATTTAAATTAACACATGCATGATTGATTTTATTGTTTGTCCCTCTTTCATTGTGAGAAAGAAAGAGGCCTGATATGACAACCCTTATATTTATTACACATTAATTCATGATTTATTACATAAAATTTCACATAATTAAACCTAGGAGATCGATAAGTATAGCGTCTTTTTGAATTATTTACATTACATAACAATTTAAAATAAGAAAAGACATCATCTTTATTGAAAAATTCTTTAACATGATCGAACATAAAACTACATGGAATAACCTGGGGATATAGATAATAAAGGGGTGAGCTATAAATACCAGTAAGGGAATAAAAATAGAATAACATGAAGAGAATAATACATGATAGACAATAGTCATATCAAAGGTCCATAAAAATATTAGGAATCATAAAAATTAACAATCATATATGATATAACATGATAATCATAAAGGGAACATGAGAAAAATGGAAACAAATTAAAACACTGCATCATAAACATAGCTCAAGGCTAAATTCCAAGACATCATGATGAAAAAATCCCCATAAAGGAATCAGGTTCACTCCCTATCCTAACATGACATATCATGATACTAAATATTACCCAATTCATTGGAGCGCTATATAATTCTGGGTGCACCCACCACTTTCATTTGATTCTCATGCTTAAGTGTGTCACATAGAACATACAACATGGATTCATTCATCATCATATTTTATTCCATGATTAGTGATTGCAGAATACATAAATGTAATTCCAAATTCATGTAATTATAAATTTATAAAATTGAACCCCTTTGATAGTAAATGGGTATGGTATTCACTAAATAATTGTTTTGGCATGAAAAATCATGGTGAAATTTTGGCAGCTTAACGATGTCGCATAAAAATTCATAAAATGGGTTGATGATAGAAAAATGGGTCTCTAATCATTTGGAAATAAAATTAGTAGTAATAGTGATATTTAAATACATACCCCAACAGTAGTAATTGGAAATAGAATTCATAAGATAATAATGCAACTTGAATAAAGAAGAGAAGGTGAGGATCCATTACTTGATGGAGTCACTACAAATGTGAGGTAAGAACTTCTTGAGAGCTTGGGGAAACCTTGGTAGGACTCTAAAGAGGGGAATAAAGAATAAATATGTTCTACAAGGATTTTGAGTTAATATAAATGGGATATTGGGTGGGTTCATATAAAATATGAGTGGGGAATTATTTATCATTTCTCAAACATAGGTTTTAGACTCTATATAATAAAATTACCAAAACCACAAACATTCCCATTGTTTTTACCATGGTTTATGATTAATGTTATTGTTTCTAATTATTTTATAATTCCAAGGGCCTAACTTAAAAAAATAATACCCTTGCTTATGTGAAAGTGAATCATACTCTTATACAAATGATTTTAAAGCCTTAAAATATATTAATGGTTTTGGAGTATTCATAAAGGCTTTATAAAATTAATCAAATAAATATTAAAATAACATTATTTTAAATGGAGAACACATATTTGTTCATGGGTACATTTTATAGTATGTATTACATCATTTTTGGGTCATTATGATGTTATAATACACACTGTATATTTTTACTGTATTTCATTTTTACCCAAAAATTAAACTATCTTAGAAAATGATAAAGAATTAACCATTGGATAATTTATATTTTATGATTAAAAAAATAATATTCATTTTATATAAAAGATTTCTAAATATTTTAGTTTCTCTTTTAAAATAATAATCGACATTTATTGAGAAATGATGGGTTTCTTTGACAATAACAGTTTTAGAACCCTTATAAAAATTTAATTTCACTTCATGAAAATTATATAATCATTTATATTTAATAATAATTATTTATTAATAATATTTTTTTAAAATAATATTTATTTAAAAAATCCATTAATTTATAAAAATAAATTCTTTAATTGAATTTGAATATTTCCCAAAAATACTATTTATGTTTTATTGTATCAAAATAAAAATCAACAATAATAAGATGAAAATATATTAATTATTTTCTAAAAAATAATGTACACACTCATATTTATAGGTTTTTGAGATATATACCTTTAATACACTATAAAATGACCTAAGAGTAAGGTGCACTATGATGAGACTTTAATGAGGTGGTTTGACGTATATAGTTTGGGTCGTGATATCGATGAGATTGAACTTATACTATAAATGGTTTTTCTCATGGTTATGTTATTGGATATTATATTGGGATTAGTCAAGGGAAAATCCTAGATATTCTATCACCCTCACAAAATTTGATAAATGGGATTCATAGGGTACGATCCTACTGGTTGAGGCCATCACTTTATTTGTATTTTTTAGTTGTATTTTTTAAAACCCCTATATTTATACTAATCATATGGTCATTATTCAACCACTATATTTTCAATGGTAATTATTCTTATTGGTTTTTAAAATTATATAGGATATAATAAATCCAAATAAGTGCATGTTTTTTCTATAACCATATTATATAGTAAGACATTTAATTAAAACACAAAGGGTAATTTTATTTAGAACAATTTGGGTCGTTACAATCTTCCAAACTTAAGAAATTTCACCCCTTAAATTTTCATTTACCATAATAAAATATATTAGGGTAATTCTATTTCATCACTTCCTCTAGCTCCAACATCATTTCTGAAAACCTGTGGTTTCTCCGAAGCACTGACTTAGTGCATTGTTATATATCGTAGAAATTTGTCACTACGATATAATATCTTCATCGAATACTCTTCATATGTGAGATCATTCTCCAACAATACCACCTTTGGATTGAGTACATGTGAGGGATCTAGTATGTACTTTCTCAAGAGAGATACATGGAATACATCATGTACTTGAGATAAGTTAGGTGGGAGTGCTAGTCGATATGACACCACTCTGATGCGATCAAGGATCTAAAAGGGGGTGATGTATCTTGGACTAAGCTTTATCTTGTATCCAATTATCATGACTTTATTCCATAGAGATATGTGGAAGAATACCATTTCTCTAACATCAAACTCTAGGTATATTTGATGATTATCAGTATAGATATTCAGTCAAATCTGAGCATCCTTGACTTATTTTTGAATGGTATTAACCTTTTACACCATTTACTTAACCATTTTAGGACTTAGAAATTCGTGTTCCCCAACTTTATCCCAACATTGCAGGTGTTCTGCACCTCTTCCCATAAAGGGATTCAAAGGGAGCCGTTTTTATGCTTGAGTGAAAACTGATATTGTACAATTAATCAACCAGAGGAAGATGTTGATCCCATCCTCATTTTAAATAAATTGAGCATTATATCAATATGTTCTCAAGTGTTTAGATAGTCTGCTCATATTAACTATCAAATTAAGGGTGATAATTCGTAAAAAAGTTCAACTCAATGTTTAGAGCATGTTGGATATTTTTCCAGAACATTGAGGTGAATCTCGGAAGTTGATCGGATAAAATCAATAAGGGTACTCCATGCAACCTTACCAATTATCTGATGTATATATGGGAAAGTTGATCTAGTGAAAAATCCTTATTGCTACAAAACATGCCTTTAAAATCACTAAAAATGGACTTCATGAGGGCTAGAGAAGTGCTGACTACCAGAGCAATATTAAAAGCCCTTTTTTATTTTGTGCTAAAAAATCACTGATAAAGGGATCCTTTATACGTACTTTTAGAATCCTCAAGGAAGGGGTAATTTATCTATGATTTTAGAAGTTCTTATAAAGAGGTTATTTATCTATGAGTTTTGAAGCACTGATAAACGACCCCTTTATTAGTGTTTTTTTAAGAGCTGATAAATGACCCCTTTATTTGCACTAATAAAGGGGCTTGGTGCAGTGTGTTGTAACATCACACTACAACACCAGTGATGTGTTCTGTAACAGAACACCATAGTTCCAAAAACACTGAAAAATCAGTAAAATCAAGTACCAATATATAATTTAAATGAAATAAAATTTACAATGATAATACAAGAAAAAAACATTATATTATAGACATTTCAAACATTGGTTTATACAATTAAATATGTAAAAATTATTACATACATTAAAAAACATCATTATTACTTTGTCTTTTGATCCTAACCCCTTCTCAAGAAAAAAACACCTATATAAGAAAAAAAATCTTATATTAGTAAAAATATAAAGAAATAAATTAACATAAAGTGCTAATTTTAAAATAAACTTGGAGACATACAGGAACATTGTGTATCAGATTGGGTTGTGGTTGATTCTTAAACGTCATGCCATTTTTTGTTCTTTTTCAAGAATTATCTCTGTGAAAATAAACTAAATAATTATAATATAAAAATGACAATTAAATTAATTATGTATTAGTATATAGAATGATGAGAAAACAATCTAGGTTTGCTTGCTCGGTTTTTGTGATGTGATGCCTACTTTAAACTAAAATGACAATTATATATCCAAAAGATTCACTTGAAATCAAACTGGTCACACCGTGTGTCAGATTTAGGTGAGAATAATTCCTACAAACCTCAAATGATGTATGGATTGTTTTAATAAAGTATAAAAACAATCTGAATGTGCTTGTTTAGTTTTGAGTACATCGCTTTTCTTTCAGACTAAAATGTCCTTTTAAACTCTAAACACGCACTGTGAATCATACCAGTCACATCATGTATCGGTTTGATGTGATACTAATTCCTACATGTCACGAATGACTTATTAATTGTTTTCCTAAGTTATCAAGAAAATAGGATCATGTGTGATTAGTGTTTAGTGAGGGAAACATTTTGAACTAAAATATCGATTTTAAACTCTTAAATGACACATTGAGTCATACCAGGCACATCATGAATCAGATTGAGGTGAATCTAATTTATACACATTGAAAGTGATTTATGGATCATTTTCTTAAAGTATAAAAATAATAAGAATTCATTTTATCAGTTTTGATTTGGTCAGTTGTCCTTCTTACTAAAATTGATTTCAATTTTAAATAAAAAGATTCAGTTGGACTGATACGAGTCACACCATGCATTGGATTGAGGGTTGGATGATTAATAAACATATAAAATGACTTATGGATCTTCTTAACAAAGTATCAAAACAATCCAAATGTGATTTTTTGGTTTTGAGTACATCACTTGTATTGTTTTACTAAAATGTCATTTTGAACTGAAAACATGAACTTTGACTCATACCGATCACATCGTGTTTCAGTTTTATGTGCTACTAATTCCTACATGTCACAAATAGATTATGATTTTTTTTCCAAAATTATCAGTACAATTCAATCATGTTAATTTGGTTTTCATTTAGTGACACTTTTTGAACTAAAATTTTGATTTTAAACTGAAAACAAATGCATTCAGTCATACCGGGCACATCGTGTATCAGATCGAGGTTCAACTCATTCTTACACATCATAAACGACTTATGGATTTTTTCTTAAATTATAAAAACAATCAGAATGTGTTTTTAGGTTTTGAGTAGGTCAATTTCCCTTTTTACTAAAATTAATTTCAATTTGAATTAAAAAACACACTTTGAGTAATATCGATCACACTGTGCGTCAGATTGAGGGGCAGCTGATTCCTATACGTCTAAAATGATTTATGGATCTTTTTTTTATAAATTATCTATACAATATGAATATTTTTTCTTGGTTTTGAGTATATCAATTTACTAAAATATCATTTTACATTCTAAACACACACTTTGACTTGTACCGATCACATGATGTGTCAGTTTGAAGTGATACTGATTCCTACACATCAAAAATGACTTATGAATTGTTTTAATAAATTTTCAAGACAATATGAGAGTGTTTTCTCTAGTTTTAGTGAGTGAAACTTTTTGAACTAAAATGATGAATTTAAAGAGATAACAGACACATTGAGTCATATCAGGTACATTGTGAATCATATTGAGGTGTGGATAATTACAACATGTCAAAAATGACTTATGGATAATTATCTTAAATTATCAAAACAATTGGAATATGTTTTATTAGATTTGAGTATTCCGGTTTACTTTTTTATTAAAACTAATGTCAATTTTAAACAAAAATGAAACATTCTGAGTCATACCAGTCACACTGTGTATTAGATTGTGGTGATAATGATTTCTAAAAACACCCCAGTCTCAAAAAAATCCCAACTACCAATGTTACCATAGTTTAAATTGTCTTTATTTATCTAATTGTCAACATTTCATATTGACTTAATATTCTTAGCTGAAAAAAATTCTAGTTATTGAAATCCAGAAGAGTAGAGGAAGCTCATTTCCCCTATACTCTTCTATATTTGAACAAAGAAAAACGTTTTTGGACAAGAACATCAAATCAATATGCATTATTGGCTGTTTGAAAAAAGGCAGTGGAAATGGAAATCTTGGAAACATTAGCAGAAAAAAACATTTTATCTCTTTTGTGTCTTATTGTATATAGTTGAATGAAAAATATGATTTCCCAAAAGATATGTGAAAAAAACTAAATAATTATTAGATAAAACTGATATATAAATTAGCCCACAAATAGTAGATAAAATGATGAAGAAATTAATTAAATAATTAATAGGATTTCATCTTTTCATGATGGGTGTTTTCATTCTTGACGCATTTCTTTGTTTCCATTATCTTATTTATAGGCTTGAAGTTAAATCTCTCATGATCATGTGAAGCATCAAACAAACCACCCTAACTTGAATAAAAGAATCCACCTGTATAAGAAAAAAAATTCTATGAGTAATACTAAAAAATTAAACATAAATATTAATTTATACATTAATTCTATGGGCATAGATTTTACTATGAAAAAATAAAGATTGCCTTTGTGATTGAGAAGTGGAGGAAACTTAAAGGAAATTGATAAATTCCAACACTACAGGAGTGAAAAGGTTTTTATGGAGAAGAATTTTGTGGAAGTTTTGGTGAAGAAAGGCATGAAAGATGGGAAAACCAACCAACATGAACTGATTGTGATCTCCCAATGAAAGGGTCATCATATAAACTATTGATTATGTGTATTTGATATCCATACTCATCAAATTATCTTCTGAACATTCATCATTACATTCTATTGTTTGACACACATCCTCTATCTCTTGTGGACATGCACCTATGTTTCTTGAAATAATATAAGAAGTAGTCATCCATGGGATGAATAATTCCCATAGTAGTATAAAAACATAAAATAGACAAGGGATGGGTCTCAAGAAAATAATAATAATAAAATTTTGGGAGGTGAATCTATTGAGGATGATAATTGTACTGTATTGTCTTCTCTAAAAGGGGTAATGTCTCCCATTTTTGTGAATTACACCATTGGCACTAGTTATTAACTCATGGTCTTTTGAAGGTGAAATTTGGAGGGCATAAACATTTTTTTATGTGATAAAATATTTTAATATATAAAAGTTATTTCATATACATGGATGGAAATAAGATATTCCTTGGGGTGGAACCAATAAATATAGACATAAAATGATTAACACCTAATAATTATTTCTAATAATTATTTCAACATATATAGAATTTGATAACATCTATTCTATTTTTTGGAACAGGTTATGTAATAACCAAATTAATTATTTCATTTAATATTATGGGTATATCAAATATTAGAAAACATGTAAAAATTATAATTTCAATTAAAAATTGAAAAGGAAAGGAAAAATTTTTTTTAGGAAAAGAATATACTTAATAACAATAAAAGTTTTAAACATCTCTAAATTATTAATTGATAAATTGATTCTAGAATTATGTCTAGATAGTTTGAAAAAAAGAATTATTTTTAAGCATATGAAGAGTAGGATTTATAAACAAATTTCATTTTGATGACCATTATGGGTTCTATGGTGATTTTGGGCACATAATATAAAATTTTAGTCATAATTTAATAAATGATAGAAATTATGGAAGATATAGAGGTTTTAAGTTAAATTGAAGATGACCCACTCTTACATAAATTGTTTATAAGTGAGTTGAATCTTCAAAACAAATACATATTCTTTAGTTGTATACATATAAATTTATGTAATATATTTTTATAACATATTTTTATAATATACATTTTTAATATAATTGTATAATATATTTCAATATTATATTTTCATAATACATTGGAATAATATATTTGTATAATATATTTGTATAATATATATTTTTATAGTATAATATATATTTTTATTTGTATAATATATATATATTTTCACAATGTGTTTGTATAATTTATATCTATATTATATATATAAATTTTTATTTTTATAATATACATGTGTGTATCTATATATATATATATGTATAATATATAATATATATTATATATTATATAATTTATAATATGAATATATATCTATATTTTTTATATATTAGTTTATTTTTCAAATTTGTACATATAAATATTTATCATACTTATATATGTAATGTGATCCCTAGAGTGTCAAATATAAAGAGAAACACTTCTCAATTTATGAATCATCCTTATAGGAGAAGCAACTGCCTCCAGTGGGATAAAGGATTCAGAGGGTTGTCATATTATTAAATGGATAGGGTGGAATTTTTATGTTTATTGATAAGCCCCGTTAAAGAGTTGTAGATGATAACATAAATAATCAGAGTAGAAGGGGGTAATCCAAATCACCCTAGAGGAGTGATCCAGCCACAAACATCAAAATGAAACTGGAAAGCCCCTCCTTGAGATCCCAAATGATCGAGTAAACATTGGTAGAGATATTGAAATGGAGATAAAGAGAGAGGAGCAGCAACCACTCCATCATTATCAAAATGAAACTAAAAATTGTATTCGTGAGACCCAGAGTGATGCTCCAAAATTAGGTTAAAGCAGTATCAGGAATTGGAATTAGGGCCATCCGATCATATGGATGATAAATGAAATGAATAAGAGTATGCGAAAACTATGATACTAATTTTTACAGGCTTGGACTCATTGTTGACCTTAGGGATATGCCAACTGTAAAGAAAGAATGATGAAAAAACATTGAAAAATAAGAAATAAATGAGTAAGGAGGATGAGGAGAAATAAGATACCTTGGATTGAATCTTTGAATCATTTGAGAGAAATTAGAGATATCAAAAACCTGGAAAATGTTTGAGCCTTGGATTCATTCAACCCTTGAATCATTCGAGCTTTGGATTTGAGCATTGAAATTTGTCGAGCATTGTATTTGAGCCTTGATTCGAGCTTCGATTCACTGAGGAGGAGCACTAAAAAAGGGAAGCTTATGCAGAATTCTTCAATATCATGATGAGTTTACGGCTACTTAGGGATATTTAAATAGATTAGGACACTTTTGTCAGTGCTTCCAAAAAAGCACCAATAAAGATGTCTTTTATCAGTGCTAAAATAAATAGTGTTGATAAAAAAAATATTTATCAATGCTAAAAAAGTGCTGTTAAAAGCACTCTTTACCAGTACTAATGTTTTAGCACTCATAAAGACGGCTTTTATCAATGATTGTTCAGCACCCATAAAGATTCCTTTTATCAGTAGCACTAATAAAGGATTTATAGTTATAATTATAAATAAAAAATTTGTAAATATATTTATAGAAATATATATATATATTTAATAAATATATATAAATATTAATATAGTAAATATATTATTTATTTAAATATATTTATTATAATTTTATTATTATTCATTTATAATTATATAAATACATTTTTAAAAAATAATATTTATATCATTATATATATTTATATATATATTTAATAAATAAATATAAATATTAATATAGTAAATATATTCATTATTTCAATAATTTTATTATAATTTTATAATTATTGAAATAAATATAATTACTTATTTATAATTACATAAATACTTTTAAAAAAATAATGTTTATTTATATATAATTATAAATATATAAATGTATAAAAATAGTAAATATACATTTATAAATATATTTATTTATTAATATATTTTTTCAAATATATTTTTAACATTATTAATGAATATTTAATCTTAAGTGCATATATGTTAAAAATGGGTGAAGTTGAATAATTAAAAATTAGTAAACATTTACAATATTGAAAAAATGGATAATTTTTATTAATTAAATATAAATTATTTAAAAAATGGATATATATTGAAATAAATATTAATACATAATGAAAATATTAAAACATAGTAAGTAAATATATATAAATTAAATAATATAAATTGATTAAAATCTAAAAAAATATATTTGTGTGTGTGCTTCTATTTTATATAAAAATGCATTAATTATGTATATGTGAAATTATTATAACACATGTTAGATCAATGTTAAATTGAAAAATCAAACAATATTAAATTTATTTATTTTTATCAATTATAATTTAAGTAATAAAAATTTTAATATATTTTTTAATAAACTCATTTTTATTTAATTATTTATTTTTATTTGAACCTTTATGAGTGCTAAAAAATTTTGATAAAGGATATGATTATGGATGCTAAAAATAAAGCACTAATAAAGGGTTCCCTTTATCAATACTACAAATAATGCACTAAAAACGGGTGCCTTTTATCAGCCCAAAAAAAGTGATGATAAATGGATCCTTTTATCAGCACTCCAAAAAGTGTTGATAAAAAGTACCCTTTATCAGCACTTTTTTTGTGCTGATAAAGTGAAGCTTTATCAGTGATTTTTTCTAGCGCTGATAAAGTCCAAGACTATTAAAAGATTGTTTTTTAGTAGTTCCTATCGATTCACAATGAAATGTACAGTCTTTAAAATATGACTCACCATAACCCAGACATCATTGTTTCTTTTAGATGTATTTGAATGTCCGGTGTCAAAGTCCATGGTCATTTTTTTCCAGTTCCAGGTAAGTATGGGTAATGGTTGCATCATCCGCTTATATTTTTTCCTTTCTGCCTTTAGTTACTTATATACAAAACATCTTGATATATATTCTACAATCTACCTCTTTATATTTTCCCACCAATAGTGTAATCAAATATCTCGATACATCTTTGTGCTTCCAGGATGGATAGAGAAGGTTGAGCTATGTGCATCATCCAATAACTTCTTCTTTAACTCGGGATTTGATGGTACACTTAGTCTTGACCTGAATCATAAAACAACTTCTTCATTAACATTTAACTCAAAATATTTCCCTTTTCTTACAGCTTCCACTTTCTTCTAAATTCCAACATCATATCTTTGAGTATTCTTTATCTTCTGTAGAAGGGACGATTGAGAAATCATTTGTGAAAGGATTGATGATGTTTGTTTTTTATGAACCCCATTTCTATCCTTTACAAATATGAGAAGTTCAGATCCCCCTGAATTCCAATCAATGATATATTTTCCAAATTATTTCAACTTAGATCTTACACCACTTTATTTGCTTTTCTGGGATGGTAGTTAATTGAGAATTCATAGTCCTTGATCAGTGATAACCATCTTCATTGGTGCATATTCATCTATTTCTATGTGAATATATACTTGAGACTTTGTAATCTATATATATTTCACACTTCTCCCCAAGGAGATAATGCCTATATATTTTCAAATAGAATATCACTACTTCCAACTCCAGATCATGCATTGGGTAGTTCTTTTCATGATTTTTCAACTACCTTGAAGCATATTCTATGACTTTATAATTCTTCATTAACATATATCCCAATCCCTTCTTTGAAGAATCACTAAATACTATGAAAATTTCTCCACTTATAGGTAGTGTTAGCACAAGAGAAGTGATAAACCTCTTTTTCAACACTTTTAATATATCTTCACATTCATCATTCCATGGAAACCTAACTCCCTTCCGAGTAACATCAGTTAGAGGGTTTTACAATCATGTGAAATTTCCCACAAATCAATGATAGTACTCAACTAATCTAAGAAAAATATAGATATCTATCATAGATTTTGGCCTCGACCATCCTTCAATATCTTCTATCATTGAAAGGTACACATATATCCCATTTCTTGTAATGATGTTCCTTAATAATGAGGTTTCCTTCAACCAGAACTTAGATTTTGTATACTGGGCATAAAGATTCTCCTTTAGTAAGGTCTTTAGGACAATACTCAAATGCTCCTCATGCCCCTCCTTTATTTTAGAGTATATTATAATATAATCTATAAATACTACCAAAAATTTATCGAGGCATTCTCTAAATACTATGTTAAACAATTCCACAAAGATTTCTAGAGCATTTGTGAGCCCGAATGACATTACTATGAACTCATAGTGCCCATACCTTGTATGAAAAGTAGTCTTGGGGATATCCTCCTTCTTCACCCTAAATTTTTAATATTTAGACCATAGATCTACCTTGGATAATTATTTTTCTCCACTTAGTTGATCAAAAAAGTTATCAATCCATGGAAGAGGATACTTGTTCTTTATCTTGATCTTGTTGAGCTCACGATAATCAATAAAAATGCACATTGACCTATACTTATTCTTGATAAATATGACTGGTTCACACCAAGGTGAAGTACTTGGGTGTTTGAACCCTTTATCTATATTATTCTATAGTTTTTTTTTTCTCCTCAAATTCCAAAAAAAAAACCATTTTATATAGAGTCTTGGATATTGGTAACACCCTAGGTATAAGCTTGACTGAAAATTAAACCTCTTAACTAGGAGGAAGACCAGAAAATCATTTAGGAAACACATCTGTGTATTCCCTTAGAATGGGCATGTCTTCAAGGATGATTATTTCCTTAGAATAAATAATTTTATCTATATACACTTACTCATAGGTTAATAATATCCATGCTTGAGTTGTTGGTGATAAGAAGATTCATCCTCCTCCTTGTACTTGTACATAATTGGAGGACTATTCACAATACAGAGAGTGATTTCCTTCTCGTTTCCACTTTTTTTGGCTCTATATAGGTAAAGCCAATCGATACCCAGAATTGCATCAAATTTCACCAAAGGGTTTATAAAAAGGTTTACTTGAAAGTTCAGCCCAAAAAATGTGTTAGAAGAGGATCTATATACTTGGGATGAAATAATTTCCCCATTTTCCATTTTCAATGACATCTCTACTTCCATGCTATGTGGTGGTGTTTGAATAGTTCTAATAAACATTCAGGATATGAAGGAATGTGTATAACCAGAATCAAAAAGTATGTTCGCTATTCTTGAAGGTATAACAAGCATACCTAACAACACTTCAATGTTAGGATCCACTTTAATGGTTTTGATGGAAAGAACTCGCACTTACTACCTTGGAGGTTGTTGGTTGTCTCCAAAAACCCTTAGATTAGTGTATTGGTTTGCAAAGTTCCCTGGTTCCTTGTAGTTGAAGAAATGAAAAACACACTAAGGGTTAACTTGATTATTCCTTTCCTCTTTCTCATTAGCGGGTTTCTCTATTCAGTTGTTGTTATCTTGGTTTCCTTCCTTCCCACACCTAAAGAATTTCTTCATTCCCCTTAGGCAATTTATAGGGTGATTCTTTCCACACCTTTGACAAGTGGGATGTTGAAATTTCTTATCACCTTTAGATTTCTCTATCATACCACCATAATTAAACTCCACTTTTGGATTCTTATCCCTGTGATACCCTTGAGATTATCTTATCTCTAATTTGACTTTGAGGGAACATCAGACAATTTCCTCATATCTATTAAAGTCTTAGATCACTGGGACTTTTCATAGACTATGTTTTATCTCACCAAAGAAGCATTGAATGTTGCATTCGATGGTAATGACAAAGAAAGAGGTTTATCATAAAAGTAATGTGAATTTTTCCTTATATACCCCAATAGATTCATCAATTTTTTTCTTTGGGACAAGGAAATCCCTTTCCATTATAAGTTAGAGAGTGCGAGGAAAATATTTATTGAAACACATTTTCTAAAATTCCTTCCACCCCATCACTTGGATCTCTTCCTTAGGCTATGTATTTTTGATCAATGTACACCAAAGATCATATTCTCCCTCCATTAGATAAAAAACCAGTAGAACTTTATCTTATTTGTAATATTGAAGGATGGAGAATATCTTCTCAATAGAGTGAATCCATTGTTCTATGATTAAGGGAACAAATTTTCCATTTAATGTCAGAGGCCTTTATCACATAAAGGTATCAATCAAAGATTGTTATCTTTAATGGGGATTTAGATGCACCTCATGATCTAGGTTTCTATTCATAACATAAGTCATCTAAGAGAGAATCATCATAATTTTTTTGACTCCTACTCCCATCGGGTTGGGCATCTCATTGGGGTAGTCATCATATTTCCCTTTGCATTGATTGTTTACCTAATTCCTCCTTTTTTATAACAATTGGATAAAATAAAGGAAAATTAGGGATAATTATTTCTGAACTATTAAACACATATAAGGTAATCCAATTATATAAAAGAGATAACTTATAAATTACATGTATTTCATTAATTTATGAAATTATAGGATTTAATCTATATTATCCATTATCTATTTACTAAAATCTATTTTTATGAGTATTTTGTGTTCACTTAATAATGGTTCATATTGATAATATGAATTTACCAAAGTATAAAATTCGATATTGTCAAACTAGGTGTACAATAAGGCCCATTTTCGTGCACCAATTCTCGGTCGAGTCTTACTTAACATGATGTTTTTGGGTTTTACCCCTATATACATCTATTCCAGATCCACATTCACTTGTAGTTTTAAGATAGGGATTTATTTTATTGATAAATCAAATATTATATACTTACAAAAAATTTAGGGATATTTTCTTACACTTACTCTTATCACCAAGTCTTTTTCTATATTTTTCTAATCTTAATCCAAAAAATAACTAAACTTTTCCTTTGATACACCTATGACAATCCATCTCTTTATTATACATTAATTCTTGATTTATTATATAAATTAACACATAATAAAACTCCGAAGATCGATAAGTCTAGTGTATTTGGGAATTAGGTGCATTACATAACAATTTAAAATAAGAAAAAAATCATCCTTATTGAAAACATCCTTAATATGCTCACATTTAAAATTTCATGGGATAACCTAGGGACTTGCATAAGAAAGGGGTGACAAATAAAACCTAGTAATTGAATAAACATGGCGTAACATGAAGATAATAATACATGTCAGACAATAGTAATATACAAGGGTAATAAAAAGATTAGTAATCATAAACATGAACAATGGGGCATGATATGGCATGATAATCATAAAGGAAACATAAGAAATGTGGAAACTTAAAACACCACATCATAAACATAGGATAAGGATAAATTTTAAGACATCATGATGGAAAAAGTCCAATATTGGAATCAGGTTTACTCTATGTCCCAACATGACATCTTATGAGACTAAACATTACCCAATTCATGGGAGTGCTATATAATTTCGGGTGCACTCATCACTTTCATTTCATTCACATGCTTCAGTGTGCCACATAGATCATACAACATGGATTCATTCATCATAATATTTTATTCCATGATCAAGGAGTGTGTAATAAATACATGTATGTCATAATAAAATAAGTATATGTGTATAAAAGTGAACACCCTTGATAGGAAATTTGTATGGTATTCACTACACAATTTTTTTGGCATGGAAAATCATAGTGAAATTTTTGCAGCATGACAACATCACATAAAAATTCATAAAATGGTTTGATGAGAGTGAAATGGATTTCTCATAATTTGGAAATAAAATGGGCAGTAATAGGGAAATGGAAATACATATCACAACATTAGAAATTGGAAATATAAGGCATAAGATAATAATGAATCTTGAATAAAGAAGAGAAGGTGAGGATCCCTTACTTGAGTGTGTGACTCCAAATGATTGGAAGGAACTTCTTGAGAGATCGGGGCACCTTGGGTGGACTATAGAGAGGGGAAGGAGGAGTAAGGACATTCTCCAAGGATTTTGAGTAAATAAAAATGGGATACTGGGTGGGTTTAAATAGGAAATGAGTGGTAAATTCTTTATCTTTTCTCAAACTTAGGTTTTGGAATCTAAAATAAAAAAACAAAAACAAAAAACCTTCACATGGTTTTTCCCATGGCTTCAACCAAGTGGGAGAGGTTTTAATTATTTTATAATAAAAATGGATAAACTTAAAAAAATAATACCCTTGATTATGTGGAGGTGAGTCATACTCTTAAAGAAATTATTTTAATACCTTCAAACATATTAATGGTTTTGGAGTATTCATAAAGGATTTATAAAAATAATAAAATAATATTAAAATCACATTATTTTAATGGGAAATCGTTGATTTGATTTTGGATGGATTTTATAGTATTTATTACATCATTTGTGGGTTTTTATGATGTCATAATACACATCATATATTTATAACATATTTAATTTTTACTTGAAAATTTGAGTGTCTCAGAAAATGAAGAAAAATTTCACCGTTGGATAATTTTGAAATTTTGATTCTAGAAATAATATTCATTTTATCTAATTTTTTTTTCTAAATATTTGTTTTTCTACTTTTAAAATAATAACCAACATTTATTTTGAAATGAGGGGTTTTTTACAGTAAAAACATTCAAACCCATATAAAAATTTCATTTGACTTTAGAAAAATTATATAATTATATATATTTAATAAATATAATTTATTAATAATATTTTATCAAAACATTTTTTATTTCAAAAATCAATTAATATATCAAAATAAATTCCTTAATTTAATCTGAATATTTCCAAAAAATACTATTGTGTTTTATTATATCAAAATAAAAATCAACAATAATAAGATGATAATATATTCATTATTATATACAAAATAATATACATAATCATATTTCTAGGGTCTTGATACATATCTCTTTAATACACCAGAAAACACCCTAAGAGTTAGGTCCTTGATGATGAGACTTTCATGGGGTGGTTCAGCATACATCATTTGGGTTGTGATCTCAATGAGATTGAAATTATACAGTAAACAATTTCACACATGCTTAATTTATTGGATCTTAGATTTGGATTAGTGAAGGGAAAATCCTAGAGATGTTATCTCCCTTATAATCTCTAATAAATGGGCTTCATAGGGTACAATTCTACTATTTAAGGTCATCACTTTGTTTTTCTATTCCAATTGGATTTATTAAAACCCTATATTTAAACTATTTATATGATCATTGTTCAATGGATATATTATCAATGATAATAATTCTTAATGGTCTTTCAAATTCAATAGGATATAATAAAACAAAATAAGTTCATGTGTTTTCTATAACCATATTAAATACTAAGACATTTAATTAAAACACAAGGGGACATTTTATTTATAATAGTTCGGATCATTACACCTAACAAGTAGGTGACATTTTCATATGAGTTAAGGATTCATATCAGGTTCACCATTCTTTGTTTTTGACAGAAATGTTTCACCTGAAAATCGATTACATAGGATTGAGTTTTATGCGATTACTCTTACAGCTCCACTATTTATGAATGTTTTCCAATAGATTTATTCTTGGAACTAAAAACACCCAACAATTCTATCTTAATAAGGGACCTAATTTCCAAAGGTATGCACTCATTGGGAAGTTTGGACAATGATGCTTAGGAACTCACATTGGTTGAGAGGATGGGATTTCGGGCTCATCACACCCTTTTTGGGGGGAATTTTTTCCTACACCGGGACACTCTTATAGATTTAAGATTCATTTGTGAATATTTCATTAATTCCCAAGTATGACGTGGGTCAACCATGAAATAAAAATAAATTACTAGAATGTGGGTAACTTTGAATCACCTATATATATCCATGATTATTCATCAATGGAGATATTTGTATGTATATAAGGTTCTCCATCAATGGTATCCTCTTATGTACTGAGTATGGATTCTTTATTCTATTATAATGAAGATGGTTTTTTAGCCACATAGTTGGGTGCTTTGGAGTTGTTTTGATATTGGGATCAGACCCATGAATGGGATTCCTACATATCCTTGTGAAAGGATTCAGAACCCACATAGTTTGGTTCCATTTAATGGGGAACATCATACCTTTTAAGGTCACATGAGAAGGAACAAACTGTACAGTTTAACGTTATGCGACGAGGATATCCAGAAAAATAGTGCCTAGAAAAATCATCATGTGCTACTTATACCGAAGTATCCCTAGGAACCTAGAAGGGATATGGACTCCCAGATTGAATGAGACTCTACTAGGAATGTGACCCAGAGATAATAGGGTTTATTTTGGGTCCTGGGTTTGGACCTTAGGGAGGATTCCTATATATCCCATTTGGATAGAAATCTAATCCCATATAGTTCAGTGGTGAGGGCCCATGCCTATAAAGGACTTCAGGTTTTTCTCACAGGGGTATATGTCCCTTTGAGAGGATTTGGATTAGGTATTACTCTTATAGAGGATGACCTATGAAAGGGTCCATGAGGAATGTGTTAAATCATAGTTATTTAGAGGCTTTTTTGGGGCTTACACATAAAGAGGAGGCCCATAGATGAGTGTGAGAAATAAGAGGAAACAATAGATCTGAAAAACCACTCAATCCTCTTTGACATAGTGGAAGAGGATAGGATGATGGGAGAATAAAAAAGGGGCTTGGATGTTCATGTTCCCTATCTATTTCATATCCAATATAGTCACATCAGAATATCCATCATGAAACAACCTGGGAGTAAAAGAGAAGAAATGGGGACATCTCCCCCATGAAAATCTAGGGGCTTACTTCAGGGGGGTTCCATAAAATTTGTTCAAATGTATGGGAGAAGGAACTTATTATATGTCTAAAGTAAATGAAAGGTCGATCCTCCCCATCCCCACATAGAACCTGAGGCTCTAGGTCTTAGAGATGACTAGGAAAGAACATGGTCCTAAACCTAGTACCCAAGATTAGGAAATCCTCAACAATAGCCCCGGGGTCAGGTTTCTCATGACCATAGGAATTAAAACTCAAATTTACCCGAAGTACCCTAACCAACAGGTAGGAAAATTGAAAGAAAACTTGTATTGTAGGAATGTATACCCAAATGAGAGACATGCTAGTGTGACTCTTACAATGGGTTTTCATGTCCAGAGGCTTCTGTGGAGGTTTAAACTTGGTCCCTCTCTGATAAGGGATTCAAAGTAAGAGGATCCCTACCATTGGTGGCTTGGAAGAAGGCTTACAATGGGGGCTTTCACAGGTCCTGTATTAGAGAGAAAAAGTTCGAGCAGGGCCTAGGAGGAACTAGAAACTCTTCATATTTTGGGGAATATGCCTGTGTGATCTGGATATGCCTTGGGTAATGGACCACCTAGGCAACAACACATGGTAAAGGATTTATCCTAACCACCACGAGTCTCCCTAGGTGTCCCTAGATGGGCCTCTCATAGGTATTTGATTAGGGAGGGGCCTCACATAGTGGATTTTTCACTAGGGGAGAAGGGGTTCTCTTGTAGGTGTCTTGTGTTTTAGAACCTAAAGGGATTTTGACCTCACTTATCCACCACAATTATTTCTTATCTCAGGTTTTAAAGATCTACCTAAGTAATTTTTGGAGACCAGGGTGAAGGGGATGCATGACCAGATCTTGGAGGATTCTTCTAATTTCCAGTTGTGAAAATGAGGACCCCTAAGGCTCTATTTATAGGAAAATAGGGAACCCTGGTTGAATGAGGTTTCTTGTATAGGTCCTAGGAATATCTTCACGACACAGGTGTCCCAATTAGGGGTGTCTTTCCTTTCAGTGCTATGCATGAGGGATATGCAGTCCTTCTTATGCATAGGGGTGTGTGTGCAGGTCGGTTTGGGGAAGTCCCTTTAATTATTATTTGGTATATTCATTGTTTAACATTCTTAAGGTGCTCTTAATAATCATTTAATCCTTCTTGACAAAATAGAGTGTCAAAATGTACTATTTTAGTTATAGTTTTTATGTATGTATTTGATATTTTATTTTTAAAAAATGTATTGTGGAATCCATTGTGTGGTTCTTTCCTAAGGGAACCAATTATATTAAGACTTACCCATATTTAAAATAAAATTCATAATAAAAATATCTATGTTATACCAATTTCATGATTTTGATCCAATAATTACATGTGATGGCTATCCATGATGGATAGTCTTGGATTCTAGGGGTCTGCGGTCAAATCTCATAGTGCATGTGATATGATTATTTCCAAAGGGAGATAAATCAATTTGTCTCCTCGTATGATTCAAATATTAACATCTTATTAGTGAAATTATTTTAATATCATGGAATAACCATGGTATAAACATATGGTATTATTAGTATAATTCACTGGTATGAAATAAAGTCTGTACATTTGATTATGATGGTGTCCTGGTTAGTACACAATGACTTGAATTACATGGGTATTTTGATTATTACTACTTTGAAAATATACTCAAATATATTAATTGTTGTATATTTTTGGGTCCATGTAAGAATTTAATTTTTTATTTTTATACTCACTCCCTATACAAGAGTATAAGTGGATATAGAGCTCTTATATTTGAGATGCAGGTGAGGGAAAAGGACTAGTAACATATACTAGTGTTTGTGTAGCTCAGTGGAGATGAGTTGATGTTATCAAGGTAGTGTAGGGGACCTTTTTTCATTTTTAAATTATATTTTAAATTTTAAATTAATATGTGGTAATTTAAAAGTTTTTAAGAAGACTAATTTCATCCTCACAAGATTCATCTCCCAAATAGTTATTATTTCATTTTGTGTATTGATACTTATCTCCCATCTCTTCTATGTTTCATGAAATACTTTGAGCAATAGTCATCCAAAATGATCACAAGTACCCGTTATGAGATGACTACTACTCAGATTATTTCAAGAACATATGTGAATATCCATAAGAGATGGAGGATGATTCTCAAGAAAAAAATGAGATAATAACTATTAGGGGGATGAAGATGAGGAGGATGACAATTGTATATAACTTTTTCCTTTGGATGAATCCAGAGGATAACACCTACCATTGTGGATTAATTATTTTCTTAAATTCAATTACCCATTTACTTCAAAATGGATACAGACTAATCATTTAACAAAAGAGTATAAATATGGAGTTAAAGATTTCATCAAGTTTTCAATAGAGTATTCATACAACCCTTCTCAAATCCTTTTTCTATGTTTATGTTGTTGTTATTCATGAAAAATTAAATGTTTGACTACTCTATAGAAAATGGCTTCTTCACATGATGATGTAACCAATCTTGAGGAAGAATATATTGTTAGTGATAAACTAAGGAATTATTCGGGGATCAACAACATGTTGATGAAAAAACAAAAACGACACAACATCATAGTGTTGAATACAATTATAAAGGAAAGAAGTCAATGTATAAAATTTGAGGTTAGTTGGAATCGACGTGACCAACTTATTGAACCAAAAAAGTCAAAGTTCATTAGTTATGTTAGGGTCACAATGTGGATGAATGCGCCCATTGATATTGATTCATGGATCCATGTCTCGCCTGTAATGAAGTAATCCCTTTGGAAATATATAATGATAATGTTACAATATACTTTCTCTATTTTCCCAAAAAACTATATAATGAAACATTGATTTAATTTTCATTATTCCTTAAAGAGTTTATTTATTTTAGAATATTTTCATAATAGATTTTTTTAATGGCCACAGGAAAAGACTCAAGAGGCTTCCAGACTCTTATTACCAAGTTACATCTTAGGGATGTTTAGGGGAAGGTAAATCCACACCCACCAGTTAGTGATGCACACATTATAAAACCGGAAACATGGACTGCTTTCATCAATCATCAAAATGAGAAATCATTTCAGGTGAATTATAGTCGATAATATATTATTTGAGATTATTTATTTTAGCCAATTTGTTTCAATGTTATTAATTTATGAAGTGGAAAAAGAGTTCTGAAAATAAATAGAATTCATCAAAACCAATGTACCCCTATCACAAAGCAAGGATGGGGTACGATTCACTTGAGAAGAAATTGGTATGAATTTTAAATCCATAAGAAAAGTTTAATGTGATATAAAACAACCTATGTTTATTTTTTCATGATAATATTGATGAATCAAAATTTTAATCCACTTCCATCCCATGTCATGTGCTATGGAAGGAGTCCCACGCTAATAAGGAGGGTAAACTAGTTGATGAAAACAAAAAAAAGTATAGGAAACATGTGTAATTATGAAATAATTATAATTTGTTATGATTTATAAAATTATTATATAAAAATATTTATTTATGTTTAATTTTTTAATATGTTTTATACACAAGAATCGAAATAAACCATACAGAAAGAAAAACTACATTCGGTAGCTTTGATGTGGCCATAATAGTATGACCACGTTAGAGGATTAGGTTTTGGAGTGTCTTATAAAACATATTTAGGGAATATAAAACCACATAAAGATACATATAATATGATGAAACAATTTTAGATAGAAATATACTCACTGTAAAATATTATTTTCCATCCTGGTATGGTAGATTGATGTATGAGAAAGAATCAAAGCAAACCAGTGGTGGAACAAAGGTCCACACATAAACCAAATGAACCAACTAGTTTTGAGGCTAGTCATTCCCCCAAACCACATACCTTACCTAAGGTAGTAAATTTTTTCATTAATCTATCTCTTAAATTTGGATTAAATAAATTTTGATAACATTATATTACTAAAATTCTATAGGGTACAATTGTATGTGATTTTTATCTTTCAACACCCATGCACCCCCTTATTGCAAGGGTTATGGTGTATAATATACCAGGTGACAAGATACACCATAAAGACCTCCCAAATGATCACATTAGAGTGGAAATTATGTTATCTCATGAGCTGACTGCTAAGTTGTATGTTCCACTTGATGATCCAAATATTACAATAGTCAATGATGCTTTTGAAACTTTTATATCATGACTATCTAAACTTATAAAGATGCATGAGGCATATCTTTAACAAATTTTTTTGTATTAAAAAACCTATAACGGTTAATGAAAAATGGTCTGAAGTGAGGTATGATATTACAAATGGATAAAGAAATGTGGAAATAGAAGGTCAGATCAAGACAATCTAGTGAATCAACCAAGAAAACAAAATGACCTTCCGAGAGTACCTTATCCCTCCAGTTAGAGAGAAACATTTATTATCATTACAACTTCATGAAGTGACCACTTTTGAAGATGAAAATATGTATTAAATTCTATATGAAAAATAAATATATTGAACGTTCATGATAGACATAATTGGTTCCGAGACTATAAATGAGATTCTCATGCATGAATGATTGGGAATCTCCGTTGTTAATACATACATAAGGTACATTTTTATAATACATTTTTCCAAATAGTGAGATGATATTTTCATTAAAGTTAATAACTATTCATATTTTTATAAGAATTTATATTACTACTATATAAAGGGAAAACCATGTGAATCACAATTTAGATCCATTAATCTATGTATAATTTCTATGGAAAAAATTACTTTGGATAAGGAAAAAATTGAGAAGAAAAGAGATGAGATACTCGAAGAATTTGAGCAAACAATATCAAACAACATAAACTTTTTGATTCCTAAAATGAAAAATTAAAACTCTAAAATCTAATCTCATACAATATATTTTTAAATTTTTCATTAATTGTTTGTTTTTAGGTTGTACTGGAAGCTAATCATAGTCAATCTGGATATCCCAAATATTTTTTTGGATTCGATGCATTGATATCCAAAAAAATACCACACATGATGTGTATTGTGAATTTCTAATACATTGAAATCAATATTTTATAGATAAATTTCAAACTATATATATCAATCTGTGTTTTTAACAAGAATTTTGTGATGATAGGGTGGTTTCTAAATATAGTCTAAATCAAGGCATGAAGCCAGTGTTTGAACAAATAAATCTTGTGGATTAATAAAAGTGGAAACAAAATAAGGTATATATAGAAATATTTCACTATTAAAACATATTTTAAATAAATTTACTTTTTTTCAATGTTTTTGTAGTGTGCAAATCCAGATAATGGAAACGGTTGTGTATATTATGTTTTCAAATTTATGAGAGAGATCATAAAGCATGAAAATACCAATATCCACTGATAGGTAATTTTTTAAGGTAATTACAATTTCATTAAATATATTTCCTAAAACAAAATCTATATTTTCTCAATACTTGTTGACGCTCCTTTCGTCACAAAATCTAAAGATTGGAAAATGGGATTATCTTAACTCAAAGTGATTCAACCTTTGGACAAATATAAAAAATTGACAAAGGAAGGAATAAGAAGAATGTTGCACAAGGGTCACACAAGTTCTACTATGGTCACGCAAGTACACTTGCGCAACGCAAATGGTCGCACAAGTATACTTGTGCGACCTAAGTGATAACCGCCCGAGGTCTTCTCCAGCCTATAAATAGACCCTGTGGGCCCCCCATTTAGAGAAATTTTTTCCAGAAACTCAGATTTGAGCTCCCAGCGCCCTAGTCTCTTCTCAAAGCTTCCAAAACACTTCTAAGGTAATTTCTTACCTAGAACGGAAGATCTAAAGAGTGGGAGGAAGGACTAAGTGTTGAAACTCATCAACACTTGCGTGCCTGAGTGGCCATCCCTTAAGGGAAATGGTCACACTTGCACGCTGGCTAACTCCTTCAACAGAACTTGCGCGCCACTCTTCTGGAAGAACCTCAAGAGGATTCTAAAGGCTTTAAACAAGAGTCGCTCAAGTATTACCCTGGTGGTTAACCGTCACGCAAGTACCTATGTGTCACACAGGTATACCTGCGTGACCAGGACTTGCGCGCCCACGCAGTACCTGCGTTCTTGCTAGGACTTGCACACCCCTACCTTTTTTGGGTGCCCTTCTTGCCCATTTCACCCCTCTTAAGCCATTCCACCTCTCCTATTCAAGATTCAATCTTCAAGACACTCTTCAAAATCCATTTATGGCATGATTTCTTGATTTGACTTCCTTATCTGAAGGAAATTCTGTGGAATATCTCTCAAAAACTAGTGATTTACACATATTTATGTCACTAAAGATTGAGATTTCATTCATTCAACCTCATCCTTTAAGATGAGAGAACTCATTAACCTAGGCCTCCTTTTCAAGAATAAGCCCCAGTCACAATTCTTAATATGGGCCTCCTTTTCAGGATTAAGCCCCACTCATAATCATTAACCTGGGCCTCCTTTTCAGGAGTAAGTCCCAGTCTCAAATATGGGCATTCTCTTCAGGAGTAAGCCCCAAGTCCCTTAATTTTTCAAGTCTCTTAACCTGGGCCTCCTTTTCAGGAGTAAGCCCCAGTCTTAATTTCTCTTAACTTGTCCTAATTTACCTTTGATCTGGGATTCCTTCTCAGGAGTAAAACCCAATCATAAGTCCTATCCTAATTTGGGCCTCCTTTTCAGGAATAAGCCCCAAGTTAGAGTACTCAAATCTCCATGAAGCACATATACCTTTATGGACCCTCTTCCTAGATTTCTTCCCTGAAGTACATCCTAATCTTCATTTATTTGGGCAGTCATACATACATAAGTCCCACATTATTTCTTATGATTGCATCTTTCATGGCACAATTGTCTGATTTTTACCAATACCTCTTGTTTCTCACACCGTGCATGACTCACGTGATCTTAGAGGGTAAAAGTAATTATGAAATCCTTCTTTGATACATCAATCATAAACATCATACTCCCTTACTCGAACTACGTGGGTTCTGATTCCTTTTCTAAACAAAGGATATGTAGATATCCCATCTGTGGGTTCGATCCCAACTCTAAAATAATCTATGTCATTCTGAATGACAATAAACTTCAAGTGCCCCACTGAGTGGCTTTAAAACCAGCATGGTCATCATAATTACCAAGAGACTTATATATAAATGTGTCGAAGGATACCATTGACCAAGAATCTCTAATAAATACAGATGATTCTCTATCGATGAAGAACCTAGAATACATATAAAAGATTCTATAAATTTCCTACATATTTAATCATTGATTTTCAGATCTGAAGGAAAGATCATTTTATACTTGGTAATGTAATAAGGATTCAAGAACATAACTTAAATCTATAAAGAGATTCACGGAGTAGAAAATAATTCCCCTAAAAAGGTGTGATGAGTCCGACCTCCCATCCTCTCAACCAATGCAAATTTCTAAGCCTCATCATTCCACAAACTAATGATCGCCTACCTTTGGAAAGTAGGTCCAAATGGATGTGGAATAATTGGATGTTTCTGGTTCTATGAACAAACCCGTTAGAAACTGATTGGAATGTTTGAACCTTCAATCAAGGAGTTCATCCTCAAATTCTGAGGGAAACAAAAAATGGTGAACCTGACTTGAATCCTTAACCAAGTTAAAATGATGTTTTACCTATTTGTTAGGCCCCTATTTAAAACTCAATGAGAGGGACAACAAAAACAATCATTGACATATGTGCTCATCCAAAAGATGTAGTGGCTGAATTTATCTTGATTATGTCTGTTATATCAAACATGCACTCTTTTTCCAGGATTTTCTGCATTCTAAGAAATGGCTACTCTCAAGTTCACACTTGTGAATACCGCTGCTGCGAATGCCACTGCTGCTACTCCTGCTGGATCGTCGTCCGCTCTGAGGACGATATCACCTACTCAGCGTCTTCAACGCTGGGTATCAAATGCGCTGGTTAAGGAGTACCGTCAACATGGTACCATCCCAACTTTGGAGGCTTCCTAACAAGCCCTCCAAGTGAACAACTCACACCGGTTGTCCGAACAACGATGACCAATGATCAAGAAGCAGGCAGTTCTAACTACTATCTCCAACCGTTTCAGGTCGTTATCCCCAGAACGCAATCACCATTCACTCCCTTATTCTGGGGAGGTGAATGAGCAGGTCCCTCAGGGCCTTAATTCAAGCAGACATGAGTCCTTCCCAAGGGCTCCCACCAACAATCGCCGCCAGACTCATGCGGCAGTGCGCCCTCAACATGATGAGGGTACCGAATCCAGGCGTTCGGCACAGGTTCCTCAAACCCAAGCAGGAAAGACGAATCGCCAGAGGCGAAATCCGGTTAACAGTGAACAGGTTATCATCTCTGCCATCTCCGGAGAAGTCCACCAACCTAACTTGGTGTCAAGAAACGAGCAGGCACACACACATTCCTGTTTTAATTCCACTGTCCACCAGACTCGTCTGGCAGCAGCACGCCAATCCCGTCAGGCAATTTCGGTGGAGTATTATAGACAAGAACATACACCTGTTTATACGTCATCAGTTAGTCAGCAGGCTTTTCTGACTACATACGATGGATCTCTTCAACCACGTTCGGCGAAGTGCAATCAACAGGCACATACACCTGCTAGTATTGATCAAGCCTACCAACAATCTCGTTTGGTAGCACATGGAGAAGTCAATTGGAAATCTCCAGCGACAAAAAGGAGGCAAACTCAACTCTCTACCCCCACACTTGAGTACTGTCAGGATTCACTGACGGGAAAAGGAGGACAAGAGCAGGCACATACACCTACTCTAATCACGGAATGGACTTATATCCCCGTTCCAACAGTTGAAGTCACCAAGCATATTCTATCAATGGTGAAAGATCAGAAGCAAATCCCTACTCATATTCTGGATGCTTGCCAGGATATTATAACAACTTCAGCAGAATCTCAGGGAAAGACACATAAATCTATCCCTACCAGTGGAGTGACACATCAATAGTTCACTCCGGAACATACACACACATTTGTTCCAGTCCAAGAGGGTTGTGGGGAATACTCCCCCATATCATACGGACAACCAAGTTAGGCACATACACCTGATTTGAGTGGAGATCGTCAGCCTAACCTGGTCATCTTTCGTGATCAGGAACATACACCTACTCAGAGTAGACACTTTCATTAATAAGTGGTTTCCAAGGTGAGTAAGAAGGAATATAAGAAAAATACCTACCCAGCACAGAGAAGAGATCAAGAGCTAATCTGTAACAAGGCCTTGCTTGATGTTGGAGTTCTTGAAGCCCTCAGAAAATTATCTGTTGGAATCCAAGATTCTACTCCCTCAATTCCCAATAGTGGGAACATTAATTATGAAGTTCTTCAACAGACACTTCCTCATGAAGGCTTTCTTCATGACAATTTGTTCGATCTCGAAGTTTCATCTTCAGATGAGAGCTACAATAACCCTCTGTGTGGCCAGAAGAACAAGGAGCAAGAGATCTTATCTTTTGTTGTAACCCACCATGATGGTCCTCCCCATGATGATGAATTTCTCTGCAAAAGTTCTCTCCGCAGTAGTGATGAACATTTCCCAGAAAATGCTCCAGTGGAAAATGTAGTGCCGAGAAAGCCCTCTTATCTTGAGGCACTTGAAAATGAAAAACCAGTCATGTCTGATGTTTCATCGCTGGAAGGTGAAATAATTTCTCAATCGGAAGATAGCCCAGGGTGTAGGTCATTCTCCGAACCACCCCTAAGTCATGCATCTTCTATTTTAATCAGTTATTTCTCTACCAATACTATAAAATCCAATGAAGAAATAAGGAAGAACCAACTTTGGTCAAATCAGGTAGAAGAATATTCATTGAATGATAAAGAGGAAATGTTGAACATGAGAAAAAAACTGGCAAAAGGTGAAGTACTAGTCATGTTTTGGCCTCTGGCTGACTCTCATTATGACATTCCAAAGATGTTGACGGAAGATGGAATTCATGATATTCGTCTCAACATATGGAAAACAATTTGTCAGTTTAAGAAGAAAGTATTATCTTATGATGAATATGAAAATCATCTTAAGATAATAGAAGGGTTACAACGTCAGATTTATTTGGCATCTCTATCAGTCTCTCGATATCCGAAGGCTGAAAAGCAGCAGAGATCCCTTCAACGTTCATGCCTTGGCGCACTAATAAGATTGTGTCAGTTAATTTCCAATGCCCCATCTGGTATTCATGTCAGAGGATGGGGTGTTCATGGAGCACTACATTTCACGGTACTCTCCAGTCGGCAAAGCCTGCCAAAAATAGTCTCATGCAATGTTATTTCCCATGGCCGACCACATTCAATGTGCTTTGTTTGTAATCAAAAGCTTGCCAAAGAATAGGGCTCAACTAGTTCCTCTCAAAATCAAGAATACAGAGAACAAGTTGTTGAATTACTCCTGCATCAAGCAAATGAGAATATTGAACAGGCCTCTCGTATAGATCAAACACATCATCAAGTGACAGAAGTGTTGGAAATCATCCAACAGTCTTTTAAACCAGGTGATAAAAGTGGATACAGGTTAATGCATCCAGCTAATTTCTGGACTAAGGTTCACAAGAACAGGAGAGATTTTAAGAAAGTCTCAGACATAGCATGTCAAGAGCCACCCCAGCTTGCCAGACTGGGGACTCTTTTGAACCAACCCTCGGAATCAATAAATAGGATTCGAGGAGTTAAGCGGGAACAACAGGAACAACCCCAGTCCACCGGACGGGGGACTTTTTCAAATCATCAATCCCCTCCTCAGAGAAAGTTGGTCTTTTCTCGATTGGGGAAGAAGCCTCAAGAGGAACGAAGAGCCAAATTATCAGCAGATTCCCTCCAAATTACGGTTCGTCAAGAAGTTCCTGAGTGATCGAATAAACAAAAGGCAATGTCTCATCAAAGACATAGACAATATCACAGAAATGATGATAGAAGGGATGCGATGAGTTATGCATCAATAAATGTCATCAATGCCATTTTTGCTGATCCACCAGATGAGGCTCACTCAGGGGACTCAGATGAAGAGGTTCCTGCTCAAGAAGATGTATGCATCAACACAAATGAAGAAGGTGTGTTTACACAAAATCAAAGGGTTACTCAGAAACTAGGTAATCCTTCAAGTAAACAACTTCCCCCTCTCCGAAAAGGATCCAACAAAGGGAGGGGAAAGAATCAGGTTACATATCCTTCCTCTGGAGAAGGCCAATCACTCTCACTATAGCAAAGGTTTTCACAACAAGAGGAAGAAATGAAGGAATTAAGGAGGTTGAATGCAGAACTACTTCAGGTTAGTCTTCTTCTTAAGCGTGATGGAGTCAGTCAGCCAAGGGAATTTGTTGCAGCTACTGAGATGGGTCAAGAATATCCTCCTCTATCAGTACACCCTCACAGGTCTAATCCTATGGGTCAAGTACAACAATAGTTGGCAGTGCTACCATCAGTTGCAGCACCAACCACCACATCTGTCCAAGCTCCAGTCATTGCACCTACCCAAGTCCATGTTCAACGAGATGTTTCTCAAAAGTTAATAACTACCATTGAGTCATTAAAAGCTCGGTTAGAAACTATGGAAGGGAAACGTGCACAGGTTCAACCAGAAAAGAAATTTTACCCTAAATGGGTAGATTCAATCTCTCCTCCATCTAGTTTTGAAAACCCTATATTCCCTATTTTCAATGGATCAGGCGACTCTAAACAACATTTAACGCATTACGTGTCTTGTTGTGATCCTATGATGGGAACTCCGGAGCAGTAAGAAGTAGTAAAACTCATATGCTTCGTACGGACCTTGCAAGGACCAGCCTTTGTCTGGTATACAAGTTTTCAATCTCGGTCAATTACTGGATGGGAAGATATCCGTCAACAATTCCTTCTTGATTTCAGCTCAACTTTTCCAAAGACAACAGTTTTTTATCTTACAAACTGTAAGCAAAGGGAGAATGAAAGAGTCTCTGATTTCATTTCTCATTGGAAGGGGTTAACATATTTTCTGAGCCTTGCACTCCCTCAAGAGGAACTGTTTCCAATCTGTGTGGAAAATCTGTGTCATGAATTACGCACGCCGTTGATCCCTGTGAAATACACAGGAGGGTTTTGAGACCTTACTTCAATCGCTCAGCAGATTGAAGATTCCCTTATACATGCTAAGGCTAAATCTCATGTAATTCCATCAGCTCCAGGAAGGAGAATGGGTAAAGCAAAAACTGCTATAGTTATGCTTAAACAATCACATGTACCTGTTTCTACTTCAAAACCTTCATCTTATCGAAGGGCTCCACCTCCTGAGCGCCAACAACAAAGGCCGTTTCGTCCATATGATCAAAGAGATCAAAGACGAAAACAATTTGAGGATTTAAAGAGAAAAACATACTCTTTCCGAAATGAACAAGTTCCTGGTTACTTCATTTTGGCTCTGGAAAATAATCTGGTTCAATTTCCAAGGCCTAAGAGGCCAAACAAGGAAGGAGATGAAGGCCGTCCCAATTATTTCCCTCTTCATCAAATGTTGGGGCATTCCATCCAGGAGTGTTTTTTCTTCAAAGACCTCCTGCAAAATATGGTCGACTCGGGACAAGTCAATCTAAAAGGTTCTTCAGCTCAGGTAGCATGTGTTACGGCTACAGTTCCAGAGGAGGAAGGCGAATGACAAGAAGTCAAAAGTAAAAATGCACAGAAGTATGATGATTGGATGGTCAGAAATACAATCAACCGAACTCATGCTATTTTTCGAACACAATTAAAGAAACTGATTGTGTCTTCTTCCATGAATGTTGCGGCAAAACCCTCTTCATCAGAGGGAAAGTTCTTAAAGAAATGACATGATTCAAAGAAATAAAAAGAATCAGAAGAAGATGAGTATGTGTCAAAGCCTAAGTTGTCTTTGACTCTGGAAGACTTCATGCCATCTACTTCAAAGCCACGGGCACCACCCCACTAAACGACACAACCTAAACAAGCTAATCAGGCAGAGTCTTCATCAGACAAAGAGTTAATCTTCTTTTCTGTTAATATGATTCAATTAACGGATCCATATGCCAGTCGCAGTTTCGATTTTGATGAGCCTGAATTCCCTGTATCAAACAGGGGAATCAGAGGAAGTTCCAGAGGCTCAGGATATAGGGGAAGACGTGGATCTTTCAGAATCCACTATTCATATTCTACCCCTGCTAGAACTGTGTACGCAGCAGAACCCCGTGGTAGAGCCCTTCAACGAGCTCAGCAGGAACAACCAAGTTCTTCTACCAATAACAAATTCAGTCCTGGCATAGTTATTTTGGAAGACCGGTTGAAGGTTCCATCTTTTCCCTCTTAGAAAGTAAATGGATCTAATCGGTCCAATCTTCCAAAACCAGGAATATTGCCAACTCCTATCCCAATACAAGATGCATCAACTTCCAAAGCATCTGCTTCCAAGGTACCTGCTTAACCACATATTCCTATTGGGAAATGCAGACCTCAAGATCAAAAGTATGATGTATTGAAACACTTGGACCAAGTACTAGCCAAGTTATCAATTCTGGATTCTTTGAATCTGTCAAAAGATCTTCGGGAAGCACTCATCGAGGCTTTGTCGAGTCCTCAAGAGTTTGAAACTGAAATTGCTGCAGCTGAAGTCTATCACATAGAGAATAATCCTGCAGAATTCCATGCAATAATATCTTTTACTGATGAAGATGAATATGATGTTGTGCATGGGAATATTAGACCTTTTTACTTATCTGTCAAGGTTAGTGGCGTAGACATCCGAAGAGCTTTCATTGAAAATGGTTCAGGAGTCAACCTCATGCCCATTCGTACACTTCGTCTATTGGGCCTCACGAAATCTGATTTATCTCCTTCTACCATGATGTTACAAGGATATGATAAAAATGAACAAGAACCACCGGGCGAAGTTACACTCAGAACTCAGTTTGGATATCTTGTATCCAATTCGGATTTCATGGTTGTTGATCAAGATTCAGCTTTCAACATCTTACTTGGAAGACTCTGGATACATCAGCATGCGGCTATCCCTTCATCATACCATCAATGTCTCAAATAGTTTTTCGATGGTCAAGTTGGGACATTGTATGGTGATAAGGCCCCGTTCAAGACATGTGAGTTTCAATACATTGAGGCAGAATTCTATCACATGAAGGGAAGGGAGAAATCCACAACAAAGGAGATTACCAAAGTTAATGCTCCATATGGTTTGGAGAAGATTCCAGTAAATCTATTTACACATGTGAGTGTTGCCTATCAGTCAAATTGAAAAGATAGACCCAAATCAAAATAATCTTATGGAAAGATCCATAATGTCAATTACAGCAATCGAGCCAGACAACATGGGAGAAATTGGTAACCCACCAAGCGATGATGAAAGCACAAATGGTGACGTCTTCATTTCATCTGCTGAAATCCCACAAGTCTATACTTCTCCAATTAGTCCAGAAGAAGTTATAGCAACATCAGAGGTGAACAATGATGTCGATTCTCAATCCATCATCTCCTCTTTATTACCCAAAGAAGACCCTTCATCATCAATCGGGTTAGAAATGGAAGCTTCTTCTTCAAGATGTGCAAATTTTGACATCTCTTCTAATCATGAAAATTCTGCTTTATAATCTACTATGCAAGTAGAAATGGAAGAAATAACACATGATGAAGAAGAAGAGGAAGATCTCAGAGATGCTCCTCTCGCATTTGAAGAGGGTATCTCTACCACTGTGGATGAACTCAGAGAAATAAATATGGGTACAAAAGAAGATCCACGCCCCACTTTAATCAGTGTGGCCATGACTCTTCAAGAGCAAGAGATGCATATTTCTTTTCTAAATAAAAATAGAGATATATTTTCTTAGAACTATACAGAAATGCCTGAGATTGATCCTGATGTTTCTACTAATCATTTGGGTTTACCAGAAGAACATCTAGGATTTAAGAAATCCGCGAGAAGAACACACCCAACTTATGCTCCCAAAATTGAAGCTAAAGTGGATAAGCTTATCAAAGATAACTTCGTCAGAGAAGTTCAGTATCCCAAGTGGTTGGCTAATATTGTCCCTATAAAGAATAAGAACGAACAAATTAGATTTTTCATCGATTTCAGAGATCTTAATCGGCATTGTCCTAAGGAGGATTTCCCGGTTCCGATTACAAAACTTTTAATTGATGCAACAGCTGTCTATGAAGCACTTTCCTTCATGGATGGATATTATGGATATAATCATATCCGAATGTCCCCAGAAGACGAGGAATCCACAACCTTTAGAGCCCCTCAGGGTGTGTTTTGCTACCGGGTAATGCCCTTTGGCTTAAAGAATGCAGGTGCAACATATCTGCGTGTCATGCATCGTATCTTCAACCCCTTCTTAGGGAAGCTTGTTGAATGCTATGTAGACAATTTGGTGGTTAAATCCAAACAACTTTATAATCACTTGGATGATTTGGAAGTCATATTCCGCAAGCTTCGACAACATAATTTGAAGATTAACCCCTTAAAATGTTCTTTTGGGGTAACCTCAGGAAAATTTCTCGTCTTTGTTGTACACCATCATGGTATTGAAGTCGATCATGAGAAGACCAAGTCAATCCTTGGTATGTCACCTCCTCAAAATTTGAAATAATTAATAGGACTTCAAGGACACTTAGCCTATATTCGGCGTTTCATCACCAATTTGGCAGGAAAAAGTTTACCCTTCACCAAATTGATGAAGAAGGGATTCACTTAATAGTGGACTGAAGAATGTCAAGAAGCATTCGATATTCTCAAGAAATACCTCTTGAGTCCACCGGTACTCATGCCACCTATTGAAGGAAGACCACTTATCCTCTACGTGACAGATCTAGAGCGATCATTGGGTACCTTTCTTGCTCAAAAGAATGATGCTGGAAATGAAAACAACCTCTACTATCTTAGTCAAACTATGATTGAAGCAGAAACCCGGTATTCAAGTATTGAGAAATGTTTCCTGGCATTAATCTTTACAGTTCATAAGTTGAGACACTACCTGCAACATCACTAGGTCCAATTGGTATCTTGCAATAACCTGCTCAAATTCATCCTTAATCGTCCAATGCTTACAGGACGTCTGGCAAGGTGGGAAGTTATTTTGCAGCAATTCGACATTCAGTATGTGTCTCAAAAGGAGATAAAGGGACAAGCTCTGGCTGATTTCTTGGCTGAACACCCTTCAGTGGAAGACACATATTTAGATATTTAACCCCCTGATGATAAAGTCTTCTCTATTCAATAAAGTCCTCAAGCATGGGAAATGTGTTTTGATGGTGCTTCCAGAAGTCCAACAGGGAGGAAAATGGAAAATTTTAAATTCAACAAAGTTGTTTTAGGAATTGTGCTCATTTCTCCAGAAAAGGCAGTGTTACCTTATTCTTTCTTATTGTGGGAAGGTGGTACCAATAATGAATAAGAATACCAAGCTCTCATTGTAGGCTTGGAATTAGCACTTCAAGCACAAGTGAATCACTTAAAGGTGAAAGGTGATTCAGACCTGGTAATCAAACAAGTCAATGGGGATTATGCCATCAGAAAAGAAGAACTAATCCCTTTATATTATTATGTGAGAGATTTAATGAAGGAATTCCCTTCGGAACTGAAATTTTCTCATGTCCCAAGTTCAAAAAATGATCAAGCTGATGCACTGGATAATATAGCCACGACTCTGGAAGATCCAAATCGGGACGAGACAACCATCAGTATTTCCCACCATCATGTAATTTCACCTTATGTTCAAATTAGAACAGAGGAAATTAATGAAATTAGTCCCATTCCTAAACTGTTTGGTCATACTACAGGATGGATTCCACATATCAGGGAATACCTTCAAAATGGAACACTTCCACTTGATAGAGCTGAGAAAGAACAAATCCAGCGATGTGTGGTCAATTTTACTCTTTATGATAGCCCAGATCACCTAGAGAAAATTCTCTACAAATGTGGTTTTGATGGAGTTATCTTCAGATGCATTGATGGTGAAGAGACAATGGTTGTCATGAAAGAAGTGCATGTAGGAGTCTGTGGTGCCCACCATTCTGGACATAGACTTTCTGATCAGATTCGAAGGCTTGGATACTTTTGGCCTTCAATGATACAAGATTTTGTTGATTTCACAAATAAGTGTCATTCATTCCAAGTACATTCCAACTTCATTCATCAACCTCCAGAGTTTCTTCATACAACTAAATACTCATGGCCATTTGCCACATGGGGAATGGATGTGGTGGGACCTTACCCTTCGGCTACGACCAAGCAGTTTAAGTACATTCTTACTGCTACTGAATTCTTTTCCAAGTGGTCAGAGGAAATACCTCTCAAGGAAGTCAATTCTAAATGCGTTGTTAGCTTCATCAAGTCTAACATCATTACCAGATTTGGTGTCCCTCATACCATATTGATGGACAATGGCACCAACTTCTGTTCATCCGAGGTGAAGAAGTTGTATCAAGAATACAACATCAAATCCAACCATTCATCTCGGTATCATGCAGCAGCCAATGTCTAGATAGAAGCTTTCAACAAGAATCGTTCAAATATACTGCAAAATATGGTGGATAAAAATAAGAAGTCATGGCCTGATAAACTCTTTCATGCTTTATGGGCTTATCGGACTACCACCCGCACTGAAACGCGGTCAACTCCATATTCATTGGTATATGGAATGAAAGCAGTCTTGCTAATTGATGTTCAACTACAGTCGCTCAGAGTTTCCATTTTTGATCAATAATCTACAGATGAACAATCTCAAAAGCAATTGAATGAATTGGAACGGTTAGATGAGAAAAGATTGTGCACTTTGCACCACTTGGAAGTCTATCAGAATCGAATAGCACGAGCTTTTAACAAAAAAGTCTGTCTTCGTTCATTCACTCAGGGAGAATTGGTATTAGTTCTCAGAACTCCAATGATACTAGGAAAGAAACATCCCAAGCTTGAGCCAAAATGGGAAGGACCTTACTCAATACACAGGGTTTACTCCAATGGAGCTTATTAATTAATCTTGATGGATGGATAACTCATCACTACTCCAACCAATGCCAGATTTTTGAAGAAATATTTAGTATAAACACAAAATATATCATCCTAAAGGTCCTGTATGACCTTAAACTACACCACCATCTAGAAACATGTTAAACTGCATCATCAACGGTCTATGCATATGACCTTAAACTATTCGCACTTTCATCCAACACGATGATAAACTGCATCGTCCCTTTTTTGTCCAACATGACGTTAAACTATGAAAAAGTCCCTAATACGTCCAACATAACGTTAAATGGTGTACTATTTTGTCCTCACTGCATGACATTAAACTGCACAGTCCCCCATTCGTCCAACATGACATTAAACTATATTGTCCCCATCGTCCTAACTACATGACGCTAAAATGTACAGAAAGTCATTGATATGTCCTACATGACATTAAACTGTACTTTGTCCCTACTACATGACACTAAACTGTGAAGCACCAATAGTCTTAACTGCAAGACTTTAAACTGCATAGTCCCTTTATATGTCCTACATGACATTAAACTATGCATCGTTTAGGTTGTTGTTACCTCTTGTTTCTCACACCGAGTATGACTCATGTGAGCTTAGAGAAAACCTCAACCATAACACTCTCTCTGGGATACTAACCATGTGTAAGTCCCAACAACATCATTTTTTAGGTTGTTGTCCCCAAGAAAAACTTGATCATTAATTCATTCTTTAATTGAACTATGCGGACTTTTATCCTTGCCTTTTAGGCTGGATACGTAGGCAACCTCCCAAGGTTCAAGCCCAAAACCAATCTCTTCACATCGGTTCACCTCCATCTCATAGGATGTTGATTTTTGAAACCGCCCCTAGAATAAATATCTTTACATTGGTTCACTTTCGTCCTTGTTATACGACGTTAAACTATACAACACTTTTTTCCAGTATGAAAATAAACTACAATATTATTTGATACCCTCACATGAGAGGGAACCATTATTTACATTGATTTTTCAATCATGTTTCATTTTAAAGACTACGTGCATACATGGCAATTCCCAAACCTTTTATATTGGGTTAAACCATCATTGTGCTAAAGTCCCCTTTCACCCTTCACATGTACGAACCAAATTTGTATAGAGGGTATTTCTAGAACTACGTGGGATTGATTCCCATCCTTATAAGATACATAGGAACGTTCGAGTGTCCCTCAAATCTAGCCCCAAGTCTTTTGGGCCTAACCCCAAATTCCACTTCCATTCCCTTGGGTGAAAAGTCCCCATGAAAACACAAACTGTGTATTTCTTACAATGGTCCAAGCTCTATGACCCTAAACTAAGATCTCTAATCCTTTTTTCCCACACGATGTTAAACTGTAATTTAAGAACTATGTATGGATTGATTCCCATCCTCATGGGATACGTAGTGAAGTCCAACATTTTAATTCAGGACCCAGCCACAACATGATTATGGTTAGCATTGATCTGTGTATCTCTGTATACATTGGACAATACCCATCTTTATGTGTGATAATCCAAACCTTAAATATTTTTAGATCTTCATAGCCCTTTTCTTGACTTTTAGTTACAAAAATGTGAAATTTCTGAGAGTTCTTTTACCTGACTATGCAGCACGTGCCCTTAGGTGACCTTGCATAAACAGTCTACATAACAGACTTTTCAGCCAAAAGATAATATTATTTGACTATGCGGCCAATTCCCTTAGGTGGCCCTGCATAATTCAACCCCCTAACGGGTTTGTTAAATAATGGTAACTTCATTCTTGGGAAGAAATCCTCTTTTTTCCTTATTGGTCTTAAATGGAAGTATGTAGGGATCCGCAAAAATAGTCATCCTTAACATATTTGTCCTATATCATTTTTCATGATCTAAAAGTATTCAAGTCTATGGTTTATATTCTCCTTCCCTACGTTTGGGTCATACCTTCGTAGAATTGATATCTATCCAGTTCTTCGATAATCTTGTTCAGAAATATCTTCTCCATATTCAAGTACCTCTTTCTATACAACAAACTCTATACTTTGGAAAATTTTAATCTCCATAAACTTTCACTGGCTTTTAGCAGTAGAAAGGTAAATTTCTGAGAATTCTTTTGCCTGACTATGCAGCACGTGCCCCTAGGTAGCCTTGTATAAACAGTCCACATAATAGACTTGACAGCCTAAAGATACTATTATTTGACTATACAGCCAATTCCCTTAGGTGGCTTTGCATAATTCAACCCCCTAACGTGTTTGTTAAATAATGGTAACTTCATTCTTGGGAATTACTTCTTCTAATTCCTTTTAGCTATTTTTCATATCATTCCTCAGATTCAAATATTATTAATTCATAGTTTACATATTTTCCCTCATACTTGAGTATGGTAATATGTTTTCAGATGAATTGTCAAAGAATTGAGTCAATTCTAATTCATTCGGTCAAAGCTATTTTGACCTTAAACATTATCCTCTTTATGTCCGACGTGCATGACATTAAACTGCCCACAAAAGACAAAGGAACTATGAATAAAAGTCAAGTTCCAGCTCACTAAACATACATTTTATATGATTTAGGTAATATTGATAAATTAAGAGATTCAAAGTTTACAGGGTTATTTATAATAATCCTAGTAAAAATCAAACTATGATTACTAGGCCCATTGGATTAGGTAAAATTTAAAGAAGGTAGCGAGAGAATGTAGGTACAAATGATTGAAGGTGAAAGTGTTTTTCATTGATGCACAAGAGTTAGAAAGACATCCACAGACTGGAGTCTCTTCTCTTTTTCAGGAATTACAAAAGACTTTTAACATAACTCTTCATTTGATTTATGGCATCCCGAGCTTCATCAGTAGCCACATGGAATTCATTCATTCAACTAGATACCATAAGAGATGCAGTGATACCAGATCTTCTTGGAACAATTGTAAAAGAATGTTCTTGAGTGCGGTTTGAGAAAATTTTCTGCTGATCAAACAATGACTCTGTTTCTATCCAAGAGACTTGGAAGATGGATACATGGATTTGAGAATGGAGCATTGGAAGTAAAGAACCATTTGGAGAGAATACCCTTTTCAGATATTGCTCTAATGCCATGTTTGTCTTCTCTCCACCAACTGGCAGCGGAAAACATTTCAGCCCATGGGTTTTCCATTTTCATATCTGCAAGGAAATGACATGGAGAAAAAATTTGAAAGTTCACACCATTGTTGTTGCTCTTAATGCACAACATAACCGAAATAGAGGAGTAGAAGTACAAATGAATATCAGGAGTATTGTTCTTTGCTTCTGGAATATTTACTCCTTGTAGATGACCATGATTGCACAGAGGAAGATATATGCTCTGTGGGAAATTAAGATGATATTTCTTCAAGTACTTAGCCAAATCTGGAAGAGTGCTGTCGCAGATATCATAGTAATCATGGCCAACAATGTTCATCATGTCATCAATCCTCTTGCTTGCCAGTTCATCAGCTATTCCAATTCTCTTGGGAGCCATTTATTCTGCACAAAAGTTGAATAAATTAACTCTTAAGCAAGTTTTTTTTCTTCATAAAATTTGTGAAGGAATTTCAGAAAAATGGCAAAGGCATTAAGGCGCACAATTATAAAATTGGCATGAAAGTATGGATATATCGCGCAAGTGTTAATGTGCCACACATGTTTTTGGCATGCAAGTATCATCACGCAAGTCCTAGTACCTTGACAACAGCGCGACAGTGAAGAAATAGCGAAAAACAGAGCAACTTGCACGGAAAATGCAACTTCCACGGTGAGAGCTCGAAAGTTTCAAATCCATATGCTTTGTACAGAAGTGAGGCCCTATATTTATATACAAGGCCGTAACACAACGTGTCGTACCCTGCATGATTAAAGGTCGTATCCTTGCGCGCCAGGCCCTGCGCGCCCGAAGCTCATTTGCGCGCCATACCCTACGCGCCCCAATTTCCTTTTGATTCTCGATTTTCTCAGAGTCAAATCCGCATTTATTTTGGATCCAACTCTGAGGGGGGACTTTTTTTGACACTCCTTTCGTCACAAAATCTAAATATTGGAAAAGGGGATTATCTTAACTCAAAGTGATTCAACCTTTGGAAAAATATCAAAAATTTACAAAGGAAAGAATAAGAAGAATGTTTCACAAGGGTCGCGCAAGTTCTACTATGGTCACGCAAGTACACTTGCGCGCCGCAAATGGTCACACAAGTACACTTGCATGCCCTAAGTGATAACCGCCCAGGGTCTTCTCCAGCCTATAAATAGACTCCGTGGGCCCCCCATTTAGTGGAATTTTTTCCAGAAACTCGGATTTGAGCTCCCGGCACCCAAGTCTCTTCTCAAAGCTTCCGAAACACTTCTAAGGTAATTTCTTACCTAGAACGGAAGATCTAAAGAGGGGGAGGAAGACCTAAGTGTTGAAACTCATCAACACTTGTGGGCCTGAGTGGCCAGCCCTTAAGGGAAATGGCCACATTTGCGCGCCGCCTAACTCCTTCAATAGAACTTGTGCGCCACTCTTCTGGAAGAACCTCAAGAGGATTATAAAGGATTTAAACAAGAGTCGCTCAAGTATTACCCTGTTGGTTAACCTTCGCGCAAGTACCCATGTGTCGCACAGGTATACCTGCGCGACCAGGACTTGCACGCCCACGCAGTACCTGCGCGCCTGCCAGGACTTGTGCGCCCCTACCTTTTTTGGGTGCCCTTCTTGCCCATTTCACCCCTATTAAGCCATTCCACCTCTCCCATCCAAAATTTAGTCTTCAAGACACTCTTAAAAATCCATTTATGGCATGATTTCTTGATTTGAATTCCTTATCTGAAAGGAATTATGTGGAATATCTCTCAAAACCTAGTGATTTACACATCTTTATGTCACTAAAGATTGAGATTTCATTCATTCAACATCATCCTTTAAGATAAGAGAACTCATTAAACTAGGCCTCCTTTTAAGGAATAATCCCCAGTCATAATTCTTAATATGGGCCTCCATTTCAGGAATAAGCCCCAGTCATAATCATTAACCCAGGACTCCTTTTTAGGAGTATGTCCCAGTCTCAAATATGGGAATCCTCTTCAGGAGTAAGCCCCAAGTCCCTTAATTTTTCAAGTCTCTTAACTTGGGCCTCCTTTTCAGGAGTAAGCCCCAGTCTTAATTTCTCTTAACCAGTCCTAATTTACCTTTGATCTAGGATTCCTTCTCAGGAGTAAAACCCAATCATAAGTCCTCTCCTAATTTGGGCCTCCTTTTCAGGAGTAAGCCCCAAGTTAGAGTATTCCAATCTCCATGAAGCACATATAACTTTATGGACCCTGTTCTTGGATTTCTTTCCTAAAGTAAATCCTAATCTTCATTTATCTGGGCAGTCACACATACATAAGTCCCACATTATTTCTTATGATTGCATCTTTCATGGCACAATTGTCTGATTTTTACCAATACCTCTTGTTTCTCACACCGAGCATGACTCACGTGAGATTAGATTGTAAAAGTAATTATGAAATCTTTCTTTGATCCATCAATCATAAACATCATACTCCCTTACTCGAACTACGTGGGTTATGATTCGTTTTCTAAACAAAGGATACGTAGGTATCCCATATGTGGGTTCGATCCCAACTCTGAAATAATCCATGTCCTTATGAATGAAAATAAACTTCAAGTGCCCCACTGAGTGGCTTTAAAACCAGCATGGTCATCATAATGACCAATAGAATTATATATAAATGTGTCGAAGGATACCATTGACCAAGAATCTCTAATAAATACAGATGATTCTCTATCGATGAAGAACCTCGAATACATATAAAAGATTCTCTAAATTTCCTACATATTTAATCATTGATTGTAAGATCTGAAGGAATGCTCATTTTATACTTGGTAATGTAATAAGGATTCACGAACATAACTTAAATCTATAAAGAGAGTCCCAGAGTAGACAATAATTCCCCTAAAAAAGGTTTGATGAGTCCGACCTCCCATCCTATCGACCAATGAAAATTCCTAAGCCTCATCAGTCCACAAACTAATGAGCACCTACATTTGGAAAGTAGGTCCAAATGGATGTGGAATCATTGGATGTTTCCAGTTCTACGAACAAACCCTTTAGAAACCGATTGGAATGTTTGAACCTTCAATCAAGGAGGCCATCCTCAAATTCCAAGGGAAACAGTACTATTAATATTTTTGACAACCTTCATACTCAAAAGAAGAAGTAAATTGTTTTAGAGAAGAGTGAGTAGCATACATGTTGTCATAATGTTTTGTAACAAAAAATTTAGGTGATTACCTACTATGTATGTTATTTAGTATGAGATATGAACATATAAATATATTTGGGGTGTGAATCATAAGTGTAAGAATTATTATATATTATTTTTTATTTGTTTATCAAGGATATTTATAATGGAGAAAATAAATTTGTTTAGAAGCACTGACCTGAAAATAATAAAATTATTGGGAAATGGTGGAGGTGAAGGTGAAGGAAGAGGTGAAGATGGAGGTGGAGGTAGAGTTTTAGAAGGAGGTAGATTTGGATTCATAGATTGAGGTGGAGGAGGAGTAAAATGCAAACATTGAGGTGGAGGAGGAGATAAAGTACTAGCTTGTAAACAATAAAATTGTTGTGAAATGTAGTATAATGAGGATTAGACCAAGGTTTTCTTTGAGAAAAATTGTTGAAAAGTGCACATAAAACTCATCACTTAAGATAATATCCATTATGTAAGTATTTCTAGTGTTTTATTTAAAAAATTATTTCACCACTTGTTTAAGTGACTTTATACAAGAATTTAAGTGGATGATTTTTTTTCAAAAAAATAATAAACACCACTTATTTTTTCAAATTGACCATCATAGGATACAATTTCTATTAGCACATTAGAAGTATTATAAAATATTACTGAGGTGTGAAATAAAATCCTCACTAAGAACAAAATAAACACCAATAACAAAATAGATTCAATTTATCACCCATGACTTCTCTACAATGCAAAGAAAGGGTCTTAGTAGTGGATACAAAGGACAAATGAGAGTTATACAACACTTATAAAATCTTCAAATATGTATAAAATCCAACTCGAATGTTTGAATAAATATATTTTTAATCAACCACTAAATCCAGAAGATGTATGAGAGAACTATCAGAGGACAAGGGGAATTAAGATACCGTATCATCGAGGAGGGGTAGTGTGAAAGGAAAGATGACATCAAATGAAAATAAACCTCATTATGAATAAATAAATGAAAATGAAAAACCTATTACAAATGAAATTATGAAGCAAAAAAAAATCCATATGAATAACACTTTGAAAAATAATCTATTATCTTGATCCAAGACCTCTAAAAAAATAAAGAAATACAAAATTTCAACAGCTTAATCATGAATTTTTAGAAAATAACAATATAGTGGTTTCACATTGGTGGGTGGTGGAATTATTTGGGCTATTCAATCATCAATTAGATTCAGGATATAATATCACAAATTATTGAAAAATCCATAAATTTAACATTCATTATGAAGGTACATATTCATTATGTAAAATGATCAATGTTCACATCTCGTTATTAAAAAATTCATCAAAATTATCCATGAAAAATACATGAGAATATGGATATTCTCATTTTGATGAAAAAATAATTATGATGTTATCTTAGAGTTTATCAGCACCCATAATACTGAAAGGATATACTAATATATAGCATAATCCAAGAATACTTAATGGATACACTAGATTTTAGTGTCATTTGGATGATATAAAGGGATATACTGATGTTTAATACTATCAAAAAGGGGTATACAATGTATAATAGAGTTTAGTGTCTTATAGAAATACATAATGGGTCGCACTGTGGTTTTTTCCATCAAATAAGGTAAATGGTTTATCATGGAGTTTTTAATCTCTATGATGGCGAAAGGGTGAGATATATTTTATTATCTTCCATAAAAAAATCACATGTAAATAATTATTTTAGTTCAATAAATGAATGATTATCGGTTTACACTAGTGGTTAATGTTTTCTATGAATAAATAACTTCATCAACAAGGATGGTTCACTCTTGTACTAAGATCATGCACTCAATAAGCATGATTCACTCATGATGATGCAATTTTATTTTTATTCTCCAATGCATTAAATATTATGGTCTATCAAGCTATAATATTGATAGATGACCTAGAGTGTTGAATCTATTGTATGATAAAAAAGAAATAGTGGAATCAACCATACCTCAAATACATACACGGTGTACCCGATATGACTCAAATTGTATGGTTTCAGTATAAAATTGACATGTTATTAATGCATTGTTTCATGTTTATGTATAATTTATTTCTTTATATTATTACTAACATATGAATTTTTTAATCATACAAGTGGATTATTTTGGTTGGGTTGGGGTGGTGTGTTCGAAGATGCTCATTCTCATGAGAGATTAGACTTCAAGGCTACAACATAGATATCAATAAAGAAATAGGTCAATAATGTATACAACCAACATGAAAATGCGAATTACAACTACTGATTTTGTTAATATTTTCACCATTTTATCTACTATTTTTATGTTAATTTCCTTATCATTTTTATCTAATATTGTTTTTTCATAGATCATTTGGGAAGTCATATTTTTTGTAATGTCCCGGATCCAGGTGCCACTCAACAGGTGCCCCGGACCTAGTTGGTCACATGACCTCAAGAGAATTTCCCCAAACGCCAGAGGCTGCCGACTAGAAGCGAGGGACAAAGATTGATAGTGGGGAAACTATTCCCTCATTTGTAAAAGTGTTGCACAGTGGAATAAAATATATAAACATACAACAATGGAAGCAGTAAACAATATACAAATGAAATGGACAACTATAGTAAAAGAGAATCAATAATCATATATATATAAAGATGCAGCATGTCACTAATTCTATGAAAGCAGCAAGAACAGGATACACCACAATACAATACAATACAACAGAGAATACAGGAACAACAGAACAAAATAGAATAGTCAGCAGCATCGCAAGTCTAAGCTCGGTACCATGCTCTCCTACTCCCCAGAAACAATCAAGTACCTGTATAGGGACCCTTTCCCCTATTGAAACCTGTAGAAATATAATCTGCTTGGGCCGAAGACATGACCCAAACAAGGTGTGAGAAATAAATCCCTGTAGGCACCCTCCAAAGGTCCATTCCCAACTGTCAGTGAAAATGCGCAACAACAGTGTGCAAAAGTAAATGCAGTAAACTAGTAAGTACTCAAAAGTAACTATCACTACCAGTTTCATTTCTATTTTAATTATTACTTGTTACCTCCAAGCTTGTGCTTCGTCTTTGCAGGTATACATAGAAAATAACCTCAGTGAATATTCTAAATAGCCATGTCCTCAGACATACTATCCTTACACTCAGGTAACAAAACCAATACTTGAAAGTGATTCCCTCAGGCACAATGATCATTTCCCTCAGGAATACATGAAATTTCCCTCAGGCATAGAGACTACTTCCCTTAGGCATAAAAAAAGGTTACCCTCAGGCCAACCAAACACTGCCCTCAGGCTTAAGGAACCGGGCCAATCCCCAAGAAATAATAATAATTTATATAAATTTTCTCTCAAGAAAACGAAACACACAATATAAACATGGCATACCCTTGGGTATCCTGGCCAAATGGCTAAACAGAGGAACGCACCCCCGAGGTGATCCTGGATCCAAGCAATGATCCCAAATAGCAGTTTAAACTATTCAATAGATTATCTACGCAATTCTATATAACTTTCAGCAAAGGCCTCGTATATAATACACCCCAACCATGGGTTTGTAGCACAACGGTACACAAAAACACATTGTTGTTGGAATTTAAACACCAGACCACCTACCTCAATCGCCCCTGATCGGTATATGTGAACGACGCCTCCTGAAACAAACGACAATGGCACAGATCTGAGGTGAACATAATCTTGTTCAAACTCAAATTACTTTCCCTTGGGAATGAATTGGTAAGAAACACACAAGGAGGAGTAAGAACTCACTCGTGTAGTTCCAAGGAGATCGACATCGTAGGAATAAGGTTCTCGGTGTGCGGTCGGGAGATCATCCAAGCTCCGGCCATCTCTCCCTCTCTCCTCCAACATTCTAAACTTCCTCTATGAATAGAGGAGGCTAATGCCCGTTTTAAGCGAAAAAAACTAACTACACGGCGTGTAATTTTCTCATTTAGATGTTCCTCTGGCGGCTACTTTTTCACCGCCGAACTGTTCACTTGTCGACATGAGTACACGAAGTGTATTCCCGATTACACGGCGTGTACTGTTTCTCCTCTGGCGGTTGCCTCCACCACCGTACTATTCACCTTCTGACTAAATACACGACGTGTAATTACCCTATACACGATGTGTAGTTAGTTTTTACACACTTCATTTCTGACATGCCTACACGCCCTGTGTACCCATCCCACACGACCAAAGTGCACGATGTGTGAAAAAGTACACAGTGTGTAGTAAAAAAATTTAGGATTTTCCCCAATTTTCCTTATTTTCTCAAAAAAACTTAAGGAAAAAGTAAAAGAAGAAACTCGTACCTCAAGAATAAGAACTGGGTTCTTACAAACTTCCCCCCTTAAAACTATTCATCCCCGAATTTCCCTTCCAAGGGTGGTGAAGATATAGATGTGAACAACTCTGGACACTGAGCACGTACGTTGGTCTCCCACTCCCAGGTTTTGTCCTGCACTCCACCATGTTACCATAGAACCAGTATGAGAGGAACTAACCGGCCTCGGAGAACCTTCGTGCTCCTATCAACGATACGAATCAGATGATCCTCAAAGAACACATCGATCTGAAGCTCAACATCCTCAGGCTGAAAGGTGTGAGATGGTTCTAAATGATAACGGTGCATCTGAGGTACATGGAAGACGTCGTGCATGGCCCAATACCTCTATGGTAACTACAAACGATAGGCAACTGGCCCAAATCTCTCTAGAATCTCAAACGGCCCCACACACCTCGTTGAAAGTTTACCCTATCTCCTGATCCGCCTGTGTCCCAACCTCAGTGAAACATGCAAGAAAACCTGATCCTCGACCATGAACTCTAAGGGTCGTCTTCAGTGATCAACATAATATTTCTAACGAGGATGTGCAGTAGCCATCTACTTCTGAATCAACTGGACCTGCTCTGAAGTCTCTTGCACGAGACGTGGTCCGAGTAAAGCTGCTTCACCTGCGTCCATCCAGTACAAGGGTGATCAGCATGGCCTACCATATAAATCCTCGTAAGGTTCCATCTCAATAGTTTCTTAAAAACTATTATTATAGGAAAACTCAACCAGGGGTATATGCTTCTCCCAGGAGCCCCCAAAGTCTAGGATGCTTGCGCACAACATTTTATCAAGCACCTGTATCGTACGATCTGACTGGCCATCGGTCTGAGGGTGGTAAGCTGTGCTCAGAAGCACCTTTGTACCCAGTGCTCTCTGAAAAATCTGCCAGAAACGAGACGTAAAGAAGACATCCCTATCATAAACGATATAACGGGGAACCCCATGAAGATGTACTACCTCTCAGATATACAACTTCCCAAGCTCGTGAACACCAAAGGTCTCCTTGATCGATAAAAAGTGAGCTACCTTTGTGAGTCTGTCCACAAAAACCCACACAACATCATTTCCTCGAGGTGACCTTGGTAACCCAGTCATGAAATCCATTGAGACATCATCCTATTTCCACTCTGGGATGGGAAACTGCTGAAACAGTATGGCTAGCCTCCGATGCTCTGCCTTCACCTGCTGACAGGTGGAACATCTCGTAACATAATCAGCTACCTCTCTCTTCTACCCGACCACCAATACTGACGTCCCAAGTCACGGTAAATTTTGGTAACCCTGAGGTGTACAACCCAAGATGAAGCATGAAACTCCCGCATCAGATCCTCGCGTATGTCCCCTGGAACCCACAATTGTCCATGGAAACGCAGTACCTCATCATTTCCTATCATCCATCCAGGAGGAGGGTCCTCACTTGCCACCAAATCCCATAGAACTAAGACTTCTGAATCAGATATCTATCTCATCCTCACTCTATCCAGGAGGGTAGAAGTCATAGCTAAGGAAGAAAGATAGGTCTTCCCCTGACTATCTTTCACCTCCAAATGCATCTCAGAGAACAAGACCATAAGATGCCACTCACCACTGGCCTCCTGCACTGCCTGTATTTGAGTCTTCCTGCTCAGTGCATCACCAACTGCATTACCCTTACCAGGTGTATAGGCAAGCTCAAAATCGAAGGACTGAAGGTATTCGACCCACCTTCGCTGTCTCAGGTTCAATTCACACTGGGTAAAGATATATTTGAGACTTTTGTGGTCGGTTAAAACCACAAAATTCTCTCCCAAGAGATAATGTCTCCAAAAACGCAACACATGAACAACTGCAACCAACTCGAGATCATGCGTCGGGTAATTCCTCTCATGTGGCCTCAACTGCCAAGACTCGTACGCAACTACTCGATCAACCTGCATCAACACATCTCCCAACCCAATACCTGATGCATCATAGTAAGCTGTATAGCTCTTCCCTTGCTATGGAAGTATCAAGACTAGTGTTGATGTCAACCTTCCCTTCAGCTCTTGAAAGTCTATTTCGCAAGCTTCTAACCAAATGAACTTCACACCCTTCTTAGTCAAACACGTCAATGGAACTGCTAAGCGGGAGAAGTACTGTATAAATCAACTGTAGTAACCAGCCAGCCCCAAGAAACTCCGTATCTCAAACACATTCTTAGGCTGCTCCCAGGAAACTACTGCTCTCACTTTCTCGGGGTCTACCACAACTCCTGCCTCTGAGATGATATGAACTAGGAAGTGTATCTGGTCCATAAAAAATTGGCACTTTGAGAGCTTAGCATATAGCCGATTCTCTCTCAGTGTACTAAGTACAATCTCAAGATGGGTGGCATGGTCATGTCAAGTGTGAGAGTACACCAAGATGTCATCCACGAATACTACCACAAAAGAATCCAAATAAGGATGGAACACATGATTCATTAGATCCATTAAAATTGTTGGCGCGTTCATGAGTCCAAATGGAAAAACCAATTACTTGTATAGACCATATCTACTCCGAAAAGCTGTAAGCAGTATGTCTGATGGTCTAACACGTAACTGATGATATCCGGATATCAAGTCAATCTTCGAGAACACTCGTTCTCCTCAAAGATGATCAAATACATAATCAATCCTCAGCAAGGGATATTAGTTATTAACCGGAAACTGGTTCATCTTCTGATAATCCACACAAAGTCTGATGGTACCATCCGCCTTCTTCACAAAAAGGACAGGAGAACCCCAAGGAGAAGTATTGGGTCAGATGAAACCATTTTCCTGTAACTCCTCTAACTGTCTCTTGAGCTCCTGAAACTCTGGTGTAGCCATCCTATATGGAGTAATGAACACCGGTGCTGCTCCTGGAAAAATCTCAATAGAGAAATCAACCTATCGCTCTGGTGGTATACCCAAAAAGTTTTCCGAGAAGACATCCCTGAAATGATCAACCACTGGAGGGAAATCCTGCTGACAAGTCCCATGATCATCCAGATATAAACTCGCAATCTGGGCTATCACACCACCTCTCCCACGATGCTCAGGTCTAGCTCGGCTTTCATGGACATCCCATTCACCTTTGTATATAAACTCTCCACCCTCTAGTGACGTCAAACTCACCCTACGACGATAGCAATCCATAAAGGCTCGAAAGGGTACCAACCAGTAAATCCTGATAATAACATCATAGCTCGTCATATCTAAGACATAGAGGTCCCATAGAAAGTGAAACCCACCAACCTCTAGGGGGAACTCCCTTAATTGATGCACACCATCCATTCTAGTTCCAAAAGGAGTGTCTAGCGTCATAACATCAGAAGAAGAAGAAACATAGAGCCTAAGGTTCTCCACAACGGGTACAGATATAAAGATATGTGTAGAAACCGTATTGAAAAGTACAGAAGATAAAACAGAATCTACTAAAATAGTACCTCTGACAGTAGAATGTCTGGGATCCTGCTCTTGTTGGGTTTGTTGCACTGCATATGCCTGCCCAGTGTCGCAGCCCTGTGACACAGCCTGGATACCCTGAGTTGACCTGCCCTACTGTCTCTGAGATCTTAGTGTCTGGCTACCATGTACACGACCACCATCTCTGCCTTCACGCCCTGACATATCCCAATTTCCCGACTGGTAAGAAGCTTCTGGTCCTTCTCCCGCACGTGGAGTCTGCACAGAACCCCTCTCACTAGCCGCTGGTAGGAACACCCTGCAAAAGCTCTATAGATGACCCATCTTGCCACAATCTTGGCACTCCACTGGGTCTCAAGGACACTGAGGTCACTTATGCCCCTCTCTACCACACTGGTAGCAAATAACCTAGCCACCTGAAGTATTCTTCTGACTAGAACTACCACTGTGAGAGAAGTCTATCTTCTTCTTCTTCTTACCATTAGAAATAGTACCAGAAACTGGTGTTGTACCGCCCTGGACCACACCACTAGCTTCCCACAGGTTCCTCTCAGTAATCAGTGTCTGTTTCACAATAGCGTGCATGGTAGGCAACCTGAAAATGTTCACCAGTGCTCGGATGTCACTCCAAAGACCATCCTCAAAGCGTCTAGCCCTCAATTCCTCATCACCCACCAGAACAGGTGCGAAACACTAAAGATCAGTGAAGAAAGTAGAATAATCCATCACCGACATGGCACCCTACTGCAGATTTATGAACTCTTGATCTTGATCTTCCCTCAGCATCTCCGGGAAGAAGAATTCATAGAAATCTACCTAAAAATATTCCCACGCCATGTCTTGGTGATGCTCAGATTGGGTGGTAACATCCCACCACCTCTTGGTGGAATCACACAGCATATAAGTTGCGAGCTCTACCCTCCTCCTAGGAGGCATCTCCAGATGCTCAAATATCGTCTGCATTGAATCCAGCCAAGACTCTGCAGCCTGTGGTCCTCCATCCCCTAAAAATGTAGGCGGATGATGCTACTGGAAGATACGATTTAGATATTCCATAGATGTGGCAGCCTGAGGTGCTCCCTAGAAGGTCTGCATAAACTGTATGAAGACTTCACAAAACTGCGCCTCTGTACCTGTGTCCGGTATAATGGCTGGCACCGCATCTGGCTCTGCTGGAGGATCCATTGGTAGCCCATGGACCACCATATCTGAATTATACTCATTGACGCTCTCCTGGAGAACAACTTGACGTCGTATTGGTGGCATGACTCTACAAGGTCAAACACACGCCTTAAATCAAGATTATCAAAGATTGAAAAAAAAGAGGAGACCAAGGAAGGAACAGGAGAAAGAAAACATTCAAGATTTACAAAACTTGACTACACAGCGTGTATAAATACTACATGGCATGTTCTCAAAAGCCATCCACATGGGCATGTACTCCAGCTAAAACTAGTTGTGTAACACCCCGAACACACAGCGTGTTGTCCACACACACGACGTGTACTTGAATCCTCCTTCCCTTCCTGAGTCCTTCCACACAGCTTAGCCACACAACTCTCCTTTAAATAAAAACTACACGGCATGTCCCAGATAGACATGGCATGTACAACTTAATTTCCAACTGCCTGTGTTGTAGTGACATGGCTGACCACTTAGCTGACACTATACGGCGTGTTACACCAACACACGGCGTGTACACAACTCTGTCTTCCCAGCCACATGGCCAAGTCCACATGGTCTTTCCCCGGTAAGGACTACACGACATGTCCCACATGTATACGACGTGTTCAAGAAGAGGTAACACCGACCCATGTTTGTTAGCTACACGGTCGGGTCCCCATGTCACACTACACGACGTGTTAATCATTGACACGACATGTATAAGAAAAGATTTCCTCCATCCATGTTGTTAGTTACACGGGCGGACACAGGGTCCACACAACACGACGTGTGAAATAACTACACGGTGTGTTCCATCTAGAACTTCCCCATCCCATGTCTCTGCCCACACAGACTATGACACGGTTAGCTACTACACGGCGTGTACTTAGGGTACACGGTGTGTACTCAATAATTTTCTCTTCTTCCCGAACAGAAGAATACATGGCGTGTAGTCAAAACTACATGACGTGTATTCTGTATTTTTCTGGACAGCAATTCTTAGAAACTATTCTGAAACCCAGAAACACTGAAGACAACACCTAAGTGCCAAATTCTGATCCGTGAGGGCCCATACTCTTCACAAATCAAAGTTTGGAATCTTATGCCTGTTATAACATGATAAACAGTCAATGATCCACCAAATTCTGGTCAATGAGGGCCCATACTCCTCATGAACCAAAGTTTGGTGTTCATTTTATCTGCCTCACACAAAAATACCCTATCAAATAGCAGGTATTTATCAAAGAATCTATCAAAACAACATGATTTTATAGCACAACAACTATCACTACAGCATGAAATTTCTAATGCACCTACATGGCATGGAAGAATGCATGACATGTGATTTATAGAATGTGCCTAAATGATGCATGAGATGGAATACCCTCATCTCATTGGGTTCCAAATAAATAGAACCCATTATAAAAATATAAACAGCATAAAAGAAGTGTTTTACCCAATGGTGAAAAGTAAATCAACTGTAAAATTTCCAAACCAGTAATAATTGTAATAACCGAGGTAGACTGGATTTTCCCTGTACATAGGTTAGCTACTCCCGGACATAGCTTATTCCCAACTACCATTTCTGTCCTATCCCTGACTAAGGATCCAAACAGTAAGTCATAGAAAAGAAATCCTCTGATACCACTTTGTAACGAATCGGATCTAGGTGCCACTCAATGGGTGCCCCGAACCTGGTTGGTTACATGACCTCAAGCGCATTTCCCCAAATGATAGAGGCTGCCGACTAGCAGCGAGGGACAAGGACTGATAGTGGGGAAACTATTCCTTCATTTGTCAAAGTGTAGCGTAACAGAATAAAATATATAAAAATACAACAACGGAAGTAGTAAACAATATAAAACTGAAATGGACAACTGTAGTAAAAGAGAATCAGCAGTCATATATATTTAAAGATGTAGCATGTCACTAATTATATGAAAGAATTCATAACAGGATACACTGTAATACAATATAGTACAACAGAGAGTACAAGCACAATGGAACAAAATAGAACAGTCAGTAGCATCACATGCCTAAGCTCGGTACCATGCTCTCCTACTCCCCATCAATAATCAAGTACCTGTATAGGGACCCTTTCCCCTATCGACACTTGCAGCAATATAATCTGTTTGGGCCAAATACATGACCCAAACAGGGTGTGAGAAATAAATCCCAGTAGGCACCCACCAAAGGCCCATGCCCAATTGTCAGTGAAAATGTGAAACAACAGTGCGCAAAAGTAAATGCAGTAAACTAGTAAGTACTCAAAAGTAACTATCACTACCATTTTCATTTCCATTTTAATTATTACTTGTTACCTCCAAGTTTGTGCTTCGGCTTGGCATCTATACATAGAATATCACCTCAATGAATATTCTAAACAGCCGTGTCCTCAGACATACTATCCTTACCCTCAGGTAACAAAACCAATACCCGCAAGTGATTTCCCTCAGGCACAATGATCATTTAGATCAGGCATACGTGAGATTTCCCTCAGGCACAGAGACTACTGCCCTCAAGAAAAAACAAAGGTTACCCTCAGGCCAACCAAACACTGCCCTCAGGCTAAGTAACACTGCCCTCAGGCTAATAGAACACTTCCCTCAGGCTTAAATAACCAGGCCGAGCCCCAAGAAAAAACAATAATTGATATACGCTTTCTCTCAAGAAAATGAAACGCACAATATAAACATGGAATACCCTCGGGTATCCTGGCCAAATGGCTAAACAGAGGAACGCACCCTCGGGGTGGTCCTGGATCCAAGCAATGATCCCAAACAATAGTTTAAACTTATCAATAGATTATCTACACAATTCTAGATAACGTTCAACAAATACCTCAGCCATATGACACCCCAACCATGGGTTCATAGCACAACGGTACAAAAATACACACAACAGTTGGAATTTAAACACCAGACCACCTACCTCGATCGCTCCTGATCGGTATACGTGAACGACGTCTCCCAAAAAAAATAAGAACGATGTAGATCTGAGGTGAACATAATCTAATTCAAACTCAAATAACTTTACCTCAAGAAATAATTGGTAAGAAACACACAAGGAGTTGGAATAACTCACCCGTTCGCTTCCAAGGAGATCAATGGTGTAGGAATCGGGTTCCTGGTGTGCTGTTGAGAGATCCTCCAAGCTCCGACCATCTCTCCCGCTCTCCTCTAGTGTTCTAAGCTTCCTATGTAAATAGAAGAGGCTACTGCCCATTTTAAGAGAAAAAAAAAATTACACGGTGTGTACTTTCAAGAACACGGTGTGTACTTTTCTCATTTAACTGTTCCTCCAGCGAATACTTTTTCACCACCAAACTGTTCACTTGTCGACATGAGTACACGGTGTGTATTCCCGATTACATGGTGTGTACTATCACTCCACTGGCGGCTGCCTCCACCACCTTACTATTCCCCGGATGACTAAATACACGGTGTGTAATTACCCTATACACAACGTGTAGTCAGTTTTTACACCCTTCATTGTCGACAGGCCTACACGCCCTGTGTACCCATCCCACACGGCCAAAGTACATAGCGTGTGGAAAATTACACGGCATGTAGTCACAAAATTTGGGATTTTCCCCATTTTCCATATTTTCTCAAAAACACTTAAGGAAAAAGGAAAAGAAGAAACATGTACCTCAAGAATAAGAACCGAGTTCTTACATTTTTGCTTTAATCATCTCCAATAAGGTAGAAAAGAGAGAACATGGTGATTTTGGATGAGGTGTTTCAGGTAGCATGGGGTTTCTTCTTCCATCCAAATGGAAAATTTCTTCCTTTTTTGGATTGGTGTAGTAGTTTGAAAGAAAAAAACACTTCATAAACTCAATCAACGTCACCTCAATCCAATGAATGTTGTGATTGATGTGACTCAAACGGTATGTTTTTAGTTTATAATTTACATTTTATTTCAAAACACACATCTCATACTAAAAAATAAGAAAATAAATTAATATTGTTCTGATACTTTATAAAAAAAATCTATAATTGATTTGTGATGTTTAGGAATCAACCACACCTCGATCTAATGTAAAGTGTGAACGGTATGACTCAACGTGAATCTTTTTATTTAAAGCTGACATTAATTTAGTAAAAAATACAACTTACATACTAAAAACCAAGAAAATGAATTCACATTGTTTTTATAGTTTAGTAAAATGATCCATATGTCATTTCTGAAGTGTGTGAATTAGTCACACCTAAATCTGATACACGATGTTCTTGGTATGTCTCAAATCACCTGATATCAAGTTAAAATTGGCATTTTATTTCTTAATGTGTCACTCCCTAAAAACCAATAAAACATGATTAGACTATCTTGATAATTTAGGAAAATGATTCATAATTCATTTTATATATATAGAAATTATTCTCATGTAAAACCCACACACGATGTGTCTCTACATGCCGTGTGGAAAAGCCTCACACAACATATAGTCAAAAAAAATCACGACATGTAGAAGAGGTACATGGAATATAGAGACACATGGTATCCTTCCCATGTCTCTTGGTCATGTTCATGTCTGGGTGGCTATGTCTATATAGAAGTACACAACATGTGGTTTCATGTGTACTATACCCATGTAATGCTACACGAGTAAGCCCGTGTACACCCAACCAATCCATGGCAGTGTGGGAGTACATGGCATGCCATATAGCCATGTACTCCAAACCATGTTCGTGCACCCATCGAGGTACATTCTGAGGTAATCGGGGAAGGCCACATGTCATGTGACATGGGTCACACACTGTGTGATCCTTAACTTCATCATAAAACCTAGCGTCGCAGCCAAGGGGCCCACAAGGCATGTCGCACCAGATAACATGTTGTGCTGCTTGAAATTTTTCGATCTATTATGATCTCTTCCTCTTCAATATGACTACTTTCCGATCTTTTGATCTCACTAAAACATTTAGATCTGGCATTGTCCAATCCTTCGTAGCACTGATCTGTAGAAAAAAGAGTTCAAATCCACTCAGGAAATAGATCTACACATCATTCTTTGTTTCACATAGAAGAACATAAAATCAGGTATGTCAAACTATCAGATTCACTGATGCTTCTTCCATCATACCACTGTCATGTCATGTCAATCCTAGATCAACAATATCAGATCATTGCACCAAAAAATGGATACACAACAATTGATTCATCAGGATATGTCAAAACTCGATCCAAATGAATAATTGCCGCTTTGAATGAAGAAATGGTGGAGAAATGCAAAAGAAAAAATAGAAAATCATACCTTGATTGATTTTCCTATCAATATAAATTCATTTCAATGAGAATAACAACCAATAAACCAATAACTTCAAAATAATTCTCCCAAACCCGATTAATCTAACTCTTCCCACAACATGATCGGACCATAGAACAATCTGTTCATTGATTGATTCGTGTTCATTGTAGAAATGAAGAATGGGGAATAAATCCAATTAAAACAAAATTATACATAAATTTCGGACTGATTGTTGATGAATAACATTTACACTTCCATCCTTGAAAAGATACTCAAACTTTGTTTCTACAATGATCCATGATCTGATCTTGATCTATCATCACTTCCAAGAACACTCTCCTCCAAAATCTCATAAGTTTTTAAAGTTTTTTGGATAATCCTAGGATAGTTTAAATAGTTGTATATTTAAAGAGGAGAAATATTGCTACATTGAATAAAAGAAACTAAAATTTTAAATTAATTAATTTTATTAATTTCACCCCCCTAAATATTTTTCACAAACATCCCATGCCGACTAAGGTTATGTCATGACTATGGTAATACTCACATATAAAATCAATGGTAACATCATATTTTCAATCCAGGAACTTGTTTGGAAATTATTCCACTTTTTTATGAAAACTACATGTATATGCTATTTAATATATTTAATATATTTCAAACATTTATTCCAGGCACATCGAGACTTGTAATCAAGCATCATCTCTCTACTTGGTCTAGAAAATAATTCATATAATATCCAAAAATGATAAATAGAAAATATGATATGTTACATTATTCCCAATATGGGGCCTTACAACCCAAAAAACCAACACAAGGGCTACACATTATCCCGTGACTACCCCAAGCCCGCCTCCAATAGGCCAAAGGATGGCGACCGGTGCCGAGTAGGCATATCCCACAAATGGGGGGCATTACCCAAAAGTACATGTACACATGAACACATCTACAAGCCCACAAAATGATGAAATGTAAATCAAATGAAACAATGCATGCATACATCTAAGATCATGAAACAGTGTTCAACAACAAAATTACTAGAAACTAAAAATTGGAAAAATACAAGTCCAACCAAAAACTGTAAAAGTCCAATCTTCTCCAAGGTTGAGGAATAAGTCAAAATAAAGATCCCCATACATAACTCATTCTGACAATCTCCTGATATGCTCCACTTTATCCCTTTCCTCCTAAGAGACCTTCAAAAGGGTCATCGTCTGCATTAGACACAAAAATTGCAGGAAAAAACCATACTAGGGTGAGTATAACAATACTCAGTTGAACACCCCAAAACTAATAAACACGAATCACCAAGCATAGTCAGCTCCATATAATATATAATAATCAATGTATAAAAAAAACACCAAGATATACTCAGGAGAAACACCATGCCACCCAGAAGTCATAACCAACTGCCAGCCACAAAATTCTACTTGAAGTAACACTCATTTTGGGGGAATCAACTCCATGATCCATGCTATCCTCGGAGAAACTTAACAAAGAGTTATAGCTCATTGGTCCCCACCCAATGGAAGCTCTCTGGTATAAAAAGGCTTTGATACCACTCTCTCATGACTTAACCCATAAAGGTCTAACCCAATACTACCCTGAGACCACCTCCAAGTGTCAGATCACATTATCGACATAAGTGTGCAATTACTGAGTCATAGATTGTTAGGGTATCCATTCAAAAGGGTCGATCTAATGGATCAACTAGAATCTATAAGTCTCAAACTAGAGAATTGGCAATGAATGAATTGAAATAACCTATGTTTATGGATACTAAAACTAAATTATAAAAGATATAGATCATACCTTGTATCAATAATGGGCCTCAAGTTCATAGGACTCCATAGACTTTAGCTAGCCTCATCCCTTCCCACCAGCTTTCTGAGCCTCGTGTAGACCACCTGGGGATAGCAGTGGTAATAGGATAAACTTCTGACCACCTCCTACTACCCTGATGGTCCCTCTACCAAGTTTTCCACCTTGCGTACCACCCTAATCCTACCTTTGTATCAAACTTGGATGTCCCTCGACCATATCAAGATCAGATGTATGACAGATCAGACAATCTCTACCCAGATTACCCAACCATCAAAGGAACAAAACCTCCTATCCCTCAACTGATTCAAGCCACCCTGAGAACCCTCTACTACTGGCCCTGAGTCCTAGGATCACCTCCTAAAGTGTCTGAAATTCTTGGTTCCCTATGACTATCTTTGGCTACCGGATGTCAAGGTCTCAGCTACTTGGTGCCCACTACTGGATCCCACTACCGATGGATACTCTAATATAAATCTCTCCACCAACAAGACTCTCTTAAGGACTCAATAATAGGTGGAAATGCAAAGAGATACCACTAATTCCCTGAGGTCCTGACATATTCCCTTCTCAAAGGATTGAGCTCTGAAGAACCAGCCCCACACCATATATATGGAGTAACATGAGAGATTAGTAAAGATCATTGAATACTCTACCATATTCATAGTACTTGGATATAGATACATATACTTATGTATGCGTACTGATTGAAATGTGGTTGGATAGAGCTCATCTCTAAAGAGATGTTCAATTTTTGTCCAGGAGAGAGTTGTCTCATCATGTGACCAAGTCACCAAACTCCACCATTTCCCTATAGAAACCCAAAGAAGACTCTCCATGAGGATTTCCATATGATCTATTGGAATCCTCACAAGGTGTAAAACATTAGTGACTGCCTCCAGCCAGTCCTCAACCACCTGGGGGATGGATCACCCTGGAACCTGGGAGGTCGCAGCCTCTAAAACTCATGCAACAGACTCAATATGCATGCATCCTCAGCTGGTACTGCCAGACTATATGCTTCTCAATAGGTTGTGGTATAACTGTTAAATTATATGGAGGTGTTGTCTCTGGTACATGACCCTATACCAATGCCTCATCACTAGGAGGATCATCCTCATGATCACACATTGGAATCCTGGCTGGAAATATACGTGGAGGCATCCTAAAATTAATACAAGATGTACCATGGTCAAATGGGTATATCTAGGGAGCTGACTCAAAAAGGACAAGGAAAATATAACTATTCCTATATGATTCATGTACCAAAGATTTTCCATTTAACAAATGTTTATATTTATTGACTCTAAAGGAAAGTGATCAGAGTCCCAATGTATGGATTAGTCGTCCACAACACCAACACTGGAGTCCCTGGCCTAAAAACTGAAATCAAAACACTTAACAATGTTTCCAAAAACCAAACTTTCTAAATCTATTCCAAATGTAGAACTGTTCACTGATACCACTCAATCATGACCCGACCCACTGCTGTCAAACCCAAGATTACACCAATCTCACCTCTAATAGGTCAGGGGCTTGCAAGCGACGCTGAGAAGGCATATACCACAAATGGGACACATTATACTAAAATACTTGTACACACACACACATCTCTAATCCCACACAATGTAGAAATGTAAAACAACTGAATCAATACATGAATACATTTAATATCCCGACATATAGTATAGCTACAAAAGTATTAAAATCTAAAAAGGGACCAAATTAAAGCCTAACCAAAAACTGTAAAATTTCAACCTACTCCAAGGGAGAGGACTAAGTCAAATTCAAGATCCTGGTACACACCTCAATATGAAAAGTTCCATCTATACTCCACCCGCTCCATGTCCTCACAAGACACCTTTAAAAGGGTTTTCCTATGAATAAGACATGACGCGTTGGGAAAAGCCCATGCAGGGTTGAGTATAATAATAATCATTAGGTCACCATTAAAACACTAAAAGAGAAGCACCAAGCACAATTAGATCAATATAATATATAGAAATCAATGTATAAAAAACACCCAAATATTCTCAAGAGATACACCATCCCACAAGGCGATCATAACCAACTACCATCCACAGGATTCTGCTTGAAGAAATTCTCATTCGGGGATAATCCACTCCACAAACCACACTATCCTTGGAGAAACTTGAAGAAGAGGTATGGATTATTGGGCCACACCTAATGGAAGCTCACTGGTCTAAGAAGACTTTGATACACATATAGGGGGAATGCTCAGAACTATTAGGAAACACCATGAATCCTAATCTAGATCAACCCACTATGTAGGGGATTGAATGTCAATGATTCAACATGCCATACCGATACAACATGTTTGATGGAGGATCAATTCCCAACTCAGGGAGGTCGCACCAATTTCACAAAATCTAACTTGAGAACAAAAGTGGATAGAGGATCTTACTCCAGCCTCATAGAGGTAAAATACAACTCTATCTAAGAATCAACCTCTAGGGGGGATAAAAATTGAGTAATATGAATTTAATGTCGTGTTGTACCCTCACTACTAAAAATATATTTTAATCAAGTTCTTGCTAAAAATAATTTTAAATACCCCCTTCATCAGCACTTTTACAAGTAGTGTTAAATGGGGTATTTAACAATTATTTTTTTAACATTGTTAAAGGGGCCCCTTTATCAGTTCTTTTTTACAAGGGATGATAAAGTCCCACCCTTTATCATCTATTTTAAAAAAGAACTGATAAATGGGGGATTTTATCATCACTTGTAAAAAAATGTTGATAAACGGTGGGGTTTTAACAATTCTTTTTTTAGAAGAGCTGACAAAGACCCTATTTATCAGTGTTTTTTTACTAGTGCTAATAAAGGGTATATTTCAAAAAAAAATCATTAAAAATGATATATATATATATAAATATAATATATATATTTTAAATATGTTTTAGATAAGGTAAATAGGGATGTACACTTAATATATCAGATATTTATTAAAAATGGTTTTTTAAAATAATAAAAAATATATGTTTTATTAATATTTTTCTAATTATTTATCGATTTATAGTCATTTAATATGAACTTGTAGATAAAAAATCAAAAAATCAATAAAATATCTTAAATAAGTTGAAAACATAACTCAAATTTCAAACGACAATAAATTTTTATCCCGGTGTTCGTTTGGGCTCTACCACATATCAAACCAAATCCTTCGATGATCTCTACACCTTGTCAAATTGGGGTGACCTTGTTCACTATTTTTTGAAGGCCAAAAGAGGCCCTAAAAGCCTCCAAATCCCAGTTTTTAGTCAGGGTACCCCAATTTTTTAACATTCGATGGATTTTTAGCCTTATTTAAGGGAGTCTTATTTTTTTTGTTGGAGACTAAATTTATTCCTAGGTTTTAAATTCATAAAGATATTATGGTTTTGAAATTTTATTATTTTTCATAATGTAGTTTCATTTATAATTAAAAATATTCAAAGTTTCTTATATTTACTTATAATAAATCACTTGTATAAATACATATATCAACATATTTTTATAATTTTTTTTTCAAATATATAAAATAAATATTTATTATTAATTTAATTTAAATAAAAAAATAATTAATTTTACTTACCTTATAAAAATTAATTCATATGTATATATATATACCTTTACAATTAATGTTTATATTTAAACATGGGTCTGTAAATAAGTAAAAAATATATATGTATATGTATAATCTAATATATGTAAATATATACATATTCTAAAAATGTATTTAAAATAATATTTATCCATTTTTACATTATACAAATATATTTATAATGGTTATACATACATATATATGTGCGTATTAATAAATAGATATATATTTATATTATATTTTAGTTTATGTAAATGAATATAATATATAATATATTTAAATAAATATAAGTTTATATATATCACACACACATATATTTTATAAATGTTTTTAAAAATAATTCTATAAATATATGAATAAAAAATATATATGTAAATATATATATATATATATATATCACTAAATAGACAAAAAAACATGGTGTAGTGGTAAAGTAATTCCGTGTTCAAAGGATATGTGCAAGGTTCAAGTATAGGAAAGTGCGTATGAGACTGGAAATTTGAAAAGTTCAGATAAAAGGGGTGGTGGGATGAAAAATGCTAATAAGGGGGGGGGGGGGGGGCTGTTAAAGTTTTCATGGAAGTGCTGATAAAGGGGTCGGTCTCATGGAGGTATGAATAAATATAATTTTCCCCTCTTGAACAATGCTTCCATTATCAGCACTAAAAATACTATTAAAGGCCCCCTTTAACAGCGTTAAAAAAAGTTCTCTCAAAAGGGTCCTTTAAAAATGATATAAAAAAAATAAATGTTAAAGGAGACTTTTGACCACACGTTTTAGCACTCTTAAAGGGTGCCTTTAACCATGATTTTTTAATTCTCAAAAAGTCCTATAGATTTTAACTATTCTCTCACAATCAGCGTTTTTTTTAGCGATGATAAAGGCCTATTATAGTGCTGTTAAAGGCCTCTTTGTAGTAGTGCCTTATGGAAAAAGGACCAAGGGAATGTACTCAAACTATACTAGTATTAACTAATAAAAGAAAGATCTAGAATAACTCTTTAAGGGGGTACATGGTGTCTCCCAGGGGGTACATTTCATGTTGAGCTATCCCCATGCTTTCCCATGTAGAAAACACTCACATAGAATATAGTCTCTAAAATAGATGACATGTAGAAGAGATACACGCTGTTTAGAGACACATGGTATCATGCCTATGTCACCTAGCCATGTCTATGTTTTGGTTCATGTGTCCATGTATTAGTACACGATGTGTGGCTTCCCATGTACTCTACTCGTGTAACTCTACATGGGTAAGCCCGTGTACACCCAGCCAAGTCGTGTTTGTGTGGGAGTACATGGCATGTCATATGGTCGTGTACTCAAACCTATATCTGTGTACCCATAGAGGTACATTTAAAGTCAACCAAGGAGATTGAAATGCTATGTGACAAGGGTCACATGCCGTGTGATCCTTAACTTCAAAAAAACCCTAGCTTCATAGCCAGGGGGCCACACAATGTGTAACACCATATTATATGTTGTGTTTGTTGCGATTTTATAGATCCTTTGGGATATCTTCCACTTTGATTTATGCACCTCAAAAACCTTTGACCTCATCAAAACTTTTAGATCAGGGTTTGTTCAATTCTTACTAACTCTTATCTTTGGAAAATTGGGCTCGAATCCACTCAAAAACTGGATCTCCATGTTTTTTTGTTTCGCACCGAAGAATGCTAAATAAAACAAAATCATGTATCCCAAACCATCTAATTCACCACTTCTTCCATCGTCACACTGCCTTCATGTCGTACCAATCCCAAATCTTTGATATCGGATCGTTCTTCCAAGAGATAGGTGTGCAATGATCAATTGATCGGGATATGTTGAACCCCAGGCCAAATGAAGAATACCTGCAGTGAATGGAGGACCAAGGAAGAAAAACATAAGAAAAAATAGTGGAATGGATCTTGATCGATGTTCATGTAAATCTTGATTCAGTGTCTTGAGAATAAAAATGATGAAATAAATATCTTCAAATTAATTCTCCCAACCCTGATTAATCTAACCCATCCTACAAGATATCCTAATCGTGGATCAATCTATTCATTGATTGATTCAAATTCATCATAGAAATTAAGAACGATGAATATATCCATTAAAAAAACATAATACCTGGATTTTGGATCGATCATTGATGGAGAAAAGTTGCACTACAATCATTAAATAGACCCATTAACTCCATTTGTGTGATGATCCATGATCTTATCCTGATCCATCATCGTTCAACAAGAAGACTATCCTCCAATGGCTCCTAGGTCTCTAGGTTTTAGCAGCCAAATCAGAGAAAATTTCCACAGACATATATATTTAAAGAGGAGGTAGGTCGTAGTGCTGAACAAAAAAAATTAGTTTAATTTATTTTATTAATTTCATGCCCGTAACAAATTTTTAACAAACATCCCACTGACCAAAGTTATGTCATAACTAGGGTAAAACCCACATTCTAAGCTCAACGATGCCTTCATATTTTTGGTTCAGGCATCCATATGGAAGTTATTACATTTTTTCGGAAAATTATACGTGTGTGCTATTTAATATATTTAATATATTTCAAACATTTATTATGGGAACAACAGGACTCACAATTGTATGTCGTCTCAGTGCATGGTCTCAAAAATAATCCATACAATATACAAAAAGAATACACAAAAAATTTGAGATTTTACACTATGATTGTCTTGATAATTTATAAAAATGATTCATAAGACATTTTTGATGTGTGGGAATCATTATAACATCAAACCAATATAAGATGTGATTGGTATGAGTCAGAGTGCATGTTTAGAGTTTAAAATAACGTTTTAGAAAAAAGGTGGTGTACTCAAAACCAAGAAATCACATTTAAATAGTTTTAATACTTTATGAAAATGATCCAAAACTCATTTGGGATATTTAGGAATCATCATCACCTCAATTTGACTCACAGTGTGATCGGTATGACTCCAATTTCATCTTTTTATTTTAAATTGACATTAATTTTAGTAAAAAAGGCAATTGTCATACTCAAAATTGAGAAAACACATTTTTATTGTTTTGATGATTTATAAAAATGATCTATAAGACAATTGTTATGAGTATGAATCAGTTCCTCCTCAATCTGATACACGATGTTCCTGGTATGACTCAAAGTTTCCGTTATGAATTTAAAATTAACATTTTAGTTTAAAAATTATCACTCAATAAATACTAAGAAAAAATGATCATATTGTCTTGATAATTTATTTCTATGATTCATAATTCACTTTTGATGTTTAGGAATCATTTTCATGGTAAACCCATATATGATGTGACCGATATGAGTTAAAGTGCTTCTAGTTAAAAAAACATATTAGTAAAAAAAAGTGGCATACTCAAAACCAATAAAACACATTCATATTGTTTTGATACTTTATGAAAATTATACATAAGTCATTTGGTAGGTTTATGAATTAGTCACACCTCAATATGATCCATGGTGTGACTGCTATGACTCCAAGTGCCTCTTTTTATTTAAAATTGACATTAATTTTAGTAAAAAAGGAAGATGACATACTCAAAATAGAGCAAACCCATTTGGATTATTTTGATACTTTATGAAAACAATACATAATTAATTTTTTACTTTTATGAATGAGACACATCTCAATCCAACACACAATGTGCATGTTATAACTCAAAGTGTCTATTATAAATTTAAAATTGACATTTTAGTTCAAAAAGTGTCACTCACTGAAAACCAAGAAAACTGGATCATATTATCATGATAATTTGTAAAAAATATTCATAATTCATTTATGACATGTTGTAATCAATCTCATGCCAAACCCATACACTATGTAACAGGTATGACTCAAAGTTCTTATTTCTAGTTTAAAATGACATCTTAGTAACAGACACAAGTGGCATACTCAAAACCAAGAAAAAAACATTTTGATTGTTCTGATAATTTATTAAAATGATCCATCAGTCATTTGGGATGTGTAGGAATCAGCCACATTTCAGTTCGACCCATTGTATGACCGGTATGACTCCAAGTGTGGCTTTTTATATAAAATTGACAGTAAATTTAGTAAAAAAGACAACTGACATACACAAAACCGAGAAAATGCATATTTTTTTTTTGAAACTTTAGGAAAATGATCTATAAGTAATTTTTGATGTGTAGTAATCATCTTCACCTCAATATGATACACGATGTTCATGGTATGACTCAAAGTATCCATTATCAATTTAAACTTTTCATTTTGGTTCAAAAGGTTTCACTCATTGAAAACCAAGAAAATATACTCATATTGTATTGATAATTTAGGGAAATGATTAATAATTAATTTTTTATGTGTAGGAATCAATCTCACATCAAACCTACACATGATGTGATTGACATGACTCATATTTCATATTTCCATTTTAAAATGACATTTTTGTAAAAAAACACAAGTGATGTACTCAAAATGGAGGAAACGTATTTGGATTGTTTTGATACTTTAGGAAAACTATACATAAGTCATTTGGGACATGAATGAGTCATCTTAACCTCAATAAAATACACAGTGTTCATGGTATGACTCAAGGTTTTGTTTAAAATTAACACTTTATATTCAATTTATTTCATTATATTATTATTAACCTAAGAATTTTTTTATTTTATAGGTGTGTTCTTTTGCTCGAGAAGGGTTGGTTTATTCTTCTATACTAGTGAATTATTTTTCTTTATAATGTTTTTCTTGTATTTATCTTTTAAATTTTATTTCATTTTAATTTTGTGTTTTTAGCTGATTTTGTTAATTTCTGGTGTTGTTTCTGGTGATACACTGTGCTGCTACAGAACACTAAAGTGTGCCCTATTTATGGTGGTGTAGTGTGATGTAACATCACACTAAAAATAAATAAATAAATATTTATAATTATAAATTTAAAATAAATATATTTATTATATTTATAATTTTTTAATTTTTTAAATATGTATATATTTATTTATAATTATAATTATAAATATAATAAATATATTTATTATAAATTTATAACTATAAAAGAATATTTATTTATTTATAACATTTATAACATTTATAATTTATAAATATATATATTTATATAAATATATCTATATTTATTTATAAATATAAATATAAATATAAATATAATAAATATATTTATTATAATTGTATAATTATAAATAAATATTTCTTTATTTATAGTTATAATTATATATATAAATATATTATAATTTTATAAATATATATAATAATTTAAATAAATTATTAAAATTAGATCTTTATCAATATTTTTTAGCATTAATAAAGATATCCTTTCATTAGTGCTAAAAAACACTCATAATACTATTCTTTATCAGCACTGATAAAGGGATATCTTTATTAGTGCTAAAAACGTGCTGATAAATATCAATTTTATCAGTGTTTTCTATTTTAGTGTAGATAAAAATTCACTTTATCTGTGCTGTTTAAAAGTGATAATAAAATTCTTAACCCTTCATATAAAAGAACTCTAAACAAATGTCTTCTCTAGAACACCTTCAAGCTCTCATGGAATCAGACTACCACCATGCCGCCACTCTTGCCGAATCCTGTTGTCATCACTCTCTCTGAACTAAAATATTTTCAAACTGTCGCTTATTCAAACTATTGTTGTTCCACCACTCTCACTGAACCTTATTCTTATTGTCGTCGCTGGTCTCTTAGAACCCCACTCCCACCTCACCAAACCCCATCATCGGCGCATCTTAGTTGTGACTTTGCTGAACATTATTGATGAATCAGGACCCTCAAAACTAATGGTATACTATTAGAATCCTATTTTTATGTATTTATCAAATTATTATTTTTATTTTTCACTTTTTTTGTTCCTATCAAGCAATAGTGTGTGTTCCACCCTCTTTCTCATCTTATTCTAGCACCACTATTTTGTACCACTTAAGTTCTCCATTGTCGCACTCATCTAATTCTTTTTAGTGTTTTTTGTTAATCCAAAAAAATTTATTAGTTATTATATTCATTAATTTTTCTATTATACATCATAAACCATAATTTTTCAATAAAAATATAATGGTAGTTTATGTATGATTTAATAAATGGTTTTTAAGTCATGAAATTTGAAAAAAAGGATTCAAGATCTAGTGAATGATTTTTGTATGGTTTTATAAACTAAGTATTTCAAAATTTCTCCCTTTTCACCTTTTCATGATTGTAGACTTCTTTTGAGGTTTTAGTAAATTCTATGTCAAATTAAGAAGGCTCAAATTATGTTTAAATTGGTAACCTAACTTCAAATGATGATAAATTTTTATCAGGAAGTGACACAACAAGAATTTAAGGTAGTTACGACGGGACATTGCGATGGACTCTCATCACAAAACATCATTTGCAATGAGAGTCTGTTAGAAATACCCAATCATGGATAGTGGTATCACAAATGTATTTATTTTCAATGATCCACTGAAAATAATATTCATTTGCGACAGAAAAAGTGTCCATCGCAAAATATTTTTGTAAGGGTTTTTAAGAAGCATGTTGTGACGATCTGTCACAAAAGGTTATTTGCGATGGATGAAGAAATCCCTCAAAAATAATAAATTTGTCCAAAAAACAAAATAAAAAATAATTAACATTATTTTAAAAAATATAAAATAAAATTAATAAAAATTTATATATTAAAAAAATGTAAATATTAAATAAAATAAAATTAATTTAAAAATTAAATATACTAAAAAAATCAAATAATTTAGATTATTGAAATTAATTAACATATTGAATTTATAATATATATATATATATATATATATATATATTTAAGAATAATTACAAAACCTAATGAAAATTACAATATGTTAAAAAAATTAATAAATTAATATATTTACAAATATTAAAAAATCATTACAAAATAATAAAAAAATTAAAATAGACATAAAAGTAATTAATCCATCAAAAAATAACTTTTCTTTAATACCAAATTAAAAAAAGAAGTCATAAAAACTACATAAATCATCAACTATCATCTAGTGGAGGAGGGTTACTCGAAGGACAAGGGGGATCACTCGAAGGACCAGGAGGAGGAAACTTCATACCAACACCACGCGTAAGTCACCACATATAATCCATCATCTAATCATCTCTCAAATGCTACATCTCATGCTCCTCCTCCCTCTCCTTCTTCATCTGTTGTGTCATCTCATCATGAGCTCTCAACCTCTCCTCATATTGTGCGGTGGATCATGGCATCATTGATGAATCTCCATGAGCTCCCTTCGTGCTAATTGATGTCATCATAGAAGTAGTATGATGACTTGTAGGTGTCAGTAAAGTACCAATAACAATCAATCAACCTTTCTCAAAACCCTGCGAAGTCTCCTGTATCGAATCCCCCATATCGAAACCCAAATTAGCAGGGACATCTTGTTCGGTATCAGCTTAACACCCTAGTGAATGATAAGTCATAGCCTCATATATTTCCTTTAAAAATAATGAAAAATTAGAATAATAATAAAATTAATATTCAGGAATTTTTTAAACAAAATCACTAACCACGATATGGTGATGTCGTTCTCCTACAACTTCTCTTGTATAGGGATCAATATACATCTTCTTATAAACTTCAAACTCCATAACAGATGGGTCAGAAGTATCCTGTATAATATAAAAACCATTGGTCGAAGTGGATACTCAAGAGGAGGGTGAATTGAGTTCCAATTAAAAATTTCTGTTAAAAATATTTCTCTTAAAATCCCCCAATTTAAAAACAAAGTTAAACTTTAGTGAATCTATACAGAGTGTAAAGGTTCAATTAGTTTCTCAAAGATTGATTAGGTCTCAGTTAACTTAATTTGAAGATTAAATTAACTTTTGAAACTAACTTACTGGTTTACAATAAGTATAAATACTTGCGAATTTAACTATCAAAGTACCTTTAAAATAGTTTTTTATTTCAAAGTAATAGCAGCAGAATATGTAAAATATATATGTAATACTTATAGACCTAAAATAAAAGCACAGAAAAGTTAACCAAGAGGTTCAGTCTCAAGCCGAGACTTAGTCCTCTCAACAATTTATATAAATTGATCCACAACCTGGATCGAGGTTAAACAAAAGTACACTACTGTCCAGGTACAAAGACCTCTACCATAGTTCTTCGTGGGAAAACAAACAACATCACACAGGCTGTTCAGGTCTTACTCGACCTCTACGCCCATCCACAGTGGGAAACAAAAGAGTTATGGAGTTTGAGTGAGGATTTAAGAATCCTACAGTTTATCACAGGAGATAGTGTGTGTGTAAAATAAATAGGGTACACACACTGCTCAAAATTTAAAGATAGAATCACTAAGAGAAGTATGATTGAGTTTAGAAATGCTTTAGTGATTAGCAGTGCAGCTTTGGACTCGTTTGTTTTATCAGAAAAGCTTCTGAGTCATTCTCTGGTTTTTCTCAGAAAACAGAGGGTCATTTTCTTCTTTAATTCTTGGTCCAGCTTAGCAGCCTGAGTGCATGAAATTTTTATTTTAGTTCTTCACTCAAGATGCATCTTGTGTTCTCCTCTAGAATAAGTTTCTTCGTTTATGTCTAGGATTCTTGGAGTATGGATGTAGACTAGAGAAAAATGCTCCACATTTGAATGCTTGTTCAGATCTTGTCTCTTTCACCCTTCCTGTGTCTTATTAGTGCCTTTTTGTGTCACATGCATCATCTCTTCCAGTGTTCTCTTTCCATCCCTTTATATCTTTCATCTCTGACAGAAAAAAATAATCACATTTTTCATTGTACTAGGTACGGTTCCCTGACATGAAACAGAAATCATTTAATAACATTAACTGCATTAAAACCATCAAATGTATCCTTTAGCTAAATAAATAAATCATATGAAGAGTATAGGGTTTGACTGGTTGGTCAAGAATTAGTAGCGTTCTATTGGTAGACGTGCACAGTCAGAACCTTCCATTGGTATATCTTTTGAACTTGCATCGGTAGCTCATATACCGGTGACTTTAGTTCCATCAGTAGCTCTTGTTATCGGTAGCTGTTTCTCTATCGGTAGCTGTCTCTCCATCGGTAGCTCTTTGCATCAGTAGTCTATCGGTAGACTTATACTATCACCAGACTTCTATCGGTAGCTCAATATATCAGTGACTATACTTGTATCAGAAACTATCTGTGAACTGGATCTATCGGTAGACTTCTGTCTATCGGTAGCTCTGGTATGTTCTGTATCGGTAGCTCGGTAGACTGTTCTATCAGTAGACTTCCTCATATCGATAGCTCTGGTTTGTGATTCAGTACTCGTATCAGTAGGCTTACTCTATCGGTAACTACTGGTAGACATGCACATCGGTAGCTCGTCTGTTCTGTCGGTAGACTTTGTGTCTGCTTACCGGTAACTCTGTTTATATCAGTGAACTTAGTGTAACAGTGACTCTGTCTATCGGTAGACAAAGTCTATCGGCAGACTGAGTACTGGTAGCTCTAGCTAAACGCAGACCAGTGACTTAATACTTATCTGTTTCATACACAACATATCCAAATGGGTTAGAATTACTTCAGAACTTATATAAACATGGATAAACAAATATTAAAATATCTCAGGGATTATTTTAATATTATTATCATCTTGAGCACAGATTGAAAGAATTAATATATATAAAAACATTATATTGAGATTATCAAAGTATATGAAATCATAATTGGGATTATCAAAATAGGTGAGGTCAACAATCTCCCCCTTTTTGATAATCACAACTTATGATATTATTAATTTAAAAAAAAAATTGTATCAGAGGATATATAATTAAACTCAATTTTCTCAGAGAAAACAGTATGGTATAAAACATAATTTATCAGAGATAGAATTAAATGTATCAGAGATAAAAGAAAAATCCATGATATCAAAGGTAAAATTTAGTGGTATCAGAGAACATCAGAGAACTAAATAAAATGATACCAGAGGATGAGAGAAAAGGCACTGGTATTAGAGGATGAAATTCAGAGGTATCAAAGGGGAAAAGAATAATAGATCTTAGATAAAATTTCCCCCCCTTTCATTAATATTTCTCCCTATGGGTGAATATGTCTTCCTCTTTTGATACATAGAGAGTATTTCTCCTCCTTTGTAAAATATTTATCCCCCTTTGTGATAATCAAAATTTAGAAAAAAGTAACAATAGGAATAGAAGAAAATTACTTGTATTAAATGTGACAAAAAGGTACATAGACAGAAAACAAAATACATAGGATTCCTATAAAATAGTCCAACCACTTGATCAATCCACATCCTCAACATGAGATTTTCCCTTGGGGTTAGAAGAGGATTCATGTGGTGAGGATTTTGGTGAAGGATTAGGAATTCCTGAAATGACCATAGGAGGTTGAGCAACTGACACTGTGCTTGGCCTGTATTGAGGACTCCTTTTTTGTGATCATATGTGTGAGGCTTCGAATGGATTGAACAGGAGTCATCTGAATTAGAGAAGTAGTGGAGGAAGAGGCAGGCAAAGCAGGAGGGACAATTACTGGTCTGGCATCAACATGCAGAAAAGGAAGCAACATATTTCTGAAATCCATAATGATTCCTCCCCCTCTCTCCATAGAGGATATGAAGTCATAATTGTTCTCCATAAACTTGTCCAAAGTTGGAGTCAATTCTCTTAGCTTGATAACCTTCTCTCTAAAGGCTTTATTGACAGGAGGCAGTTTCATATTCTCAATCAGAAGCTTGAAATGACTAGTCATTTGGGTCTTTGTGTAAATTTTGGAGAAGTAGGAGTCCACCTTTTATTTCAATTCTTTGGGAGAGGCAGAGGCTTCCCTCATGTAGTCTCAGACTATATTTATAATTTCTCTAGCTGAATCTCTGGTAGAGAGAACAACTCTGCTCAGTTCAGATGAGTCCACAGAGCCACTGGTTTAGGCAGAACCAAGCTCTTCTTTCATCATAGCTCGAATTTGATTCAAATCCATCAAAGGTTTAGATGCAAGAGAACCAACAGAGAAAGATATAGTCTCTTTGAAACTTTTGGTCAATCCACTAATAAGATTTTGAACACCGGATTCCTGGGTTTTAATATGATCTTTCATAGAAGTTTTGAAACCTTCAAATACTAAAACCATCTGGATTAAAACACTCTTCACATAAGCTAAGTCCTTATCTTCTTGGGATTTTGAGCTCATGTAAGAGTCTAAAGAAACAACAGATTCATTTAGAGCTTCAAGATTTTCTTCAAGTCTAGAAACTTGAGCCTGGCAGTCTTTAACTTCTTCAACTATTTCACCCTTAAAGGTTGATAAATTACAGGCAAGAGATAGTTCAAAAGATCTTTCCAGCATAACCATTTCTTTAGCAAAACTCTGATTCATCTCAGCAACTGAGGCACTAAAATATTCTTTCATCTCATCTTTTAAGATATCCATATCAGCCTTGGTAACCAAATCAGCAGGTGCAACTATTGCAGATGCTCTTTCAGAGGCTAAACTAACCACAGAGTCAGTCATAACTGATTGAATTGAAGATACCATAGAAACTTACATTTTCTTTAACTCTTCCACAAAACATTCCTTAAGGTTTTTCTTCAGCTTATCCAGGTCATGCATTCTGACCACATCTTCAGGAAACAATTTAGATTCAACATTATAAACAATTTTTGGTCTATTTATAGATGCTTCATTATCTGAATCAGGATAGTCTAAACCACAGAATACAAAACCAGGGTCTTCTTCCCAATCATTAAAACCAATAGCCACTGTAACACTTTCAAAATTAGATCGATGCTCCCCCTTAATGGGTACATCCTCAATTAGGACAACAAAATTATTAGCAGCATCCACAATAGCATCCTCAGTAGGTCTTTCATCCTGAGGAGAATCTTCCACTATCAATTACATCACTACAGCAGCAGGAGGGTCTTCTGGATTAGTTAAGGGTATGTCTACTTCATTTGCTTCCTCATTAGGTACTAAAGATTTTCCTATCACTGGACTCAGGCTCAAATCAGCTGACAGAGATGCTTCACTCTCATGAACATCTTCTTCATTTTCTACAGCAGCCAATTCAACAGCCTCTAAAGCAGCTTCTTCCTTATTTGATATATGTTGAACTAGATTTTCAGGAGCTGGGCTAGGAGGAGAGTCAGGGTCGCCTCCTTCATCAGCAGAGGACTCTTCCTCTTCTGAATCATCACTGTATTCTGTCTCCTCTTCATCAGGTCCCAGACCTGGATCCCTCACATCCTTTGGTCTTGAAGGATGATTCACAAGATTAAACTTGTCATAAACCCTCTGGTCATCGTTGACCCATTCTACTCTACAAGGGTTCCAATTTATTTTCATTTACTTACAAACTATAGTTTTGATACAGAAGTTATTCTTTACTACCACTGTCTCATCTTAAGACTCAGCAGCCCATTTTACCTTGATCAGCACAGAGATTAACTTAGTAAAGAATAGGGCATTTGTATTTGATTTCGGCCTTATCATATCTTCCATCTAGAGCATCAGAAATCTGCACAAATTAACCTTTACACAATGTCTTAAGAGGTACAGGAGATAGATATCCTGATATCTCAAATTGGAAAAGTATCTTCTCCTCGGTATCAAGACATGTTGAACAAATTTGAACAACAATCTGTTCTCTCCATCCGTTTCTGCAGCAACTACTTGTCTTTGACTTCCATCACCAGTCAGCTCTTCCAAAGCAGTCTCATAATCGAAAATGTCACTGGTAGGTGGCATGGATCTCGCGACATATCTAGATACTCCTTCATGTGGAACTTTCAAGAACTCATCCCATTCAACAGATGAAAATGACATCTCCTTTCTATTCACAAAAGAGGTTACTCGATTTTCATTCTCTGATTCTTCAAAGGTTACAAAATCATAAAACTGTTTCACTAATTTTGGTAATTAAGGACCATTGTTGTTCGAAAAACACTCTACCCATTTTTGATCTTCAAGAACTTCGAGCACTAAGGACCTTCTAGGCAGCAGCCATTCTACACACAGTTCCTTTTCAATCACAATAACTCGATTTTGTAGATGAGGATTCATTGGTCGTCTCCCCAACCTAGTTCTAGTAACACTTCCACTACCACTTTCTTCTTGCTCGGTCCTTTGCTTATTTGTTTTCAGCTCAACAGAGTCATCTCTGATGGTAGGAAGTTTGGTTTTTTCCATCACTGGTTCGAAGGATTTAGGGTTCTCTAAGGATTCAGGATCTAAGGTTCGAGGGTTAAGGTTTGAGGCTCGGTGGATTTAGAAGTAGATCGGACTTTAGTTTTATCATTTAGGAATCATAAAATAAATAAACAAAATGAAATAAAGTAAAAACGATTCAGATTCTGGTGGCAGAGAAGTTTTAAAATAGCACGCACATCGGTGACAATTTCTATTAGTGAGGTTACATCGGTGAGGTTTTCTATCAGCGAGGTTACATCGGTGAGGTTTTCTATCAGTGAGGTTACATCGGTGAGGTTTTCTATCAGCGAGGTTACATCTGTGAGGTTTTCTATCAGTGAGGTTACATCGGTGAGGTTTTCTATCATTGTGGTTACATCGGTGAGGATAACTACCCATTGAGGTTAAACATTCCTAACTCGTGTCTAATGTAACTTAACCTATCCGAACTCAAAGGTTTAGTGAAAATGTCAGCTAATTGATGTTCAATTCCTATAAACTTAAGAGTAATATTACCCTTTTGGTAAGGATCTCTCAAGAAATGGTGCCTTACATCAATGTGTTTGGTCCTAGAGTGAGACACAGGGTTCTTCGAGATATTTATTGCACTAGTATTGTCACAGTTGATTGACACGTGCCTAAAGTCATATCCATAGTCCAAAAGAGTGTGTTTCATCCACAGAATTTGTGCACAACAACTACCAGCAGCAATGTACTCTGATTCAAAAGTGGATAATGCTACAGAATTATGCTTCTTACTACACCAAGATACTAAGGACTTTCCCAATAAATGACATGTTCTAGATGAAGGACCCCGGGACACCCTGAGAGGGGAGGGGTGAATCAGGGTGACCACTTTTTCTTTTAATGTGTTGGATCTTGTTCCCACGTTGGTAGGAACTTGTTGAACCTGTATGATTATTATGATCAGAATGAAAACATTCACATGCACAGAGAAGACATAGCCATTTTTACTTGGTTCACCACTAAGGGCTACGTCCAAGGAGCATACGCCGACAGGTTTCTGGTCGTACCTAAATCCACTATGCTAAACTAGCTGCGGATACAAAAGTTCGGGTATAGACACTTTGTCCCAGGCTCACTGCCTTTACAATTGTTCAGGGATAGCTCACTGCGTCCCTCGGGTCACTCCCGTTGACTCCCCCTGGCTCACTGCCGTTGGTGAAGTCTCACTCAGTTTATAGACGTGAAGGTCTCTTCTTCATTTGCATAAGAGTGCATCCTTTGTTGTATGTAGATGCTCTATTGAGGTTTGATTCTCACCAGAATAAGAATATCTCTTTTCCTCGAATGTACCGAGTAGTCTCTCGGCTTTCGTGCAGCTCCAGACACGCCGGTGGGCTTCAGCAAAACCAGGCGCGCTTTTCCAAGACAGTCGCGCGAGTCCCACTACGGCGCGCAAGTCCAAACTGGCGCGCAAGTGTCATCAACACACATGCGCGACTCTTCCTTCCCCAACTACAAACTTGCGTGGTCCACTTCCTTTCTCTTCCAAACCACCTTGGGCGCACAGCCAAAAACCGGCGTGCAAGCTCTACTTGCGCGACAAAACCACCACCTGCGCGACTCAACCACCTGCGCGACGAGAGCTCGAGAAATCTCTCGGCGTTGAACTTCGTTGCAAATGAGGAGGGGTGGTCCAGTATTTATAGGCAAACTGGACCCCCTGCGCGGCGGCGCGCAAGTCCTCAACGGCGCGCAAGTCTTGTCTTCAATAAACTCTGTCGCGCAACTCACTTGCGCGACCCAACCAACACTTGCGCGACCTTCTTTCCTTAGCCAAATTTTGATGTTCTGATCCTCAAAAACATATGGCGCGCAAGTCTTTTATCCTCCAAGTGCACGGCGCGCAAGTACCTTTTCCAAAAACACTTTACTTTATTGGCCGATTTTTAGGCCCAAAAAATTGGCAAACACTGGGAAACAACGCCACCTTCACTACTGTTTTCTGCTTGAACGGTATGATCGCTTTGTTGGTACACACCCTGAACTTCCACTGAGGATTGACAAAAAACACAAACCATACACCAAATCATGCTTTGAAGAACCTGGTTCCAACACTAGATGTGTTTTTCTATCTAATTTTCAACCAGAAAAATCAGTATCTGAATAAATCATTAACTCAAAGGGTTGTTCTTTTGGGTAAAATAAACCAAAGTTTACAGTATGTTTAAGATACTTAAAAATTCTTTTAACAGCATGTAAATGATATTCTTTTGGATTAGTTTGAAATCTTGCACACATACACACACTAAACATAATATCTGGTCGACTAGCAGTAATGTAAAGTAAGCTTTCAATCATACCTATGTAGTTGGTTTGATCCACTGGTTTCCCAGTTTCATCTGCATCCAATTTACAAACAGTACTCATAGGAGTTTCACTTTCCTTAATACTATCCAAAAAAAATGTTTTAAAAGATCCTTTGTATATTTACTTTGATTCAAAACAATACTATTTTCATTTTGAAACACTTGAAATCCAATAAAATATTTAAGTTCTCCCATTAAAATCATTTCAAATTAATTTTGCATATTCTTTGAAAAATCAGTACATAAATAATGTTTAGAAGATCCAAAAATAATATCATCAACATATATTTTTACTATTAAAACATCTTTAGAAATTTTTTTAATAAAAATAGTTGGATCAGAAATCCCTTAATTAAAACTTTTTGAAATAAGAAAATTACTAAGTCTATGATACCAAGCTCTTGGAGCTTGTTTTAAGCCATACAAAGCTTTCTAAAGTTTAAAAACTTGATTTGTAAAATGAGGATTAATAAATATAGGTGATTTTTCAACAAAAACATCTTCAACAATAAAACCATTTATAAAAGAACTTTTGACATCCATTTGATATAACTTGAAATTCAGATGAGTAGCATATGAAAGTAAGATCCTAATGGATTCTAATCTGGCTACAGGTGAAAAGGTTTCCTCATATTCTATACAATCTTCTTGAATATATCCTTGTGCTACTAATCTAGCTTTGTTTCTAAATATGCTTCAAGACTCATCAACTTTGTTTCTAAAAACCCATTTTGTGCCTATTGTTAAAGTTTCCTTAGGTCTATCAACTAATTCCCAGACTTTGTTTCTTTCAAATTGATTTAACTCTTCTTGCATAGCCATTACCCAAAATTCATCATTGATATCATCATGATATTTTTAGGTTCTAGCTGTGGAAGAAAGGCTTAATGTTCAACCTGGTTTCTTAGTGAATCTCTAGTCTGTGTCCCTCTATCAAGATTACCAACAACAACATCCAAAGGATGATTCTTTAGAATCCTTGTTGATCTAGTAAAGGTAAGAATAGAAATCTCAGGATCATCTATAGGTTCGGGTTCCATAGCAGCAGGTTCTGGAATATGTCCAGAACTAGAGGTTTTAACAACAGGTTCTTTAGATTTATCATTAAGGTTCAGAACACTTAAATCTTCCTCAAGATTTTCAAGAGAGGTTTTAGGCTCATGTGGATCAGTTTCATCAAACTTGTTGTGAACAGATTCTTCCACACATTTTGTTCTTTTATTAAAGACTCTATAGGCCTTTCTAGTTAAAGAATAACCAAGAAAAATTCCTTCATCACTCTTAGAAGAAAACTTGTCCAGATTATCCTTTGTATTAAGAATAAAAACTTTACAGCCAAAGACTCTAATGTAACTAAATTTAGGCTTTATATTATTCCACAACTCGTAAGGGGTCTTCTTAATAACTGGTCTAATTAAGACTCTATTAATAATATAACAAGCTGTATTCATAGCTTCAACCCAAAAGTAAATAGGCAGGTCATATTCATTAAGCATGGTTCTAGATATTTCTGTAAGGGTTCAATTTCTTCTTTCTACTACACCATTATGCTGAGGTGTTCTAGGAGAAGAAAAGTTGTGACTATAGCCATTGTGTGAGAAATAATATTCAAAGTCATGATTTTCAAACTCACGACCATGATCACTTCTTAGAGTTTTAATCTTAAGTCCATTAAGATTTTCTACAGATTTGGAGTATTTAACAAAATAAGAACAAGATTCACTTTTGTGAGCTAAGAAGTATACCCAAGTATATCTAGTGAAGTCATCTACTAAAACATAGACATAGTGATTCCCATTTAAACTAGAAACTCTTGATGGTCCAAACAAGTCCATGTGAACCAACTCGAGAGATTGAGAAGTTGAAACTTCTTTCTTTGATTTAAAAGAAACTTTATGTTGCTTTCCCTTTTGATAGGGATTACAAAATTTTTCAATTGGGAATTCAAGTTTAGGTAGGTCTCTAACTAAGTTCTTCTTAGTCATTTTTCTAAGTTCATAGATGTTGCAGTGTCCTAATCTTCTGTGCCAAATATAAGACTCTATGAAAAGCATTTAGGAAAGTAACATTTTGTTTAGCTAAAGAATTTAAATCAACTGCATAATAATTTTCATTTCTTAAAGCAGAAAATACTAAAACATCTTTAGAATTAAAAACATTACAATAATCATTTTCAAACTTCACATTAAATCTATCATCACATAATTGAGAAATACTTAACAGATTATACTTAATTCCATCAACAAATAAAACTTTGGAAATTAAAACTGAATCAGAGTTATCAATTTGACCTAGGCCGATGATCTTTCCTTTAGAATTATCACCAAAGGTTACATAGCCTCCATCAACCTTTATTAAACTCTTGAAACATGAGTAATATCCAGACCTATGTCTTGAACATCCACTGTCCAAGTACCATACCTTCTTGTGAGAACTCTTCAAACATTTTTCCTACAAAACATATTTAGATAAGAAATGATTTTGGTACCCAGATCTTCTTGGGTCCAGAAAGGTTAGAAATCAAAGCTTTAGGTACCCATATTTGTCTTATGGGTCTCATATAATTTACAGAATCAAGAGATTTTGAAAGATAAAATTTATTTGACCTATAACCATATGAATAACTAGTTGAAGCATATGGATTTTCAGAACTAGAATAAGCAGAATTTTGTCTAGACTTAGGAATAAATCGAGTTTTAGTGAACTGTATCTGTCCAGGTTTGTATCCCAAACCAGTAGTGTATTTTGGTGCAACTTGTTTACCTAACATTTTAGTAAGTGTGTATTTTCCATTTGTAAACTTCTCTAAGTCTTTTTTTAAGTTGCTCATTTGACATTTTCAGTTCTATATTTTCCTTTAACAGTTGATCATTCTTCTCTTTTTCAATAATAAGTTCGGTTTTAACAGTAGTAGTGAGAGCATGATGTTTATTTAATGATTTATATTTATCCTTAAGTTCATTGCATGTCTCCTCCAACATATTTCAGTATTCAAATAATTCCTTACTAGTCATGTTTTCAGAATCAGAATCATATTCTGCATCATCTTCAGAATAATAAGAATTTAAAACTGGAGTATCTAAGGTTACCTCAAATGTGTTGGTTATGAAACACATGTTGGCATGATTCTTCTCAGAATCAAAAACTTCATATTCACTTGTGATGTCTTCAGATGCACTCCAGGTAGCCTTTATAGATTTCTTGTACTTCTTGTACTTATAATCATATTTCTTTTTGAATTTTAATTTTGGAAAATCAGCCTTGATGTGTCCTTTCCTTTTACACTCATAGCAGTCTATTTTATCATTCTTGTCAGCTTTCTTCCCATCCTTCTTCCAGTGTCCCTTTTTGTCATACTTTCTTTTGTAGTTATATTTCCTGAATAATTTCTTCTTCCTATAAAACTTCTTGAATCTCCTGGCTATTTGATCCATCTCAGCGTCACTATCTGAATCAAAATCTTCACTAGTTTAACTCTCAGTAGGTATTTTCATTTTCTCTTTGTCTTTACTCTTAGAGGCAGTAGACTTGAAAGCTATGAATTTTCTCTTAGGTTCATCATCTTCCTCCTTATTCACCTTGAGTTCTTCCTCATGCATCATTAATTTACCAATAAGCTCTTTTACTGGCAGTGCTCCAATGTCACATGACTCTGTGATTGAGACAGAGGTGCTTCTCCAACGTTCTGGCAGACATCTCAATATCATCATAATTTGTTCCTTGGCTGGAACAACTTTCCCAAGTGAACTCATTATATTGACTATATCATTAGACCTGAGATACATATCAGAAATATGTTCATTAGTTTTCATTTTAAAATTTTCATATTTAATAGTATAAATATTAAATCTCATTTCATTAACATTGGTTGTTCCTTAATGAGAAATACCCAAAGTATCCCATATTTCAAAGGCAGTTTTACAAGAAAAAATTCTATTAAACTCTTCATCTCCTAAAACACAGTACAGAGTATTCATAGCTTTACAATTGTTATTGTAAGCAGTCTTTGTAGGTTCATCCCAGTTTTTTCTTTCAGTTTCTAGAATTTTATATTGAGACTCTATAGCAGTCCAAATATCAAAACCCATGCTTTCCAAATGAATTTTCATTTTCAGTTTCCACTGGGAATATTTTGTACCATTGAAGAAAGGTGGCCGGTTAGTAGAAACACCCTCTAGTCTATTATCCATAACTAGATTTTAGATAATAGTTTTAAAGAGATAAAATTTAGAACTAACAGAAATTTAAGATCTTTAATGATGCAACAAAAATCATAGTTAAAAAACAGAGTTTTTCAAAAATCCTTTAACAAAAACAAAACCTCTGATACCAAATGTTGGTCAGAGTGGATACTCAAGAGGGGGGTGAATTGAGTTCCAATTAAAAATTTCTGTTAAAAATATTTCTCTTAACATCCCCCAATTTAAAAAAAAAGTTAAACTGTAGTGAATCTATACAGAGTGTAAAGGTTCAATTAGTTTCTCAAAGATTTATTAGGTCTCACTTAACTTAATTTGAAGTTTAAATTAACTTTTGAAACTAACTTACTGGTTTAAAATAAGTATAAACCCTTGAAAATTTAACTATCAAAGTAGCTTTAAAATAGTTTTTTATTTCAGAGTAATAGCAGCAGAATATGTAAAATATATATGTAATACTTATAGAATTAAAATAAAATCACATCAAAGTTAACCAAGAGGTTCAGTCTCAAGCCGAGACTTAGTCCTCTCAACAATTTATATAAATTGATCCACACCCTGGATCAGGGTTAAACAACAGTACACTACTGTCCAGGTACAAAGACCTCTACCATAGTTCTTCGTGGGAAAACAAACAACAACACATAAGCTGTTCAGGTCTTACTCGACCTCTACCACCATCCACAGTGGGAAACAAAAGAGTTATGGAGTTTGAGTGAGGATTTAAGAATACTCCAGTTTAGCACAAGAGACAGTGTGTGTGAAAAATAAATAGGGTACACACACTGCTCAAATGTAAAGATAGAATCACTAAGAGAAGTATGATTGAGTTTAGAAATGCTTTAGTGATTAGAAGTGCAGCTCTGGACTCATTTGGTTTATCAGAAAAGCTTCTGAGTCCTTCTCTGGTTTTTCTCAGAAAAAAGAGGGTCGTTTTCTTCTTTGATTCTTGGTCCAGCTTAGCAGCCTGAGTGCATGAAAAGTTTGTTGTAGTTCTTCACTCAATATGGAGCTTGTGTTCTCCTCTAGAATAAGTTTCTTCATGTATGTACAGGATTCTTGGAGTATGGATGTAGACTAGAGAAAAATGATCCACATTTGAATGCTTATTCAGCTCTTGTCTCTTTCACCCTTCGTGTGTCTTCTTAGTGCCTTTTTGTGTCACATGTATCATCTCTTCCAGTGTTCTCTTTCTATACCTTTATAGATTTCAGCTCTGGGAGAAAAGAATAATCGCCTTTTGCATGGGTACTAGGTACGGTTCCCTGACATGAAACATAAATCATTTAATAACATTAACTGCATTAAAAAAATCAAATGTATCAGTTAGCTAAATAAATAAATAGTATGAAGAGTATAGGGTTTGACTAGTTGGTCAATAATTAGTAGCATTCTATTGGTAGACGTGCACGGTCAGAACCTTCCATCGGTAGCTCTTTTAAACTTGCATCGGTAGCTCATATACCGGTGAATTTAGTTCCATTGGTAGATCTTGTTATCGGTAGATGTTTCTCCATCGGTGGCTGTCTGTCCATTGGTAGCTCTTTGCATCAGTAGTCTATCAGTAGACTTATACTATAAGCAGAAATCTATCGGTAGCTCGATATATCGGTGAGTATACTTTTATCGATAACTATCTGTGAACTGGCTCTATCGGTAGACTTCTATCTATCGGTAGCTCTGGTCTGTTCTATATCAGTAGCTCGGTAGACTGGTTCTATCAGTAGACTTCCTCATATCAGTAGCTCTGGTTTGTGATTCAGTACTCATATCAGTAGGATTACTCTGTCAGTAACTACTGGTAGACATGCACATCGGTAGCTCGTCTGTTCTGTCGGTAGAATTTGTGTCTGCTTACCGGTAACTATGTTTATATCAGTGACCTTAGTGTAACGGTGACTCTGTCTATCAGTAGACTAAGTCTATCGGTAGACTGAGTACCAGTTGCTCTAGCTAAACGCAGACCAGTGACTTAATACTTATATGTTTCATACACAACATATCCGAATGGGTTATAATTACTTCAGAACATATATAAACATGGATAAACAAAGATTAAACTATATCAGGGATTATTTTAATATTATCATCATCTTGAGAACATATTTAAAGAATTAATATATATATATATAAACATTAGATTGAGATTATCAAAGTATATGAAAGTATAATTGGGATTATCAAAACAGGTGAGGTCAACAAAAACATGTTATAGTTAATATATATATACATTAATAAATAAAATAACTTACCATATTTCATCGATGTATGCCAAATGTATGACTCTTGAACCTACTGGTGACCTCTTTCCTCCCCCGAATCAGACATCTATCTATTGATCTCCTCATAAAAGTCTCTCATAGCGAGAAGTAGCACAACCAATCCCCTATCTAATCTGATATATAGTCAATATGATGGGAGACACAAGACTGATAAAAAATGGTAGCACAAGACTTATCCATAGCTCTCTTTTTGATGTTGTATAGAAACTGATGAAAGTTCTCACATATAGAACTATCCCAAGCCTCTCAGATAGGACCTCACTAGATATCAAAAATCAGAGAAAATAAATTCTGCAAGACAATTAAAAAAATTATGTTAGTAACTAAATAAACTTCAAAAAATTATATATTATTTAATAACATAAAATCCAGTCGTTGAACATCTAGTCATGCATGGAGATCAGTACCAGGTCCCATGACACCCATGCCTTGGAAAAATAATTTAGAGAATCTCACCATCCTACCCAAGGGATAAATACAAAAAACTATTCAAATTGAAAAAAATATAATCATAAAATTATTATCAATATTAATACACTTAGCTAATATAAAATAAATATCTTAAACAATTAAAAATACCTCCATAAATGAGGATCAAAATAAATAGATGGTTATCTCTCTGGAATAGGATCTAGAATCAATAATCGAGAAAGACCACACCCCCTCTTAGCAGGCACACCAGCCTGAGGAGAAGGAGATGAAGAGGGATCATCAATAGGAAGACTGCCATCAGTTAGAGAACATAATAGATCTTCAAGATCATATCCATCCATCTGAAACAAATATTCTCACCATTAAGATATTTTTAATACAGATATGAAATATAAAAAACTAATAAATTTGAGAATAAAATATTTTTACCTGTAACAAATTGTTGATTCCAATATTAAATTTAAAAAACTAACAGATATCAGAATATAATAATTACCTGTAACTAAATACCTGAATATAATACATCAATGATCATCTTTATCGCCATTTTAATTGACATAAATGTCTTCATCCTCATATTTATCATTTTCAACTTCCATATGACATTCTGTTTCATCATCCCTTATTAATTCATCAATATTATCTATATAATCAGCCCTTAACTGGGGGGGGGGGGGGTTTCATCATCGATATTTATATCTCATCGGGTAAGAGATATATTTTGGGATGTTTCTTGAAAAATTTTAATATGTTTCACTTCCAAAGAATAATTTTCATTTTCAATAAATAGATTGTCACATGATTTTTTTTATCACACTCCACCAGTCCTTCAAATCTCTCAAAACATCATAGTAATTTTCATAGTAAACTTTATGTGCTTGATCTCCAACATAAATGGTTCATTTGAGGAAATAAGACTGTTATATTTAATTTCAATGACTCCATGTCATGGATTAACTCACAACCATTGATCAGTATCAAACCAATGACATTTAAACATTGTAATATAATTTATTCTAAGATAACATAACTCAATTATTTCATCTAGTATACCATAAAAGTCAACTTCACTTTCATTATGATGGTATCCTTTCAAACAAACACCATTATTCATTGATTTCTTTGAGTCACCATATATGTGTGTATGGAATCGAAATCCATTAACCACATACCCATTATAAGATGTTTCCAATTTTGATAGAGGGTTTTTGAGAACACATAACTGACTGTCAATTTTATTTTCATATTTTTTTACCAGTAAACAATAAAAATTATTAATAATTGATATCATTGAAAAATTTATTTAATATTCCATTGAAAGAAACTTATCTTACCAATATTTGAAACTAATATGAAAAATTTTGTTGTTGACATTTATCAAGAGCATAAGATGTAATTTGTATAAGTTTTTTGATATGTTCATCATATAGTCTACAAAAAAGTTAATGTAAATAAAGATAACTTTTATAAATATGTCATGAAATAATAAAAAATTAGTACTTACTGCACAAATTGTGTCATTTCTTCACAATTTAGCAGAAAAAAAAGTATGAGCTCTATCCATTTCTTCATCTGTAAGACATCACGCATGATAACCATAGAAACCATGATCGGTCTAATTAAGAACTAAAAACTGATGGCCTATGACATCATAAATAGTTGTCCCATTGAGACCCATACAATTATGTTTTGAAGTATATTCTGACTAAAAATAATAAGATCATAAATTTGAAATGTCCACCTACAAGTATGCTTCTGCAATCGACTCTTCAACTGATGTTTTTTTATGTACTTTATTATTTAATTTTTGCATACATCTCTCAAAAGAATATATCCACCAAAATTGTAAGACCCTACACATTTATCTTAATATCTAAAATTAAATATTAAATGTTCCATGGATTCCAAGAAACTATGTGGGAATATTTTATCCAATTTATATATAATTAATACAACATCTTTTTCCATTAATCTTAATGCATTATAATCTGATGTTTCCACACAAATATCTCAAAAAAATGATATTTTGGTCAACACATCCTAGATTGAATAATTCAACATCCCTCTATGACCAAAAGATAATAATATTTCAATTATGACATGACATTCATGACTTTTTAACCCATTTGTATTCCCATTTCCGATAAAATAAGACAAATTAGAAGTATAACCATCTGGTAACCTCAAATATCTAATACATTGATATAATAATAAATGGGTTTCTTTACTAAGTGAGTAATATTTGTTTTTCTTCATTAATTTGTGTGATATTTCATCTTCAAATAATTGAAGTTCAGTATGTCTACAAATATGCACAAGATCTAACTGTGCCTTTATATTATCTTTGGTCTAACCATGTGTGCCTAAAACTGTATAAAACATGTTATCAAAAACAATATTCTCAATTTGAATTACATCTAACATGTTAAGAACCAACAAATAAGACCAATATGGAAGGTCCCAAAAAATACTCCGCTTTATCCGAATGCGATCTCTCCCAAAACCATTTATCTTTTTATCGTTTATGGTTGGTCCAAAAGTAACATGAGTTAATAAAGAAACAATATATTTTACCTGATTACCTGAAAGCACTACTGGTTGTACATATATTTTAATTTGATCTTTTGTAAAATTAATTTTGTCCCTTTGAAAAGGGATATTCGTAGGAAGAAATCTTCGATGATAGTCAAAATAACTAACCTTTCTCCCATTAGTAAGAATAAATGTTTTTTTCTCATACATGAAGTATGGACATGATTTTAGAACCTGTGAACTCCATCCAGATAACATACCATACACCAAAAAGTCACTGATCATCCATAATAATTAAAATTTCATTATAAAATTCTGATCTGTAACTATATCAATTGTTGTCACACCATTATTTCATAATGAAATTAACTTGTCAATTAGTGGCCTCAAATAAACATCAATATTCTTCTTTGTATGTCCTAAAATTCATAGTTCCAAATATATATATATATATATATATGGTTCTTTTATTAAAATCCAAGGAGGTCATTTGTAAGGAGTAATGAAAATAGACCAACATGAATATTGACTGTCGTAAGCAGAAAATAGACAAAAACCATCAGTGGAAAGGCACAACTATATATAACGAGGATTTTAAGTAAAATAAGGATGTGTATGATCAAAGTGTTTCCCTTAATCACCATCACATGGATGATTTAATATTTTACTAACAGAAATATTTTATTTATATCGTTTCATCAATCTTGATGTATTATGAGATATATATAAATGTTGTAAATGAGGTGTAATTGGAAAATAACTCAACTGTTTCAAAGGAACTCTTGAATTTCCCTATTTTACCTATTTATACCTTGATTATACAAATTTTGGACATTTAACCAATGATTCATAATCACCATAATATAAGTTTCAATCATTTGAACATTCATGAATATTTTGATATCTAATACCCAAATTCTAAACCAAATACTTATATTCACAGAAACTTACAGGAAATGTATTTATATTAGGAAAAAATGATTTAAACAATGATAAAATCTGATTGAAATAACTATTTTACATTCCAAAATCTGATTTTATTGCCACATATTTTGTAACCACTTCAATTTTACTCATTCTACATCTCGGATATATAGCCTCATCAAAATATTTCAAAATATTATAAAACTAAGAAGGTTTTGATTCAAGAATTCAATATCATTATGAGTTCTTGTTACAGGAATAGATGGACCAGTGGCCTCATGTACTAAATTATGAAATGATGGATTCAGAACCAAAAAAATTGAAACTAAAGTTTTTTCACCATGTCGATACCAAAAAGTATAATCTTTCTAAAAACCAAAACTTAAAATATGAAGTCAAACATTATCAAACATTTTGAATGTCCTAAGATCACATTTCTAACATGGACAATTAATTTTTCCTTCAGAAACAAAATTTTAATACGATAAAGAAAATGTTATTAAGGTTTCAACACCTTCAATGTAGATAGGATTTATACCAGATCCGTTTGGATTTTTGTGATGATTTATCCAATCATGATCTTGTAATAGAAACTGGTGTCTACTTCTTGAGTCCATAGTTATATAATAAAACAATATAAAGAAAAATTATTATTACCAATCAATTTTACTAATTAAAATTTTTTATTATATTTTAAAATCTTGAAATATTCTATAAAGTATAACGAGAGTGAGGTGATGGGTTAAGACTAGATTACTGGGCCTGTAGAGGCTGAGTGCATATAGAATAAAAATATTAAATATATTATATAAGAAATGTGCTATTTTTTTAAAATAATATAATATATCTCATATGGTGCCTCATATGAGAAATTAGAGACCACCGTTGGGTCCCAGATGTGGGGTTTACCATAGACGAGACAAAACAGTTGTGAGGATAGCGCATTTAACGGGAGAGTAATTCATTTAATATTTTTATTATAATTTCTTATAAAATTTTAAAGTATCTCCTAAATTATTTATCGTATGAAAAATCATAGATTACCTTTAAGTCCAAGATTTGGGGTTTACCCTAGGTGCAACATAACATTTTTCTAGTAACATCGCAAGCGTGGGTAATTCATTTAATATTTTAATTATAACTTCTTATAAAAATTTAAATTGTCTCCCAAAATGATTATCTAATGAAAACTCGGAGACCACTATTAGATCCAGGATCTAGGGTTTACCCTAGGCATGAAATAAAATTTATGTGTGTCAGATGTTTGGTAACATCACACACGTGGGTAACTCATTTAATATTCTTATTAAATTTTCTTATAAAAATTTAAAGTATCTCCCAATCTATTTATCAGATGAAAAATCAGAGAACAACGTTGAGTCAGGGATGTGGGGTTTATCCAAGGAGCGACAATACATTTGTGTACATCAGATGTTTGGTAACATCGCATGCATTGTTAATTCATTTAATATTTTTATTATAATTTATGATAAAAATTTAAAGTATCTCCCAAACATTTTATTGTATGAAAAATCCTAGATCACCATTGGGTCCATGATGTGGGGTTTACCCTAGGCATGACATTACATTTGTGTGCATTGTATGTTAAGTAACATTGAAAACACGACCAATTCATTGAATATTTTTATTATATAAAAATTTAAAGTATCTCCCATACTATTTATCTTATGAAACATTGGAGACCACTCTTAGGTCTAGAATGTGAGTTTTAACCAAGGAATGATATTTAATTTGTCTGCGTTAGATGTTTGGTAGCATCACACAAGTGGTTAATTCATTTAATAATTTTATTAATATTATTTTTATATATACTACAACATTTATTCAAATTATTAATATTTTTTTAATTAATAGAACATTTACATGAAATATTGTGAATTTTTAATATTTATTCTTTTTTATTTTTTTTGGTAAGGTTTGATAAAACAATTTAGTATTTATTAGAAATATTTTTTAAGAATTTTAGTAATTTATAAATTTATTTGAAAGTAACACTAATTATTTATTATTTATATATGCTTTTTTAGTACAATTTATTAATAAAAAACAACTCAATAATGATTAAATATTATAAATTATTTAATTTTTTACAAATTATTTAAATTAATATTACATTTTCAATAATTAATATTTTTTACATTTTTTGAATAATTATTTTTATTTGTTATATAAATTAAAAAATCATTACAAAAAATTAACAAAATTTTTATTAGCCATGTTTTAAATAAATATTACATATTTTAAATTGTTATTGGTTTTTTCATGAAACCACTTTTTTAACATATATAAAAAAAATTATAAATAATATTTTCTTAAATGAAAAAACAATTTTTAGTTAAAAATAAAACAATTGATAGAAAAAAATATTTACAACATTTATTGAACATGGCGTCGAATATTGGACACCCAAAAAATATTTAATCAAAATAAACAAAAAATATATTTACAACATATTTACAACACTTATACAAAATAATTGATAGCATTTATGGCATTAATACAAAAAAAATAGATGCCCAAAAAATATTTACAACATTTATACAAAAAACAATTGGCAGCATATATAATATTTATAAAAAAATAATTGACAGTCAAAAATAAATTATACCCAAAAAATATTTTCAAAATTTATATAAAAACAATTGACAACAAAAAATATTTGACCTGATGAGTATTCAAATGAAATTATCTCATATAAAAACAATTTCCACCCAAACATAAACTAATAAATTCAAACTAAACCTAAATATCAAATAAATTTAAAAATGGTTAAATCGATTAATATTTGTTTTAATCATACTGATATTCATAATATTGAATCGAAATAAAAAAAATATTGGAAAAAAAACCGATGTCTATACTTCGCAGAACTAAGTGGAACAATCCATGGCGGTACTACATCGTGGTTTCATAAAAAAAGGATCGACTGAATAATTTTGCAGCGTAGCAAAGTAGTACGGCGGTGCAATGGAGCATTTAAGTGGCATGATGGAATGGCGTGGAGGAGGGGAGGTCTGATGGTGCAAAGGAGGACTAGAGGTGTTGTGCAGGAGATGTGGAAGAAGAGGAGAGGATGAGAAAGGATGGGTTGCATAGATTAAATCAATGACATTTTTGCGAAATAATATTTAAGAAAAAATTAATTCTCTCGTAAATAGTCATTCGGTCAAATGTGTTTGCAACATATTTTAAATTCTTTCACAAATACTTTTGACAAAATGACTATTTATGATGGAATAATTATTTCATCAAAAATAATTTTTCGCCAATGATTTTGGTACTGGGCATTGGGAAACCCCGTCAAAACTATTTTCGATGAGTTATTTGTCCGTCACAAATAACCCGTCACAATAAATTGATTTTATATTTGTGTGAGTTTTTGTTCTGTAAGATATAAAATCAGAGATATTAAATAGAGATACAGTATAATTACTAATAATGCATCTATGAGTCCAAAAAATCAATGATTAACCCATTTTTTATAAATTATGTATATTTATTTAAAAAATATATTATTTAATGAATTATATATAATTTTCTACTTCTATATACATTTATGATTTTATATACTAATATTAATATATAAACATTTTTAAATTATATTTTTATACCAGTATAGTTTTTAAAATTTATCAATAGTTTAATACTTTTATACTTTCATAACATTTCCTATTTGAATACATCTTCTAATGTTTGGATTCTTCTAACCTATGATTGTATATTTTTATTCCTTAATTATTTTCAAGTTAAATTACATTTTTGTTCCATATTTTTTTTTTCATGTATTACTCTCATTAAGAAATTTGAAAGAATAATTCTCATCCAATATAATGACTCTTTTTCCTCCTTTTTTATTTTAATTCCACAGAAAAAATCCAGAATCTTATATTTCAAAATGATAAAGATGTATCATCTTTTATAATATTGGTATTTCACTTCATTTCCATTCAAATTATAGTTTTATAAAAATTTCATCGATGTTGGTTCTTCTAAAAAACAACCTAAAAAATCTTTAAAATAGAATTTCATTTCACATTCATAAATTTTATATCTTTTTATACACATTTCAAAACATTAAATTTATATCCAATAAAATATCCATTATTTAAGATTATAAAATAATAATGTTTCAAAAATTATTCTCATCATGATCCCAATTTTTTTTTTGAAAGTTACACGTAACATTGAATTTTTATGACAATGTTCAAAATGTTTTATGAAAACACTTTTTATGATTTAAATTCAGTTTTACCCTATATATCTAAAGGATATGTCACCTAAGGAGTTTTGATTCTTGAGTTATCCATATAAATTATAATTTGATACAATTATCCTAGGAAATATTGAATTTAGTATCAAATGATCTCATTCTTGATGTCATCACAAAATGTTATATATCCCACTTTTTCTGTGGTTTTTTTTATAATGTGAAATATAATTAATTTCATATGGAACATATATACATGGTTTATAATTATATAATGAGTGTGACTTATATATACTGCTAATGTATTGAGTAAAGTATAATATCTCATGATATTACTATGAGAAACAAGTTGTGATGCTCGATCCACAATTGGAAACGAGTTTTGATGCTTGATTGACTTTGGGAAAGGAGTATTGATGCTCGATCTAGTATAGGAAATGAGTTATAGTGATCAATAAACTATGAGAAATAGGTTTTGGTTCTTGATACAATATGTTATGATGGTATTCCTAGTTAAACTTAAATTATGCTATGATATTATATGATTATGTATGTGCCACATTTTCTATGAAACATTTATAAGTTTTTTCACATGTTTATGTAATGATCCATGGGTCATAATTATTGTCATGTGTCTTTAAATTATTATTACATTATATATGTTTTTTTATATCTTTGGGTTATATGTCCTTCTTTAATGATTTATAGAAATAAATTATGATTATATTTTAATTTTAATATTATATTTCTTCCCTTCTATTTTTTCTCATTCGATTTTGATCTAACCACTTTATGATCCATTTATATGACCTCCTTTACTATGAATTTGATATCAATCATCATTTTATTTCCCATTTCCATAGGGAATCATATAAAATATTATATTTAAAAGAAATAATTATCTAGAGACATATTTAGGAGATATCATGGTTTATTATACATGATTCATGCTTTTGGTTTTAGTAAGGGATGGATCTAGGATGAACAAATATAACAACCTGTGAGATGGACAATGAGGTGACTATCCCAATAGGAAACCAAATAGTAAGAGTGTGGGAGTGAAAAATATCATGATAATACTTACTCAAAATTCTCTAAAAATGAATAATAAAATGAACAATTTCAAACTCCTAAAATTTTTGAGGATGAAACAACTCACCCTGGATTAATTCATGTAGTAATTCCCTCTAACCATTTGGGTTTCTTTGATCACCTAGATTTTTAAGGAATTTATAGCCATTTTTAATTTTTAAGGTGAATTAGATAGATGGTCATTGTTGATTATTAATATGAGGAAAAATGAATAAGTTTATAGTATGAAATTGGGGGTGTTTATAGAAATACTCTTCCCCAAAATTTCCCCCCGAACTACTCCCAAAAAAATAGAGAGATTTTTTTTACAAATAATTATTTTGAATCCATTGGTACCTATAAATGAAACCTCATAAGACTCGCAAGGTACACCTAGAGTTTTTCTATTAACCATAAAATCAAGATCGATCATTTTATCAATGGACTAAAATTGAATAATTTTATACTTTTATACTTTCATAAATTTTACTTTTACATATTATAATTTTATACTTTTATAAATTTTTAAAACTATATACTCTTATAAATTACGCATACTTTTATTACATATATGTACTTTTATATAGTTTTATAAATATATATATATTTATAAATTATGTATCTTTCTTTAAAATAAAAAATATTTTATAAATTATATATAATTTTATACTCTTATATACATTTATAATTTTATATACTAATATAAATATAAATACATTTTTAATTTATACTATTACATTAGTAATTTTGTTTTTCAATTTATCAATAGTTTAATACTTTTATACTTTCATAAATTCAAGGTCAGTATTGAAAATATTTTTAAAAATATAGTAATTTATTTTTTATTTATGAAACCATTATTATATTCAATTTCTTAATTTTTTATTATGAAAAGGGTTATCAAATAATATAGATTTTATTTTTTATGTTTCCATTATTACATTCAATAATAATATTTCATCAGTTTTTTTATAATGAAAATTTTATTTTATACTTCATTTATACCCATAAAAAATGGTTTTTGATCATTAAAAATATGAAGTGAAAAATAGTTTTTAAAAATGAAATCTCTACCATTATATTTAAAAATCCCCTTTAATATTTAGTTTGATCATGTGGGATGACAAATATTTTTTCAATATTTCCATTATCTTTCAAGAAATTAATGAGAGCCATCTTGAATTGAACATATTTTGTGTATTTATTTTGTTAAATATTAATATTCCTGAAACCAATAGGATGGATATGAATAAAGAATGGATGGATTCCAATCATATGAAAAAATAGAGTATAAAGATGGGGTGAAAGAGTTCAGAAAATTTTCAATATATCATTCATATAACCCATCTCAAATCATTTTTCCATGTTTATGTTTTTTTATTCAAGAATAATTTTCCTAGAGGAGTTGGAAGAACACTTGATCTGTCATGGAATTGATCGAAGTTATAAATGTTGGAATACACACGGGGGAAAACTTAATGTAGCTAGTGACTAGGATAAAACTATGCTTTAGGGGTAATATGATGTGAATAAATGTATAAACAATGAATAAGACCATATTGAGGAAGTGATTACATGTGTGAATGATGAAGAAGATCATATTGAGGAAATGACAAAGATAGTTGAAGATGAACTTCATGATTTTCCAAAATTGATTGATAATTTAAATAGTTTTTCAAAGACATAATTATATGTTGGTTTCACTAAATATACAACATTGTTAGTCGTACTAAAGCTGTATAATTTGAAATCAAACAACATATGGAGTGATTCTAGTTTTACTGAACTACTTTTTCTCTTGAATGATATGCTCCCATAAGATAATGAGCTCCCTAGCCAAACATACGACACTAAAAAAATGCTATGTCTGATGGGTATGATCTCTAAAAGAATACATGTTTGTCCAAATGACTGTATACTATTTCTCAAGGATCACAAATCACCTAAAGAATACTCAAAGTGGGGTGCTTCTTGATACAAGAAAGATGAATCGGGACCTACAAAATTTGTATGCTACTTTCTAATCATTCCAAGGTTTAGGTGAATATATGGAAGTGAGGAGACTAAAATTCAATTTATGTGGCATTCCGATACACGGAATAAAGATAAGAAACTTTGTCACCCAGAAGACTCTCCTCAATGGAAGATAATTGATCATGGGTATCCTGAATTTAGAAACAATCTGAGAAACCTTCGTCTTGCGTTATCTATAGGTGGAGTGAATACTCTTGGTTTTCAAACCATAACCCACAGTACATAGCTAGTTATGTTTGTAAATTATAACTTTACACTATGTTTATGCATGAAACAATGATACATCATGTTATAAATGCTGATATTAGGACCAAAACAACGATGTAATGTTATTGATGTTTGTTTGGATCCATTGATTGAATATTTGAATTTATTGTGGGATTGAGGTGTTACGTTGTATGGCGATTAAAGAAATTAATATTTCACATTGAGATCCATGATGTAAGGGATGATAAATTAATTTCCTTCTTATATAAATTTATTAGGATATACCATTAAAGGAACTCAAGTGTGCTTTTTTGAGAACAAGGTACACAGTCAACTAGGTTGAAACATTCATCAAAGACTATGTTTCTAAGAGATCGAAGATTTATACCCCAATGACATAAGTAATAATCCTGTATGACATCATTCAATGGAAGTTCAAAATAACATAAAATACTGTCTCCACGAATAGGTGATCAACTATTTGGGAAAGTAAAATATAAGGGAACTTCTTTTGGTAAACCATTTTTGAAAAACCTTATGGAAACTGATTGGAAAAAGAAATTAGTTTTTTTGAATTACCATACTAGAACTGTCTGTATATGAAACATTTTCTTGATGTTATTCTTGTTGAAAAAATGTATGTGATAGTTTCATTGGCATGTTACTAAATGCACCCTAAAAACCCACAGATGGAATTAAAGCTAGGGTGGACACAATTTACGTGGGAAAATGGGAAGAGTTGGCACCAATGAAGGGTGAAAAATGAAGTTCTCTTCCTCTATATACTTACACTCTTTCTAGGAAGGTGAGATATCATTTTTTCAATGTATTTAATGATGTAAAGGTTTTTAGGGGTATTCATTGAATATCAAGAATATCATGTCAACGACTGATTTAAAGTTAATGGGTCTGAAATATCATGACTATCGTGTTTTGATGTAAGATTTAAAAACTATATATTTTTTTGTATTTTTCACAAGAATGTTCGTCATACATTAACCAAGATCTTTTTTTCAAATCTATATATTGTGAAGTTATAGACTCGGATAAATTGCCAACTATTGAAAATGAAATTTTTGTCACATTATGTGAATTGGAATGTTATTCCTACCAACATTATTTTATACGATGGTTCACTTGATCGTTCACTTTGTGAGGGATATTTGACTATGTGTTGTTGTAAATTATAGATAAATGTACCCCATTGAATAGTATATGAAGATTTTTAAAGGTTATTTTAAAAATCAAAGTCGGGAATAGGTTTTTAATGCAGAGAAATATATTATTAAGGAAGCCATTGAATTTTGTACTGACTACATATTGGTGTGGAATTCATTGGTTTACTGAAACATCATCAAACTGGGTAGATTTTGGTTGAAGGAATTTCTGGAAGATATTATTTCACAATCAATATTACCGATCGAGATAAGACACACATTTAAGTTTTTCATAAAAGTTCAGGGGTTTCACCATGTGTTGAAACCCACAAATAAATTCTTAGATTTTTGAATCCATCAAGGTTAGAAGGTTGTATATCAAATTCAAATAATAAATAGTTTATATGATAGTCTTGAGACCAAATTTTTAAGGAATCAGATGAAAATATATATTCAATTTCAAAATGACTTTGATGGCTAGCCAGAGGACGTAGTGTGTATGTATTATCTTAGAATGGTTATAAAATTAATGGTTATAATTTCTATACAAATGAACATAATGAAGGTATTACCATGAAAGATATTGGAGTTATTTTTATGGCTAAAGTGATGCATGTTTCTGACACAAAGTAAATAAATTGAATTTATGCGAATATGTCTTACTTTGGCATCATCAAAAAATAAGAGAGTTATATTATACAACATTCCATGTGTTTATTTCCCAATGCAAGTGGATTGATAATAGTATTGCTATTAAAATAGATGAATTGGTATTTTTGAAAGTGAATTTTAGTAAGGAAGGGTACAAAGATGAACCATCTATAATGGGATAATAGGAAGTACATGTATTTTATGTTCTAGATCCTGTAAACCCAAGGTGGTCAATTATTACGTTTTTGACCAAAAACAATGAAGAGTTAGATGAAAATTCAACTGAGGATCGCCCTTTCATTTGGACGTCACAATCATTTCAAAGTGGTCCTAATGTAGATTTGGTTTTTTACATCATAAGATAACAAAATTAACGGATTATAATACTCGATGGATAGGTCAAATACCTTAAACCACTAAGAAAAAATAGAGTTCAATAATCATGTTAAATTTTTTGTAATATACATTGTGTTACCTCATGTATTATTTTTTCACTACTACATTTATGTAATATAAATTAAATATTAAGCCAATTATATAGATAATTACTTCTATACATGATGGTTATCCCAATACTAAGGAATAATAGTTTTCTCAACCTAATGGTACTCCTAGTGTAGAAGAATAATGACCTTCTACATGTGTTGGTACTCCCAATCCCAAGGAACATTGGGTTTCTCAACCTACCACTACTCCTTGTAAAAAGGTTGAATGACCTTATGAAAATTCCGATGCTACCAATCCATAGGAACAATATATTGATGATTTTGAATTCAAGAAAATGGTATGTGATGATGAATAGAGGCAGTAGAAAAAGCAAGAGCACCGTAGTGTGACAGTATTGCCAAAAATTATTAAGGAAAAAAAGAAAATTCATCAAATTTGAGTTCAGATAGAATGTGTGGGATTAGGATGTTAACCCCAATAAGGCTATGTTTAGTAGTTACATTGGGATCATCACTCAAAAATGCGTGTTGATTAATATAGATTTGTGGCACCATATATTTCCCACACTTAAGACACTCATTTGGGAAGAGATTATGGTAACATTATGATATCATTTATTTATTTTACTAAAAAGTAAAATAATGAAAAATTGAATTACTCATTATAATCTCTTTCAGAGTGAATTTATAGTAGATGAATCCCACAAGAAATTTGTATTAATGATTTTTGGAAGGATTCACAAAGGATTTCTCAAAATTATAAATATATTTAACCTTAAAGATAAATGAGGGAAAATAAACTCACACTCGCTGCTAATGTATACACACCAGATTTTCCACAAATCTTGGGATGTGTTTATTGGCTATCTTGTGGAGATGACTTTTTAGGTACATTGTGGATGGTGATACATTGTTTGAAAATATGTGTATTCATCACTTTGATAGAGAATTTTATATTTATGAAAAATAAATTGAGTGATAAAAATAAGGAATTGATAGAAAAACCAACGTACCCCTACCATAATGAAAGGATGGGGTATTCTTCCCATAAAAAAATTGGCATATATTTTAAATATACCTTAATAATTTTCTGGAACAGGAAACAATAGCATAATTATATTCCTCTATTTATATGTAGATTGATGAATCCAAATCCAAATCCACTTCCATATCATGCCATGTGCTATGGAAGAGGCACATATAAATAAATATTGGATAGTAATGGATGAAAAAAAAATGTGGGAAACATGTGTAATTATTTCATAATAATTTTTTTTATTTAAATCCCTATTACATATCAATGGTTTTTTATTTTCATATATTTTATATCTGACTTAGTCAGATGAATCATCAACACATGTACTGGATGAACACATACTATTGGTGGTCTTAAATCTGTTAGAACAATATGTCCACATTAAAGGTGTTGGTTTTGTGGTGACACCTTAAACATATTTTGAGAAAAAAAAACAATAGGAGGATAAAAATAAATAAATTAAAGAGATGAAAGCAAGATTAGCTTCCCTTGAAAAAAAAATCAATGGCATACTGAGTTGATAGAAAATATTTTTTAGGGATGAAAATAGAATAAAAAACTCAAGAATAACCATTTAATGAAGATCCACCCACCCCCACCCCCCAATAGCTTTGATGCAATCCATTCCCCTCAAATAGATATCTTAATTGAGGTTAGAAACATTCTAATAATTGATTCTATGAAATGTGAATCAGATAAACACTGATACCATTTCTATAATGATATTCTATAGAGTGAAAATAACTGTTATTTATATCTACAAACACCCACCCATAGCCTTGTTGTGAGGGATACCATGTTCAATACCCTAGATGAATTTCTACACAACAAACCACTTCTAATAGGTCACATGTGAGTGAGGATTAGTGTAGATAATGAGCCAATAATCAAGCTACCTATTCCAATTGATGATGATGATATTTATACAGTCAAAAAATATATTGGAACATTCATCATAAGTCCATTATTTCTTGTAAAAACACATGTTTATAAGTTGGTATTCATTTCCAATTTAATTTTTAGGCTGAAACATTATCAATTAATGAAAAAGGTCTGAACCTATGAATGTTATTATAGACGAACAATGGGAATGGGGTGAAACAAAAGGTCAACTCAAAACCATATAAATGATCAACCAATTGATTTAAAATATCTTCCTAAAGAACCTATACCCCACCTGTTTCATATCTGCATTTTCCAACATTGATGGTCCATACAGATACATTGTTATAAAATGGCAGTAGTCACATAGTTTATTTTTAAGAAAACATGTACAGAGAGGATGTTACAGAATACATTTAAATTGAAAATGTAAATGAATTCCTCAACTATTAATGGAAAAGTGTCTCAGTTGTAAATGTATACATGAGGTATGTTTTTAGGATTTTTTTTCCAAAAGCTGATATACTGTGTTAATTATGACTACAGACATTTCATATTTTTTGTATTAATATATATTTATACCAATTGAAGGGATTACCCCATGAACATAAATTTTTATTCGTTATTAATCATTACAAATCTATAGAAAAAATATAAATATATTCCAAAAAAAGAATGAAATAGTGAAAACACTGGCCAAATCATTTGAAAGAAAACTTTCAGATGATAGACCCATCTTAATACGAAAAATATAGGAGTAAAACTATATAATTTAATCATATTAATTATATTTTCATTTAAATTATTGATTATTCTTTTTTGGGTTTTTAGGCAACATTTTATTCTCATTCCTGTCTATTTGGATACTCCTAATATTTATTTCCTAGATTCACTACATGGATATCCAACAAACCGACCACACATGATGACATTTGTCAATTTATAATACCCAACATATGAAATTTTAGAAATAAAATTCATGTTATATATTTTATATTATATTTTAATGAGAATATAGTTATGATAGGGTGAGGTATAAATATCAATAAAATCGTGGAACGAGGACAACCCATGCGCATAAGGATCCTAACAAGTTCTATAAGTAGAAAAGTATCAGGGTATATATAAAAACATTTCACTATCCAAACACAAATCAAAACAAATTAATTATTTTTATCAATGTTTCTATAGTGTCTTAAACAAAAAAATAGAAAATATTATGGTTATTATGTTCGTAAATTTATGATAGATCATATTCCATCAATAAAATAGCATCCTTGAAGATATATTTTTAAAAATAATTACCATGTCATTTAAAATATTTATTAATCCTTTTTGTATTCATATTTTTTCAATACTTCTATGACTTTCATAAAAATAATATTCACAAGACAATATAGATTTTCCTACAAATGAATGGGTAGCATACCAGATTGCAGAATATACACAAATAACATGAAGATGTGAATTCCATATATGTAATGTATTGTTTCATATTTATGTATAATTTATTTCTTTTTATTATTACTCACCTAATAATTGTTCTCTTACACAAGTGGATTCCTTTGTTTGAATTAGGGTGGTTGGTTTGAAGTTGATCATGCTCCTTAGAGACTGAAACTAAGATAATATAAACAAGGGAATGGGTCAAGAATGTTTACAACCATTATAAAAAATACGAGTTTCTATTATTTATTTAATTAATTTTTTCATAATTTTATCTACCATTTTTATGTTAATTTCTTTATAATTAATTTCTTATACTTATTTAGTTTTTTCATAGATATTTTGATAATTCTTAATTTTCTTTCTATTATCTGCCAAAATCCATAGAAGAGATAACATGTTCTTTTTTTCTAATGTTACCACACTTTTCATTTCCATTCTTTGTGGAGCTGCCGACAATGCATAATTTTTCATCTAAGAACATTGACACACTATGTAGTGTTTCTAGTTAGGTAAAGAAAACCATTATAAATCATGACAACATTGGTAGTTTGGAGTTTTTTTAAGTCTTTGGGATGTGTAAGAATCATCTTTACCTCAATATGACACATGGTGTGATCCATATGACTCAAACCGCTTCTTTTAATTTAAAATTGGAATTAAAATTAGTAAAAAGGACAAATGATAGACTCAAAACTAAAAAAACACATTCTAATTGTTTTAATACTTAGTAAAATGATCCATAAGTCATTTTTGATGTATAATAATCAGCCGTACTTCAATATGATACACGTTGTTCCTGATATGACTCAAAGTGTCCATTATCAATCTAAAATGGAAATTTATTTCAAAAATTTTCACTCAATAAAAACTGATGAAACATGATCAGATTGTATTGATAATTTAGTAAAATTATTTAGAAGTCATTATTAATTTGTAGGAATAATTCTCATGTCAAACTGATACATGATATGATTGGTATGACTCAAAGTTCATGTTTCCATTTTAAAATTACATTTTAGTAAAAAAGAAAGTGACTTATTCAAAACCAAGAAAGTGGATTCATATTGTTTTGGTGCTTTAGAAAAATAATCCATAAGTTATTTGGGACATGTTGAAATCATCTTCAACTCAATCCAATGCGCGGTGTTACCAATATGACTCTAACAACATATTTTTATTTAAAATTGAAATTAATTTTAGTAAAAAGAAAACATACATACTCAAAACTAATCTAATGAATTCAGATTGTTTTCATATTTTAATAAAAATATTCATATGTAATTTTTGACATGTAGTAATTATTATCATATCAATTTGATGTATGGAGTTCCTGGTATGACTCAAAGTTCCCATTATCAGTTCAAAATTGACATTTTAGTTCAAAAAGATTCACTCACTGAAAACCAAGAAAACACTCTCAGATTGTCTTGATAATTTAACCTCAATCTAATAAACAGTGTGACCGTTATAATTCCAAGCGTGTCTATTTATTCAAAATTGAAATTAATTTTAGTAAAAATTAAAATTAACATACTAAAAAATGATCAAACACATTCTGATTGTTTTGATAATTTAGGAAAATGATTCATAAGTCATTTCTAGAGTGTAAGAATAAACCCCACCTTAATCTAATGCATGGTTTGACTGCTATAACTCAATGTGTTTTTTTATTTATAATTGACATAAATTTTAGTAAAAATAATGATTAAAATACTAAAAAATAATAAAAACATTCATATTGTTATGTTAAATTAATGAAAAATTATAAGTCATTTTGGACATGTAGGAATCAGCCTCACCTCAATCTGATGCATGGTGTGACCGGTATGACTCCAAGTTCATTTTTTTATTTAAAATTCACATTAATATTAGTAAAAAAGAAATTGACATACTCAAAAATAAGAAAATAAATTCATATTGCTTTGATACTTTATGAAAACAATCTATAATTCATTTTTAACATGTAGTAATTACCCACATCTCAGTATAATACATGATGTTTCTGGTATGACACAAAGTGTCCATTATCATTTTTAAATTGACATTTTAGTTTGAAAATTTTCACTGACTGAAAACTAAGAAAATTCCCTCAGATTGTCTTGATAATTTAGTAAAATGATTTATATTTGATTTTTAATGTGTAGGAAGAAATATCACATCAAATCTACACATGATATGAATGATATGACTCAAAGTGAATATTTCTAGTTTCAAATGACATTTTAGTAAACAAAAGTGACATAATCAAAACTGAGAAAACACATTCATGTTTTTTTATAATTTATGAAAAAATGCATAAGTCATTTATGACATGTAGGAATCAACCATACCTAAATATGATGCACATTGTGATCATTATAATTCCAGGTGTGTCTATTTATTTAAAATTTGTATTATTTTTAGTAAAAAGAACAAGTGGCATACTGAAACCCAAGGAAATGAATTCAGATCATTTTGATACTTTAAAAAATGATTCATAAGTCATTTATAAGATGTTGGAATAAACACCACCTCAATCCAATGAATGGTGTGACTATTATAACTCTATGTATGTAATTTTATTTAAAATTGACATCAATTTAGTAAAAAGAACAAGTGACATACTGAAAACTAAGTAAATGCATTCAGATTGTTTTGATACTTTATAAAAATGATTCATTAAAAATTTCTGACATTTAGAAATCAATCACACCTCAATATGATGCATGGTGTGGTCAGTATAACTAAAAGTGTCTCTTTTTATTTAAAATTGACATTAATTTTTGTAAAAAAAAAGTGACATACTGAAAACAAAGAAAAATTATTCGTATTATTTTGATAATTTTTTAGAATGATCCATAATTCATTTGTGACATGTTAGAATCAACAACACATCAATCTGATGCACTATATGACATATGTGACTCAAAGTGTGTATTTTTATTTAAAATTGTAATTAATTTTTAAAAAAGAACAAGTGACATACTAAAATCTAGGAAAATACATTTGGATAGATTTGATACTTTGGTAAAATGATCCATGATTCTTTTGCAACATATTGGAATCAAACGTACCTCAATCTGATGCATGGTGTTACTCGTAAGACTCAAAGTGTCCATGATCAATTTTAAATTGATATTTTAGTTCAAAACGTGTGTCACCCATTGAAAACAAAAAAACACTCTAATTGTCTTGATAATTTAGGAAAACAATTCATATGTCATTTATGACATGTAGGAAATAACCTCACATAAAACTGACACAAGTTGTGACCAATATGACTCAAAGTGCATGCTTCCAATTTTAAATGACATTTTAGTGAAAATCACAAGTGAAATTATGAAAACTAATAAAACACATTCATATTGTTTTTATGATTTAGTAAAATGATCCATAAGTAATTTAGAACAAGTAGGAATCAATCACAGCTCAATCCTATGTATAGTTTGACCGGTTTAACTCCAAAGGTTCCTTTATTTGAAATTGGCATATTTTAGTAAAATAACAAGTGACATACTCAAAACTAAGAAAACACATTCATATTGTTTTGACACTTTAAGGAAATTACCCATAAGTCATTTGTGACATGTAGTAATCAAACCCACCTTAATACAATGCACAGTGTGACTTATATAACTCAAAGTGTGCATTTTTATTTGAAATTGACATTTTATCAATGTATTCTTTCATATTAATATTTAAAATGTTTTTAGGTAATTGAAAAATGTAATTATACAGAACATTGTTTGAAAATTATATAGTAATTTTTATGTATTCATGATTTCAAAATCAGTTCAATTAAATTATATATTTTTTTTACACACAGTGTGTTGTTATACAAATAGCACACTCCAGCAGGTTGACCCTTTATCAGTGCTATTGAAATAGATTATAAAGGGGGGCCTTTATCAGTGATAGAAATAGCACTGATATAGGGGCCCCTTTATCAGAGATTTTTTAGCAGTGATAAAGGAGTCTCCCCCTTAACTGTGTTAAGGAAGGAAATTCTTTTTTAGCACTATTAAAGGATTTTTTGTGCACTATTAAAGAGAATATTTATATTAGTGGTCATTTTTCCTCATCTAGTATGCAAATAAAGTGATTTAAATACTATCCAATATCACCTCCTTTAGGTATTTATCATAGATCATTGATACCTTCACATTAAAACATAGTGAAAATATTCTCATGATCCTATTCATGATATTGATACTATTGAGGTTTTCTCCAAGTCTACACATTTCATCCACATTAATGTTCACCCATTCGATGAATGTGTCATTAGGTTCATTCATTCACATCCCCAAATCCTCATATTTGATCCACAAGGCCTATAATTTAGCTTCACATACATTGAAATCATATTTATAGATATTGAGTAATTTGTACCACATAGTGTGTGGGGATTTACATAACATCACACTCAAGTACATTACATTGTAAAAATATCCTCCTAATGTATTGAATCCTTTGGCATCAACATCAATCTACCTTCAATATTTCTTCGAGAATGTTACACTTTTTATGCTGAATGAGATCTTGTGTATGACATCAATGTATCCATAAATTCCCAATAATTTGAAATTTTTTTTATCTGATTCTTCTGTTATTGAAAATTATTTCCATAAAATATCATAATTCCCTTATGGTTGATGATTTATTCCATGACTTCGATGAGTGAAATTCCATCAGTAACCACTACTCTACCTTTTGGTCCTAGTAATGGTAAATACTCTGAGAGGTGGGGTGAATCTGGGTCTATAAATTTATTTGAATATCCCTTTACAATGATCATGTTCTAGTGTTTTTATTAACATAATTCACCCTCATGATAAATATAAAGTTATAAATTAAGTAAATACGGACATGCCCGAATGGGGTTAATCCAAGGATAATACAATAATGATGTGTCGATAAACCAAAATCACTAAATTCACTACATATTTCATTAAAATTTATAGTGACCACATTGAAACTATATGTTTATAACCCTTAGAAAATATATAACTCACTTCCCTCACTCAATTTGAAATCTCACTACTCCTCTAATTTAATCGATCTGAAACTTCACTTACCAATAATTATATTAAACTGATGATGCTGTATCAATAAGCCCCTACATAATCCACATGGTGAAACACCTTTCTCCTCTCGTGAGATATACTCTTCAATTCTCCTCCTTTATTTTATATTTCTTTCTATCATATATATGCAATTCCAACACCCTAATTTACAATCTTCCTCACCTTTTGTAGAAAAAGACATCTCTACCTAACCTTGAGAGAATCCTTAAGTTTCCCCTTTAATTGTTCTTTGATACACCTTAATTAGGATGATAAAATTCATCCAAAATGTACCTTTAATTTCATTTCAGCTTTACACAGTTCGACAGAAAAAAAATCCCCAAAATATAGGAACCTTGAATTCAAAGAATATTTTTCATTATACTTTATTTCAGTGTGATCATCAGCTTCATGAAACAATTCCTTCCTTCACTCAAAGTTCTAGATTTGTGTTATTACCAATTTAAACACCAACATGGTGTGAAAACTTCCTCTATGATGAAAATCCCATCACCGCTATGTTTCCTGGATTAGAATCCTATATTTAAAGTGTGAAGAAATAATATAATATATTTTTGGTTTCACCCTTCACAATGTGAGCTTAACTTCATGGAATAACCTTCACTTTTAAGCAGATCACTAGATATTTTCCCCTCTAATTCACAACACAATATTTTATAATATTGCGTTATTTCCCTATGAGTACTCCAAGTTTAATATAACATGTTTTTTATTTAATCACATGCAAGACCCATAACAGTGTGACACCCATATTCCATGATTCAAATAAGCCACCAGCTCAAGAAAATGTTGAATTTATCTTCCATAGGGTCACCATTATAATTAAATTCACCATTATTAGTTCAAACCTTTAGAATAGATTGATATGATGTAACCCAATTGTGATGTGGCATTACACATTATGTTATGAACTATTACTAGTTAATCATCCTCATGTTTGAGTTATTATTATGTAACCTCATTCCCAACTTATGTAGGTTTTGATTTAATCTTCTGTGGATCCATTATGATGTGGATACATTCTTCATGAGGTAATTACACCTTCAAGTGACACATTATCTATCATGATTCATGGTGTTACAATATAATTATTTTTCTATAGAAAGGTCTTCTACAATTTCCAACAGTTTCATCAAAAACTCCTATAATCACCATGATATGACTTATTAGGCGTCTTTAGAATTTTATCCACCTTCTTTTTCAGAAAACATAGCCAAAAATTATCTAAGGGATTTTTTTATAATAATATCCCAATTCAAGTTTGTTGATATTCCTTTAGAACATCTTCCATATATCTTCAGTTGAATATTTTTATAAAAATCAACAATACAAACTAAACCCTCTCAAATTTAGATATTGTATCAATTATTCACCAATCATGAACTCTAATCTCACATGAGTCAATATCATTGTGATAAATAATAGTTAAAATAAAATTTCCTCATGAAAACACTTCCTTTCACCTTAGTCACTTCAAAAATTCACAAGCAAGCTTATCCCCCTGAATAGACATTCAAAAAATCTCCCTCTATACATAGATTTAGAATGAGTAAATTCTCCCTTTTTCAATAATAGAGAAAAATTTATTCCATCCAAAAAATATCCAAATCATTAACAATTTATCCCCCTTCATCAATGAACCCAAAGGGAAATTCACTAAAAGTTCACAAGAGAGGGTTATAAATCCAAAAAAACTTATTCATGAGAACCATAATATTGATTTTGTAATTGAAAATTCTATAGGGGAGTGGGGGACACTTCTTTAAACAATCTAGTTGGATGGAGATTTTCAGACTCTCTGAGCCAATTGATGTCTCAAAAAATCAGACTTAGGTTGTGTCATCGTCATACAATCTGTAGCATGATTTTTTGTTGGAAAATACTTCAAATTAAGTAGACCTTGTTCAAAATTCCCATTGATGATGTGATACTTTATCTATAGTTAGTTTGTCCTTCTGTGATGGATATTTTTTTTCTAATATTGATCAAACTCAATTAATCACACTTGATTTTAATAATATAAAACACAATACAATCTACAACCACAATTTATTTCCTCATTCATAGATTTTTAGTAGAAAAGTGAGTAGACAAAATATGATTATATTTCACATGGCTCAACAAAATTCAACCTTGATCCTTATTTATACAAGAAATATATAATTTTCCAAGATAAACTGCACCACCTAATGTAGAACTTTGATCATCCATTGAACCAGAAAAATCAGCATATGTAGATCCCAAAAAATCCTACAATTATCTTTTATAATATAATATATTTAAATCCACAAAGTTTTTTTATTGAATAATTTTTTTATAGAGAGTATGTGGATTTCCTTGGGTATTATTTGGTTTTGTGAAACTTTATAAGTGGGAGAAACAATTTTGAATCATGAAATTGTTAGATTCAATATGCATCCAATAATTTTATTATATTTCATAACATAGACCTTTTTACTATTATCATCCCTTGTAAACTTCATATTTGTTGCAATCAGTGTTGTGATAACACTATAATCCCCCTTAGAAATTTCTTCAGAACCGCTTGGTATATTTCAATTGAAAAATAAAGTTTAATAACTTCCTTATATTTCATGTAAATAAAGGAATAATTTTAACTCACCAATCATATACATCACAAAAACACCCCTAATAGAATAAAAAAATTACTTGAATTATGCATCGTTTGATCCATAAAATGTTATGTTATTCTCATAAATTAGCATAAAAGTATAGCACCCCCAGACCCAAACTCCCAAATCTAGTGCCAAAAACACATAACTTAAAACTCTATATTTGATACACATCCATGTTTAAAATATATTTATCACATTTAAATCCAAGTACCTTTAGTTTTAGAGTTTTATAGAATTATTACAAAGCATAAACTACTAAATCTCAAGTTTTATCAAAAAAATGATCAATTTTTCCTCTATATAGGTAGCTAATGAATCTATAATTATTCTTCAATTCCATCCCTTAATTCTCAAAATAAGATAATATTATCATATTAACATACTTAATAATTTCTTTCATAACCTGGGGAAATGGAAATATAAGAAATGGGTGAGATCAAATTATCAATAAGGGTAAACAAAATAATAAACCTTTACATGAGATATGTAAGGCATAACAAGATATCATAATGAGAATGATCATAATCTTGATAGAATGGAATAAAGAGATGATACCATTCACATATGGATTAAACAATGATCATAACATAGGAGCATGACATCATATGAATGTGTTGAAAACAAAAACATGACATCACAAATATAAGTCAAGACTCCCTGATTCATTAACATAACATTTTTTTCTAGGATAACTAACCACGCACCATAGTTGGCTAGGATCACTACCCAAGCATCATGATATCTCAAGAGATAGAAACATTACCTAATGCATTGGATGGTTATATAATTTTGGGATAAACCATCACATAATGAAAATAATATATATGTATGTCACATGGTTTCTATCAATATATCATCAAAACCAAAGGAAATAAAATGTGGTTTATAGTATTTACAATTGGTTCCTATAAGGGATCATTCATGATTTCCTCAATAAACATGAAATGAAAAACCCATAAAAAGTACATGGGTATCAATTATTTTTAGGCATTATTCTTGGTAAAGACGACATAGTAAATATGATTAAGTGTATGGTATGTAAAAAATATAGGAAAATGATACATTGATTAGAAAATATTTTCCCCAACCAATTAATGTATTTGGCATCTAGGCGAACACCCCTCAATAAAAGTAATAGATCATACGGAACACACATAGAAATTTAAATGGAATAAAATAAGGCCTATATAAGTGGATGATTAGGTGATACAAAATAATTGATGGAGCATTCCATAGAGGGAAAAAATATTTTCATAAGCCATCCAGATAGAGAAAGTGGATGACATCATTTGAAGAATACCCTTGATCAAGGTAAAGATATATATGAAGAACCCTCTTATAAGCATTATGAAAATTTATTTGAAATAATTTACCATGTCCTTTTAAAACATTTAAAAAAGGAATATTTTATTAAACCATGAGAATTAAAATTTCCTTTCTGAAAACTTGAAATCATGGAGAGGGTGTCTCTTATAAAATGATAAAGGTGGTTGAAAGATATGTTCACATGGAAACATTTAAAAGAGATTCCTTTCCTTTAAAATGACCCATTTAGAAAAAGGAATATTTTATTAAACCATGAGAATTTAAATTTCCTTCTATAAAGAGTAGAAAACATAGACATGGTGTATCTTCTAAAATGATAAAGGTTATGGAAAGATACATTCACATGGAAACATGTAAAAGAGATTCCATTCATTGAAAACGACCCATATGGAAAAAAATAAACATTATTTTATTTAAAATATTTTTAAATAATGGAAATTTATATGAAAATAAATTTAAAAAAATCCTTATGTAATATTTTTTAAAACATTTATAACATTACATGAAAGGAAAACCTTTTTTGAAAACCATCTATGTGGTAAATGTTAAAAATCCTTTTAATTTTTTTTTGAAACCCACATCATAAAAATGATAATAAAAAATTCATTTGAAAATAGGTGAAGGGTAACTTGAAGGAAACTTGATAGGAAACATATTTGGGTTATAGATCATGCTTTAGTTAGGTAAAGAATGGACATAGAAGAAAAAATATCCATTTTAAAGAATAAAAGTTATTCTTATCAACATTGTTCTTTTATTTGAGGAAGTGTTTCATCAAAAAAGAGGGTATTAATAAAGAGAAGTAATATCCCAAAGTAAAAATGAAAATTTTTATTTGAAAGGATAATTTTAGGAAATGAAACTTGGCATATGAAAATAGAAAAGATATTTTATGACTCCTAGGAAAAAGGACTAAAGTCAAGAAAACAATTACAACTTGAGTAATATTTTAATCAAAACCCTTAAAGTATAACTATATTTAAAATGAACATAAAATATCATGAATAAAATACATTTCATGATAATATAATAATGTGGTAGTATATGAACCATATAAAAGTAAATTGGTGCATAAATTAAAATGTTCTAAAATAAATGATGTTTGGGAAAAAAATCTCTTACCTTTATGTCCTAAAGAAATATATACTTGTAATTAAATTCCAATATTATGGGATTAAATTAATTAAAAATTTAATAAGAACCTTGTTCATATATCATTAGTTTCTTATTTTATATTTATTTTCATAAGCTGTTCATTTATTAAATATTTTCTGCTCATTTTGGTTACCTAAGGTGGCTTGGTTTATTTTTATACGATTCAATTGACATGTTTACCATAGTTAAGTTTCTATTAAAAATAAATAAACAACCTCCAAAATATCAATAGAGTTATAAATATCATTTCTATACATTAAAAACATTTTTATAGTCATCCATGTTCGAAGATAATGGAAAATGAAATGTGTCATTGATGTGGAGGCGGTAGTCTGCACATACGCATGATCACTGAACCCATTTCCAATGTATTGATAGAATAAAATTATATGAATATTATAATTTCAAAATTATAATAATAATATATACATTAAATTATTTAATTAATTTCACATTTAGTTCCATCCATGTTATGCAGTTAATAGAAATAAGACACACTATTCATGGGGCATGTAGTCTGCACATATGCATGATAAATGATCTCCTTCCTTAACGAATGGATAGAATGAAGGTTAATGAAAAATGTGATAGAATAAAAAATTTATAAGTTACATAAAAACATAATTATTCAATAAAACCATCCCTGATACCAACCATTAGAGGCAATGATGAAAAAGGAATCACATCATCTGATGAAGGAATTAGTCTGCATGTACATGCGATCAATGTATTTGTTTTTCTTAATTCTTTGTTAAAAATTAATGACTAATTGATTTTAAAGTTCTAAAGGATCAAATAAAATTGATAAGGGTGGGTGGAATCAGTTATTCACTTTTTATATGTTTCAAAACTTTTAGAAACTTAACCTTTGTAACCTGTTAATATTTATTTCCTTATAACCTCTTAGTAAAAACTCATGCATTCAAGAATAGTAAAGAAAGTAAGTAACATAAGATTTACATGGTTCAACATCAGTTTCAAAACCTACATCTTTGACATAGACACTCCCATGGGTCTATAGAAATCCACTATTATGAAGAAGTGAATATAACTTGTGTCAAACCACTTTAGGCACCTTCTATATCCTCATAGGAAATATTATACTGACTCCCATTAGTTTAAAAAGTTTTCCTATAAAACAATTGAGTAAAAAAATAACAATAAATACTTTTTTGAAAATGCTCCATAATTTCTCAGTCTGAATCCTCAGTTCAATTTGGCTATATCCTATTTTCTCAATACAATCAGTCTAGATATTATTCTCTCAATCCGATGAGTCTATATCTAATGCTCTCAATATGATAGAATCAATACAATAAACCCATTCAAAATTTTCAAAACTCAAAATATAATCTAGTAAAAAATAAGATATTCCTCAATCCAATTGACTGAATGTGGTCTTCTCAATACGATATTGCGCAATCCGCTAAACAAAAATTCAGCTGTCTGATTCTCCTCACGTAATCTCTAGCTAGTAATGACTTTCACTTGATTTCTTCAGAACTATGTATTTTTTTCTTGTGTGAAAAGTCACACTAAATGAATGATCTAAGGAAGTATTTATAGGAAACTTTGAAAACAAAGCCAGTAAACATGAAACTTCCACCACTTCCTCAAATTTTAAAATCTATGAAGATCTCTCGCATTTAGACTCCAACTTTGTCTTCTTCAAACCTCCATAGATTTCTCCAAGAATTATGAAAATTTTAATTTCAATTTTGACCTCCTCAAATCTTAATAAAACTTCTGGAATTTTATTTTTAATTTTTCTTCAAAATCAACTCAATACAATTTCTATTTCTTTCTCAGTGTATATTATTTCTATTTCATTCTTAGTGAATCTTATTTCTATTTCTTTCTTAGTGAATCTGAATTCCATATTAAGTGTATTTGAATTGTATTTCTTTATCTTATCAATATTATTTATGTTTCTTTATCATCTCAATCTGATGGAATCCTCATTACAATGTAATTCCCATTACATTGTAATTATTATTATGATAGAATCTCCAATTTGTAAAACTAAAAATTTTCAAACCTCTCCATAATTTCTTCAAAATATTTTAACATGAAAGTTTTCATGATGTTTGATAACTTCTTGATTAGAAAGTAATTGTCTGGTTTATTTTTGAAAGTATGAGAACTTTATAACTCTTAAATTCACAAAAAAAAATCAAAACTCTTCAACAACAATATAACTTATTCACTTAGGAAATTATTTCTTTATCTGATTACAACAAATGAAAACTTACAACAAACAAAAATTTCTACCTATAATTCTTTTGGATCTAATTATCTGAATCTGATGCAGAAGAATATAATGATCAGAAACTGATTTTGTTTGGTCTGATTATATCATCACAATGGGTTTGATCTGATTCCTATAAAAAAATTATTCTTATAAAAGAAGGTTAGTTTTCAATAAATAAAAACCTTTTTAAAAACACCACAAAGGTTATTCAATCTCCCTCTTTGGATTTGTTGACAACCCTTGTGAATAAATTTTCCAACTCTAAGAATTTTTCACAACTCAACTTTTGTAAACAACTCAAGTTTTTTGAATTTTATCAAAACATAGCCTCTCTCAAAATATTATTTTGACACCACACTACTTTATAATGTAATTTTTTTAAAGGAATTCCATCCCTTAGTGACAATTAAATTTTATGGACATGTAAAGATAACCCCCATCACTTTTATCTTTTAATCTCTCACTTTTATTTCTCTCTCACTTTTCTTTTCCTCTCACTTTCCTTTTTATCTTCCCATTATATGATAACCATAGATTCATATTCATAAAAGAAAGATAAGTAAAAACTTCTTACAAAGTAAAAAGTTTTTACTTTCTCTCCCCCTTTTTCAACATAATCCAAAGAACGATGGGGGTCTTTCATATAAGTTTTAGAAATAAATTGGAGGAGGATGAACATGAAGTTTCAACAATAATTCTACAAACCTTTCTTTTGGAATTGATTTTGTAAAGATATCACCAGTCTGATAATTTGTTGAAATGTATTCCAGAAAAAGATCTCTAGAAGAAACTTTCTATTTTATAAAGTGAAACATTATATCAATGTGTTTTGATCTTGAATGTGGGACATGATTTTTAGAAAGATCAATTTCACCCTGATTATCACAAATTATATTCAATGGTTTAGAATTATTTTTTCTACCAACATATTTGATTATTTTAGATTACTTTGATACCTATCACACAAGGTCACAATATAAACAATATCAAGACATGAGGAAGTAAGATAAAGAATACTTCCTATCAGCTTATGAAAGTCATTCTAATCCGCACTTACTCTGGATTCATCTTTACTCAACTTTGTGCTCACTGGAATAGGAGTTGAAACATCCTTGTATTGTGCCATGATAAACTTCTTTAACAACCCCTATCATACTTTTATTGAGATAAGAAAATGCAATTTTTTTTAACTTTTAATCCAAGGAAGAAAGATAATTCTCCCAAAATTTACACTTCAAAATTCATCTTCATTTCCATACCAAATTCTTTAAAAAAATTCATTCCCGATAAAAATTATATCATCCACATAAACGATTAAAATTAGAGTTCCATAGTTAACATATTTCATATACAAGTTACTATAAAATTTTCCTTTATAAAAGTTCAACATTATCAAAAAAATTATCAAGATTATAATACCATGAACGTGGATCTTATTTCATCCCATACAAAGTTTTCTTCAATTTATAAACTTCTCTTTCATCCTCATCAAGTAGAAACCCACAAGGTTATTCAATATATACTTCTTCCTCAATATCACCATTTAAGAAATATAACTTTACATCCATTTGATAAACTTTGTAATTTCAATGAGAAGCCACTACAAGAAACATTCAAATAGTTTCCAGCCTTGCAATGGGGGAAAGGTTTCATCAAAATCCACACTGTCCACTTATGAATTTCCTTTAAAAACAAGTCTTTATTTGTTTCCTAAAAATTATCAATACTCATTAAATTTTTTCTAAAAATCCAAATTGTTCCAATAAAATTTTTATTTTCTAGAAATGGAACAAGTTCCCATGTTTCATTTTTCTCAATCTGATCCAACTCTTCATTCATAGAATCCACCCATTCTTTGTGTTGAATAGCTTTGAAAACTAATTCTGGTTCAACTTTTGAGAAAATTGAATTCTTATTTTCTAATGTCAACTTATTTCTAGTCTGAACTGGAGCCTTCTAATTCCTAATAACTATTTTAGATTCAACATGTTTTTCTAAGGTAATAAATTTCAATGTTTCTTTCCCAACTAGAATTTTCTCATTACACGATTCTTCTGAATCATGATAAATATGTTTTTAATTACTTTCTCTATTGTTGTAAATATATAGTTTATCCTCCCCCTCATTCTCAACAACTTTTGTTATGTAAATTTTATTTCCAACTACATTTATATTATATGAGTCCACCAAATTTTGTAAATGTTTGTTCCAACATTTTTAACCTTTTCCATTTGGTGAGAAACCCATAAAAGTTCCTTCCTCAGCTTTCTCATCAAATTTTCCGAAATCCAGATTTTTTATTTTCAGAAAAAATGAACATCTAAAAACATTGAATTATTTCAATAAAGTTTTTTTAACCCACATTTAATAAGGAGTCATGTTGGTTTTTCATCTCAACAAGCATCTATTTTAAACACTTACAGTAGTACTAATAGATTCTCTCCAAAAGAATTTTGAAATTTTTTATTTTGATAACATACTTCTTCCCATTTCCACTAAACTTATATTATTTCACTCTAATAATCCATTTTTTTAGAGTATAGGTATATCTATACTAATTTTTCATACCATGTTTTCTTAGAAAATTTTCAAAAGTATTGTTTGGGAATTATGTACCACTATTTTGTCTCAACTTCTTTATGAAATCCCCCATTTCTTTCTCAACGTCTTTTATGAAGAATTTGAATATTTCAATGGCATCTAAAATGTGCTTCATAAACATGATGTTTATCATCCAAGTGAAATCATCAATAAAAGAAGTAAATTATAAGTATTTATTTATTTATTAATGTCTTATAAACCCACATAAATCGGAAGAAATAAGTTGTAACGTCCAGGTTCTGGGTGCCACCCAAAGGTTCCCCATACCCAGTTGGTCACATGGCCTCAGGAGTATTTCCACCAAATGCCAGAGGCTTCCAGCTAGTAGTGAGGGCCTTGGGTGTGATAGTGGGGAAACTATTCCCTCATTAGCGGAGAAATATAGTGAAATAATAATAATAAACAATAGTAGAAGTAGTAATGCCATACAACAAAGTAAACAGTGGAAGACAGATAGTAAATAAACAATTGTAGCATATATATAAATGATGCATGTCACATATGTTTAGGAAAGTATCCAAACAAGTCTCAATGCTGGATATATGGTAATAAAACAAAGTATAAAAGAAAACAAGTAAACTCATGAAGTATCACAATCCTCATCTTTGTCTCATGCTCTCCAACTCCACATCAATCAAGTACCTAAAGTAGAAGGGACCTTTACCTTATCTATCCCTGAAACCATATAATCTATTTGGTCCCAAAAGAATAACCCAAACAGGTTGTGAGACAAATATAGTAGGCAACCACCAAAAGATTTGTCCCTAACTTTCAGTGAATATATATATATATATATATAAATATACAGAATGAAGCAATAAACAAGGAAGTAATCAAAAGTAAACAATCTTAAAGTTTCCAATTAAATTCATTTACATTTATTAATAGTTCAAACTATTGAATAATGAAACCATGGGATCTATCCTAAGATATGTATCCCCTATGTAGTAGAAAAAAAATGTCTCAGAATACCATTTAAAATTACTTGTAAGACAGAGTCCAAGATTGTTTTTTGGCTTGGATGACTCATCATAATCACTCAATCCTTCACAAGAAACCATCTGGGAATGTTTTCAGAGTCTATCCACTCTGTTTCAACATATCACCAATTTAATAATGATGTAATTACCCTATGGAAATCTCACATTTTCTAACCCCTTTGGTTCCACAAAAACAAAGAATCTCTAAGGAAGCAATCACCATAAATTTTCCATATGGTCTTTTAATAATAAACAACAGAATCTCTAAGGAAGAAATCAATGTCCATTCCCCTTGTGGTCTCATAACAGTATACTATAGACACTCTGAGGGAGCACTCACCGTCAATCCCCCCTATGGTCTCGCAATGTAAAAAATATAAAAGACACTTTGGGGAAGCCCTCAACATCAATTCCCCATATGGACTAACTACACCAGGTTCTCACAGACCTATGTAATAAAACTGTGCACAACAATATCTAGTACCCCAAAGTAATCTCAACTACTACAAGGATAAGCAGCTATAATGCATAACACCGGCATTTAACAAGAATCAATTAATCAATCAATTACAACTTAATAAAAAAGGCAAGGAAACAAGGTCTTCCTCATAGAAAACTTGGTCCAAACATCTACAAACATTCAAAAAAGGAAATTCACCCATCGGGTGTCCTCAAAACATGCAATTTAGCATAAAAAATCAACAAAAACCCATAATCTATCAATCAAACTATGGAAGATGATATTAGGGTTAAATTCCTTAACATGAAATGCCCAAATCATGGGTAATTGGTACTTAGGCATTTATAACTCAAAGAAAAACTTTGAAAGGCAACAAACCACCTACCTCAATGTTGTACAAGGAACAATCTTGAACATCGGCCCTTTACTCGGCCTAGAATGTTGTAGATCTACAAAAATATAAAAAACTTTCAAACTTGGATAACTCTATAGAGAGAAGAAATTAGAAAGAGTGACTCTAGAGAAAGAGAGAACTCACCAGTGGGAATCCAACGCCCCTGGTGGTGCCTAAATCAGAGCTCGTATGGAGTAATGAGAGTCTCTATAAGATAATCGGCCGTACTTTTCTCTCCTATATGAGACACGGGAAGAAGAAGGGAGATATAGAGATGAGATGTGACCCCAGTATGATTAATAAAATAGAAAAGAAAAGTTCATGGCATGTTCATTTAATGTATACACTATGTACTAGCCTCAACCGACCCCTGATTTAGGCGGTCCACACATCCATGTACTCGGCCATTACACGACCAATACAAGGCTACCCGTGGAAACTGAGTATAGGGCGTGTACTCAGAAAATTTCCAAATTATTCCTTTTTCCTAAAAAACACCTGAAATAAAGATCCGTACCAGAAATGAAGATCCAGGTTCTTACAAACTTCCCCCCTTAAACCAATTAATCCAATAATTTCCCTTCCAAGGGTGGTGAAGAAGAAACTTCACACAACTCTGGCCACTGTGATCATACGTCGGCCTCACTCTCCCATGTATCATCCTGTACTCGCTCATGTTTCTATAGTAATTATACTAGAGGAACAGACCTACCATGGAGAAGCTTCATACTATGATCCAAAATCTAAATAGGGTGATCCTCAAAGGATGCATCCACCTTCAACTCAACCTCCTTGGGTTGAAAACTGTGATACGGGTTTGAAAAGTAACATCATAGCTGAGAAACATGGAAGACATTGTGCATAGTCTGGTACCTCTGAGGTAACTGAAGCCACTAGGAAACTAGACCTAATCTCTCCAAAACCTTAAATGGCCCGACGTATCTTGGTGAAGGCTTCCCCTGTCTCCAAATCCTCTTGGGTCCCAACCTTAGTGTGACACATAAGAAAACCTAATCTCCAACCTCGAACTCCAGAGGTCATCTCCATCGATCAATATAAGATTTCTACTGAGACTATGTAGTATCCATCCTCTATCAAATCAAATCTACCCACTTCATGGTCTCCTAGACAATACAAGGTCTCTGCATTGTTGCATCTCCTGCCTCTAGCCAACATAAGGGTGATCGGCATGGACTATCGTATAAAGCCTTATAAGGTTCCATCTGAATCATCACCTGAAAACTATTATTGTAAGAAAAATCAACTAGGGGTATGTGTCTCTATTAAGAACCCTTGAAATCCAGGACGCGTGCTCAAAGCATGTCCTCCAAAACCTGGATCATGTGCTCGGATTGGAAATCTATCTGGGGATGGTAAGTTGTACTCAGAAGTACTTGTGTACCCAAAAACCTTTGTAGTCTCTTCCAAATATGAGAATTAAAATAGGCCTCTCTATCTAAAATGATAGAGTTTAGAACCCCATGAAACTGTACAATCTCTTGGATGTACAACCTTTCAAAATCATCAACACTGAAGGTCTCCTTGATCAGTAAGAAGTGTGCAACCTTTTTTAATCTATCAATGACAACCCAAACTGTATCATTCCCTTGAGGTGACCTTAGTAACCCCATCATTAAATCCATCATGACATTATTCCATTTCCACTCGGTAATTGGTAACTGCTGTAAAAACCTTGCTATCCACTGATGCTCCGCCTTCACCTACTGGCAGGTGGAACATCCCATCACAAAAACAGAAACATCTCTCTTCATACATAGCCACAAATAATGATGGTGTAGATCTCGATACATCTTGGTCACACCAAGATGAACTTCCCAAACTGGGGAATGAAAATCCCACATCAACTCCTCACGTATGTCTAATGATACCCATACGTGTCTATGAAAACACAAGATCGCATCCTCGCCTACAGTCCATCCAAGAGTAGGTTCCTCTCCTGACACACTCTCCCATAGGACTTGATATTCAGAATATGATAGCTTCATCATTCTCACTTGATTCAGAAGAGTAGAGGTAACAACTATAGAAGAAAGAAACGTCTTCCCCTGCCTGTCGTGCACCTCTAAATGCATCTCAAAGAACAGAGCCATAAGTTGTCACTACTCAACCCACCTTCACTGTCTTAAATTCATATCATGCTGAGTAAAGATATACTTGAGACTTTTGTGGTAAGTGAAAAACAAAAAATGATCTCCCAAAAGATAATGCCACCAATAACATAAAGCATGAACAACTATAGCCTACTTGAGATCGTGCATTGGGTAGTTCCTCTCATGTGGCCGCAACTACCGAGACCCATATGCAATGACTCCTTCCCCCTGAATAACCACTACTCCTAGCCCGATACCTGATGCATCATAGTAAACAACGTAACTCTTTCCCAACTTTGGAAAAACTAGTATAGGTGCTGATTTCAATCTCCCTTTCAGCTTCTAAAAGGATGAATCACAGGAATCAATCCACAAGTACTTCACACCCTCCTTAGTTAGGCCAGTAAGAGGAAATGATAAGTGTGAGAAGTCCTATATAAAGAATTTTTAGTAACCATACATCCCCAGAAAATGACATACCTCAAAGACATTTTTTATGCTCTCAAGAAACTACTGCTCTCACTTTCTATAGGTCTACTGATACTCTTGTGTTTGAGATGGCATGATCCAAGAAGTGAATCTGATCTATCCAAAAGTGGAATTTTGAGATCTTAACATACAACTAATACTCTCTCAGCGTACTCAATATAATCTCAAGATGGGTGGCATGGTCGTGTCGAGTGTGAGAGTACACCAAGATATCATCCACGAAGACTACCACAAAATAATCCAAATAAGGATGCAACACTCGGTTCATAAATTCCATGAAAACTACAGGAATGTTCGTGTGAATGAATGGAAAAACCACATACTCGTATAGACCATACCTACTCTAAAAGGATGTAATAGGTATATCTAATAGTATAACGTGCAACTGATGATAAACGTATCTCAAGTCAATCTTCAAGAACATACGAGATCCTCAAATATAATAAAAGAGATCATCAATACTTAGCAAGGGATATCGGTTCTTGACCATAAAATGGTTCAAATTTTGATAATCCACACAAAGTCTGAGGGTAAATTCTGCCTTCTTCGCAAAAAGGACAAGAAAAAACCCAAGGAGAAGTATTGGTTCGGATAAAAACCTTAGCATGTAACTACTCTAACTACTTCTTGAGCTCCTGTAACTCTAGTGTAGCCATCCTATAAGGAGGAATGGATACTGGAACTGCTCCTAGAATAATGTCAATTGAGAAATATACCTATTTCTCTGAAGGTAAACCTGAAAATTAATCTGAAAATAAATCTCTGAAATGATCCACCACTGGAGGAAAGTCAATCTATGAAGTCCCCTGGTCATCCAGATATAAACTAGAAATTTGGGATGTAATTCCTCTCAACCCATGATTCTCGGGTCCTGCTCTGCTCACCTGGACATCCCACTCACCCTTGTGTATAAAAGACCCACCATTTGGTGACATGAAACTCACCCTGCGGTGATAGCAGTCAACAAAGACATAGAAAGAGACTAACCAGTCCATTCTGAGAATGACATCAAAGTCTTTCATCTCTAAGACATAGAGATCCCATAAGAAGTGACACCCACAAACCTCAAATGGGCACTCCTTGCATTGACTTACACTAATCATTATAATAACCAACAGAGTGTCTAGAATCATAACATCATTATGATTGAATATAAAGAGCCCAAGGCTCTCTATAATGGAGATACATATAAAACTATAATAAGCACCCATATCAAAAAGAAAAAAAATCTAAAACTGAGACAACTAGAATTGTACCTCTAACTGTAGAGGGACTGGGATCCTACTCATGCTGGGTCTACTCCACTACAAAGGTTTGAACAGTACTACAGCCATATGACCATAATTGACTAACCTGAGCTAGTCTACCCTATTATTGTTGAAATCCTACTGACTGGTTATCATAGCCATGTCCTCCTCCTCGACTTGAATAGTCAGACAAACTCCAGCTCTCAGACTGAGGAGAAACTAGTGGTTCTTCTCCTAAACACGACATCATAGTAGAAATCCTATCACTAGCTAATGGTGAGAAAAACTAGAAAAACACTAAAGATGGACCATCTTTCCGAAATATTGGCACTCAACTAGGTCTCACAGGCACTGAGGTCTTGTATTAACACTCTTACCACACTAGTAGCATAACACCTAGATACTTGAAGGAGTATACCATCTACTCAGATCTCTATGAGTAGACTCCCTGCGACACTTCCTACTATCAGACGGAGGAGTACCAAATCTGGTTGTCAAACTGCCCTAGATCACAGCTCCAGACTCTCTCATATTATGCTCAATGATCAGTGCCTAGTTTACTATATAAGATATGGAATTTACCCTGAAGATGTTCTCTTGGGATCAGATGTCATGTCTGAGACTATCCTCAAACTTTCTAGCCAAATAATAACTCATCACCCCTCTGGAATGGGTGTGAAGCACTACAGATCTGTGAAGCGAAAAGAATACTCCATGAATAAAATAGTAACCTATTCTAGACCCATGAACTCTCGTGCTCGGCCGACCCTCAAGTTATTTGGGTATAAATAGTCATAGAAGGTCCGTTGGAACTCATCCCAAGACATAACTCATTGGTGTGTCGCCTATGATATCACATCCCACCATCTCTTAGCAGAATCTCGATGCACATAGGTTTCAAGATTCACCCTCCTCTCAAGAGGTGTCTTGAGATGCTCGAAGATAGACAATATGGATTCTAACCATGAATCTACAGCCGGAGGTCCTCCATCTTCTAAGAAAGTGGGAGGATGATGCTGCTGGAAAACTTGCATCAACTCTTCCATAGACAGGGTAGGATGTAGTGCTCCCTGGTAGGTCTACATAAACCTCATTAAGCCTTCTCGGAACTGTGCATCAACACCTGTGTTAGATAAAACAATTGGTTCCAAGATAGGCACAATAGGAGGATCTGCTGGTAGCCCCTGATCTACCATTTATGGTGTTTGATCGTTTCCCTATATCTGGCGTACAATTAGAGGAAATCTGGGTAGCATGACTCTACAAGGTCAAAATCACACCTCAGTTTAATATTATCAAGGACTGAAACTTAGAAGTGAAAGAAAAAAACAGGAGAAGAAACCATTCATGTTTTTTCAAAACAGGGTTATAAAGCATGTATACCCTCCACATGGTGTGTTCCCTTAGGTTTCAACATGTAATTGTACCTCTACCAAACCTAATCATGTAACACCCCTACACACAACGTGTTCATATCAAGACACGATTTGTACTTGAATTTTCTCTCCTTCCCAAGTTCTTCTTACAAGGCTAAACCACACGGTTCTCTCCTAGGTAACACTACACAACATGTTCACCGTACACACGACGTGTACCGCTTAAGTTCTAACCACTCGTGTCGTTAATAACAAAGTTGGATACACGGTTGAATCTATATGGCATGAAATAATGAAACACAACGTGTACAACCTATGTTTCATCCATCTGTGCCGTTAGTCACATAATCGGAAAGATGACCTCTTCAGCACGTCATGTACACCCAGTACATGGCCTATTCTTCCCATGTTTCTCAACCCCATGTCTCTTCTCACACAGTTAAATAATACACGGCATGTACATATAGTACACAACATGTACTTAAGAAAATTTGTTTATTCCTGAACAGAAGAACACATGGTGTGTGTTCATAACACCACACGCCATGTTGTCTGGGTTTTCAGACAGTAGACCTCTAAAACATCTCTGGAACCCATAGAAACTTAAAATATTTGTCCCAAGAATGACAAATTCTGACATTTGAGATCCCATACTCTCATGAATCAAAGTTTGGAATCCTTATTCACATCATAACTAGATAAAATTCAATTAAATTTCAAACATGATCTACCAAATTCTGATCCAAGAGGTCCCGTAACACCTCAGGGACCAAATTTTGGTGTCCATACAATTGAAACTTTATATACTATCAATACCCTATCAAATAGAAGGTATTCTATCAAGGCAGCTATCACAATATCATGCATATCTAGGACAAAATCTATCACAATAGCATGAAATTGGTAATGCACCCTAAATGGCATGAGAAGAATGCATGGCATGTGATCTCTAGTAAGTTCCTATATGATGCATGAGATGGAATGACCTTATCTCATCATGTTTCAATAGAAATATAACCTCAATAATATCAATAATAAAATCAAAATACAAGTGAGTCACCCAACGGTGAAATCAAATCAACTATAACAATTTAAAAACCATAAAAATTGAAATATTCAAGGTAAATTGAATTTTCTCTATACATAGTTTAGCTACTTCTGGGAAAAACTTATTACCAAATACATATACCTTCATATCCCTAGATATAGGTTCCAAATAGTAAGTCAAAGAATAAAATAGTTCCTCTAATACCACTTTGTAATTTCTTGGTTCCAGGTGCCACCCAAAGGTGCCCTGTACCCAGTTGGTCACATGGCCTCAAGCGTATTTCCCCTGAACACCAGAGGTTTCTGACTAGCAGTGAGGGCCTTGGGTGTGATAGTAGGGGAAACTATGACCTCATTAGAAAAGCAACATAGTATAATAACAATAATAAACAACAGGGGAAGCAGTAATTCCATAGAACAAAGTAAACATCGAAAGACTGATAGTAAATAAACAAATAGGGCACATATATAAATGATGAATGTCACATATGTCTAGGAAAGAATCCAAACAATTCAAAATGATGTAAATATAGTACTAAACAAAATTATAAAAGAAAATAGGTAAAATCCTACAACATCGTAAGCCTCAGCTTGGTCTCATGCTCTTTAGCTCCACTGCAATCAAGTTCCTGATGTAGAAGGGCACTTTACCTTATCTATACCTGCAACCATATAATCTTTTTGGGCCCAAAATAATGATCCAAATAGTGTGTGAGATAAATCCTATTAGGAAACCACCAAAATATCTATGCCTAATTGTCAGTGAATATATATATAGCAGACAATATGCAGAATGAAGCAATAAACAAGGAAGTACTAAAAAGTAAAAAATCCCACATTTTTCAATTTCATTCATTTAAATTTTTTAATTATTAAAACTATTGAATAATGAAACCCTGGGATCTAGCCTAATATCTATATCCCCCATGTAGTAGAAAATAGATGTCTCAGAAGACCATCTAAACAAACCTGCAAGACCAAGCCTAATCTTGTTCTTTGGTTTGGAAGACTTGTCACAATCAATCAATCCTTTACAAGAAACCATCTAGGAAAGTTCTCACAGTCTAACACCTCTAGTTCAACATATCACTAATTAAATATAGATGTAACAACCCTCTAGGAAGATCACAAAGTATAACCCCTTTGGTCCCACAAAAACAAAGACTCTTTGAGGAAGAACTCACTGTCAATACCCCCTGTGGTATTTTAATAATAAACCAAAAACTCTCTAAGGAAGCACACAATTTCCATTCCCCCTATGGTATCATAATGGTATACTATAGAAACTATAAGGGAACACTCACCATCAATCCCCCCTATGGTCTCGCAATGTAAAAAATATATCAGACACTCTGGGAAAGCCCTCAATGTCAATTCCCCCTATGGTCAAACTACACGAGGTTCTCACAACCCTATGTAATAAAATAATGAAAAACAACATCTAGCAGCCCAAAGTAATCTTAAATACTACAAGGTTAAGAAGATTCAATGCATAAAATAGTAATTTAACAAGTTGTAATTAAGAAATCAATTCCATCCTAACAAGCATGGAAATGAAACAAGGTCTGACTCATAGGAAACCTGGACCAAATGGCCATAAATATTAAAACAAGGAAACACACCCACGAGGTGTCCCCCAAACATGAAATTTAGCATAAAACATTAACGAAAACCCATAATCTATCAATTAAACTAAGTCAAATGATAACAGGGTTCAATTTTATAACCTGAAATACCAGAATCATGTGTAATTAGCACTTAGGCATATATAACTCAAATACAAACTTAGAAAGGAAACAAACCACCTACCTTAACATTGTATAAGGAAAAATCTTGAACGTCGGCCCTTGAATCGGCCTATAACATTTTAGATCTCGAAAAAGGTCAAAAAAATTCAACCTTAGATTACTCGATAGAGAGGATAAATCCGGAAGATCGACTCTAGGGAAAGAGAGAACTCACTGGTGGGAATAAAATGCACCTAGTGGTGGATCAATTAGAGCTCAGATGGAGGAATGAGAGGAACTTGAAGATAATCAGCCATACATCGCTCTGTTGTACGAGACACATGAAGAAGGGAGTTCCGAAGATGATACGCACCCCTGGTTTGATTAATCAAATAAAAAGAAAATCACCTAGCCTGTTAATTTAATGTACATGTTGTGTACTAGATTCAACTGACTCCCACTTTAGGTGGTCCACACGGCCATGTACTCAACCATTACACAGCCATTATTTAGCTACCCGTGACAACTAGGTACATGGAGTGTACTCAGAAAATTTACAAATTCTTCCTTCTTCCTAAAAAACACTTGAAATCAAGATCCATACATGAAATGAAAATCTAGGTTCTTAAATAAGCTCAAGTGGTCTGATAGATTTAATCTCAACTCTTTTATGAATTTTTTTAGTCATTTTTTCCTTTCTAGAAAGTGATACAAACATATTCATTTCATCTTTTTGATTCTAGAAAATTCAAAATAGTATCTACATTATAAATTTTATTCATGTTTTCTACCTAATGTGACCAAGTCTTCAATGCCACAATTTGTTTTAATCCCCAACACTCAAGTAATAGGAATTGTTGAACTGTACAATTTGAAAGAGATTCCCACTGGCTATTTCTTGTTTTGTAATTACTTTTCCATCTTTCACAATTTTGGTGATAAAACAATCCTTACTGAAGATTACTTCTTTTCTATCATCATAGAGTCGACTTATACTAAGTTAGTTATGTTTTATCCCATCAACAAGTAAAACTTAATTAGATTTCAATTTTTCTGCTTCAATCTATGCTATTATAATTTCTCTAATTCTTAAGGAACTACCACTACCTGAATTAACTTCTCCTCCATCATTACTTTCAACATGTTTCAAGATTTTTATATAACCTTTCATATGTGAATAAAAACCACTATCAAGTATCCATGGGTTTTTCCTTTTACTTTCTTTAAAATATATCTCAAAAACAAAAGCCCATTCCTCAAATTTCTTCTTTTCAGCTTTCTTTTTTTTTCTATCATGGGGAATTTGTTTTGGAAGTAGTATCATACATCTTTCATCATGATGAATAGCATGATCACATATTCCAAAAACTTCTTCCATACATTCAAATTAATTTTTTTGGAAATTTTCTAACATATTGAGAATTCAACTTTTCAACTTTCTCTAATTTAGGAGAGTTTCTCATAATACTTTCACTATTTCTTCTAATTTAATTAAACCATATGTTGGGTAGAGATAATTTGTGTCAAACATTATAATATTTATTCCCATTGATTCCACAACACCAGAAATAGCCATAAAAACATGATTTTCTATTTAGGAAATATCTTTATTATTAGAATAATTTTTGATCTAAGTAACATATTTTAGCTCTAACATACTCAGGACATGGACCATCTTTTATTTTAAGTGAGTTTTATAATTTTTATAGATTTGATAGGTTTCTCACATCCTTTATCCACCCATGTTTTCTCAATAATTTTTATGTAACCTAAAATGTTAAAAGAATAAGATGAAACATTGTTTTTGGTAAGATAATATTTCACATGATTCTCATATTGAGCCTTCTCAGCAACTTTAATAGTATCATCTTTTTAATCTAAAGCTTTATTGAATTTTTCATTCAACTTCCTCAAGTTACTTTCAGACTCAAAAAGTTTTGATGAAACTTGTTAACTTATTTTTCCTTAGATTCCAACATCTTACTAAGATCTTCAATCATCTTTCCTTGTTCATCAATTCTAATTTTGTAGCTTAATATCTTCTGAATGTATTCTTCCTCTTACTCGATGACATCTTTTCTTCCATCATCAATCTATTCACAATATTTCTTCATAACTCTGATTTCTTTCTTGAGATATTTTATTTTCTCAAGTAATGAGAGAAGTTATTTTCTGAGATAATACTCTCTGTAATATTCTTCCCCACCTTCTTCACAATCTAAAGAATCTTTTGTTTTCTCAAATTTTTCAATGAAGGTTCTGAATTTTTCTAAACATTCATCTTTAGAAGAATTATTTTCAGTTGAGGCCAATTAAACATTCTTTCTCGACATTCTTCTTTGATTTATAGTAAACTTCTTATTGTATTTATTGGAGGAATTTTCTTCTTTATCATTTTTTTTCAACTTCTTCCATCTAGGATTTTCATCGGAATCATCTCAATGTTATCTAACTTTATTATTAGGGAAATTCATAGAAAAGTGTCTGATTCCACCATACTCAAAAATTTTGAGAGTAATTTTACCTCCATATTTTCCTCTTCCTCTATGATAGTTTTTTGAGATAAGAGACATAATATTATCAATTAACTCATCATATTACTTATCTTTAAACTCACAAGGATCAGCTTCTTCAACATCTTGGATTTTAATTTTTATCATAGCTTCAAAATACATTTAATCTTTCAAAATCTTTTTAAAGATTGGATCTTTACTCATTTTATAATAAATAATAAAGTTATGAAATTCATCAAGAGATAAATTAGCTTTATATTCTAAAGAAAAAACTTTAGAATCAAACCTGTCTGGAAAGTTTCTCATAAGTTTCATCACTGTTGTAGAATCCTCCAGTACATCTCTAAATCCTTTGATGTTGAAGACAATTTCATTTACTATGGTGAAGTACTCATCAATTGTTTCTACATAACTCATTATAATTTCTTCATAATTACTATGGAATATTTTTATCTTTTCTTCCTTAACTTTAGTATTCCCTTTGAAAACACTTTCCAAATTTTCCCACATACTTTTTGATGTTTTGAAAGCCATAAACTTCTGATAAAAATTCTCCAATAAGGACATAAGGATTGAATTTATAGCCTTTCCATAAACTTATATATTTCTCTTATCAACCAATGTCATAGGATAATATTTCTCAATAGGTGGAAAACCAACAGTAGTAGCATAAAAAACATCTAGGCCAAGAGATAAGATATATGGTATCATCCTATTTTTCCATCCAAAATAATTTTTTCCATCAAATGTAAGAATTCATTTACAGTTGACAGAATTGATATTATCCATGATAAGGATTCAACAAGGTAACCTTGTTCTCTGACACCAATTGAAGTTCCAAAGGATTGAATAACAATTGAAAATGGGGGATTGAATAAGTTGTTCACTTTTTATGAGTTTCAAAACTTTTAGAAATTTAACCCCAACAATATGTTATGATTTTTTTCCTTATATACTTTAGTAAATACTAATTCATGCAAGAATATTAAATCAAGTAAGGTAAACAATATTTACAAGGTTTATCTTTAGTGTGAGAACCTACATCCTTGTCACAGCCACTCCCATGGGTCTATATAAATACACTATTATGAATAAGTGAATATAACTTGTGCCAACTCCCGTTAAACACCATATATCTTCTGATAGGAAATATTATGATGACTCCCATAAATTTAAAATTTATTATTATAAAAAAATTGATCCAATAAAATGACTAAATAATTTTTTGAAACTCCCCCACAATTGTTCAGTCTAAATCTTCAGTGATTTGGATAGATCTGGTTTTCTCAATACAATCAGTCTGGATCTGATTCTATCAATATGATGAGTCTGGATCTAGTTATCTCAATATAATGGACAATATAATGAACCCATTCACAATATTCAAAACTAAAACTCTTCTCAAATACTCAATACGATATACCATATTCCGATTGACTCAATCTGATTGACTGAATATGATCTTCTCAATACGATCTTTTTCAATCCGATAAACAATCTTTTGGTTTTCTGATCCTCCTCTTGAGATATATGGATGGAAATGACTTTGAATTGATTTCTTTAGTGATCAACCTTTTCTACTTGCATGTAAATTTACACTGAACAAATGATTTGTGGAAGTATTTATAGGTGACTTAGAAAACAAAGGTTGGAAACTTGAAAACTTTCCACACTTCCTTAAATTTCAAAATCTCAAAATATCTCTCACATTTAACTCCAACATTGACTTCTTCAAACCTCCTTAGATTTCTCTAAGATTTATGAAAAATTGAATTTCATCTTTTACCTCCTCAACTATTCATAACACTTTTGGAATTTTCTTTTTAATTATTCTTAAAAATAAACTCAATATGATTTCTGTTTCATTCTCAGTGAATCTAATTTCTGTTTTTTTCTCAATGAATCTGATTTCTGTTTCTTTATTAGTGAATCCAAATTAAAAATTAAGTGAATCCAAATTATATTTATTTATATTCATAATATTATTTCTATTTATTTTACAGATCAATTTGATGGAATCCTCATTAAGATGGAAATCCCATTATGATGGATTTATTATTATGATAGAATCTTTAAATTATAACTCTAAAATTCTTCAAACCACTCCACAATTTCTTCAAAATATTTTATCATGAAATTTTTCATAATTTTTGAGACCTTATTAATCATAAAATAATCATATGATTTAGTTTAGAAAGTATGATAAATTTATAACCCTTTGATTCACGTTCTTTTTTTTAAAACTCTTTAGCAATAATACGACTTCTTCGCTTAGAAACTTCTTTATTTATCTCATTTTGACAATGGAAAACTTCCCGAAAAAAAATATTTATGCCCTTGATTCTTTTGGATCGTATTATAAAAATCTGATTCAAATGGATCTGATGATCTAAAAATGATGTTGGTCAGTCTGATTATCTCATTACGATGTACTGGATCTGATTTCTGGAAAACAAAATCATTCTTATACAAAAAGGTTATTTGTCAAAAAATAAAAAACATTGTTAAAACACAAAAAAGGTTATTTATATTTCACATTAATATAATGAAATTTCATAATATATATGATATTGGAATAATTACAATATGAAACTTAGGTAATATTAGATAGATGAAAATTAAAATAAAGACTAAGAGGAGAATAATACTCATGTTGGTAACTTTGATTTTCCTTGGAATTATCCTTGGAAATGAAGGGTTTAAGATAAATAAATATGGTAAAAGTATTAATTTAATGGAATATGTTTCTATGATTAAAAAATTGTTATAGTTTTACCATGTAATTCGAAGGAATGGGTGTGTAAAGAAGGGGTGTCAGTTTTCCCTTTTATAAGTGAAGGTAAGGGTAGTTTTGGAATTACCTTAAATTATTAAATTATTTATTTACACTATGTCAAGGTTGAAGACTCTTATAATTTAAAAATATGGAGTTCAGGACATGCTAAGATATAATCTACTCACATAAACGCATTTTGGAGATAATACTGAGTGATTTATGGGTCTTTTCCTTTTACTTTTCACTTTAACCAAGTGTAATTTTACCTATGTAACTTTTATTTTCACCGATTTTAATTAATTAAAATTTTATCTATTAATATTTATCATACCACCTAATTTTATTATTAAAATAAAAAATATGATATTAGTTTTATTAAATAAAATTAATATGGTTACAAAAATTTAATTTTAAAATAAACACACTTAATGAATAAAAATAGATTTTTAAGATAGTCTTGTTTTTTAGCATAAAATTTATGTGTGAGAAAAATTATTAATTTCAATTATTTTTTAGAAATAGATTGATTTATTTTAAATTAAAATAATATAATTTAAATTTAAAATTATACCATATCCTAATTTTACAAAAATATTAACTAATTAAAAGGAAATACATAAATAATTTTTCTTTATTAAAGTAACCTTTCACTTTCATTCTAAAAATGTTGGTCAAGGTTTTTCTTAGTTAAAATGATATTTTAAAATTAAAAATATTAATTATTAATTTCATATGAAAAAACTTATGTGTTATTATGATCTTATAGTTCACTCTTATATACTGATAAAGTAATAAAAATTCTAATTTTTGTAAAAACCACATTTTGGACTAAAAATAAATATTTTTAGAAAATGATAAAAAAATTCATACAAAGTAAATTTTGATATTATAAATTCAAAATAAAGTTAATTTTATTTAATTATACTTCTAAAAATTACATATTTTACTTTTAATAACAAACAATATATAATGATAAACTTATTTTATTTAGAAAAACCTTCTTAAACATTAAGTGTTTATCATATTATTTCATACCAATTTTATAATTTAAATAATTTTAATATTTTATATCATATATAGATATATTATATGTTATCATAATTAAATTTTAAATTTTACTATTTTATTTTAATAATGTTTCATGACCTTCATTATAGTGCATGTGAAGAAAGATATCAAACTCAGTATCATTTAAAGGAAAATATATATACTAAATTCTCAGGATGTTACATTCTCCCCCATTAAATAAATCGTGTCATCAATTTTTTTTAAAAAAACAATTAAGGATTTAAAACTGATATACATTACTTAAGATAAAATTTCAAATGAAATGCGTATATTAATATCTTAAGTAAAACTAGAAGAAAAATATTCTTCCTCTATTGAGTAACTGAATGATTCATTTTCGCTTAGCAACTAGATGATTTATGTTCTCCTTTTCCACATAATAAGAAATATATAGTTCCATTGAGACATTCCCCATTGTGTTTCTTCCCAAATTTATGACATGAAGAAAATTTTGTCTTTTACCTTCACCATCTTCATCACCCAAATTTTTATGAGACTCCATCCTTCTTTTCTTTGGTGTGATAGAGAATTCATTTATGTTAACTTTATTAATAATACTTCATGATAGTTGATTTTTAATAGTAAAAAGATATCTAACCCTAGTTCTCATCCCAATAGATAGTAAGTTAGGATAGTCACCATATTTTCCATTACATCCATTTTTAGCTTGGTTCCTACTTTCTGCATCCATTACTCTAAAAGAAAGTTTAGGGATGAAAATACTTAAATTAGTAAATGTACAAAAGAAAAACTATGGTTTTAAAATAAATATTTCATAAATGATGTGAATATCCTAACATAAAAGTCTTTATCTTCAATCTATGTTATTTATGTCCATTTTACTATTAGGTTATCTAATCTATTTAACTTCTATAAAATAATTTGTTAAAATCTTTCATAAAGGTATTTCAAGGGAATGTTAATTAACCTAAGAATACCTCCCAAGAGTTTCTAGCTCTGTTAGTGATGAAATCCTTATCATGAGGATGGACAAAGATATATTTATAAGACCCAATATATAGCATAATGGCTAACATAGGGGTCATTCTCAAGGAAGTAGTGTCAAGTTCCTTATTGGAATTTCTGAAAATCTTTTTGTGTTTTTAAATTTTGAAAGAATCATTTAAAAACAACATGAAACAGTGATGAAAGTATAGTGAGAGTGATGAAATAGTGAATGAACATAATAATCAAAGAGGAAACAAAACAACATGAAAAACAATAAAAGAAAAAAGGATAGAGAAAATAGTCAGCATGAAAAAAATCCAAACACAGGTTGATCCACCCTCAACTCCCTATCAAAAATCTTCTTAAGAATAAATTCAACAACTCTAAACTCACTCATTGCATGGTCGATGTATCGATGCACACACCTATCTCGCCCAAAATTTTGAGAATTTTTGAAAATAATCGCTTCCATCACATGAGAACTCTCCCTAATTTGAAGAAATATCCTAATCAAATCACTCCATCTAAGAAATTTTCTCTGAACGAAGTGATCATCAAAGGATCAAAAATCAAAAAATCATCACCTAACTACTCAATCAGGATATTTAATATAAGAATGAGAAAGGATCAAGTGAAATTGAGAAAGAAACTAATATAGGGAAATAATATGCTCTCACACACCCCAATTTACCTTCATGATCTCCTCAGAGTGATGAAGAAGTGATGATCTTTAGGAAGTGTGAATCTCTAAGAAGCATTGAGATTCAATTCCCAAATCTGTACTCCAAATTAGATCACCATTACAAGAGATTTAAGATCAAAACTGTAACATCCCAATATTTTATGGTATATATCTTTTCAATTTACCATCTTAGATAGATTATCATGCACACAACACCAAATTTAAAACCATGATATACTACATAATATTAACATGACCGTTTTAAATAGTAATGTGGCCATTAGGAATTGTAATCACTACAATAGTAAACACACCTATGAAAGTATGCATAAAATTTATGTATCTTATTAATGAAAATATAATATATTATATCATGGAATAAGTAAATAAATCTTTCAAAAATGATAAATTAAGTATTGGTATTTTTGTGAAATGAAAATGTTTATTTACAATTTTATAATTAATATAATGATTTGAAAGGAAATTTATTTTCACTAAATAGATTCATAAATTAATATTTTTTGTTTAATTATTGTAATATAATTTTGTGAGACCTTAATTAATTTTTAAAAGTGTCATAAAATCAGTTATAATATTAAAATTGGTTTTTTTTAATAAATGATGATTTTATTTAAAAGTAAAATTTCTCATATTTAGAAAATTATTTTTCATAAAATGGAGTTAATTTTTGAAATCTACATATAAAAAATTTTTATGGTTAATTTTTGTGATTTATCTAAAATAGTTTAATTTTTTATGAGTAGTGAAATACGATAATTAATGGTATTTAACATTATAAGTAAATAAATGAATTATTGATTCATGACTGATGTATGAATGAGGTAAGAACCCATGGGTTTGAAATCAATTGATATATTTACCATATTTAGTCATAAGAATCAATATTACTGATGGTATTGAGCCAAAATAATAAACTAATGAGAAAAAGAATTAGAAAACACCTCTCTCCTCTACTATAAATACCACCCATCACCACCTCTTCTCCTAGAACATCCTAAGACTTGTATCTTTCTAATATTAGGCTCAATTACTCTACCAAAACTATTCCCCATGTTTTAGTCTTGCTGGTCTCACCAAAATACCATTTCCAAGTCCCTCATTAGGGTTATCAAGGAGATGACACTCAATAAGTAAAACCATCCCACTCTCTCATTGAATTTATTTTATTTTATTATCCTTACCTCACCTCCCCTATACAAAGTAACATTATTACTCAATTATCATATATATAATTTAATTTTATTATTTTAATGATATATCCAACATCAATTCTCTTCTCTTCCTTATTTTGTTCTAAAAAAGAAAACATCATCCATGAGGTATCGATTCACCACCTTCATAGATAAAGATTTTTCATATTCTAACACCACCCCTAAGGCTGGTCATAAAAACATTATAATGGTTAAACCAGATTTTAAGCTATATATTACATTTTTTACTATTCTGGAACCAGTATATATACATAATATTAATTAATGAAATAAAATTAGTGTGTAATGATAAAAAAACAAAATAGTCTAAACAAACTAATAAAAAACCGGGTTTATCTAGTTTTAGGGTTTTAATAGCGCTTTCTAAAAGCACAGTTAAAACCCCTCTTTCTTAGCACTAGAAAAAATGCTATTAAAGGGGGTCTTTAACAGTTCTTTTTTTTTCGCGCTATTAATGGGTATCGTTAACAACGCTAAAAAAGCGATGTTAAAGGGGGGCCTTTATCAATGCTTGTAAAAAAGAACTGATGAATCCCCCTATCAGTGATTTTAAAAAAGTACTGATAAAAAGCTCATTTATTAGCACTTCTAAAAAATCATTGATAAAGGGGGTATTTATCAGTGCTTCAAAAAAAGTACTGACAAAATGGTGGCCTTTATTAGTGAATTTTTATAAGTATTGACAAATACCCCACTTTATCTATGTTTTTTTACTAGTGATAATAAATGGTATATTTTATATATATATTTCATCAATGGACACTTGTAGCAGAATTTATAGACATTTGGATGCCTTTTGGGCCTTTTTTGTCTTTAATATAGGTGATCAAGGGTTCCCACGAATCAACAAGGCATAGATCTCATTGCAAGATTTGATTTGATATGTGGTAGAGTCACAAGGGGTGCATGGTTAAAAAGTTATTCCCTTTTGAAAGGCTGTCAAATATAAAAAACCAATAAAACCCCTAAAAACCATAAAATCCCTAAAAATATAGAAAATAACATAAATTTTGATCCAGGATTCCATTTCAGATCCACAACCAGTCAAATCGAAGATTAGGAAACAAGATAAAATAACATGAGATCTAAATCATGTTATAGTAAAAGGAATAAAATATATTATAGTTTCAATAAAGTCAGAAATCAAACTCGAACATCAAATGGTCATAAATTTTGATCCGGGTGTTCGTTTGGGCTCTACCACATTTCAAATGGCATCCTATGATGAGATCTATGCTAGAAAGGGTCTCATACTGAGGTCAAAGATATTTTTATAGTTTTTAAACCCCATAAAGGCCTAGAAGGCCTCCAAAACTAAGTTTTGTTTCACTGAACCTAGTTTCTTAAAATTTAAACAGTAATAACATCTAATACAGGTGTCTATTAATTCTATACTGCATATAATATCAAATCTCATTTCATGAGCTTTGATTTGACTAGTTGTATAGTTGAAACAGCCTCCCCGATTATAATTTATGTTTATTTCATGGTTTTTAGGGGTTCTAGGGTTTTTAGAGCTTCTTAACATTTTTATGTGTTTTAAGGGTTTTTAGAGCTAATATCCATTTTAAATATATATATATATATAAAAATATTTTTTAAAAAGTATATATAAATATATATGTAAACACATATATATAAATATATAAATATATGGATAACAAACTATAATGATATATATATATATCATAAAATGTAAAACAAAATAGTATAGGGGATTGGAAAGGGCATTGTTGTATATGTTTGAGGTATCAGGTTTGAAACTCACTATAGGCAGGGGCGTGCGGTAGGGGTGGGATTATCTAAATCACTGATAAATGGGTAGGGGAAGCACTAATAAAGGGGGAACAGGGGGAGCACTGGTAAAGTCGGCAGGGGTGGGGCATGAAAAAAAATTCTACCCTTTATCAGCGAGGCCTTTGTCAGTTCTTTTTATGAGCACTATTAAATCTAACCTTTTAACATCTCTTACACTGTTAGTGCTACTACAGTGATGATAAATCCATTTAAAAAGCACTACTAAAGATCCTATTTACAATAGTGATGTTAATCATTAACATTTTATCTAAGGAATCATTCTCATATCTGAAAAAATGATATATAATATCATTTAATATTTTGTAATTTCATTAACAACATATAATTTAAATTCTGAATAATGATTCTCATTTTACATGATCTTTCATACATGTATACAAGTGAAATAATCATGAAAACCAAGGAAATGAACACTCCAAAACAATGAAATTGAATATTATAACTCATCAAAAAGGCCATAAATGAATATAATAAAAATAAAATAAATCAAATATATGTTGAATAGGTTCTTAGTTAAGTAATTAATGAATCTAATTTCATTAACCATGACATTAAGTGCGAGTAAAGATCACTTTCAGAAATAAGGTAATGGATTCTTTCCTAACCCCCATTTTTTCATCAAGTTTCACTTTATCTCTTTACCCCAATGTTATTATTACCTCTTATGATGTACTCCTCCAACATTTTATGTGTATTTTAGAAAAATCTATACCTACGTCAATTCTTATTTTTTTTATGGGGAAATACTTGTTTTAAAAGGTTCCCTTTTCAATTCCTCTTTATAAGCAAGCTCGATTAAAGGGAACTTCCCAATTTCTTACCCATCTTCAAGTATAAAAAATAATCCATTTTAAGCCTCAAATAATTTTCTAAAATCATTATAATTATCATGAAAAACTATCTTATTTCATTTTTGGTTTTATAAAAACAATTATGCCTTTGTCCTCTTTAAAGACTCTTTTATATTTTTCCTTAAACTACATTGGAGTGGATCATTTTAAAAGTTTCTTAAGCACTATTTTTACATATTTTCACTTGATTTGGACATCTATTATCATCATATATGCTTATTTTCCCTTATGAATGTCCATGCATGATTTTAATCCATTCTTTCATGGACACCATTATGATACACTGATTCTTATGCCTTTTGACATGATTACGATACCAATTTCTTTCCATGGGAAACCCTTATGTTAATTTCTTATGCATAATTAGGGTGGATCTCTCATGATAACATCTAACATATTTTATTTAATGGTTTATGATCATTTTGATTACATGTGTCCTATCTTGATACCATTCTCCATATTAATCTAGATAGTTTATGTTTATGTTTACTAATTGGGAAAATTATTAACATTTCATATGATAGTATCAATATGAATGTATATGATGATTATGTTTCACCCCTTTTATATGAGGAATGAATTAAACTTATATAGTGTCGGGCGATGCCCACTATATACCCTCGATGCATCAGTAGGTCTCATCAGACAAACTAGACCAAGTTTTGGTTGAGGCCAAACACATTTATGTAAACTTCTTGGTTGAGGCATTGATGGTATGTTTATGAGGTCCCACATTATGCATTACCTAATTATGAGATTATTTATTGATATTTCATGTGATTATTTATATGATTTTATTTTATCAATATTTATTTCTATCATATTATGCACAAGTTTATGTTTTAATGGAATGTGTTGTTAGTTATTCACATTGCCTTATTTTTTTTGTTTATTTATGAAAGATTATATTGTATTTATTACCCCTACCAAGAATATGAGCTCACCCCTTTCTTATTATTTAATTTTCCCCAAGAATCCAAGGTGTATATTATGTTTGTCAAGCAAGGATAATCTAGGAGAATAGGGATGTTTCCAAAGGAGTTTCTATGTTTTATTTCATTTCAAGTTGTAATGTTACAATTATGTTTGTATCTAGTTTTACAAAGATACTAAATTATTTAGTCCTTTGAGATACAATATCTAGTTCATAGTACCATTGTAAAAAAGTAAGGCATCATCTTCTAGTTTCTGGGGTCAGGGTCTTTACAAGAGAAAAAAAATGATCCAAATAACTCAATTGAAATTACAAACATTCACATAAATAAAATAATTATAGATCTGAAAAAAAAATCTTGAAAAAGAAGAAGAAGTGGGATAGGGTTTCTCATCTTGAGTGTTGAAGATGTTTCCTATGTTCGAGGGTTCCAAAACAAGAGATGAGGAAGAGATCCACTTATTCAAAAGATGAAAAAAACAAAAAAAAATTTGTAAAACTCGAAATAGATGTAGTAGAATCTAATCCAAATTGTGTGATTTGACATAATCATTACTGATCAGCTTCACCTTCCACTTATGATAACCTCCCTCGGTTCCAAAAAATAGAAAACAAAGCACATCAGAAATTGATATCATTATAATATATATATTAATATTATTACTTCTATTTATAATCAAATATACTTGTTAATTAATAAATAAATTGATATTAACATAAACTTGTAATTATTATTATTAAAATTACTAGATATATATATATAAACATATTTATATGTATAATTTAATTTCATTTAATAATTATATCCATAAATACATTTTTTAAAATAAATATGTATACTTAATATGATTAATCTATATAAATTTATTATATTGTTGTTGTTGTTATATTATATTAATTATATTTATTATTATTATATATATATATATTATATCATATGTTATTATATATAATATAAACTAAAAAAATAAAAGAAAAGAAGTGGGAGGGGAGCAATTTGCAAAGAGGAAGAAAAAAGGGAAGGGGGTTCGGTGATAGGAGGGGATGACTTAGGTGGTTGAGTAGGGGGAGAAGAGGTACGGGCCGAGTAGGGAAGGGAAGCTCGGGGGGTTCTTTGAAGGTGAGGCTATGAACGACAATGTGCGGAGGTGAGGGGAATTAGGATTGGGGATCGTTCGGCAGGGTTTTAGGCTTTGAGCAACAAACTCGGATTATTCAGATCTAACGAGGTGAGATTTAACAGCGAACGGTGGGAGTTATAGAGTTAGTGAGAAATACCCATCCACGTTGCTCATCCATAGTAGTGGTTCTGAGGTCTTCTTTAACAGGTATGGTGATGGATTTATTATTCATTGGTGGGTTCGATTGCAGCTAGGTATTCTATTTTTTTTTGAAATCTTGGTTTGTTCAAATTTGGATGAATTGGGTGATTTGTTTTTGTTTTGTGATCTCTGATTAGGTTAATTTTTTATTCTGTTAAATTATTTATGCTTCTAGTGATTTGTTCTTGTTGGTTCTATTGATGTTTTTTTGTTTTATTGTGGTTGAGAATGAGGGAAATTTTTCCAACATAAGTTATCATTGGGTGGTGGATGGAGAAACGGTTGGCAGTGACTCCAATGAGTCACGATTTGAGGAGGCAGAATGACGTAATGGTGACTCACGAGAGTCACCGTTTCCGGAGTTTTAACAGTTGTTTGGGACTCACTATTGGGTCCTCTGGTAGTGGGTTGTGAGACACCATTGTGTATGATCCAACAATGGGTGAGGGCTGGTGGTAGGTAATTGAGTCATTGTTGTTAACTTCCAATGGTCGGTGCTGGAGGCTGGTGATGGGTGGATGACATTGCAACGGTAGCGCCTAGGAAAATCAAACAAAAAGTGAAAAAATTAAAAAATATTAATAATTAAATTAAATAATAGTTGTTAATGCAATTCAATATAATTAGCTTTAATTTAATCAAAAAAAATACAAATTAAATTAAAATTCAAATTCACATTTAAAATTTTTTAAAAACCAAATAATCAAATTTAAAAATAATTCAACAGACTACAAAATTCAGATTAAATTTTTTACATACAAATTAATTTAAAAAATAAAAAATATTTAAAGTTAGTTTACTAAAATTATTTAAATTATTAATTAATTAAAAGAATTAAAAAAATAAATAATTAAATTAAAATTAAATATTACTAAGTATTTAATGAAAAGAAATAAATTTTTAAACTTAATTTAAAATTTTAAAGTTTCAAAAACAAAATTAAAATTTATTTATTTACAAGAAAAAAATGAATTAATTAAATTTTTGAATGAATCTAAAATTAATGAAAACAAAAGAAAGGAAAAAAAACTAATTATAGAAATAATAGAAGAATTAAAAGAATAAAAAATATGAAAATTAATTATTTAAATAGAAACAGAATAATTAAAAATGGTTGTTAACACGGAATAAAGTATTTAATTTTAAAATTAAAAGATCACTTAATCAAACATTAAATTACATATTTGAACAAAAAATCATTGTTTTATTAATAATGTAAATAAGGACAACATTTGATACTTATTAATAAAAATACATTATTTTGATAATAAAAAAAGAATAAAAAGTGAAAAATGACGTGGAAAAGTTCAATCAAAATCAGCACATCAAACTCCCCCACACTTAAATGTTTTTTGTCCTAAAAAAAAGTGCATTCTCTTTGACATTACAAAACAAAAAAATTACATTTAGCTTAAAATGAAGCATGTTTATCTATTAATTACATAGGAACGGAACCGGAGGTGGGTAAGGATTTTTAATGAATGCTCAAAAGTGGTCCCGGCTAGTTTCAAAAACAAAATGGAAATCAAGGGAACACTGGCTCATCCATCATTGAAAATTTCATGCCTCCAATATGAAATCACCTATTGTCATACTCCAATTATAGTTCAAGTTACAATTCTAAGAGGGATGATAGGTTAGATAAATTGAAAATAAAATCTTAACAAAAGGCTCCTTTAATTTTCACTTCCTCATGGGTTCCATAAAATCAAAGTTCAAATTGTTCTTGAATTAATTTATTAATACAACTAAAATGATATTCACAAAAGTCAATTTTGCTTTATTTATCTGGGTTCAAAATTCTCCTCAACTAAATGAAATCATTTTTGACTACTTGGGACTTTATTTATTTTTTATTTTTTTATTTTTTATTATCCATGTATGTGCAAAAAATTGTCCAAAAGATCTTTTTGATTAGTACATAGGGCTAATAAAAAAACCCAGTTACTAGAGTCACAAATATTCACTATGAGATCCCATTTTCCCATTTTAATCTAGTTTTAAAGGACTTATAATATTACCATTTGAGTCGGATCCATAAGGTTATTACTTTTTTAAAAGAAAGTCAATCCCCTAGGTTCCTATTAAAATTTCCAATTCCCTAAATTCATTTTCATATTTTAACAAATAACTATCCTTTATCACTCCCTTTATCAGTTCCTAAATGGAATATCTATAGAGATAGTGTGAAAATTGAATCAAAAATCATACATCGCCAAAAAAATTTAGAAATCAGTGCAGACCTTAACAAACAACAATTTTTTATTCACTAGGAATGAAAGAATTTAGGTTCATATAGAAGATTAATGACCCTCAGTTTGTGACAGAATTTTACAAAAATTGAATTAAACTGATTTTTTTTGAAAAAAATTGAACATTTTTTAATAAAAAATCAAGGGGGAATTTTAAGTGAGAGAAATAACCCTCTCCCCCACACATAAAACTCAACATTTCCCCAATTTTTAGTCTCACTATGGGAGACAACTAAGTTCAATACAAATGGGAAATTTAGTAGTTAAACGTTTGTGAAGGAGTATCTTTGAAGTTCAAATGTTTTTTTCTACACAAAAAGAATAATAAAAAATAAAAAAACATAAACATAAGAAACCCCACTTCACACCTCTAGAATATCAAGAACACTTTTTTTTGAATATTTAATTCTTTAAGATGTTTTAAACATAAAAATGTTTTTTCACAATTCAGTTAAAAAAGAAGCATGATGATCAATTTTGATCAGTGACAGTTGAATAAAAATGAAAACAGTGGGCACAAGAATGTTTCATAGTGTAGTTAAATATAATTTTTAAATAGTTATATTCAAGAAATCTAACACCTAGAATTTTTTTTACAAATTTCTAGAATCAAGGTAGAATTCCCTCACACTTAATTTAGATCATCAGAAAATATAAATGAATTAAAATGTAGAAATGAAAAACAAATACTCCCCTGACATTGAAGCTTATTTTTTTTATCTCGATCACATGGGTTCTCCCTATTATCATTGAAAATATTTCTCTGGATACTCTGTTCAATTCCCTATAATTGTAAACAATTAACATTATACTTCATGATTTAGATCTCAAAGTGAAATGAAACCAAAGTGTGAGTTAGTGAGTGTAATCCTATGAATCCAATATGTTTCTCCCTTTGGTTCTGTCTGACTTCTATCAGGAGTAAATGACTTATTAATTTCCTACTAAGAAAAACCAAAAAAATGAAAATATAAATAATAAATAAACTAAATTGGGAAATAAAAAATGATAATATTTGGATAAACCCCCTAAGGGGTGATATATTTTGACTGTTACTGCAAGACAATCGGTGGATAAACCCCAGTATGATAAAGGATGCAACTTCTTTCTTAAGAAACACTAGATGTGATTATTTATAGCTTCAGTGACTTGGAGCATGTAGAGTACCCCTTAATCATCTTCCTTCAAATCCCTCTCTTTACCAGTGGATTACTTTTGGATTACTTTAGAGGAAAACAAAATGTATGGGTACTTAACCTCTTCCTCAGCATGAGGATATGGGTTTACAGGTTGTGAGCTTGCAACTCTTAGATGTGAATTTTACTCCAGTTTAGTCCAAAATAAATCTTCATCATTAACTATATAAAATGTTTCAACAACCCTTATAACATTCATACACATTTCCAAGTATCCATATTCTTCTTCCATAGGTGTTTCTTCCTTAAAACTCTCCAGGAAAGCACAAAACTCAGCTGACTCTTTAGAACCTACAAAGGGATAATCAAAATTATCATCAGCTATAAAAAAGATAGAATAATATAAAATAAAATTATGTTAATTAAAATTAAATTCTCCCATAGTTTGGTCAGCTTTCTCTTCTCCAAGAGTAATTAGTGCTCTTGGGAGTATTTCAGGGTCAGTAGTGAGGTAGGTATCCTCCTCCACCCTCTATTCAAAATACACCACCTTAGGTATAGTGTTTTCTAAATAAAATAAGACGTTGTTCAATGCTGGTATGACCTTTTTAGTTAAGGAAAAATAATTATGCAATTCAGAACACATAAAATCATCAAATGAATTTATGGAAATAAAACGATCTTCCAAAATTTATCTAGATTCCATTAGTTCTCATTTTCCTACTCTTCAAAATATCCTTAGAATGTGGATCATAAAACTCCAAACTTGATTCCAAGGGTAGTTTAATTTAAATAGTGGGACACTCTAGTTCCTTTGAAACATAGAACTCTTGTAAAATGTGATAACATTCTCTATGTTCCTTAACTAAGGCTTCTATATTTTGTGGTCTTAATTCCACATTAAATTCTTTAATTAGTTCATCAAAATAATCTATATTTGAAATGCTAAATTATTACCTAATTCTATATTCAAGAAACCCAACATAATACTCTGAGTGTAGAGGTGGTCTCATCATTTTTCTTTTTAATTTTGTTTTAGTTTTCAATTTATTTTTAGTTTTTTTAAGAAAAAATTGGAGAAACTACTAAGGAAAATGTTGCCTCCCAGACTAAGACACCAAAATTTGATGACGATCTTATTATAAGTATGGTTAAATATGAATTTAAAATTCCCAAGATATAGAACATTGGATAACCTTAGATTTTCTCTCAAAGAAGAATTATTGAGTTCCCTAGTGCAATTTTTGAAAATATTTTTGGGATTTTAAATTTTTAAATAACCAAATAAAAATAGTATGAAATTTTGATAAAAATACAGTGATGGTGAATAAATATTGAATGAATAAATAAATCATAGAGAGAATAAAACAACATGAAAAAAAGAAAATGTATAAAGATAGAGAAAACCGTCAGCAAGAACAAGTCTAGACTCAGGTCAACCTAACCTCAACTCCCTATCATATATCTTTTCAAGATTAAAACAAAAAACTTTAAACTCACTCAGTACATGGTTTATTGCTTGATGAACACACCGATTTCCCCTAAAAAAATGATCATTCATGCATAGAATCACTTCCATCACATGAGAACTCTCCCAATAGTAAAGAAATATCCTAATCAAATCACTCTAGTGAAGAATGTTTTTCTAACTGAAGTGATCATCAAAGGATCAAAACTTAGACAATCCTCACATAACCGCTTGATCAAGAGAGTTAAGAGAAAAAGGTAAAATGTATCAAGGTGACATGAGAAAGAAACTAATCTAGGGAAAGAATCTACTCTCATGCACCCCAATTTACTATCATGGTCTCCTTAGAGTGATAAATAATTAATGATCATCATGAAGTGTGAATCTCTAGGAAGTGTCAAGATTCAATTCATGAATCTGGAAAATAAAATTAGATTTTTATTACTAGATATTTGAGATCACAACACAATACAATTATGAATCAACCAAACAAAAAATTGAAATTGAAAATAGAGATCGAAACACAATATTTACAAAACCGAAAAAAAATAATGAAAATAGTGAAAATTTAGAAAAAGCAAGAGTGGGGTGCCCATCTCTAATGTAGAAGATGGTTCTCGTGACTGGGGGATCAAAAACAATAGAGTTATAAGAGATCCTTATATTTAGAAAATGAAAAAATAGTAAAAAATGAACAACATGCAATAGACTCTAATCCACATGGCATGCTTTGACATGATCGTTACCAAATCTTTGGTGAAATCGCTATGAGTATAACAACTTCTTTCAACAACCCTTGTACCACTTAAATTTTCCCTTGATCATCTTCTATTATCACTACCTCTATAGTTAACTTTGTATTCTTCCCATGATCACATTCCCCTTTTCCAAATAGAAGAAAATAAAGCACATCAGAAAATGTTATCATTAATATATAAATATTAATGTTATTACTTATATTTATACACAAATATAATTATTAATAAAGAAATAAATAGATATTTACATATATCTATAATAATAATTATTATTAAAATTATTAGATATATATATATACAAACAGATTTATATATATAATTTAATTTAATTTAATAATTATGTATATAAATACATGTATTAAAACACATATATATATATAATTAATATAATTAAACTATTTAAATTTATTATATTATTCTTATTATTATATTATATTAATTATATTAATTATTATTATATATAATATATAATATATAATATTTTATATGTTATTGTATGTAATATAAATAAAAAAATAGAAGAAATGAATGGGGAGTGAGGGTAGTTTTCATAGACAAAGAAAACAAGGGGAAGATAGTTCAGTGAGAGGAGGGGATGTCTATGGTGGTCGAGAAGGGGGAGAGGACAAGTGTGGGCTGAGTAGGGTATGGGATCTAGGGGTGCTATAAAAGAGAGGCCACAAACAGTGGCATGTGGAGGCTCAGTGAATCAGGCTTAGGATTGGCCGGTTGGCATTCTAGCTTCGATCGGTACACTCATCTTTTTTAGATCCGGTGAGGTAGGATTCAATAGTGGATGATAGGAGTTTCATTGGTTGAGATACATCTTTATCTATAATTCCCATCCACAACACCTATGTGGAGGTCTTATTCAACTGGTGTGGTGAGGGCTTTATTCTTCATCAGTGGGTTTAATTGTAGCTATGTATTCTAATATATTTTTATTTTGAAATCTCGGTCTGTTCAGATCTAGAAATATTGTGTGATTTGTTTGTGTTCAGTGATCTTCGATTGGATTTATTTTTGATGTCGTTGGATTGTTTGGGATTCCAGTGATTTTTATATTTTTTATGTTGATGTTTGTTTATTATGCTATAGTTGAGAAAGAGGGAAATGCAATGGTGACTGCAGGAGTCACCATTAGGTGGTGGATGGAGAAGTGGCTGGTGGTGACTCACACGAGTCACCTCTAGAAGAAGGTGGGATGGTGCAACAGTGACTCATGGGAGTCACCGTTGTAGGAGTTTCAATGGTGGGTTTGGACTCACCATTGGGTCCTCTAGCTGTGGGTTAGCAGCCACCGTTGGGTATGATCTAATGGTGGATGAATGCTAGTAGTTGATAAATGAGTCACCATTAAAAACTACCAATAGTGGGTGCAGGAGGCAGACCGTGGGTGAATTGCATGGTGGCAGCAACACCTAAAAAACAAACAAAAACAAACAAAAAGTGAATCAGATTAAAAAGATTAACAATTAAATTAATTAAAATTTTTTAATTTAAGTCATTCTAATTAACTATAAATTAATTAATAAAAAAAAAGAAATTAACTTTATAATCCGCATTTAAATATTTTTGGAAACCAAATAATCAAAATTACAAATTATTCAACATATTAAAAAATTAAGATTAGAGTTGTTACAAAAATAATAATTTAAAAGAATAAAAAATATTTAATATCAGATTGTTTGAATTAATTAACTAATTAAACAACTGAAATAATTAATAAAATCAATGAATTTAATTAAAAAAAATTACTAAGTATTTAATGAAAAAAATTAAATTGTTAAACTTAATTTAATTCTTTAAAGTTTTAAAAACAAAAATGAAATTTATTTATTTAAAAAATAAAAACAGTGAATTTATTAAATAAAAGAATAAATCTAAAGTTAATGAAAAAAATAAAAGAAAAAAACTAATTACATAAATAATATAAGAATTAAAAGAATAAAAAAATTTAAAATTTATTATTCAAATGAAAAAGTAATAAAAATGGTAGTTAAAACAGAATGACATATTTAATTTTAAAATTAAAAAATTACTAAAACAAATATTAAAATATATATTTTAATAAAAACATTATTAATTATTTACAAAAAGGGAAACATTTGATAATTATTAATTTAATTACATTATTTTTGATAATAAAAAGAGAATAAAAAGTGAAAATGATTTGGCAAAGTGAAAACAAAATCAGCCACATCATACTCTTCCACACTTAAATGTTTGTTTTTCCTTAAAAAATTCTTGCTTTTTAACTTTATAAAAAAATTATTTTTTATATTCCACATAAAATGAAGTATGTTTATCTACTAATTATAGAGGAACATAACCAAATATGGGTTGGGCTTTTCAAAGAATACTCAAAAGTGGTCCAACCTAGTTTCAAAAACACACTAGAAATCAAGGGCACATTGACTCAACCATCATTGAAAATTTCATGCAACTTATATGAAATCACCTATAATAATGCTTCAATTCTAGTTCAAGTTCCAATTCTAAGAGTGATGACAATTTAGATAAAGTGGAAATAAAATCTTAATAAAAGGTATTTTAATTCTCACTTCCTCTTAGGTTCCAAAAAATAAAAGTTCAATTTGTTCATGAATCAATTTGTTGATACAACTAAAATGATCTTCACACAAGTCAATTATGCCATTCTTCATCTAGGTTTAAAATTTTCCTCGCCTAAATGAACTCGTTTTTGATTACTATGCACTTAATTGATTTTTTTACCCAGCCATGTATGTGAAAAACACTTTGAAAAAGAACTTATTGATATGTACAGAGGGATAACACACACACCCAGTGCCTAGAGTCTCAATGAAACCCTTAATAACCAGAATGTAGTTATCCACTATGTAGGACTGAATTTAGGGGCATATTGAAGCTTAAGAACCCTCAGTTTGTGGTAGTTTTTTATTTTTTTGAAATAAATTTAAAATTTAAAAAACAAATGACCATTTTTCTGACAAAAAAACATTAGGGATTTTGAAGTGAGAGAAATACCCCTCTACCCTACACATAAAACAAAAAATTTCCCCCAATGTTTACTCTCAAGGTGGGGAGATAGATAAGTTCAAAACAAATGGATAATTTAGTAGTTAAAGGATTTTCAAGGGGTAATAGTGAAGTTTACAAGTTTTTCTTCCAAAAAAATAATATAAAAGAATCATGATGGTCAATGTTGTTCAATAGCGGTTGAATGAAATTGGAAATAGTGGGTGAAAGTATGTTTCATAGTGCAGTTCAGTATAATTTTAAACTCACTATATTATAGAAATATAATAACAAGTAAGAACACAAATTAAAAAATTAAAAAAATGATCATAGAATTTCCCCACACATAATTCCAAGAACATATAAATATAAATGAATTAAAATGTAGAAATGAAAAACAAACACTCCTCAGATGTTAGAGTTTCTTTATTTTTTTCTCAGCCACATGGGTCCTCCCTTTTATCATTGAAAATATTTTTTTTGGATTCTTTTTTCAAGTCCCTATAGGTGTAAAAAATAACATTAGACTTAAATATTTATATCTAAAAAGTGAAATGCAACCAAAGTGTGTGTTAGGGAGTGTAATCATGTGAATCCAATGTGCTTCTCCCTTTGGTTTTGTTTGAATGCCACATAGAGTAACTTCCTGGTCTTAGTAAGAAAAACAAAACAAATTAGAACAAAAAGAATAAAGAAACTAAACGAGGAAATTAAAAAGGATAATGTTGTGATAAACCCCCAAAGGGGTGCTATATTTTGACTTTCCACAACTAGACAGTTAGTGAATCAACCCTAGTCTAATCAAGGTTGTAGTTTCTTGTTTAAGAACCACTAAATGTGATTCTTTCCAACATAAGTGACTTGAAGCTTATAGAGTACCCCTTAGTCAACTTACTTAAAATCCATCTCCTTATTAGTGGAGTATTTGAGAGGAAAACAAAATGTAGGGGTAATTCCTCTCTTCTTTAACCTGAGGATAAAGGTTCACAGGTTGTGAGACTAAAACTCTTGGATATGAATTTTCCTCTGGTTCATTCCAAAATAATTCTTCCTCATTAACTATAGAAAATGTTTCAACAACCTTTATGAAACTCATACACATTTCCAAGAACCCCTCTTCTTTTTCTATAGGTGATGCTTCCTCAAGACTCTTCAGGAAAGCACACCGCTCAAATGACTCTTTAGAACCTATATAGGGATAATTGAAATTATCATCATCTATAAAAAATGTAGAATCATATAAAAGAAAATATTGTTCAATAAAATGAAATTATACCTGAGTTTGGTCATCTTTCTCTTCTCTAAGAGAAATCATTTCCCCTCTAAAAAGATCAAGTTCCAGAGTGATGTAGTCAACTTCCTCCAACCTCTCTTAAAAACACACCAACATGGATTTAGGGTCTTCCAAAGGAAAGAAGAGGATGTCTAATAATTATTTGAACTGTTGAGTTAAGGAAAATACATTACAAAATTCAGAAAACATAAAATCATCAAATGAAGTGATTGAAATAAAATGATCTTCCAAAATTTTTCCAACTTTACCAGGTTCTGCATTTTCTATCTCATTACAACTCTTGAAAATATACTTAGAATGTAGATCTTGAAACTCCAGACTTGATTCCAAGGGTAGTTGAATTTTAAAAGAGTTAAACTCTAGTTCTTCTACGACATAGCACTCAGGGGAATGCTGAGAAAATTATTTAAGTTATTTAACTAAGGATGCTAAGGTTTTTTATCTTAATTTCATTTATTTGAGACTTATGTCATTTTTATTTTGTATTTATTTTGTGTGGTGTAAAAAATACCACATGGATTTCTATTATCATGAATTATCAGAATTTATAGTTTTCTACAAATCAGTTTCAAGTTCTTTCCTTCAATGTTCTTTATTCCAAAAGTTACCAAGTGGAAATAGATTTTTTTGTAAAACATTGTTTTAAATGTTTTAAACTATTTTCCCTCCATATATATGTTCTTTTAAATGTTTTAATAATGTTATTATTTGTAAATAAAATATTTTTTGAAGGCTATTTTCAACCACTTTTTAATTTCTTTTAAATGGTTTTTAAATAAATCTTTTTAATGATTTACATCTAAGTCATTTTTAGCTTTCTTTATAAAAAATTGTGAAATGAATGTTTTTTAATGTATACGGCATGAAAATATTTTTACCACCATCATGTTATTTCTTTGTTATCTATCTTACTCTATAGGTTTCTATAGATTTTTATAGAATATCTTATTCTGTCTTTTCAAAGAATTTTTATTTAATTTTTTTTATAAAATAGTATTTTTTCAAATTTTTATGACATAATTGAAAATGATTTTAGTTACTAGATCAAAATCCAATTCTTATGAGTGCCATGATAGAAATGATAGGTTTTATGTGTTTTATACATGTTATGGTTCTTTGAAATTATTTATGATGATTTGTGCATCTAATATATCTCATTAATGCATTGGGTAATTATATGTTCTCTAGAGGAGTCATGTTAGAGTTAACCATGTGAGTTATTCCATTTTTAAGTGTGATTGTAATAATGATATGAAGATAATGTCTAAGTTACCAACATTATTTTCTATTATTCTAAATGTGTTTTTATTAAAACATTTTCATTTTATAAGGTAATTAAATGAGCTTATAATTCTATGAAATTTTATGACTTGTTTAGATAAAAAGGTTTTTTTTTCAAGGAAATGTTTTCATTTTTCTCAAGAAACCCTCATTATTATGAACTTTCATTTATGAATTCATATGAAATATTTTATGTGAAATTTTGGAAAATAAATTTATTTAATGGGTTAATAAATGATTATTGGAGGTCAATTTTTTTTTAATAAAGGTGAAAACTTTTTTATGTTTTTTCATGAATAATCAAATGAACTAACTTTTGGAGTTAGTACCCTGGAAAAAAATTCTTTGTACTTTGTGATAACCTATATTTATAGTTTTGAATATTAAAAACTCTTTATCACATCATGATTTTTCTTTTGCGTAACATAGTCTGTGATAATGTCCTAAGAGTAATTGTCATAATAAAAGGTCATAGGAGTTCCCTACTATGATGAGAACTCAGTGGTGCTATGATGCTATTCTTAAATATATGTTCTATATCTAGATGATATCATTTTAGGGACAAAAGTTTTACAGGCTATCATGGTTGGAGACTCATCAGAATTTGAGGCACTTTCTCATGGTTTAATCTCTTGGTAATATCCAGTTTAGGATATTATGAGAACGAGACCCGCTAGTAGGAAATCCATATTCATATGAGTTATTAGATGTTCCTATATGTGGATGTTTGTATTGATCCTTATAATTTAATATTATTATTAATGGTTATTATAATTCATGTACTTTGATGTATTAATTAAAATTTTGATGACATATGGTCATGATGAGTTAGGATATATTGGGTGTGTCACAAGTAATATTACATTAATGAATAATGCAAGAAGGGATTTTTACCTTATGTTATTTAATGGAAGCTGATATCTCATTCTCTTTTATGGAAATGGTATAGCCTAAATAAATCCATGTCCATGGTGTTCTATAGAAAATTTTTATTTCTATAAATTCAAAGAAATAGACATCAGTCACATAGGTTGATGGAACCAGCATGAAATTTTCTTGATTATTGATATCATGATAGAAGAATTATATTACACAGTGTGCATCTGTATGAGTTACTCTGTTGTTGTGACATTAACTTCTTTCTCTATGGCCTCCTTGGCATGTTTCTAGATGTTAATCATCGACTTTAGGCTACTTCATCTAATTCCACTGAGAAAGAGGCCTTGAGGGTCACACACAAACTGTATCCAGAATCTCAGTTAAATAATATATATAATTATTTATTATTTAAGAGATTGAATAAATAATATCCCATCACAAGGTTTAATAAATATTCATGTTTTCTTGATCACATATATTCTGTAACTGGTTATTCAAGATAATATTATGTGAGATGAATATTTAAAAAATATTTATTTTCTATTTAGTGAATATAATAATTATTTATTTATTGGAAAATAATGAAGTGATATTTTTTTATTAAATAAATAGTAATTATTCAAGACCTGATAAGTATTGTGGAGGAATGGAAGACCGAGTCTAAGGATCCAGTGAAAAATAATATATTTTGAATATTATTAGAATAAATAATATTTAATTTTAATTCATGAGTTTAGCACATGTCGATAAATAATAATATTTTTAATATTATTATTGAAATTGGGTTCCATAAGGATTAAATAAATAATAAGCGGCACTTTTTCAATTATTTATTTCTAACCCTAATGGTATATAAACCCAATTATATTATTTTTCAACAAAGACAATTTCATTTGTTTTGGTTGTGAACAAAAAATTCAGATATTCATCTAGAAGCCCTAGAGAGATCCCTACTCTAAGAAGACTCATAAGAACAAAGAGAAATCTTTCTCCACCATCCACTCTCTAGATAATATAGATCAAAAAGAACTCTTTGGAAGTGATTCTTGTGATGATCAAAAGAAAATGACACAGGTGTTAGGATCTGTCATTCTAACACCTGGAGATTCCTAATATGATGTTCTAAGATTTGTGGAACTTGTGTGGATCACCACTAGAGAGAATGTACTATTGATTCCTACAACACAATGATGGAACAACGTAGATCTATTTTCAGATACATCAGTGAAGAAATAATTTCCCCAAGGTAATTCTTTAATTGAATAAATTAATTATAAATAATATGTGATGATCTGGTTCTTGGTTCTGGAATTTTATCCCTTGTCAGTTTTATTTGATTCAATTTTGTTAATCACGGAGTTTATCATCATGTAAATTTCAGATTGATCATTGATCATTACAAAAAGAAAGGTTGTGCTTGACCCTTCACATGATTATATTGGAACCATGGTCTTTTATTCATGATTTGGAGTATGGTTTGTGTTTTTTGTCAATCCTCAGTGGATGTTCAGAATGTGTACCAGCAAAGAGATCATACAGTTCAAGCAGATAACAGTATTTAAGGTGGCGTTGTTTCCTAGTGTTTGCCAAATTTTTGGGCCTGAAAATCGACAAATATAGAAAAGTGTTTTTGGAAAAGAGACTTGGGCGTCGTGTACTTGAAGGAGAGGAAACTTGAGCGCCATATGTTTTTCAAGATCAGAACATCAAAAAATAGCAAAGGGATAAGGGTCGCGCAAGTTTTGGGCTGGTCGCCCAAGTGACCTGCGTGCCGTGAAGAGACTTGCGTGCCGCTGCCTAGGATGTTTGTAAACTTATGCGCCTATTGTTTTTCAAAATAATAACTTCAAAATATGGCAAATGAATTAAGGTTGCGCAAGTATTGGTGTGGTCGCGCAAGTGAGTAGCACGACATAGGCTAGGGAGGATGAGCTGCGCGACGGAACCTGCGCGCCGAGGGAAGACTTGCATGCCACCGCACAGGGGGTCCAGTTTGTCTATAAATAGAGGACCACCCCTCCTCATTTGGGATGAAGTTCAAGACTTATAGATTTTTCTAGCTCTCATATCGCAAGTGGTTGAGTCGCGTAAGTGGTTGTTGGGTCGCGCAAGTAGAGGTTGTGTGTCGGTTGTTGGTTGCGCGACCAAGGTGGTTGGGGAGTTAAAGGCGCAATGTCGCGCAAGTTCGGAGTTGAAAGAGGCAGTGCCGCACAAGTGGGTTGGTTTCACCTGTGCGTCAAATTTGTATCACGCAAGTGACTTGCGTGCTAGGATTGAAACTTGCGCACTGGGCTTGGAAAAGTGCACCAGGGTTGTTAAAGTACATCTGTCCTTTTGAAGCTGCACGAAAGCTGGAAGATTGCCCAGTACCCTTAGTGCAAAGTGTGATTCGTTTGATGGTGAGAATTAGACTTTAATATATCATCTACATTCAACAGAGGATGCATTATTATGAAATTATGAAGATAACTTCACGTCTATAAACTTAGTGTGACTTCACTAAGGGCAGTGAGCTAGGGGGAGTCAACGGGAGTGACCCAAGGGAAGCAGTGAGCTATCCCTGAACCTTTGTAATGGCAGTGAGCCTAGGACATAGTGACTATGCCTAATCCTTTGTAATCCACAGCTAGTGAAGACTAGTGGAATTTGGTATGACCGAAAACTTGTCGGCGTATTCTCCTTGGACGTAGCCCTTAGTGGTGAACCAAGTAAAAAGTGTTGTGTCTTCTCTGTACATGTGAATGTTTGTTTTCTGATCATATTCATCATACAGGTTCAACAAGTTCCTAACAACGTGGGAACAAGATCCATCACATTAAAAGAAAAACTTGTCACCCTGATTCACCCCTCCCCTCTCAGGGTGTCCAGGGGTCCTTCATCTTCCACTATACCCAGAACCTAAAAGTGGTATCAGAGTGGTCGTATAATTATTTATAATTATTTAAGGAACATTGATTGATTTTTTTACATTTAATTTTGTTTTAAATTAAAATTTAATAATTTTTTAAACTGAATTGTGATATTTACTTCTTCCTATTTCATTTCTCATATATTTAATCAAATCAATTAATTTTATGAATGAAATAAAATCAAAGATCTTATCTAAAGGTGTTGAGTATTTTGGATAGATAATACAAGAGTACATGTCGTATACTAGTTTTCAATTCATAATGAATTAATTTATAATTAATTCAAGGAACATGAAACTATCACACATGGTGAACTTAATTTTACACCTCATATTGACCAGGCCAGCTTGGTGCACGGCCAGCAAGAGTACACACCGTGTATCCCATGTACACAGTGTGTACTACTTTAGTCATAGATGGTCTGTATATCTTCTTATATTTCATACCTGATTAGTGACCATGTAACATGGATACCACACACTGTATGGCTCATCTACACGGTACATACTCCAATATTTTTCATGGCATGGTTTACACAGTGAGTCACTAAATGTCTGCCATAGATAGATGGTGAAAAAGGTGCAGATCATGAATCTATATTGACATGATGTGTACTAATCCCAAATTACACATAATTAAAATTAATTTATTATACTATGTAAACCATATCAACATATTCTTGGGTGTGGTCATTAAATTGATAGGAAATTCCATGCAATGCTTTTTAACATATATATATATATATATTTAATTTATTTCTGTGTAATGATCATATATGCATTTTATGTATGAGTTGTATTATAGTTATTACTCTATGTACATTGAAGCATAACACATGGAAAAAAATCATGAAATCCATGTAATCATTAAGTTGATAGTATACATCATGAAAGTATGTGATAAGTCATGTATGCCACATGTCGCAATAATTAACAGTATATGAGTATAATAAATGATGGGTATATTTGGATAGGTATTCACCATGTTTCATCCGAGGTAAATTTTTGTACATATTTAATTTTAAATAAATTTATTTAATTTGTTTAAAATTATTATGGATGAGAATCTCAAAGAAATTAAGATGAGAATTAAGATAAAATAATTTATTAATTAAAGAAGATAATTAATTAATTGGAGAACGATTTATCTTAAATAATAACGATTAGAATTGAATACTAATTTTATTTAATGTGTAATATGTTTCATGTGTGTGGATGATCATAAGAATAGACTAGACCTTTGTATGTGATTGGTTTCATTTCATTTATTATTAAGTAAAATTGTTGTCATGCATGTCTTCTCTTATCCCATTATGTAAGGGCATGCGTTCCCATGGTTTATTTTATGTAAAACCTATTCCCATCACCTGTGTGTGAGAAAAATCATATTTCATGGATGGATCTTCCAAGCTAGTGGAGGTGGTACATTTTTTGGATTCAAGGAGAAATCAATCCAAGATAGATACATATATGGATAGGTGAAAATCTGTAACATGAACCTTAATTGGTTCAAGGTATTTTTCACCTAGGTCAATGGTCAGTTTATCATCCGCTAGATAAACTAACCATTAGTAAAATATCATGATCACACTGTTTTATTATTTTATTTTGGTTAAGTTGCATGACTATTTCAATATGGATTTTTTGTTGCGATCACATTAATTAATTAATTAAAAAGCATGCAAGATATAACTAAAATAAATTGTCTTATACATAAATATTATCAAAGATATAGTTAATCACTTAATTAAATACACATAATATTAACAAGAATGTAATAAATATAATAATTGAAAATATAAAAATAAAAGACAAAATCCATCAATTATATATAATAATTGGTATATCCTTTCACTACTTCAATTAAAATTGAACCTTAGTTCAAATTGCTTGACCAGGAAATGTTGGGGTGCTTTCAATTATCAAGGAATTCTAACATGGAGTTTTGGATTTAATTAAAATAGTTCACATCAAGGGTTGACTTCCAAAGTAGGAATTGGAGTAAGAGAGGAGAAAGGGTTTAGGAAATCCAATTTAAGGATTTCAGGATTTGGGATTACACTAAAAAGATCAAGGAACTATGAGTTAATGTAGTTGGAATTTGTAATGTCTACATAAAACCATTTAATTTTCTTGACCAACCAAATCTTGGGTGATGAGAAGGGGAATATGGTTCATTTACACTATAATTTCTAAGAAATAGGTTATTTTAAAGCCTATGGTAAGGTCTATGGGGTTTCTATAAAATAGGTAGAGATTAATAAATATATTTTTTATTTATTTGTCTAAATTTTATCAGATAAATTTCTAAAATTATACTAATTTTATTTCTATAATATATAATAAAATTAATATAAACATAACACTGTGAACCATACTTGATAAGGATAACCTTTTCATCTGTAAAAATTTACAAGAGTGGAAATGGTTCTTGTGCATTGTCTTATTCCATGAATGGAAATTATATATATTGGAATAAATTATTCCTGATGCGCCAGGTAATGAGGATAGTGAGGAAGAGTTATCTCTCTCTGATAAACATCTGAATGATTCTATAGATGTTCAGTGTGTTATGCTATCATCCATGAAAAATAATCCATTGAAGAAACATAAAGACATGTATGTGTATAGAATCATGTCTCAACATTGGGATCTCTATCAAAATTATGTGATACAAGATAGATATGGGTTATTCAATTCTATGTTTCCAACTAATCTTAGATATTTTGTGCCATATGGGCCTCATGTAGTTAAACTTATTGGTTACATTGAATGATTAGACATCTTATAGATTAAATTCCTAGATGTGTTGCACACAGATCTCATACTTTCATCACTACCCATAAGATTCTCCAATTTTATTATTTATTAAAATATGTGAAATAATGACTAGAGTCTTTTGTACCTTCTTAATTCAATTGTATAAGTAGATAAGGATATAGGGTGAAACAAACAGATGGTCCTTATAGTGAATAAGAAAAGGGATAACAAGGACAAGGGGCCCAAGACTCATAAAAAGTCTAAATCTCCCAAGCACTATCCATCAAATAATAGGCAGATCCAAAGGATGGGAAAGGAAAAGGAGCCAGTATGTTTTGCATGTGGAAATCAAGGCCACTAGAAGAAGAACTGCACCCAAAAGCAAGGAGAAGCTAATAGTGCATTCATTATTGAGTATAATATTTAAATATCTACCCATTTGGTATTAGATATAGCTTGTGGTTCTCACACCTATATCAAAATTTAGAAACCAGGTATAATTTAAAATATCTCTAGTGGAGAGGTGGATCTACAAGCTGACAATGGTTCAAGGCTGGCTACTCTAGCCACTAGTGACTGCCACCTTTTATTCCTAACAAGAATGATATTGGTTTTAAAGGATTGTAATTATGTACCAATGGTTACCATGAACATAATTTATATATCATTCCTAGATGTAGATAGTTTTATTCTCAATTTTGGAAATATTTTTTTTCTTTTATAATGGCAACATATGTTATCGTATGGTACATTTGATGAACAGTATTTATGAAATATATTATAAAAATCATGTTTTGGAAATAGATAACGAATCGAGTTCACATGACTCATATAAAAACCTCCTATAGCATCACCATCTTATTCATCTAAATGAGAAGTGATATAAAAATCTCTATCAAGATGGTTATTTAGAATCTTTTGAGCTAAAAGAACTTGAAATATTTCATTCTTGTTTATAACGAAAAATGACCAAACCTCCATTCAATGGACTGGGTGAAAGGGCCACACAGCTTCTAGGATTGGTACACACTGATGTGTGTGGGCCATTTCTAATCTGATCTAGATGTGGGTATTATTACCTTATAACTTTTACTGATGAGTTGAGTAGATATGTATATTTCTACTTGATGAGGTATGAGTCTGATTCCTTTGAGAAATTCAAAGAATTTAAGAATGAATTAGATAATCAATGGGTAAATAAGATAAAAATATTTGATCAGATCAAGGTGGTGAATATCCTAACCAAGAGTTTATTGAATTTTCACTAGAGTTTGGGATTCAATCTCAACTCACTCCACCTTATACACCACATTGTAATAGTGTTATTGAAAGGAGGAACTGAACCATTTTTTACATAGTAAGGTCGATGATGAGGCATGCGAACCTTCCCTTATCCTTTTGGGGATATTAATTACAAAATGAAGCATACACACTAAATTGAGTACCAACTAATGTGTAAAATGGAATTCCCATAGAGTTATAGAGTGGAAAGAAACACATTCTATCAGATACACATATATGGGGTTATAAGGCACTTGTTAAGGAATTATCAAGTAACAAACTAGCACCCTAGGGGAAAAAGTGTTTCGTTATACGGTTTCCCAAGGAAACAAAGGGATACTACTTATACAACCCCTTAAACAAGAATGTGATTGTCCCTAGACAATCCATATTTCTTGAGAGATAGAACATCCTCAAAAAGGATTTTGGGTAAAAGATTTACTTTGATGAAGTTGATGCTCAAGATACACAAGATTTAGTACATGAACATATTATACTAGTCCTCATAGAAGGAATAGTTCATGTAACACAAGTACTACGTAGGATCCCAAGAGAGGTAAGGGAACTAGTGAGATATGTTTTTATAATAACCAAAGATGGTGACTCATTATTGGTTGACAATGATGAACCTATCTCATAAAAAGAGTTAGTAGAAAGACCAGAATCTTCAATATGGAAAAAACCATGAATTCTAAAATAGATTCCATGTATCAGAACCAAGTTTTGGTTCTAGTCAATGTTCTAATTGATGTAAATCCTATAGGGTGAAAATTAGTATTCAAGAGAAAAATAGACATGGAAGGTAAGGTAAATGCCTATAAAGAAAGGATAGTGGCCAAAGGGTTTTAAAAACATCAAGGAATTGACTATGAAAAATCCTTTTCACTACTCATGATGTTTAAATCCATCATAATTATACTAACTATAGCATCTTAACATGAAATTTAAATTTGGATGATGGATTTCAAAACAACTTTCCTTAATGGGAACCTTCAAGAAGATGTCTTCATGACACTACCAGAAGGTTTTGTGACTCCAAGTGATTTCAAAAGGATTTAAAAGCTGAAGATATCCATTTATGTATTGAATCAAGCATCTAGGTCATGGAAAATTATATTTGCTGAAGCTATAAAAGAATTTGGTTTTATTAAAAATGAATATGATCCATGCATTTACAAGAGGTTTAGTGGGAATACGGTCGTTTTCCTAGTAGTATATGTCGATGACATATTACTTATTAGAAATTAAATAACAATATAATAGTATATTAAGGACTGGTTAAACATGTGTTTCTCTATGAAAGATATAGGTGAAGCAGCCGATAATCTAGGGGTCAAGATTCTTCATGATGGATCCAAGAGGTTGATTGAACAAAGTCAAAGTAAATACATTGACCAGATACTAAAGAGATTTAGTATGGAATAATACAAGATGGTATTGGTTTCAGTGTCACATCATATACATCACTCTAAGAAGATGTTTCCTTAGACATGATATGAGAAAGGGAGAATGAGTGAGATCCCATATGCTTCAGTAATAGGATCAATCATGTATTCCATGATATTTAATATACATTATGTTTCTTATGAATTGATCATGGTAGGAAGATATCAAGAAGATTCAGGATAACAGTATTGGTCTTCTTTTAATGTTATCCTAAAGTATTTAAGAAGAACTAAGGATATGTCCTTGGATTATGGAGGAGATGAAGAGTCGGTCATCAGTGGTCATACTGATGCTAGTTTTAAAACAGATCAGAATGATCTGAATCGATAGAAAGATTTGTTTTCTGTCTCAAAGGAGGATCTATGAGATGGAAGAGTTCAAAGTAGCCAGTTTTTGCTGATTATAAAGTGGATTTCGATTATATAGTGGCTTCTGATGTATCCAAGGAATCCATATGGATATGTAACTTTGTATAGAATCTTGATGTTGAATATAGTAATAAAAAACCTATCACATTGTATTTCCATAATGCTATAGAGATTTTATTAAAGGGATGAAGATATAGTAATCAGAGTAACTACAAAATAGAATGTGGTGGACCGCTTGACTAAAGTCATATCTCAGCAGAAGCATAAGTATCATGTGACAACTAGCGGATTGAAGGTTGCTACCAATTGGCCTAAGTGTAAGTGAGAGTCTGTTGGAGTTGGTTCCCTTGAACTAACTTCTATTTACTTTATGAAAACTATTATTCATAGTTTTGAATATTAAAAAACTCATTATCACATCATGATTGTTCTTCTACAAACATTTTATGTGATAATTTCCTAAGAGTAGTTGGTGCACTAAAAGGTCATAGCAATTCCCCACTATGATGAGAATCCCGAAGTGTAATGACACTATTATTAAATATATGTTCTATAGTCCAATGATATCATTTTAGGGACATAAATGATATAGGTTATAAGAGGTGGAGACTCATAGGACTTTGAGGCACCTTTTCATGGTGTACGCCATTGATAATATCTTATGTTTGATATTATAAGAAAGAGACCTGCCACTAGAAAATACACATTCATATGTGTCATTGGATGTTCATATCTATGGATGTGTTTATTGATACTCAGACTTTATGATTATTATTAATGAATATTATAAGTCATGTACTTTTATATATGGATAGAAACTGTGATGACATATGTTTGTAGCGAGGTAGGATGCGTTGGGTGTGTCTTGAGTAATATTGAATTAATGAATAGTTTGAGAAGGTATTTTCCCATTCTTTTCATTAATAGAATTTGATATCTCAGGCCCATTGATGAAAATTATATTTCCTAAATAAATCCATAGACATGGTGTTCTTTAAGAAATTTTGACTTCCAGAAATTCAAAGAAAAAGACACCAAGCACATAGGTTGATGGCACCGGCATAAAACCATCTTGATTAGAGATATCATGATAAAGGGATTATATTACATATTAAGAATATGTATGAGGTATTATGTCATTATGACATTAACTTATTTCACTATGGGTTCCTTTGCGTGTTTCTAGATGTTAACCTTCGACTTTAGGCTTCTTCACCTATTTCCATAGAGAAATAGGGATATAGGGTCACACGATAAGTGTATTCAGAGTATCACTTAAATAATATATATAAATATTTATTATTTAACAGATTGAATAAATATTTTTCTCACATTTGGTTTAATAATTAGTCATTGTAACACCCTGAGATTTTATAAGATATATTCTTTTTAATTTCTTTCATATATTCTACTTTACGCTACACCAAGATTATATTGTGCTATAGGAAACACCGTATTATCTTGAAGTATATGAAACACTAATCTTGGATCGTGTTACACATAAAACCCTGACTTGGCTTGCATTACACGCAATCGCGACCTTCCTCGATAGCGTGTGTTGTACGCAATACCGGGTTTCACTAAACAACGATATATGGTTATAATATTATTATAAACTAGCCGTTATAAAAATAATTAACTACATTTTGTATTTTATAACATTATTATTCATCTTACACATTTTATAGAACATGTTATGAGAACAAAATAATTTTTTCTTGTAAAATAAGTATTTTTCAAAAAAAATGCAGTTTCGCTGCATTTTAATGGTGCACCCATTTTAAATATGATTTTTGACAAGATTTTAATTTCAATTTTACAAAATAAACTTCTTATTTTTAAATAGGATATAAAAATTTACATTGGATAAAGTTTTGATATTTTTCTAACAACGTTCATATTTTGATGAATAGTAAAAACACGCTAAATTTTACTTAAAAACAACTTTTTTCATCAAGATACTTTATATGGTTAAATTATAAAATTAAATTGTTTTAAAGTATAAATAGAATATATTTTTTCCATTTAATATAATATATATCATTATCATTGATTTTACATTGAATTCTTTGGTTAAATTAATTCAATCCTTTGCAATGTTTTAAACAAAAACCCGTTTTTTTACAACAAGATTAATTTTAAATTAATTAATATAACTTATATTTTTTGAATTTTTAAAAATGGATTCAATATTTGAATTCATTGGGTCCTAATTATGTTAATAGGTTACTTTTTTTTGATATTATGAATAGTAACTATGGTAATTTTTATTTACTGCAGTTAAAGTTAATTCGAGTAATTAAGGGTAAAAATAAGATTATAAAATTACCCTAACACCTTCCAAAATTCTATTGGATGACTAAAAGTAGACCCATATCACCTAAGGGTTGTAATAGATTCATTTTATGGACTTTTTACCATGGAAATAATTTAATTATTATTAAAACCAAAGAAAGTGAAAACATATCACTCTCTTAAATCTTATAAGTATAAAAATTTTAATTTAGAGATAAAATTCATGAATCTTAGAAAATTAATAGTCTTAAGAAAGATAATAAAATTATCTACATCATGAGAATTTATTTATAATTTTTAGGGATTAAATAATTATCATTAAAGGTGACACAATAGTGATGTAGAAATTATTTTATTGATTGAAATATCAAATAAAAGGTTTTAAAAATATTAAAATAAATATTATATGAACTATTTAATGTGCTCCACTAACTTTATAGATAAATATTATATGTTAAAAATCTATTAAATCTTTTATTTCAAACATATATTCTTTGTGGAGTTTATTTAAATTCAGATAAATGAATAGTGTCAAAATTGACACTTGTTATTTTATAAAAATAACTTAATATAAAATTGTTTAAAAATCACAAAAATATTAAACAATTATAAATTAAAATTTATATGGTCTAAAATGTTATAAATTATACAATTATGGACAATTAACAACAAATAAGTAATTATTTATAACAATTTAAAATTTAAAATCTTATTACCACAAATAAAATTAAATAGATTAAATAAGGATAAATCAAGTTGATAAGGTTTAAAATAAATTTCCAACATGTCTAAATTTTATTTTTTGATGAGATTACAGCCCTATATTACCTCATATCCTAATTTGAGTCACTTTTTAAGTTTTTATGTGTGGTTTGAGTTTATTATAAATTAATATTTCTTATGTTTCAAAAGGTGCCCCACTCCTCCCTTATAAAAGGGAACCTCCTCCCTCTTCACTTCACACAAATTTGGGCCTTAAAGATCGGCCAAAACCTGCCCATTTCTCTTCTACACTACCCTAGAAACATTCTGGAGGTTCTTATCTTCTCCAAATACCGACTCTAGTCCCTTAAGAGGAAGCTTAAAGGAGGCGCGTCGAAGAAGAGGTAATCTCTTCTACCGATTTTTTCAAGTTTCTTTCTTCTTAAAATTCTTTTTCTTTAGTTGTTTAATTATAAAGTAATAAAATAAGTATCAATAATATACTTATATGTTATTATAAATATTAAACAACCCCATTTCACCTTCTATCAATCCTACAGAAAACGAAATCACCGCGCGTGCGTACGTACGGAATACCGTCTCCACACCGTGGTGTAATCTATTTTTCCACCACCACCTTACATGGATGGGTATAATGGTGTAAAGAATAACTATATATAGTTATTATAACATCATACGGATTCTGAGATATTATATCATCCACTCCAATTCAATTAAATAATTATGGGAATGATATCATCGCTCGTGCGTACGTGCGGATTACCGTCTCCATGACGCGATGAGATTCATTCTCCATGTTAACCATTCGAGAATGATTACAAAGTTTATATAATGAATAATAATGAAATATATGACATGATAAATCTACTTTATTTATATATATATATATATATATGACATCTACTTACTTCCATTCAAGTCAATAAGCAAACGAAAACAACGTTCATGCGTACGTACGACCTACCGTCTCCATGAACGGTGTATTTCATTCCATTTATTGATATATCATATATATATTTATATGATGAATATATATTATATATAAATCATGTTTTACATTCTATAATTAAGTAAATCAGTATATAAGTAAGAACAACAAGTTGAAACACATATGATAAATGAAACGATTTTACCTAAAACGATGCTTTAACATGGAATTGACAAAAGAACGGGTAATATAAAGTCATAAGAGAATCATATATGATATCATAAATATTATTATGGTTCTGTTAAAAGTTAATAATATGTTTAAAACCACTATACATGAGTTTTGGACACGTACGAAGCATATTGGTCCTATGGTAAGGGAAGATCTCACAATCTCATTTTTATCTGAGATTGTTTATACTTCTGAATTTATTGTGGCATATCTATCATCTGCATCCATGTTTCGTCAATATGTAATATTATTTCTATCCTCCTAAAATTATTTAAGTACAATTTTACCTATTGGTGAATTTTTAGTAAAATATATGAAAGGAATCTTTTTTCGTTTTTAGTACAAGATACTTTTTGACTTTTCGGTCAATGTACGAGAAGAATGTTTTTTTAACTTATGTGGCATGAATGGATTTTTATGATTCCATAAAACATTATTTCCATGAAGATTACTTTAAAAGTTTTCAAGTTTATTTTTAATTAACTTCTTTTAGTTTAAAATTTTATGACAAGATTAAGAAAGGAAAAAAAATTGAAGTAGAAAGGATATTTTCCTCAAGAATGGAGTTCAAGTGTTTTATCAAAATTATTTTCCATCTAAGATAATATAGGGTTCTGTTTCTATCAATATTATTATATTTATTTGATTATGTTGTAAAGGAATTCTTTTTATCTTATATTAATTGTTTTATGATGTCACAATGTTTAATAATCCCATTTTTATTACATGGGTTATGCTATGATGTATGATTTATGATTTATGATTTTGTGGCACACATAAGAATGGTTTCATTATGAGATGGGTGAGACCTATATATCCCTACAGTGAATTGGGTAAAGATTTATATCTCATGAGATAAACATGGCTGGAATAGTAAGTTAATCCAGTTGAGTGATACAGGACTGGAATGAGGACTGAACTCGATTCAGAAAGAGACTTTGTCCACTAAGATGGTCTTGGCAGCAATGCCTTGACTACTATGGAAATCATATCAAGTGCTTAATGATTTTCCACAATTACATGATTTATTCCCATGCTATTTTATCATGATTGATCTTCCATTATGATCTATGCCTTACGTACTTCCATGTTTTATTTCATTACTCAAGATTTTTATGTTTAAACATTATGTTCATATTTTTAAGTTCAAATGTATATGGTCTGTTTTATTTTCTCCGTGCTTACCCTTAATAAGAATTTGAGCTCCCACTTTATATGTTTTATTTTCCCTAGGATATAAAGAAAGGTTTTAGGTAAGAAAACAAAAGGGGAAGATCTTTATGGGAGATGTTGAAGATCTTTCACTGTGATTAGAAGATTATGTTCCGAGTTTCCATAGACACTAAACTATTATAGTCCTTGAGTGTTGGTTTTTGTTATGTATTATGTTTTCCGCAAAAGTAATGTAATTTCCATTTAATTCAAGTTTTGGATCTCTAAAGTCATGTTTTTTTATTGCATGTAATTTGTCATCAGTTATTCAATAGAATATTATGTGACTAGAATATTTAATAAATTAATATTTTTTTATTTAGTGAACATAATATTTATTTATTTATTGGGGAATAATGAAGTGAATTTTTTTATTAAATAAAGACTCATTATTTAAGACCTGATAAATATTTTGGAGGAATGATAGACTGATTTTAATATCCCCATGAGAAATAATATATATTGAATATTATTCGAATAAATAATAGTTAATTTTAATTTGCGAGTTTAATTCATGTCGATAAATAATAATATTAATAATATTATTATTAACATGGGGTTTTGTAAGGATTAAAAAAATAATAAGGGGCACTTGTTCAATCATTTATTTCTAACACTAGTGGTATATAAACCCAATTATATTATTTTTTAACAGATCCAATTTCATTTGTTTTGGTTGTGCACAATGAATTTTGGGAATCCTCTCAAAGAACTACAGATCTCCCTTCTCCATGAATGATCCCAAGAATAGAGATAAATATTTCTCCACCATCCACTCTTAATTCAATAGAGATCTAAGAGAACTCTTCGAAATCAATTATCATGGTGATCAAAAGTGAATGATGAAATAATTAGGATCTATCGTGCTAACACCCAGAGATTCATACAACGATGTTTGGAGATTTTTGGAACACATTTGGATCACCACTTGAGGAAATATTCTCTTGATTCCTATTCTTAAATGATAGAACAACATAGATTTGTTTTCAGATCCATCAATGAATAAATAATTTCCATAAGATAATTCTTTAATGGAATAAATTAATTATAAATAATATGTGATGATCATGTTCTTGTTTCATACATTTTTTCCCTTGTCTATTTTTTTATTCAATTCCTTTGATCATCAAATTTATCACCATGTAAATCTCAGATTGATCATGGATCATGACAAAAACCAAAGTTTGGCATGACCCATCACATGATTCCACTGCACCTGGAACATACACTAATGAATTTTATTTATTTTTTATATCCCTTCCTCAGTCTTATTTTTCTCATATCACATTTTCAAATGTTTTTCAAAGGGCCTAAGGATGTTTAAGAATTGTATCAAGGTCAATGATGAAACATCTTGAACAAATAAAGAGTGTTAATAATGAAATATATGTGTAAAAATAAGAACCTATTTTTTGTGTGAAAAATATATGTTGCGTGGAAATATTAAATTTTTTATGTAATGTTCTTCCTAATTCTATAAAATTATAAACCGAAAATCTCATGATAATGAAATAAAGAGAAATATTTGTGAGTAATTATGAATCATTTATGTTATGGGGTGTTATAATATGTTATTAAATAATGTACAATTAAAAAATATATTTACTTAATTTTTGGATATGTTAATTTAGTATTTATAAATAAAATATAAATATTTGAATTTATAATCAAGTAATTAAATGTGTCAAGGTAATTAAATTAGTGGTTTAAAATATAATAGAGTATAGTTATGTTAGTCAATTTAAAAAATAAAATGGTTAGAATTAGAGTTGGTGTTTTTAAAAAATAAAAGCCTAAAAATTTATGAGTACGAAGCCATTATCAACCCTAAAATTGATTTAGTACGCCACTAGAGAGGATTTTGGGATGTAGTTGGGGGTGTAGTTGTAATGATATTAAATTGGAGGTTTTACTTCCATAAATTATTCATTTAAAATTTTTATCATGATTTCATCATGCCTGATATTCTGGATTCCATCACTGACAGCTTACCAGTAAAAATTTGACATTAGGTGAGGAGGTGTCTCAAGTAAAAAAAAGAATTTTTATAAAAACATGTGACATACCTTTTTCCATGATAGTTTTATTACGTCGATGATAGGTATGATGACAATGTCATCACAAGACTAAAAAATAATTAGCTTCTTGCAATAGGGTTATATCTATTAGTAAAAGTACATTTTTTGTTGGAAAAGAGTTTTACCAACAAAAATTGTCTTGTCACAATACTATTGGTAAAAACTCTATCAATAAATGTTATTGTGAAAGATAAAATAGTTTTTTATATAGTTATAATAATACCAATAGATAATATATATTCCGGTTAAATTGTTTTGCAATATATTCATACGACAGATTTATCTGTTGATAATAGAAATATAAACAATTAATATCTATTTATAAATTACTTTTTAAATGAAAAACTATGATATTATTATATTTGTTTGTAATAATTTATTTTATATTTATTAAATTTGTTATATTAAATATGTTTATTATAATTATTATATAATAATTATTAAATTAACTAGCACAAAACCATACTAAAGAGATCAGAAAGATAATACACAAGAACCAAAAAATACTATATTTTTCTAAATAAATAATAAAATGGTTATAAAAAACAATTAGTTTCACCAATAAAACTATAACCATGAATTTGATTCCATGATTTCATTTAATTCAGTCCAAACCATGATTGTAAAAAATCTGTGTTATGCAACCAAGGTCTACTAAAAAATTTTGTACATGAACTCAACAAAATGGAGGAACCATGGCCACCAATCATGCATCTACCTGCATCATGCAACACTTGGTCTAAATAATGGAAGCTTTCCACACTACAACTATGAAGAGAAAATACATTAATATGGTCCACCACTAATGGACCTTCATGAGTAGTGAACACTGACAACAAAATTTTAAAAATAGAACAACTCCAACAACATAGGCCTCTACAGAGACTGGTTACAAAAATTCATAATAATAACCAAAAACAGTTATAGGAAAACATAATGGACCATAACTCAGAAAAAACCAACAAAAAAACACACCAAAAAAATGTCAGCAACATCTAGGTTCTATATTTAACCACCCTAAGTCCTCAACTAGAACCTATATAAACTGCATACAATTTGAAAACAAAATATCAAATCAAGTTTAAAACTATTTAGTAAACTGTATGATTTATAGTATATTGTATGAAAAAAATAGTACAAAATGAAATCATTATGAAAAATAAACCAATTTAATACTTTATACAATATGAAAAAATAGTACATTATGAAATCAGTTTAGGCATTATGAAATGAGTTCATAGTGTAACATGAATAACAATACAGTAAGAAAAATGTATTAGAAACTGATAAATGGTTGATACATCAGGCATAACTACATACAGTATGCGAGATAAAATATAGTATGAAATTAGTTAATATTGTAACATAAATAACTGATTATAGTATGAAAAGAAGTATACAGTATGAAATCAATTTACAATATACAATATGAAATCAATTTACAACATACAATATGAAATCAGTGTATACAATATGAAATCAATTTACGAGTGATCTATACTGGAAAAACATTATGCAATATGAAATAATTCTATTGGTGAAATCAATATAAAGTCAGTGTACAATATATTTTATGAAATTGTATTTATTGTTTATTCAATAAACTCTATGAAATCAATAAACTAATTCAATAAACTATATGCAGTCAGTTTATTCAATAAACTACATAAACTATTTAACTAATCTTGGTGCCACTTTGGTATAACATAGTAACTTTGGGAATTCCTAGAAAACTGAGGTGTGAGCTAGGATACAAAGTGATACAGATTAGTGCTTCATTGTGGCTTCAATTTGGAATTTTAGGTGATACATTATGGTTGAATCGTGCTAGTATTCCTTGAGGGTAAAACGATTGTTCATACATAGCTTATTGGGATTTAGGAGTTGGGTGTTGTTATCTTCCTACAAGTGGGATTCATATAAGTAAAATGGTATTTCATATCATTATGGATTTTACAGTAACATAAAAAAAATACCCGATTAATTTTATATTTCTAGAAATACTTTTCCATAAAAAAATAACACTAAAATCTTAGTTTTTCAAAATGAATAGTGATGAAAAAAATCCATGTTTAAATGAAAAAACAAGAGATATTCACAACTGAATTACATATTACACAGTTATTAAAAATTCTAAATTCTTCAAGATTTTTTAAAAATTGGGGGGGGGGGGTTTCTCTAAAAACCATTAAAATTAATGATAATTTTATACTAATCACTTCCCCTGCACTTGAAATTTTCACTCCTAGAAAAAACATCCTAAATTACTCTCCAGAACATGAAAAATAATAACATTTCACAAACACATTTTAAGGAAACCCGTTTATATTCCATGCTCAAAGTTACCCCATCATAATTTAAAACAAGATAAAATATATTCAATCAATGTATATTCAAAAAGCATTTCATAATTACCAATAAAGTTATATTTAAAATAATCCCAAAACATTTTTCTTCATATTTTCAAAAAAATAAGAACTCATAGTATATTAGTTAATAATTTTAGATCAAAATAATGTATACACAATTAAAAATTTTGTAACCAAATAAATGTACATTCTATAAGAAATTAAAGTTCCTCTTCAAAAAAATGAGAAAATTTAATATTAAAATCAAACATGTTTAAGAATATCATTTCTTTATTACTTATTTTTTAAAAATTTCAACAAATCAACAAGGCACCAGTTTAATAATTGTGAACGAAAAGGTTTATTTACAAGTATGTTTTGATAATCAGTATGTTACACTAAATAATCTCTTCAACCTGAAAACCATAAAATTAAATCATAAACTAGTCATACTTTGGTTCATTAAGTATAGTTATAAAATTTTCAAATAAGTTCTATAAAATTCTTATAGGGTTATGAATCATTGAAATATTAACAAGATTACTTCTTGAAATCTCATATAGTTTTGTTTTCTTTTTTTAATTTCTTTAGACTCTCAAAAACTGTGTTGATAGTCTAATCCCATTTAATGGAATTAATTTATATTCAATCAACTTAATATTAGGAAAAACAATGGAAAGGTAACCAAGTTACAACTAAACTTCAAGAAAAAAATTATTTCTACTAAGAAGATCTAAAAATAAACATGATAAGATAACACAAGCTAAAGTATTATAACAAAATAGATAAGAACATGCATTATAAATAGCAAGAACGCCAATTATTCTGAGCATGAAATTCCAACACTATATACCCATCTACATTTCTTGATACTAACTACAAGAACATGAAAACAACCAAAACTTGAACTGCATTGCTAATTCTAACTGCAATAAAGTATGAAAACATGAAAAACTGAACTTTCATTACACATGATAACTACAAGAAAGTGTGATAACAATCAAAATTGTACATTCATTAAAAATGTAAAATACATTACCAAAATAGAGTCCACATTAAATTATCATTACTAATTCTTTCATTGTCCAAAGTGTGATGAAAAAATAGAGAACAACCTTCATTACAAACTACAATAACATCAATTAATCCAATTCTGGAAGTCTGAGATTACGTACCAATCTACACTGCCTAATACTAATTGCAACAACATGAAATAAACCAAAATTGAACCTTCTTGTAGGATAAAAACAACCAGAAATTGAACCTTTATTACTAACTACAACAAAATGAAAACCCAGATTATATACCAACATACACTACCACATTCTCTTGATTAATGATAGCCAAAATATTTTGGTAATTACCCACCTTAATGAATTGAAGATAATTTTTCACAATCCAACTAACATAATCTTAGAAAAGAAATTAAAACATTGCTCACTTTCTAATTAATATTCTTACGAAACAAAAATCAATGTAAAGAATAATGAGAATGAAAGTTTCAGGTCACATTGATTTAGTATAAAACTACTAGACCCCATCACAAAAAATTCACACATTTTCTATTTCTATTAAGTGAAAAAAGAACAATGTGAACGAGAAAAATTCCCGCGCCCCAGGAATTTGAAATAAACCAAAGAGGAGTAGGCAGGAAAAAATGTGGTAAGGTATAATAAACCATGAATTTCACCTCTCCACCGACGAAAAATATATTTTGATTAATCAAATATTACAAAAAAATAATGTGCTGAAGTAAATTACCAAATTAAATAAGAACATAATAATTGAATTCCTAGAATATTTTAAATAAGAATCCAACACCACCACCATATTCAATATTTTTATCCAAAAGCTCAGTATGATCAATAAAACAAAAAACATAACACAAAATGTAAAGGATAAATAAATAGAAAATATTTTACTTTTATATGGATTACTATATGAATACAGAAAATCTGATGCCACATTGAAAAAATGATAAAAACAGTGTGATAATGTTATTTAGAGCCTTGAAAAAAAATCAAGTCATTATGAAATTTCATCATAAACTTCCCATGAACATTAAAATAAAATTTTTCCAGTGAAGAAAAATAGAGCAAAAAGGTAAGAATAACACATTGATGATTAAGGTATGAAATTTTAAAATTTGAAACTCACCACTCAACCAAATCTCTATTGATTGTCCAGTTCAAGTAGGCATGTACAATTCCTCAAAACTTGAAACCTAAAAAAATAAATATCAGTACACATTTCATTATTTGTTACATGTTATTTATTATTAAAATGTTTTATGAACTAAACTTGTGCTATTCTGAAAATGTGTTTTATTTTTTTAATTAATTCATCTATTACTGTAAAGACCCGTAAATTTCAAGGAAATTTTTTTCTTAATTTTCTTTGGAATTTTACAAGAGCGCAGTTTTTGAAGGAACATGATTCTGAGGCCTGGTGTGCCCAGAATCATTTTCCGAAGTTTGGTTCGGTTACGTTCAATGAACGGACGAGCGGGTTTTTCTAACTTTTGAACCGGTGCCCGGAATCGAATTCTGAGGGCACCGATGAAATCGCAACGCCGGTATTCGCTAAGAAACGCCTCTTCCGGAGTTGCGTTTGCTCGGGTGTGGTTTTTAATTTTCAGGTTTCAAGTTAAGAAATAAAATAATTTTACGATAACTTTATTTTATTTCACTTAAGCCACTTGGAAGCCACTTGAATCCACTTAAAAGCGGCTTAAACTGAGTTAAACTGGATAGGGTACTATCCAGAAATATCCTACCCTCTTGGTAGGATATTTGTGAGGTAGGGCCCGCACGAGCCCCGCCGTTTCTTTCCACTAAGTAACGCACCCGCGAAAACCCGTCATTATGAAAGTCAACTGACGCGTTTTCTTAAATTCTTAACAGACCATTTAATTGGGCGGTTTATTTCGTGAATTAAATGAGATGTTACTTTCGTTGAATTAATACAACGAATTGATGGGTCGTTACTTACCCTTTTTCGTTTGTTGGCGTAATAATAAAATAAGACCAACAAGACTTTTTGAAGGATTACTCGTTGAGAGGTTTTGTCAGAGTTCTTGAACCTTCAACCTCCTTCGCGAAGAACGCGAAGAACGCCGGCCCCCGACGAAGAACGCCGAACCCATGGAAGTCGACGACGTGACGCCGTGTTCCGCGACGCCGACGTTCCCTTCCTGCAACGTTCTTCTGCGAAGTCTCTTCCTCCGCAACGAATCTTCGATCAGCTGCTTGAGGTAAGAGCCTCAGACTTTCTTTTTAATCTCCTTTGTGGTTTTTAACAAAACACAGATTTAATTATTTATAATTAAATCTGATGTTTCTTGGTCCGTTGAGTTTTCCGACTCAACGCCGGTTTCCGCAACGACGCGACGCCTTTCCGCGACGACGCGACGATCCCCTCCTTCCGCGACGAGCAATTCCGCGAAGAACGTTCGTACGACGACGACTACGAGGTAGGGATTTTATTTTTGGAATTGCCCTTTTTTTCCTGTGTTATTTCCATTCAAGAATGAAGAACCTGATTCATAAACAATTTTTATTCCATTAAAATTGTTGAATTCATATGTTGAATATTGTTTCTCCCGTTGTTTATCACTAACGCGGAGGGTGCGGGCCAAACGAACACGGCCCGACGACCCTCCATCGTTCTTCGTTGTTATGCAGATTTGACGGGCGACGACGGAACGTGCCGCAACGGAAGTTTGATGGTTCCGCAGTGAAGAACGAGTCCCGGGAGGAGCAGCGGCACAGACGGGAACAAAATCGGACCACCGGAGTGATTCCGGTGGCCCGCGAAACACGCCGGCGGCGCGGGTCGCCGGCAGCCGGGAGCGGCGGCGCCCCAGCGTGCCGCCGGACAAGGCCGCCGCGGCTGAAGCTGCTGCGGCGGCACCCGCAGACCCGCGGCTGCGTGGGTCCGGTGCACTCAGACGCGGAAAATCCGCGTCCTTGATTCAGCGCGGCCCCACGCGGGGGGGCCGCGGCACCTCCAGGCCGCGGGGGCAGCGCCCCGCGGCGCCCCGGCCGTTCGGCCGAACCGAGCCAGGCCGGTCCGACCGGCTGGGTCAGGTCGACCCGGTTCGGCCGACCCCGGGGGGGGGGGGGGGGGGGGGGGGGGGGTCGGGCCTGGTCGGCCCGAGCCCGGACCCCTCGTCTTCGGACTGTTTTCAGTCAAATGGTCTTATCTTGAGATACGGGCCTCCAAACGACTCTCCGTCAGCGGCAACGTGATCCTTGGATCGAGACGGTCGTTTCGGTATATCTCACTCAAGTTTTCGGAATACTTTGAGTTTGGCCGGGTTAGTTCGTACAGGAAACCAACCGGGTCCTCGGAGCAGAAACACTCATATCTTGAGCTATGGACGTCCGATTAACGTGTCGTCAGCTTTGTTGAGTTCCTCTAAGTGAGACGGATCTTTTGGAATACTCCGCCAGAGGTTTGGACACAGGTGGAGTACGGTCGGGTTGGTTTTTCCTTAAAAACCCAACCGGGCCCCTGGGACGAAAAAGCCAATAACTCTCAGACCGGGCGTCCGATTGACGCGCCGTCTGCGACGTTGAGTTCTTGTTGACGATACGGAACTTTTGGATACATCAAATCTGGACTATGTGTCAGTTGATGTATTAGCCTCTCGGCTCGTGGAGCGGACCCTCCCGAACGAGCTTGATGTGTGCGGGAACCCTAGAGCTGGCTGCGACTGCTACTTCGACAGCGACGACCGTGCAGAGATCCTCAGTGGACTGCGACGATGACTGTGCAGAGATCCTCAGTGGACTGCGACAACTACATCACTCAGTGATCCTACGTGGATCAGTGTTACAGGTCCTGTGTGGGCCCGATCCTGTGTGGGTCCGATTCTGTGTGGGTCAGCACTCAGCGGTTCTGTGTGAGCCAGCGCCTACAGGTCCTGTGTGGGCCCGATCCTGTGTGGGTCTTTGCGGGAGTCAGTTACCTATCGATCCTTCATGGGTCTGACGACTTAGATGGACCAGTGATCATCTTTATCATCATACGAAGAAGTATACCTGTGTGAGCTGAATCTTGTGTTACTCTCCTTTGTGGATTGTGTTGAGCTATCCTGTGTGGATTTACTGTTTACTCTCCTTTGTGGATTGTGTTGAGCTATCCTGTGTGGATTTACTGTTTACTCTCCTTTGTGGATTGTGTTGAGCTATCCTGTGTGGATTTACTGTTTACTCTTCTTTGTGGATTGTGTTGAGCTATCCTGTGTGGGTATACATTTTCTTTCCTGTGTGGACTAAGTTGTGCTTGGGCTCGGACGTTGGAGCCAAACGGGAATTGATGACTTAGGTATATGTATGGGCATATACCTAAGCAGTGTCAGTTGTTACTTTGTGATTGTATCTTCCCTTTGTGGTTTATCCTTTATGGATTTCGGGTGACCTTCGGGGGTCTCGGGGTCCCTACTGAGTAGCTTATACTCACCCCTGCACGGGCTATGCCCGCACTTCGTTGTGTTGGTTGCAGACGACGGACAACACTGATCGTGGTGGAGGCGTGCGGAGCAGGACGGTACCTGGAGGTGGACCACGGGGCGAGACGCACTCGGAGCGGACAACTGGACCGAGGAGCTGTGGAGGCTATATGTACCCACCCTTCAGGTGGGACTTCCAGAGGATGGCTCGACGCTGCGGCTTTTCTTTTCAGTTGCTGTTTTTCCCTTCAGTTGTACTTTACAGTTGGGCTTGTATTTCTGGCCCCTTTTACTTTCAGCACAGCTTGTACAGTTTTTACTTAGTGTTTACTTTTCCGCTTGCTTACTCTGTGGTGCTTGTTTAATTTTCAAAGGCAATGCCTTCCCTTTTATTGGGATTTACGCCTTGGTGCTAGTCGCCAGCCCCTGGCCTATGGGAGGCGGTCTTGGGGTAGTCACCGCACGGGCCCCGGGGATGGGTCGTGACAAATTGGTATCAGAGGTGGTCAGTTCTACCGCAGACTCTGACCTTTCTTCTATGTGAAGCAATAGTGTTTAGCGTATTGAGTGTGGTTATCAGTCCAGGGAGTCTAGTGTTGGTGCGGCGGCCGACGTATCCGTACACCAGGACCCTGAATTCTGATTTCTGACTTAATGCACGAAAACATTGATTGCATGTGTGTTTCAAGTTTTATTTTTGATTACTTGTGTCAGCTCACCAGGTATACTGTTCTGACCGTGGCGCACTTTTTTACTTTTCAGGATGGCCCCACGACGGCAGCCAGCTAGGGTTCTAAGAGTAGAGCGCGACGACAGCCCGCCGAGCGACGAGGCCTCGGTGTAGGGCCCGTTGACAGCAGAGGCACCGGCGGTACCTTTACCCGCCGAGCCCCCGATGCTTCCAGCACCGACCGCTTACAATGCACGATGCCTCGGAGCTCTGCATGAGTTCCAGCGCCAGCGACCACCCAGGATCCGTGGGGAGACGGACCCCCAGGCAGCCGAGGACTGGCTAGAGGCAGTCGTCCGAGTTTTCAGGCTAGTGAGGACACCAGTAGACCTCATGGTGATCCTCGCGGCGAGCCTACTGCACGCAGTAGCAGGACGATGGTGGAGCTTGATGCTCCAGGTACACAACGAGGCCTCTCTCATCTGGACGGACTTCGAGAGCCTCTTCCGCTCAGAGTTCGTCCCGGCCACCCTCCGTGCGGTGTGCATTCAGGAGCTTCTTCATCTGCGGCAGGGCAACTTGACGGTCGCCCAGTACGCGGCGAGGTTCACCGAACTTTCTCGCTACTCGACAGACATGGTATGGGACCCCTTCTTCCGGGCCCGGACCTTCAAGCAGGGATTGAGACATGTGATCAGGGCATCGCTGATCTCCCTCAACATCCCGACCCAGGAAGGAGTGCTAGAGAGAGCCCTTCTGATCAAGAGCTTTCTGGCTGAGTCCACAGCGAGACCTACCGTAGGGCGGAAGGTAGCAGAGTCTTCGGCAGCGGGTAGCCGACGGATGACTCAGGGTTCTAGGCAGACCAGACCTTCCGGCAGACGACCTCGGGACACTGGCTCAGCAGTGCGGGTCACACAGCGCGGAGCCAGTCTTCTAAGAGGCAGGCAGTGCTACGCGTGCGGCGGGCAGGGCCACATGGCTCGTGACTGCCCGACCCGCCGTACCAAGGAGCAGCAGACGGTGGAGGGGCCACCCAGGCAGAGGCAGAGGGTTGACCGTGGCGGTCCGCAGGGAGGAGGCGGACGAGGCAGAGGAGCTGGCCGAGCAGCGGGTGGTGGGCGACGCTTTGAGGCTCTGCCACCACCACCACCAGGAGGTCCGCCCCGACCACAGGGAGCTGGCGGGCAGAGACAAGCACAGCTCCAGGAAGCAGAGGCCTATGACCACGGCATGCCAGAGATAATTCGAGGTATGATATGTGTCTATTCCACCCTTGCTGCAGTTCTTATAGACATGGGAGCGAGTCACTCTTTCATAGCCACTGCCCTTGTTCGGAGCTCGGAGATTCCGACAGAGCCGTTGGCTCGATCCTTACGGCTAAAGACTCCTACGGGAGCAGACTCGACGATTACGCACTGGTGCTGGCAGTGTGAGCTTACTCTAGGAGGTGAGAGCTTCGGCTGGGATCTTCTTGTAGCGGCGTCGAGGCCTTACGACGTCATCTTGGGAATGGATTGGTTATCTATAGTCCATGCTCAGATTGACTGCTTTAGGCGCAAGGTGCGATGTGTGCGCACCTATGGGAGCAGGTTCACCTTCACCGGCGAGAAGGGATCCTTCGCAGCATAGGAGGGACTCTTGAAGAGGAGAGGGCAGCCCATCACTCATCAGTTGGCTATCCTCATCCTTGGAGAAGTTGACGTGCGGAGTCCTAGTTTTCCTGCAGTGGTGGATCAATATGCGGACGTCTTCCCTGACGACGTTCTAGGGCTACCTCCTTGCAGAGAGGTAGACTTTTATATTGATCTATACCCCGGGACAGCCCCGATATCCACTCCAGCATATTGGATGGCCCCCGCCGAGGTTCGAGAGCTACGCGTACAGTTGGAGGACTTGCAGGGCAAGGGGTTCATCCGACCTAGTGTTTCACCCTGGGCTTCGCTGATTTTGCTCGCCAAGAAGGCGGACGGGAGCTTGCGACTGTGTGTCGATTATCGTCGCCTGAACTAGGTGACAGTGAGGAACAAGTATCCGCTACCAATGATTAATGACCTCTTCGATCAGCTCAAGGGAGAACGGTGGTTCTTGAAGATAGACCTCAGGTCAGGCTATCATCAGCTCAGAGTTCGAGACAAGGATGTGCAGAAGACGGCCTTCAGGTTTCGGTATGGCCACTATGAGTTCTTGGTTATGCCTTTCGGCGTAACCAACGCTCCAGCAGTGTTCATGAGCCTCATGAACAGGATCTTCCAGCCATACCTCGATTGATTTGTCGTGGTCTTCATCGACGACATTTTGGTGTACTCGACCACGGAGGAGGAGCACGCTTACCACTTGCGGGTTGTACTAGACACCCTCTGAGAGCACCAGCTTTATGGAAAGCTCTAGAAGTGCCAGTTCTGGTTACGTGAGGTCCACTTATTGGGTCACGTCATTTCTGAGGCGGGAGTTGCAGTGGATCCTGTGAAGATCGAGGCAATGCTAGCTTGGGAGCCACCCAGGAGCGTGACAGAGGTGCGGAGTTTCTTGGGTCTAGCCGGATACTATCGGAGATTCATGACGGACTTCTCCAGAGTTACGGCGCCACTCTCAGCGTTGACGAAGAAGGGGAAACCCTTTGTGTGGTCAGACAGATGTCAGCAGAGCTTCCAGGAGCTGAGACAGAGATTGACCAGCGCACCTATCTTGAGGTTTCCTGAGGAGGGAGTTGGATACATAGTCTACTGCGATGCATCAGGGACCGGACTCGGGTGTGTCCTGATGCAGGAGCGGGCCTTGAGTGGCTATGGATCATGTCAGTTGAGGCCGCATGAGCAGAACTACACTACCCATGACCTGGAGTTAGCAGCAGTAGTATTCACCCTGAAGACATGGCGGCACTATCTGATGGGCGAGCGCTTTGTAGTCTTTTCTGACCACCAGAGTCTTAGGTACATCTTCTCTCAGAAGGACCTGAACCTGAGACAGCGGTGATGGATCGAGTTCCTCCAGGACTATGACTTCGAGATAGTATATACTCCTGGGAAGGGGAACGTGGTAGTCGATGCCCTTAGAAGGAGGACAGGCATCCAGCTACTTGAGGAGGCGACAGAGCAGCTAGCCTCTTTGCAGATATCCTTCGTGGATAGAGATGGAGCAGCCTTCCTTCAGTCTCTCACATTCTCTCCTCCACTTCTACAGCGGGTCAGAGAGGCACAACGTGGGGATGCTGACTGTGAGACACGGCGTGCACAGATATCCTCGGGGCAGGCACCTGATGGTTTCTCCCTTGGAGCAAAGCACGACGTCCTTTTCAGAGGACGTACCTTGGTACCAGTCGCTATACAAGAGGAGGTGCTAAGAGAGTTTCACACTTCTCCTTTGGCGGTACATCCTGGAGTGGCGAAGATGTACCAGGATCTCAGGCGACAGCACTGGTGGCCGAGCATGAAGAAGGTTGTGGCAGAGTTCATTTCATGGTGCCTCACCTGCCAGCAGGTGATGGCAGAGCATCAGGTACCAGCAGGCTTTGTACAGCCCTTGGAGGTCCCGGAGTGGAAGTGGGATGGCATATATATGGACTTCGTGACTGGACTTCCACGCACTTCCAGAGGTCATGACTCCATTTGGGTGATTATTGACTGACTCACCAAGTCGGCACACTTCTTACCCATCCGAGAGCAGGGCTCAGTGGAGAGCTTGGGGCGTCTCTACGTTCAGGAGATTGTACGGCTTCACGGTGTGCCATCGACTATCGTCTCCGATCAGGACGCTCGCTTTACTTCCTGGCTTTGGAAGGGATTGTAGGAGGCATTCGGGACGCGACTACGTCTTAGCACCACCTTTCACCCTCAGATGGATGGTCAGACGGAGAGGACCATTCAGACTCTCGAGTACATGCTCCGTGCATGTGTCCTCGACTTTGGTCGCATCTGGGAGGATCACCTACCCTTGGTGGAGTTCGCGTACAACAACAGCTACCACTCCACCATCGGGATGGCACCATACGAGGCATTGTACGGCAGGCCTTGCAAATCTCCTTTGTGCTGGACAGACCCTGGGGAGTCAGCACTTGTGGGACCAGAGATGGTCCGGGCCACGACAGAGAAGGTCCAGGTCATCCAGGAGCAGATGAGGACATCACAGAGCCGGCAGAAGTCATATGCTGACAGGAGGCGGAGGCCACTAGAGTTCGAGGATAGCGACCACGTCTTCTTGCGTGTCTCACCTCGACGTGGTTTGTGGAGATTTGGACGAGGTGGCAAGTTGTCTCCACGCTTCATCGGGCCTTTCCAAATCCTCAACAGGATTGGCGAGGTGGCTTATCGCCTGGCTCTACCACCTCAGTTACACTGGGTGCACGACGTCTTCCACGTATCTCAGCTGAGGAGATACGTGCACGACCCAACGCACATCATTGACCATGGGGAGCTAGACGTGGATGATGGGGCTACTTTTGCGGAGGTCCCTGTGGAGATAGAGGATTGACAGGAGCGGGTCCTACATGGGCGATCGATTCCTCTTGTGCGCATCAGATGGCAGTACGGTAACCTACAGGAGAGCACTTGGGAGCGGGAGGCTCAGATGCGTGCTCAGTACCCACATTTGTTTCTCTAGTTTATGATGTATCTTTACGGGGATGTAAAGCCCTGAGGTGGGAGTAATGTAAATACCCGTAAATTTCAAGGAAATTTTTTTCTTAATTTTCTTTGGAATTTTACAAGAGCATAGTTTCTGACGGCACCTGATTCCGAGGCCCGGTGTGCCCAGAATCATTTTCCGAAGTTTGGTTCGGGTACGTTCAGTGAACGGACGAGCGAGTTTTTCTAACTTTTGAACCGGTGCCCAGAATCGAATTCTGAGGGCACCGATGAAATCGCAGCGCCGGTATTCGCTTAGAAACGCCTCTTCCGGAGTTTCGTTTGCTTGAGTGTGGTTTTTAATTTTCGAATTTAAAGTTAAGAAATAAAATAATTTTACGACAACTTTATTTTATTTCACTTAAGCCACTTGAAGCCACTTAAAAGCGGCTTAAACTGAGTTGAACCGGATAGGGTACTATCCAGAAATATCCTACCCTCTTGGTGGGATATTTGTGAGGTGGGGCCCGCATGAGCCCCGCCGTTTCTTTCCGCTAAGTAACACACCCGCGAAAACCCGTCATTATGAAAGTCAACTGACGCGTTTTCTTAAATTCTTAACAGACCATTTAATTGGGCGGTTTATTTCATGAATTAAAGGAGCTGTTACTTTCATTGAATTAATACAACGAATTGATGGGTCGTTACTTACCTTTTTTCGTTTGTTGGCGTAATAATAAAATAAGACCAACAAGTCTTTTTGAAGGATTACTCGTTGAGAGGTTTTGTTAGAGTTCTTGAACCTTCAACCTCCTTCGCGAAGAACGCGAAGAACGCGAAGAACGCGAAGAACGCCGGCCTCCGACGAAGAACGCCGAACCTGTGGAAGTCGACGACGCGACGCCGTGTTCCGCGACGCCGACGTTCCCTTCCTGCAACGTTCTTCTGCGACGTCTCTTCCTCCGCAACGAATCTTCGATCAGCTGCTTGAGGTAAGAGCCTCAGACTTTCTTTTTAATCTCCTTTGTGGTTTTTACCAAAACACGGATTTAATTATTTATAATTGAATCTGTTGTTTCTTGGTTCGTTGAGTTCGCCGACTCAACGCCGGTTTCCGTGATGACGCGACGCCTTTCCGCGACGACGCGACGATCCCCTCCTTCCGCGACGAGCAATTCCGCGAAGAACGTGCGTACGACGACGACTACGAGGTAGGGATTTTATTTTTGGAATTTCCCTTTTTGTTCCCGTGTTATTTCCGTTCAAGAATGAAGAACCCGATTCATAAACAATTTTTATTCCATTAAAATTGTTGAATTCATATGTTGAATATTGTTTCTCCCTTTGTTTATCACTAATGCGGAGGGTGCGGGCCAAACGAACACGGACCGACGACCCTCCATCGTTCTTCGTTGTTATGCGGATTTGACGGGCGACGATGGAACGTGCCGCAACGGAAGTTTGATGGTTCCGCAGTGAAGAACGAGTCCCGAGAGGAGCAGCGGCGCAGACGAGAACAAAATCGGACCACCGGAGCGATTCCGGTGGCCCGCGAAAGACGCCGGCGGCACGGGTCGCCGGCAGCCGGGAGCGGTGGTGGCACCCGCGGACCTGCGGCCGCACGGGTACGGTGCACGTGGACGCGGCAAAGCCGCGTCCTTGATTCAGCGCGACCCCACGCGGGGGGGCCGCGGCACCCCCAGGCCGCGGGGCCAGCGCCCCGCGGCGCCTCGGCCGTTCGGCTGCTCGGCCGAACCGAGCCAGGCCGGTCCGACCGGCCGGGCCGCACCCTGGCCGGACCGGACCGGGTCGGACCGGGTTGGGTCGACCCGGTTCGGCTGACCCCGGGGGGGGGGGGGGGGGTGTCGGCCCGGGCCCGGACCCCCCGTCTTCGGACTGTTTTCAGTCAAATGGTCGTATCTTGAGCTACGGGCCTCCAAACGACTCTCCGTCAGTGGAAACGCGATCCTTGGATCGAGACGGTCGTTTCGGTATATTGCACTCAAGGTTTCGAAATACTTTGAGTTTGGACGGGTTGGTTCGTACACGAAACCAACCGGGCCCTCGGAGCGGAAATGCTCATATCTTTAGCTACGGACGTCTGATTAACGTGCTGTCAGCTTTGTTGAGTTCCTCTAAGTGAGATGGATCTTTTGGAATACTCCGCCCAAGGTTTGGACGCAGGTGGAGTACGGTCGGGTTGGTTTTGCCTTAAAAACCAACCGGGCCCCTGGGACGAAAAAGCCAATAACTCTCAGACCGGGCGTCCGATTGACGCGCCGTCTGCGACGTTGAGTTCCTGTTGACGATACGGAACTTTTGGATACATCAACTCTGGACTATGTGTCAGTTGATGTATCAGCCTCTCGGCTCGTGGAGCGGACCCTCCCGAACGAGCTTGCTCAGTGCGGGAACCCTAGAGCTGGCTGCGACTGCTACTTCGACAGCGACGACCGTGCAGAGATCCTCAATGGACTGCGACGAAGACTGTGCAGAGATCCTCAGTGGACTGCGACGACTACAGCACTCAGCGATCCTACGTGGATCAGTGCTACAGGTCCTGTGTGGGCCCGATCCTGTGTGGGTCCGATCCTGTGTGGGTCAGTGCTCAGCGGTTCTGTGTGAGCCAGCGCCTACAGGTCCTATGTGGGCCCGATCCTGTGTGGGTCTTTGCGGGGGTTAGTTACCTATCGATCCTTCATGGGTCCGACGACTTAGATGGATCAGTGATCATCTTTATCGTCATCCGAAGAAGTATACCTGTGTGAGCTGAATCTTGTGTTACTCTCCTTTGTGGATTGTGTTGAGCTATCCTGTGTGGATTTACTGTTTACTCTCCTTTGTGGATTGTGTTGAGCTATCCTGTGTGGGTATACGTTTGCTTTCCTGTGTGGACTGAGTTGTTCTTGGGATCGGTCGTTGGAGCCAAACGGGAATTGATGACTTAGGTATATGTATGGGCATATACCTAAGCAGTGTCGGTTGTTACTTCGTGATTGTATCTTTCCTTTGTGGTTTATCCTTTGTGGATTTCGGGAGACCTTCGGTGGTCTCAGGGTCCCTACTGAGTAGCTTATACTCACCCCTGCACGGGCTATGCCCGCACATCGTTGTGTTGGTTGCAGACGACAGACAGCGCTGGTCGTGGTGGAGGCGTGCGGAGTAGGACGGTACCTGGAGCTGGACCACGGGGCGGGACGCACTCGGAGCGGACAGCTGGACCGAGGAGTTGTGGAGGCTATATGTACCCACCCTTCAGGTGGGACTTCCAGAGGACGGCTCGACACTGCGGCTTTTCTTTTCAGTTTCTGTTTTTCCCTTCAGTTGTACTTTACAGTTGGGCTTGTATTTCCGGCCCCTTTTACTTTCAGCACAACTTGTACAGTTTTTTACTTAGTGTTTACTTTTCCGCTTGCTTACTCTGTGGTGCTTGTTTACTTTTCAAAGGCAATTCCTTCCCTTTTGTTGGGATTTACGCCTTGGTGCTAGTCGCCAGCCCCTGGCCTATGGGAGGCGGGCTTGGGGTAGTCACGGCACGGGCCCCGAGGACGGGTCGTGACAATTACCATGTGATAAAATGAATTATTATTTTCATAATAAATTTTATTTGATCAATATATATATATATAATGTAAGTCATAAAATGTTTTTAGAAACAGAATGTATATTGAATATGGAAAACTAAATTCATATTACATATATTCATATTGTATATCAAAATAAAATGTGTAATTCATATTGCATATATATAGGAAACATGTGTCATATTGCATATATTCAGAATTCATATTTCATATTGCATATATTTAGAATGACAATTACATATTTCATATATTCATAACAAAGAGAATGAATATTCCATATATGGAGAATAAAAAAATGCATATTTCTTATTAGGAATAGAACACATGTTGTGTATACTCATAAAAAACATAATATATATCGCATATTAGAAAGAGAATGCATATTTCCTATTTGAAACGAAATGCATAACACATATATTCATATTACATGTTAACAAGAAATTCATATTGCATCTATAAATGTTGCATATTAGAAATATATTTCTTATTACATGTATTCATATAGAATATTAATATCAAGATCCTATTGCAAATTTCATCATATCTCATATTATCAGAGTATGAATATTTCATATAAAAAATAAAATAAACATTTTATATCTTCAGAATAAATATAATTTCAGTTAAATATGTAAAATAGAATGAATATTATAGGTATTCATATTAAAAGTGTTATTATAGTAACAGGTGGAGTGATATTGACATTACAATGTTTATAATAACTTAAAAGGAATATAGAGAATATATGTTATTAGAATCATATGTGAATTTACTAAAAATAAAAATAAAAGTAAAAAAATCAAGATAGGGTTGAACAATATAATAGGTTGAGTATATACCAATATATTAAAGATACAATGAGTGATCTCCTTCATACCACCACTATTGAAAATAGGGGCTATCCCCATAGAGGTATACCCACAGTTTTGTAAATCATGGGTATAACCTTAATTGAGTAAGTCTATACCCACAATTTATTTAAACTCATGGGTATATGTATTCTATCCCAATGGTTTTTAAAAACTATATGGATATAGGGGAGAATATTTTTCCCTAGCCCCCCCGACATACACAGGTCCTTTTCCCTCCCCCACAGTGTTTCCCTCACCCTACATGCATTCCATCTCATCCTCCTCCTCCAGTCGGCATGCATCCCGACTTATTATCCTCCTTAAGTCAATGCACATCCCCCCTTATCCTCCTCCTCTAGTCAAGTTGTGTTTCCCTCACCCAATGTGTATCCCCCCTATGTCGAGTGGTGTTTCGATCACCTAACGACCGATGCTACTACTAGTCCAACATTCTCCACTAATTAGTTGTTTTTTTGATTCTAGTATTCTCTATCAGGGATTCCTTGATCCTTCTTCTGGTATGGTTAATTGATTCTAGTTTATTTTGGATTTTTTATTCGATTTTTATCATTTCATATTTTTTTATTTATCTTTGATATCTGATTGATTTTGGTTCTGTTCATATTGGTTATATTTAAAACTGTTTGGTTTAGTATACATGATTTTAGGTTGATTTGGTTCACCATTAATGTTTTTTCTATTTTGGTTGGGGTAAAATCAATTTTTTTAGTTTTCATAGAACTAGTATTTCATAGTTTTTTTTTATTTTGATGAGATATTAAAGTTGAAATTACTTTGTATTGAAAGAGTAAAACTTTATGGTGTTTGTTTTGAAATTTTTTTCATGACATTTGTAGGGGTAGGTCAATTTAAATTTCATATAGATAGAAAATGTGTAATTCAATTTTGAGCCACATAAAATATGAATAAATAGATATATTGGGATGTGGTTTGGTGTTTATTGGTTTTGAATTATGATTTTGAAATGTTGAGTTCCTCAATATCCATATCATTATTACTATTAATTATTTAATCAAGTTTTGATTATTTTCATGATTTTTTCATAGTAGCTAACCCAAAGATGAATATAAATGGCTATCTAATTATCAAAAGAAACTCATGTTATATGGGTGATTCTCTATTAGACTATGAAACCTTTTTTTCCTTATAGTATTTGTTTATTTGATCACCAACACCTAGTGAATAGTGCATATTATCTCCACTTCACTCTAATGACTTTAATAACTACTAATTTTCACATACACTAGGAACGAATTCATTGTATCACTCATCACAGTCCATGGAACTCATGAACTTCTACACTTTGCATCACCTACTCCAAATTTTTTTTCCAGTAGTCGATAGCTTCTCCTTTCGTCTACTTCATTCATTTCTTCTTTGTTTTTCTAGATCCTAGTATGATATGATGACAATAATATTAAAATTGGACGTAATGAATTTTTTAATTATGTTTTATATTGTTTATTAGAAGATAAATTTTTTGTGTAATAGAATAGATAGAAGCTGGATGTATCATACCGATCGGATTTCAACCGAGTTTCAAAATAATTTGGAATTTTTTTTAGATTTTTCATTAAACAATGCTTCATATGGAGGTTTTATACGGTTTCCACTCTAAGAATGTGTTATAAGGCCATGTATAATCCACAAAAAAGTTATCTACCATATAATGAAATTTTTATTACAAACAAACTATTATGTTTGGTATCACCATGGAGAGATGGGTCATTCTTCTACTATTAATAAAATAAAATAAAGAAGTGGTATAGTGAATTTTATATTGAATCAGTTTCCATTTGCACATAATCTAGAGAGATATAGTATGACAAATTAAGAATGAAATGATATCAATACACATGAGTAAAATAATGAAGATGATGATGTTGAGGGTGTGAAAATTTTAATGGATGATTCCAGAACTCTAGTATTTCAGGAATGTACTAAAATGACCAAGTTAGAATTTTTAATGTGGTTATATCCTAAAAAACCATGTATGGAATGTATAATACCGCCATTAATTATATTATTACCTTTTTGAAGGAATTTCTTCTTGATGGTGAAGATATTCCCTCAAATAATTATAATACATGGAATTTAATTAAGAAACCTAGATTTTCTATTAATATATTTCATGCTTTTCTAAAATTTTGCAGTTTATTTTGGGAGGAAATAGATGAACATAATGACTATAAAGAATGTGGTACATCTTGATTGAAGGAAAATTCATATGTAACACCATCTCATGCGCCACAAAAAATTCATGTGGCACTTTCCATTGATTATCAGACTTCAAAATATATTCATGTCCATAGAAATATCAGCCAATATTATATGGCATGATACAAAGAGAATTTAATGTAATTATGAGTTGGTTCATCCTGAATATGGATTAGCATATCAATAATTTGATACACAACATCCTGATTTTGTAGTTGAGGTGCATAATTCACGTTGGGTCTATCCTGTGATGGTTTTAATCCATTTGGTCTTATGTTTATTGCTCACAACATGTGGCTAGTTTTTAATCATGTTTATAATATTCCTTCATGGATGCGTATGAAAAAAACCTTTTTATTTCTTGAGTATACTTATATCTAGTCCTTCAAATCCTAGTAATGATATAAACTTCTACTTGTATCCTTTAATAAGATAGTTTAATTAGATTTGGGATATGGGTGTGCGGATAATCTATGCTTCTTAAAAAAATATTCCAGATATATGTTTCCCTTATATAGACCATAAATTATTTCCTTACTTATGAAATGATTTCTAGTTGGAGAATGAAGGGAAAACTATCATGTCCTATTTTTATGAAAAATACGTGATCGATACGGCTTAAATATGATTTTTGTTTCAGTTTCTTGGTTTATCGATGATTCTTGCTGATGAATCATCAATATAGGATGAATCGATAGAGGTTTGATAATATTGTTGACACTGAACAACTGCCTCAATGTATGTATGGTGGTGATGTGCGTAATTAATTGAAAGATTTTATTCTTTCATTAGGGAAAGGTCAACTAAAATTTAAAAAGAGGATGAATGTTGACACTGGAGCCACTTACAATTGGAAAAAGATAAGTATCTTTTTTATTTTCAATATTGGTATACCAATTTTTTACGTCATTGTTTAGATGTAATGTATATTGAGAATAATATATGTGAAATTTTTCTTATAATTATTCTAAATATCAAAGGGAAGACCAAAGATGACTTCTGATCTCATCGGGACTTGTTGGATTGGGGTATTCGACCAAAACTACATCCTTTTTGTATTGGTGAAAACAAATGGAAAGTTCCTTGTGCTTCTTATTTGATGATATTTTTAGAGAAAGATAAATTTCTTCAATTATTGGAAAATATCAATGTTCCTGATGGCTATTCCGACAACATATCTAAATCATTCAATAGAAGATATTTGAAACTAAAACCCCTAAAACCCCATTATTATCACATCCTTCTTAATGAATTGATTCCAATAGAAATTTAGAATTTTCTATCCAATAATTTAACGATGATAGTGATTTGGTTTCACCATTTTTTTTTAAAAAAACTTGTTCTAAAATATTTTCCAAGTCATGATTGATAAAAATGTTGGAAGAGGCGCTGTTAATTTTGTGAGATGAAAAAAATCCCTCCATCCATTTTCACCAGCATGCTGCATTTAACAGTACATATTCAAACTAAAACACTTCTTGGGGGGCAGTTTCATTTTTATGGATGTATCCCACTGAAATTAATATGTGCACAATGAAATCATTTTCCCAAAACAAGAATTATCCTAAAGGATCCATTGTGAGAGGTTATCTGGCTCAAGAATCTATGGATTTTGTTCAATGTATTTTTCTGATTTGAGAACAAGACATAATCATCCAATGAGAAATGAATATGAGAAGTATGGGTAAATTGATCCCTCATTTCCATCTCTTCCTCAAATAGGAGGAATTGTTGGGTCATATACATAGGCTACATTGAGACTTGAAGAGTGGGATATGGTACATAGAACTGTCTTTCTTAACTATGGTTTGTTCGATGACTATATAAAATATGTAATTTGGTTATATATATGTTATCTTATACTATGTCATTTCACATATACCTTATACTTTTATTATCATTTTATGTATGGAAAACAAACAAATTATATGTAGAGTTCATCGATTTTTTCCTTTCAGAAAGAGAGAGGCATTGCATAGCGAAGAGTATTCTGATTGGATGAAATCAAAGGTAAGTACATTACATTAATTAACTTAAAATATATATATGTATTTAATTTTATTAGTCATATATATTTCAGTTATTGAGTTTACCTATTCACTCTATTTCTCATGAATTAAGAGTGTTGTCTTTTGGTCCCTAATTCTTTGGTACGTGAATGAAAATATTTAATAATCAATGGATATGAATTTGTTACAAATGATAGAGTGGTGAAAATAGTAACATACCATGATGGAGTTATGTTAACTACTACAACATATTATTATGCTAGTGCATCAAATAGTCTAACTTGATATGAAGATGTGTATTATTATGGATTGGTTGAGAAAATATTGTTATTGGATTTCTACTCTCAAGGTCGATTCACTATGATGAAATGTAAATAATTTTATTCAATGAAATGACATGGTGCATATATTAATGATTGTGGATTCAAAAGTTATTGAAATGAGTTTATTCCTATATATTAATGAACCACACATTTTGGCATCAATGGAAAAACAAGTGTTTTATGTGAAAGATCATATGAGACCTAATTATGGTTTCATTAATGAAGTAATCCCAAGATATATTTTTGATGATGTTGGAGAAGAAATTTCCACTATTTACTCCCCCATTGGTGTTGACCAAAATATTTCATTTGATGACTCAAATTGTATCATTTGAGAGTTTATATTGAACCTATAGTGGTACGTAATATATAGAAGCAACTATATATGTTCAGAGTTGATTCAGTTTACCTTGAAATGAGTTTTTCAGGTTTTTATTAATGTTATTATTTTAATTTAGTTTCAGTTCTCATTGATATGATTGTTTATGTATTTTTTGGTTTTGTTTCATTAAATTAGATTTATTTCAATTCAAAAACTGGGTTTAAAATGGGTTTTTATAAAATGGATAACTTGGTTTTAAATTATTATTACTAAAAGATTTTTATGACATTGTTTACTACTTATTTTACTTCTAAGTTGTATGCATGGTTTTGAAAGATTATTTCTAAAAAATGTACATTTCATTATTATGAAGATTATGAAAAATAATTCAAAAATTCGAAGAAAGAGACTCTTTTATCCTGATCGACAGGTGTAGGAGCGTGCATTGCCTCCTTCACATTCCTTAGCGAGTATACTATTTTTAATATTTTTATTATGTATTAAATATAATTTCATGTTCATATTATTTATCAATTTTTTAAGAATAATCAGTTTGACCAAGGATGATTCAGCCTACTAGATAGAGCACCCATCTTACCCCTTCCCAAACTAAACCACATGCGGACACCCCATCTACCTAATTTTTCTATCCTTCTCTTGTGCCTCCAAAGATGTTCCCATCCATCCCTCTATCATCATCTCATTTACCCTCTTATTTCAAAACCGTGTCTATGCCACCTCAAATTATGTTCCCACCATTACCATTTCCATATCCATTCATGTATCCTCTATCCCATTACCCATATTTGCACATGTCTACACCACCTCCTTTTTCTATCATCTATCCAAAATCTCATGAGTTTGTTCCTTAGGCTTCTACTATAGTGCATGTATATCATCGAGAGAATGCAATAGAATAGACACTTCCTTCTGATGTTGCTGATCCATGATAGTCTATGGATGCATCGTAGCTTATTGTAGAGCCTACATTAGATTGTTTTTATTATAACTATGTCAAATTATATCACATAATTTTTTACCTTTTGTATCATGACTTAAATCTTATTTTTTTCCCTATTTTCTTATTCAGTGGGGTATTCTAGAAGATGACATGAGTGCACTCATATGTGAGATGCCTGGAATCAAAAAACACATATTATGATGGATTACAATGAACAAAATCATATGGTAGGTAAAAATGTGAGGTAGTGTAGAAGTTTCATGGACACTTTAGCCAAGTACCATGATATCATTCTAATGGAATCAGTCTCATGGAGACATATCAGTAATGAAATCATGGATAAGGCATGGGCACATATATGATTAAGAAAATTTTATAAATTTATATCTATATTAGTATTTTATTTACATGAATTAACATGTTTGTTTCAGGGTCAGTTTAACTTTCATGACAGTGAAGATGCCAAAGTTGCAAGGTTGAGGGATCTTAGAGAGTCTGGGCGGGCATACAAGCATGAGTTATATGTTGGGTGGATGCGCATAGTTAGTTCTAATTTAGAGGGTGTGCCCTTATACCATGACTACTGAAAAACTCAATATCAAAAAATGATAACATATTGGAAGACAGATAAGTTTAAGTTATTCCCAATGTTTAAAGGTTTGTATATAAAATTTAATTCTTGTTAATTGTATTGAATTTTTTTAGGAATCATCAGGAAAAAACAAAATGAAAAAATATGCAACGACATATCTATACACATTGGGGCGCACTACAATGCCTAAGCATGAGAAGCACCATCTACTTTCAAAAGAATTGAAATAATGTTCTAATTTATATCGTTACTTAGTTATATTTACATGACCAATTGGACTATAGACCTAATGGCCAATTTATCATTTTTTCTAATGGAAAATTTCCCATTTTTTCATTAGGTCTAATGTCCAATTATCCTCTAGGACCAATAGAAAAGTGGTCAATTGGTCATTAGGAAAAATGGGAAATTGACCATTAGGCCTAGAGGTTAGTCGAACATTAGGGCTAATGGATAATTTCCCATTTTTCCATTATGCCTAATGGAAACTTTACCTCTATGACTAACGACCAAATGGGAAATTGGTCATTAGGACTAGTGGCCAAATGGCCAATTTCCTATTTGAACATTAGTCTTAGAGGAAAACTGGCCATTAGGCCTAGAGGAAAATTGGCCAATTGGCCTCTCAGCCTAATATCTAGATGGTAAATTGGCCCCTAGGCCTAATTTTCAAATGGTAAATTGTCCATTATGACAAACGGGAAATTGGAATATAGGCCTAATTTATAAATGGGAAATTGGTATGTAGGCCTAATTTCCAAATTGGAAATTTTCCATTATTCCTAATGGCCAATTGGCCTCCAGGCCTCATGGACAATTGCCCATTTGTCTGTTAACCCTAATAGACAAATTGAAAATTATACCTAGAGGAAAATTGGACATTATTCCTAATGTATAATTTTCCCCTATGAATAATGGACAAGTGGGAAATTGTTCATTAGGCCTAGAGGCCAATTATGCATTAGGCCTAATGGCCTATTTACCATATGGCCTAATGGAATCATTTATCACATTTTTAAATTTATGAATTTTTCATTTAATTTAGATTTATTCCCATTTATTATTCAAGATTATAAAATTTTGATATTGTAAATATGTGTATAATAATTAATTAAATTTTCTAAAGCTGTATTGGGCATCGATGGTCGTGTACCTTATGAAAAATTATTTTTCTCTAGTAGGAAGAAAAAGGATGGAAGTGCAGTAAATGCACAAACATAAGAAAGTATTGTAAGTTTTTTTATTTATATTTCATATATTTTAGGAAATTAACAATATAATATCGTGTTTATAATTTCAACAACCTACCTTAGAGGCCCTAAATGATAAATAGAATGACAATTTCGGGCCAAAAGATCATTTGAGTCGGGTATTGGGTGGGGATCACCCAGGGAGAGTCTGATGTCAACCAAGGAAAAGCATCATCACCTCTAAGAATTAGTCCTCTTCAGGCTCCTATAAATCCTATAATACTACTGAGCTAGAAAGCACTCGTGTAAAAGCATCTGAGGTAAAAAAAATAGCTTTCAAGGAGTGTGAAATAAGTAAACATTAGCGTGAAATTAGTAGAATGATGACTGAATAGTTCTTGAAAGCTATGTCTGTTTTGAGTCAATAACTTCAATCAGACGATGATATTACTTTTCATTCATATATGGAATTAATATTCTATTTAAATGATGCCTTGGGTGATGCCAATGAGGGTCCTAATGGTGATCGAGTTGAAGGTAGTGGCGATCGAGCTATTGGTGGTGAGGATGTTGTTGATGGTGTTGTTAGTGATGAGTTGTTGATGATGTTGAGGATGGGGATGTGGATGTGGATGGGGATAGGGATGTTTGATATGGGGGTATATTAATCCCCTCCATTTTTGGCTTAGTAGAAAGAATACTTGTGAAGTTACTTTAATAACTTGAATTGATTGCTTGTATGGATGAGGATGCATATGTATGTTTTATATGATTTTATAGGTGTAGTTTGGTTTCTTTTTATATTGGATGTGTTTTTTTTGGATTGAATGTATGGTATTTGGTTTTTTTAGATCTATACTTTCTTGTTTACAGGTTTTGGGGTTTTTTGGTCTCCTAGAAGGGTGTTACTGCCTGGTGTGGAGTTAAGACTATTCCAATTGTTTTATAAACCATTTGTATACATTTTTCCTATAGGGTTATCTATACCAATGGTTTATCAAATCAAAGGTATGGATATATACCAATGGTTTGGGCTTACCTATGGGTATGATAAACTTGCTACATGTTATACCGATAGTTACTATGAAAATCATGGGTATAGATCTATATCAATAGCTCTAAAGCCTATGGTTTCCAAAACTGTTGGTATAGGATATACTAATGGTTTTGGGGGTTATACCCATATTTTAAAACTATGGGTATATGGTGCTTTCTAATTAGTGTGCAAACAAAATGAATATATCTTCATAAAATAAAATAAAAACATATAGAAAAAATTCAACGGATTAGAGGGGGGATGTGACTCCTAGTTATAAAAAACAATAAAATTTCAAAATATACCTCAATATATTAGATATTTTAAAAATATAGGAATAAATATTAAATTTTTGAAGAAATAAGAAATACAAAAATAATGCAAAAAGAAAATAAAAAAAATCACTTCGAACATTTAATCTTATTTTCAAGATTTAATACAATAACATGTGAACAAGATTGAAAATTAACTGAAATAATATATAAAATAGCACTCACCATATTGATATTTATACCAATATCAGTAATGGAATTCATAAAAAATATCTTTCTAGTTAAAATAAAATAAAATAAAATAATAAAAACTAATTAATATTCAGAAACCACAATCAATAAAATGAAAGAAAAAGATATGTTACATGTCCCTTGGAACTATTGGAAATAACTTACCATTAAGAGAATATGTTCAACACTTTTCTTAATTATAATCTAAAATTATTAATACTAGGATTAAAAAATTAATTATGGAATACATTTTTATAGTTTTCTCTTGTAATAGGTTCACTTTAACTATTCTGAGTTTGTAAGCATATCACTGCGATCAACATGAGAATTATAACTTGAGGAATGCATGATAATCAAGTCATAGATCAAATTATTGACGTTGATTTAGATAATCCTATAATTTGTATCGTTTTATATCCAGTAATAAGAAAAAAATCAAGAAAAATCATTTCATTTGAATTTTTAACCATTCATAATTAAAAGGCAATTAAAAAATGAGATAATTGTGATTTTGCATGCTTGAATCTTGAAGAAATAATCTTATACCTAAGAAGAGTCTCAAGCAAGAACCAATTTCATGATAATCATAAGTCTATGATCCTCAAAGAACATCGTCTTTATTGAAGGGGGGGGGGATATGATGGAACATAAGTGGAAAGGGGATTTAGGCGTCGATAGGGAGTTGAGTGTGTGGGTATGAGTAATGTGATTGTGAGGGTAGGTAGCGGACCACCAATTTTGGGGTTTCTAGAAAGAACATACAGTATTCTGGGGTAAGTGAGGATTGGGGATGGATTATAAGTAATGATGGAAATTCGAGGTCCTAGGTGTGGGGCATAATGATGGAAATGACGATGAACTCAGTGGGTGGGGATAGGAAGCAGATAACTGATGTGGGGATGGGTGATGAGGTGATGTGAGTGAGGGATGCACAGATGATGGAAATAGATGAATGTGATACAAATATGGGGTGATCATGATGAACCAAATGGTTGGGCAATGAAACGATAATAAAATGGTGGTGATGAATGAGGCAGAAGAATGGACACGGATGAACGAGTGGGACTTAGGTTTTCAGGATCCCATAGAGGGCATGTGAATGGATAAAGGGGTGGTTTTTAGGATAAATAGACTACATGTATATAAAATTAATAATAATTTTAAAAAATCCTGATGTTTAAAAAATTCATATATAATAAATTTATATATATATTATATAAAAAATTCTATTATATGCATATAACAAATGAGTTTGTGTCCTTTTCAATAAATATTATTAAATTGTAAATATTTTAATTAATTATATATTTATATTGGAAAAATTATACGTCTGTAATAAGTAATTAATATATATATATATATTATTTTTTTGTTAAAAAAATAATTAATGAATAATTTATTGCAATGTATTTTTATAATGGTAAAATATTTTTTGGTGATAATATTTAATAATAAAAAAATCAATTATTGGTAACTCAATTATTGGTATTGTCATGATAAAGAAATAGATTTAAATTTTAGTAAAATATTTTTTGGTATTGAACTTCTAATATAAACAGATATATATATTGGGGGAAATATTTGTTGGTACCTATACTAAATATCAACAAAATTAAATATATGTTGGAATTAATAAATTTTACCAACAAATATATTATGGGTCGGTAATTTTCTATTGGTACAAGTCAATTTTTTTGTAGTATGATACGCAATGTGGAGAAGACAATCATGTTGATAACGTGTTTTGAAATCGATCAAGTGTTGATTGAAGTTGCAAACAATTTTGAAATTGTAACTGTAAGACTGATTGTAGGTTAATCACGTCATTGTCAAATCCAATATCAAATTTGTGTATGATGATGAAAACAATAAATAGAAATACAAATACAAGAGAAATATATGAAGTAAATAAACGAACACCATGTAGAGCCGAAATTTCTTACAATATTATTAACACATCATCATTATTATAGAGTACATGAGGTTTGATCCAACAGTTGAGATTAAACACAACAATATTTAATTATGAGAGAAATTTATTCGGAATTGAGAAGTCATCATAATTATCATAATTATGAAATACATTTAATAATTTTTAGTAACGCACCTCAAATTTTATCATTACTGATCCATTACCAACCCTAAAAAAAATTCACCCAGGCACCATAGAGGATTTTGGGATGCATTCATGCCATCTCCATGTCCCACCTCATTAAGTGGGTTAATTTAAAGGTATAGATGATGTCGCATGGAGAAAAGGTAGGAGGTAGCATCTCCTAATTTATGATATTTTGTTTTTTTAAATGGAAATAAAATTAATTACCATAATACCCCCAATGCCCATTTTCCTATGCGCTAACCCCAAAAACATCTTATCTCTCATACATACATTTTTTCAACCAAAACTCTTTGATCAAATTTATTATTCTCAAATGGTATCATAATTTCAAGATGTCGACATCAATGTGATCGTTACATCAATATGAATAATTCTAGACCCATATATTATACTTTTTTGAATTTTAATTTATTCTTATACATGTATGGATTTTCATTGTAAATTTTATTACAACATATTTTTTTAAAATCGCTACTGGTTATTTGTTTATACAAACAAGACATTAAAAAAATACATATAGATGACTTTTTTAGAAAATTAATGAGTATACCTCTATATATACAAATTTATTCAAGTATATATATATATATATATATATTCTTATAATTACATACATCCATATTACTATAATTATTTTCAAATATATATATCTTTGAGTACATGAAAATATATGTATGTACATTCATTCACCCATGAAAATATAAAAGTATTTACAAATATAATTATTTTTACGTATATATAAATTGAAATAGATACACACTTACATACATATATTACACAAACATATGTGTATATACATAAACATATACATAATTATACATAAAAAAAATTGTATATGATTTAGAATATATACTTTTATACACTTTATGTAGAAATTAAATTTTCTATACCAACATATCAATAACTATATCTAAAAATTACTAATCATGTATACACACACACATATATATATATAAATCAATGAATATGTATACACACACACACACACACACACACACACACACACACACACATATATATATATATATAATGTATTATTTTATAATTATGTACACTCAGTGTAAATATATATAAATAAATATATATATATACATTATTTAAGTTATTTCCCATTCAAAAAAATCCATACATATAAACATATAGAAATTTATATTAATGTGAGTAAATAATAAGTATACATCTATGTGTGAGTGTGAATGTATAAAAATACATACATAAATGCTCATATACTAATACTATTTCATAAATTCATATTACTAAAATTATTTACAAATATACATATATACAACTACACACACACACATATATATATATATGTATATGTACATCCATGGGTCTCTTCATGTATACACATGTATATAAGTATTTATAAATATAATTATTTATAAGTATATATTAATAGAATTATATACATAATTTAATACATATGTCATATAAACATGTGTTTGTCTGTAAACATATATATAATTATACATACAACATAAATTTTAAAGAATTAATTTATATTGTATTTTTTTGTATACACTATATATACTAATTAAGTTATTTATTCTTATATGTATATAAATATATTTTAATTTTTTTTATCACACACATTAAAAATAAATGAATATATATATATATATATTATGTATTTTTACATAATCACGTGAATATAATGTAAATTTTCTACCCAAAAAGACACTAGAAGTGTTATAGGGGAAATTTATATTATATATTTTTTATCAACATAACCGCAAACTGCATATATATACACATAAAAATATAAAAAAAAGAATGAGTGTTTACATTTGTGTATACTTATAAATACATACATACACAATATTTTATTAATATTTTATTAATTACAACTTTTATAAAGATTGTATTGATTATATATCAATATAACTATATACTATATATATATATATAATTATAAAAATGAATGATTGTCTAAATTTGAGTATACTTATAAATACTCACAATAATATTTTATGTATATTTTACTAATTATAAATTATCTACATATAGTATTAATTATACTTCAATATAACTACATATTGTGTGTGTGTGTGTGAAATTATGAAAATGAAGGAGTGTTTACATACATACATGTATGTATGTGATGTATATACCTACTTATAAGTACATACATATATTTATTGACATATGTATGTGAAGTATATACATACATGATTTCATCCAAATATTTTATACATGCATGCTTTCTTACATATATTTAAATATAAGTACATACATACTTACATACATATATAAATATATATTAATAAAAGTATATAAAAAATTATTAAAACAATTATATAAAAATATACATATATAACATTATGTACAATTAAAATTATACACATGAACACATACATACATACACATTATTATACATGCACATATATAAAAACAAAGTAAATCACCCATTGTACAAATAGATGTATGCATGTGTTTATTTAAAAATATGTTAATATGTCTGTGTGTGTGCATGTGTTCATTGGTTTTTATATATGTGTGTGATCAATAATTTTTAAAGGTATATCCAAATATAAGTATTTAAAAAGATATTTTAATAAATTTACAAACATTTATCAAAATATTATTTTATGTACATACATACGCATAAATAAAAACATATATACATGTAAATATTTTTAGTGTAGTTATTTACAATTAAACATTTATATAAGTATACACCATTATAAATAATTATAAGTGTATTTTAAAGTTTATTTGTACAAACATACATAAATCTATATTAATGAATGTACACACATGCATCTAAATATTATCATACATACATACATACATATACATATGATCATACATACATATAAATATCAGTATATACATACATGTATGAGTGCATATATATTAATGTAATTATTTACAAATATAAAAAATTATATGCATAATCTTATATACATGCATATATATATTTTTTTAGGATGAAGGAGTAACTCATATATTAAGACATTGAAGGTCAATTAAAACAAGAGAAAATAGCCAACTGGGGAACAAATCCAACCAGGCATGTGGGTTATTTGAGAGGCCTTGAGTATCTAAATGATGAGCCTCCATATTACCCTCTCTTTTGGTAAAGGAGAAGGAGAAAGTCAAAAAGTGGAGCTGAAGTGACTGGATCTTTGAGACCAGAAGTCCAAAAGTCTAGAGGCCAACCTCCAGAGAAAAGATAGAACATACGATAGTTAGGAAATATGATTCCAAAGTGATGGGCTCTAACCCTTTCTCTAAAATTACATGGCTAGAACAATTGCTTTCACTTCCGCAACTATGGGTAAGAGAGACTCCAAGAAATAAGAATGAAAAGCCACAAAAATCATCCCAGGAGAGTCTCAGAGGATGGAACCAAAACCCGCAATGCCTTTGTATAAAGGTGATGTGTCAACATTAATTTCAAAAGAGCTAAAAATTGGTGGGTTCTAGGAAAAGGTATTATCCTTGATTAGAGGTTCATCAAATATATGATCATTTTGGTTCCATGTTGATAACTAGTGGGATACATTCTCGACCCAGAAGGTGCATGGATTGGAGACCTGGTTAAATAAAATGTTGTTTCTCCTCACCCAAATTATCTATTCCACTGTGCAATGGGAATCCAGGTCCTTGGAAATGATGTGTGAAAATTTTTTTGCAAGAAGAGTCAAGAGATTGAGATCTATTTCTAGGAGGTTGTTAGCATGAGAGTTGAAGGTGTTCCAAATGTTCCTTGCTCTAGGGCAGTGGGAAATGTCATGCATGGGAGATTCAATAATGGACACACAAATAGAAAATGTTGGGTTTTCTAATGTGTGGAAAGAAGAAATGAACCCCAGAGAAGGAAGGATCTCGGTGCATACTTGACATTAGAAATAGTGAGATTTATGGGGGAATTTGTAGGCACTAGATAGATTTCCAAAGAGCCTCTACCTCTAGAGTCAGAGCAGTTGTACCAAGAGAATACCCATATTTAATAGTATAAGTACCAGAGTTTTCTCTACTCCCTCCTAAATGATCAGGAACCAAATATCTCATGACCAGGATACCAAGAACAATTTCTTATACCTCTCATTGAACCAGGAGGATATTTTCTCAAGGAACCATCTATTTCCTTCCCCATTAAAAAGGGAGATAACCTTAGCATCTTCCAGAACAACAGGGGTGGGGGAAGTTTCTTTACACCCATATCCATCAACCCGACATGTGTCCTTCCAAATATAAGCAAAGGATCCCTTTCCAATTCTTCAATAAAGTTCCCTCAGGAGGGTCACACATGATCCCCACATGCCATACTGGAGGAAAGTGGGGTGGGGGCCTAATGGGGCGCTGCAAAAATCAGTATAAGGGAAGTATTTGGACTTTATAACCTTCATGAAAAGATAATGAGGTAGTTTAATGAACCATAATACTTGTTTGGAAATAATTTCTTCATTGAGTAGGTTTAAGTCCCGGAACCCTATTCCCCCACGAGGTTGGGTTTGTAGAGTTTATCCAAAGAAATCTAGTGATCCATGTGTTTTCCTTCATTGAGACCCCACCAAAAATTGGCAAAATGTGAGTGGATCCAATCAAAGATGAATCAATGGATCTTGAAGAGCATCATAAAATAATAGGGGATGGATTGGGTGACTAAATTATTGAAAATTTATTTGCCTCATTTGTAGACTCTTTTGTTACTATATCCTTGAATTTTTTTTATCCACCCTCTCCAAGATAATAGAGAAGACTTAATTTTTGGAGTGACCAAATAACATATGAATACCAAGGTACTTGTGTTGTTTATCAACCATTTGGAATCCAAATTTCTATTGGATCTCAGCCTGTCATGACCCGTCCCAGTGGAGCCCAAGCCGTAACTCCCCAAGCCTACCTCCAATAGGCCAGGGGCTGGTGACTAGCACCGAGTAGGCATATCACTAACATGGGAGGCATTGCCTATAAACCTGTACACATGCACACACATCTCCAAGCCCACAAATCTGAAAAGTAAAAACTAATAAAAATGGAAATTCATGCATACACTAAAATCCCAACCAATAGAGTACGACATGAAAGTAAAGTACAGTAAGTGTAAATCCCTGGGCCAAAAGTAAAATCCCACCAAAAGAAAGTCTGTAACAAAGTCCAAATTGTAAGGAAGGGTACTGGGACTGCAATCTGTAGCCATAGGAACACACCTCTTCATGTCTGATCTCACTGAGAACCTTCCAGTTCTGGTCCACCTAGAATCCTATCAAAGGCTCACTCATCTGCACAAGACACGACACGTGCGGGAAAAGCCCATGCATGGGTGAGTATAACAATACCTGGTAGGACACACCGAAACCACAAAGAAAATAAAAAAAGGGAAATACCACAAACGAAAGATACAGTCAGCTCCACACAGTATATGTCTATAGAACATATAACAAGAATATCCAGATATACTCATACATGATCGACTATCGCGATACCCCCACTAAGATCCATCTCAATGATTTTCACTAAGCACATAACAAGGAGAAAACACTCCTAGTTCTGAAGAGAGAGATATGAAGTACTCGTTCCGGGAGAACACACTCCACAAGTACTTGGGAACATGATGCTCATATGAGGATCACAACCAATATCCATGGGGTGATTCCAACAACTCATTATGAACTAACCCGCTAAACATAGGATCGGCGCCCGGGTAAAGTTGGTCACGTCGATACCAATAACTCTACCTAGGGTACCAGGAATGAATAGAGGATCCAGCTCCAAGTCTCATAGAGGGGATTCCAACAACTCTATCCAGGAAGTCTTGCTGAAGGGATCATACTCCTGTATGTAGGAAATGATACTAAAAACCTTCAGGAGAAAGACAAAGGGAACGAACCCTAAGGAAACTAGTCCATGTCACAGAAGGCAACTGGCTCAAGCCATGTAAAACAGGTTACACGGTGTGTAGTGTGGTTACAAGTCGTGTTCCTTGACCTCGGGTACTGCCTGTGTAATGGCTCGTGTCATCCATCCAAGATATGTAAAACTCAACTACACGGCGTGTAATAGGGTTACACATTGTGTTCCTCGACTCTGGGTACTGCCCGTGTAAACGGCAGATGTCAGAAGTCGAATTCGTGTAGGAAAGCATATACACGGCGTGTAAGTCAATTCACATGCCATGTCCTATCAACTGGAAAACACCAGTGCACCCTGGACGTTTACCCGTACACAGTGTCGGTCTGTGTTTCCTGCCCGTGTACCAGTACACAAGGTATCCCGTGTATCTGGTCGGGTCTGGCCGGGGAAGGGTATACACGCCGTGTCCTTGGCTGTGTACCCAACCCGTTTCCGTGTGCTCCCGGAGGACACGGAAGGTGGCCCACCGACGAACACACGCTGTGTAGCCCATACTACACGTCGTGTAGTCAGGAAAATTCCAGAACGTCGTCTTCTTCCTCGCACTTCGGCCGATCTTCGGATTCTCGATCTCTTTCCTATTCGTCCCGATGCTTTAGGGCTTGGTTTGTCCCATCATAAGAACACCGAATAGGGTGTTTTCGGTCCTTTGATCGGGTCATAAACTTCCCACGACCCATCCGAAGAAAAAAACCCAAAAACAGATATCTCCCGATCCGCTTCGAATCGTCCGTCGAAACCGTCGTCACAGCTCCGTACCACAATTCCAAGGTTGGATCTACAATCTTGGATCTTTAAACCGTAGATCGAAGGCATAATTGATTTTTGTTCTTATCCCATGAAGAATGTGTAGAATTCACATGAAGAACACGAGAATTTGGGGAGAAAAAACATAACAAATCGAGAGGGATGAACCTCGATTGATGTTCATGTCGATCTTGGTTCTTCACCGTTAGAAGGTTGAACGAAACCAAAATAACTCAAGAATCAAAATCCCCAAAATCCCCGCAAAATCCCATCCTGCAAATATGACTGATCCGCGGGCTAATCTATTTGTGTATTAGTCCACGTTCATCATAGGAATCAAGAACGGGAATGAAATCACAAAGAGATCAAACTCCCTACCTGGATTCGCGGCGTTCATTAGCGAAGATCGGGTCGTCACGTCATCGTCGTCGGTGAAGCTCGTCAAGAACATCGTCGCCATGTTGGGAGGTTTTCTCTAGAGATTTCTAGAGCCTCCAGAAGAAATTTAGGGTTATGGGAATTGTAACCCTGATCCTCTGCAAAATATCTATTTAAAAAGTTAAATTATTTCTTTGCAGCAAGGATTTAACAAAATATTTTAATTAAATATTTTATTACGGTTACGTCCAAAAACTGGATTTCACCACTGACCTGTGCCAGCCGATGTTAGGTCTCTCCTAGGGTAAACCCACTGCTCTGGCCACAATGGTGACCTTGGATTTCCGATCCGAGTATCCGTTCAGGAGTTATTCTACTTTTTCAGGAAAACCATATGTGGGCATAATTTAATTATTTAATTAAATTCAAAATTTTGTTCCGGGATCACCGGGCCTCAGAACTGCACACCTTCTCAAAGCCTGGTCTTGAAATAATTCCCACATAATATTAAAATAAGACATGGAAAAAATTCCGGGACATTACATCACACCCACCTTAGGGATTTTACGTCCTCGAAAATCCAAAACAAAGGCTACTCAAAAAGATGTAGGTACTACTCACGAATCTGAGACTCCCACTCTCACGTGCTCTCCTGGAGATTCCTGTGCTGCCACTGGACACGTACCAAGGGAATAGCTCGCCCACTAATGATCTTCTCCTGCCGATCCTCGATCTCTACTGGGTACTTAGAAAAGATCGCTCCATCATCGATGTCCAGCTCGCCCTAGTCAATAACGTGCGATGGATCATGCACGTACTTCCGAAGCTGCGATACATGGAAGAGGTCATGTACCCGTTCCATCTGAGGAGGTAGAGCCAAGCGGTACGCCACCTCTCCAACTCTACTCAGAATCTGAAAAGGGCCGATTATCCTCGGAGATAGCTTGTTGCCTCAGCCAAATCTCTGCAATCCCCGTTGAGGTGAGACCTGAAGGAACACATGGTCTCCCTCTTCGAACTCCAAAGGCCTCCATCTCCTGTCGAAATAAGACATCTGCCGACTCTGTGCAGTCTTCATCTACTCCTGGATGACTTGCACCTTCTCCGTAGTAGGTCACACCATCTCTGGGCCCATGAGTGCTGACTCGCCTGGGTCAGTCCAGCAAAGTGGTGACCTGCAAGGTCACCCGTACAAATCCTGGAATGGTGTCATACCAATAGTGGAAAGATAAATGTTGTTATAAGAAAATTCCACCATTTGTATATGATCCTCCCAGCTACGACCGAAGTCAAGTATGCAAGCTCGTAGAATATCCTCCAGAACCTAGATGGTTCGCTCCATCTGACCATCAGTCTGAGGATGAAACACTATGCTCAAGTGTAACTAAGTCCCAAAAGCTTCATGTAATCCCTTTCACAACCGCGATGTGAAACAAGCATCACGATATTAGACGATAATGGATGGAACTCCATCAAGTCGAACTATCTTTTGCACATAGAGGCGTCCCAAGCTCTCTACCGAACTCTTCTCCAGTATGGCTAGGACATGGGACGACTTGGTGAGTCGATCAACGATCACCCTGATGGAATCGTGTCCCCTGGAAGTACGTGGTAAACCCGTCATGAAGTCCATGGATATCCCGTCCCACATCCACTCTGGAAGCTCAAGGGGCTGAGCCAAACCTGCTGGCACCTGGTGCTCATCCTTTATTTGCTGACAAGTAAGGCACCGAGAAACAAACTCTGCCACACTCTTCTTCATTCCTAGCCACCAAAACTGACATCGGAGGTCCTAGTACATCTTTTCCACGCCTGGATGCACTGCCAAAGGAGATGTATGCACCTCCCTCAGAACCTCCTCCCGCAACGTCACTGGTATTATTGTGCGTCCTTCGAAAATAACAACATGCTCCCCACCTTTTGAAAATACATCAGCAGCATCACCTGTGGATATCTGAGCACGTAGACTCTCACAGCTAGCATCCTCATGTTGTGCTTCCCTGACTCACTATAAGAGTGGAGGGGAAACAACCATCGACTGAAGGTAAGCTCCATCATCTCTATCCACAAAGGATAACTGTAAAGAGGCCAACTGTCTCGTTGCCTCATCTAGCAACTACAAACTGGATTTTCTGCTAAGATCATTTCCCACAAAGTTCCCCTTCCCAGGATTATAAATGATCTCAAAGTCGTAATCATGTAGGAGATCAAGACACTGTATCTATATCAAATTCAGATCCTTCTACAAAAAGATATATCTGAGACTCTTTTGATCAGAGTAGATAATAAACCGCTCGCCCATCAGGTAGTGTCGCCGCATCTTCAACGCGCAGACTACTATTGACAACTCAAGATCATGGGTCGTGTAGTTCTGTTCATGTGGCCTCAACTGACGTGAGCCATAGGCAATCACTACTTGCCTCTACATCAGAACACAACCAAGCCTGGTTCCTGACGCGTCCAAAAACACTACGTACTCGACACCCTCTATAAGGCCCCAGCCTTAAACCTTACTTAATCTTGATTTATTACAAGATTACACATTGAGGATCTTTTCAGGTTTAGAGTTTTAGAGAATTAGATCATGAAACTTGCATTACATTCCACATTTAAACAAAGTGGTTACATAAAAGACAGTATTCATTCTTCCTATCAACGGAAACATATTTAAAATAAAACATGGATTCTTTCTTGACACATCCTTGACACTATCATCACATCATGTACCTTTCCCTTGACCTGTGAAAAACATTTCAAAAACTTGGGATGAGCATAAAAAGCTCAGTAAGGGTTATAAAAATATGAAAAGGAAACATGAGTACATGTATACATAAGAATGAAATCATACTTTACCCATAAAACATAGGCATATCAAATCATGAATAAATCATATAAAACATAAGACATAAAGGTAACTTGAGGCATTCATAACATTCTTACGTAGGGAGTAACCATCTTGGTTACGTTTGGAATACCCATCACGGTATATTCCCTAAATCTATTCGGAGAAACCTTAGCCTTTCACTCCTTCGCGTTACCCAATGCATTGGAGAGCTATATCGGGCTCACCCGCCCTTAGTTTATCACGGAACCACCCGTTCTTCATAACAATGCCCAAGAACCATAACATAATCGTATCACATAAAACATGAATAAAGGAAACATAACATTTCCACATTTCAATCACAATATAACATTTTAGGATATTGAAATAATGAATCCATTCAAAAAGAAACCATTTCCAAAACCATTTAAAACATTTAATAAATATATTTTTGAATCAAAGTGTCCCATACCACCTTGAAGCTTTTAACATTTTAAACCATTAATATCCATATAAATAAATCCTTAAAACCATTTTGAAAACATGGATATTAATAAGAACAAATAATCAAAACATTTAAAATGATATTTTGGTTAAAGGGGTTTTAACAAAATTAGAGACACTTGAATACAATAATCGAGGAATAACATTTAGTCATAACTTTATAATATCATGAGAATAAAAGGATTCATGATATAATACTCCAAAGGACATTATATACACCATATAAGAGTGAATTGGTTCATAACAATAATGAACCCTCAATAGAAATGTCAAATGTGATGAAATCCCTTATAAAGAAGGTATCCTTAAATTAAGGACAAATCAATCTCAAAAATATGTGTGACAAATATAAATACACCCAATATAAGTGGATATTAAGTGTAAAACAATAAAAGGTCATTCACACATATTCAATGGATGACATATTCAATGACTACATGTTGAACCCAAAGAAAATCGAAATTGGGTTAAAAAGTTCCCTTGACAGCCTAACGACATCACATCAAAATGAGTTGATGAGAGATAAAAAGTGTATCTCATCACTTGGAAATAAAATTTACATCAATAAGGATATATGAGAACATATCCCAACATAACAATATGTAAATTAAAAGACCCAACAAAAGAAGTCTTTTAAAAAAAGAGGAGGGTGAAAGGTTCCCTTACCAACTTGGGTATCTTTCAAAACATACACCCCATGAAAGAAGAACAATAGATCATTGATGTAAATACTCATAAACGAAAGTATATTACACAAAGAGTATAATAATGGGCAGTACATACACCACTCAATGGAAGTTGTGGCAAATGTAGCATAAATCTCACGGGAATAAAAGTGAGATGAAAAATCCCTTACGAAAACTCGGCAGCCTAACGACGCCACATAAAACTTCTGAATATGGATTGATGAGATCAAATAGTGTATCCCATCATATTACAATAGAATTTACAGCAAGTGGAATATAAAAGAAAATCCCCCAACATTGCAAGAAGGAGTTTAAAAGAAGTGACATAAAGGAGAGTACTTAAAAAGAAAGAGAGAGGTTAGATCTCTTACGAAAGTTCGGCAGCCTAACGGCGCCACTCAAAACTTCCAAAATGGATTGATGAGAGAGAATAGGGTCTCTAATCACATGAACATAAAAATTACAGTAAATTTAATATAAAATATCATCCCAATAACAAGAAATATGAGCTTTAAAAGGAATGACATAAAAGAGTGTACTTAAAAAGAAAGAGAGGTGTAGGATCCCTTACCTCGGGTCTGACTTGACTCGATCATTCTTTAATCTCCTGAATAATAAACTTGAGTTAATTTCTACTTCCTTAAGAACCTTTTTCACGTTCATTATTCCTTTTATATCACTTATTACCATGTCATAAACTTTATGTAATCATTTAAGTTAATAATATTTGTTTTTCCGATATTTGGTTCTTAAGTCGAAAGTGGACTTCTTACAATTACATGTTGTTCGTGTGGACAAATGTTTATTATATCCAGAATTGTATTCATTATGTAGATATCATATATTTCATATATATATCCAGTACATGAATGCATTTATAACATTACATAACCATTTAGAGGTAAGAAATGAAATGCACCGTTCATGGAGACGGTAAGCCGTACGTACGCATGAACGCTACTTTCCTTTCTATTTCGTATTTTATAGAATGGAATAATAATGATATAAAGGTATATTATAATTCCAGTATAATATAATATATAATATCATAGTTCCATCCTTTATACATCCCACATATGGTATTTAACGAATCAAATCACTTTGAGGGGGCGGTAGTCCGCACTTCCTAAAATGAAGATATCGCGTATACCCATAATGGAAGCCATAAAGGTAAGACACAAATGAAAAATACAGAAGCATAAATAAAACATAAACATATTATATATCATATATAAAAATAGTGACATCATAATGGCCACCTTTGAAGGTGTTAAATGAGTATTGAACAATCATCGTTTCGGGAGGCAGAATTTCACCATCCACGGAAACCGTTTGTTCATTAACCATTTGATGTAGTTGTGTGAGAGTGTAGCTCGAATAAATCTTATAAAAACATCCTAGTATATTGAAGATACTGTTGTGGTTACAAAATAAGTAAATAAAAAGAGTTTAGGGGGTTGGAGAAGCAAAATAAAACAAATGAACATGAGAGAATGAATTACCTTTAAAAGTGTAACTCCTTTTGATTTGAGCCTAAAGGCTTCCTTTAAAAGGATTATGCCCAAAGGGAATCCTCTAGGATTAGGAGAGGGATGTGGAGAGAGTAAATGGGCAGGGTTTGGCCGAGCCAAAGGCTTGAGGAGTGTGTTAAATGAGGTAGAGGTGGGGGCCTTTTATAAGAGGAGAGGAGGGGCTCTTTTGGAAAGTAAAGAAATATTACTTTATTTGAAAATGTGTTTCGGTTTCAAAAGGTCCCACATTGATATAATTCGTGGATAAGGTGATAAGGCTTCTAAATCCACCCATCCAATAAGTTTTGGACATGTGTAGTTCATATATTTTACATTATCTTTCCATTTTATATAAATCGTCAAATAATGATGTCATCGCTGCATCATTATTATGTCATAAATAATTTAATTTATTTAATGTCTAAAAATTATATAAAAAAAACTATGATGTAGGAAATCTTTTTATCTTTCCAATTAATATTTATAATCAAAAATATGACTTGTATAACCCCACTTAAAAATTGTTTTAGTAAAACATATCATGTTTGTGTCAATTTTACTTTTACATTAAATAAAATGTTATTTATGTCATTTCCCAACCAAAGTGGATCCATGGGGTCCCCAAGATGACCCATGGCTTGTCTTGGTCGGCAATGATACAACCAATGATGGTAAGACATGTTTCAAGCTCATCTCATTTTATTAAAGCATTATTTTTACCTTAAACTACACTAATTACCACTAATCGCGATTAAAAACTTAATAAGTTACTATTCACCAAAAAATTATTTTTATCCCATTGAACCACATTTTACTTCTTAAGGACAACCATGTATGTCGGATTTTTGAAATTCAAAACACATAAGTGGTAAAATTTCATTTAAACGAAAAATCAGCTTTTATAAGTACCACTTAGTGGTTTCACTATTCATCAAAAATTGAAGTTTTTCAGAAAAATCCCAAAAATTCACCCTAAGCTATATTTGATATTCCGAATTCAAAAATGAAGTCCGTTTTACAAAATTCAAAACATATTAGTCACATTAATTAATTTAATAATTAATTCCCGTTGTCAGAGCAAATAGCGTATTTTTATGAAACAATAAGTATCAAAAGATTGACACTAGTTTAAGTCTGATTTCAAAGTGAAATTAATTCCAACGACCACTATTGGATTTAATGGTAAAAATATTTTCTAATTTCACTTTAAAACCAATTCAAAAGATAATCTAATCATATAAATAAATTAGATTAAAAAGAGGTTTTGAATTAAAATACAACATTTTACACTATTCATTAAAAAAATGAACTTTATCGGGAAGATACCAAAAATTTACACAAAGTAAATTTTGATGTCCCGATTCTTAAGAAGAGATTTATTTGGTCCAATAGAATTTATAAGAGTGAACAAAACTATATTTAATGATGGTTCGCCATCAAAAGGCGATAAGTGAACCTTTAGTGAAAACTAGGGCATATATGCCTAAAATTGAATTCTTTCCGTATTTTAAGCCTCTATCCTTTATTGGATAAATGTAAAAACATTTAAAAACATATATAATCATATTTTAGTTATTTATGTCCATTCCTGCCAATACAACGGCTACATGTTAACTATCAATTAAAATAATATTATTTTATTATTAGAGTGCAACGTAAGATTCCCAAAAACTCATTGTTGCGTGTTGGGTATGCCATCGGGCATAGCGTCCCCTTTAAAGTCATATTAATATTTTATTCACAAATTTGGATAAATATGAAAATGTCATATTCTTTATTTACCTAGGGTGTTACATCCTTCCCCTCTTTTGGGAATTGCGTCCTCGCAATTTTAAAATTGCGCTTGGAAACATCCTTGAAAGTCCCACATCGGAACAAAAGTCGGTAAAACAAACACTTTAAAATAAAGGAAGATAAGTACAAAGGTCACCCGAGTTAACCCATACTAGGACTCCATGTAGGAAAACATGTACATGGAGGAGAAAACATAGGGTCATGTTCTGATGGAGAGTGATAGAAAACATGTTTAGGAGAAAGTTAACAATGAGAAAATCACAAACTTGTGATGGGTTAAACGGTGTTGGGTTCCCCAGTAGGAAAAGTTAAGAGACAACATTTTTGTTTTAAGTTACTTTTTATTGAGTAATTTATTCATAAGGAAACATAATCACTTATCATGTTGACTTTCATCTTTTACTAGATTCCTTAATCAAACTCATATTTTTTCCAAAAGACGAGTATTTAGGGAGACTTGTTCGCATTAAGAGTACTATAATCAACTTCTAGAGAATCACCTAATCCACAAAATAGAACTATATACTTCCCATTTATTTAGGCTTTAACCAAAACCAAAACAAAAAAGGTTAGTACAAGATCAGATAATCCAGAAAAGGATAACCCTTTATAAAAAGAAAATCTATTCTTAACCTCCAAAAGTTGTCCAACAAAACCCAAAGTTAAACGAGGACCATTCTATAATCAATTTGTCCATAAAATTCTTCAAAGTAAACTAAAATATGATTGAAACCCAAATATTTGAAGGATTTAGTCACATAGTCTTCCAAGTTAAATCGTAACATTTATCTCCAAACAACATCAGTTTCTCCTAAAGTCTCATATTGAAAAGTAATTAACCTAATCACATATCCTCTATGATAGGTTAATCATTTTCATAAATAACCCAAAATCAACTTACTCTTAATTCATAAAATCATATAACTAAAAAGAATCAGTCAAACTAACCAGGGACTTCACCTAGTCCAGTGGTAGGTGATAAATACCAGTCGCACATTGGTTGTGGGTTCGATTCCCGCAGCTTTGTCCGACGCGACGGGATGTCACACGGTCTACGTGTTGTCCTTTTTCCAAAACTATATAATTCTTAAAACATTCCCCAAAATGAGATAAAATCTTCAAGAATAATCATAACATATTTTAACCTCAAGTTTATCTCATGCCCTTCATTTTCCATCATATCATAGAGTAACCCATAATTACCTAAAAAGTAAGGATCATATAAACCCTAATGGTTACCTTAATAATTATTACATGAATTTCCACATCGAGTTGGCCATATCGTACATGATACATTAGAGAACTCACCAAGGTTGAAGTGGTTGATCATGACTCCTTGATATTTGGTTTAGAACAACCACAAGTTTCCTCATTGAATCCTCCATTTTATATAGTATCTTAAACAGAGAACCACCACAGTTTCCTTCAAACCTGTTGTCTCTTTGGTGCCTGCTAGATCCATCCATTCACTAAAAATAGAAATGTCAGTGTGAGTATATCAACAAAACCATCATGTACTAATGAGGAAGGTAAACACTAAGATACACTTACTCATTCACTTTTTCTAAAACTAGGACTCTTTCTGAAATCCTAACCATTATGGTAATGTCACTTATGCTTAAAGAATACCCTAACCTCTAAAGTTGTCTAAACCGACCTTTGATACCAACTATAAGGCCCCAGCCTTAAACCTTACTTAATCTTGATTTATTACAAGATTACACATTGAGGATCTTTTCAGGTTTAGAGTTTTAGAGAATTAGATCATGAAACTTGCATTACATTCCACATTTAAACAAAGTGGTTACATAAAAGACAGTATTCATTCTTCCTATCAACGGAAACATATTTAAAATAAAACATGGATTCTTTCTTGACACATCCTTGACACTATCATCACATCATGTACCTTTCCCTTGACCTATGAAAAACATTTCAAAAACTTGGGATGAGCATAAAAACTGAGTTATAAAAATATGAAAAGGAAACATGAGTACATGTATACATAAGAATGAAATCATACTTTACCCATAAAACATAGGCATATCAAATCATGAATAAATCATATAAAACATAAGATATAAAGGTAACTTGAGGCATTCATAACATTCTTACGTAGGGAGTAACCCTCTTGGTTACGTTTGGAACACCCATCACAGTATATTCCCTAAATCTCTTCGGAGGAACCTTAACGTTTCACTCCTTCGCGTTACCCAATGCATTGGAGAGCTATATCGGGCTCACCCGCCCTTAGTTTATCACGGAACCACCCGTTCTTCATAACAATGCCCAAGAACCATAACATAATCGTATCACATAAAACATGAATAAAGGAAACATAACATTTCCACATTTCAATCACAATATAACATTTTAGGATATTGAAATAATGAATCCATTCAAAAAGAAACCATTTCCAAAACCATTTAAAACATTTAATAAAGATATTTTTGAATCAAAGTGTCCCATACCCCCTTGAAGCTTTTAACATTTTAAACCATTAATATCCATATAAATAAATCCTTAAAACCATTTTGAAAACATGGATATTAATAAGAACAAATAATCAAAACATTTAAAACGATATTTTGGTTAAAGGGGTTTTACCAAAATTAGAGACACTTGAATACAATAATTGAGGAATAAAATTTAGTCAGAACTTTATAATATCATGGGAATAAAAGGATTCATGATATAATACTCCAAAGGACAGTATATACACCATATAAGAGTGAATTGGTGCATAACAATAATGAACCCTCAATAGAAATGTCAAATGTGATGAAATCCCTTATAAAGAAGGTATCCTTAAATTAAGGACAAATCAATCTCAAAAATATGTGTGACAAATATAAATACACCCAATATAAGTGGATATTAAGTGTAAAACAATAAAAGGTCATTCACACATATTCAATGGATGACATATTCAATGACTACATGTTGAACCCAAAGAAAATCGAAATTGGGTTAAAAAGTTCCCTGGACAGCCTAACGACATCACATCAAAATGAGTTGATGAGAGATAAAAAGTGTATCTCATCACTTGGAAATAAAATTTACATCAATAAGGATATATGAGAACATATCCCAACATAACAATATGTAAATTAAAAGACCCAACAAAAGAAGTCTTTTAAAAAAATAGGAGGGTGAAAGGTTCCCTTACCAACTTGGGAATCTTTCAAAACATACACCCCATGAAAGAAGAACAATAGATCATTGATGTAAATACTCATAAACGAAAGTATATTACACAAAGAGTAGAATAATGGGATGTACATACACCACTAAATGGAATTTGTGGCAAATGTAGCATAAATCTCACGGGAATAAAAGTGAGATGAAAAATCCCTTACGAAAACTCGGCAGCCTAACGGCGCCACATAAAACTTCCGAATATGGATTGATGAGATCAAATAGAGTATCCCATCATATTACAATAGAATTTACAGAAAGTGGAATATAAAAGAAAATCCCCCAACATTGCAAGGAGGAGTTTAAAAGAAGTGACATAAAGGAGAGTACTTAAAAAGAAAGAGAGAGGTTAGATCTCTTACGAAAGTTCGGCAGCCTAACGGCGCCACTCAAAACTTCCAAAATGGATTGATGAGAGAGAATAGGGTCTCTCATCACATGAACATAAAAATTACAGTAAATTTAATATAAAATATCATCCCAATAACAAGAAAGATGATCTTTAAAAGGAATGACATAAAAGAGTGTACTTAAAAAGAAAGAGAGGTGTAGGATCCCTTACCTCAGGTCTGACTTGACTCGATCATTCTTTAATCTCCTGAATAATAAACTTGAGTTAATTTCTACTTCCTTAAGAACCTTTTTCAAGTTCATTATTCCTTTTATATCACTTATTACCATGTCATAAACTTTATTTAATCATTTAAGTTAATAATATTTGTTTTGCCGATATTTGGTTCTTAAGTCGAAAGTGGACTTCTTACAATTACATGTTGTTCGTGTGGCCAAATGTTTATTATATCCAGAATTGTATTAATTATGTAGATATCATATATTTCATATATATATCCAGTACATTAATGCATTTATAACATTACATAACCATTTAGAGGTAAGAAATGAAATGCACCGTTCATGGGGACGGTAAGCCGTACGTACGCATGAACGCTACTTTCATTTCTATTTCGTATTTTATAGAATGGAATAATAATGATATAAAGTTATATTATAATTACAGTATAATATCATATATAATATCATAGTTCCATCCTTTATACGTCCCACATATGGTATTTAACGAATCAAATCACTTTGAGGGGGCGGTAGTCCGCACTTCCTAAAATGAAGATATCGCGTATACCCATAATGGAAGACATAAAGGTAAGACACAAATGAAAAATACAGAAGCATAAATAAAACATAAACATATTATATATCATATATAAAAATAGTGAAATCATAATGGCCACCTTTTAAGGTGTTAAATGAGTATTGAACAATCATCGTTTCGGGAGGCAGAATTTCACCATCCACGAAAACCGTATGTTCATTAACCATTTGATGTAGTTGTGTGAGAGTGTAGCTCGAATAAATCTTATAACAACATCCTAGTATATTGAAGATACTGTTTTGGTTACAAAATAAGTAAATAAAAAGAGTTTAGGGGGTTGGAGAAGCAAAATAAAACAAATGAACATGAGAGAATGAATTACCTTTAAAAGTGTAACTCCTTTTGATTTGAGACTAAAGGCTTCCTTTGAAAGGATTCTTCCCAAAGGGAATCCTCTAGGATGAGGAGAGGAATGTGGAGAGAGTAAATGGTCAGGGGTTGGCCGAGCCAAAGGCTTGAGGAGTGTGTTAAATGAGGTAGAGGTGGGGGCCTTTTATAAGAGGAGAGGAGGGGCTCTTTTGGAAAGTAAAGAAATATTACTTTATTTGAAAATGTGTTTCGGTTTCAAAAGGTCCCACATTGATATAATTCGTTGATAAGGTGATAAGGCTTAGAAATCCACCCATCCAATAAGTTTTGGACATGTTTAGTTCATATATTTTACATTATCTTTTCATTTTATTTAAATCGTCAAATAATGATGTCATTGCTACATCATTATTATGTCATAAATAATTTAATTTATTTAATGTCTAAAAATTATATAAAAAAAACTATGATGTAGGAAATCGTTTTAGATTTCCAATGAATATTTATAATCAAAAATATGACTTGTATAACCCCACTTAAAAATTGTTTTAGTAAAACATATCATGTTTGTGTCAATTTTACTTTTACATTAAATAAAATGTTATTTATGTCATTTCCCAACCAAAGTGGATCCATGGGGTCCCCAAGATGACCCATGGCTTGTCTTGGTCGGCCATGATACAACCAATGAGGGTAAGATATGTGTCAAGCTCATCTCATTTTATTAAAGCATTATTTTTACCTTAAACTACACTAATTACCACTAATCGCGATTAAAAACTTAATAAGTCACTATTCACCAAAAAATTATTTTTATCCCATTGAACCACATTTTACTTCTTAAGGACAACCATTTATGTCGGATTTTTGAAATTCAAAACACATAAGTGGTAAAATTTCATTTAAACGAAAAATCAGCTTTTATAAGTACCACTTAGTGGTTTCACTATTCATCAAAAATTGAAGTTTTTCAGAAAAATCCCAAAAATTCACCCTAAGCTATATTTGATATTCCGAATTCAAAAATGAAGTACGTTTTACAAAATTCAAAACATATTAGTCACATTAATTAATTTAATAATTAATTCCCGCTGTCAGAGAAAATAGCGTATTTTTATGAAACAATAAGTATCAAAAGATTGACACTAGTTTAAGTCCGATTTCAAAGTGAAATTAATTCCAACGGACACTATTGGATTTAATGGTAAAAATATTTTCTAATTTCACTTTAAAAACAATTCAAAAGATAATCTAATCATATAAATAAATTAGATTAAAAAGAGGTTTTGAATTAAAATACAACATTTTACACTATTCATTAAAAAATGAACTTTATCGGGAAGATACCAAAAATTTACACAAAGTAAATTTTGATGTCCCGATTCTTAAGAAGAGCTTTATTTGGTCCAATAGAATTTATAAGAGTGAACAAAACTATATTTAATGATGGTTCTCCATCAAAAGGCGATAAGTGAACCTTTAGTGAAAACTAGGGCATATATGCCTAAAATTGAATTCTTTCCGTATTTTAAGCCTCTATCCTTTATTGGATAAATGTAAAAACATTTAAAAACATATATAATCAAATTTTAGTTATTTATGTCCATTCCTGCCAATACAATGGCTACATGTTAACTATCATTTAAAATAATATTATTTTATTATTAGAGTGCAACGTAAGATTCCCAAAAACTCGTTGTTGCGTGTTGGGTATGCCATCGGGAATAGCGTCCCCTTTAAAGTCATATTAATATTTTATTCACAAATATGGATAAATATGAAAATGTCATATTCTTTATTTACCTAGGGTGTTACACCCTCCTCCGGTAATCTCAAGATCAGGGTGATCGTCAGACTCTGTCTCAACTGCTGAAAAGCTTGCTAGCATCTCTCGGTCCACATGAAAGGCTACCCATTTCGGGTCAAAGCTATCATGGGTGATGAAATCCGGGAGAAATTGAGAATGAATCTCCGATAGTAGCTTACCGATCCAAGGAAACTTTGCACCTCTGTCACGTTCCGGGGTGGCTTCTATGCTAGCACTGCCTCTACTTTGGCTGGGTCCACTGCTACACCATCTACTGAGATAACGTGTCCCATAAAGTGGACCTCCTGTATCTAGAACTGACACTTCGAGAGTTTCTCGTACAACTGGTGCTCTCAGAGTGTGTCCAGAATAATCCTTAGGTGCCTCACGTGCTCCTCCTCGGACGCAGAGTACACAAGGATATCATCTATGAAGACCACCATGAACCGATATAGATAGGGCTGAAAGATCCAGTTGATGAGTCCCATAAACATTTCCATAGAGTTATTCATGCCTAAGGGCATCACCATGTACTCATAGTGACCGTAGCGACATATGAAAGTTTTCTTCGGTATATCCTCATCCCGTACTCGCAACTGGTGATAGACTGATCGTAGGTCAACCTTCGAGAACCATCGCGCCCCTCTTAACTGGTCGAAGAGGTCATCGATCCTCGGTAGTGGATACCGGTTCTTCACGGTCACTTGATTCAAGCGCCGGTAATCCACACACAGCCTCAAGATCCCGTTTTCCTTTTTGGAAAACAACACAGGGGCCACCCAGGGTGAAACACTGGGTCTCACAAAGCCCTTCCTCTGCAAGTCTTCCAACTGCACCCTCAGCTCACAAAGCTCTGCAGGCGCCATCTGATATGCTGATGCTGATATTGGTGTCGTCCCGGGTTGCAACTCAGTGCATAAATCTATATCCCAATGAGGAGGTAGTCCAGGGACATCCTCCGAAAAGACTTCCTCATACTTAGTCACTACTGCTGGAAATTGGAAACTCGTAACATCTGCTACGCCAAGGGCTAGGCTATCCAACTGATGTGAAATCGCCCGTACCTTCCTCTGTATGAGTCCATCCTACGCTGCCTGGGTCTCCTTTTCACCAACGAAGGAGAACCTCGTTCCATCACTGCGGACACACCGCACCCTTCACCTAAAAAAGTAAACCTGGGCATGAACTGTGGATAGCCAATCCATACAAAGAATGACATCGTAAGGCCTCGACGCTACCACAAAGAGGTTCCAACCGAAACTCTCACCTCCAAGGGTCAGGTCACACTGTCTGCAAAGGTGTCTGGTCTCTGAATCTTCTCCAGTCGGTGTTTCTAATCGTAAGGGTCAAGTCAACTGCTCAACTGGAATCTCAAGGTCTCGAACAAGATAAGAATCCAGAAAAGAATGTCCCACACCTATGTCTATCAGCACGACAACCAATGTAGAAAATACATAGATTGTAATTCTAATAATTCTGGGAGTACCTGGGTCATAAGACTCTACTGCCTGCAGCTGTCCCTGCCTTTTTCCACCAGCTCCCTGAGCCTGGGGTGGACCCCCTGGGGGTGGTGGTGGCAAAAGGTCAAAACGTCGACCACCTCTAGCTACTCTCCCATCTCCTCTACCATATCTGTCGCCCCGCGAATCTATCTGCTCCACACGTTGCCTCTGCCTCGATGGTCCATCCACTACTCCCGTGTCAATAGTACAACGGGTCGGAAAATCTCGAGCGAGATGTCCCCTACCATCACATGAGTAGCATCGCCTCTCTTGAGGCTGGCTGGATGTGCCCTGTGAACCCTGTACGAAAGATCCCCTATCCTGGGATATCCTCTGAAAACGTCTCCCACGCCTGGGTCCCTGACGTCGGCTCCCTGCTACCGAGGTCTCTGCTCCAGCTCGCTCACTGCTGACAACTGTCGGCTGTCTCTGCTCTACCAAGAAGCTCTCAACCAACAAAGCCCGCTCGAGCACCCCAGTATAAGTAGGAATGCTCATAGAGATGATGCTAGCTCAGATGTCTCTGCGCAAGCCCCGCTCAAAAGTCCGAGCTCTGAAGTACCGATCCCTGACCATATCCATCAAGTACCATGAGAGGTCGGTAAACCTCGATGAATAGTCAGCCACCGTCATGGTTCCCTACTGGAGCTGAAGAAGCTCCTCTATACGTATTGCTCTCAGGTTAACCGGTGAAAACTCCTCTCTGAAGAGATGCTCAAACACTACGGGAAAAATTGGTAATAGCAACGGGTTATTTGCGACGGGAATAAGTCCCGTCGCAAATACCTTTCGCGAAAGAGTATTTGCGACGGGAATAGTTTCTCGTCGCAAATAATCTGTTATTTGCGACGGTTTTTTTTACCCATCGCAAATAGTTTGGCGCGAGATGCGCGCCAAACCGCGCGAAGGGTATTTGCGACGGGGTGGTATCCCCGTCGCAAATACCCCGGCGGCAGGGGTTATTTGCGACGGGGCCCGTCGCAAATAACCGTTTTAATGCCGCCAATAATTAAATGCGGTCAGGGTTATTTGCGACGGGTTTTCCGTCACAAAAAATATCGTCGCAATTAATCTAACCTATAAATACTGCCAACCATTACTATTTTCTCACTCTCAACTCTCAACCGTTCCAATTTTTCCGCTCTGAATATTTTACGACTTTCAGTTGTAAAATTTTTTTTCCGACTTTGAGGATTCAGTTGGTGGTGTTCTACAATTACAGCGGCTCGACATTGACATCAAGTTTAGGTTTTTATCTGAATTTTAATTTAATATTTATTTTATTTATTATATTTATTTAGTTTAAAATTTTAGATTTTTTTTTCTGATTTCTAATTAGAAATAATTATGAATAAGTATTAATAATTAACAGTAATTAGAGACAATTAAACACTAATTAATTTAAAATAGTTAGTTGTAATTACAATTAATTAGCAGTAATTATGAAAAATTAATATTAATTTGAATTAATTAATAATAATTAGAAATAATTAACATTAATTAGTAATAATTTATAATAATTACCAATAATTAGTAATAATTACTAATAATTAGTAATAATTACTAATAATTTCCAATATTCAATAATTGCCAATATTTGTCAATATTTGTAAATATTTTTTTCCCATAATTACCAATATTTACCAAGAATTGCAAATAATTGTCAATATTTACCAATAATTACGAATAATTACCAATAATTAGGAATAATTACCAATAATTAGGAATAATTACCAATAATTAGGAATAATTACCAATAATTAGAAATAATTACCAATAATTAGGAATAATTACAAATAATTAGGAATAATTACCAATAATTAGTAATAATTACCAATAATTAGTAATAATTACCAATAATTAGGAATAATTACAAATAATTACCAATAATTACCAATAATTAGTAATAATTCGTAATGATTACCAATAATTCGGAATAATTACCAATAATTACCAATAATTACCAAAAATTTGGAATAATTACCAATAATTAGTAATAATTACCAATAATTAGTAATAATTAGTAATAATTAGTAATAATTAGTTATAATTACCAATAATTGGGAATAATTCCCAATAATTAGTAATAATTACCAATAATTAGTAATAATTACCAATAATTCATAATAATTACCAATAATTAGTAATAATTAGTAATAATTAGTAATAATTAGTAATAATTACCACTAATTAGTAATAATTAGTAATAATTAGTAATAATTACCAATAATTAGTAATAATTACCAATAATTAGTAATAATTACCAATAATTAGTAATAATTAGTAATAATTAGTAATAATTTTCCATAATTAGTAATAATTTCCAATAATTAGTAATAATTACCAATAATTAGTAATAATTACCAATAATTAGTAATAATTTCCAATAATTAGTAATAATTTCCAATAATTAGTAATAATTACCAATAATTAGTAATAATTAGTAGTAATTTCCAATAATTAGTAATAATTTCCAATAATTAGTAATAATTACCAATAATTAGTAATAATTACCAATAATTAGGAATAATTACCAATAATTAGTAATAATTACCAATAATTCGTAATAATTACCAATAATTCGTAATAATTACCAATAATTAGTAATAATTAGTAATAATTATTAATAATTAGTAATAATTAGTAATAATTAGTAATAATTATTAATAATTACCAATAATTATCAACAATTAGTAATAATCACCAATAATTACCAATAATTAGAAATAATTACCAATAATAACCGATAATTAGTAATAATTACCAATATTTACCCATAATTAGCAATAATTAGTAATAATTAGTAATAATTTGCAATAATTAGTAATAATTTCCAATAATTAGTAATAATTACCAATAATTAGTAATAATTTCCAATAATTAGTAATAATTAGTAATAATTAGTAATAATTAGTAATAATTAGTAATAATTACCAATAATTAGTAATAATTAGTAATAATTAGCAATAATTTCCAATAATTAGTAATAATTTCCAATAATTAGTAATAATTACCAATAATTAGTAATAATTAGTAATAATTAGTAATAATTAGTAATAATTAGTAATAATTACCAATAATTACCCATAATTAGTAATAATTACCAATAATTAGGAATAATTACCAATAATTACCCAAAATTAGGAATAATTAACAATAATTAGTAATAATTTCCAATAATTACTAATAATTAGTAATAATTACCAATAATTACCCATAATTAGGAATAATTACCAATAATTAGGAATAATTCGTAATAATTAGTAATAATTAGTAATAATTAGTAATAATTACCAATAATTGGTAATAATTACCAATAATTGGTAATAATTACCAATAATTAGTAATAATTTCAATAATTACCAATAATTACCAATAATTAGTAATAATTTCCAATAATAACTAATAATTACAAATAATTAGTCATAATTACCAATAATTAGTAATAATTAGTAATAATTTGTAATAATTAGTAATAATTATCAATAATTAGGAATAATTAGTAATAATTACCAATAATTACCAATAATTATTAATAATTACCAACAATTACCAATAATTAGTAATAATTAGCAATAATTAGTAATAATTTCCAATAATTAGTAATAATTTCCAATAATTACCAATAATTAGTAATAATTACCAATAATTACCCATAATTAGTAATAATTACCAATAATTACCAATAATTAGTAATAATTAGTACTAATTATCACTAATTACCAATAATTAGTAATAATTAGTAATAATTACTAATAATTAGTAATAATTGGAAATAATTACCAATAATTAGTAATAATTACAAATAATTAGGAATAATTACCAATAATTAGGAATAATTAGTAATAATTACTAATAATTACCAATAATTACCAATATTTACCAATATTTACCAATAATTACCAATAATTACAAATAATTACCTATAATTACCAATAATTACCAATATTTACCAATATTTACCAATAATTACCAATAATTACCAATAATTACCAATATTTACCAATAATTATGAATAATAACATTATTACATTATTAGTATATATTATTATCAATATTAAAATAATATAATTTTCTATATTATATAAAGTTCTCCTTTCATCTGTGTGTTTTCTTTCTCCACATGTAATATTTGCATTCTTTTTCAAAATTATCAACCTACTCACCAATGGAGAGGTGAAAGTGAATGCAAATATTACATGTGGAGACAGAATGTTAAACACACGGATGAAAGGAGAATTGTATATAATATAGAAAATTATATTATTTTAATATTAATAATAAAATATACTAATAATGTAATAATTTTATTATTATATAATTAATATTTATGAAAAAATAATATTAGTATTATTAAAATAATAAAAAATTTATATAATATTAAAATTATCAATATTTGTAACAAGCTTTGCTTTATTCTCAACATATTCAATTCTTAAAGGGTCAATTTTTAGGTCTATCTCAATAAAAATTTTGGGTCAGTCATGTCTGATGTAAACTCTATAATTATCCTTGTTTGAGTGTTTTTTCTAACAAATTATTCAAAACCAGTAATGCTTTTATATTTTATAGAAAAATATGGAACAATGAGGTCGTCGACAGTCATTATTAGATGACCACATATGGATAAATCAATGTAGAAATCCAAACGGTTCTGGTTTAAATCCAGTATATATAGAGGGTGTGGAGACTTTTTTATCATTTGCGTCATCAAATCCAGAATTGGTTTCAGAAGGAAAAATAAAATTCCCTTGTAGAAAATGTGCATTGAGAAGGTTTGACACGTTTGACAAAGTGGGGGGGACATCTCTTGCGTTTTGGTTTTCAACCAAATTATGTTTTTTGGTATCAACATGGTGAATGCAGTTCCAGAGTAGGTGATACCAACTTGATTCCGGATCCATCCCGGTTTCAAGATTTAGTACATGATGTTGCAGGTTCATCTGTTCAACATACAGAAACTCCGGCTGATATATCTTGAAATCCTGAGTTGGCACTGTCTGAATTTTATGAGTTGTTGAGGTCTGCTGAGGATGCATTATATCCTAGCTACAAGATGAGAAAATTAGAAGCAGTTGCCAAATTTATGGCTATAAAATCAGATAACGGAATGTCAAACACCTGTTTTGACCAGATATTTTCTTTGCTTAAAACATTGTTACCCGAAGAAAATGTTTTTCCTGAAAATTACTATGAGAGTAAGAGGCTGGTTTGAAATTTGGGACTTACTTGTCAGAATATTCATGCATGTTCAAATGACTGCATTTTATATTCTGGGGAAAATGAGTCTTTGGATAGTTTTCCCACATGTGGGAAACTGAGATATAAAGAAGGGAAACATGGGAAGTCTGGTTTGATTCCTGTAAAACAGTTAAGATATTTTCCGCTTACATCTAGACTTCAGCGTTTATTCATGTCTAAGAATACGACGACAATGATGTCATGGCATTAAGCGAATATTTCAACTGATAAAATCTTGAATCATCCAGCCGATAGTGATTCATGGAAACATTTTGATAGAGTGCATCCATCCTTTGCTTTAGAAGCTAGAAATGTTCGACTGGGCCTTTCCACTGATGGTTTCTGTCCGTTCGGATCTTATAGTAGTCAATATTCATGTTGGCCTATTTTTTTAACTTCGTACAATTTACCTCCATGGATGTTGATGAAGGAGCCATATATATTTTTGACTTTACAAATTCCAGGAAATCCGAAGAAGAACATTGATGTTTATTTGAAACCATTGATTGATGAATTAAGTTTATTATGGAGTACTGGTGTCAGTACATATGATGTTGCTACGAAACATAATTTCATACTGAGAGAAGCATTGATGTGGACAATTAGTGACTTCCCGGCTTATGGAATGTTATCTGGATGGAGTACACATGGTCAGAAATCATGTCCTTACTGTATGGGAGAGAACAAAGCATTTATTCTCATTCATGGAAAGAAACCTTGTTATTTTGACTGTCATCGCAGATTTTTTCCAGCTGATCATCCTTTTCGCAGAAACAGATCTCATTTCAGAAAAGTAACAGTTGAAAGGGATGGACCTCCAAAAATTCTATCAGGTTCGGAGTTAAAATCGGTTGTATTTTCATTACCTCTCATCACTTTTGGTCCCACAATAAACCAACAGAAACTTTCTGGTTTTGGGAAAGAACACAATTGGATTAAACGTAGCATATTTTGGGATTTACCATATTGGTCTGATTTGTTGGTCCGCCACATGTTGGATGTCATGCATATTGAGAAGAACTGTTTTGATAATTTGTTTCCTACAATTTTGGATACGCCAGGAAAGAGCAAAGATAATGTAAATGCACGTTTAGATCTTGCCCAAATTTACAGTCATCCAGAACTGGAACTGTTTGAGAATGTCAGAACAGAAAGGTTACTGAAACCAAAAGCAGCTTATAATATATCTAAAGAAAACCATTTATTATTTTGTCAGTGGAATGCAGATTTGAGACTTCCAGATGGTTGTGCTTCCAATTTGGGTAGATGTGTAAAGAATGGTCATATTACAGGATTAAAAAGTCATGATTGTCATGTTATAATGGAAAGACTTCTACCCATTGGATTAAGAGGTTTGTTGAATTCTGTGATTTGGGATTCCATAACAGACATGTCTAATTTTTTTCGGGAAATTTGTGTGGCTACAGCAGATTATGATGCTCTATGAAAACTTGAAGAAGATGTTATTGTAATTATATGTAAACTGGAAAAAATATTTCCGCCGTCTTTCTTCGACTCAATGGAACATTTGATGTTACATTTTCCATATGAATCCAAATGTGGAGGTCCAGTATAGTTTCGATGGATGTACCCATTTGAAAGATGCATGCAAAAATTGAAAATAAACGTACGTAACAAAGCATCTGATGAAGGATCTATTGCAGAAGCTTATTTTCAAGAGGAAATATCTTTTTTCTGCTCCCATTATTTTGAATCTCGAGTATCCTTCAAAACACAACCGAATGGGACAGAACGAGAGGAATATTGATGAAATCGACAATCAATTATCTATTTTCAACCAGACAGAGCTTGGTTTTGGTGGAGTTTATGAACGCTGGCTTTCAGATGATGAACATCACATAGCTCATACGTATGTTCTGCTCAACTGTGAAGAGATGACATCAGTTGTACTGTAAGTGTTTATATCACTTATTCTATCATTTATGTTACAGTAAATAACTTTGTTTTTTATAGGTTGTATGATAATCATATCAAGAAACAAATTCCACAAATTACAGCAGCTGCTCTCGAAGAACGCTGACAGAAAAATTTCTCTCAGTGGCTTAAAAAACTGGTAACATAAATTCTTTATCTTTTAGAAACTCATTCAATGTATAGTTTATTATATTGATAATTATTTCACAAAATTTCAGGTGTCTCGACATGCTGATAAAATTGACAAACGGCTGTGTATATTGAGTAACCCACCTTCCAAACTTGTTAAAACTTATAATGCATATGTGGTGAATGGATTTCGATTTCACACACATGCATATGGGGAATCAAAAAAAACAATGAACAGTGGAGTTAGCTTGAGAGGATCTCATCATCGAGAAAATGAAGTTGACTTTTATGGCATACTTGATGAAATCATTGAACTCTGTTATCTTGGACAACATTACAAAACCATGTTCAAATGTCGGTGGTTGGATACAGATAGTGGCGTGCGTGTTCATCTGACTCATGGAATCATCAATATTAAATGTAAAAGTGTTCTCGCAGTAAATGAACCATTCTTATTGGCTCAACAGGTACATCAAGTTTATTACGCAAAGTACTGTGCTACATCAAGAGACTTGACTGATTGGTGGAGTATAATAAAAATAAAAATTCGAGACAATCAGTTTAGTCAAAGTGAATGTGCTTTCACTGATGTGCAAAGAATTGAAGTTTTTCAAGAGAGTACTCAAAATAAATCTTTTTTACAAAGAGACATGAGTATCGATGACGACACCCCACATTTAAGAGTCGGTGATGACGATGATGTTAATGATGTCACATATGAATTTGAAATGGTAAGAGATGAAGCAACTAGAACTCGAATGGATATCGATGATGTTGAGGAGGAAAATAAAGATGACATTGACATATATGAAGATGATGATGAAGATGAACACTGATAGAATTCCATGGTAGTTATATACAATCATAACTAATATATATGTATATATAATAGTAATTATCAATTATTTGCTAACAACATTATCATTTTCTGTTTCAGATGGACGACGACACATTTCGTGAGTTGGCATATGCTGACCTGCCTTTCGATGCGGATGAGTTGCTTGCAGATGAACCTCAGCCTGCAGGCGCTCCAGGGAGTACGCGGAGGGGGCGCGGTCTTGCACGATTGATGATTCCTGACCCCGTCCCCGAGCGACGTCCACGTCTTGGGTTTGATCCACGCACACAGAGGTGTGATAACATGTGTGATAACCTGTGGATTTGACTAAGATTTCATTAATCTATTCACATAATAAATGTTTATTATTTTTACAGTTTTCCGCATATAGACGTCGGACAGGGCAGCGCTATTTTGTGAAACTATTTCTCTCAGCCTTGGACCACATGGGAGCAGATTCCCATTGATGTGCAGTAGGCCATGTTCGGCCATTGGTTGGTACGTACGTAAATAAATAATTTTTATTTTGAAAATTATTTCATTTCTAACTTGATATTTTGATTTATTTGTAGGGTTTATGGTATCCGATCAAGGATACCATGTGTGACGCCATCCACGAGGCATGGGAGGTGGCCATGCGTGATCGATTTCGTCAGTTTTTGCACAATTTAAGAAAAGCTTCCATGAAGAAAGCAGGAGTGTCAGATTTTGATGAGTCATGTAGAGCACACCGACCAGAGTACATTTCATCCCATGTATGGGATGGATTATGTGCGCACTGGTTAAGTGATGCCTTTCAGAGGAGATCATCGGTGGGGAGGCAGAATCGGGGGAGACAGGAGGTGACTCATCGAGATGGGAGTTGTACTTTCAGTACTCATAGACAACATCTAGTACGTACATTATTTATAAATATTTTATATAACTATAAATATTAACAGTTTATTTTTTATTCTTATAGGCTGTCGAGCACCCCGATATTATGGAGTACGACGTATATCTGAGGATGTATAGTGATCCTGCTACTGGGGAGCTCAGAGGTGATCGTCAGCGTCACATCGTGGTCAGTATTATTTGTTTTCAAGTTTAAAAATTAACTGCATATAATATATTCACAATTTTAATTTTAAATTGCAACTACAGGAGTCATATGAGGCCGCAGCGTCACAGACCCGACCTGAGAGTCGGGCCGAGTCATCAGATTAGACCACTGGCCGTCAGTTTGATGAGGTGGCATGGATGCAGGCCACCCAGTATGCCATCGAGAAGGGATGGGTAGTTGGTATCAGCTCTTGACTGACTCCCAGAGATTATTATGGCAGTGTTGCGATGTCAGCATCCAGCTCGAGAGGAGCTCGTGCATCTTCTTCTGCTACACAGTATGAGGATCAGTTGCGATCTCAGACTGCACTGATAGAGAGTCTCTGACAGGAGCAGGACCAGATGCGTCAGCAGCAGCAGCAGCATGAGGAGAAGCGTCGACGCCAGCAGCAGTTGTACGAGGAGCAGATGAGTCGGTGGCAGCAACAGCACCAGGAGCAGATGGAGTACATGTGTCGACTCACTCATGATTTAGGGATGGAGTTTCCTCCACCAGCATCTGCAGATCCCCCCTCCCCCCCTCCCCCCTCCCCCCCTCCTTCAGATTAAAGTTTGTTTTTATGTTATAAAGTTTGTTAAATCAAAATATGAATTTTTTTCTATTCGTAGTTTCAGTCTCATTATAAAATATTAATAATATTATATTTTGAAATAAAAATATTAATATGAATAATAATATTATTTATATTTTATAATATTAAATTTTATATATATAATAAAATTTTATAATATTATAATTTAATTATATTTTTTTTGTAATATTTGAATTATTTTAATATTTGAATGTAAAATAATTCGATTATTTTTATATTAATTAAAATAACTTATTAATATTTTTTTTATTTATGAATTATAATTCTAATGTTATTATATTAATTAAAATCATTTATTAATATTCTATTATTTTTTAGTTTTGAATTATAATTCTATTATTATTATATTAATTAAAATAATTTATTAATAATTTATTATTTTTATTTGTGATTTATAATTCTATTATTATATTAATTAAAATAATTTATTAATAATTTATTATTTTTTATTTTTAAATTATAATTATATTATTATTATATTAATTAAAATAATTTATTAATAATTTATTAATAATTTAATATTTTTATTTGTGAATTATAATTCTATTATTATATTAATTAAAATCATTTACTAATATTTTTTTATTTTTGAATTATAATTGGATTATTATTATATTAATTAAAATAATTTATTAATAATTATTTTTATAGTATTTGCGACGGGATACTATGCCCGTCGCAAATAGTATTATTATTGTATTCATTAAAATAATTTATTAATATTTTTTATTTTTATTTTAAAAAAAAGTAATTGCGACGGGCCCGTCGCAAATACTATTTTAAAAAGTTTTTTACAAATATACGGACTGATATTTGTGACGAGAAGGATCTCCGTCGCAAATAATGCCTTTAGCGACGGGCCCGTCGCAAATAATTGTTGTTGCGACGCCGTTTTCCGCAACGAGATATTTGCGACGGGGGCCCGTCGTAAAATCCTATTAGCAACAGGATCCCGACGCAAATGCCCCGTCGCAAATTCCATTATTTCCAGTAGTGAAACTCTGACCACGGAAGAGTCTCCTTGTCGTGGCTCTGGATAACCAAATTCCACCATCGCCCTACCGAGCCCTACAGAAGGCTCGTTGCTAGGATCACCATATGGTCTACTAGTATCCTGACCAAACGAAAGACTCTAGACACTGCCTCAAGCTAGTCCTATACTTCCTGAGGGTCAGGCTCGCCTCGAAACCGGAGGGGTCTCTGTCTCTAAAACTCGTGGAGTGCACTCAACCTGCGCTCCTAGACTACTGGTACAGCAGGCACTAAACACTGCTCCAGAGGTGGTGGAATAACTGGAACACCACCTGAAGGTAAAACTGGGGGATTTGGTCCCTATATCGAAGCTTCATCACTGAGGGGGTCATCCTCGTGATCAAGCTAATGGATCCTAACGGATGCGCGTCACGGAGGCATCCTGTAAAGAAAAAAGATGTATCTCAGTCAGTGAGTATATCTGGAGAGCTGACTCAAGAAGGACATGGAAACCACAAACCATTCCTATATGATGCATGTACCATTATTTTCCCCCTACAACTAGTGTTCTCATGTTCCGAGTTGAAAGGCAAGTTATCAGAGTCCTAGTGAATGGATACGTCGGCCACCCGCACCAACACTGGTGTCCCTGGCCTGAAAGTCGAACTCTAAACACTTAACACTGTTGCCCCAAAAAAACTCATAGACTCTCGGTCATAAGATAGAACTGACCACCTCTAATACCACTCTGTCACAACCCATCCTAGTGGGTCCCCAGCTGCAACTCCCCAAACTTTCCTTCAATAGGCCAGGGGCTGGTGACTAGCACTGAGTAGGCATATCACTAACATGGGAGGAATTTCCAATAAACTTGTACATATGCACACACATCTCCAATCCCAAAAAGATGAAAAGTAAAAACTACTAAAAATGGAAATGCATGCATACACTAAAATCCCAACCAACAGAGCATGACAGGAAAGTAAATTATAGTAAGTGTAAAACCCTAGGCCAAAAGTACAAGCCCACTGAAAGAAAGTCTGTAACAAATTACAACATGTAAGGAAAGGTACTGGGACTGCAATCTGTAGCCATAGGAACACACCTTAGTATGTCTGATCTCACTGAGCACCGTCCGGTCCGGGTCCACCTAGAATCCTGTCAAAGGCTCGCTCGTCTGCACAAGACACGACACGTGCGGGCATAGCCCGTGCAGGGGTGAGTATAATAATACCCAGTAGGACACCCCGAAACCACAAAGAAAATACAACAAAGGAAATACCACAAAGGAAAGATATATTTAGCTCCACACAATATATGTCTACAGAACATATAACAAGAATATCCAGATATACTCATACACGATCGACTATCACAATACCCCCACTAAGATCCAGCTTGAAGATTTCCACTTACCACTTAACAAGGAGAACAAACTCCTAGGTCTGAAGAGAGAGATATGAAGTACTCGTTTCGGGAGAACACAGTTCACAAGTACTTGGGAACCTGATGCTCAGATGAGGATCACAACCCATAGCCATGGGGTGATTCCAACAACTCCGTCTGAACTAACCCACTAAGCAGAGGATCAGCGCCCGGGTAAAGTTGGTCATGTCGATACCAAGAACTCTACCTAGGGTACCAAGAATGAATAGAGGATACAGCTCCAAGTCTCACAGATAGGATTCCAACAAATATATTCAGGAAGTCCTGCTGAAGGGATCATACTCCTTTATATAGGAAATTATATCGGAAACCTTCAGGAGAAAGACCAAGGGAACGCACCCTAAGGAAACTAGTCCAAGTCACAAAAGGCAACTGGCTCATGCCATGTAAAACAGGTTACACGACGTGTAGTATGGTTACACGTCGTGTTCCTTGACCCTGGGTACTGCCTGTGTAACGACCTGTGTCATACGTCCAAGTTGTGTAAAACTCAACTACACGGCATGTAATAGGGTTACACGCTGTGTTCCTTGACTCCAAGTACTACCCGTGTAAACAGCCCGTGTCAGAAGTCAAAGTCATGTAGGAAAGCATATACACGGCGTGTAATTCAAGGCACACACCATGTCCTGTCAATTGGAAAACACCCGTGTACCCTGGCCGTATGCCCATACACGGTGTCTGTCCGTGTTTCCAGCCTGTGTACCAGTACACGGGGTATCCCGTGTATCTGTCCAGGTCTGGCCGGGGAAGGGTATACATGTTGTGTCCTTGTCCGTGTACCCAACTCGTGTCCATGTGCTCCCGGAGTACATGCCAGGTGGCCCGCCGATGAACACATGTTGTGTAGCCCATACTACACGCCGTGTAGTCGGGAAAATTCCAGAATGCTGTCTTCTTCCTCGTGCTTCGACCGATCTCCGAATTCTCGATCTCTCGCCCGTTTTTTCCGATGCTTCAGGGCTTGGTTCGTACCATCATACAAACACTGAATCAGGTGTTTTCAGTCCTTTGATTGGGTCACAAAGGTCCAACGATCCATCCGAAGAAAAATGCCCAAAAATGGATATATCCCGATCTGCTCCGAATCGTCCGCTGAAACCATCGTCGCAGCTCCGTACCACCATTCCAAGGTTAGATCTACAATATTGGATCGTTACGCCACAGATCAAAGGTGCAATCGATCATTTTTCTTATCCCGGGAAGAATGTGTATAACGCACATGAAGAACGCAAGAATTCAGGGATAAAAGCACAATAAATCAAGAGGGACGAACCTCGATTGATGTTCGTGTCGATCCTAGTTCGCCACCGTTATAAGGTTGAACGAAACCAAAATAACTCAAGAATCAAAATCCCAAAAATCCCCGCAAAATCCCATCCTACAAATATGACCGATTCATTGGCTAATATGTTCGTGGATTAGTCTGTGTTCATTGTAGGAATCAAGAACGGGAAAGAAATCACAAAGAGATCAAACACACTACCTGGATTCGCGGCATTCATTGGCAAAGATCGGGTCGCCGTGTCGTCGTCACCGACGAAGCTCATCAAGAACACTGTCACCGCGTTGGGAGGTTTCCTCTAGATATTTCTAGAGCCTGTATGGGAAATTCAGGGTTATGGGAATTTTAACCATGATCCCCTACGAAATCTCTATTTAAAATGTTAAAAGATTTCACTGCAGAAAATATTTAACAAAATATTTTAATTAAATATTTTATTACGGTTACGTCCAAAAACTGGATTTCACCACCGACCTATGCCAGCCGATGTTAGGTCTATCCTAGGGTAAAACCACTGCTCTGGATGAAACGGTTCCCTCAGATTTCCAATCCGAGTACCCATTTAGGTGTTATTACACTTTTTCAGGAAAACCATATACACACGTAATTTAATTATTTAATTAAATTCAAACATTCATTTCGGGCTCATCGGGTCTCGGAACTACACGCCGTCTCAAATCCTGGTCTCAAAATAATTCCCACATAACATTAAAATAATACATGGAAAAAAATCTGGGACATTACACAACCCTCCTATTTGGGGGCACGCCCACGCTGAAGAAAATTTCTAATTTAGAGGGGTTGGAAACATGCCTTAAGAGTTCTCATAGAGGAGTAAAAAAATTAAAATGGTATTGGATTCTTCAAATGCAGCCCTTGAAAAAAAGATACAATCATTAGAAAAGAATAGATAGAGAATGGGAGGCCCCTGATGAAAGGCCTTCACTCCATGAACTAATTTATTCTTAGCTGATGCTGAAATGACTTTAGACAAAATGTCATCCCTTAAAATGAAAAGGGAATGGGAAAGGAGATATCCCTAGATAATTCCTCTATAGGGTGGGAAAATATGTGAAATTACTTCATTAATACAGATCTCTAATGATATAGAGGTAACAAATTTCATAATTATGTCAACCCATCTTGAGTAGAAGCCCATTTTTTCTCAAAATGAACTCGATGAACGATCATTCCACTCTATCAAAAGCTTTAGTAATGTGCATATTCTAGGACATGATGCCTCATTTGTCTAAATTTTAGGTCTTCATAGAGTGAAAATATTCATGTGTAATAATCACATTGTTAGAGATAATCCTACTAGGGATAAGGTCACTTTGGTTTTCTGAGATAATGCTAGATGGAAAGGTTTGGAGATGGTTATCCAGAAGCTTGGAGAAGATTTTATAGGTGAAATTTCAAAGGATAATGGGGTGAGACTCAGAAACATGAGATGATTTATGGTTTTTAGGAATTATATTGATGATGGTTTCGTTGGTAAAGGTGAATCCATCCTTCCCATTCCATGGGTCCCTTATCAAGCTCGACACATCAGGCCCCACAATGTGCCAGTAGTTTCTAAAGAAGAGGGTGTGGAATCCATCTAGGCCTGGGGATTTGGTGGAGTATATTTTTAAAAGGAAAATGATTTCTTCATCAGTAATATCCTTGGTATTCTTTTCTTTCATATACTCAGTAACAACAGGAAAAATATAGGAGGCATCCTCAGTAGGGATGGAGGGTTTACCAGTAGTGTAAAGATCCTAAAAAACGATGGATAATACTATGTATCTCCTCATATTTTGATAAAATTATTCCATTGGGTGAGGTAAGACATGAAATTAGATGCCTAAAAAATATTTCTTGTGGAAGTATGTATTTAAGTCCCCTTCTTTGATATGAATTTCGTGATCATGTATAGACCAGTATATTTCTTCTCTTTGGAGGGTTTCATTGAGTTTAGTCTCATGTAATGTAATTCTGTAAATGATCATTGATTAAGGTGGGATAGAATGGATCTTGGTGACTCTTTTTTCAATGTAATCACACTACTGATCTAGTTGGTGAAACCTCCACCCACTCTATTTTTTGAGGTTAGATGCAACTTGGTGTATTTTAGCATGAATGTCGAGTCCACTCCTAGGCCATCTCGCTTTAATAATTTATTCACAACCCCTTTCCCTCAAATAAATCCTTTCAAAAATATAAGGTCTCTCATGCCTTGGATTTTTATAGATATTATTAAGGTGAATGAGAGTCAGGCAGTGATCTAATATGGCTAGGGTGAGGTGGGAGACAAAAAAGAGGTTGAATATGGTGATTCGGGCAGATTTTTCCAAGAATCTTTCAAGTATCTTATCAATGTGGTCATTCTATGAGTGTTAATGATACCACTTAAAGGGGTTCCCGATATTACCCAAGTTAGTAAGAAATTTACATTGAGTCACCTATAATAAGTCTCTCATATGGGTCGAGGGCCTACTGCCCCCTTCTTTTCTCTTTGGAAAATGATCTTGTTAAAATATCCTACCACAAAGAGAGTTCTTGGGATTCCATTACTAATTGTTTTAAGGAGTTACCATGACTTATGTTTATCATTTTTTGAGGTCCATCATTATAAACCAATAATGGAAAAAATAGACAAGTTGGGTTAATGGATAAAGGAAGTAATATGGTTCGGTGAGAAGCTCTTAATTCTGATGTCCACTTCCTCCTTCCATAGAAATAAAAGGACACTAGCATGGCTATGGCATAGGAAAAGGAAGAATCCATAAAAACCTTATTTAGAGGCTATGTCATGTATGTCATTGTTTTCAAGCATGGTTTCGGACTAAAAAACCATAGTAGGGAGATTTAGAGTGCTCCGGCACCGAAGCATACGAGCTGTACATGGGTTTCCAAGCCCATGGTAGTTTTAGAATATGATTTTCATTCAGCTGGGTGAGGGTTGGTTATACCAGCCTATGCCTCTAAAATTTCAATAAACAATACATTATCTGCATGCTTCTATATTTTGGGGATCTTCTCACTTCTCAGGGATGAATTTGTGATTCGCTTTTATCCACAATGTTCTGTAGGAGGGGGTGAAATCCCAAGTCCCCTATACTTATCCTTCTCCATGTACTATTTTTTCTACATCAATCGATGTAAACCATTGAATGTCATCTCCAACCTAGAAGGTGATCTATGGAAGTTTGATTCATGTGGGAGGAACTGAGTCTGGAGGTTCAAAACTTGGGAGAGGAACTAGGTCTGAAGGGTCTATGAAGATGTTTTTTGGGCTGGATAACATTTTAAGAGTATCCTTCAGACATCAAGGAAGGAATGTAAGAAAGGTTTTCATTTACATGGGGTCTTTATTCAGGATGAAAATGAAACTCCCAAAGGCTCAAGGTTCAACATGAGGGGCTAGGTTTCTCGCATCCTTTGGGTGAAGTGTATCACCAAATTTAGTAGGAAATCATAGTGGCCACAGAAAAATGGTCCTTTAATGGTCATTGGTGGTGTGCTTGATTAGGTCAATGGAAATTTTCTCTCTATCCTTATGTTTTTTGGATTCTAGAATAAACATTTTCTCAATATTTTTAGCTTGGAACCAGGGGCCATGGTGCATAACAACTTTACCATCTCTATTGGTTATCTTTGAGGTGCACTCCTTCTTTGTGTGTATAATGTGTCCAAAAAAGAAACAAAAGGTTAGAATATTTTTATACTAAAACCCAATCAAAGTTTTTTAACTCTCTTTTGATAGAAAGGTACCACATAGAAAAGGGGAAAACATTAATTAAGAACCTTATCTGCATAAAAGGCCCCCATAAAATAGGTTCTGATCGATACCATTCCATGAATTCATTGATATGCGATCTGATTTCTCTCATGATGATCTCAGATCTGTCCTAGTAAGGGATTCCCAAAATCCAAACCCATAAGGTTGATTTAGAAAGGTACTCTTTTAAAGTATCCTCGTTATTTTCCATCTCCTCCAATAGAATCAGTTGGTCATCAAAAGACCAAGACCTTCCGAGAAGGACCTTGTGTTTGAATTTTTTATTAAAGAACTCAAAAATGATACATCCAAATCCGATCTCACATATGGTGACTCTGTCGTCCAAACACCTTATTGATTACAATGTGTTATTCATGGTAGGAAAATTGATGGTCTGGTTTGAGATAAATTTTCCCATAGAAAGAATATGTATACGGCGAACCAGAAAGGAGTCTTCATTACTTGTTGTTATAATAGGGGATTTTTAATTTTAGAGAATAGATAAATGTTTCCATTGAGATAGCAATTAGTTATCCATTTTCTCGTGCATCTGCAGATGACCTCTGTGAGCAAAGACCCATGTGATCCTAAACCTCTATGAGAAAAGGTGTCTATGAGAAAATCCCTCCATTATTAAATAATTCCATGAGAAAAACCTTCATGAGTAAAGGCATGTGTGAGCCAAGCCCTCCATGAGTAGAGACCTCTACGATCCAATAAAATAAATATATTTATTATATCAATAATTTTATAAATATATAGAAATATATAAACATATTAATAAAATTTATAATAAATATATTTAAATAATAATTTTATTTATTTATTTAGATCTTTATCCATGATTTTTTAGAGTTGATAAATATTAACCTTTATAAATTGTAAAAAAATGCTAATAAAACTAGTATTTATCAGTAATATAATTTTAGTGCTGATAAATACTTGTTTTATCAATGCTTTTCTAGAGTATATAAAGATCTGTTTTATCATTGATTTATATTTTAGTGCTGATAAAACTTCCCTTTATCAGTGATTTTTGGAAACCGGTGATAAAATTCTTCCCCAATGTTATAAAAATAACCCTAATAGAGTATCCACTCTTTTACCCTTTAATATTTCATGTAACACCACCTCTTCTACTGCCAAACCCCACCTCTGCCGCCGCTGAATGACACCTCTTCTGCCACAATGGCCACCGCTGTATTCGCTACCACTGAATCCCACCACTGCCATTGAAACACCCTCTAATATAAGGTATCATTACCCTTCCCTTTATTTATCTATTTCTCACATCCCCATCCTCATAACTCCCTCACACACTCTCACCCTTAGCCTCAGATGTTGACATTCCCTACAACATTTCCCCATGCTTATAGCTCTTAACCACTCAAACCGACACAACCTACACAAACCACCATAGGGTTTTTATTTTCTTCTATTTATCAATGACTAGAATGAGAGGTTGATTTCCTTTATTCTAAAAAATGTTTGATGAAGTGGAATTGTATGCGGTAATACGGTTCCTATGCACCAATTATACTCTATTGGGAATGGTTTCTCCTGAAAAAACATGAAAAAACAATCGGTTTTTAACTCAAACCACAAAATGGCAGTCCCTTATTTTGGTGGGTCATGCTTACGTGATAATTTTTTATTTATATAATGCATTAATAAATAAGTAATAACCATTTAAAATCATAAAAACATGACACTAAACAAGTAAATTTAACCATAAAAAAAATAAAAAATCAAATCGATTCTTAATACATACTTGAGATTAATCAAAGAAAAATTTGAAAACATTATGGGAAGACAATATGGATGAGTGCATAAGGAATAAAAATATACAAGAATAAAGTTAACAAAAAAATCACCATTTTTTACCCATCTCTACATGAAAAAGAGGGTTTCTTACAACTTTTCAACTCCCATGTACCCCACTAAAAATGTACTATGAGTCTACTACCTCAAAGTAGTGCCTTTACTTCACCCATGTCAAAAAAATGAAGTATATGTAAGGTTTAAAAAAGAAATTCCCAATAGAATTCCACCACATTCCCAATATAATATCTTTATAAATTATTCTAATTCTTGCATGTTTAAACTATAAATATGAATGTTCTAAATTTGATCTTTAGGAAAAGAAATCCCAATAGTTATCATATATAAGGTTTGAAATAATAAAATGGGTGTGGTAAAATATATTTCAATAAATAATGATATGAAGGATAGAACAAATTTTTAAAATAAAAAATCATAGGTAGGTACTGAGGGGACAAAATAGGGAAAATATAAGATCCTTATCCTAAGTAAGTCCATAACTAATATCCAAACCATCATCATATACATAATTACAATGCACTCTATATCCAAATGTGCATATACCGCATTATAAAACTTCATTATAAGTTAGTGAGAAGCCTATAATGAAACTATTAATAGTTGCATCATGAAAATCCATTCAATCTAGAGTAATATCATTATTAGTAAGACACAAGGTAAGGAGAGTTTCCTCACAACCTAGCTTGTAACTTGTCCTAGGAACCCATCCCAATACCCAATTCATTTACTTGTAAAGGTTTTCATTATAGTTCAATTTTTTAAGTTATCCAAATAAAATTCATGAATTCATCACCTTTATTATCCTTTATAATTATCAATATGATAGTTCCATGAATCTGAATTTCACAATTAAAAGGGAACACTAAGGGATTGGGGAGTTCATGAAACATCCATGTTAAAGGAATCAAAAAACAATTTAAAACATGTGAATCCTAGATAAGAAAACCATTGTTAAATATTTATAATTAATATCTAAACATTATTTGAAACAACTAAATTAAATTCAATGAAAAATAGTCTAAGAATTATTACAAACACCTTATGGAAATCATAGTAAATCAAATAATTCTTTAATATCCAAATGCATACTTTCCCAAATATTTTGAAAATAAGGAAGAGACAATAATTTACCAAGTAAGCTTAGTTAGAGGAGAACCTCTGACTATTTATTAACATAAAATAAAATTACATCAAGAAAGTAAAACACACCAAAAAAGACAACTAAAGATCATAAAAATCATACCCATCACCATATCCATAATAGATTGTTTCTTCTACAGTAGTTGATTCCCACTATGAACTTTTATAGTGCTTAAGAACCTCATCATACTTCTTTCTCAAATTCAACTTCTCTAAAGAAAGAAACTCCTTAGAATATTTCATTCCCTTTTTCAATCCAGTGACAGCCCCATAAGAACTCTCCCTCTTGGAGGATGATCTGGTAGAAAATGGATTCGGAAGGTAAGAATAGTCTTTCCTCAGCCATCTCCTTGGTGGAGTGGTCATACCACCTTCACTTGCAGAAAACTTATTTTTTCCACCTTGAACAATATCACTGTAAGATAGTATGGTGACATCACTAACATTTTCTTTGTCAGTATCAGATACATTTCCCCATTTTTCATTGATGTACACAGATTCAGACGTTTGGCATCCATCAATCCCTCCAATCAAAATACCCTCTGATGCAATCAAACTCCCTCCTCCCACTGGATGTTATTGTATGTTATTATCAATTGGAGCAAGGAATTGAAGGGGAACCTCATTTCCATGACCATCATGGGGCTCTATCCCAAGTGTATCCTCAGTCATTGCAAGCTGAGAAGAGGAATCAAGCTGCAAATTATCAGGCTCATTCCATTGCAAGCCTTCCTCTATATAGGAAACCTTCTCAATATCTAGTCCCTCGAACTGGTAACAAGTGGGAACATAAATCAATCATGAATGGACAATTCCAGTAACATCCGAAAAATGCCGCTTCCAGCCCCCAAGATCCGAGTTTAGATGATCAAAGAATTTCTTCATAGATGGATTCAGAGAAGGTTTCACTTCTTTTACAACAACTGCAAGAAAAGGATCCCCTTCAGGATCATTATGTATAACCTCACATTCCTCAGTTGGATGTATCTTCTTGTCCACCACTACAAATCCTAAGGGAGATGCCTCCACTATCACCCCCTTCTCAAAAAAAACCTCCATTACAACCTTCCTCATGGCCTATTGGTTGAATTCCTTCCCCCCACTTGCACTTTCAGAAGGTCGCCTAAGCAGAGAGGCCCCAGGCTGGACCTCCACCAGTGACTGCTTCAGACCATTGACAAAAGAGCCACTAATACCCATCATTTTTTCTTCCCGTGAACTCCCAACCTCATTCATGCTTTGACAGATTTCTTCCAGATGACCAAAACGATAGAAAGTAACACATTATCATATCCAAGACTCGAAGATGACCTCTTTCTTCCACCAGAACTCTTTCCATTCTGTGATCCATATCCAATTTATAGGTGGCCTTGTAACATCAACCTCAACACATATTCTTGGACAAACGAGATGACACAGGACCTCCATTCTTCAATCATAAAAAAGGTATCTTCCAATAATATTCCCAACAACACACAAAATAGATGGATTTTGGAAGGATATTGGAAGACCAATAAAACTAACCTAAGTTGCGATTGTAGATGGATCGTGTCACATTTCAAAGTCAAAACACCATCAAAACCGATAGGAGTCCTCATTGCATGTTTGGGGGACCTGGACTAGGTGACAACAAGATCCTCCTCCGATCCAAAAAGGATCATAATGTGATTCCAATCAAGCAATCCAACCACCTCACACTCATGTAGCTTCCAGGAACCAAATATGAAATGGTCAAATTCATCAACCGAGGGTCGATGAGGTCGGAACCTAGCAACCAGTGTGATTTTTTAGAGATCCATGTAATAAGTAAGCTTCGTCAAGGAAAGGGGAGCTAAGGCGCATCTAGAAATAGATCAGGGACTTTCAGGGATAATGAAAATTTCGGGAAGAGATGAAGGGTTTAGGGCTTTGAGAACGACGAGGAGTCTCCCTTATCAAGAATATGAGATGATGAGCCTCCCCCCTCAGATCAGGATGGGGGAGAAGAACCAAAAAACATTATGGTTACACCATTAATGCAAGAGATAAAGAGGCCAGAGCGTGATCTAAGGATCAAGAGATAATAATTTAGTTTACAAAGACCATAAAAATTTATCAACATAAATTTAATACTACACATTACAATAATTAAATAAATCAAACACATATGGTTTATAAGGTTACAGGATTAACATAGGGACACCTACATGTAATCATTGAATTTATTTTCAATGGTTGTTAAAATACTAAAAGAGAATAGGAATGATTCCTAGTGATTTGCAAGATTCCATTGAAGAAAGAATCCCTATGTAAATTTGAGAAAATTTTGAACACATGGCATGACCATAAGAGAGAAAGAGAATGGATAAAGAGGGAGAAATAGGGTGGAAATAATAGATAAGGACAACTTAGTTAATACATACCTTGAGTTTTAATCGAGAATCACAAAGATTAAAGTTGAGATAGGGGGAGGGGTGGTTAGCATGAGGAGAGTCTCTAAGGATTCAAGAGAAGTAGGGGAGTGAAATGTGATTCCTCCTATTAAATTCATATTTTTTTTTAAAAAAATTCATATTTTGAAAGCTTTATGGGATCTATAAATTTCAATGATTCATATTCCTAGAGTTTATGAAACTGTCTTCATAAAATGTGAGAACACCACTTTTTCACTATCCATTTTCATAGCCTCTTTCATGTTCATTCACCATACCCATGCATGTTTAAAAATTCCTAAAAAACTTTAAATTTTTTACCTGAACCTCATACTAAATGATAAAATATGTGAATAAAAAATAAAGTACCTGAAAATGACATTATGGGTATTACAATTGTCCACATCATATCAATTTCAGCCTCCATAATCCCCAATGAAGTTATCAATATAATAAGTGGAGAGGATAATTCTCCCTAACATATGACTCCATCTCTAATGTATCATGAGAATAATTAATGTGTTTCCACTTGATATGAACTAAAGAAATATATTTTCCCTATAGCATTTTATTCCAACAATTAATAATTTAGATTGGTTTCTGAACCACTGAATCATCTTATTCCAATTCTAACTCTTTCCATCTCAAAATGCGGGAGTCATCGAGGTGGGAATTCATTAATTGAGAGACATTGAGGACATTCTGAATCAATATCATTAGAATAATTAGTGTCAATTGATATGTGAAATTTCCCTACCTTTCAATAATTTAAGAAGTTATTACATACCTCAGCATTATATTCCCTTATTTCCCCACTTGTTGGTGACCTAATCAATGAGAGAGTTTCAAGAATACTTGATCTCTTGAAAATTCCAATGTCCTATAAAGATTATTATAATATGACTTATAGTGGCGTTGATCCATCACCAGGGATTTTCAAATAAGTTAAATCTTCATTTTCATCTCTTGTGTAATGCTGAGTCCCACTAGAGAAGTCACACCAATATTATCCCAACAAATTATAGACCATAATGACTAACAATATAAATATTCAATGGGTGATATCTTTATTAATGATTGGTAGATATTATTAACCAATGATAATAGGTGTCCCTCAATCCTATGAAATCCAACACACACGCATGGATCATATCTTATAAAATTTGGATAATCATTTCTGTTTAACCATATATTTAAAGATGATATTTCAGGATAAGATTCATTTGTGATACCAAAGCCTCTAGAATAAATTAAAAAATATAGAGGTGATATAGGGATCTCTATAAATAAAAATTATGGGGGGTACCCCATGAATATTCACTATCTCATGCACATACATTTTCTAAATATCTCTGGCCTTTATGTTGTCCTTAATTGGAAGAAAATGAGCTAATTTATTTAGTTGGGAAATAATTTTACAAATATCATTATTTTTTGTATTTATTTTGTTAAATATTAATATTACTGAATAAAATAATCTAGATATGAATAAATAATTTATGGATTCCAATCATATGAAAAAATATTATGAAGATATAGTAAAAGATTTTATCAATTTTGAAAAAGATCCGGCATATGACCCATATCAAATACTTTTTCTATGTTTACGCTATTGTTATTCAAGACTAATTAGTCCAGAAGAGTTAGAATAAAACTTGATCTATCATGTAATAGATCGAAGTTATAAATGTGGGAATAAACATGGGGAAAAGGTGAATGTAGATATTGGATAGGATGGAACTATGTTTTATGAATCATATGATATAATACAAGTGTTGAAAATGAAGAAGACTTTATCGAGTATGTGATTACATATGTGAATGGTGATGAAGATCGTATTGAAAAAAGTACAAGGAGAGTTCAAGATGAACTTTGGGATTTCCCAAATTTTTTTGAGAAGTTAAAGAGTTTTGAAAAGATTCCATTGTATGATGGTTTCCCTAAATATACAACATTTTCATCCTTACTAAAACTGTATAATTTGAAAATAGGCAACAAATAGAGTGAGGATAGTTTTACAAAACTTCTTTCTCTCTTGAATGATGTGATACTAGAATATAATGAGCTCACTAGCTGAAAATTATAATCCAAATGAGTGTTACGCTCAATGGGTATGATCTTTGAAAGAAAACACGCCTTTCCGAATGACTATATACTATTTCTCAAGGACCAAAAAACACTTAAATAATTCCCAAAACGTGGTTCTTCTCGATAAAGAAATATGAATCCAGTACTATGAAAGTTTTATGCCACTGTCCAATCATTACAAGGTTTAGGAGCCCATATAGAAGTGAGGAGACTATAGGTAAATTGACGTGGCATACAGATACAAGAAATAAATATGGGAAACTATGTCACCTGATGGACTCCCTCATTGGAAGAGAATTGATCATGAGTGTCCTGAATTTGGAAATGAGCCAAGTAACGTTAATCTTGTATTATCTATAGATGGATTGAATCCTTTTAGTTTTCAAATTAGAACTCACAGTACAAGGCTATTTATGTTGGTAAATTATAAATTTCCATCATTGTTATGCATGAAATGAAAATACATCATGTTATTTATACTTATATCAGAAAAAAGTAGCTGGGTAGTGATATTGATGTTTATTTGGCTCTATTGACCTAGGATTTGAAATTATTTTGGGATTCAGTTGTTACGTTGTATGATGCTTACAGAAATGAATATTTCACGTTGAGAGAAATGTTTTATGGGATGATAAATGAAATTCCTACCTATGGAAATTTTTTAGGATATAGCATTAAAGGAACTCAAGGTTGTCTCATTTGTGAATAAGGTACCCAATCAATTAGGTTGAAACATTCATTTAAGATTTCTAATCTAGGACATCACAGATTTCTATCCCAATGAAATAATTACCAACCTTTGACAACATCATTCGATGGAAGTTCAGAAGAACATACAACACCATCTCCACTAACAAGTGATCAACTATTTGAGAAAGTTAAATATGTAAAAACTTATTTTGGTAATTATTTTTAGAAAAACCTTACAAAAACATGATGGAAAAACAGATATTTTTTTTGAATTACCATACTGAAATTGTCTACACATCAGACATTTATTAATGTTATGCATGTTGAAAAATACAATTATGTGATAATATCATCGGCATGCTTCTAAATGCATTGAGAAAAACATAGGATTGAATTAAGACTTGGTTGGACATGGTTGACAAGGGAATATGAGAAGATTTTGTGTTATTGAAGGGTGAAAAATGAACTTTTCTTCTTCTATATTCTTATACTCTTTCCAGGTAGGAGAGATATCAGTTTTTCAACTTCTTGAATGACTTAAAGGTTCTATAGGTGTATTCATCGAATATCAAGAATATCGTGTCAATGAAAGATTTAAATTTAAAGGGTCTAAAATCACATGAATTCCATGTTTTTATGAAATATCTAATTTCTGTATCTTTAAATTTCATTTTTCCAAGAATGTTCATCATACATTAACCAAGATCTATTTCTTCTTCAAATTTATATGCAACAAATTTATAGACCTGGAGAAATTTTCTACTATGGAATGATAAATTTCTGTCATATTATATGAATTGGAAATGTTCTTCCCTTCATCATTATTTGATATGATGGTTCACATGATGGTTCACTTGGTGATAGAGATTCCACTTTGTGGTCCTCTACACTATATATGGATATACACTATTCAAGTTTATATGAATATTTTGAAAGGATATGTCAAAAATCAAAGTTTTTTAGAGGTTTGTATTGTGGAGTGATATATTGTTGAGGAAGCCATTGATTTTTTTACCAAATACCTGTAAAGTGTGGAAATCATTGTTCTACCAAAATCTGGTCACACTGGGTAGCTTATAGGTAAAGGAATTTATGGAATAAATTTTGTCACAATCAATATTACAAATCAATAGAAATCCCACCTTTATGTTTTTTATTATAGTTTGGAGGTTTCACCATATGTTGAAACCCTCAAAGAAATTATTATCCATTTGAATCCATCAAGGGTCAAAATATGAATATCAAATACACATAATCAATAGTTAATAGGGTGGTTTCGTGACTATATTTTTAAGGAGTTAGATCAAAATATGGATTCAATATCAGAATTACATTGATGGCTATCCATAAGACCTAGTTTGTATGTATTATCTTACGATGGTTATGTAATTAATGGTTATCCTTTCTATATAAATTAAAATGATGAATAATGAACCATTCAAAATAGTGATATACACTTGTGGCTGAAACGATGCATGTTTCTGGTACTAAAGAAAAAAATTTAATTTACGTGAATATGTCAAACTTTGGAATCATCAAACCAATATGGGAGTTGGATTATACAAAAATCTAAGTGATGATTATTCAATGAAAGTGGGTTGAAAACAAGAGTTTTATTTAAATAAATGAATTGCGATTCATGAAAGTGGATTTCATTAAGGAAGGGTATATAGATGAACCATTTATAATTGCATCAAATAAAGTACAAGTATTTTATATTCTAGATCCTACAAACAGAAAGTGGTCAATGGTTCTGTTATCAACCAAAACCATTAATGGTTTATATAAAAATTCAACTAAGGATGATCCTTAAATTGGTATGTCGTAGTTATTTCGTTGTAGTCCCAATGTAGATGAAGTTTTATATGTCATAGGAGACCAAAATGAAGTTATTTGGATACTTGATAGAGTGGTCAATTCCCTTCATCCTTAAAAAAATGAGAGTTCAATAATCAAGTTATATTTTTTTGTAATATAAATTGTATTGCCTCATGTTATAATATATTCACTACTACATATATGTCATATAAATTAAATGTTAAACCACTTCTACAGATAATGACTTCTACATGTGCTGGTGCTCGCAATCTTGAGGTACAACATGTCTCTCAAGCTACTGCTTCTCCTAGTGCAGAGGAACAACAACCTTCTGTACATGTTGATGCTACTACTCTAAAGGAACAATAGGTTTCTCAACCTATTATTGCTCCCAATATAGTGGTACAAGGACCTTATGCACATGATTATGCTACCTATCTAGAGGAAAACATATTGATGATGTTGAATCTTAAGAAATGGTAAGTGGTGAAGGATCGATGATGTAGAAAAAACAGGAACACTGTAGTTTGATAGTGTTAGAAAAAATCATTAAGGAAAAAATCAAAGGCATCAAATTTGAGCTCAGGTGGAATGTGTAGGACCATCATGTTATCCCCAACAAGGCCATATTGAATAGTTACATTGGACTCATCACTTGGAAACACATTATGATAGATGTAGATTTGTGGCACCATGTTTTTTCCACGCTTAAGACACTAATGTGGGAAGTGATTATGGTAACATTATGATATCGTTTCTTTATTTTACTAAAAAATAAAATAATGAAACATTTACTTACTTTTTAGCATCCCTTTTAGAGTGTATTTATAGAAGATGGATCCCCTATGAAATATGTATTAATACTCACTGGAAGGATTCACATATGCTTTCATATAATTCTAGTGAGATTTCATTTTAAATATGCGAAAAGGAAAATAAACCTACAACCATTGCTTATGTATAGACACCTGATAACCCAAAAAGTAGTGGATCCATTTACTAGTCTCTTTGTGGAAGTGTATTTTCAGGTAAATTGTGGTTGGTAGTACATTATTTGACAATATGTGTATTCATCACTTTGATTGAGAAATTTTTATTTATGAAATAAAAATTTGGTGTTGAAAATAAGGAATAGGCAGAAAAACCAATGTACCTCTACCGTAAATCAAGGAAGGGGTATGATTCACTTTAAAAAAATTGGTATTTATTTTAAATATACCATAATAATTTTATGTGACATGAAATAATAGTATAGTTATGTTCCTCTGTTTATATGTTGATTAATGAATCCAAATCCAAATCCACTTCTATATCATTCCATGTGCTACGGAAGGAAGCACGTGTAAATAAATATGGGATACTAATATATGAAAACACACACAAAATGTAGGAAACATGTGTAAGTATAACATAATAATAATTTTTTTATTTAAATTGCTATTACATAATAATTATTACTTATTTCCCTGTATTTTTTATCTAACATAGTCATAAGAATCATTAACACATGTACCAAATGAAAACCTACTATTAACGTCCCTGAAGCTTCCGAAAAAGTATGGTCATGTCAGAGGTGTGGGTTTTGGGGTGACAACCCGAATATATTTTGAGAAAAAAACAAGAGGGTGGTAAAGATAAAGAAATGACAGATATGAAAGCATGATTAGCTACCCTTGAAGAAAAATTTCATTAGAAGACTGAGTTTCCGGAAAATTTTATCAGGGAAAATAAAATAGAAGAAACAACTCAAGAATAACCATTGCATGAAGATCCTACCCCACCCACCACCAGATTTAAGGTGATCCATTTACGTTAAAGAGTTGTCTCAGTCAAGGTAATAAATATTCTAATAATTGTTTCTATGAAATTTTAATCGAACAGACACTAATACATTTCCTATAATGATATTCTATTGGGTGAAAATGACTTTGATTTATATCTGTCAATGCCCACCCATCACCCAGTAGCAAGGTCTACATTGTTAAATATCCAAGACAACATGCTACACAATAGAACACTTCCAAAAGGTCATGTGAGAGTGGTGACTATCATAGCTCATGAGTCATTCACCAAGCTACCTATAACACTTGATGATGAAGATATTCAAAAGGTTAACCAAGTTGTTGGAACATTCATCGCATGGCCGTAAAATCTTGTAAAAACACATGTTGATAAGGAGGTATTCATTTCCAATTTATTTTTCATGATAATCCTTTAACAATTAATGAAAAATGGTCTAAAATGATTAATGTTTTTATAGATAGACAAAGGTAAGGGTTGAAATGAAAGGTCGACTCAAACCCATCTAAATGATCAACCAACCAATCAAAAATATATTCCAAAAGAACCTTTACCTCACCTGTTCAATTTATGTATTTAGTAAAATTAAAAGTTCATGTGGATACAAAGTTACAAAATTTTAGTAGTAACATAGTTGTTTTCATAGGAAACAAATTATGTAGAGGAAGGTACATAATACATTGCTTTTGATAATGTAAATGAAATCCTTAAATATGAATGGCTAGGAGCATAGATTGTAAATATATACATGAGGTATGTTTTCATGATTTAATTTTACAATAATTGATATACTATGTTAATCTTGATTAAATATATTTCATATATTTAGTAGGTGTATATATCAATTCCAATTGAAGGGATTTCCCCATGAATCTATTTTGGACTTGTTAGTCCTCATGACACCTCTACATAAGAAAATGAAAAAGAATCAAAAAAAGAATGAAATAATGGAATACCTAGCCAAATGATTTGAAATAAAACTTTAGGATGGCATGCTATTATTAATACCAATGATATAGAGGTAAAACTATAAAATTTAGTCATATCAAATATATTTTCATTTATTTCATAAATTATTCCTTTTTGTGTTCTTAGGAATCATTGGATGCTCATTTCATCCAATTTGGATACTCCAAGTATTTATTTCTAGATTCACTGCATGGATAACCAACAAAACAACCACACATGATCTCGTTTTTCAATTTTTAATACACTACATCTAATGTTTTAGTACTAAACTTCAAGTTATATATTTTATGTTATGTTTTAATGTGGATTTTTTATGATAGGGTGGTGTATAACTATCATGAAAATCATGGCATGTGGACAAGCATTGCGCAAAAGAACCCTAACAATTTCAACAACTAGACAAGTATCATGGTATATATAATAATATTTCACCATCCAAACACATATCAAAACAAATTACCTATTTATTCTCAATGTTTATCTAGTTTCTGAAACAAAAAAATAGAAGATATTGTGGTTAATATGTTTGTAAATTTTTGAGAGTGATCATATTCCATTAACAAACTAGCATCCCTAAAGAGGTATTTTTGAAGATAATTATTATTTCATTTAAAATATTTATTAATCCTTTGTGTATTTATATTTTTCTAGTACTACTATGACTGTCAAAAATACTCATATCACAAGACGGTATATATTTTCTTGGAAACGAATGGGTAGAATACCTAATCACAGAATGTAAACAAATAACATAAAGATGTGACTTTTATAGAAGCAATGAATTGTTTCTTATTTATGTTTAAATTTTTTTTTAGTATTAATCACATAATAATTTTTTTTATATAGGTGGATTCATTTGTTCAAGTTTGGGTGGTTTGTTTGAAGTTTCTCATGCTCATGAGAGAGTAGACTTTGAGGATGAAACTGAGATAATTACAATAAGGAAATGGGTTAAAAATGTATACAACCATAATGAAAAGGTGAATTACTACTCCTTATTTAATTAATTTTTTTGTCATTTTATCTACTATTTGTAAATTATTTTCCATATAATTTTTATCTAATACTTATTTCATTTTTTTCATAGACCTTTTGGGAAATCATATTTTTATTTCTACTATCTACAACAAGACACGAGAGAGATAATGTAACGACCCAAACTTTTATTAATGAAAATTATTCTTGATATAATTAAATGCCTTATTATGTAAAATGGTTATATAAAATATGAACTTATTTGGTTTTATGTTTCAAAATACCATTGATAATTGTTACCATTTCTAATATAGTCGTTGAACATTGATCACAAGATTAGTATAGATATAGTGCTTTAACAAATCCAATTTACTTAGACAAAGGAATAAAGAGCCTCATCCAGTAGAATTTCTCTGTATGAGGCCCATTTTTCAGAGCTCGTAAAGGAGGTGTAATCATTGTGCTTCACTCTTGACCAAGCCCAAGCCGAGATTCAACACGTTAATCTTGAACGAAACCGCCTATAGGGGAAGTGGAGGTTGATAGAAATTACCACTCATGCAGTGTTATCTTAGCCACCCCAAGAGTCTGTCACCATCACACACCTTACCTTTAAGTCTTATGAGGGTGTTTTAAGGGGTTATGTAACAATACCCTAGAACTACGACTATGTACATTATTTTTTTATAAAAAATATATATTCATTTTATTATTGTTACTTTGTAAATAGTTTTTAAAGCACAAATAGTATTTTTTAGTTAATATTCAATTAAGAAGTCTATTTTAATGAATTATTGGATTTTTGAATTAAATAATATTTTAATAAAATATTATTCATAAATTAATTTTTATTAAATATAAATGATCGTAAAATTGTTATGAATACAATTGTAATTTTTATTGGGGCTTGAAAGTTATTTTTGTCAAAACCCATGATTTTTTCATAAATGTCAATTTTTATTTTAAAAGTAAAAATTCACATATTTAAAAACTTATTTCGATAAAATTAATATTATTTTTTGAATCAGGATGTCAAAATTATCCAATTGTGAGTTTTTCATAATTTTCTAAGACAGTCAAATTTTTGGGTAAAAATTAAATACCGTTTAAATGTATAATGTGTTTTATGACATCATAATGACCCAATAGTGATTTAATAAAATACTATAAATTGTATTTTCTCCGAATATATTTTTTTACATTAAAATAATGTTATTTTAGGTCTGTTTTATTTATTTTACAAATCCTTAGTGGACCCTTCAAGACTTATAAATCATTTTAACTTTTAAAATGTTTTCTTTAAGAGTGTGACTCACCTCTACATAAGGAAGCCTAATATTTTAATAATTTAGGCCATTGGAATTATAAAATAATGTTTTCCACTCCCCTTTGTAAAAAACATGGGCAAAAACCATTGTATGGTCTGTGGTTTTGATTAGTTTAATGTGTGGTGTCCAAAACCTAAATAATAAAGAATACCCTCTCCTTTCCTATATAAACCCACCTAATCTCCCACTTCCTATTCACTAAAAGACTTTTAAACTCGACAAACCCCTTACCTAATCTCTCTATAATTCTTCTAAGGTTCCCCAAGCTCCCAATAAGTCTCTCTCAAGCCTCTCCCAAGCCTTTGGGATCACACTTCCAAGTAAGGGATTTCTTCCTTTCTCATTTTTTTCCAAATTTCTTTATGTTGTTAAACCCTTTTATTTTCAGTTATAAATGTTGTTGTATGATTTATCACCTCCCCCATACTTTCCTCATTATTTTTTTATGATGAGATACCCAATTCTCTCTCATTAATGCCTCCCATGTACACTTGTTACCAGACCGAAATTCCATAAGGGATTTCTCTCTCCTCATTTACATTCAAGAAATTATTTTGTATTATGAATATAAATTACATTAAATATGTTGGGACATATTTATATATGACCCCCTTAATATCCATTTCATGTATATATGATGAGACACCCATTTATCACTCATAAAACATTTTTATGAATTCTTATGTCACGTTGTTATGCTACCGAAATTGCACCACAATTTTCCAAGACAAAGTCATTGTGTAGTGAATACCATGCCCATTTCTCTATCAAGGGTATTCACCCTTATTCACATTTACTTATTGATTATAGAGTTTCATGTATGAATTATAAATTTTTTAATCTTGGAATAAATGATTATGTTGAATGATTCCATGTAGTATGATCCATGTGGCACACTTATGCATGAAATGAAATGATTAAGAAGGGTGCGCCCTGATAGCACTCCAATGCATTTAGTAAAGATTAGTATCATGATAAGTAAAGTGAAATGAGGTTTTACTCATGATAATTCAAGTGAAATGTGGTTTTACTCATTCTCTATGTGCAATTATCCTTGCCTCATGCTAATACCATGTTAAATGTCGTTCCCACATTTCCTTGTTATGATAATTATGCTATATAATGTCTTTATGTTCATGTTTCTATTATGCCCAATTGATATGCCTATTTCATAACATGTATTTTATTCTTCATGTTATGCCTTTTTTACTCCCTCACTGGGATTTATATCTCACCCTTTTATTATTCATGTCCTCAAGTTATCCCATGCAATGCTAAGTATAAAAGAATGATGTGCTCATGTAAAAGAAGTTTTCAATAAAGATGTGTTTTATGTTTTATGCTTTTATGTAATGATCTTATTCCTAAAAGACACTATACCTCTCGATATTCTATGTTGTATCAAGTTAATAGTTTTATGTAATAAATTATATTTAATTGTGTAATAAAGAGCATGTTTTTTATAGTTTGTATTAGAGGATAGGTTTAGTTATTTTTGGGATTATGATTAGAAAACCCTAGTGAAATCCATAAGGATAAGACTAAGTATAATAAAAACATCCCTAAATTTTGGTGAGTATTGAGTAAGTGGTTTGCCAAGAAAAAACATCCTTGTCTGGATACGAGCAGGTAGAGGTGTCTTTGGCACAGATGTATCTAGGAGTAAAACTTGAAAACACCGTTTTGAGCTAGACTCAAACAGGAACTGGTGCACGACAATGGGCCTTACTGCACTCTTGGTTACAACACTCCCGAAGGATATGATTTTTTAAATTCATAAGCTTAGTATGAACCGTTATTAAAGGAATAAAAATTCCACTAAGAATATATGTTTGGAAGTATATCATGTATAACATATATTTAAGCCTATAAATTCATTAGTTAAGGAAATAAAAGTAATTTATAAGTCATCTGTTTGTTTCTTTGGATTACCCTTTATGTGTTACCCATAAATTTCCTTTTATTTCATCCAATGGCCAGTAATAGGAGGACTCGGGCTAACAACCGATGTGAAGATCAATTTGATGATTGTTCTAATGAGATGCCAAATCTGATGTGAGAGGGAATCATGAGATTTGTCACAACACTCTCTCAGTTAACCCAAGTTTTGAATAGAAACATGGGTCAAGAGGAACATTCAACCCCACCCCATAAGAAATAAAAAGTCACAATCGATAGCTTCATTAGACAAAGGCCTCCTACTTTTAATAGACCATCTGATCCCCCAATCACCGAACAATGGATCAAATCCATTGAGAATATCTTTTCCATCCTTTAATGTTTCGAATAAGAGAAGGTTCTTATGGCTGTTTATCATATGGAGGGTGAAGCTAATCAATGGTACAAATTTATCAAAAATACGAAGCCTAAGGAAGTGATCGAGGTGTTAGAATTGAAGGATTTCCGAAAAATGTTTTTAGATAAATATTTTCCTCTCACCCTTAGACTTAAGATGGAAAGGGACTTCTTTTCCCTCAAGAAAAAAGACAGCAAATACATCAGAGCGTATGAGGAAAAATTCACAAGGCTTTCAGGATATGCCTTCAGCTTTCTCGTTACCCCCGAATTCAAGGTTGACTACTTCTTTGGTAGGCTAAAACCTAGCCTACGAAAGGCCTTAGAAATCTGTGACTTTGAGAGATATGATTAAATTGTCCGATGTGCCCTCAAAATCAAAATAGAGATAGGATAATAATAGTTTTATCATGGGGATAATAAGCGTAAGGTGGACTTTAATTCTGCTGGTCTGATGGATAAATACAATGGTGCTAAAAAAATCCAACACCACACTTACCAAAGCTGCAGAAAGAAGCACCCTGGAAATTTCTTGAAGGGGATGAGGAAATTATTTAGGTGTAGAATAGAAGGGAACCTGGCACTTAACTGCCGACAAGAAAAACCCACAACTACGATAGTGGAGAGGAATTATTTGTTTGACCCTCAACACGTTGTTCATTGCTTCAACTACACAGAACCAGGGCACTGTAAAAACCAGTTCCCTAAGCCAAGGGTTTTCTGAGGCAACCAACAACCTCCAAGGTAGTAAGGGTGATATTTTTCCATCACTACCGCTGAAGTGAACCCCAAAAATGATGCGGTGACAGGTACACTAGTTATTTATTCAAGAATAGAGAACTTAATTTTTGAATATGGTTCTATACATTCTTTTATATTCCTAAAGTTTAGTAGAACAATCCCAACACCACCACAAATCATAGAAGTAAAGATGTTGATGAGAAGGGAAATGGGGTAATCATTACAACCCATGAATATAACTCCTCCCCTATCACAATTTGTGGTATAAAATTCCTATAGAAACTCATCATACTACCTCTGGTGGAATTTGATGCAATTATTAGCATGGATTGGATTTCCTTATATAGAGCCATCATAAATTTCCGTGAGAGGGAAATCACTCTCCATATGGCGAATCGACCCCTAATTCTGTATAAGTGAAAGGAAGAGGATGAATATTATTTAGAACCATCATCTCAAGAATGGATATTATTGCCCTATGAGCATTCGTATCTTGATCATATGATTGATTCTAAGGAAGAAACCATCTTTGAGGACATTGCTATTATGAGGGAATTCACTGATGTGTTTCCTGAGGAATTTCTTGGTCTTCCTCCTAGAAGAGATATTGAATTATCAATTGATCTTATACTTGGGGCATTGAAAATATACAAGAATCCATATAGAATAGTTGTTGTGGATCTTGAGGAGATGAAGAAAAAACTACAGGAGAATCTGGATAAAGTGTTTATATGCCCAAATGCTTCACCATGGGGTGTACCAGTCCTCTTCGTCAAGAAGAAGGATGGGTCAATGCACCTTTTCAGTGATTATCGTGAGCTCAACAAAATCATGATAAATAACAAGTATCCTCTTCCTCGAATTGATGACTTGTTCAATCAGACATGTGGAACACAATACTTCTTCAAGGCGAATTTGTGGTCAGGATATTACCAAGTAAGGGTGAAGAAGGAGGACATCCCCAAGACTACTTTTCATACAAGGTACGAGCACTATAAATTCATAGTAATACCCTTCAGACTCACTAATGCTCCAACAATCTTCATAGACTTGATGGATAAATTATTTATAGATTACCTCAACAAATTTTTTATAGTCATTATAGATGATATTATAATATACTCCAAAACCAAGGAGGAGAATGAGGAGCATCTAATCATTGTACTAGAGACCTTGAGAAAGGAGAATATTTATGAAAAGTATATAAAGTGTGAGTTCTGGTTGAAGTAGATCTCATTCTTGGGTAATATCATTACAAGCAATGGGACATCTATGGATCCCTCCAAGATAGCTGTAATTGAAGGATAGATGAGGCCAACATTGGTAACGGATACCCGTAGCTTCCCGGTTTTAGCTAGATATTATCGCCAATTTGTGAGAAATTTATCACGATTTTAAAACCCTCTTATAAAGCTAACTCATAAGGGAGTCAAGTTTTCTTGGAGTGATGAATGTGAAGAGATCTTCAAGGAGTTGAAAAGGAGGCTTATCACTGCTCCCGTGCTCACATTACCCACAAGTGGAGAAATTTTTGTTGTATTTAGCGATGATTCGAAGAAGGGCCTGGGTTGTGTGTTGATGAAAAATGACAAAGTCATTTCCTATGATTCAAGGCAATTGAATGTTCATGAGAAAAACTATCCAACACATGATCTGGAGTTATCTGTAGTAATCTTCGCTTTAAAAATTTGGTGACATTACCTCTTTGGAGAGAAGTGTGAAATATACACAGATCACAAAAGCATCAAGTATATATTCACACAGAAAGAGTTGAATATGTGCCAATGAATATGGTTAGAGATGATCAAAGACTATGGCTGTTCAATCCATTACCACCCTGGGAAATCGAACAAGTAGGCAGATTCTCTAAGTACAAAGGACCAAAAAATTCTATCGTTGATGAGAATTGAAATGAATATAATATTATTATATTTTATGAAGATGGACATGGGAATCATAAATAAGGAAACATCATCAATCCTTTCACAAATTATTTCCCAACCGTCTCTTTTGGAAAGGTTAAAGGATGCTCAAAAGGATGAAGTGGGAATTCAGAAAAAAGTGAAAACTATCGAGAAAGGGAAATCCTCAGAGTTCAATGATAGTGAAAAGAAATTTTGAGAATTGGTTCAAGACTATGTGTTCTATCAAATACAGAGTTAAATAAATAACTTTTGGATGATTCTAATTTCTCCATTCACCGAGGAAACACAACGATGTACCGAGATCTCCGAGAGCATTTTTGGTGGGATAATATGAAGTATGAGATCACTGAGTATACATCAATGTGCCTGGTGTGTCAGCAAGTTAAGTCTGATAGGTATAAGTTTAAGGGGATGATACAACCATTACACATACCAGCATGTAAGTGGGAAAACATCACTATGGACTTTGTCACCGGACTTCTAAAGACATCCAAAGGAAACAATTCTATCTGGGTTGTTGTGGATCGTCTTAAAAAGACTGCACACTTCATTGCAATTTGGGAGGATTTATCACTGAATAAACTAGCATGGATATACATCAGAGATGTGGTAAGGATGCATGAAGTAACACTATCAACTGTATCCGATCAAGATCCAAGATTCACCTATAAGTTTTTGAAGAGACTTCAAAATTCTCTATATATTGAGATGAACTTTGTTATGGATTATCATCCTCAGACTGATGTCCAATCTAGGCGGATTATCCTAACACTTGAGGACATGTTGAGAGAATTCACAATGGACTTCAAAAGAGGATGGGATCAACATCTTCCTCTAGTTGAGTTCTCTTACAACAACAGTTTCCACACAAGCATCCAAATGGCTCCTTATAAAGCCTTATATGGGAAGAGGTGTAGGACACCAGCATGTTGGGATGAAGTTGGGGAGAGAAAACTCCTAGGTCCATAAATGTTTTAAGAAATGGTGGATAAGGTTAAGACCATCCAGCATCACATTAAAGATGCTCAGAGTCGAAAAAAATTCTATGCTTATAATCATCATTGAGGACTAGAGTTTGATGTCAGATACATGGTATTCATCTGTATATCACTATGGAATAGAGTTATGAGATTTGGGAAGAATAGAAAGCTTAGTCTAAGGTACATCATCCCTTTTGAGATCCTTGATCGCATTGGGGTAGTGTCCTATCGACTAGCGCTCCCACCAAACCTGTCTCAAGTACATGATGTATTCCATGTATCACTCTTGAGGACGTACATACCTGACCCATCTCATGTACTCAATCTAGAGGTGGTACCATTAGAAATGACCTCTCTTATGAAGAGAATCCGGTGAATATCTTAGATAATAGGGAAAAGGTTCTACGAAATAAGACAATTCCCCTCATCAAGGTATTTTGGATAAACCACAAGTTTGAAGAGGCAATGTGGGAAGTAGAGGAAGTGATGAAGCAATGTTACCCACATCTATTTTATTATGGGAAAAGGAAATTTCGAGGGTGAAATTTCTTAAGGGGGGAAGATTGTAACAACCCAAAATTTTATTAATGAAAATTCCTATTGATCTAATTAAATGTATTTTTATGTAAAATGGTTATATAACATATGCACTTATTTGGTTTTATGTTTCAAAATACCATTAAGAATTATTATTGTTGTTAATATAGTCATTGAACAGTGATTATATGATTAGTATAAATATAGGTCTTTAACAAATCCAGTTTACTCAGACAAAGAAAGCGATGGCCTCATCTAGTAGAATTGCTCTGTACGAGGCCCATTTTTCATAGATTGGAAAGGAGGTGGTGTCATTAGACATTTCTCTTGACCAATCCCAAGTTTAGATTCAACACATTAATCTTGAATGGAACCGCCTATAGGATAAGTGTAAATTGATAGAGATTACCACTCGAGCGATGTTATCCGAGCCACCCCAAGAGTCTGTCACCATCACACACCGTACCCTTAGGTATTATGCGGGTGTTTTAAGGGGTTATGTAACAAGACCCTAGCACTATGAATATGTACATTATTTTTTTTATAAATAATATACATTCATTTTTTTTGTTACTTTGCAAATAGTTTTAAAAGCACAAATAGTATTTTTTTTATTTAATATTCAAATAAAAAATCTATTTTGATGAATTAATGGATTTTTGAATTAAATAATATTTTAATAAAATATTATTACCAAACTAATTTTTATTAAATATAAATGATTGTGTAATTTTTATGAATACAATTGTAATTTTTATTAAGGCTTGAAAGTTATTTTTGTCAAAACCCATTATTTTTTTTATAAATGTCAGATTTTATTTTACAAGTAAAAATTAAAATATTTATAAAATTACTTATATAAAATTAATATTATTTTTGGAATCAGGACATAAAAATTATCCAATGGTGAATTTTTCATAATTTTCTGAGACATTCAATTTTTTGGGTAAAAATTAAATACCGTTTAAAAGTATAATATGTTTTATGACATTATAATGACCCAATAGTGATGAAATAAAATAATATAAAGGTTATTTTATGCCAATATATGTTTTACCATTAAAATAATTAAATTTTAGGTTTTTTTGATTTATTTTACAAATCCTTAGTGGACCCTCCAAGACTTATAAAACATTTTTGATTTTAAAATGTTTTCCTTGAGAGTGCGATTCACCTCCACATAATCAAGCCTAATATTTTAAAAAATAAACCATTGGACATATAAAATAATTTTTTCCACTCCAATTTTTCAAAAAACATGGGAAAAAACCATTGTATGGTTTGTGGGTTTGATTAGTTTAATGTGTGGTGTCCAAAGCCTAAATAATAGAGAATTCCCTCTCCTTTCCTATATAAACCCACCCAATATCACATTTAATCATCAATCAAAGCTTTTTTAGATCAACCAAACCCTGACTTAATCTCTATATAATCCTCCCAAGGTGCCCCAAGCTACCAATAAGTCTCTCTCAAGCCTCTCCCTAGCCTTTGGTATCACACTTCCAAGTAAGGGATTTCTTTCTTTCTCATTTTTGTCCAAATTTCTTTATATTGTTATACCATTTTATTTTCAATTACAAATATTGTGGTATGATTTCAAACCTACCCCATAATTACCTCCTTATTTTTGAATGATGAGATACCCATTTCTCTCTCATTAATGCATCCCATGTACACCTTTTACCATGACGAAATTCTATAAGGGATTTCTCTCTCCTCATTTATATCCAAGAAATTGTTTTGTATTATGATTATAAATTCCATTACTTATGTTGGGACATGTTTCAATATGACCCCATTACTTTAAATTTCATATAAATATGATGATACACCCATTTCTCTCTTATCATCCATTTTTATGAATTCTTATGTCATGTTGTTATGCTGCCGAAATTGCACCACAATTTTCCAAGCCAGTCATTGTGTAGTGAATACCATGACCATTTCTCTATCAAGGGAATTCAGATTTTTGAACATTTACTTATTGATTATAGAGTTTCATGTATTAATTACATATTCCATAATCGTGGAATAAATGACGATGTTGAATGATTCCATGTTGTTTGATCCATGTGGCACACTTATGCATGAAATGAAATTATTAAGAAGGGTGTGCCCTGATAGCGCTCCAATGCATTGGGTAAAGATTAGTATCATTATACGTCAAGTGAAATGAGGTTTTACTCATGATAATTCAAGTTCATTGAGTTCTTACTCATTCTTAATGTGCAATGAGCCTTGGCTCATGCCAATATCATGTTAAATTTTGTTGCCACATTTCCATGTTATGATAATCATGTTATATCATGCCTTTATGTTCATGTTTATATTATGCTCCATTGATATTACTATTTCCTAACATGTATTTTATTATTAATGTTATGAATTATTTACTTTCTTTCTGGGCTTTATATCTCACCCTTTTATTATTCAAGTCCTCAGGTTATCCCATGCAATGCTAAGTACAAAAGAATGATGTGGTCATGTAAAAGAAGCTTTCAATAAAGATGTTGTGTTTTATGTTCTATGTTGTTATGTAATGATCCTAAGCCCCAAAGAAACTATACCTATAAAACTTATATATTGTATCAAGTGAATAGTTTTATGTAATAAATTGTGTTTAAGTGTGTAATAAAGAGTAGGGTTGTTATAGATAACATGTTCCTTTTTTGCTAATGTTACAATGATTTCCATTACTTTTCTTTGTTGATCAGCTAACACTGTATAATTATTCAATGTTCTTAACTGAAAACATTTCTCATTGTTTAAAAAAAATATTGGAGGAAGCTCTGGTACACATTATGGTGGCTTCTAATGATATAATAGGCATAAGAGTATCCTCTACTCTTCTAGTTTTTAAAAACGAGAAAGGTTTTATGGCTAAGAACACAAAATCAATATGTAGTGTTGGATGTTCGAAAAATAAATATAATGGTAATCATCGTAACATTAGAATTTATAAAAAAAAATTAGACTTTGGGATGTGTAGGAATCATTGACACCTCAATCTGACACACGGTGTGACTTGTATGACTCCAGGTGCATCTTTTTATTTAAAATTGCCATTAATTTTAGTAAAATAGAAAATTAACATACTCAAAAAAAATTAACACATTTATATTGTTTTTATACTTTATAAAAAATGCATTAGTAATTTAGGATTTTTAAGAATCAGCCACAACATAATCTGGCATACGGTGTGGCCAGTATTACTCAAAGTGTCTGTTATCAGTTTAAAATCGAAATTTTAGTTCAAAATGCATCACTGAATGAAAACAAATAAAACACACTTGGATTATCCTTATAATTTTTGAAATCGATTCATAAATCATTTGTGATTTGTGGGAAACTATCTCATGTCAAACCAATACATCATGTGATCAGTATGATTCAAAGTGCATGTTTCTAGTTTAAAATGGAATTTTAGTAAAAAAGAAAAGTGACACACTGAAAAATGAGAAAACACATTAATATTATTTTGATTCTTTAAGAAAAATTTCCATGAGTCATTTGGGATGTTTAGGAATTAGTTGTACCTCAATCCAATGCACGATATGACCGGTATGACTCCAAGTGCGTCTTTTAATTTAAAATTGACATCAATTTTAGTAAAAAGGACAAATTTACTACTGAAATCCAAGAAAATGAATTCATATTATTTTTATACTTTTTTAAATGATACATGAGTCATTTGGGTAGTATTGGAATCTTCCACACCCCAATATGAGGCACAGTGTGACTAGTATGACTCCAAGTGCATCTTTTTTATTTAAAATTGACATCAATTTTAGTTAAAAGGACAACTGAACTACTAAAAACTAAGATAATGAATTAAAATTATTTTTGATACTTTATAAAAATGATCCATAAGTCATTTTTGACATATAGGAATAAAAATTACCTCAATATGATGCACGGTCTGACTGATATTACTCCAAGTGTGTCTTTTTAGTTTAAATTGAAATTAATTTTAGCAAAAGGAACATGTGGCATATTGAAAACTGAGAAAACTCATTCATCTTGTTTTTATACTTTAGTAAAATGATCCATGAGTCACTTAGGATGTTTAATAATTATTTTTACCTCAATATGAGGCACAATGTGACCAATATGACTCCAAGTACATCTTTTTTATTTAAAATTGGCATCAATTTTAGTAAAAAGGAAAACAGACCTAATCAGAACTAACCAAATTCGTTAAGATTATTTTTATACATTATTAAAATGATACATAAGTCATTTTAGATGTGTAGGAATCAATCTAACCTAAATACAATGTACAGTGTGACCGATATGACTTTAATTGTGTCTATTGATTTTAAATTGACATTAATGTTAGTAAAAGGAACAGCTGACATACTAAAAACCAACAAAACATATTCTTATTGTTTTTATACTTTAGAAAAATTATCTATGAGTCATTTGGAATGTGTAGGAATTAGGAACACCTCAATCTGAGGCATTCTGTGACTGATATGACTCCAAGTGTGTCTTTTTCATTTAAAATTGACATCAATTTTAGTAAAAAGGAAAATTGACCCACTCAAAACTGAGAAAAGGAATTCAAATTGTCCTGATACTTTAGTAAAATGTTCCATAAGTCATTTTTGATGTGTATAAACCAACCACACATCAATATGACACACGGTGTGACCAATATGGCTCCAAGTGTGTCTTTTAATTTTATATTGACATTAATTTTAGCAAAATGAACATGTGGCATATTGAAAGCTAAGAAACCACATTCAAATTGTTTTTATACTTTATGAAAATTATTTATGAGACATTTGAGATGTGTAGGAATCATTTCACCACAAAATGATGCACAGTGTTACCGGTATGACTCCAAGTGTGTCTTTTTATTTAAAATTAACACCAATTTTCATAAAATGAACAACCGACCTACTCAAAACTAAGAAAACACATTTAAATTGTCATAATACTTTAATAAAACAATCCATAAATCATTTTTGACATATATGAACCACCTACACCTCAATTCGATGCACGGTGTGACTGATATGACTCCAAGTGTGTCTTTTTATTTAAAATTGACATCAATTTTAGTAAAAAAGACAAATAACCTACTCAAAATTAAGAAAATTTATTCGAATTGTTTTGATACTTTAGGAAAATGATCCATAATTTATTTTTTATGTGTAAGAATCAAATTCACCTTAATTAGATGCACGGTACGACCAACATGACTCCAAGTGTGTCTTTTTATTTTAAATTGGAATTAAATTTAGCAAAAAGAACAAGTGTTGTGCTAAAAACCAATAAATCACATTCATATTGTTTTTATACTTTATTAAAATGATCCATGAGTCATTTGGAATGTGTAAGAATCATTCTCACTTAAATCCAACAAATGGTGTGACTGGTATGACTCCAAGTTGGTCTTTTTATTTAAAATTGGCATTAATTTTAGTAAAAATGATATGTGATCTACTCAAAACCAAGAAAATGCATTTTTGTTGTTTTGATATGTTTGTAAAGTGATCCATATGTCATTTTAGATGTGTATTAATCATCCACACCTCAATATGATGTACGATGTGAATGGTATGACTCAAATTGAATCTTTCAATTTAAAATTGACATCAATTTTAGTAAAAATGAAAACTACCTACTCAAAAATGAGAAAATGAATTCATATTGTATTCATAATTTAGTAAAATGATCCATAAGTCATTTTTTAAGGGTAGGTTTCACCCGCACCTCAATCTGACGCAGGGTGTGATTCCAAGAGCATATTTTTATTTTAAATTGGCATTAATTTTAGAAAAAGGAATAAGTGGCATATTGAAAACTGAGAAAACACATTCGTATTATTTTGATAATTTATAAAAATGTTCCATGAGTCATTTTTGACAAGTAGGAATCACCCGTACCTCATCCTGATGCATGGTGTGATTGGTATAACTCAAAGTGTCTGTTATCAGTTTAAAATTGACATTTTAGTTCAAAATATGTGTCACTCACTGAAAACCAAGAAAATATTATTTTATTGTATTTATAATTTATGAAAAAAAATCATAGGTCATTTGTGACATGTAGGAAGTAGTCTCTCATCAAACTAACACATGATGTGACTAGTATAACTCAATGTGTGTGTTTCCAGTTTGAAATGACATTTTAGTAAAAAACATAAGTGACATACTAAAAACTAAGAAAACACATTAGGAATGTTTTGATACTTTATAAAAACAATTCCTAAGTTATTTGTGACGTGTACGAATCATCTACACCTCAATCCCACACACATTGTGACCGGTATAACTCCATGTGTGTCTTTATTTCAAATTGACATTAATTTCATATAAAAAACAATTGACATACTCAAAATCAATAAAACACATTGAAATTTTTTTGATACTTTATTACAATGATCCATACCTCATTTGTGATGTATTGGAATCAATCCCACTGTAACACAATGCATAGTGTGGCCAGTATAACTCCAAGTGTGTCTTTTTATTTAAATTTGACAGTTTTTAATGCATTATTTTATATTAATGTTTAATTTGTTTATTTATAATATTACTAACATAATATTTGTTTTCTTATATAAGTGTATTCTTTTTCTCAGGTTGATAGGGGATCACAGTTCCAAATATGATGAAACATTAATGTTTTTAAATATTTTTGGATAGTAATTCACTACTACAAATATACCCTTTAATAGCATAAAAATGGATTTTAACCATGCTAAAAAAGTGTTGTTAATCATAGAAATGATAAAGGGGGGTCCCCTTTATCAGTGCTTTAAATTTAATTTATAAAGGGGGCCTTTATTAGTGCTTAAAATAGCACTGATAAAGGCCTAGGTGGGTGCAATGTATTGTTAATATAACAACACACCCAGCAAAGACATGAAAAACCAATAATTTCAAAAAATACTATATAAATTTAATTGACATCGTGAATATAAAAATTTATGGCCATGGTATATAAAAAAATCACTTCTATATATATTTCAAACAATTCTCTATATAGTTATGTTTACAATTATTCAATAAACATTTAAAACATTAATGTTTCATCTTTTGATGCTCGTGATCCCCTCTCAAAAATACACTCCCATGCTATCAGTTTCCAAAGAAATCATCTCAAACCATGAAAAATATTCCACCTATATAAAGAAAAAAATATTATGTTAGTAATTCAATAAAGATATAAATTAAACATTAATATTTAATAATACATTAATAAAATGTCAATTTTTAATAAAGAAGACACATTTGGAGTTATACAGGTCACACCATGCATCTCATTGAGGTGGGGAGATTCCTACACATCACAAATGAGTTATGGATAATTTTTCTAAAATATCGAAACAACCAAAATGGGTTTTCTCAGTTTTGAGTATGTCACTTGTTATTTTACTAAAATTAATGCCAATTTAAAATAATGACACATTTGGAGTTATACCGGTCACACTGTATGTCATATTGAGGTCCGGTTAATTCATATACATCAAAAAATACTAATGGATCATTTTCCTAAAGTATCAAAACAATCCAAAATCAGTTTCTTAGTTTTTAGTATGTCAGTTTGTTTTTTTACTAAAATGTCATTTCAAACTAAAAACACACATTTTGAGGCATACCAGTCACATCATGCATCATTTAGATGTGAGACTTCTTCATACATATCATAAATGAATTATGAATGAATTTCCTAAATTTTCATAAAAATTGGATCATGTTTTCTTGGTTTTAATGGAGTGAAATATTTTGAACTAAAATGCCAATTTTAAACTGATAAAAGACACTTAGTTATACCGGTCACACCATGTGTCAGATTGAGGTGAGGTTGATTCCTACACATCATAAATGACTCAGGGATCGTTATCCTAAAGTATCAAAACAATATGAATGTTTTTTATCATTTTTCAGTATGTCACTTATTGTTTTAGTTAAATTAATGTCAATTTTAAATAAAAAGACACACTTGGACTCATATTGGTCACACCGTGCATATTATTGAGATTTTTCTAACTCCTACACATTAAAAATGACTCATGGATTGTTTTCCTAAATTATCAAAACAATCCAAATGAATTTTCTCAGTTTTTAGAATGTCACTTATTCATTTTACTAAAATTAATGTTAATTTTAAATAAAATAGAGACACTTTGAGTTATACTGATCACACCATGCATCATATTGAGGTGCGGATGATTTCTACATGTCACAAATGACTGATAGATCTTTTTTCTAAAGTATCAAAATAATCTGAATGCATTTTCTCATTTTTTAGTATGCTGGTTGTGTTTTTTTACTAAAATGTCATTTCAAACTGGAAACACACATTTTGAGTAATACGGGTCACATCGTGCGTTAGTTGGACATGAGACTACTTCATAAACATCAAAAATGACTTATGAATCATTTTCCAAAATTATAAATGCAATCATAGTGTGTTTGGTTGGTTTTTAGTGAGTGACACATTTTGAACTAAAATTTCAATTTCAACCTGATAACAGAAACTTTTAGTCGTACTAGTCCCACCGTGCATCAGATTAAGGTGTGGTTAATTTTTATAGAATAAATAACCATTAATTACATAACTATTATATGATAATATATAAACACTTGGTCCTCTGGATAGCTATAGAATTCATTCTGAAATTGAATCTGTATTTTCATCTGACTCCTTAAAAATATGATCCCAAAACCATCCTAGAAATTGTTGATTATGTGTATTTGATATCCATATTTTATCCCTTGATGGATTCAAATGCCTAATAATTTCTTTTTGGGTTTCAAAATATGGGGAAACCTCCAAAATATTATGAAAAATGTAAAGTTGGGCCTACTCTAGATTTGTAATATTGATTGTGACAACATCTCTTCTAGAAATTATTTCACCCTCAAGCCGCCCAATGTGGCGAGATTTTGGTAGACCAATGCTTTCCACACCAGACAGGTATTTTGTATAGAATTCAACATCTTCATCAACAATATATCACTCCATAATAAAACCCTCTGGAGGACTTTTATTTTTTGACATACCCTTTTACAATCTTCATATACCATTCAATAGGGTACATCCATCTATAGTGTACAAGAAAACATAGTCGAATCTCACTCACCAAATAAACCATCAAATGAACCATCATATCAAATAATTTTGGTGGGAAGAACATTTCAAATTCATATAATATGACAACAATTTCTCTTTCCATATTTGGAAATTTCACTAGGTCTATAATTTTGTTGCATATAGATTTAAATAAGAAACATAGATTGGTTAATGTATGATAGAAATTATTGGGGAAAATGAAATGTAAAGCTATTGGAATTATATCTTGCATGAAAACATGGCAGTCATGTGATTTCATACCCTTTAACTATAAATCGATCATTGAAACGACATTCTTGATATTTGATGAATACCCCATTATAACCTTTGTATCATTCAAAAGTTTCAAAACTGATATCTCTCCTTCCTGGAAAGAGTATAGGAAGCTGGAGGAAGAAAATTTTGTTTTTCACCCTTCACTAGTACTAAATCTTATCATATTCTCATGTCAACCATGTCCAACCTAGCCTTAATTCTATATTTTGTTTTTCAGGTGCATTTAGTAACATGCCAATGAAATTATCACATACATTATTTTCAAAATGCATAACATCAAGAAAATGTCTAACGTACAGAAAATTTTGGTATGGTAATTCAAAAAAACTTATCTATTTTTTTCAACTGGTTTTTGTAAGGTTTTTTTAAAACGGTTTACCAAAATCAGTGTCAACATATTTTACTTTCTAAAATAGTGGATCACCTATTAGTAGAGATGGTGTTTTACATTATTCTGAACATCCATCAAATGATATTGTCCAAGTTCGGTACTTATTTCGTTGGGTTCGAAATTTGTGATGTCCTTGAAACAAGGTTTTTGATGATTTTTTCTACCTAATTGACTACATACCTTGTTCCTTTATTGCTATTGTAAGGGTTGGTGTTCTGAGAACCAACTATTTTATACTTCGATTACATGAATGTACACTTATTATATATTATTCATTGTTCTGAATGACTATAATATAATAATTTCCTGGAATATTTGTTGCATTGATAAGGTCATGGAAGATCCCCGCTATGATGAGAACCTTGAAATTCTATAACAATATTCTTAAATAAAGTTCTATAGTTGGATGACATACTATGATAGGACACATAGTATACAGACCGTCATGCGCGAGTAATCGTAAGAAGACGAAACTCTCTCTCATAGAGTTCTCACTTGGTAATCTCCATGATGGGGGATTATGAGAATAGACCCACCAGTAGCAATTCTTCATGTCTTGGTGTCATCGGACATTTCTATCTATGAGTGTGTGTAATGGTCCTTAGACTGGAAGATTATCATTAACTCATGTCATGACTTGCGCACTTAGATTTGCTGACGAAAACCGTCACAAAGACAGTTGGTGGGAAGTAGGGTACGTTGGGTGTGTCACAAATGACATGTTGTTAATGGATAAGTCGGGGAAGGATTTCTCCCTTCCATGTTTATAGAAGTAGATATCTTGGGCCCTTTTATTGAAATAGAACTGTCACCAAAATTCTATGTCCATGGTGTAATGACAAGTTTATTTCTGGAAGTCAAAGAATGACAGATCAGGCATATAGGTTTATGACACTACCATGAAACCTACTTGATGAGATAGTGAGAAAAACGGATTAAATTACACGGTAAGTGTTCGTATGAGGTGACACGTTAATGTGGTGTCAACTTCTTTCTCTTGGGTGCCTTGACCCGTTGTTAGATAGTAATCTTGGACTTTAGGCAAGCCCGCTTAATGCCAATGAGAAAGAGGCCTAGAGGGTCACACACTAAGTGTATCCAAGTATCTCAAGTATAATAATGATTATTCCCGTACATGGTTTAATAATTATTCAAGGAAGCCTAAATCGTTTTTAATGATGGAGGAAGAATAAAATTAAAACTAGATATACACATCGTGTATTAATGATTACACGTCGTATAGTTTTCATTTTGGAAAGGAAATGAAAAACAAGTACATGTCGTGTATTAATGATTACATGTCATGTAGTTTTTTATGAAAAACAAGTACATTTCGTGTATTAATGATTACACGTAGTGTAGTTTTTTCAGTCAGGATTTTTAGGATATAATGTTGTTTTATTAAATGATATTTATTATAATCAGCGTGGGCGCATGTCAAGGAATTAATTATTCGACATGGGGGTTTTCAATAAGAGTTAATGAAATAAATAAAATACGTAACACATTTATTTATTGTCATAACTTTATAACCTCAAACCCAATTATAAATATCCTCGCAACGTCAACAATTTTCCCTAATCATTGTTCACAACAATTCTGGAGAATTATTTCAAGGCTGAAAGAACTACTTCCTCCAAGAACGCTCTCAAGACTGAGAGCGATCCTCCTCCATCAGATCTAGACGATCTAAGGTGGAAAATGAAAGAAAAGTTTTCTCCATGTTAGTAGCCAGAGAATACTTTGGCGGCGTCCAAAGAAATGTGGTGCATGTGTGGATCACCGCCAGAGGAAGTATATCCTTGGCTTCTGTGATGCAACGACGAATCACATCAGAACGTTATCAGAAATATCAATGAATAAAGAACACCAAAAAGGTACTTCTTGTCAATTAATTAAATTAATTATAATTAACCTATGACGATCCTCATTTTTGGTTCTGGGACTATCCTTCTTCTTTGTCTATTTCTGTGATTTGATTCGTAGAGGCTTGCGTTTATCATCGTATTGATCCCGGATTGATCACTACTAATGAAAAAAATCCAATTGGGCACATCCACCCATGAGCTTTCTCTATGCCCGGGACCTTCAAATGGTATCATAGGAAGGTCACAACGTTGATTATAGTTATTTAATTTTTGTTGATAATTTACGCATTTATATTTGATTCAATTCAAGAAAAAACATTCTATAAACTAAATAAACGAGATTTGTTCTTCCTCCTACGTTTCTCGATTCACATCACACAAACAAACTTTTAATTTTAATTTTGATTAAATTAAAAATGAGAAACTCATCTGGAGGAGCTGCTCTTTCTATCTGTACAACACAAGAATACACGACGTGTAGTGAAAAATACACACCGTGTACTTAGTTTCAATGAACCGGTACTGGTAGTCCAAACCATGCCGTGTGAATTGAGTACACCTAAGTATTTATTACACTGTGTTGAATAGAATTGAATGGCGCATGGAAACCAGAATACATGGCATGTATATTGAATCAACACGCCGTGTAGTCCGATCCAGCCTAGGTGAAACCGTGTACATGGAGAAGCCATGTACCACGTACACGGGATTGCCAGACCAGTAACCACATAACAAGTACACACCATGTTAGATTAATCTACACGTCGTGTACTCCAAAATTTCCAAAGTACAGAAAAACACGCCAAATCCCCTAGCATGTACTTTGGATAAAGGGAGAAAAATACACTCTGTGTGATATAGCCTACACGCCATGTACTTTCCATAAATGGAATTTCACCAGGTTTCCTCCAAAAGTACAGACCTGTACAAGGAATATGTATGAGAAGAATCTCAAGGAAATTTATAAAGGAATTTAAGATAATGAATTGATTAATTATAAGATCATAATTAATTGAATTCAAGTGTGACTTATCTTAAATGAAAGAATGATTAAAAGAATTTGAATTATAAATATGCGTAAATTTTGTTGCATGCTATGGATGATCATGATCTAGACCAAATACCCTTTGTGTGTGTATGGTTTCATTTAAATTTATATAATTTAAATTCATTGGCCTCTGATCCTTAATCATATAATATGTAAGGCATGCATGCCCATGGTTTCTTTAATGTAAACCACATGTAATGGAGGATCTCTGAAGTTAGAGAAGACGGTTCAAAACCCAAAGCTGAGGTGAAACCAACCCAAGAAGATACAAAGGTGGACAGGTGGGATCTACAAAACACGAACCATTGGTTCAAGGTGTTTTTCCCTAGGTCAGGGTTAGCTTATCAAAACTGCTAGATAAGCTAACCAATAGAAGCTCATGATCATGACATCTTATTTTATTTTTGTCTGATTGCATGCTTTATTTATTATGTATGTGTTGTCATGATCACATAATGAATGAAATAAACAAGCATGCAAAGATGGAATAAAATAAAAACTAGACTATGCGTAAACATTATCATAACATGGTTAATCACTTAATCAAGCATCACTTAATATTAACAATCATGTGATAATGAAAAACTACGCATAAAGAATAAAATCCCTCAAATAACATATTAAGTCAGACCATGCCTTCCATTACTTGATCAAGGGAAAGACTTAATACAACTATGTGTTTGACCAACCCTTGTTGGGACACTTACTTTTATAAAGGAAGATCTTATGAATGTTTCGGGGTGACTTAAACATTTTACATCAAGAGGAATATCCCTTGCTGGACTTGTTTTAAAATGGAGGCAAGTGTTGAGGAAATCCAAGTCAGGATTTTAGGATTGGGGAGTCCACTCAACAGATCAAGGAACTATAAGCTCATAGTTGGAAAGACCTGACTACCTAAATACCTTCAAATAGCTTGACCAACCCTTGTTGGGGTTATACGAAGGGGAATATGCATCCTTTCCACATGAATGTCATGGAAACTAGAAATTATAAGTTCAATGGTGAGGTCCATTGTAACTTGATAAAATAGTGGGAGACTTAATAAAATTTATTATTTATCATAAAATGTAATCAAGAAAGTACTGATAAATATGCTCTTTTAATTTGTAGAATCAATATAAAAAACTCGTCAACCACCTTTTCTCTGCAATCAATTCTTGATAAAGACAACATCCTCATAGGCAGTAACTTTCAATAATGGTTTAGGCGCCTTCAGGTTATCCTATGCCAGGAACAAAAGTTTTACGTGCTGGAGTCCTTACTTCCTGATTCACCTACCCAAGGGGTGAGTGATGAAGATTTCCTGGTCTATGATCAACATTTTAATGATACATTCTATGTTCAATGTTTGATGCTATCATCAATGTCTAGTGAGATCATGAAGACATGGATGCCTATAAAATGATTGAGCACCTCCGTGGTCTATACCAGGAGAGAGAAAGATAGGAAAGGTTTGAGATCATCAAGGCTCTATTCCAGATCAAGCTTGGAGAGGGTTCCCCAATAGGGCCTCATGTAGTCAATCTCATTGGCTACATTGAGTGCTTTGAGGTTCTAGGTTTTAAACTCCCCAAATAACTGGGTACCTATCTCATTCTTGCATCACTCCCCCAGAGCTTATCTAACTTTGTTGTAAATTTCAACATTAACAACATTGAGAAGTCTCTATCTGATCTCTTTATCCTCATTCACCATGTGGATAATGATATGAAGCGTGAAAAGCCTTCTGTCCTTATGGTGAATAAAAGGAAAGGGAAGGTGAAGAGCTTTAAGCCCAAAGCTTCTTCAAGGCCTTTCAAGAAAAGAAAGAACAAAGGGGAGGCAAGAGAATAGAAGGCTATTTGTTTCGCATCTGGAAAGAAGGGCCACTAGAAGAAAAACTGCACCAAACAAAGGAAGAAAGGGAAAGCTTCAGGTGATTTTGTTATCGAATGCAATCTATCTGTTTCTAATAATTGGGTATTAGATACTACTTTTGGTGCTCACATCTTAATCCAAATACAGGAACCAAGCAGATTCAGAAAGATTGACTGAGGTGAGGTGGATCTTCAAGCATCCAACAGAGCCAGACTCGTTGTTGTAGCTGTCAGAGACTACAACCTCACATTTCCTACTAGGATGGTCTTAGTATTTAAAGGATGTTATTATGTACCCTCTGTAACCAAAAACATTATTTTAGTATCCAGATTAGATACTTATGGATTCATCTTCAATTTTGGAAATGAATGTTGCTACTTTTATAAAGATAGCATTTGTTTTGGTAGGGCACATTTATATAACGGCCTTTATGTGTTAGACTACACAAACCAAGTAATGTAAATCGATGACAAAGATAATTCACATGACTTATACCAGACCAAACGTTTGCATCACTGGATAGGTCATGTCAATGAGAAACGTTTGACAAAATTATATCAAGATGGGTATTTAGATTCTTTCGAACTAAAACCACTTGGTGTATGTCATGCGTGTCTACAAGGAAAAATCACCAAATCCCCATTTAGTGGGAAAGGTGAAAGGGCTAAAGAGCTTATAGAATTAGTTCACACAGATGTGTGTAGACTATTTCTAGTTGAAGAAAGGGGTGGGTTCTTGTACTTCATAACTTATACTGATGATTTTAGTAGATATGGATATATTTACTTAATGAGTTATAAGTCAGATTCTTTTGATTGGTTCAAAGAATACAAGAATGAAGTTGAGAACCAGCTTGGTAAGAAGATTAAGAAACTCCACTCAGATAGAGGAGGATGATATCTTAATCCGGACTTCATTGATTTCTTATGGAAGTTTGGGATTATATCTCAACTCACTTCTACTTACACACCTCAGTGGAATGGTGTGAGTGAAAGGATGAACCACACCCTCTTGGACATGGTGAGATCAATGATGAGTCACACGAGTCTTCCATTATCCTTTTGGGTATATGCATTACAAACAACAGCACACATACTAAACCAAGTACCAACTAAATGATGGTCTCATTGGAACCCCCCAACGGAAGGGATTCTTAAGCTTAACGTGGACATGTCTCTCCCAAAAGATGGGTTTGTTGATCTCGGTCTCCTGGACCGAAATCATCTGGGGAAAATCATTGCAGAAAAATATGAATAACATCATGCCTTCTAGGAACCTGCAGTTACTGAGGCCTCTTCCATCCTTGTAGGTATGATGCTCGCTGTGGAACATGGTTGGGTTGATATCATCATTGAGTCTGACTGCCTTACCGTGATCGATGCTATTAACCACAATGATATCGAACTCCAGTATTTTGGCTTCATCATCAAGAGAATTCGCTCGCTTTTCCAAGGCATCTCTTACTTCACATTATACTTTACCAAAAGGGAAGGAAACAATGTGGCCCATCAGCTGGTGGCCTCAGGCCCCATTGATGACAACCGGCTCTAGACGGACAATTTCCCTTCATGGATCTTCTTATGTACAGCTGATGATCTTCGTTATTAATGTTATTTATCCTTCTTTTCAAAAAAAGTACCAACTAAATCAATAAATGGTATTCCATACGAGTTATGGAGTTGACGCAAATCCATGTTATCAAATTTAAATGTGTGGGGTAGCGAATCATTTGTTAAGGCCTCTCCAAGTGACAAACTATCACCCCAAGGAACAAAGTTTATTTTTATAGGATATCCCAAGGAAACAAGGGGATATTACTTATAAAACCCCTCATATGAAAAGGTTACAGTGGCAAGACATGCCATATTCCATGAGAGGGAGAACATCTCCAAAAGAGATAGTGGGGGCAAGATAGACTTCGATGAAGTCGAGGATCAAGGTACATAGAAGTTGGTACAAGAAAAGATTCCACAAAGCCCCGTGGAAGAAAAATCTATTCTAGAGACATAAGAACTACGTAGGAGCATAAGAGAGGTGAGAGAACTATAACAATATTGTTTTCTTGTCACCGAGGATGGTGACTCATTATTGGTTGATAATGATGATCCTCTTACCTATGATGAAGCAGTTGAAGGCACAGACATTGCGAAGTGGCAAGAAGCCATGAATTTTGAAATGGATTCCATGTACCAAAACAAAGTCTGGATTTTGGTAGATCCTCCTGTTGATGTAAAGACTATTGGTAATAGGTGGGTATTCAAGAAGAAACTGGACATGGAGGGACAAATCAGCACCTATAAGGGATGACTGGTTGCAAAAGGTTTTAGACAAACTCAAGGAATTGACTATGATGAAACCTTTTCACTGGTTGAAATAATGAAATCCATCAGAATATTATTGTCCATTACTACTTACCATGACTATGAAATTTGGAAAATGGATGTAAAAAAAGAATTCCTTAACAGGAACCTCCAAGAAGATGTCTACATGACACAACCTGAAGGGTTTGTGACTCCAAAGGATGCCAACAAAGTATGTATGTTGTAGAAATCCATTTATGGATTAAATCAAGCATCAAGGTCATGGAAAATTATATTTGATGAAGTTGTTACAGAATTTGGATTTATTAAGAAAGAATGTGAGATTTGTGTCTACAAAAGGTTTAGTGGAAGTGCAGTCATTTTCCTCATAGTATATGTTGATGACATATTACTAATTGGAAACAAAGTACCTGTCTTACAATCAGTTAAGGCATGGTTGGATAAATAATTCTCTATGAAAGACATGGGAAAGGCAGCATATATTCTTAATATCATGATCCATCGTGATAGATACGAGAGAATTTTGGGCCTAAGTCAAAGTACATACATTGACAAGATACTGAAGAGATTCAGTATGGAACAGTCCAAGAGGGGATTGTTGCCAGTGTCACATGGCATTCATCTTTCCAAGAAAATGTGTCCTCAGACACATGAGGAAAGAAAGAAAATGGTAAGGATCCCTTACATATACGTGATTGGGTCAGTCATGTATGTTATTCTATGTATAAGGCTAGACGTTGCTTACACATTGAGTGTGGTAGGAAGATATCAAGCTGATCCAGGAGACCACTATTGGATGGTAGTCAAGACTATCCTTAAGTATCTGAGGAGTACTAAGGATATGTTCTTGGTTTATAGAGGAGATGAGGAACTAGTCATCAGAGGACATGAAGATGCTAGTTTACAGACTGAACAAGATGACATGAAGTCGCAGACTGGATACATCTTCAGTTTGAATGGAGGTGCAGTGAGCTGGAAGAGCTCAAATCAAGGTGTGGTGGAAAATTCTACGGCAGAGTCCAAGTATACCACAGCTTCTTAGGTAGCTAAAGAAGTAGTATGGATGTGAAGCATCGTCCAAGAGTTGGATGTAGTACCTAGTAGTAAAGATCCTATAACACTCTATTGTGATAATACTGCAGTAGTGGCACTTGCAAAAGAGCCAAGGTTACATCAGCAGACAAAGCACATACTTCAGAATTATCATCTCTTGAGGGATCTTTCTCAGAGAGGTGAAGTTGTAGTGAGCATTATTTCCATGGAAGACAACGTGGAAGACCCCTTTACTAAAGCCTTGACTCAGCAGAAACATTATCATCATGTGAGGTCTAGCGGACTAAAAGACATAGGTAGTTGGCTCTAGTCCAAGTGGGAGTTTGTAAGGGTTGGTGTCCTGAGAACCAACTGTTTTTTTAATTTTATTACATGAATATACACTTATTATATATTTTTCATTGTTCTACATGACTATAATATAATAATGTCATGGAATATTTGTTGCATTGATAAGGTCGTGGAAGATCCCCACTATGATGAGAACCTAGAAATGCTATAACAATATTCTTAAATAAAGTTCTATGGTTGTATTACATACTATGATAGGACACATAGTATGAAAACCATCATGTGAGAGTACTCATAAGAAGATGAAACTCTCTCCCATGGAGTTCTCACTTGGTAATCTTCAAGATGGGAGATTATGAGAACAGAACCGCCAGTAGCAATTTCGCATGTCTTGGTGTCATCAGACATTGCTATCTATCAGTGTCTGTGATGGTCCTTATACTGAAATATTATCATTAACTCATGTCATTACTCGTGCACTTAGATTTTCGGACGAAAAATGTCATGAAGAAAGTTGGTGGGAAGTAAGGTATATTGGGTGTGTCACGAATGACATGTTGTTAATGGATAAGTCGAGGAAGGATTTTTACCTTCCATATTTATGGAAGTAGATATCTTGGGCCCTTTTATTGAAATAGAACTGTCGCCCAAATTCCATGGCCATGGTGTAATGTTGAGTTTATTTCTGTAAGTCAAAGAATGATAGATCAAGCATATAGGTTTAGGACACTGCCATGAAACCTTCTTGATGAGATATTGAGACAAAGGGAATAAATTACACGGTAATTGTTCATATGAGGTGACACATCAATACAGCATCAACTTCATTCTCTTGGGTTCCTTGACCCATTGCTAGATATTAATCTTGGACTTTAGGCAAGGTCGCCTAATGCCAATGAGAAAGAGGCCTAGAGGGTCACACACTAAGTGTATCCAAGTATCTCAATTAGAATGAAGATTATTCCTGTATGTGGTTTAATAATTATTCAAGGAAGCCTAAATCGTTTTTCATGATGGAGGAAGAATAAAATAAAAACAAGATATACATGTCGTGTATTAATGATTACACGCCGTATAGTTTTCATTTTGGAAAGGAAATGAAAAACAAGTACATGCCGTGTATTAATGATTACATGTCGTGTAGTTTTTTAAGAAAAACAAGTACACACCGTGTATTAATGATTACACGCCTTGTAGTTTTTTCAGTCATGATTTTGAAGAAATAATATTGTTTTATTAAATGATATTTATTATAATCATCATGGGAGCATGTTAAGGAATTTATTATTCGACATGGGGGTTTTCAATAAGAGTTAATGAAATAAATAAAACGCATAACGCATTTATTTATTTTCATAACTCTATAACCTTAAACCTGATTATAAATATCCTCACAACCCCAACACTTTTCCCCAATCATTGTGGAAAAAAAAATTGGATAATTATTTCAAGGCCGAAAGAACTACTTCCTCCAAGAACTCTCTTAAGACCGAGATATATCCTCCTCCATCAGATCTAGACGATCTAAGGCGGACAACACAAGAAAAGGTTTCTCCATGCTAGCACCCGGAGAATCCTTTGGCGATGTCCATAGATATGTGGTGCATGTGTGGATCACTACTATAGGAAGTCTATCCTTAGCTTCTGTGACGCAACGAAGAATCACATAGGAACGTGATCAGAAATATCAATGAAGAAAGAACACCAAAAGGTACTTCTTTTCAATTAATTAAATTAATTATAATCTACCTGTGATGATTCTCATTTGTGGTTTTAGGAATATCCTTCTTCTTTGTCTATTTATGTGATTCGGTCTGTGGAGGCTGGTGTTTATCGTCGTATTGATCCCAGATTGATCACTGCTAATGAAAAAAAGCCAAGTGGGCACATCCACCCACGAGATTCTGTTGTGCTCGGGACCTTCAGCTATATCCTGAAAATTTTCCATAAGCAGGAAATTCATTTCTAATACCATAAAACATGGACCTCAACATGAAATCTTCATTTCTGTGAGCATCATATAACTTAACACCTGAAACCCACCATAATTTTAAATCCTCGATCAATGAATCCAAATAAACATCAATATCATTACTTGGTTGTTTTAGTCCTAATATAATCATAGATAACATGATGTATTATCATTTAATGCATAACCATGGTGGAAAGTTATATTTTACCAACATAACTGGCCATATACTGTGAGTGCTACTTTGAAAATCAAAAGGATTCACTCCATATGTAGATAACACAAGATGAAGGTTTCTTGGATCATTTACAAATTCAAGAAACTGATGATCAATTCTCTTCCATTGAGGAGAGTCTTTCTGGTGATGTAGTTTCCCATCATTATTTATTGTATCTGCATGCCATGTCAATTGCCCTGCAGTCTCCGCACTTACATATAGGTTCCTAAACCTTGGAATGATTGGAAAGTACCATACAATTTTTGTAGGACCGGATTCATCTTTATTTTATCGAAAAGAAACACACTTTGGAAATTCTATAAGTGATTTTTGGTCCTTACAAAACAATTTACAGTCATTTGGGGAAGCATTTATTCTTTAGAGATCATAACCATCGAGTGTAGCATTCATTTGGCATCGTATGTTTGGATCGGGAGCTCATTATATTCTAGGAACATTTCATTCAAGAAATAAAGTAGTTCCACAAAACTGGAATCAATCCATCCATTGCTTACTTTCAAATTATAAAACTTTAGTATGGGTGAAAATGTTGTATATTTAGTGAAACATGTATAGAATGATGCCTTTGCACAACTCTTTAACTGTTCATAAAATTTTGGGCAATCATAAAGTTTATCTTTAATTGTCCTTATCATTTCCTAAATATGATATTAATCATAATTCGCAAATTTAATCACATCCTTGATATGTTATTCTTTACTATACACACTTTCAATCATATCAGATGATCCACAAAATGCAGTGTTATCCCAGCCGCTTTCTATATTCTCTTTTTCCTCATTTCTATTCCAACATTTATAACTTAGGTCTATTTTGTGATATATCAAGTGTTCTTCCAACTCCTATGGACTAAATTATCTTGAATAACAATAGTTTAAATATGGAAAAAGGATTCGAGAAGGTTCGTATGCAAGATCTTTTGCAAACTTGATGAACTCTTTCACTCCATCCTCATACTCTTTTGTCAAAAAATTGGCATCCATTCATTATTTATTCATATCCATCCTATTTGATTAGGTAGTATTAATATTTAACAAAATAAATACACAAAACGTTAATATAAAAATTAACCAAGGATAAAAAAGTGTTTTTTTAATATAGATCCCAAGGGTTAACTCAACCCTTTAAAAACAAAAAAAATATTTTCCAATATTTTAACACTTTTAAATCACCCAAACTCTTGGTTTAAAATCCAATTAACATAATAATAATTTTTAAAACATCAAGTATGTAATTACCACTGATTCCTATAGGTCAATATTTCTCTATAATGAGTCTTTATATCATCCGAAGTTAAAATCCAAAACCCCTTTAATGGACCATCCATTTTGAAATAAGGTTCTAGCTCTAGTAAAACATTAAGATATCAAAAAAACTAATTAACAACCTTCTAATACTCCTTACCTAGATTCACCACTAATATTTTAAATAAAACAACCTTATAAATGATATCAGGTCATATACAAACCAAGATGTACATAAAAAATTTCATAACTTATACATATAGAACCTTTTCTGTCATCTTAAACTCATCATCTATTTTAGGTGACTCATCCTTTGAATGGTTTAAATGTTCATCTAAGGGAGTTCTCATAGGTTTTAACTAACTAATTCTGAATATTTTCAACAAATTTTGTATTTAATTCAACTAAATCAGGAAAAATGTTATGGACTTTTAGTCTCTTTCAATATTTATCCAAATATACATTTTCTATAACCAAGGTCCTTCATTTGGGATGTTCTAGATAAATCAATCTTTAACTCTTCCAGCATTTCCTTCATGGATCCAATGAAGATAAATTCATCCACATAAAGAATTCAAATGAAAAAACTCCCATCATAATACACATTCATATAGTAGATATTATTTATATTACACTTCATGAACATTAATTATACCATGAAAGCATTGAAATTTTAGTTACATTGACTTGGTGCCTACTTAAGCCCGAAAAAACTCCATTTAAGATTGGAACCAAACCTTTTATTCCATTTAGCATGAAAACTTCCAGTTGATCTATGTAGATCTATTCCTCTAAATATCCATGAAGGATTATAATCATGACATCCATTTTTTCTAGAAATAAACCTTCAATGGAAACCAAGCTGAGAACCATATGAATTATTATATGATTTACAGCAAGAGTGAAAATATAACAGAAATCTAATCCTTCTAATTATTGAAATACATTTATAGCTAGAGACACCTTTCACTATTTCCTAACATCCACTTTCTCCTTTAGATGAAAAATCTAATTGTTATATAGATCCCTCTTTCTTAGTTCCAATTATATTATCTGTAATGTATAAAAATCATAGAGGGAATTCAATTATTCTTTCATTTTATTCTCACACAACCAGGAGGCTAATAGTCGGCCTATGTTGAATCCAAAAAAAATATAGAAAATACACCTGACTTACCCACACATGCCTCATTAGGGACACTCCTATAGACTAAGAAAACCATACAACTAGAGAAAAATAGCTACTGTGTGTGCTAACTAGTGTAGTATATATCTCGACCTATTTATTCATAGGGTTTCCATGCATCCAAACAAGTGTAAGTGATAAACAACAATCCAATGATCATCATATGAATAAATATAATATAATTAGTAAATCACATCTCAACTCTAACACCCTCATCATAAAGAGACCATTTTCATATCCATGAATAAGCATCAAGCATTTCATATTAATAATCAATTGCATCCCTCAAGAGAAAAGACCTAACTTGACATATCAAATAAGAAGCCCAATTTTGAGGGTTTTAAAAACATCAATTGAAACTCCTTTTTGGAAGTAAAAAATGATCCTTAGAAATATAGCATGGGATACCAAATTATAAAACTGAGATTTAAATATATATTTCCTTAAAACATACTTTAAAAGAAAATTTAGAAATGAAAACCTCCCATGGAAACCATTTCAAAAAAAAAAAACACTTTGAAATCAAGAATCTTCCCCATTGAAGGGTTATTAAAAACCCAAACCTCTCTTTAATTTTTCAAAATGACTTCCTAAGAAACTCACACTGGTTTCAAACAACCCTTTAAAATTCTATATTCATTTTAAAATGACCTCGAGGGAATTTACATATTTACTTAGAATTTTAAAACTAATAAAAAAATTAATATTTAAAACCTAATGTTCCAATTGATAAATTCCATAACAAACATTTGAAACTCATCAAGGGCACAATATATAGTTATAATTTGACATGAAATGCTTTTAAAGAAACTCAAACATCCAAGACAAGTCATGAAAATGGATTACATAGAAACACAATGAAGAGGAACTAATCTCCTATAACATAAGGAGGCCAAAAAATGGTGAGAATGATGTCTACAATCCCTATACAAAAAAATTCACAAGAAATGGGTGATACCTTAGTTTGGAGGGGTTCAATGATAGAGGTAGGGTTTGATGGAAAAGGAACGATCAACAGCGGTAGCGGTGGTAGTGACAGTGGTAGAGGAAGGGTTTGGCAGTGGAGTAGGGGTTCGTGGTGGAAGAGGAGAGGTTCGACGGTGAAGGAGGGGTTCAGTAGTGAATGTAGGTTTGCGATAGAGGAGGGTTCTGTGGTAGTAGACGAAGGGTTGGGGAAAAGGAGGGGCTGACAGCGGCAAGGGTCGGCTTCTGCAAGAGCTTGAGGCGTGCGAGAGAAGAAGCTGGCTGTTATGGTTTATTTATAAAATTGAGTAAATCTTTTATGAATGCTAGTTAAAAAAGCATTAATAAAGATCCATTTTATCAATGCTAAAATAGAAAATGCTGATTAAACATGCTTTTATCAACACTTTTTTAGCGATGATAAAGATGTATCTTTATCAACACTAAAAAAGCGATGATAAAGATGTAATGTTAATAATTTATCTATATTTTTATATATATTTATAAAATTATATATATAATAAATAAATATAAATATTTATTTATAATTACAACTATAAATAAATATTTATTTATTTATATTTTTATATATAATATATATATTTATATAATTATATATATTTATAAAATTATAAACATTATAAATAAATAAATATTTATTTATAATTATAAATTTATAATAAATATATTTATTGTATATATAATTATATATAATTAATATATTTATTATAATTTTATAATTATTTAAATATATCTATATTTATTTAGAATTATAATTATAAATATTTTCAAATATTTATTATAATTATATAATTATTTAATAAATATAATTGTATATATATTTATTGAAATAATTATAAATTTATAATAAATGTATTTCTTATATTTATGATTTTATATATAATTAATAAATTAATTATATATATTTATAAGATTATAAATATAATAAATATAAATATTTATATCAATATATAATTTACAAAACTATAATAAATATATATTTATTTATATATATAATTATAAATATATATATATTTAAATAATTATAAAATTATAAGAACTATATTTATTATACTTATATTTTTATAAATATATATAATTAATATATTTATTATAATTTTATAATTATTTAAATATACCTATATTCATTTAGAATTATAATTATAAATATTTGTATTTATTTATAAATATGTGTATATATTTATAAACATAATTATTTAATTATATATATTTTTAATATTATAATTATAATAAATATATTTATTATTATTTTATTATTATTTAATTTTATGTGTATATTTATTTATTTACAATTATAGGTATAGATAAATATTTATTTACTTATAATTAGTAAATTATAATAAATATATATTTATATATAGTTATAATTATATATATATATATAATTATAAAATTAAAAAAAACATATTTATTACATTTATAATTTTATAAATATATATAATTAATATATTTATTATAATTATTTAATTATTTAAATATATCTGTATTTATTTATAATTAGAATTATAAATATTTGTATTTATTTATAAATATTTGTATACATTTATAAATATATTTATTTAATTATATATGCTTATAAATTTATAAGTATTATAAATATATTTATTATAATTTTATAATTATTTACATATATATTTATAATTATAATTATAAATAAATATATTGAAATAAATTACAGTATAATAGTTTTTATTTTAGCAAAATAATAATGAAACCAAATCACATTATACTACATATAAGGTTTAAAACTTCTTTCATTCAATGAAAAAACCATTGAAAAGTCCAATTAGTGATTAAACACTTTTGAAACATGAAATGAGGACACTTGCTTTAATTAAAGTAAGAAAAAAATATTTATGAAAATATTTATTTAATTATATATATTTATAACTTTATAAGTATAACAAATATATTTATTATGATTTTATAATTATATATATATATATAATTATAAATATTTTTATAAATATTTTTATATAATTATAAATATATATATATATTATAATAGATGTATCTATTGTAATTTTATAATTATTTAAATTAATATATATAAAGTTATAATTATTATAAATAAAATTTAAAAATTATTTATATATAACTAAAAATTTATAATTATAAATATAATAAATATATTTATTATTTAAATATATTTATTGAAATTTTTTAAGTATTTATTATAACATAATAGCTTCATGGGTATAACAAGATTGAATCATATACCTAGTAAAGTATAGATCATAAAAAATGAGTCATCACATTTATATGGACAACATGAATAGTAATGAGGGTGTAATGTGTAAATGAACATTCATGATGAATACGTAACATATGAATGTTAATTATATTCCCGCATCAATATATTTATTAACCAAATTCATTGGAAACATATATTTATTTATATATATATATATTTATTTATAATTATATATATATATAAAGTATTTATATATAATTATAAATATAATAAATATATTTATTATTTAATGAAATTTATTATAATCTTATAATTATTTAAATATATATTTAATTAATTATAATCTTATAAATACTTTTTTTAAACATTATATATATTTTTTGAATTATTAAAAAATATATATTAATTATAAACAAGCATTTTTTATTTAATTTATACAAATAAACATTATTTTTTAATATAAATTAATCATATTTTTTTAAAAAACATTTATCACCGCTAATAATAGTGCTGATAAATCAACCATTTATCAGTGTTTTTTTAGTACTGATAAAGGGTGTGTTTATGAGTGCTTTTAGCTAGTGCTGAAAAAGGCCCCCCTTTTATCAGTGCTTTTGGTTTAGCACTGATAAAAGTCAGTGCATCCCTTGCCCGGATCTGTGGTAGTGATTGTAAATGTAATTATACAAAACATTATGTGAAATGTATATAGTATTTTTTTTGTATTCATGATGTAAAATTTATTTTAATTAAATTATATATTTTATGTATAGGTCAGGTTGCTGTAGTGTGTGGTTATACAAACAACACACTACAGCAGATGTGGCCTTTGTCAGCGCTAGAAATAGAACAGATAAAGCCCCCCTTTAATAGTGCTGAGATTAACACCACTTTTTTGTGTTGTTAAAAGCCTTTTGTGTTCTATTAAAGGACATATCTATAGTAGTGAGATATTTCCCAGTGCTCATGGGCACTGAGAATCTCCCATGGGTGATTTCCTGGTGCAGATTTGTAGTATAAATCTCCCATGGGAGATATCCCAATAGAGGTTTGTAGTATGAATCTCCCATGAGAGATTATCTATTAGAGATTTTCATATAGTTATGTGTGTGTGGGTGGGTGAATGCATTAATGTAGTTGTTTTTGTTTGAAAATACATAGATGTATAGTTGTAAATAATTGCATTAATAAATTTGTTTGAATGAGGATAATTATATTTGTATTTTTGTATATACCTATTTATATGTATGTATATATGCATGTTTATAATAATTGTTGCATGTACTTATATTTAATTGTGCATAATTTTATATATGTAAATTTGTATGTAGCTCTTTTACTATATATGCATGTACTTATGGAAGATCTCTATGATAGGAAAGTAAGTTCTCATTAATTCAGTGGCCCAAGTAATCACATCTTATGCTATGTTGTTTTTCAAATTTCTAGAAACTCTTGTTGGTCAAATCTATTCCTGTTTGGAAAACTTTTGGTGGGGATCTCATGATGGAAAACATAACACTCATTGGGTGTCTTCGGAGAAACATTGTGTTTAGAAATTCCATGGAGGTCTCGACTTTAGGAATCTCAAATGGTTTAATGAGGCACTTCTGGAGAAGAAAGGATGGTGCCTTCTTGCAAATCCAAATGCCCTCTTCTCAACAGTTTTACGTGAAACATATTTTCCTCATTCCTACCTTTTGCATGCCCAGTTGGGGTCGTGACCTAGTTTTATGTCACTACTAGAAATTTATCCTATACCAAAGCCTTTATCCCAGTGGTTTATAGAAACCAGTGGGATAGGATTCATATACCAATGGTTTGTTGAAAACTGTTGTCATATGAAGTTTAAGAGTGTATTTTTCCAACGGTTTGAAGAACCGTTGAGATAGGCCTGGGTAAATGATAGTTTTCCCAATGGTTACATGAAACCATTGGGATAGTGCAGAGTGTACCCCCTTATTCCAATGGTTCATTGAAACCATTGGGATTGGATTGATAATATTTCCCAATGGTTTTTTAAAACAGTTGGGATAAAATGCCACAAATGTAGCTCCCAATTCCGATCATAATCTGCCCACATTGCACCCTAAATGAGAGCTCCATTGTTCCAGTGTAAAACCCTTCTTCCCAGTAACTGATTATTTTTTATTCCACATAAAATATGTAATTTATAACTAAGTTTTATGTTCTACCTCCATTTATTCCATTTTTCATTCGTATTTCTTTGAAGACAAGGTTATTTTTTGTTTTTTGTTTTGATTATCGCTAAATGATAGCTCCCCTATTCTTTGTGAACCCTTGTTCTCAACCTGCAATCCGTCCTTAATCAAAGTAAATGTTTGTTCTTCCAACTCAAATAGATGATAAAACTATGTAGCATATTTCCCCTAACATAACACATGATTCCTCTAGTAGAATATCAATTCAAATGATGATTCCTCCAGTTCATAAATTTGTATCTACGGAATGTTATGCCCTTGCATAGAGTTCCTTTGAGCATCATTCCATTACATAGAGTTCCTTTTAGGTGTTCTATTAAGACCCTTTTGATTAGAAGCATGGTTCATATCTTATAGTGATTTTTTATGATGTCCTATTATATTGATCCAACATGTTAGTGAGTTCTTAAATTGTAGGGCGACCAACTATGGGTCTCTGTTTCATAATTTATTTTTCGAGGCAATGGGAGGGGGGTTGTGCAGTGGGAGGGTGGGGGATGTGCAGTGGGGGATGTAGGGGGGGCTGTAGGGGGTGGCTAAGCTGGGTGGGGGTTGCAAGGGGTGAGGGGGGTGTGCAGTGTGGGAGGTGGGGGCGGAAGGTGGGAGGTGGGATGTGGGGGAGGGGGTTGTATGGGGCTGTAGGGGGGGAGGGGGTAGGACAGTGGGAGGGGGTGGTTGGGCGACAGGGGGGCTGTGTAGTCGAAGGGTGGGGATTGTGCAGTGGGAGGGGGTCGTAGGGGGTGTGTAGTGGGAGTGGGGGTGCAGTGGGAGGGGGTTGGCTGTAGATGGGCTGTGCAGTGGGGGTTGTAGGGGGTGGTTGTGCAGGGTGGGGGCTGCAAGGGGTGAGGGGGTGTGCAATGTGGTGGGTGGGGGCTACAGGGGGAGGTGGGGGGGGGACTGCAGGGGGGTTGTGGGGGGAGGGGGGGTTGGCTGTAGGGGGGATGTGTAGTGGGTGGGGGTTGGATATGGGGGATGTAGGGGGTGTGCAGTGAGAGTGGGGGGGGGGGGGGTCTATGTAGTGGGAGGGATTGGCTGGAAGGGTATGCAGTGGTGGGGGGATGTAGAGAGGGCTATACAGGGTGGGGCTGGAGGGAGTGAGGGAGCTGTGGGGGGTTCGGGGTGGGGACTGTAGGGGGGAGGTGATGGGGAGGGGGTTGGCTATAGGGGGTTGTGTCGTGGGAGGGGGTTGTGGGGGGGGGGGTTCTGCAGTGGGAGGGGTGGCTATGGGGGGTGGGGGCTGTGCAGTGGGAGGTGGGGGGCTGTAGGGTGGGTGTGCAGTGGGGAGGTGGGGGGCTATAGGGGGGTGCAGTGGGATTGGGGGGATGTACACTCCCAACCCTCAAATCTTTTAAATCCATGAAAAATACTTGTACCTTTCCATATCCCAAACATATATTAGCTCATCCTTATGCTATTTTGGCTATACAAACACCAAAACTCTTCTCCATATCAAGTGTCTGGTCTTCATTGTCCCAAAATTTGATATGACATTGAATGTAGATGTATCATTACCACATGTCTGGAATACCCCAACTACTCAATATAATTAATCGATCCCTTTTGTGGGAACTCCTCCCATAAGAATTACCTACCTCATCACTTCCTGACCCAAGGTATCAATATCCTGGTGGTTCCACATCAACCATCATCCCATAACAACTGTATTAGAAGCATCATACACTATCATTTCCCACATTCCATCATATTCTCATTTAATAATCACACCATACATGATTCCCATAAAATACCACATCAAACTCAATGCTCATACAAGTCCTGCATCACTCTTGATGCTCATATATTAACAACAATTTGTTAATTCACTTTTCACACATACACCTCATGCACCAATTTTCATAATAAAAAAATAAACACCATAGTCACATTCTCAAAATGTAACTCTAACTATCATGGGATCTCAGAAATGTGAGTGACCTCTCACTCTTGATGACCATATATACCTTACTGAATTTTCTAGAGGCATAATTCTGGATGCTCTATCTCTTGGTTGTTGAATGAAATAAAGCCGCAGAATGCATATTTCATGATTTTAATAGACTGATGACCCTTAGTAAATACCCATACTACTAAAAAAATAAATTTATTTATTACATCTTGTATGATTTATTGAATTCATTATATATCTATTCAAGATCACCTAAAACAATGGATAGTTAAATTATCTGTGAACAGCTCTCCCACCCACCTGGACACCCCGTACCCCCCTGGAATAGCCCCGCCACCCTCGTGGAAAGCTCTCCCACCCCCCTGGACAGACCCCCCAGAGGATACCCTCGACTCCCTGGATAGCCCCCCACCCCCGTGGACAGCCTTCCCACCCCCTAGACACCCCTACCCCCCTAGACAGCCCCACCACCCCCATGGCCAGCTCGCCCACCCCCTGGACACCCCATACCCCCTGGACACCCCCACCCTTGTGGATAGCCTGCCCCCCCGGACACTCCCTACCCCTATGGATAGCCCCGCGACCCCCATGGATAGCCCACCCACCCCCTGGACACCCCCTACCCCTGGACAACCCCACCCCCATGGACAGCCCGCCCACCCCCCTCGACACCCCCTACCCCCCCTGGACAGCCCCGCCACCCCCATGGATAGCTCACCCACCCCCTGGACACCCTGTACCCCACTAGAATGCCCCGCCACACCCGTGGACAGCCCGCCCACCTCCCGTGGACACCCCCCCAACCCTCATGGACAGCCTGCCCACCCCCCTGGACACCCCGTACCCCCTGGACAGCCCTTACACCCACCTGGACAGCCTACCCACCCTCCTAGATAGCTCCCCACCCCCGTGGATAGTCCGCCCCCCCGGACACCCATTACCCCCTGGACATCCCCCACCCTCATGGATAGTCCGTCCACCCCTAGACACCCCTACCCCCTAGACAGTCTTGCCACCCCCATGCATAGTTCGGCCACCCCCTTGGACACCCCGTACCCCCTAGAAAACCCCTCCACCCCTCATGGACACCCCTTACCCCCTGGACAGCCCCCACCCCCCAACCCTGTGGACAGCCTACCCACCCCCTAGACTCCCCCTACCCCCTTGGACAGCCCCGCCACCCCCGTGGATAGCTCGCTCACCCTTATGGACACCTCATACCCCCTGGACAGCCCCGCCACCCCTGTAGACAACCCGCTCACTGACCGCACTATCGTGACACATCAAATTGATTATGATTTTAAGATTGATTTATAGTCTAGGGAATAACCTAGGTCATCTCTCAAGGAGCATTGACAGGTTTTGAGTATGTATTTTTAATAAGAATTATTAAAAGAGGGGGGAGGTTTTAAAAACAGATTTAAGTAAATTGCTTAATTAAAGAGTTAAATAGTTGGTAAATAAAGGCGGTGTATTGATAATTATGAGAGAAGAATATTATTTCAATTTCACTACACATCTTGGTGAGTTCATCATTCTGAAAAATACATATGGTTTATTGGAATTCTTTCGTTGAGGGTTGTCAAGATCTCAACATCTCTCTTGCATCTTAAACGATGCTCAAGAACCACCTTTTGACACAAAAATCGTGTTACCAAGGTTTGGGTATCAAGAATAGAGAATAAAGGCTACCAAATCATAGTGAAATCTTTTGTATGTGTGAGATAAATATGACTATTGCCTTGTCCAATCGGAACAACCCAATATTCCCACTTGAAATCTCAACCCAATCGGTGTTGAAATAAAAAGTGTTTCACTTAATTTTAACAATAGAAATGCAATCAGAGAAGAATAATGTCAAGATAAGAAGTAAGTGAAATATTTAGCACACAAGTTACACAAAACCATTAGAAGAAAAAAATTGGGACTCCCTCTCAGGTTTGTGTAGCTCCTTCAAAATGATTGTCCACCGTTAAGCTCGCCATCGAGAGGAGGAGGAGGCTCGGGTGGAACTCCCTCTTCACCCTTGATTCCCCTATGAGGATAGGGGACTCCAGAAATACTTGGATAATGAGAGGGCTTCTTTTGTTCTTCAAAATACCAGATCTTTTCATCCTGTCCGAATGTCCAAATGAGGATCCCAAGGTTCCATTTTATAGAAAAATGGGAAGGTGGTTTTGAGCACACATAATTCTTAAAACCACTTGTCATATGTGTTTAGACCTCCAGAAAACCTTATCACGATTTGGAAAAAATAACGAAGTTGTATCCCCACCTATTTTATGTCTCCACCAAAAGTTTGGCATAAATTTGACAATTATATCCTGAGATATGGATAGATCACAACACACAACGTTTGACATCGTGCAGATTCAGTCTGCTGGACAGATCAGGTCGTTTGGGCCACTAGATGGCTGAATGTGTCTTGAGTTCCTTCAGAATAAATGTATCCCGATAAAATTTGGACCATCCCACAAAATATCAGCCCAATTGGATGCACGTTCTAGTATCAGTGTACGGATTTATCCACAGGTGTTCTTGGATCTTGCGCAGTTTGGACCATTTTTCTTGGACATCATCATGGGCCCTCCAAATCACCTCCTCTTGCAATGGAATCATCAAAACAAGTATCATTTCCCTTTTTAACAGTGATAAAAACAAAATAAATGGTTTAAAAATGTAATTAAACTTGTCATTATTTTCATAATTTTCAATATAAAACAAGTTCAATACAGTGGTGTAAAGGTGAAAATTACACAATGAATCATTATACGATCACACCCCCACACCTAAACAATTGCACTCCTAGGAAAAGTCACATATCCAAATAAAATGAGGAATATAAATATTCCCAAAATCATGAATATTTAACATTCAAGGAAATTTTAATTCATTAAAGTAATGATATCAATGGACGAACCACACCAAGGAGTTTTTCCTAGTGAAAATGGAAAAAGATGTCTCTTAAATCATATCACAATGAAATTCAAAGAGATTCAGGACACCAACATGAGAAAGGAATTAAAAAGTAAACCATTCCAGTAACTCTCTATGTGTGTGTGTGAAAACTATTCCATGAAATTCTTTACACTTCTTATCCAATTAATATATGTTATTTTGAAATTATTCATCTTTAAATGAATTTTCACCGAACCTACCCTAAATCCTTTCTAATCATATTTCAAGACCAACTCACTTAATCATTCCCAAAAGTCAAACTGTAAGCTCCCAACCTAGATATCCTCATATGTTGTACATTTCATCACTCCCCTCATTTTTTTTAGTTTTTGCATTTGGAACAAATATCACACTCATCTTTCAACCCTTGTTTGATCTCCTCACGACACTAATTACAATAGTTATAACAAGATCAAAGATTGTGGAGGAGTGGTTTTTGACCTACCCCAAGACTCATACTTTTTTTTGAGGGCGTACAACAGTCATACATTAGGTACACACGCATAGGTCAATCTGGTTTAGTAATGAAATAGATCGGATAAGGAACGAACATATGAAAATTTCATTTAAAGCTGAAAAATATTAACCTAACATATAATTACTTTATATTAAGTAAGAAATATTTACACTTCGTGGTATGGTGAAAAAATTTATGGATATATTAGTGACACAATTTTCCCAAAAACTACTCACACAAGGGGAATAAATCATCTCAAATGTTTCACAGTTATGTAACCATTTATATCATTGATAGAAAACCAATTCACTAAAAACCACTCTCGGATGTTAAATTCATAAAAATATTTTTTTTCGCCCTTATTTATGGTATTTTTACTCCCCCCCCTTATGGTCACCAAATCATGGAACTTTGAAATTTTTGATGGGGAAAAAAATAAAAATACCATAAAGAAGGCAAGAAAGATAAGAAAGAAGAAAGACAATGAAAATCCTAATGAACTCAACAAGATGGGGAAAAGTAAAAATACCATAAAGAAGGTAAAAAAGAGAAGAATGAAAGAAAAAAATGATGAAAATTCCTATCTAACCTAGGAATGTACCCATCCCCCCACACCTAGAATGTGCAGTTTCCTCACTGTAAAAATTGAGAAGGTAAGAAGGAAGGATAAAACCTGGTTTGTTTCACTGGTATGTTGCTTATTGAACATGGATTTCCTTCGTTGGGAGCTCCAAAGGGGCTTTGTGAAAGTGCTTCAGCCACTTCCCATTGACAGTGAAGGTTTTCTTGGTTTATTCACTTTGAAACTCAACAACACTAAATAGAGATACATTAATAATAGTGTATGGGCCAAACCAGCGGGAACAAAGCTTACCTAGATGCAAATTCAGACTTGAATTATAAAGGAGGACCTTCTGCCCAAGGTGGAACTGAAAATGAAGAATAAGATGGTCATGGGCAGCCTTGGTTCACTCCTTATAAATCCTAGAGTTTTCATATGAATCTCTTCTCATTTCCTCCAACTCTTGAATCTGCAGCTTCCTTTGGGAACCTGCACCAAAAATATTAGACTTTCAATGTTTGATGGACTAGTAGGCTCAATGCTCAATATCAATAGGTAGGTGACAACTCTTTCCAAACACAAGATGATAAGGTGACATTCTAATGGGAGTTTTGAAAGCATTACGGTAGGCCCATAATGAATCATCAAGTCAAAGGATTCAATCTTTTCTATTGGGTTGAACCATTTTTTTCAAGAATTTGTTTTACCTCTCTATTTGATACCTCGGCTTGACCATTGGTCTGTGGATGATATGTAGTATACACTCTATGAACGACCCCATACCGACGCAAAAGTGATTGATTTGTTTGGTTGTAGAAATGAGAACCCTGGTCACTAATGATGAACCTAGGTAAGCTAAACCTACAGAAGATTTGGGTTCTCAAAAATTCTACAACTACCTTAGAATCATCAGTCCTTGTAGCTCGTGCCTCTACCCATTTTGACACGTAATAAACTGTCAGAATAATTTATAAGTTTCCAAAGAAATTAGAAAATGGACTCATAAATTCAATGCCCCAAACATAAAAAATTTCATGAAAGAGAAATGGTTGTTGTGGCATTTCATTTCCTTTAGATACATTCCCCACTCTTTGACAACAAGGACAAGATTTTCAAAAAACATGGGAATCTTGAAAAAGTTTTGGCCAAAATATTCCATAATCAAGGACCTTGCAAGCAGTCCGTTGGGGACCAAAGTTCCCCCCACAAGCAAGAGTGTGGAAAAATCTAAGGACAGACTGAAACTCGCTATCAGGAACACAACGCCTAAGGACATGATCACTACATGTGCGCCATAGATAGAGGTCATCCCAAATGTACCCACAAGACTTATGTTTTAGATGACTGGCTTGGTTTTTATTAAAATCAGTATGAATGCAAGATGCTACCAAAAAAATTACATTTTCAACATACTAAGGAATAACTTCTTGCACTCGGTATAATTGCTCATCAGGAAACATGTCATTAATATGAATATAAGGGGATGAGTCATTTTCCTAGGATGGAGGAATCCTAATGATATGGTCAGCCACCACATTCTCAGATCCTTTTTTATCTCTAATTTCTAGATTAAATTCTTGAATGAGGAGCATCCAGCAAATGAGACGTGGTTTTGCTTCCGGTTTCTTAAGGAGATACCGGAGGGCTGAATGGTCTTAGAACACAATGACTTTGGACCCCAAAAGATATGACCTAAATTTTTCCAAACCAAAAACAATGGCAAGGAATTATTTTTTTGTTGTGGTGTAGTTTTCTTTGGCAGGGTCCAAAGTACATGAGTCATAGGAAATTACATGTGGAGCTCGATCAACCCTTTATGACAAGACTGTCCCAACTGCATAGTTAGATGCATCGCACATGAGCTCAAACGGTAAATCCCACCGAGGTGGTCGGATTACCAGGGGTGATTTGAGACTCCATTTTAACTTATTAAAAGATTTCTCACATTATTCATCAAAAAAAATTCCTTTTCTTTTTGGAGTAATCGGAAGAGGGGGAGTGTAATTTTACTAAATTCACGAATTAAATGATGGTAAAATCTAGAATGAACTAGGAAAGACCGCACATCTCATACATTTTTGGGGAATGGTAGGGAATAAATGGCATCCACTTTTGATTTATCTACTTGGATTCCATCCCCAGAAATGAAATGCCCCAAAACTATACCTTGTCGCACCATAAAATGGTATTTCTCATAATTTAATACAGATTATTTTCAATACAGCGATGTAGGACTAGACCAAGAATACTCAAACATTCATCAAAACATGAGCCATAAATAGTGAAATCATCCATGAATACTTCCATGCAATTCTATAGGTAATCCAAAAAAATACTAATCATGAAACATTGGAAAGTACCCAAAGCATTGCACAGACCAAATGGAATCCTTCTATAGGCAAATGTGCCAAAGGGGCAAGTGAAGGTTGTCTTTTCCTGATCCTCGGGGGAAATATGGATCTGAAAGGATCCAGAAAACCCATAAAGGAAATAGTAGTGGGACTTACCTACTAGACTCTCTAACATTTGGTCAATGAATGGAAAAGGGAAATGGTTCTTCCTAGTGTGTTGGTTTAGTCGGTGATAGTCTATACAGACACGCCAACTATTCTGTACACGAGTTGGAACCAATTCATTGTTTTCATTTTTGATTGCTGTAAGGCTGGTGTTTTTAGGAACTTCATGAATGGGACTGACCCATTGGCTATCAGAGATGGGGTAAATGATTCCAACAACCAATAATTTTGTTACCTAATTTTTCAAATCTTCTAGGAGGTTTGGGTTCAGTTGACATTATTGCTGCCTCACTGGGTTAGCCTCATCATTTAATAAAATATGATGCGTACAAATTGATGGGATAATACTAGGAATGTCAGCAAGTGTCCATCCCAAAGCTTGTTTATACTCCCTGAAAAGTTCAAGCAGTCGCAATTCATGCTCAAGAGAGAGTGAACTAGCAATGATGATGGGAAACTTGTTTCCATTCTCAAGATATGAATATTTTAAATATTGAGGCAATTGTTTAAGTTCCAATTTAGGTGTATTTTGGATTGATGGGAGTGTGTGTGAAAGTGAGAGGTCACTGATCTCATGTAATTTATCAATGGTATCATCCTCGAATGAGGAATGAGCTTTTACAAGCTTAGCAGTATCATTGATGGTCAGTGGATCCTCAGTGTTCAAGAAATCATTAATCAATGAAAAATCAAGAAACTTTTATAGACCACTAAAAAAATCAATGCATGAATCATTTCCAAGAATTTCTATCAATGAAGAAAACTCATAAATGGGATCAGGGGAAAGAAATGTTGTTTTTTCAGGGGTAAGGGAGTACATCTATAGAATTAATAGGGAGAGAAGAATGTTCTTCTGAGGGGTGCTTCATGGCATCAAGGATGTTGAAATGGACTGTGTCACCCCCAAATTCCATAGATAATGTACCATTATGGACATTAATTAAGGATTTGGTGGTTTTCAGGAAGGGTCTCCCCAATATAATAGGGGCATGTCCATTCATCCTATCATCCTCCATTTTAAGCACATAAAAGTCAGTAGGAAAATTTAAATTTTGAACTCTCACATGAACATCCTCTAACACACCAGAGGGGTGTGCAGTACTCCAGTTAGCCAGTTGAACAGTAATTCTAGTGGGCTTCAGTTCCCTGACCTAAAATGTAGAGTAAATAGAGTGAGGCATCACATTTATAGAAGAACCTAAATAAATCATAGCATTAGAAAAATAATACTCCCCTATGGTGCACAAAATTGAAAATGTTCCAAGATCATTACACTTGGTGGGAAGTGATGGATCTATCAATGCTGAAACACTCCCACCCAAGCTCACCTTCTCATCTCCATGAAGTCACCTTCGGTATGTACACATCTCCTTTAGAAACTTGGTGTACCATGGAATTTTCTTCACAGCATCAATTAATGGGATGTTAACCTGCACTTTCTTGAAAATTTCCAATATTTCCTTATGAAGTTCAGTTTCTTTTTGTTTTCTGGGTTGGGTGTCCCTTTGAGTAAATTGGAGAGGAATGGTCGGTCTAGGTGACTCATAAATATACACACTCTTTCCTTTGGAAGGGATTTTCTCAGGATAAGGTTCTTCAACATTTGGATCATTTTTAATGGTTGGGATGGAGATTTCCTCAGTAGGGGATGAATCCAATGGAGGATTCATTTTACTTTATAGTTGTTTTCCCCTCCTAAGGGTGATGTCACTAACATTTACTTTATCCCTAGGGTTAACTACTGGTTGAGAGGAAAGTTTACCTGAACAGGGACTTTGAATTTCACCCACTGAGTTAGCTAGTTGGCCTAATTGGGTTTTTAGGTCTTGTATGGATGCCTGAGTGGTTTTTTGGAATTGAATATTATTGGAAGCTATTTGTTTCATCATATATTCTAGGCTAGGCTTAGGTTTTGGAGGGGTTTGTTTGAAATGCCTTTGGGGTGGTTGAGGATTTCTGGGTGGTGGTGGTGGATGACTACTCTGCCCCGATTGGTTCCATTGTTGTTTAGGTTGGTTTGAATATCACCCTTGCCTATAGGCTTGGTTCTCCTTCCACCCAGGGTTGGATGGATAGTAAGGTTATTACCTAAGGGGTTGGTTATAGGGGCGGCCTGGAAATATTGCCTCACAACTCTCAGAATTTTCTCTCAATTGGTGGCATTGGTCCGAGTAGTGGGTGTCATAAGAAAATATACTACAATGGATGGGAGGAGGATATTGGGTTTTCCCTTGTGAAAGAGAAAGTTGTTGAAGAAGGGTACTTACCTCTTCGAACTTTGTGTCCAACTTCTTCTCGAATTTAGTACTTTGTACCTCATGGACACCTAAAATCAGTATATTGGACCTTGAACCAAATTGTTGTGTGTTTTACACCTTGTTCTAAATTAGGGTTCTTGCAGCAATTGGGGTCTTATCAACTAGAGCACCACCTACAGTAGCATCGATCATATTTAGATCAATAGGGATTAAAACTTCATAAAAATATTGAATTAAAATTTGATCACTTATTTGGTGGGGTGGGAAACATGAAAATAACCTTTTAAAGAATTCCCAATATTCATGTAATGTTTCCCCTTGTGATTTCTTTATCCCACAAATTTCTTTCCTTATTGTTTCAATTCAAGAGGCTGGGAAATATTTCTCAATAAAAAGACATTTCATATCCACCCCTCCTCTTATTGGGAAATTAACATAATATAACCAATATTTTGCTATGTCTTCTAATGAAAAAGGTAATACCCTTAACTTTACTTATTCTTCATCCACATTTTCAATTTTTAATGTAAAACACACAGTGTGAAATTCTTTTAAATGATTGTGTGGATCCTCTCCAAGAATTCCATGGAATCTTGGTAATAGATGAATTAAACCATATTTTAGTTAAAAATTGGGTGCCTCACCTTGTAACTGAATATAGGTGGGTTGGATATCAACATCTGGTGAGGTTGGTTATTTTAGTGTTATACTATTTTAACCCATGTTATTCATGTTAATTTTAGTTTTAATGTGGGTTCTCGAAGAAGAATAAGAAAAAGAATAAGGATCAAGATGAGTGTTGATGTTTTGTGCGTCCTCCTTCAAAGGTTCCACTTGGGTATCTCAGGGTTGCTGATGTAGGATCCTCTTTGGTTTGGGTTCGAAAGGTTGTAAGTCTCCTAGAGTAGAATGTGTCATGCAAAAAACTACACAACAAATATATCATAATAAAATAATATAGGTAATGTTATAAGATAAAACATATAAACATTCACCAAAATTACAAAAACCTTATCAAAAACACGCACTAGAACCAAAACACTCCCTGGAAACGGCGCCAAAATTTGACCTCAATGTCATGACACGTCAAGTTGATTATGATTTTATGATTGATTTATAGTCTAGGGAAGACTCTAGGTAATCTCTCAAGGATATTTGATAGGTTTTGAGTATGTATTTTTAATAAGAATTACTAAAAGAGGGGGGAGGTTTTGAAAACAGATTTAAGTAAATTTCTTAATTAAATAGTTAAATAGTTGGTAAATAAAGGTGGTGTATTAATAATTATGAGAGAATAATATCATTTCAAGTTCACTACACATATTTTTGATTTCATCATTCTGAAAAATACACTGGGTTTAATGGAATTCTTTGGTTGAGGGTTGTAAAGATCTCAACATCCCTCTTTCCTCTTAAACGATGCTCAAAGAACCACCCCTTGACACAACAATCGTGTTTTCAAGGTTTGGGTATCAAGCATAGAGAATAAAGGCTACCAAATCATACTGAAATATTTTGTATGTGTGAGATAAATTGGACCCTTGTCTTGTCCAATCAGAACAATCCAAGATTCCCACTTGAAATCTCAACCCAATCAGTGTTGAAATAAAAAGTGTTTCACTAAATTTTAACAATAGAAATGAAATTAGAGAGGAATAATATCAAGATAATAAGTAAGTGAAATATTCAGAAGACAAATTACACAAAACCAGTAGAATAAAAAGTATTGGAACTCCCTCTCAAGTTTGTGTAGCTCCCTCAAAATGATCGTCCACTATTTAGCTCGCCATTGAGAGGAGGAGGAGGCTCGGGTGGAACTCCCTCTTCATCCTTGATTCCACTATGAGGATAGGGGCCTCCAGAACTCATTGGATGATGAGATGGATTCTTTGGGTCTCCAAAATAATAGAGATTTTCCTCCTGACCAAACTTTCAAATGAGGAGCCCAAGGTGCCATTTTATAGGAAAATGGGAAGGTGGTTTTGAGCACACTGAATTCTTAAAACAACTTGTCATAGGTGTTTCAACCTCCAGACAGCTTTATCTAGATTTGTAGAAAATAAAAAAGTTGTATCCCCACCTATTGGATGTCTCTACCAAAATTTTGGCATAAATTGGGCACCTATAGCTCGAGATATGGACAGATCACAACACACAAATTTTGACATCGTGTAGATTCGATGTGCTGGACAGATCGGGTCGGTTGGGCCACTAGATGGCCGAATGATCCTTGGGTTACTTAATAATAAATTTTTCCCAATAAAATTTGGACCATCCCACAAAATATCATCCCAATTGAATGCACGGTCTAGTAGTAGTGTGCAGATTAATCCACTGGTGTGCTTGGATCATGCGCTGTTTGGCCCGTTTTTCTTGGACATCATCATGGGCCCTCCAAATCACCTCCTCCTGCAATGGAATCATCAAACCAAGTATCATTTATATTTTTAACAATGATAAACACAAAATAAATGGTTCAAAAAGGGAATACAACTTTTCATTATTTTTAAAATTTTCAATATAAAACAAATTCAACAAAGTGGGGTAAAGGTGAAAATTACACAGTGAATCGTGGTATGATCATCCACCCCTTGGACAGCTCGTCCACCCTCGTGGACAGCCCACCCACCCTCTGGAAAGCCTGCCCACCCCCCGTGGACAGATCACCCACCTCTGTGGACACCCCCACCCCCCCATGCACACCCCTACCCCCCATTGACACCCCATACCCCCTGGATAGCCCCCACCCCCGTGGATAGCCCCCCCGCCCCTAGATATCCCATACCCCCTGAACAACCCTACGACCCCCGTGGACAGCCCACCCACCCCCTGGAAAGCCCCACCACCACCCCCCGGAGACCCCTCATCCCCCTGGAGACCCCCCATCCCCCCAGATACCCCCACACCCCTAAGATAACCTGCCCACCCCCCTATACACTTCTACCCCCTGAAATATTTTGAATGTGCGAGATAAATAGGACTCTTGTCTTGTCCAATCATAACAACCCAAGATTCCCACTTGAAATCTCAACCCAATCGGTGTTGAAATAAAAAGTGTTTCACTTAATTTTAACAATAGAAATGAAATCAGAGAAGAATAATATCAAGATAAGAAGTAAGTGAAATATTTATCACAAAAATTACAAAAAACCATTAGAATAAAAAGTGTTGGAACTCCCTCCCAAGTTTGTGTAGATCCCTCTAAATGATCATCCACCGTTTAGCTCGCCTTCGAGAGGAGGAGGAGGCTCGAGTGGAACTCCCTCTTCATCCTTGATTCTCCTATGAGTATGGGGGCCTACAGAACTCCTTGGATGATGAGTGGGATTATTTGGGTCTCCAAAATAACAGAGCTTCACCTCCTAGAAAAACTTGAAAATGAGGAGCCCAAGGTACCATTTTATAGGAAAATGGGAAGGTGGTTTTGATCACACAAAATTCTTAAAACAAATTGTCACAGGTGTTTTGACCTCCATACAGTCTTATCTAGATTTGGAGAAAATAAAAAATTTATAGCCCCACCTATTGGATGTCTCCATAGAAAGTTTGGCATAAATTGGACACCTATAGCCCGAGATATGGACAGATCACAACACACAACTTTTGACATCATGCAGATTCGGTGTGCTGGATAGATCAAGTAGTTTGGGCCACTATATGGTCGAATGAGTCTTGGTTTCCTTAATAAGAAATGTATCCCAATTATATTTGGACAAGAAAACAAAATATCATCCCAATTGAATGCACTTTCTAGTAGCAGGGTGTGGATTAATCCACTGGTGTGCTTGGATCTTGCGCAGTTTGGCCCATTTTTCTTGGACATCATCACGGGCCCTCCAAATCACCTCCTCCTGTATTGGAATCATCAAAACAAGTATCACTTCCCTTTTTAAAAGTGATAAAAACAAAATAAATGGTTCAAAAATGGAATTTAAATTTTCATTATTTTTATAATTTTCAATATAAAACAAGTTCAACACAGTGGTGTAAAGGTGAATATTACACAGTGAATCGTGGTACGATCACCCACCTACTTGGACAGCTCGCCCACCCCTGTGGATAGCCCGCCCACCCCCTGGATAGCCCGCCCACCCATGTGGACAGATCTCCCACCTCTGTGGACACCCCTACCCCCTGTGGACACCCCCTACCCCACATGGACACCCCTTGGACACATCGTACCCCCTGGATAGACCCCCACCCCCGTCAATAGCCCTTCACCCCCTAGATAGCCCATACCCCCCTAGACAGCCCCGCGAGCCCCGTGGACAGCAGTCCCACCCCCTGGACAGCCCCACCACCACCCCTAGAGACCCCCATCCCCCAGAAGACCCCCGCATCCCCCCGGATACACCCACCCCCTAGGACAGCCCACCCACCCACTAGACACCCCTACCCCCTGAACATCCCTGCCACCCCAGTGGACAACCCTACCCCCTGGACACCCCCACCCCATGGAAAACCCTCCCACCCTCCCTGGACACCCCCGACCACCCTGGACTGCCTCGCCACCCCCGTGGATAGCCCGCCCACCCCTCTAGACAGCCCTCACACCCCTGTGGATAGCCCGCTCACCCCCCTAGATAGCCCGCCCACCCCCGTGGACAGCCCACCCACCCCCATGGACACCCCTACCCCCTGGACAGCCCCTCCACCCCCGTGGAAACCCCCTACCCCTAGACATCCCCACCCACCCACCCACGTGTACGACCGACCCAACCCCTAGACACCCCCCCTCGTGGATAGCCCGCCCACCCCCTAGACACCCCCTACCCCCTGGACATCCCCTCCACCCCGGTGGAGACTCCACACCCCTGGACAGCCCCCCCACCCCTGTGGAAAGCCCGCCCATCCCCCTGGATAGCCCCGCCACCACCCCCTAGAGACCCCCCACCCCTTGGAGACCCCCAATCCCCTCGGACACCCCCACCCCCTAGGACAACCCAACCACCACCCTAGACACCCACTACCCCCTAGACAGACCCGCCACCCCCATGGACACCCCTACCCCCTAGACAGCCCCCCCTGTGGATAGCCCACCCACCCCTAGACACCCCTACCCCCTGGACAGCCCTACCACCCCCATAGATAGCCCACCCACCCCCTGGACACCGCGTGCCCCATGGACATCCACACCACCCCCGTGGACATCCTTCCCACCCCCGGGACAGCCCTCCCACCCCCGTGAACAGCCCGCGCACCCCCCTGGACAGCCCGCCCACCCCCATGGACAGCTCGCCCACCCCTGTGGACCCCCTACCCCCTAGAAAGATCTTTCACCCCCGTGGACACCCTCTACCCCCTGGAAAGACCGACCCCATGGATATCCCACCCTGGACACCCCTCCCCCCCCCCCCCCCCCCCGTGGAAATCCCACCCACCCCTGGACACCCCCTCCCCCTGGACAGCCTCACCACCCCCGTGGACACCCCCTTCCCCCCTAGACAACCCCCACCCCGTGGATAGCTTTCCCACCCCCTGGACACCCCTACCCACTGGACAGGCCCCGCCACCCCCATGGACATGCACCTACCCTCATGGACACCCCGTATCCCCCTAGACAGCCCCCACCCCTACCCCCTTGACAGCCCCACCACCCCCGTAGAGAGCCCTCCCACCCCCCTTGGACACCCCCAACCCCCTGGACACCCACCCACCCCACCCCCGTGGAAAGCCCACCCACCCCCCTAGACACCCCCTACCCCCTGGACAACCCCACCACCTCCATGGACATCCCGCCTGAAGGTCCTGGGTGCAGCCAAAGCTCATGGGTGGATGTTCCCACTTGGTTTTTTGTCATTATAAATGATCAATCCAAGATCAATATGACGATAAATGCCAGACTCTGCAGATCGAATCACAAAAATAGACAAAGAAGAAGAATAGTCCTGGAACCACAAAGTAGGATCGTCATAGGTTGATTATAATTAATTTAATTAATTGACAAGAAATACCTTTTGTGGCATTCTTTATTTTTTAATATTTCAGATCACACTCCGATGTGATTCATCATTGCGTCGCAGAATCCAAGTGTAGACTTCCTCTAGCGGTGATCCACACGCACACCACGTATCTCTGGACGTCGCCAAAGGAGTCTCCGGGTGCTATCATGGAGAAACCTTTGCTTATGTTGTCCGTCTTAGATCGCATCGATCCGATGGAGGAGGATCTCTCTCTCGGTCTTGAGATCATTCTTGGAGGAATGATTTCTTTTGGCCTTGAGATAATTATCCATAATTGTTGTGTACAATAATTGGGGAAAAGTGTTGGGGTTGCGAGGATATTTATAATCATGTTTGAGGTTATAGAGTTATGAAAATAAATATATTCATTATACATTTCATTTATTTCACTAACTCTTATTGAAAACTCCCATGTCGAATAATTAATTCTTTTACATACGCCCACAATGATTATAATAAATATCATTTAATAAAACAATATTATATCCTCAAAATCCCGACTAGAAAAACTACACAACGTGTAATCATTGATACACAACATGTACTTGTTTTTCATAAAAAAGACTACACGGCATGTAATAATTAATAGACGACATGTACTTGTTTTTCATTTCCTTTCCAAAATGAAAACTACACGGTGTGTAATCATTAATACATGGCGTGTACTTGTTTTCAAAAATAAAAACTACATGATGTGTAATCATTAATACATGGTGTGTACTTGTTTTCATTTTATTCTTCCTCCAACATTAAAACGATTTATAATTCATTGAATAATTATTAAACCACATACGGGAATAATCTTTATTCTTCTTGAGATACATGGATACACTTAGTGTGTGACCCTCTAGGCCTCTTTCTCATTGGCATTAGGCGGCCTTGCCTAATGTCCAAGATTACTGTCTATAAATGGGTCAAGGCACCCAAGAGAAAGAAGTTGACTCCGCATTTATGTGTCACCTCATATGAACGCTTACTGTGTAATTTAATCCCTTTATCTCAATATCTCATCATAAAGTTTTCATGGAAATGTCATAAACCTATATGCTTGATCCATCATTCGTTTACTTCTAGAAATAAACTCATCATGACACCGTGTCAATTCAATTTGTTCAACAATTCTATTTCAATCAAAGGGCCCGAGATATCTACTTCCATAAATATGGAAAGGACAAATACTTCCTTGACTTATCCATTAACAAAATTTCATTCTTGGCACACCCAACGCACCCTACTTCCCGCCAACTATCTTCATAACAATTTTCGTCAGCAAATCTAAGTGCGCAAGTCATGACATGAGTTAATGATAATCTTCTATTCTAAGGACCATTACACACACTCATAGATATCAATGTCCAATGACACCAAGACATGCGGAATTACTACTGGCGGGTCTGTTCTCATAATCTCCCATCTTGGAGATTACCAAGTGTGAACTCCATGAGAGAGAGTCTCATCTTCTTACGGGTACTCACACATGACGATCTGTATACTATGTGTCATATCATAGTATGTCATCCAATCATAGAACTTTATTTAAGAATATTGTTATAGAATTCCAAGGTTCTCATCATAGCGGGGATATTCCATGACCTTATCAATGCAACAAGTATTCTAGGACATTATAATATTATAGTCATGCAGAACAATGAACAATATATAATAAGTGCACATTCATGTAATCAAAGTAAAAAATAGTTGGCTCTCAGGACACCAACCCTAACAAACTCCCACTTGTACTAGAGCCAACTGCTTGTGACTTTTAGTACGCTAGACCTCACATGATGATCATGTTTTTGCTGAGTGAAGGCTTTAGTCAAGGGGTCTTCCACGTTGTCTTTCGTGGAAATACTGTTCACTGCAACTTCACCTCTCTGAGAAAAATCCCTCAAGAGATGATACTTCCAAAGTATGTTATTTGTTTGCTGATGTGACCTTGGATCTTTTTCAAGTGCCACCACTATAGTATTATCACAATAGAGTTTGATAGGAAATTTACTTCTAGGTACTACATATTTCTCTTTGACAAAGCTTTGCATCCATACTGCTTCTTTAGTTGCCTCAGAAGCTGCGATATACTCTGAATATGCTTTAGAATCTGCGACCACACCTTGCTTTGAGGTCTTCTAGCTCACTACACCTCCATTCAAACTGTAGATGTATCCAGTTTGCGACTTCATGTCATATTTATCAGTCTAGAAACTAGCATCTACATGTCCTCAGATGAATAGTTCCTCATCTCCTCCATAAACCAGGAACATATCCTTAGTACACCTCAGATACTTAGGGATAGTATTGACTGACATCCAATGGCGGTCTCCTGGATCAGCTTGATATCTGTCTACCATACATAATGCATAAGCAACATCTAGCCTTATACATAGCATAACATACATGACTGGCCCAATCGCAGATGCGTAAGGGATCCTTTCCATTTTCTTTCTTTTCTCATGTGTTTGAGGACACATTTTCTTGGAAATATGAATACCATGTGACACTGGAAACAATCCCCACTTAGACTGTTCCATACTTAATCTCTTCAGTATAATGTCAATGTATGTACTTTAACTTAGGCCCAACATTCTCTTGGGTCTTTCACAATATATCTTGATCCCAATAATATATGCTACCTCGTCCAAGTCTTTCATAGAGAAGCATTTATCCAACCATGCATTAACTGATTTGTAAGACAGGTACTTCGTTTCCAGTTAGTAATATGTCATCAACATATACTATTAGGAAAATGACTGCACTTCCACTAAACCTTTTGTAGACACAAGGTTCATATTCATTCTTAACAAAGCCAAATTTCATTATGGCTTCATCAAAACGAATGTTCCATGACCTTGATGATTTCTTTAATCTATAAATGGATTTTTGCAACTTTCATAACTTGTTGGCATCCTTTGGAGTCACCAACCCTTCAGGTTGTGTCATGTAGACATCTTCCTAGAGGTTCCCATTAAGGAATGCTATTTTGACATCCATTTTTCAAATTTCATAATTATGGTAAGCGACAATGGCCAATAGGATTCTGATGGATTTCAGTATCGCAACCGATGAAAATGTTTCATCATAGTCCATTCATTGATGCTGTCTAAAACCTTTGGAAACCAGTCGTGCCTTATATGTGATGACTTTTACCTCCATGTCCAGTTTCTTCTTGAATACCCATTTATTACCAATAGGCTTTACATCAACTGGAGGATCTACCAAAATTCAGTCTAGGTTTTGGTACATGGAATCTATTTCAGAATTCATGGCTTCTTCCCACTTGGAAATGTCTGTTCCTTCAACTGCTTCCTTGTTGGTAAGAGGATCATCATTGTCAACCAATAATGAGTCACCATCCTCAGTGACAAGAAAACCATACCGTTCTGGTTCTCTCACCTCTCTCGTGCTCCTACGTAGTTCTTGTGTCTCTAGAACAGATTATTCTTCCACGGGGCTTTGTGGAATTTGTTCTTGTACCAACTTATGTGTATCTTGAGCCTCAAATTCATCAAATTCTATATCTCTTCCACTATCTCTTTTGAATATGTGATTCCTCTCAAGGAATATGGATTATCTTTCCACTGTATACTTTTAATCTGAGGGGTTTTAAAGGTAATATCCCCTTGTTTCCTTGGGATATCCTATAAAGTTACACTTTGTGCCTCAGGGTGCAAGTTTGTTACCTGAAGAGGCCTTAACAAATGCTTCGCTACCCCACACATGTAAATTTGATAACATGGCTTTGCATCCACTCCATAACTCATATGGAATACCATTTATCGATTTAGTTGGTACTTAGTTTCATATGTGTGCTGGTGTTTTTAATGCATTTCCCCAAAAGGATAATGAAAGACTTGCATGACTCATCATTGATATCACCATGTCCAACATGGCGAGGTTCTTCCTTTCACTTACACCATTCCACTGAGGCATATAAGGATGAGTGAGTTGAGATATAATCCCAAACTCGCGTAAGAAATCAATGAAGTCCTGATTAGGATATTCTCCTCCTCTGTCTGAGTGGAGTTTTTTAATATTCTTACCAAGCTAGTTCTCAACTTCATTCTTGTATTCTTTGAGCCGATCAAAAGAATACGACTTATACCTCATTAAGTAAATATATCCATATCTACTAAAATAATCAATAAAAGTAATGATGTACAAGAACTCACCCTTTGCTTCAACTGGAAATGGTCCACACACATCTGTGTGAACTAATTCTAGAAGTTCTTTATCCCTTTTACCTTTCCCACTAAATGGGGCTTTGGTCATTTTTCCTTATAGACACGCATGGCATACACCAAGTGGTTTTAGTTCCAAAGAATCTAAATACCAATCTTGATGTAATTTTGTCAAACATTTCTCATTGACATGACCTGGCCGATGATGCCAAAGTTGGGTTTGGTATGAGTCATGTGAATTAACTTTTTCATCGATTTCCATTACTTGGTTTGTGTAGTATAACACATAAAGGTCATTATATAAATGTTCCCTACCAAAAAAAATTCTATCTTTATAAAAGTAGCAACATGCATTTACAAACTTGAAGATGAATCCATCAGTATATAATCTAGATACTGAAATAATTTTTTGGTTATAGAGGGTACATAATAAAATCCTTTTAATTCCAAGACCATCCCAGTAGGAAATGTGAGGTGGTAGTCTCCGACAGCTACAACAGTGAGTCTGGCTTAGTTGGCTGCTTGCAGATCAACCTCACCTCGGTCAATCTTTCTGAATATACTTGGTTTCTATATTTGGATATAGATGTGATCACCACAAGTAGTATCTAATACCCAATTGGTAGAAATAGATAGATTGCATTTGATAACAAACACACCTGAAGCTTCCCCTTGATTCCTTGGTTGGGTGCAGTTTTTGTTCTAGTGGCCCTTCTTGCCACATGCGAAACAAACAGCCTCATGTTCTCTTGACTCCCCTTTGATCTTGCTTTTCTTGGAAAGCCTTGAAGATGATTTGGGATTAAAGCTCTTCGCCTTCCCTTTCCTTTTATTCACCATAAGGACAGAAGGCTTTTCACACTTCATATCATTGTCTACTTGGTGAATGAGGATAAGAAGATAAAATAGAGACTTCTTAATGGTGTTCATGTTGAAATTTAATACAAAGTTAGAGAATCTATGGGGGAGTGATGCAAGAATGAGATCAGTACCCAGTTTTTTGTGGAGTTTAAACCCTTGAACCTCCAAGCGCTCCATGTATCCAATGAGCTTGACTACATGAGTCCCAGCTGGGGCACCCTCTCCAATCTTGCTCTGAAATAGAGCCTTAGATATCTCAAACCTTTTCTGTCTTGATCTTCCTTGGTATAGACCACAGAGATTCTCGAGCATGCCATAGGCATCAATGTATTCATGAGACTTCATGATCTCACTTGACATTGATGACAGAATCAAACATTGAATGTTGAGTGAATCGTTCAAATGTGGATCATAGACCAGGAAATCTTCATCACTCACCCCTTGGGCAGGCAAATTAGGAAGTGAGGACTCTAGAATGTAAATCTTTAATTCATGGAGTAGGATAACTCGAAGGTGACTAAACCATTCCTGAAAGTTACTGCCAGTGAAGATATTGTCTTTATCCCAAATTGATCATAGAGAAAATGTGGTTGACGAGTTTTTCATATTGATTCTACAAATTAGAAGAGCAGATTTGTCAGTGCCTTTTGATTACATTTTATGAAAAATAATAAATGAATTTATTAATTATCCCACTAATTTATCATGCCCCAATGACCCCCACCATTGAACTTAAAATTCCTAGTTTCTATCACATTATAGTGGCAAGTATCCATATTCCCCTTTTCATAACCCCAAAAGGATTGGTCAAGCTATTTAAAAGTATTTAGGTAGGCAGGTCTTTGCCAAATGTGAGCTTACAGTTCCTTGATCTGTTGAGTGGACTCCCCAATCCTGAAATCCTGACTTGGATTTCCTCAAAACTTGCTCCATTTTACAACAACTCTAGCAAGGGCCACTCCTCTTGATTTAAAATGTTTAATTCAACCCAAAAATTTCATAAGAGCTTCCTTTATAAAAGTAAGTGTCCCAACAAGGGTTGGTCAAACACATTGTTTTATTGAGTCTTTCCCTTAATCAAGTAATGAAAGGCTTGGTCTGACTTATTATGGTATTTGAGGGATTTCAATCCTTTATGCATAGTTTCGCATTATCACATGCTTGTTAATATTAAGTGATTCTTACTTAAGTGATTAACCATGTTCTGATAATGTTTGTGCATAGTCCGGTTTTTATTTTATTCCATCTTTGCATGATTGTTTATTTCATTAACTATGTGATTGCAAAAACAAATACATAATAAATAAACCATGAAATCAGATAGAAATAAAATAAGATGGCATGATTGATCGTACCGATTCACTACGTTATTTCACCCTTTCACCACTGTTTTAAACTGGTTTTGTAATGAATATTTCAAATATAATAATAAATTGCACTTAATATTTGATTTAATGAATTAATGTTTATTAATATTTAATAGGTCAATTTTACTTGTTTAAGTGTTTACATTGTAGGAGGAGGTGATTCGGAGGGCCCATGATGGAAATCAAGCAAAATGGGCCAAACTGTGCAAGGGCCCAAGCATTTATGTGTACATAAATATATACTGTGGATACTCAGTGCATTAAATTGGGCTAAAAATTGGTTTATGAATGTAAAATTGTGTGGGATAAATTTCTATAGAATACCATAGAGCCCACTTCTCCCATTAAAGGCCCATAATAGGCCCACAATGTGAAACAATTCTGGGCGAGCCAGATTAGACGACCCTTCTGTATTTGGGCCATACCTCGGGCCTATAAGTTCCAATTGGGATGATTCCACTTCCCCTGGATAGCTAACTTGAGGGCCCACCTCTCCATAGAATTTAAAGTCATTTTCACACGTTTTAGTCAGTCAACCAGCCATATAAATATGGAGTAAATATTATCCCCTGAATAGTGACATAGTCTCTTAGGCACTTGACTTCTTTTGTGGAAAGTGTGATGTGTATGTCCATATAAACACCTCTCACCCAAATTATCTAATGTTTCAAGACCATGGGTGAAGGTGAGTCTAATTGGAGATCTTCTTTCACCCATTTTAGTTCTCTTCTCCCTCATGTACTTCTAAGTTTCTTAGTGATCAACTTGGGGGTGTCCATTGTTGTAATACCGAGCTCCACATTTGTAATCTTTGTAAGGTAATTTAATTTCCAGGTTTGTTGTCTATTGTTCATAATTTTTACCTTATAATTTTTTGTTTATTCTGGTATGATAAAATAAAAATCAAAAGAACAAGAATCCTCATGCTTCCATGAATAACCCAGATCTTTTGATGATTTGAGTGTGTTTTCCTCTTTTCTCACCTATTCTCTTTAATGAGTTTGCTTTTTGATTGAATTGTTTGATGATATAAAGAATTTATAACCCAAGAATATGCATGTTTTTTTATTGAGATCAATTTTGATAAAGACCCAAATCTGGACATCTCATCACGTTGTTGATGTGATGCCTTGATTGAGTTCGGTTCTTACATCGACATAGTTTTATTGATTATGAGTGGTCGCCGATAATCAATATCATTGATCGATAAAATCCTAGGTGGTAACCTAGAAATAACTCACATAATACTGGTTTCAGCGGGTATAAAATCAAGGAATCAATGATCCTTCCCATTCCCTTGAGAGCGATGACGGATTGAGCATCAAGGGACACTTACCCGGGTTGATCACGATTTCTCCAACTAGTTTCTCTCACTTAGTAGTATAGTTTCAATTGCTATTTTAAAATAATATAACCCACAACCACTAAATTTAATTTCAATTTTTTTAACATAATCACAAACTTTCTTTGAAATTAGTGATCTAAGGCTCCGCCGAGAGATGACCTAGGGTTCCTGCTATACTGTAGATATTCTAGTAAAAACTTAACCTCTAATTTGACGCACTCGACAACGTGATCAAATTTTGGAATATTTTTCAGGGATCCAAGATCATTTCATTCATTTTATTTATATATTTTACTTATTAATCATTACTCTATTCAATAACCCCCCCCATTTGATAGTTTTTGTTTTATTTTTTGTTTGTTTTTGTTTTTGTGTTCTCTCTCCCTCTCTCTTCTTCTTATTCTTTTTTTTCTATATCTCTCTAATTCTATAGTATAACATTCTATTCTTTATAATCCTTTTATTTCTTAAGTTTTTTTAATTTTATTCACCTTCCATAAAACAATTTAAAAAAAAACAATCAATCAATCAAATTGGACATTGTTGTTGCACGACAAGATCTGGAAAGGAAACACTACTCGAATTTGACCCTAAAATTGAAAAGTCACTCCACTCACAAATCATGTCATATAGAGTAGGAAAATCAAGTAACATTGAGGAACCCCATTTATAACCTCATGTGGTCTTAAACTAATCAAAAATTGAACCAAATCAAACTCCATAGATCATGGCTGCATATAACCAAACATTAAAAGAACTGACCACCCCGGATGTGGAGTACCAACCTGCGTACATCCAATATCCCGAGGAAGTGGCCAATTTTGAGCTAAGATCAAGCCTCATACACCTCCTTCCAGAATTCCATGGTCTTCCCGGTGAGGATCCTCACAAATATCTAAAGGAGTTTCACATAGTGTGCTCCACCATGAAACCCCAAAATGTGTCTGAGGACCTAATTAAGTTTAGGGCCTTACCTTTCTCCCTTGATGGTGTAGCCAAAGACTGGTTATACTATCTTCATAACACAATTGGGGGCTGTAATGACCTTAAACGACTCTTTATAGAGAAGTTTTTCCCTGCCTCCCGAACTGCGTTAATTAGGAAAGAAATTCGTGGCATTAGGCAGTTACAAGGAGAGACCCTTCTTGAATACTAGGAGAGATTAAAAAGACTTTGTTCAAGTTTCCCCCACCACCAGATTATTGAACAACTTTTTAATTAAATACTTCTATGAGGGACTCATCCCCATGGATCGTGGAATGATTGATGCTGCAGCTGGTGGTGCCCTAGTTGACAAAACTCCTTCTACCGCTCGGGACTTAATAGCAAACATGGCTCAAAATACACAACAATTTGGTACACGAGCTATTGCACCAACCCAAGGAGTTCATGAGGTAAGTCATTAATCCCTAGAACAAAAGGTAGATAATAACATTTATGATATGCATACCATTCTAAGGCAATTATCTCAAGTACAATGTAACTCACACTCTTCTCCTGTTCCATTACATTGTGGTATTTGTTCTGATACTACTCGTTTTTTTGACCAGTTCCCACAACTTTAAGATTCATCTGAGTCTTGTGCTGTAGTGTTCCCTGGGTGTCCATTCCAAAAAGCACCATCATTCAAGAAAGAACCATTCCGGCCAAATCCAAACCCTGGGTGGAAAGCACAACCACAATACCGATAAAGAGGAAACTCAAGATACCCCAAGTAGAACTGGTATCAACAAAGCCAAGGTATGAAACCTTATTATCCTTCAACATCTCAAAACAATCCTCCTCCTCCCAAGTCTGAACTAAACCTTGATGATATGGTGAAGAAAATGGCAACCCAAAACCTCCAGTTGCAAAAAACCACACAATCAGCTATTCAAGACCTGCGATCTCAAGTGGGGAAATTGGAAAACACCATTGGTGAGCTTAAGATGAAAGGTTCTGGACAACTACCATCCCAACCCATTGACAATCTGAAGGACAAAGGTAATGTTTGTGTAGTTACATTTCGTAGTGGTAAAGAAGTTTCTCCTTCTACTAATTTTGCACAGCAGGTATGTCCCCCTCATGAAAACTCTCTTTCCCAACCCTCAAAAATTTCATGTAAAGAAAAACAAGACAAAAATGGTAATCTAATTTTCATTGATGATTCAAATGGAAAATCCATTCCTCTTACTTTCCCTCAACGACTCTCTAAATCTAAGAATAATTTTGATAATGAGATTGATAAAGAAATAATGGATACATTTGAAAAGGTTCAAGTTAACATTACTTTATTGGATGCAGTTAAACAAATCCCTCGATATGACAAATTCCTTAAAGAGCTTTGAACCCATAGAATGTGGCTGAAGGGGAATGAGAGAGTCAACCTGGGAAGGAATGTCTCAGCCTTGATTCAACCAGCAATGCCAACCAAATGCAAGGATCCAGGCACATTCATGATACCTTGTACCATAGGGGGGACCTTATTTTATGATGCTATGCTAGATTTATGTTCTTCTATTAATGTAATGCCTCACTCTATGTATACTTCTTTGCAGGTTGGAGAGCTTCAACCAACAGGAATTGTCGTGAAACTTTCCAAACGAAGAACAACACACCCATCAGGAGTGGTCGAGGATGTCCTAGTAAAAGTTAAGAATCTCATCTTCCATGAAGACTTTTACATTCTTGATATGGAAGATACCCGAACCCAAGGACATGCCCCTCTCATACTTGGGAGGCCATTCCACAAAATAGCAAAGACGATCATCAACATTCACAATGGTATGTTTTCCATGGAGTTTGGTGGAGAAAAGGTAAGTTTTAACATCATTGAGGCTATGAAACACCCCATTGAAAAGCACTCCACTCTTCCTATCTATTCGATGGAAGTGCTCTTGAATGAGAAACACACACAAAATTCTATCCTCAACCCATCCTATGATTTATTTTCCTCTTATTCACCCATTGATGATTTGAGTTTTGGTTCTTCTTTTGAATGTTGTGTGGGTTCAAAAAAAGGTAAATTTTGTGCTTTAATTAATGAGTGTGTTTATTCTGATATACCCATGACTATCGATGATTCTGCAAATCTCATTTCAATAGATTATATTTCCTTTGAGTATAAACATGAGCATATAGATAGTTTCATGGACCTCACTCCCCCTAAATCCACTCCCTCAATCCAAAAACCCCTAGTGTTGGAATTAAAACCACTTCCATAAAATTTAAAATATGCCTTTCTTGAGGGTATTGACCAATTGCCTGTCATTATTTCCAATAAACTCTCTCAATAGCAGGAATCAAAACTGCTTGATCTTTTGAGAGAGTGTAAAAAGGAAATAGGATGGATGTTGGCTGATATTCCTGGGATTATACCATCTATTTTTATGCACTATATAATTTTGGATGATGAGGCTATGCCCGTAAGGCAGGCTCAATGCCGATTAAATCCCACTCTCCTTGAAGTGGTAAAATTGGAAGTGAGTAAATTACTTACTGATGGGATCATTTATCCTATATCTGATAGAAAGTGGGTTAGCTCAGTTCAAATTGTTCCTAAAAAATAGGAATAATAGTTGTGTCAAATGAATGGAATGAATTGGTTCCAATTCATGTGCAAAATAGTTGGCGAGTCTGTATTGACTACCGTCGACTGAATCAAGCCACGTAGAAGGACCACTTTCCTTTACCTTTCATTGAGAAAATGTTAGAATGACTGGCTGGTAAGTCCCATTATTGTTTCCTTGATGGCTATTCAGGTTATTTCCAAATCCATATAACCTATGGGGATCAAGAAAAGAACACATTTACATATCCATTCGGCACATTTTCATACATAAGAATGCCATTTGGCCTATGTAATGCTCCTGGTACTTTTTAGCGATGTATGTTGAGTATTTTTTCTGAGTACCTTGAGAGTTTTATGGAAGTATTTATGGATGATTTCATGGTTTATGGTTCTTCTTTTGATGATTGTTTGGAAAACCTAGGTTCTGTCCTCCGTCGTGGCATTGAAAAAGATATTGTTTTAAATTATGAAAAATTTCATTTCATGGTTGAGCGGGGGATAGTTCTTGGGAATATCATTTAAAATAAGGGAATTCAAGTTGATAAATCTAAAATTGAATTAATTTCATCTCTTATATTTCCAAAATGTATTCGTGAGGTGCGGCATTTCTTGGGTCATGCTGGTTTTTACCGCCGATTCATTAAAGACTTTAGTAAGATCGCACTTCCCTTATATCAGTTATTACAAAAGGATTCTGAATTATTTTTTGATAAAAATTGTGAGGATGATTTAATTTCACTAAAAATTAGTCTCACATCACCTAACATCATCCAACCACCAAGGTGGGATCTAACCTTCGAACTTATGTGTGATGCCTCTAACTTTTTAGTTGGGGCAGTTTTATCACAAAGGGTTGAGAAGTCCCCTCATGTCATTGCGTATGCCTCACGTACCCTTGACCATGCCCAGACAAACTACAAAACCACCAAAAAATAACTTCTATCTATTGTGTTTGCCTTGGAAAATTTCCGTTCCTATCTCATTGGGTCAAAAATCATTGTATTTTCTGATCATGTTGCCCTTCGGTTTCTCCTTAAGAAACCTGAAGCTGAGCCCCGCCTCATTCGGTGGATGCTCCTCCTCCATGAGTTTGACCATGAGATTAGAGATAAGAGAGGAGTGGAAAATCTGGTATCAGACCACATTAGTAGGATTTCCCCACCACTGGACCATCATGTTGACTCACCACTCCCTACTGGAGAATTCTTCCCTTATGAGAACCTTTGTAATGTTGTGGACCTTACCCCTTGGTATGCGGACATTGTGAATTTTATAGAAAAATCTAGGGTCCCCACTGATTTTAGCACTTCAAAATCCCAGAGATTTAAACATGATTCTCGATGGTACATTTGAGATGACCCATATTTGTGGAGGATCTTTAGTGACCAGGTTCTTCATAGGTGTGTCCCTGACCATGAGTTCACCTCAGCTTTGAGCTTCTGCCACACATTGGCTTGTGGGGGCCACTTTGGATCTCAATGTACTACTCGAAAGGTCCTTGAATCATGATTATATTGGCCAACATTGTATAGATATTCTCATAGGTTTTGTAAATCATGTACTGGATGTCAATTCACAGGGAATATTTCCAAGAGGAAAGAAATGCCCCAACAGCCCATGTTATTCAGTGAAATCTTCGATGCATGGGGAATTGACTTCATGGGGCATTTTCCAAATTCATTTGTCTTGGTGTACATCTTACTAGTTGTTGACTATGTTTCTAAATTGGTGGAAGCAAAGGCTACTAGGACCTATGACTCTCGAGTTGTTGTTGATTTTGTGAGGTCCCAGATTTTTAGTTGGTTTGGTCTACCAAGATTCATCATTAGTGATCAGGGTTCACATTTTTGCAATCGTAACATGAAAAACTTGCTTCATAAGTATGGGGTTGTTCATAAAGTCTCCACTGAATATCATCCCCAAACTAACGGACAACCAGAAATTTTAAATCGGGAAGTTAAGAGAATCATGGAGAAAATGGTACAACCCAATAAGAAAGATTGGAGTTTGTGCTTGGATGATGCATTTTGGGCGTACTATACTGCTTTTAAAACCCCAATCGGATTTTCACCATATAGTATTGTGTTTGGAAAGGCTTGTCACCTCCTGGTGGAGGTAGAACACCGTTCATATTGGGCCATTAAGAAATGTAATATGAATCTCTCAGATGCACGTGAGCATAGATTGTTGCAGATTCATGAGTTGGAAGAAATTCAGAATGATGCATATGAGAACTCTCGAATCTACAGAGAGAATACAAAGGAAATCCATGATGGGATGATTCATCAGAGTAATTTTCATATTTGTGAGAAGGTACTCATGTATAATTCCAGGCTAAAGCTCTTCCCAAGTAAGCTTCACTCCCGATGGCTCGGTCCTTATACTATTACTGATGTTTACCCTTTTGGTGATATACTGGTTTTTCATGAGAAGAGTGGGCAGAGGTTTACTATCAATGGCCAGAGGCTCAAACACTACTATGAGGATTTTCCCCAGCATCCTATGGAGGAAATCAAACTGATTGATTCCACATATGACACCACTTAGCAGGTTGTCCCTTCTCCCTACCTTTATTTTCTTGTCTATTTATTTAAATACAAGCATTGAGGACAATGTAATTTTTAGGTGTAGGGGAGGGTGACAAGTCATAGTTAGGATTAAAAAAACACAAAAAATATATATAATAGAAAAAAAAACACAAATGATATATATAATAGAAAAACAAAAAAACACAAAAAAATACAAAAAATGCATTTTCATTTCTTTTTCCATATTTTGTATCTTTAGATAAATAATTTTCTTAAAAGAATATCCAAATATTTTTCATTTTTGAGTCAATTGTGTGAAAAAATTCCATTTTTTTGAAAAATGTTTTTCAAATGAATGTTGATATAAAATCCCTTTCTAGAATTTGTATTTTCAAATCATTCTTAGGTGTTTAATGGATTTTTGAAACCATGCCTCATTAGCACTGACCAATATTTCATCCCATACCCGAGGGATATTCTAATCCCTTTATTGCATATTTTTCCTTTTAATCACTTTTATGAGAGTCTCAGGTTATGTAGAGAAACTAGAACTTGCCTTAATTTAGTTTAAAGTCATAAGTTTCAAGTGTGCTACATTCATGATAGAGGCCATCATGCATTGAAAAGCCCTTCGTACAATTAACCTCTATTTTGGCCACCTTAACATTTTATCCTTCTTAAGCCTTAGAGACCATGAAATGCCTGTTAGGTAGCCACATTACAAGATAATTTATCCCTACCTACCCATCTCTTGTGTACATTCTTGTTTGAATTTCAGCAAGTGTGTGGGAGAGGGTGTTTCCATGGGAATTTTTGGGAATGATCATTGTTATGGGTTGATAGAAAAGGTGCCTACATTTTACTTGGGTAGTGAGTTCACATTCCGTATTATATCATTGTATTACACATGTTTCCCTCTTTATCTCCAATGAAAATTGTAAAAAAACAAAAAAAAACAATTGTTCTATACATTGAAAAAAAACAGAACAATAGAAAAAAATGGAGAAAAGAGGAAGATTATTCATTATTATTCACTGATCAGTTGTGACCTACACAAACAGACAATGGGGATTGTGAGTTGGAAGTGATTAATTTTGTGAGGGGATGAGTGTGTACATTCATTGTGAACACTTGTTGAATTTTGACATGTTTTTTACTTAAGAGATTAAACACTCCTCTTCTGCCTCAGATTTTTTATACATTAAATTATACCAACCCTTGAACCTCAGAACAACCTGATGGAAGTCCTCTTGAGTAGTACACTAGTTTCTACCGGTAGAGAACTTAGAATCTTGGCAAGCATATGGTAAGATCTCATGAACTCTAGGAAAAGATCATAACTCCATTTTCATATGTCCCTTGAGTGAAGAGGGAAATTTTCTATGTGAGGTAGGTTGTGACATGTTGCATGGGTGAACAAATGAAGTTAACCAAATTCAAATGTGAGAAAAGAAAAATGATGGGAAAATTGATTTCATAAACGAAACATGATGAATTCCATTTCATAAAAATCATGGATATTTTCCCACCTTTGATTTTGGAATCAGATTTGATTAGGATATATGACTTTTCCCAGGAGTGAAAATTTTTAGGTGTGGGGTTGTGATCGTACCACGATTCACTGCTTTATTTCACCCTTACACCACTGTTTTAAACTGGTTTTGTAATGAATATTCCAAATATAATAATAAATTTCACTTACTATTTGATTTAATGAATTAATTTTTATTACTATTTAATAGGTAAATTTTACTTGTTTAAGTGTTTACATTGTAGGAGGAGGTGATTTGGAGAGCCCACGATGGAAATCAAGGAAAACGGGCCAAACTGCGCAAGGTCCCAAACATTTATGTGGACAACAATATATACTATGGACACTCTGTGAATTAAATTGGGATAAAAATTGGTGTATGAATGTAAAATTGTGTGGGATAAATTTCTCTAGAAGACTATAGAGCCCAATTCCCCCATTTAATGGCCCATAATAGGCCCACAATGTGAAACAATTTTCGGCGATCCAGATTAGAAGACCCTTCTGTATTTGGGACATACCTCGGGCCTCAGAGATCCAATTGGTATGATTCAACCTCCCATGTATATATAACTTGAATTCCCACCTATCCACCGAATTTAATGTTATTTTCATGCGTTTTGGTCAGTCAACCAGCCGGATAAAGATGGAGTAAAAAGTCTACCCTGAGTAGTGACCTAGTCTCTTAGGCACTTGACTTCTTTTGTGGAAAGTGTGATGTGTATGTCCATAAAAACACCTATAACCCTCATTCTCTAATGTTTCACGACCAGGGGTGAAGGTGAGTCGAATTGGAGATCTTCTTTAACCCATTTTAGTTCTCTTCTCCCTCATGTACTTCTAAGTTTCTTAGTGATCAACTTGGGTGGTGTCCATTGTTGTAATCCCGAGCTCCACATTTGTAATATTTGTAAGGTAATTTAATTTCCAGGTTTTTTGTCTATTGTTCTTAATTTTTAACTTCTGAATTTTTGTTTATTCTGGTATGATCAAATACAAATCAAAGGAACAAGAATCCTCGTGCTTCCATGCATAACCCGGATCTTGTGATGATTTGAGTGCGTTTGCCTCTTTTCTCACCTATTCTCTTTAATGAGTTTGCTTTTGGATTGACTTGTTTGATGATATACAGAAGTCATAACCCATGAATATGCATGTTTTTGTATTGATATCAATTTTTATAAAGACTCAAATATGGAAATCTCATCACGTTGTGGATGTGATGCCTTGATTGAGTTCGGTTCTTACATCGACATAGTTTTATTAATTATTAGCGGTCGCCGATAATCAATATCGTTGATAGATAAAATACTAGGTGGTAACCTAGTAATAACTCAAATAATACTTGTATCAGTGGGTATAAAATCAAGGAATCAATGATCCTTCTCATTCCCTTAAGAGTGATGACGGATTGAGCATCAAGATACACTTACCCGGGTTGATCGAGATTTCTCCAACAAGTTTCTCTCACTTAGTAATATAGTTTCAATTGATATTTTAAAATCATAGAACCACCAACCACTAAATTTAATTTCAATTTTTTTAACATAATCAGAACCTTCTTTTGAAATTAATTATCTAAGGCCCCGTCGAGAGAAGACCTAGGGTTCCTTCTATACTGCAGAAATCTAGTAAAAACTTAACCTCTAATTTGACACGCTCGACAACGCGATCAATGATCATGAGCTTCTATTGGTTAGCTTATCTAGAATTTTTGGTAAGCTAACCCTAACCTAGGGAAAAACACCTTGAGCCCGATGGTTCATGTTTTGCAGCTCCAACCTGTCCACCTTTGTATCTTATTGGGTTGGTTTCGCCTCAGATTCATATTTTGAACCGTCTCCTCTGGCTTGGGAGATCCTCCATTACATGGGGTTTACATTAAAGAAACCATGGGCACACCATACCTACATTTTATTGGAAGAAGGCTCACAGGACAACAAATTTAAATTAAATAAATTTAAATGAAACCATACACACACAAAGGGTCTTTGGTCTAGCTCATGATCATCCATAGCATGAAACAACATATACGTATATTTAGTATTCAAATTCTTTTAATCCTTCTTTTATTCAAGATAAGTTTTGCTTGAATTAAATTAATTATAATCTTATAAATAATCAATTCTTTATCTTAAATTCCTTTCTGAATTTCCTTGAGGTTATTCTTATCCATATTCCTTGTACATGTCTTTGTACTTTGGTGGAAACCTGGTGAAATTCCATTTCTGGAAAGTACACGGTTTATAGGCTCTATTATATGGCGTGTATTTGTTTTCACCCTTTATCCAAAGTACACATTGGGGGATTTGGCTTGTTTTCTGTACTTTAGAAATTTTAGAGTACACAACATATAGATTAATCTAACAAGGCATGTACTTCCTTGTTACGCAGTTACCCGCCTGGCAATCCTGTGTACATGGTTACACGGCTTATCCTTATACACAGTTTCACCTAGGAAGGATCAGACTACATGGAATTTTGTTTCAACATACACTCCGTGTATTCCGGTTTTCACGTATCGTTCAGTTCTGGTCAACATGGTGTATTAAAAAACTTAGGTATGCTCAATCCACACGGTGTGGTTTAGAGGACCAGTACCGGTTCGTTGAACCTAAGTACACGACGTGTAGATTTCACTACACGTTGTGTATTTCTGTTTTGTACAGACAGAATGAGCGGCTCCTCCAGATGAGTTCCTCATTTTTATTTTAATAAAAATTAAAATTAAAAGGTCATTTCTATGACGTGAATTAGGAAATGAAGGAGGAAGAACAGATCTTGTTCATTCAGTTTTATAGAATGATTTATCATGAATTGAATCAAATATAAATGTGTAAATTATCAACGAAAATTAAATAACTATAATCAATGTTGTGACCCCTCTGATACCACTTAAAGGTCCCAGACGTAGCAGAACTCATGGATGGATGTGCCCACTTGGATTTTTTTATTAGAAATGATCAATCTAGGATCAATACAATGATAAATGCCAGAATCCACATATCGAATCACAGAAATATATAAAGAAGAAGAATATTCCTAGAACCACAAAGGAGTATCATCACATGTTTGTTATAATTATTTTAATTAATAGACAAGAAATACCTTTTGTGGCATTCTTTCATCATTGATAGTTCTGATCACGCTCTGGTGTGATTCGTCGTTGCGTCGCAGAAGCCAAGTGTAGACTTCCTCTAGCGGTGATTCACACGCGGACCACGTATCTCTGGACGTCCCCAAAGGAGTCTCCGGGTTCTGGTGTGGAGAATCCTTTTCTTGTGTTGTCTGCCTTAGATCGCGTTGATATGATGGAGGAGGATTTCTCACTCGGTCTTGAGAGCATTCTTGGAGGAATGAGTTCTTTCGGCCTTGAGAGAATTGTCCAAAATTCTTGTGCACAACGATTTGGGAATAGTGTTGGGGTTGTGAGGATATTTATAACCGGGTTTGAGGTTATAGAGTTATGACAATAAATATACACATTATACATTTTATTTATTTCATTAACTCTTATTGAAAACCCCCATGTTGAATAATTAATTCCTTGACATACACCCACACTGATTATAATAAATATCATTTAATAAAACAATATTATATCCGCAAAATCCCGATTGGAAAAACTACACGGCGTGTAATCATTGATACACAACGCATACTTGTTTTTCATAAAAAAGACTACACGGCGTGTAATCATTAATACACAGCATGTACTTGTTTTTCATTTACTTTCTAAAATGAAAACTACATGGCATGTAATCATTAATATACGGTGTGTACTTGTTTTCAAAAATAAAAATTACACGGTGTGTAATCATTAATACACAACGTGTACTTGTTTTCATTTTATTCTTCCTCCAACATTAAAACGATTTAGGCTTCCTTGATTAATTATTAAACCACGTATGTGAATAATATTTATTCTAATTAAGATACGTGGATACACTTAGTGTGTGACCCACTTGACCTCTTTCTTGTTGGTATTAGGTAGGCTTTCCTAAATTCCAAGATTACTATCTAGCAATGGGTCAAGGCACCCAAGAGAAAGAAGTTGATGCAGCATTGAAGTGTCCCCTCATATGAACACATGCCGTGTAATTTAATCCCTTTGTCTCAATATCTCATCAAGAAGGTTTCATTGCAGTGTCATAAACTTATATGCTTGATCCGTCATTCTTTGACTTCCAAAAATAAACTCGTCGTGACACCATGGCCATGGAATTTGTTCGAAAGTTCTATTTCAATCAAAGGGCTCGAGATATCTACATGAATAAATATAGAAGGGACAAATCCTTCCTTGACTTATCCATTAACAACATATCATTCGTGATGCACCCAATGTAACCTACTTCTCGCCAACCGTCTTCATGACAGTTTTCATCAACAAATCTAAGTGCGTGAGTCATGACATGAGTTAATGATAATCTTCCAGTCTAAGGACCATTACATATGCTCATAGATAGCAATGTCCAATGACACCAAGACATGAAGAATTACTACTGGCGAGTCTGTTCTTATAATCTCCCATTTTGGAGATTACCAAGTGCAAACTCCATGAGAGAGAGTCTCATTTTCTTATGAGTACTCACACATGATAGTCTGTATACTATGTGTCCTATCATAGTATGTCATCTAACCATAGAACTTTATTTAAGAATATTGTTATAGCATTACAAGGTTCTCATCATAGTAGGGATCTACCATGACCTTATCAATGCAACAAATATTCCAGGACATTATTAAATTATAGTCATACAGAATAATGAACAATATATAATAAGTGCACATTCATGTAAGTACAAAACATTTGGTTCTCGGGACACCAACCCTAACATCACCCACCACCATGGACTCCACGTACCCCCTGGACAGCCCCACCACCACTGTGGAAAGCTCTCCCACCCCTTGGACACCCTGGATCCCCTTGGACAGCCCCACCACCCTCATTGACAGCCCACACACCCCCCTGGACAGCCCACCACCCCCCTCCCCACCCATGTGGAAAGCCCAACCACCCCCACCACCCCTCAGAGACCCCAATACCCCTGGACACCCCCACCCCATGGACACCCCGACCCCCTTGGATAGCCCCCATCCCCCTAGACAGTCCCCCACACCCCCTAGACACCCCCAACCTCGTGGACACCCCCATCCCCTATGGACAGCCTTCCCACCCCAACCCCCTGGACAGCCCCCACCCCCGTGGACAACCCACCCACCCCCATAGACACCCCCACCCCCCAGAGACCCTCATCCCCCCGGACACCCCCATCCCCCTAAACACCCCAGACCCCCTTGGACAGCCCCCCAACCACCTGGACACCCCCCACCCCCTGGACACCCCCCCAACCCCGTGGACACCCACAACCCTCGTGGACAGCCCGTCCACCCCCTGGACACCCCTACACCCTGGATAGCCCCCCTCCCACCCCCATGGACATCCTACCCCCCCCCCCCCCCCTCAGACACCCCCACCCCTAGGGGCAGCCCCCACCCCACTGGACACCCCCCAACCCCCTGGATGACCCACCACCCCCTTGACACCACCCCACCACCTGGACACCCCACCCCCCTGACCTCTACCCCATTGGACGCCCCCTACTGCCCTGGACACCACCACACCACCTGTACACCTCCCACCCACCTGGACACCCCCACACCCATGGACGACCCCCTACCCCCTAGACACCCCCAACCCCTAGACGACCCCCACCCCCTGGACCGCCCCCACCTTGGACAACCCCCTCCCCCACCCACCCAACCCCTTGACGACCCCACCCCCCTGTACACCACCCCACCACCTGGACACCCCCTGGACACCACCCCTCCCCCTAGACACCCCTTACACCCTTGGACACCCCCTACCCCCTTGGACAGCCCCCACCCCTGGATAGCCCGCCCACCCCCTGGACACCCCCAACACCCCCTGGAGACCTTCATCCCCCAAGACACCCCCACCCCTGGACACCCCTGACCCCCTTGGACAGCCCCCAACCCTCGGGACAACCCACACCCCCTAGACACCCCCACCCCTGTAGAAACCCCCAACCACCGTGGACAACCCACCCACCCCCTGGACACCCCTACCCCCTGGACAGCCCCCCCACTCCCGTTCACATCCCACCCACCCCCCGGACACCCACACCCCCATGGACAGCCCCTACCCCACTGGACATCCCCCCAACCCCCTAGATGCCCCCTGGATGGCCCCCCACCCCCCTGGACACCACCCCACCACCTGGACACCCCCACCCCCTGGACCCCCCACCGCCCCTAGACACCACCACACCACCTGGACACCCCCACCCCCTAGACACCCCCACCCCCATGGACGACCCCTACCCCTTGGACATCCCCCCAACCCCCTGGACCACCCCCACACCCCTGGACCGCCCCCACCTTGGACACACCCCACCCACCCACCCAACCCCCTTGACGGCCCCCACCCCCTAGACACCCCTAACCCATTGGACATCACCCCACCACCTAGACTCCCCCCTGGACACCACCCCACCCCCCTGGACACCCCCTACCCCCTTAGACACCCCAAACCCCCTGGACCCCCCACCCCCACTGGACACCATCCCACCCATGGACACCCCCACCCCCCTGGACCCCCACCCCTACCCCTGGACACCCCTACCCCCTTGGATAGCACCCCCCCAATCCCCTAGACACCCCACCCCCTGGACACCCCCTACCCCCTTGGACACCCACCCCATCCCCCTAGACAGCCCCCACCCCCTGGATAACCCCCCACCCCTGGATATCCCCTACCCCCTTGGATAGCAACCCCAACCTCCTAGACCGCCCCACCCCCACCCCCCTGACATCAATAGCTTATTTCACTCCTCAACACTATATCATGCCAAAATAATTGATAAAAAATACAATCTAATCAATAAGAACATCAATGTCCCCATTTTTATTTTTTTTACAATACCAACAAAGAAATATTATACCAATATGTTTGTATCTTTTTCCACATTATTGATAATAAATACAAAGGATATCCTGTGATCTTCTCATTTCATTTAACTTCTCTAAAAGATACCATCTTATCCCTATTTCACTCATAATTACATCATGTATCACCTTTTGAGAGAATGAAAGTTTCACTGAAAACTAACCTAAGAGACTTTGGTTAATCTACTTTATATCTATATGGGATAACATAGAAAATAAGAGAGAATTAACCAAGACATAATGGTTGTACATTAATAAACTGAACATGTGATACCATTTTGAAATAACTCAAATTAGGGGTTGTATAACAGATCCCTCATAAAGATATAGTCTATAATCAAATCAACACGCAGATTATAAAATTCAATCATAAGACATAATATGACATTTTATGGTTTTGAATGGGGGAGATTATTATAAACTTGAAGTGAATTAGTGATATAGAATGATAGGTATTCTGTATTCTGAACTATGTGTTATTCTGCAGGTAAATGCACAGGGAAGATGCTTACTTCTGAAAAAATTGCAGGATCTATACCAACAGTTTCCAAAACCATTGGAATAGAATTGAAAAACCCACTCTTTACTAATGGTTGTAAACCATTGGTAAATGTCTTAGTTCAATCTTTACTAACGGTTTCAGTAACCGTTGGTAAAGTCCTGTTATTCTCAATCTTTACTAACAGTTTTCTGAAACCGTTGGTAAAGATCTATTGCAATGGTTTCTAAACCATTGGGAAATATAATATGATTTCTTTTGGATTATCCCAATGGTTATTTTATAACCTATTGGTATAAGCCTATCCCCACGGCTTTCTTACCAATGCTTGGCTAAACCGTTGGTATAAGTTTTACCAATGGTTACACAACCTTTACCAACAGTTTTAAATCATTGGTATATACTAAATTTTCAGTAGTGTGTGGAGAGGCATTTGGGGAGAAAAATATCTTATTGATAAAGGATGAGTTTGGAGAATTGTTTATGGGAATAACGTTAGTGTTTGGAATGATCTATGGCTAACAAATGACATCAACCTTAAGGTTTCCTCAAATGTTGTATCAAGGTTTGAAAATGTTATAGTGCAAGATCTGATCAATGACACGCTTGAGGATAGGGATCAGGGAAAGTTTTACAGCTGGTTTAATAAGGTAAATCACGAACTCAACCTTATTATTCCTCTCACAATAGGAATGGGTAATTGTCATATTTTCTAGATGGGGAATCCTTCGGGAGGTATTTAGTTTTATCGAGATAAAAAATGTGGGTTAATGGCTTGGCTCCGAACATTCTTGATGATAGCTGGAAGAGGCTCTAGTCACTAACTACTCCACCCAAGGTTAATTTTTTTTGGTGGTAGGTCTGCTTTGGAGTACTTCCAACCCACAATGTTTTGGTGAGACGTCATCTTGCGGAAGACGACAGTTGTCTTATGTGCCTCCAAGAGGTGGAATCTTCTATACATGAAATTCTATTCTATCGGGGTGTGGAAGGGGTGTCGATGGAATGGAAATCAGATTTTAAAAAGTCATGTGATCCATCTGTTGGGTTGGTCCAAAACCTCCTTAAATTGTTTTCTTTGTTGGAATTGAGAGTGGTGGGGTTGATTTGCACAATTTCTTAGTTGGTTTAGACCAGAAGAAATGAACGCATTCTCCAAAATAAGGTGACCCAATATAGCATTCGGACAAGACCATTGAATGGATGAATTATTGGAAAGCAAATGATGCAGTGCCTTCTTTGGGTATCAATTGGAAGGAATCTCATTGTTGGTCCCCTCCCCAATTGGGTTTTATCAAAATTAATACAGATGCAGCTGTCTCTACCAATTCGAGGGTTGGGGTTGGATTCATTGGCCATAATTATAATGGAAAAGTCATGGAAGCTCATTGTAGGGTTGTTCAAGCCGCCTGGAGTCTTGTGGTGGCGGAGGCATCTGTTATCCTCTCTGAGATCCTTTTTGCTCAGTCCAATGATTGGATCAATGTGTTGGACGAATCTAATTTCCTTGTAATGATTACCACCTTATCTAAGGAGGAGGATGCTCAACCTTTTGGCCTTATTATGAGAAAGATACGGTCCTTGAATGAAAGATTCACTGAATGAAAATTTTCATTCATCAAATGAGCGGGTAATCTGGATGCTCGTCGTTTGGCATGCTATGAGAAATTATGGTGTGATCATTGTTGGGTTGACTCTTTCCCTAATTATATTTGAAGATCTGGTTTGATTGATCAGTAATATATCATCTATTTTATCCCATATATATATATATTCATGTACTTATATAAATATATATTTATATATGTATCCATGTATGTACTTATATTTGAATATGTATGTGGAAGCCTATATGTATTAAGAGGGTTTTGTTTTGGGATGCTGTAAATGATTTGTCAATCGATTTGACCTGACAAAGAAGCGATTCATCATAGTGATGGAGAATTTTCAGTTTTGCAAACATTGTATCCGGACCTTCTGGTGAGTGTCTAGTCGATGAGACAATGTTTGAAAACTAAAAATTCCGCATCACAACCAAACTAGTCTTTTGGTCGACCACTATGATGATGAATCAGTTCTTTGGCAGGATATTGACAAATCATTCACGACATCCTAAATCAGAACCCTATTCTCAATCACACTAGCGGATGCAGTTTTCTCCTTGCCCCTCCCTCCTTATATACCGATCACACAAACAAAGACATTTTTCCACATAAGATTCTTAAATGCACGCTCGCTTTCTCTTCAGTTTCTGGACATATAGAAGACACCGAACTCCCCCTCCCACGATCTTAATACAGTCGGGCGGTTGTTCCGGACCCAAAACAACCGTTCCCCAGACCCGACACGTGTCGTCCGATCACTGCCCATCTCCCGACGTGCTTTCTCTTCAGCTGACTTAAAATACGCTTTCAGAGTCTACATAGATCTGGATGGCTTCCGGAGGACTCCGCGGATCCCCGTTGATCTTCTGGGAGAAACAGACTTTGTGTAATATGTGGAATCATATAATTCACCCTCTCACTTGAAATCATTAAACTACGCTGTTGAAATTTTTTAAATTATTTGAATTTAAATTAATTTAATTGACTTGCTTACTTGGTATTAGTTAATATGTATTTATCAGGGTTATAATTTAAAAAGTTTTAACTTAAAACGTTTTTTTATAAATATATAAGAACATGTTATAAATATTAAATTTTTTAAATTTACTTCACATGTATTTATTATTATTCCATTCAAAACGTTTTAATTTAAAATTATACAAAACTAAAAAGATAATTGTAAATTAAAAAACACATAATTTAGTTTACATGTATTTACATGTATTTAAAACCGTGAGTATAGAGTGGCAGGAATTTGTCTATCCTAACGGTTTTTAAAATATCATTGGTATGGGTTGAGATATACCAACGATTTGTTAAAAACCATTGAGATAGAGTTCTCACCACCACTACACAAATGCCTTTTAACACCACACAAAATTACTTTTAATAGCACCAAAAAGCGTAGTTAATCGCAGTGCTAATAAATGAGTTCTTTTATCCATGCTAAAAAAACGTGAAAAAATGACCCCTTTTATCAACATTAGTTTAGCGCTGATAATTGACACCATTTATCATTACTCGAAGTAGCGATGATAAAGGTCTAACTACCTGCAATGTGCTGTTAATATAACAGCACACCCATCAGAAACCTGTAATTCCAATAAAAACCTGTAATTTCAAACTATACTATATACATTTAATGAGACTCCATGAATACACAAATGTATGCCCCGTGAAATATACAAAAAAACACTTCTGTATACATTTCAAACAATATTTTATATAATTACATTTTACAATTATCAAACAAGCATTTAAAAACATTAATCTTCCATCTTTTGAGTCATACAAGTTGCATCATGCGTTAGTTTTACGTAAGACTAATTCATACTCGTCACAATTGATTTACGAATAATTGTCTTAATTATCAAGACAATAGAAACACATTTTCTTAGTTTTTAGTTAATGAGTTGTTTTGAACTAAAATGTCAATTTTAAACTGATAACAAACACTTTTAGCCATACCGGTCACACCGTGCATCGGATTGAGGTGGGGTTGAGTCCTACACATCACAAATTACTCATAAAATGTTTTCCTAAAGTATCAAAACAACTCGAACACGTTTTCTCAATTTCCAGTATGTTACTTGTTCTTTTTTCCTAAATTAATGTCAATTTTAAATAAAAAGACACACTTTTCATCATACCGGTCACACCGTGTGTCATATAGAGTTGAGGTGGACTCTTATATATCACAAATGACTCATGGATCATTGTCCTAAAATATCATAACAATATGAAGGCGTTTTCTCAGTTTTCAGTATGTTAATCGTGTTTTTTACTAAAATGTCATTTCAAACTGAAAACATGTATTTTGAGTCATGCCAGTCATATCGTGCATCAGTTTGACATGTGACTTCTTCATACATGTCACAAATGTCTTATGAATCTCTATCCTAAATTATCAAAACTATCAGAGTGTGTTTGCTTGGTTTTTAATGAGTGACATGTTTTGAACTAAAATGTCAATTTTAAACTGATAACGAACACTTTTAGTCATACTGATCACACCGTGCATTGGATTGTGGTCGGGTTGAGTCTTATGCATTGCAAATGACTCATGGATCGTTTTCCTAAAGTATCAAAACAATTTGAATGTGTTTTCTCTATTTTTAGAATGTCAGTTGTGTTTTTTTTACTAAAATGTCATTTCAATTTGGAAACATGCATTTTGAGTCATACCAGTCGCATCGTGCGTCATTTTGATGTGAGACTGCTTCATACACGTCAAAAATGACTTATGAGTCACTATCCTAAATTATCAAGATAGTCGGAGTGATTTTGATTGGTTTTCAATGAGTGACATGTTTTGAACTAAAATATGAATTTTAAACTAATAACAAACATTTTTAGTCATACCGATCATACCATACATCAGATTGATGTGGGGTTGAGTCCTACACATCCCAAATGAGTCATGGATCGCTTTCATAAAGTATCAAAACAATCCAAATGCGTTTGATTGATTTTCAGTATGTCACTTATTCTTTTTACCTAAATTAATGTCAATTTTAAATAAAAAGACACACTTTGAGTTATCTTAAATTATCAAAATAATCTGAATAGGTTTGATTGGGTTTGAGTATGTCGGCTGTCTATTTTACTAAAATTAATGTCAATTTAAAATAGAAAGAAGCACTTGGAGTTATACCTGTCACACCGTGTGACAGATTGAGGTGCGGCTGATTCCTACACATCACAAAGTCTCAAAACAAGCCTTAACTATAAATGTTATCACAATTTCCATTTTATTTTTTTGTCGAACTGTCAACACTTCATATTAACTCAATGTTATTACCAGAAAAAATTTCTCATTCTTGAAAGAGAAGAGAGTGGAGGAAACTCTAGTGCCCATTATGTCATGAGAAGTCACTACAATGAGAAAATGAGCTTCATCCACTCTTCTCGTTTTCAACAAGAATGGTTTTTCTGTTAAATAACATCAACTCTATGCAGTGTTGGTAGCTCGACAAATAAAAGCAATAGAAGGCGTAAAGATCGGTGAAAAAAACTAAATATGTGTTTGATAAAAATGACAAGGAAATTAATTTACCAATAGTAGATAAAATGATGACAAAATTATATAAATAAGTAGTAAGAATTCAACTTTTCATGATGGTTGTATACATTATTGAAAAATTTCATTGTTTTCATTATCTCAATTGTAGCCTCGAAGCCCGATCTCTCACGAGCATGAGCAGCTTCAAACAAACCACCCCAACTCGAACTAAAGAATCCACCTGTATAAGAAAAAAATTCTTATGTGAGTAATACTAAAAAGAAATAAATTAAACATAAATATGAAACAATCCATTATTTCCATGGAAGTCACATCATTGTGCTATTTTTGCACATTCCATCATCAGGTATGGTGCCCATTTTTTTCTAATAAAATCTATATTGTCTTGTGAATATGAGTCTTTTCAACTATAACGTCCCAGGAATAACAAACCTAGTTTTATTATAAAAACAATTTATCAAATGATTTTATTTATAAATAAAACGTATTATAATATTTTTGAGACAAAAATCTTTGAAATAATATTGCAAATAAATTATTTTAACTAATTTAATTACAATAATTATAATTAATTATACATATTATTTATAGTTTTCAAATTAATATTATAAAAACAAATATGGTTTTAATTTGTTTAAAAGAATATTTTAAAATAACTATATTTATTTATTTATTTATTTAATTTTGTAAAATACAATTTATATTTTTTAAAAAGGGTATTTAATTGAATATTTTAAGGGTGAAACTTTTTTTAGAAAATTATTATTATTGTTCTTAGAATAGAATATATTTTATAAATATATGAAAATATATTATGTTTTATACAATTTATAAACTATAAATGTATATAATTATTTTACTAAAAAATAGTTTTATATGTGTGATTTGATTAATTTATTAAAAAAAAGAATTGCATATATATATATATATATATATTTGAAAATTATTTATATATATATATATATAATGAATTTATTTTATTTAAATACAAAAAATGTTACATTTGTTTAATTTAAAAAAATGAGATGCTTTGTGTTATAAAATGTAACGTGTCACAAAAAAAGAGAGAATAAAATGATTTAAAAAAATGATAATAATATGTAATGATGGCAACAATGATGAATTTGAAAAATTAAGATAAAAAAATGGGAAACCCGTGACTTTAAAGAAAGATAGAAATTAATTTAATAAAAGAAAACAAGAGAAAATGTAGGGGAAAAATGGTGTCTAACACGTTAAAGTAAATAAATATATATATATATATATATATATATATATATATCAATACCCGTGATTGATTACATCTATGAGTATCTGTTTAAAAAAAATCAGATTCTAATCAAAGCTTAAGACACCTATATAGGTTTTTATGTGAGGTAGGGGAGGACCTATTCTCCCTTATTAGGAGACTCATTCCCAACCCCTTCTTGGTTCAAATACATGTAGCAGGAAAGAGTTTACTTCCCGTTGTGGTTTCCTCTAACACGTAAGGGTTTAATTATTTTTTATAAAGTACATTTTTTAAATGATATATGTTATAGAAACCCTCTTTGTACACCCAATTACACCCAAACCTCACTCTGCCAAAGCCCTCTCATGGTTTCCAGAAATCCCACTGCCCTCTTTTGATCTAAATAAGGAAAGAGTTTAATTGTTTTGATCAAATTATGATGTTATTCAAAGATATATGTGTGTATATATATATGCATATATGAAATCATATCTATCTAGATTAAAAATTTCAGAATGATAAGGGTTTTTGATTTTAAATATTAATCTGAAAATCTTCTGGTTTGTAAGGGTGTATTTTAGTTCATCAAATTATAATTGTTTTACAAGAGTTATATATATATTTATATATATGTGTGTGTGTGAAAGTATGCAAATATACACATATATAACTTATTATTTTTTGGTATATATATACATATGTCAAGGGTTTTATTTTTATTCTAACTATTGAAGTTTTAATTTTCCAATATATATATATATATATATATATATAAATGCAGATAGATCCATCCTCTTATTTTCATAATTTATGGTAATTGTAATTTTTGTTCAAAGGGTTTGAATTATATTTCTACGAATCTTTATTTAATACATATATATGTATATCTAACATAATTTATATTTAGAACTTATAAAGAAAGATAGATTATATAATATCGGGTTTCATACCATAAATGTAAAGACTCTTAAATTATTAAGTCACGTTTTAATTCATGGTGGTGCAGTGAGTTAAATTATTTTCTTATTTTTTGATATTCCGCATTAATTTAACATATTAAGTTTATAAAAATTATGTTTTAAATTCATGATGAATCTGGCACAACAGATATTATTAATTATAGAAGTTTATGTTTTAATTTGATTTTATATTAATTCTTCCAATTTATATTCTCATTTATCGATGTTTCACTCAAACTTGAATTTATTCCTCCACGATGAGCATTATAAATTCAATATCACACACACACACACACAAGTATGAAATGTTTATTTTCATGTGATAAGGGGTTTAAATTAAATGATTATTCCTAAGACTTATGGTTTGTAAAGGATAAACTATTTTCAACCAATAAGAATCTTTTTACACTTATATATATATATATGTAAAGATTTATACACATGTAAGTAAATATAATGTTTTCTATCTATTTTATTAATTTTTTTTGAAATTAAAAACGTAAGGATTTAAGTTTTATCAAATTATTTTGGTCCTACAAAGGATTACATAAAAATATGTAAATATTTTATGTATATATGTTGAAAATGTCATTCTCAATCAAAAATCCAGTTTTCCCATGTGGTTATAATTTCTAATCTATGATGGCGAACAATAACAAAACCCTTTTTTGTTATTGTGTGCCTTAAAATTTTAAAAGGGTTATTATTTTGATATTAGATTTATTATTTCATGTATATACATATGTGTATAACTTTTTGATTATTAAAAATGGTTAGCCTCTTTTTTCCAAATCCATATAAAATGTTAGGATTTATCAATTTATGGTTTATGGTTGTGAGTAGCCTATTTTTTAAAAATGAAAATAGTTATCATTTTATGTGACAAGACTAAAAAAGTTGTCATTTTATGTGCGGAAGCTATCATTTCATGTGTGAAACTCCATTCACACGTCATGGTATGTCATGCATAGTTAGTTATGGCCAATGTCTAATTTATAAATGACATTTCATGAATTTTAGAGATAATGTATGTATTTATTTCATTATACTGCTTATTTTTTCATTACAAATAGAGACATTTATTTCACGTATGAGATTAATTTTTTTATGATATCATATAGAATAAGAATTAAACTTTTCAAAGTGGTATGAGACACTTTGGATTGTTTAAAGATTATGTACCTCAAGAATTTATCAATTAATTTATGTCATATATGATTAAGATTCAAATAAATCAAAGTTGTACGAGACACTTTTATTTAAAGACATATTTTTATTAGACATATGAGGAATGCATTGGACTTATTATATGATGGTTGAGGCCCGCTATAGCCTCTTGATGTATCCATAGGTATCATAAGACAAACTACAGTCTTTGCGTGAGGCCTTGACAAAATGGTTATTTATGGTCTTGGCATGAGGCTTTGATAGTATGGTTATTTATGGTCTTGGCACGAGGCCTCGATTGTGTGGTTATTTATGGTCTTGGAATGAGCCCTTGACAGTATGGTTATTTATGGTCTTGGCAAGAGGCCTTGATGATATGGTTGTGATGACATCTATTATGCATTCCCTCATTATGAATATAGTAAGTGAAAGTCCATGTGATTATTCGACTAGAAGAACATCAATATTATATTATCATTCTCTTATGAACCTGTATTAGTCAATTTTAAATTTTAAAATACACATTGTAAATTGTTTTATATTTAAGAATATACTTATATAGCAAATCATCTATTTGAAAGTATTGATAATATGGTTAAAAACTTATCTACCATTTCAACGTTTGCATTTATGTGGAATGATAAATTAAATCATTGTTTGTGAAAATTCTGAAAAAAATGTTAATTCATGTGTAGATTTGTATTCGCACCCCTGGCATGTCATACATAATTAAGCATGGTATTTATCTAACTTATAGGTGGCATTTCATGCATTTTTGTTCAAGTGCGTGCATATTTTATAATGCATTTTATTTGTAACTCTTAAATAAGTTTAGAAATTTTGGGCATGAGTTTATCCTAAAATATGTTTCAGAATCTCTCAAGAAAATGATGATGACATATTATGAGAAATGTTAATTTCATGATTTAAAGCATGTATTTTTTAAGAAATGTTTGTTTAAAGAAATTTATTTCTTAATGGTCTTGTTTTAAAACCCCTTACTGGGAAATTTGTGCTCACCCTATGTATTTAAATTATTCTTACAGGTTTAAAAGAAGTGATTTGATGAATTTATAACGCAGAAGCATTATTGTGATGTTACTTTTCTTAATATTTACTTGACCGAATGGACCTAAGGCCTTAATTTTTATTGATTTTTGATAACCCCCATTTCAAGGGATTAGGGGGAACCCTTACAAGGCCCGTAGGCTCAGAGATTACATGGCCCGTAGGCTTAGAAGATTACATGTCCCGAAGGTCTTAGGGAATTAAAGCATACTATCTACAAGGAACTGCCCCTTCTCAGCATCTGCATCATGATAGTAGCTCTCCACCTTCACATGGATGTCTGGCTAGGCTTCCCGTGCAAGCACAGGCTAGTCCCGAGGGCATAGCCATAGCCTCTCATTCTGACAAATCCATTTGGATCTTCTCTGGTGAGTGCACCTGCTCTGAATCCTCTTCTAGGGCTGCTCTAATTTTGTAGTCTATCTAGGGCAACTGTTTGTGGCCCAAAGGGCTTGAGGTGGCCCAAAGGCCTTAAAGGTGGCTCGAAATCCCTACTGACCCGAAGGCCTAGGTGGAGTGAAAGACTTAAGGACTCCAATCCCAAACTGGTGAACCAAGGTGAATAGTTCCTGCTGCTACAGTACCAAAGAGTACCTACTACAGTGCCTGCTACAGTACCCTCACAGTGTACAGTCTGCTACAGTACCTATACAGTGTACAGTCTGCTACAGTGCCGCACAATGTACATTCTACTACAGTACTGCTACAGTGCCATAAATATTCCTCTACCTGGTTTTTAACCGGGGTATTGTAGATGCACTTAAGGATACCTCACCAACTGAGCTGAGGCTCATGTGCAAAAAGGATGCAACACGAGTACTTCCCAGGGTGTCACCCATCCTAGTACTACTCTCACCCAAGCACGCTTAATGTTTACTAAATTTCATACTTTGGTATCTGAATGTATTACTGTAATTCTAATTCTCCAAAACCTGGTCCGGTAAAAGACCATATGTTACATAGTGTGTTGTGTATTTATTCAGTTCTTTTTATAAAATATTCTACAGAACATATTTCTAACATGAACTCTAGGAAACCAGCGTCTGGGTCTATACATCGACACTCATAGTAGTATTGTAAAAATATAATTCATAAAGAATTAATAAATATTTTAAATGAAATAGTAATTTCCTTTGAAAATACCTATTTGGGGATGCTAGTTTATTCATGGAATATAATCTCTCTCAGTATCTATAGAAGTCATTTAACATATAATTTAGACTACATAAATACAAGAGAAGATGGATAATAACATGAGGTAACATGATGTATATTACAAAAAAAATATAACCTGATTATTGAACTCTCTTTTTTTAAAGGTTGAATGGATTTGACCCCACTATCTACTATCCAAATCCCTTCATCATGGGCTCCTATGACATACAAAACAACTTCTACATTAGGACCACTACGAAATGATTGCAACATCCCAATGAAAGGGTCATACTAATTTGAATTTTCATACGTCCCTTCAATGGTTCTAATCGATAACAGAACAATTGACCACTTTTAGTTTGTGGGATCTAGAACATAAAATACTTTTACTACCTATGATGTCATTATAAACAGTTCGTCTTTATACCCTTCCTTACTAAAATCAACTTTCACGAATCCCAATTCATCTTTTTTAACAACACTCCTGTTATCAACCCACTTGGATTGAAAAAATAGTAGTTGGAATATTATATAATCCACTCCCATATTTTTTTGTTGATTCCAAAGTATGACATATTCACGTAAATTGTATTTATCTCCTTTCTTCCAGAAACATGCATCGCTTCATCCAAAAGTGCAAATCCACTATTTTGTAAGGTACTATTTCCATCATGTTCCTTTGTATAGAATGTGTAACCATTAATTACATAATCATTGTAAGATAATACATACACACTTGGTCCTCCAGGTATCCATCGAAGTCGTTCTGAAATTGAATATGGATTTTCATCTGAATCCTTAAAAATATGGTCCTGGAACCATCCTATAAACTATTGATTATGTATATTTGATATCCGTCTTTCAAACCTTGATGGATTCAAATCTATAATAATTTATTTTTGGGTTTCAACATATGGGTAAACCTCCAAAATATTATGAAAAACATAAAGGTGGGTTTTCTCCCGACCTGTAATATTGATTGTGAAAATCTCTTCCATAAATTCCATCACCCACAAGCCACCCAGTGTGAAAATATTTTGATAGACCAATTCTTTCAACATCGGACGAGTATTTATTAAAAAATTCAATGGCTTCTTCAACAATATATCACTCTACAATACAACCCTCTAGTTGATTTCAATTTTTGTTATACCCTTTCAAAATCTTCATATATTATTTAATGGGGTATATCCGTCTTAGTGTATAGTACCACATAGTCAAATCTCTATCACCAAGTTAACAATAAAATGAACCATCATATCAATGAATGTTGGTGGGAAAAATATTTCCAATTCGCATAATATAACGATAATTTCTTTTTCCATAGTTTTTAATTTTTCTGGGTCTATAACTTTGCTGAATATATCTTTGAAGAAGAAATAGAGCTTGGTTAATGTATAATAAACATTCTTGGGAAAAATTAAATGTAAATCTATATGAATTAGTTCTTTCATCAAAAAATGGAAGTTATGTGATTTTATACCTTTTAACTTTAAATAAGTCATTGATATTATGTTCTTGATATTTGATGAAAACCCCTATAGAACCTTTACGTCATTTATGAAGTTTCAAAACTAATAACTCTTCTACTTGGAAAGAGTGTAAGCAGCTGGAGGAAGAAAAGTTTGTTTTTTACCCTTCATTAGCAGAAAATCTTCTTGTATTTCCATGTCAACCATGTCCAACCTAACCTTAATTCCATCCTTTGTTTTTCCAGGTGAATTTAGAAATGTGCCAATGACACTATCACATACATTGTTTTCACCATTAATAACATCAAGAAAATATTTTATGTACATATAATTCCAGTATGGTAATTCAAAAAAAAATCTCATTTTCCAACTTGTTTTCATAAGGTTTTTCAAATGGTTTACTAAAAGTAGCATCCACATATATTAATTTCTCAAATAGTTGATCACCTGTTAGTAGAGACTATACTCTAAGTTCTTCTGAACTTTCATAGAATGATGTTTTCAAGATCGGTACTTATGTCATTGGGGTAGAAATCTACGATGTCCTAGAAACAAGGTTTTGGATGAATGTTTCAACCAAATTTATTGTGTACCTTGTTCGCAAATGGGACACCCTTGAGTTTCTTTAATGTTATATCCTAACAAATTTTCATAAGTAGGAAATTCATTTATTGTCCCATACAACATGCCTCTCAACGTGAAATCTTCATTTCTATAAGAATCATACAACGTAACACCTAAATCCAAGAATAATTTCAAATCCTCAATCAATGGTTCCAAATAAACAACAATATCATTACCCAGTTATTTTGATCCTGATATAAGCATAGATAACATGATGTATTTTCATTTCATGCATAACCACGGTGGTAAGTTATAATTTACCAACATAATCGGCCATGTACTGTGGGTAATGCTTTGAAACCCAAAAATATTCACTCCATATGTAGATATAATAAGATGATGGTTTCTCAGATCATTTACAAATTCAGGATACTCATGATCAATTCTCTTACAATAAGGAGAGTCTTTTGGGTGACATAGTTTCCCATATTTAATTGTTGTATCTGTGTGCTACATCAATTACTCTGCAGTCTCCTTACTTCTATATAGGCACCCAAACTGTGGAATGATTGGAAAGTACCATACAACTTTCATAGGACCAGATTCAGCTTCCTTGTATAGAGAAGTTCCACACTTTGGGATTTCTATAAGTGATTTGTGGTCCTCGATAAACAATACACAGTCATTTGGGAAGGTGTGTATTCTTTGAGAGACTATACCCATCGAGTGCAGCATTCGTTTAGCATTGCATGTTCAACTTGAGAGATCGTTATCTTTTTGGAGAATGTTATTCATGAGAGCAAGCAGTTCTGTAAAACCAGCATCAATCCATATGTTTCCTGCTTTCAAATTATACAGCTTTAGTATAGCTGGCAATACAATGTATTTAGTGAAACCATCATACAATGACGTCTTTATACAACTCTTTAACTTCTCAATCAATTTTGGGAAATCACAAAGTTAATCTTCAACTGTCCTTGTAATTTCCTCAATACCATCCTCATCATCATTGATATCTATAATCACATCCATGATACTGTCTTCTTCATTGTCCACACTTGTAATCATATCAGATGATCCATAAAATGTAGTTCAATCCCATCCATTAGCTACATTCTATTTTCCCCATGTTTATTTCAATATTTATAACTTAGATCTATTATGTGATAGATCAAGTGTTCTTATAACTCCTCTGGACTAATTACTCTTGAATAACAACAGTGCAAACACGAACAAAGGATTTGAGAAGGGTCATATGCATGATCTTTTTCAAACTTGATGAACTCTTTCACTCCATCTTCAAACTCTTTTGTCAAATGATTGACATCCATACATTCTTTATTTATATCCATCATATTTGATTTGTTAATATTATTATTTTAAAAAATAAATACCCAAATACATGCACACTTTGAAAACAATCCAAATTATTAAAAATGAAATTTAGCTTTTTCATGTTAAATAATTTCCACGAATTCCAAAAATTCTCGCTAATTTTTCATAATTAAATCAACCACATCACAAACATTTCAAATTAAATAAATTATTTCTTACAAGGAAATATTCACACATGGTTTAAAAAATTAACGCATTTATCAAAATCCCCTTTTTAATTTTGATACCAAAAATTACTTTTAAAAAAGAAAATAAATGAGAAACCATATTTAAAAAATTTCAAGACCATTAAAATACTTTTCATTCCCTCAAAAATTCAGTTTTAAAATCAACTCACTCAATAAATTCTCATTTTCCATTAAAAAATATTCTTTTCCAGACACAAAACAAGATTTTAAGTACTAAAATAGGATAGTATAGAACAAATTACATGAATTGGTATATAATACACTATTAAAATTTAAATGATTGGGGAAAACAGTATAAAAGTGAAATTTAAGGTCAGTCCAAAGATATGAAATCAAGGAATCAATATATATCCCATAAGAACATGAATCTTGCCACATATAGTACTAAAACAATGATCAAATACATAGATTAGGATCATACACAAGGAGAATATAATAGTTCAAGTTCACAAGATGGACAATTATTTCAATGATCTTATCAAGGATGATCTAAATATATAGGTAATCGCACTTGATTGGGAGTTATATAGGGTGTTTAAATCCACCATGATATGGAGATGACTATTGTGCTTCTCAGAAATCTCCATCTAATTCTAAAACCTCTTCAAATCTTTAAAAAACCAAATCACGACAAAATATATAGAAACCTATGGGAAACATTTTTATTGACATAAATCCTCTTTAAATGAACGAATATCTTTTCATAAATCAATAAGTATCAAAAAAAAAAATCAATCATCATCAGTTATTTTTCAACAATGTTCAATAGTATCAAACATCATTAATGATTTTCAACAATTACCATATTCAACACTACCATAAATCATAGCAAGGAGTATTTAATTGACCACTAATCATATATGAGGCAATTCTAAGTCTAGGAAAATGAGAATTAATCAATATTGCAATGTCAACTTAAAATCTAGATCAAATACCCCAATTTCCTAGAAATCATGAATTATATCTCTCCCAATATCAGTGCTTCCAAGAATAATATAAATTTATATTCACAAATAATATATATATGCACAAATAATTTAGACCATTTGGAACTTACGGTTCGTCGGTAGGGACGATGGGGGCAGCATAGTCGGCGGTGAGGGCAGTGGCGGCAGTGGTGAAGGGGATAGTGGAGGCGTAGGTGGGGGTAGAGAAGAAGGGGGCGATGGCAGTGGAGGTAGAGGCAGAGGTGGGGGTGGAGGCAGTGAAAGTGGAGGCGGCCGAGGCAGCGTAGGCTTAGGTGGGGGTGGGGGCGAAGGTAGAGGCAGCAGAGGCTGAAGGGGAGGTGGAGGAAGTGGCGAGGATAGTGGATGTGGGGGCAGCGGAGAAGGGGGCAGTGGAGGCAGAGGCAGAGGCGATAGAGGGGGAGGTAGAGGCAGAGGTGGAGGTGGCCGAAGCGGAGGCAGAGACGGAGGCGGAGGCATAGGAAAAGGTAGAGCTCGACTTCCATGAAAGATTGCGGTTCAAGTTGAAGGTGGATCTGCTAGGGTTTAATTTACAAAAACATGAAAGGCTTTTATGAGCGTTTCTTTAAAAACGCTGATAAATGATAATTTTATAAGTGCTAAAATATAAAGGGCTGATAAAACAAACCTTTATTAGTGCTAAAAAAGAATTGATGGTACAATCCTTTATTAGTGCTAAAAATATAGCGCTGATAAATTATTTCTTTATCAGCATTGTTTTAGCACTGATAAAGGGACCAGATATTAATAAATTATTTATAATTACAAAATTATAATAAATATTTTTATTATACTTATAATTATAATTATAAATATAATAAATATGTTTATTAAAATTTTATAATTATAATTATATATATTATTTATAATTATAATTATAAATATTTTTATATATGTATAAATATTTGTATATATTTATAAATATATTTCAATAATTATATATACTTATAAAATTATAATTATTAAAAATGTATTTATTATAATTTTATAATTATTTTATAAAATAAATACTTAATTATAATTATAATTATAATTATAATAAATATATTTATTATATTTTTAATTATATATAATAAATGTATTAATAATATATATTTATATAATTATAAATATAATATATATATTTATTATAAATATAAATATATAATTGTATAATTATAATTATAAATAAATTTATATTTATTAAAATAATTATAAAATTATAAGAAATATCTATATTATATTTATATTTATTTAAATATGTATAATTAATATATTTATTATAAATTTGTAACTATTTAAATTTATCTATATTTATTTATAATTATATGTATATATATAATTATAATTATAATTATAAATATTTATTTATTTATTATATTTTTTTAATTGCAAATAAATATATATTTATTTATAGGTCTAATTATAAATAAATATACATTTATTTAAATAATTACAAAATTATAACAAATATATTTATTATACTTATAATGTTATAAATATATATAATTAAATAAATATACTTATAAATATATACAAATAGTTTTAAATAAATACAAATATTTATAATTATAATTATAAATACATATATATATATATATTTAAATAATTATAAAATTATAATAAAAATATTAATTATATAAATTAAATATATATTTATATATTTATACTTATAACTATAAATTAATATATTGAAATACATTACAATATAATCATTTTCTATTTTAGAAAAACACCAATGAAACCAAATTACATCATACTACAAATATGGAATAAAACTTATTCCATTCTGTGTTAAAACCATTGAAAAGTCTAATTAGTGATTAAACACTTTTAAACATGAAATGAGGATACTTTCTTTAAAGAAAATATGAAAAAACATATATTTATAAATATATTTAATTAATTAATTATATTTATAACATTGCAAGTTTAATAATATGTTTATTATATTTTTATAATTATTTACACACATATATATATTTATAATTATGATAATAAATAAATATATTTATAAATATATTTATATAATTATATATATATATATTTAAAATGGATGTATCTATTGTAATTTTATAATTATTTAAATATATATATAGTTATAATTTTAAATAAATATATTTTAAAAGTATTTATGTATAACTAAAAATTCATAATTATAATTATAATAAATATATTTATTCTTTAAATATAATTATTTTAACTAGAAAAGTGCAGACCATGGAATAAACCCCATGTCCTCAACAATTTATTAATAAATATAGACAAGAAAACACAAAGGAGTTCAGGGTACAAGTGGCAAGCACACCACAATAAATGCATAACAAACACCATTCATCCCTTATTCCTACCACCCCTACCATGAAAGCCACCCATATTCCTTGGGTTTCTTCTTCTCCCCCATTGCTTCGAGGTATGCCAGACATCGCCATGATCATAAACTCGTTCATCATCCACATCAACATTCCTTTCAGTAGTAGCCTATTTTCCACCTATAATTGGTTGTTTGTCATCCAACACATCCACATTTGAGGGATGCCCCAACTGTAGCTCCTGTGTGTAATATTTCTTTCCCATCAAAATAAATACATTAGTCGCATGTGGTGAAACATGTGTACCTTTCCTCGTGTGGCCCTCCTTGTAAATCTCATCAAACTATGGAGAGTTAATAAAATCCATCATGGAAAAAAACCATGGGCCACATTACCATTCTTAAGAGAAATACCATGTGAACAATCAATAGAAGAAACCACCTTGGCTACTGCATATTGAGAGACAGAGGAATGTATAGGTGACACATGCCCCTGCAAAGAGGCATCAACAACAACACCCTTTGTTGCCCTTGATGACGTAGGCACAACATAATCTGCAAAAGTACTAGAAAAAACGAGTCATCAAATATATGGACAACATGAATACTAATGAGGGTGTAATGTATAAATGAACATTCATGATGAATACATAACATACGAACGTCAATTATACTCATGAATCAATATATTTATTAACCAAATTAATTGAAAACATATATTTATTTAAATATATATATAATTATAAATATATATATTTAGAAAGTATTTATATATAATTATATATATATATAATTATAAATACTTATTTCCAAATTCATATTTATAAATATATAATTATAAATATAGTAAACATATTCATTATTTCAAAAAATTTATTATAATCTTATAATTATTTAAATATATATTATTTAATTATAATATCATAATTTATTTTAAAAGATTATATATATATTTTAATTATTAAAAAAATATTATTTCTAAACATGTGTTTTTATTTAATGTATATAAATAAACATTTTTTTATTATAAATACAATAATTTTATATAAATTAATAATTTTTGTTATTAAAAACTTTTATCAGCGCTAATAATAGCATTAATAAATCAATCCTTTATCAGCACTAAAAAAGCAGTGATAATGGTGTACCCATTATCAGTGCTTTTTTTTAGCGCTGATAAAGGGTAGATTTATCAGTGATTTTAGCTCACACTGATAAAGACCCCCTTTTATCAGCATGTTTTTCTTATCACTAATAATGGTTGGCGCTTCCCTTTCACCGATCTGTGGTAGTGCTCATATCCCTTAGCCTCCCACCCTCCCTGATTCACTTGTGAGCCTTATTATCCCCTCACTCGAGGGGCTGACTAACTCTCTTCTCCTCCCGCGTTCTCTCCAAATTCAGAGATTTTTTTATTCCAATCATCTTTGACATTATATTAGTGACTTCCAAATCCTTCTTCTATTTTGTAGACTATTGTTTTAATTTTTATTCTTTTTATAATAAATGTGATTGTAATAGATATATTTGTGGTTTTAATTTAGTTATCCACTAATTTTATATAAATACAATACATTTTTTATAATGTATAATAAATGATCAAGTAATTAATTAATGTATTAATTTGATTGTTTTATTAATGTATTAGGGGATTATTTTATGTCCTGTGATTATATAGAATAATTCATGAGTAACTTTTACTTATATCACTATACCCTTGCATAGCCTTCAACTTTTTATGCCTACCTTTATATAGATCAGTGTACTCTTAAACACCTTTACATAGGTATTGGAAATCTTGAATGACCCTTTTGTAGATTCTTCAATGGACTGCTCCTACCCTTATATATGGTTGAGGAACATACCACTTGAAGAGCTAGTTAACACCACTAACAAATCATTTCTTCCGATTTATCTATAATGAATCATTATTTAAAGTGAGGCTAAGTAGAATTTATGAGTCAATATTTATCTCCCCCTAATTTTTTGAAACTCTAGACGCCACATGTTGAAACCAATTTGTTTGTAGAATTATTTTTTCAAGTATCTTCCAAGTATCTTGAAAAGAACTCATATGATACGAACATATTAGTCTATAATAAATCACTTGAAAGGTTTTCCAAATAACCAAACATCATTAGTAAAACTAAAACTTGGATTTGAAACCTGAATCACTCTAAAATAGGCTTGAAATCCACTATATCTTTAATATTTCAATAGATTCAAATATATTCCAGCATGTATGGTCAAATTCACAATGTTCTACAATTAATTCATGATTTTTTCAACTTCAAATTTATCTATAAATTTCATTTCATTATGCACTCTTTTACTTGTAATAATCCTTTTAATGTACACATGGTGAATACACCCATGGATTTTATTTACCCCTAAATCCTACATCACTCAATTTATCATATATAATAATAATGTAAAAGGGGAGAGGGGTACCTCTGACATCCTCATGTTAATGATTGTGGTTTTTATTGATGAACCAACTTGTTCTTATACTCTTCCTCCAAGACATGCCGGTTGTTGTTTTTTACAAAACCACTTGTGATGATTCCACTTCAAATGTTCTCAATGAGATTATTTATCCTTCTTGGATTGGGTTCCTTTACCATTACGAGACCAATCTCCCTAATACTTGTCACTTATTTTGATACATTTTTCTAACACCATTCAACATGATTCCTCTACCAATGAAGGGATCTTCCACCAACTTTGACCACTTTCCTTGTAGAGTAATTTTTGAGATCATTAAGGCATACTTTGTGCTTTTCCTCTTCTTTTATACCCATAAGTGCCACTTCAGAATTATTCTTCCTTAGTGAATCCTTATTTAAGTGGACTTCCTTCACAATTTATGCACACTCTATGTGTATGTAGACCCAATTTACTTTGATTTTGGTAGTTAAAAGTTACTGTTTGAGTTATTAGATGATAATTGGATATTAATTGAGCTTATGGAATGAGAAAAGTGATACATTTTTCTTTTTCAATTAGAGATGAGTAATTTTTTCTAAAAAGTTTTGTATTACATTTCATATGTAATACAACTTTGAGCTTCCATATACTTTATTACATTTGGATATTTAAATATTAGTTTCTATGATATGTGGATTGGATGATTATTTATATTTATATTAATTATGGTAGATTTTACATGATATTATTGTACCATGTTTTTTGGTTTTGATATTGGGTGACATATTGTTGTTATTCTTGAGTATGGGTTTTTCATCAAAAAGACATGTGTACATTTCATTCTTATGAAGATTATAAAAGTTATTGAAGAAGTTAATAGGAAGTGATTATTTGATACTGATCGATGGATGTGCGAGCAAGGGTTTCCTCCTACAGTTCCCTTAGTGAGTAAAATAATTGTAATATTTTTCTTCTTCATTACATTTAATCTCATGTCCTAATTCTTTATAAAAAATTTTTAGGGACATTCGACTGAACCAAAGTTGAATTCTTCTTATCCTACTAGTATGGGTCCGAGAGGGGGTGCTCCTAGAGCTACACAGAGCACCCTTCGTACTATTTCACAGCCCGACCCGCCAATGGACACCCAATATACCACACCTTTTCATCCTCCACTTGCGCCTCCAGGGTTGTTCCCACCCATGCCTCCATCATCATCTTATTTAGCCTCTTATTCTCATACCAAGTCTACATAGCCTCTATAAATGTTCCCACCTACACCATATCCATATCCTATGATGTATCCCCAGTCCTTCTATCCTTATCCCACCATGTTTACACTACATCTATTTCATACTATCCATCCAATATCTGATGATTTTAATCCTTCAGCTTCAACTCTAGTACATGCAGATGACCTGGTGCATGAATTGGAACAAATACATCCTTCAGAGGTTACTGATCCAGGACAACCCCCAGATTCATCTGATCCTAATGAGCAGTCTGCATCATGTTTTTTATAAGTGTGTCAAATTATGTCATGTTAATTTTTTATTTTTATAATATGAATTAATTTTTTTTTCCTTTTTTTTATTCGGTGATATTTTCTAATAGGAGACGTGGGTTCACCCGTATGCATGATGCTTGGAATTCTCAAACATAAATAATTGTGGATTACAATGAAAATAATAAAATGATTGGTAAAAATTCTAGAAAATATAGAAGTTTTATGGAAACTTTATCCAAGTACATTGATATCATTCTAGTGCAACCAATATCATGGAGGAATATCGGTAATAAAATCAAGGAAAAAGCATGGGATGAGATATGGGTAAGAAAATTTATGAAATTGATATATATATTATTATTGTATTTATATGAATTAACATGTTCATTACAGTGTTAGTTTAACTTTCCTGACAGTGAAGCTACTAAGGTCACATGGTTGATGGATCTTGGGAAGTTGTGGCGATCATATAAGCATGAGTTATATGTTAGTTGTGTTGGAGTTTTCATCATAGAACCAAATTCTGTGTACTTTATGATAATATATATTCATAGTTTTGAATATTATTAAACTTCTTAACACATCATGACTGTTCTTATGCGTGACATAATATGTGATAATATCCTAAGAGCATGTGTCACACTAAATGATCATAACTATTCTCCACTATGATGTGAACCCAAAAGTGTTACAATAGAATTCTAAAAATATATATTCTATAGCCGAATGATATCATTTGAGGGACACAATTGATACATGCTATCATGTATGGAGACTCATAGGACTTTCAGGCACCTTCTCATAGTATACTCCCTTGGTAATATCTATTGTAGGATATTATGAAAACAAGACTCACAAGTAGGAAATCCATATATATATATATATATATATGTCAATGCATGTTTCTATCCATGGACATGTGTATTTATCCTTAGACTTTAATATTATTGTTAATGAATAATATACATCGCGTACTTTTATGTATGGATGAAAATTATTATGACATATGTTCATGGTGAGGTAGGATACGTTGGGTGTGTCATGAGTAATATTGCATTAATGAATAATGCGAGAAATGATTTGTCCCTTATGTTCTTTAGCGGATGTTGATATCTCAGTCCCTTCCATGAAAATTATATAGCCTAAATAAATCCATGACCATGGTGTTTTATAGGCAAGTTCAATTTCTAGAAATTCAAAGAAAGAGACATCGAGCACATAGGTTGCCGACGCCAGCATGCAACCTACTTGATTAGAGATATAATGATTAAGGGATTATATTACACAATGAGCACCCATATGAGGTATTATATTGTTTTTCCATTAACTTATTTCTCTATAGGTTCCTTGGCATGTTTCCAAATGCTAACATTGGACTTTAGGCTGCTTCGCCTAATGCCACTGAGAAAGAGGCATAGAGGATCACACAATAAATGTATCTATAATCTTAGTTAAATAAAATATTACTATTTATTATTTAAAAAGTTGAAGAAATATTGTTCTCATATGAAGTTTAATAATTATTCATGTTTTCTTGATCACATATATTCAGATTTTCTTGATCGCACGTATTACTTCACCAGTTATTCTCGGTTTTGACTATTTGATGTGTTTTAAAATAAAATGACACTTTTATATTGAAAACATGCACTTTGAGTCATATCGAGCACATTGTGTGTCAGATTGATTCGCGGTCAATTCATACATGTGAAAAATGAATTATGCATCATTTTATTAAATTTTAAAAACAATCTGAGCTCATTTTCTCAGTTTTGGTGATGTGACACATGTTTTAACTAAAATAAGACCTTTATATGGAAAACATCCACTTAGAGTCATATCAATCACATCATGTGTTGTATTTATGTGTGGTTTATTTTTACATGTCACAAATGAATTATGAACTGTTTTCTTAACGTATGAAAACAAATTGATCTATTTTTCTCAGTTTTGGCTATTTGATGCCTATTTTAAACTAAAATAACACTTTTGTATTCAAAACATGAAATTTGAGTCATACCAACCACATCGGGTGTCATATTGATGTGTGGTCAATTTTCACCTGTCATAAATGAATTATGGACAATTTTCATAAAGTTTGAAACCAATCCAAACTCGTTTTCTCAATTTTGGATATGTGATGATTTTTTAATCTAAAATGATTGTCTTATATTGAAAACATGGACTTCGAGTCATATCAACCACATCATGTGTTATAATGTCATACAGTCAATTTCTATACATGAAAAATAAATTATGGATAGTTTTCCTAAAGTTTAAAAGCAATCCAATCTTTTTTTCTCAGTTTTGGTGATATGACATGTGTTTTAAACTAAAATGACACCTTTCAATTGAAAACACTCACTTTGAGTCATATTGGTCACATCGTGCGTCATATTGATGTGAGGTCAATTTTTACATGTCATAAATTAATTATAAACCATTGTCCTAAAGTTGGAAAACAAAATGATATTTTTTATTCGGGTTGGCTATTTGATGCATGTTTTAAACTAAAAAGAAACTTTTTAATTGAAAACACACACTTCAAGCCATACCAACCACATTGGGTATCATATTTCCATGTGGTTGATTCCTACAGGTCATAAACAAATTATGGACCTTTTCATAAAGTTTGAAAACAGTTTGAGCTTGTTTTCTAAATTTTTCTATTTGATACATTTTAAACTAAAATGATACTTTTATAATGAAAACACATACTTTGGGTCATATCGACCACATCATGTGTCAGATTTATGTGTAGTCAATTCCAACACGTGAAAGATGAATTATGGATCTTTTTTCTAATGTTTGAAAAAACTCCAAGCTTATTTTCTTGGTTTTGGTGACGTAACACATGTTTTAATATAAAATGACACATTTCTATTGATAACATTCACTTTGAGTCAAATTGGTCACATCATGTTCCAGATTTATGTGTAGTCGATTATTACATGATAAAAATGAAGTATGGAACATTTTATAAAATTTTGAAAATAATCTGATCTCTTTTTCTTGGTTTTGGATATTTTATGTGTGTTTTAAACTAAAATGACACTTTTGTGTTGAAAACACGCACTTCGAGTCATACTGACCACATCAGGTGTCATATTGAGTTGTGGTCATTTCCTACGGGTCAAAAATGAATTATGGACCATTTTTTTAAAGTTGGAAAGAAATATGGGCTCATTTGCTTAGTTTTTCTATGTGATGTGCACTTTAAACTAAAATGTCACTTCTATATTGAAAACATGGACTACAAGTCATACCAACCACATCGGGTTTCAGATTGATGTGCGATCAATTCCTACACATCATATATGAATTATGGATTGTTTTCCTAAAGTTTGAAAACAATTCAAGATTGTATGATTGTTTTTGGAGATGTGGCACACATTTTAAACTAAAATGAAACTTTTGTATTGAAAACATGAAATTTGAGTTATACTGACCACATCAGGTGTTAGATTGATGTGTGGTCAATTCCTATATTTCAAAAATGAATTATGGACTATTTTTCTAAAGTATCAAAACAATTTGATTTTTTTATTGGTTTTGATCACGTGTCTTCTATTTTGAACGAGTGTATAAATTTAACATAATAAGTATCAGATAAAAATGATAAGTAAATTAACTAAAAATGTAGATAAAATGATTAGAAAACTAACTAAATAAGTATTAGGAGTTTACTTGTTCATGATGTATGTATACATTATGAAACCATGTATTTTTCCCATTCATTTCTAAACAAATTCATTTCATCCATTACACTTATCCTTGAGAAACAAATCACAAATAATATATAAGCATTATGATATTAATGATTCAAATCCTAAGTGTATCTCTAAGGTCATAGCCTATAATAGATAAACAATATAGTAGTAAATCAAATAAATTTGATGTTGGAAAACATTATGATACCATGTATGCTTCCCACTTATCTCTAATCAAATTTACTTCTTATTTTGAGTACGTAGATTTTCAGTAATCTTGGTAGTAATGAAAAAATATAGACAAAAAATGATTAAGAAATATTTTTAATGAAATTGTAATTACATTTAATAATTACCTATTTGGGTATACTAGTATCTTGATGGTATATGATATATTTCATAAATTTTCAAACATAATATCCACAATTGTTGCTATTATCTTGGTTCAGACCCTATAAAAACATCGACCAAAACAAGTAAATTGTTTTGAAATTTGTTTTGATAGTTAAATATTTATATATGTAACTTAATATGTTTCCATTTAAAGTAATTGATTGGATTATTATTTTTAGTTATCAACCTCATACCATAATTTATCCTATATTAACAGACTGTCTTATCATAACAACTTTTTTTGAAGACACAAACTTGAATATATAATTTGAATTTTATCTATAAAATATTTATTGTAGTACATTAAAAATTCTAAATACACATAATGTGTAGTTGGGTTTTTGGAAATCCACGCATTCGATCCAAAAAATACATATTTAGGGTATCCAAATTGGTTTTTATCAGCATCTAGTGATCCCTAAAAAAACAAAAACAAATAAGTAAGGGAAATAATAAAAATATATTTTATATGATTAGATTATAGAGTTTTGTCCCTAAATTTATGGCATAAAATGATTTTGTCATGTGTTATTTTCTACTCAAATGCCTTTCTTATCTCATATTTTTCTTATCAATTTATTTCAAACTCCAAAGAAACTTTTTCTATAGAAATAATATAGGTATTATTGAATCCAAATCATCCTTTTCAGATTTTCCCATTATATATTAGTAATATAAACAAGTATAGAAAATATGAATATTTAATAACTTTAATGAACATATTAGACCATTTTTTTAAAGACATATTATGAAAATGTACCCTACAAATGTATTCATAACCGAGACACCAATCCATTCAAACTTGAGAATATCGTTTATACTCTAAAAAATAAATTAGTATGTAATGAAAATTCCAAATATTTCTTATTTATATTGATTATAGAACACATCTCCATATTTTAATGTGGTGTATGGATGAAGCTATAGTGATAATATATGTCAGAGTAGAACTATAATGGAGTTGATACTCTTGGAAGGTCTTTTTATTTTCTTGGTCATTTCATTTAATTATCTTGATCTAACATTCTATTTCACTATTTTTTTTATCCATCTATAATAACATACCTCATTTTAGATCATTTTTCATCAACTGTTATAAGTTTTTCATTTTAATTTTTTTAAGGACATACCTCATGTATCTTTATAAGATTAAATGATCATGCTATGGGAGTTTCAATAGCATTATTGAAAATTATAACATCTGAATCATCAAGTGGAATAGGTAACTAAACACTCGACTCTTGAGATACTTCAATACCCACTCTCACGTGATCTTATGGGAGTTCTTTATTGCATATCATGTCTCCTGTGATATTATACACCTCACCCCTTACAATATAGTGGTTCATGGGTGTTGATAGATATAAATCAAATATAACTTTACCCAGCATAATTTTATCAATATAAAGTCATTGAATGTTGTTTTATTCACATTTAAGAGAAAGAGTAATGAAAAAATTGATTACCCCGTGTAAGGTATACAGTTGAGGGGAATGACCATCCTCAAAGCTATCAGATTCATTTGGTTGTTCATGTGCCTATCTTTGTTCCATTGGGGGTTCACTTTGATCCTTTCACATATATTGGTCTTCCAAACTAGACCAGACAATAATATCTTGAAAAAAATCTATTTGTTATTAAAATACTTTCATCGCTTGTTATGTATCTTCTTGTGGTTTTTTCTTCTCAAAATATATTTAAAGAGAAACTGCAAAACCTACACCTCTAATGCAACCATATTGTTCTGGCTACTTCAAAGCTACTAAAAGCAGTTTTTATTCCAATACAATTACTGCCGATTCTTGTGTGTAAACTATATAAAAAACATATGAACATGAATATAAATTTTATGTAATACTATTATAAAGAATAAAGAATTAATATTATATCATACTTATACATGTTTCTCATACTGCTTTTGGGTTTTCATCAACTAGTTTACCCTACTTATTTATGCGGGCCTCCTTCCATAGCACATGATGTGTGATGAATGTGGATTCATAGTTTGAATCATAAATCTTTTTATAAAAAAAGTAACATACATTGTTTCATATAACATAAAACTTTTATTTTCGATTTAAAATACATACCATTTTCTAATGTAGTGAAGCGTACCCAATCATTGTTTAGCAATGAGGGTAAATTTGTTTTGATACACATTGTTAACTTTCAAAACTCCCTTATTGTTTCATAAATTAACAAATTTGAATCAATTAAAATAAAATAAATAACGTAAAATAAAATTTTATTGACAACAATGCATATAAAATGATTTCTCATCACTATGACTAATGAAATCATTCCATGTTTCTTTATTTATAATGTGTTCATAAGTAACTGATTGGTGGAGATTTACTTTCCCCTCCACATCCCTAAGATGAAACTCAGTAAAAAGAGAATGGAAGCCTCTATGGGATTTCCTAGTAGCCATTAATACACATTCATTATAAAAAATTTCCAAAATAAATGATCTCTATAAGGAATAATTAAAATTTAAGTCAACATTTTATTATATATTTTTTTCAGTAAAATAGAGAAAGTATGTTGTAGCATTACCTTATTATATTTAAAAAGGGAATCCTTTATTACAGGTTGGACATGGTGCCATGAATCTTAATCAATTTACACATTAATTCTTGTTGTGACCCCAACAAAACCAATAAGAATTTACTTGTTGGGTTTAACAGGTTGGCTACATTGATTACAACCGAACACAAATTTTATACCATTCCTTCTTACCTTGATAATTTTAGTCAACATAGTGATGCTATGTCTTTCTTGTTTTTTCATAAACATTTTGGTGATACCCTAATAAATTTTATTTTCCAACATCAACTACCGGTTCTTCATTGATATTGGTAACATCCTCATGTGAAGAAGTAATTACCTGCATGAGTAGTCATGCATTTAATTTAGATTATGTTAACATAGTAGAGAACACATAATATTTTGAGGAAAAGCATAATATATTAAAAAACACTTTAACATGATCATTGAACACACTTTATTTTCTTTAAAGTTTGAAGGGATTTGGATCCTCCATCGAGAATCCAAATCCCTTATTTTTCGTCCCCTCTAATATATAAGACCTTTTCTACATTGATATAACCATGAAATGATTATGATCTCCCAATGTAAGGGTCATCCTCAATTGAATTTTCATTTAACCCTACAGTTGTTTTAGCCACCAGCAAGATAATTGTCTTAGTGTTGTTTGCAAGACATGAGACATAAAATACATGCACTGATTGTGATTTTATTATATATAGATCATACTTATACCCTTTCTCACTGAAATTCACCTTCACAATCCCACTTCATCAACTTTCACTACACTCTTGTTATCAACCCATTTACAATAGAAAATCATCACTTTAAATGTTGTATAATCCAACTTGTAAATTTTTTCGATGATTTCAAAATATGATATATTAAAATAAATTGAATTTCTATACTTGGAACTAGATATATGAATCACTTCCACAACAAGATTAATTCCTCTATTTTACATCGTAATGAATTCATCATGCTCTTTTGTATAGAACTCATAACCAGTGTAAGTTATAACATTTTCATTAGGTCCCCATGTTGGCCATAAAATTCTTTCAATAGTTACATTTGGATATTTAGATAACTTCTTATAAATATGGTCTCAAAACCATCATATAAACTATTGATTACGTGTGTTTGATATCCATCCTTTAGATCCTGATGTATTCAAATGTATAAGAATCAATTTTTGGGCTTTAGTGTATAGAAAAATAGCTTCACTATTATGTAAAATGTAAAAGTAATATTTATCCCACTCTATGATAGAAATTGTAATAACATATCTTATATAAATCCCTTAAACTCTAAGGCGTACATTATGATGAGACTTTAGGAGAATGATTCTATCAACATCTGATAGGTAATTAGTAAAAAATTCAACAGTGTCTTCAACAATATATCATTCTACAATAAAACCTTCTTGATGAATTTGATTCATGATGTACCCTTTCAAAATCTTCATATATTTTTCAGTGGGATTCATCCATTTATAATGGAAATGACCACATAGTTGAACCTCTCTAACAAATTGAACCACCATGTGGACCATTATATCAAATAATGATGGTGGGAATAACATCTCTAATTCACATAACATGACTGAAACCTAGATGAACCTTAGCATTGATTTCTTCTTTTATGGTGATCGTATCATCCTTAACCATATTCACATGGCTAGATCGATGGAGAGACCTTTGGTGGGTGTGGTCGTGTTCTTCAAAAATAGTTTAAAAGAGTAATAAAATATATAAACTGAAACCTTTTAAATTAAACAAAATATAGATGAAACTATTTAAAACAAGTTATAAAATATGTGTGTGTGTGTGTGTGTGTGTGTATACACGTATCAATAGCTATTGCAATTAAGAACCAAATTCCACCACAATTATTATTATATTTTTTCAAGTTTTCCTCTTTCCTCAGATCTACTTTACCAATGGGAATGAAACATTATATATATATATATATATATATATATATATTCTTGATTCATGTAACTGAATTATCAGCATGCTCAGCAAAGAACTTGAGTTCTTTTAAGCATCAAATTTGAAAAACTACAAGTTATCAAAATAATCAATATCTCTCTCTAGATTTTTCCATAGGATGTATATAGATATGAGATATATAATATATATATATATTTATATATATAAACGTCAATATAATATAAATGAATTATTAATTTAATTTCATTTGAACAGTGTAAGGGTGTCTATATAAGGAACTTCCATTGAGAGTTTATCATATAAAACACCAACTATAATCTTGGAATATGAGAGAGGAAGAGTGAGAGAGTCTTCGTGAAGAATAATTTCTGAAAATTTATAATGTAAGTGAATTTAAAATTTTTATCAGAGCTTTTATTTTGTTAAAATTACATTTTGAGGAAGATATAATTTTATTGATTTCGTATGTTTATATATATTCAAACTCATTTATGAAAGTAAAATTAAATTTCAAATCTACAAAACCCTTTTATAAGGGACTATTATTTTTAAAATTATGTAAGGGTGATTTTTTTTCAAAACTCTTTTTATGTAAGGGGATTTTATTTTAAAATTTACTAAATTATGTAAGGAGAATTTTATTTTCAAAGTTATATGGATTTATTTTTAAAATTATATAGAAAAGGAATTATTTAGAGATTCTATCTATTTTTTAAGCAACATTATAAATTTATGTATATTATGATTTTTTTTCAAAAATTCTATGTATGTGAAATTTATTATATTCAAACCCCAAATTTTCAAATTCATTCATTTCAAAAATCTATTTTATTTTATTAATTGAAGGATGAATTCCAAAAGATAAAGTTCATCATTTTATGTTCATTTATTTCAATAAAATTATTTACAAGTTAAAGTGGAATTTATAGTTATAAATTTATGTATGAAATGAAATTTTAAACATATGGATGTGAACCATGTTTAAATATATGACCTTATACTATAATTATCATTTCCATTTCATGCATAGTAATACAATCATTTGTTTTAAGGTCAATATACAAAGTGTTTTTGTATACTGCCTTTACATTTATGAATGTATTCTAAAATTATGGATTTCACCAAGCCCTTATGTGTATTTGAAAATTATCTTTTTCTAATGTATATAAGATATAAAATTATTTTCTTCTTGGAAAATAATTTATTTAATTTTTAAATTTTTTTAATGGATTGTAAAAGAGAATGGTAGACCTGAAAAAAAAATTTGAATTAAAACTCAGCACTTGGACATTAAGTGAGATGATGGGGAATGAAGTAATTCCCAAACTTCCAGGGGATTTTTTTCCTAAAAATGATAATAATAGTGGCCTCATGGATTTCTTAATATCACAAACCTAGCCGTGTTTTCATCTAAATTAGCACCCGATCTAATCCGTGGCATGGCCCAAAGGGCGTTTCTGATCCCCATGGGCTGGAAACAAGTGCTCGGGTATCATTAATAAAGCATGGGAATGATTTAGCCAATTTTATAAACATAAAACAACCAAAACAATAAAACAAAACTGAAAATATGCAACCATACATGCCATAAACCATTTTTTAGATTTGATTTACTACATTTAAACAAAAACCAAATGGATACAAGAAAAAGGGGAAACAAGAACTATCCCAAAAACCACCACATGACGAGAAGAGTATCGGCCTCAAGCCACCACCACCAACACCTTACTAAGAAGACCTCTAGCATCCCGAATGACCATCTCCAAATGCCTTTCTATTACCCGTGTCAAACATAATGAAGTGTACTTACACCCAAAGGTGTAAGTAGGGTGTGATCCTAAGCCCAGTAGGATGCCACATAATAAAAGATTACATGAAATAAACATTATATGATAAATAAACATTCATGTTTTATAAAAAAAATAATAGAACCATTTTATAGAAATAAACTTTTAAATAAAACATGCTTGCTTTTGAAATAACCAAAAAAGTATACCTTATTCTATCGTTAAGTGTGATATCACTATAAATCACTAGTCACAAGAGAACCCTCTAGGAACTAGATAGAAATGAGACACTAGGTACATTGTATCTCAATGTAGGGTGGTATAGAAGCCACAATCACAACTTTCTAATGAACTTTCCAATAAGAGGGGAAACCCCATGGTCTTAGTGGTCTCCAATCATCACAATGTTTAGTTAATGTTATAGCGTCAATCCCACTAGATGAAATCAGGACAAACCACTTCCAAATAATTTAATGTACTAGTCGTAGTCCACCCACCTAGTTACCTAGGTTTTCCTTTCTACTTAAGTATGTTCCACATGTCACACAACACATAACTTTCACATTATTCCAGTAAAAAAATGAAACACACACACACACACTATTCCATCACCTGTACACCCAAAATACTCTTTTCAAATAAAACTCACACCAAAACCATATCAAATCATGATTCTCACCACTTTCACAATTTAACAAACCAATTTCACAATTTATAAAATACCCCCAAGGGGCACAAAAAGGAATTAAAAAAGAAATACGCCCAATTCCATATAGAAAAAACATTTTCAAAAGCAATCACATATCAAATACTTTAAATAAACCCTTTCACACCACACACATAAATCAAAGAATATATCATAATACTCAATAAAACAATATAAATTCATCAGATAATGTTTAAGCATGGAATCACCTACCTTGGGTGTATAAATTACCAAAATACAATGAGAAACTCCATCCAAACATCAAAGAGGTGAGATAAAACCCTAGAGATCAATATTGAAATCAAATAATAAATATACAACCCTAAAATTGTAACCCTACCCACTAGAAAAGAGAAACCCCAAGAAATAGGGAGGAAACCCTCGATTAGAGGAAGAAAACAAGGGATAAGGAGACTCAATTTAAGAATCTTGGAGGAATCATACCAAATCTAAAAAAAAAATAAAAGATCTAAAGGAGGAATAGGTCTTGGGGAGGTGACTAGGGAAAATAATCCCAAAGGTAGAGAGAAAATGAGGGTTTAGGGATTAAAAATTGTGGAGATAGAAACATAAAAACTAGATTTTAATGACCTGAAAATGCTGCATGATTAGTCCACATGGTTGGATAAATCCTGTGGCAACCAGGATTCCCTCACTGTCCAAGCAGATCCTAATGCACAATCATCCCCCACGATCTGAATTACTATGCATTGAATGTATGCTAGCTGTTACTTCAAACTAGCCATGTACCGCACGGGTACATGGACTAAGGTGTATGGTCTGACTAACCATGCGATGACTGTGTGGTAGATACTGCCTCACCCAACCACCTACCACACAGTTACCTGGGAAGGGAACATGGATACTACTAACCATGCGCCAACTGCATTCCAACCTTGTTCCACACACTATCCACCCATCTTTTCATACTTTTTCCAAAAAAACTCAAATGAAACCTCAAGGAAAATGGGTAGACTAAAAATAATTAAAAAAATAGCTCAAAAAAATCATGGATTTGGAAATTCTCTACCCCATGAAAACTTTCCTCCCCAGAAAGTCAACTCAAAGATTGGTCAGAAAATTAGAATGGATATTCTTGATCAACCCATGACATACACTTCCAAGTCTCATGAATATCACCACCATGCTACCAAAAAATACAAACCAATGGAATATACTTCCCACGAAGCACATTCTTGTTAGGTTCACTAGGCTAGATACCCTGAGAGGGGGGGGGGGGGTGAATCAGGGTATGATAGAATAAAAAACTACCACTTTTTGATATTGTTTTTTTTGTTAGACAAAACTCTCTTATCTATCTTATTTCTATTGCAGAGTATGAAAAAAACTTAAAGCATGCACATGACACATCAATTTTACTTGGTTCACCCTCACTAGGATACGTCCAAGGGCCATACACCAGCAATGTGCCGATGTACCAAATCCACTATAAGTGCACTACTGTTTGCAAGTTTTAAGTAGACTCACTGTCCATCTTGGTTTACAACAATTCAAAAATTGAAAGCTCACTTCTCTCTCAACTAAAGTGTGCTAAATGATTTTTCAGAATATCCACTCACAGTTTATAGACTTTTAGGTCCCTTCATTATCGCAAATGAATGCATATTACACTATATTTAGATTCTCAATTAATGTCCCACTTTCATCCACTGATGAAAACAACTTTACCCAAATATTAATGAGGAACCTCAAATATTTCATGAAACACTTACTACGTCTTGTGCACAACTTTAATTCCTTGTACGCAAGATTCCAACTTTGTCGCAAAAAACCCCTTGTGCATAACTTCAATCTTACACGCAACTCAAATCTTACACACAAATTTCTTATCTTGCGTGAAACTAAAAATATTTCACGCAACTCCATTTTCTTAAAATTGTTATGTGATCCAGATCTCTAATTCTCTCTAAGGGTTGAGCTTGATGAAATGAGGGGGGTCACCTCTTATTTATAGGCATTACCAACCCCTACATAGAATATTTACCATGTCACACAAGATCCTCTTCAAGAATGAAAAATTCCATTTGACGTCGCATTGGGCACACATGTTTCTTTCACATAACATTTTCTTTTGTGCAACTCCAAATCTTTAGTGCATTTCATGCCTTTTACATTTTTTGACATTTTGATTTAGAAACATGACTTGCCCACAAGTTTCCAAACCAACTTAAATCTTGTGCACAAATTTCTTTTCCAAAAACATGTTTCCCCATTTTCCGATTTTGAGGCCCAAAAATTTGGAAAACCCTGGAAAACAACGCCACCTTATATCTATTCTTTTCATACTGCCTCCAGATCAACCATTCCATTTTTATGGTTCTTTTTCAACATATATTGTCAATAAAATCTTTGGAACACCACAACTGACCACAGAAACCCTCTTTTTCAACAAGTAATCTTTCTTTGTCAACAAACACAATCACCTCAAAAATGCTTCAACGTTACCATGAGGGATTTTTTCCCTATACTTCTCTTGGGAATACACTATCCGTATTGGACATTCAAACATGGATAAATTGGAATCTATTTTCAATTCTTCTCAATTTAACACATGAGATGGATCTGGGTTACACTTCTTCAATTAGGAGACAAGAAATATGTCGTGAATTAATGTCAACTAAGAAAGAAAATCTAAAATATATGCTACATTTCCAATATTCTAGGTGATTTCAAAAGGACCGACATACCTCGACATTATCTTCCCCTGCTTTCCCAAATGAAAATGACCCAAATGAGGCACCACCTTTAATAACACCTAATCACTCACAAATAACTCAATATCTCGGTGACTCTAGTTGGAATAATAGTTTTGGTGACTCTGATCTGTTAGCAACTTCTGCCTGATCAACTTGAATTTCTCAAACGTGTCTTGAACTTAGCTCAGTCCCAACAATGAGGTCTCACAAACCTCTTCCCAACATAAATAAGACTGACATAGAATACCATAGAGTGACTCAAAAGGATCCATTCAAATTGAGTATTGGTAAATGTTATTATAAGAAAAATCGACCAATCCTAAATGGTTATCCCACAATCCTCCAAAATCTAAGATACATGCACGAAACATTTCTTCCAAATCTGATTTTCCCGCTTCATCTAACCATCCATTTGAGGATGGTATGACGTACTCATATTGATTTGAGACCTCAATGATTTTTGAAGTCATTCCCAAAATTCAAAGGTAAAATGAGGGTCTCTATCAAAAATAATTTCTAATAGCACACCATAGAGACTAACAACCTTCTGAACATAAAATCAGCCCAGTTCATCCACTTTTTTCGAATATTTGATCTGAATTAAATGTGATGATTTGGTCAAATGTTTGATTACCACACAAATGGTGTTCCTTACCTGAGGTGTACGAGGCAATAAAATAATAAAATCCATGGTGACTTTATCCCACTTCTATGTAATAATGGGTAATGACTGAAGCAAACTTGAGGGCCTTTGATGCTCTACTTTTACCAGCTGACATGTATAACACCTTGATACAAAGTTATCTATGTGCTGCCTCATACATGGCCACCAGAAATACAAAAAAACACAATAATACATCTTTGTATCTCCAGGATGAATGTCCCACTGATACTGGGGTATATCCTTCATCACCACCTTCCTCATAGATAACAACACCACGAAAGGATACTTGAAACATAAAACTCCCTTAGGAGACAACAACCAATTTCATGGTGTCTTCCCACCATGAAGAAACCATATAGAATACTTTCACATCTCATCACCAGTATGTTCCCACTAAATCAGGTTTAAAATAGAAGGATCCAATTTAATTCTTTCCAAGAACGCACCTCCACCATGCTCCTTGGTCTCCAAGTGCATCTAGGAATAATGTCCCATTAAGGTCTACTCATCACTAGACTTCCTCAATTCCTACACTTTCACAATTATGCTCAAGGTGTCTACCAAAACATTACCCTTACTTGGGGTATAGACTATATCAACGTTGAACCCCTGCAGATACATGATCCAATGGTGCTGCCTCAAGTTCAAATTTTTTTAGGGGAAGATGCATGTCAAGATCTTATGATCATAATAGACAAAACATTTATCCCAAAAAAGATAATGACACCACATCTTTAGGCAATGCAGCACCACTACTAACTCTAAGTCATAGGTCGAGTATTTCTTTTCATGTGGTCGGAGTTGGCGAGAACCATATGCCACCACATTATCATCTTTCATAATCACACATATGAGACCCATACCTGAAGCATCTCAATAAACCACATATCCCTTTCCTGACTATGGAATGATCAACATAGATTCGGTAGTCAACCACTGCTTTATCTCCTCAAAGGATTCCTAGAACCCTGACCTCTATAAATTTTTTACCCCTTTCTAGGTGGGTACTGTAATGGATGAAGCAAGCTGAGAGAAGTCCTGAAAAAACTACCCATAATAATCATTCAGGATAAGAAAACTTCTAATTTCAAAAAAAATCTTTGGCTGATCCCACGACATAACTTCACTAATCATTTCAGGGTCCACCAAAACCCCTTTATTCGAGATAACATAGCCCAAAAACTTCATTTCCTTGATCCAGAAAGTGCACTTTGAAAACTTTTCATAGAGACGATGATCCTAAAGAGTGCCCAAAATGATTCTCAGTTGTTTCTCATGATCTTCCTTGGATCCAAAATAAAACAAGATTCCATCCAAAAACACCACAACAAAAGAATCAAAATATTGGTGGAACACCCTGTTTATAAGATCCATGAAGACCGCTAGATCATTCGTCAATCTGAAAGGCATGAACAAGTAATCGAAGTGGTTGTACCTACTTCAGAAAGTCTTTTTTGGGATATCAGCCTCTTTCACCCTTACTTGGTGGTAACCAAAACACAAGTCTATCTTGGAGAACCACTTTCCCCCTTTTAATTAATTGAAAAAGTCATCAATTTGGGTTAAATGATACTTTTTCTTGATGGATACCTTATTCAGCTTCCAGTAACCGATACACATCAAGATATATTCTCTATCCTTCTTCGTAAACAAGACTAGGGTGGAACAAGGAGAGATGCTCAGGTGAATGAACACTTTAGATTCCAAATAGTCTAGCTATATTTTTTATTCCCTCAACTCATTGGGGGACATACGATACGAGGGAAGAAATATAGTTTGTGTCTCGGTCCAAATTGATCAAGAACTCCAAATACCTCTCTAAGGGTAAACCTAAAATTTCGTCTAGAAATACCTATGGGAACTCATCCAATAAACGAGGTAATACACCCTCAGGAGTACCACTATAATTCTCTAGCATGAGTGATGAAAACTGAAAAACAAGATTACCCATCTTTGGGAGTGGAGGTCCAACATGACCCAACCGAGGATCCCATTATCCAAGAAAAATTTGAGCACTCCCATGAAGTTCCATGAAACTTACGCACCATTTATAACAATAAATGTGTGCTTATAAGTGAACCATCAGATCAATGCCAAGGATTACACCAGAAAGGTCCATATCCAAGACCAGGAAATCCCATTCTAGCTCAACCCCTGACACGGAGAGTGAACAAGATGGGGACCCGTGGCCTTTTCCTTATTCTTACCCAAAGGCATTACCAAATCCATCAAAAAAGACATAATATTGGTTGGAAATTTAAAAAGATTCACAATATTGGTAGAGATAAAAGAAAAAGAAGAACCATGATAAAAAAAGCATCTATAGAAGAAGCAATAAAAATGGTACCTCAAATTGTCGAGGGCCCCATATCGGGTACCATCGGTGCTTGATATACAGCATGAAGATGCCTAGTATCTGCCTAAGTTGGAACATGAAAACTATCCTGTGGCTCTACCTTAAACTGACTCTAACAAGAAGAGGATATGGTCTTACCACCATGACCACAAAAATGAGATCACACTATCCTGGATGGATTTGACTGTGCTGACATTCACCTAGAAGCTACAGATCCCACTATACTATGGTATGGGTACATCACCTTGAAAAAACGTTGCAGGTATCTCATAGCTACACATCGATGAAAAGTCTTAGGAGGGGATGTACATACAGGCTGACTATGCCCTACCCTCCCACATTGGTGGAACATAACTAAACCTTCATTTAAAGTCACAGATGAAGACTTTCGGGAAGGATAACCCAAACTAGCACTTCCCATTTCCCTTTCTCATCTTTCTTACTCTTCTTATCAAATGAAATTCCACTACCCATTGTTGACATAGACCTAGAGGAACCGGTCCCTCCCTTTTAGTCAATTTACACCATAAAATATTGATCAACTACTTCAGCCTAGGTCTTTATCTTGAATAGAAAAACCTTAGAATAGATCTCTGGTCACAAACCCCTTTCAAACCTATGAGCCGTCATCTGATCATTGGAAACTATTTTAGGTGCATAGTAAACTAGCTCAGAAAAACGGTTGACATACACCATTACTGATTGGTCCCCCTGAACGATATCCATAAACTCCCAGGATCTAGCATATTCCAATACCTCAGGACAGTACTAGTCATTGAAGACAACATTAAAGTCATTCCAACTCATCTGCTCGTGCTTCCCCATTTAGACCACTAAGTTTCACTACCTTCATCTGGGACCTCCAAGAAAAAATGAGGCTCATTTCACCCTAAATTCTTCAAAAGTGTAAAGGAATTCACACATACACCCTATCTTCTGAAGACACTCCTCTACTTCCTGAGGCTCCATGCTACCTCAGAAAGAAGGAGGTATATTCTTAAGGAACTCTTTGGCTCTATCCTTCTTAGGACTAGGTTCAACTTCCCTAACAAGCACATGTAGTTGACCCGCTCCATGTCCCATTTCCCGAACAGCCCAAACCACAACTTCCACTAATCTCTGATCAAGCGGCAAGAGAGAACTATCTCTATCTTCTTCCCATAGTTTTAGGGGAATTCTCCAAGGAGGCATGTTGCTACAAGAAGCGACAATAAAACAAGAAACCATAAATATGAAAAATATGAAATTTTTTAACTATACCATCAAATAAAAATAAACCAAACTTATCATGACATTGTAACAACCGAACCACTTCACCCCCACCCAATGTACATGTACATTCTGTAGCCAGTGCAACCCACCTAAAGGATAATTCAAACAAAAATATCAATATCCCATGGAAACTCGATACCTGTCATGAGGTGTGACATCCAGATACCCTACTCGCAACCAGAACTCCAAGCCCCGACAATCCTAGCTCTAGTCTATCCAAACTAATCCCAAATAACACGACCCAAAAGGGATTAACCTGCACTAATACCATTTTTTCACAAACCAAGCTAGGTCATCATCCAAAATGGCGACCGATGTAGTCTATGGTATGACCCAAATGGCGTTCCCAATCCCCATAGGCTGGAAACAAGTGATCATGTATCATTAATAAAGCATATTAATGATTTTCCTGATTTTAGAAATATAAAACAACCAAAAAAATAAATAAACTAAAACTAAAAATCCACAACCAAACATTCCATAAACCATTTTCTATATTTGAGTTAAAATATCTAAACAAAAAAAAACTGCTACAACTAAAATGAGAAACAAGAACTATCCCCAAAACCACCACATGAAGAGAGGAGTATCACTTTAAAGACACCACCAACAACACCTCACCAAGAATAACTTTATAATCCCAAACCACCATCTACAAATATCTTTCCTTTACATGTTTCAAACATAACCAAGTCTACTTACACCCAAATGTGTAAGTAGGTTGTGAGCCAAAGCCCAGTAGGATTCCACCCAATAAAATATTCCATTCAATAAACATTATAAGATAAATAAACATTCAAATTTTATAAAAGAAATACTATAACTATTTTATAGATAATTTTTTTAAAGAAAACATGATTTCTTTTCAAATTACCAACAATGTATACCATATGCCGACGGTAAGTGCGATATCACCATATCGCACTAGTAATGGGAGAAACCTATAGAAACTAGCTATAAATGGGACACTAAGTACATCGTATCTCGATGAAGGGTGGTATAGAAACCATGATCACGTCTTTCTCATGCACGAGCCACTAGGAGGGGAAACCCCATGTGCCTAGTGTTCCCCAATCATCACAATGTTTAGTAAGTATTGTAGTATCAATCTATCTAAACAAAATCAGGATGAACCAATTCCAAATCATCTAGCATACTAGTCTTAGTACTCCCACCTAGTTACCCAGGTTTCCCTTTCTTCTCAAGTATGTTCCACATGTAACATAACACATCACTTTCACATTATTGAAGTCAAAAAATGCAAAAAACACAATATATCATCACTTTCACACCCAAAATACTCTTTTAAAATCAAACGCAAACCAAAACCATTTCAAATAATGATTATCATCACTTTCAAAATTTAATAATCCATTTTCAAAAGTTATAAAACACCCCAAGGGTAAACTTAAGGCTTTTCACGAGAAAGACACCTAATTCCAGATAGAAAAATTATTTTCAAACCAAGTGCATATCAAATCCATTCAGAAAACCCCTTCTCACCACACACATAAATCCTAGAACATCTCAAAACATCAAATCAAGAAATATAAATTCATCAAATAATGTATAATAATGGAATCACCTACATTGGGTGTAGAAATTCATAAAATCTAATGAGAAACTTCAACCACACCTCAAATAAGTGAGTTAAAACCCTATAGATCACGATTGAACTCAAATAATCAAGATCCAACCCTAAAATTGGAACCATACCCACTGGAAAAGAGAAACCCCAAGAAATTGGTAGGAAACCCTAGATTATAGGAAGAAAAAAAGGGATAAGGAGACTTACTTGAATAATTATGGAGGAATCACACCAAATATTCCAAGAAATCAAAGATCTGAAGGAGGAAGAGGGATGGGGGGAGGTACCTAGGGAGAAAAATCCCAAAGGGGGAGAGAAAATGAGGGTTTAAGGCTTAAAAATCAGGGAGAGAGAAAATAAAAAATTGGATTTTAATGACCTGGATATGCTACATAGTTAGTCAAGATGGTTTGATAAACCAAGAGACGATCATTATGTGCTCACTATCCAAGTAGATCCTACCGCACACTCATCCTACACAATCTGGATAACTATGCACTGGTCGTGCGGTAGCTGCTACCTCAAACTGGCCATCTACAGTATGAGTACCTGGGACGAGGTGGATGGTTTGACTAAGTATGCATTGGTCGTGCAGTAGTTGTTACCTCACCCAACTACCTACCGTATGGTTACTCAGGTAGGGGTGCACATTTACTAATAACTATGCGTAACACACTTACCACCCAACTTTTAACACTTTTTTTTTGAAAAACTCCATGGAAAAATCAAGGAAAAATGGTAGACTAAAAATAAATAGAAAAATACCTCAAAAGAAAATCCCAAATGTGAAATTTAAGGTTTTCCAAGTATCATCTTAATTGATAAAAGTTATTTTTTTCAAAATATTTTAAAGGACAAATTAAAAATTTATTTCAACGGTTAATTATTTTGAAATTAAATATATTTTCAAAATATGATATCTTTTAAATATTTTTTCAAATTATTTTCCTACAAATTTCTTTGAAACCCCTAGGTTATATTATTTGAGGAAAATTGTCTATCAGAACAAATATTTTTTATTTTGAAATGAAATAAAATGTTTTCTAAAAATTTTTTAAACAATAATTTATAAAAAAATTGTCATTGGTTTTAAAACCCATTACTGGGAAAATTTATGCTCACTATTTTGTTTTTAAAATGATTTTTACAAGATCTTTAGAAGATCCAAGGTGTTTGGTTTTGTTTTAAGGAGCTAGAGTGAGTGAAGTCAAGTAGCTGTTTTATTTATAAATTGTGTAAATTATGATATATATTAATGAATTTTCTTAATCCTACAAAACCTAGACTAGAAAATATCCTTGAGTGTGTAAAAGAATGTATATTCTTATTTACTTTTTATAAAAAAATATACAAAATATATTTAGCGTTAGATCGGGGAGTGTGGGTCTCAAGTTTTCATAGTTATTGTCTCCTCAAAATACTCATCCTAAAAGGATTAATGTGTTATCCAAATAGAACTATTTTAAGTTTATTTCTTCTTCCACCTCATTATAAACATATTATAATCATTCTAACATACTGACATAAGTATTTTAACTATAATAATATGTTATTGTGATTAGGGAACAATATTTTTCTACATCCTTTCCATCCTATGAGAATTGAATACTTAATTCATACGTACGTGTGGACTACCACCTCTACAAAGGAATATGGTTTATTTTTCATCTCCGATACACATGGACGATTATAAAGATGAAATTAATGAATATATATGAAATTTGTGATAATGTTATAATTCTCATGTTTCTTGCTTCCTCTTCGACCTTTGGGCCACCTCAAGCCTACAGGTCATTGGGTCCCCTGGATCATGCAAGGGCCTTCGGGCTGTGTTCTCTTATGTTTTTTCTCATATGGGACCTTAGGTCTTGTATTGGGTTCCCTATTAACCTAGATTAAAATGAATCTTCCGTTTTGTTTTAATAAAATATTGTTTGACCCTCAGCCTGTTATAGAAAAGGATTGTCTATGAGATATTTCATTAAAATTTTGGTAAAATAAGTTTATTTAATTGTTAAATAAATGATCATTTGAGTTCAATGTTTGTTACAAAAGTGGGAAAATTTATTATTGGTTTTCATGAATTTTCAAATAAACCTACGAGTTTCCTTTCTTTTTATATCTCTTAGAATTAATTTTCCAATCTAACATTTTCAAATGTTTTTTACAAGTCTATGGATATGTAAGAATTTTATAAATTCCAATGATGACTCATCTTGAACGAAGAAAAAGTGTTAATAATGAATCATGATTGAAAACATAAGATCCTATTTTAAAAAAAAAACATATACTACATGGAAATTCCCACTTTGTTATGTAATATTTTTCATAATTTTCTAAAACTATAAAACTAAAAGATCATGAGAATGTAAGAAAGTGTAACTATTGTTATAAATAATTTAATTATGATTTTTTTATGTTATTAGGCATTATAGTATTTATGAAATAATTTACAATTACAAAATATATTTACTCAATTTTTTGATATGTTTATTAAGGATTTATAAATAAAATTTAAATGTTTGAATTTATATTCATGTAATTAAAAGTTCTAGAGTAATTTAATGAGTGTTTATAAATACAATGAAGTAGGTTTATGTTATGTAATTTTAAAAATAAAAAGGTTAAGAGTTATAATTAGTGAGGGAGGAGAAAGAAGAATATAAATAGATGATAAAATGAAGGAGAAGGAGTAGATACTATAAACTTGGTGATTATTCATGAAATCAACACAGGTAATCTTCGCAGGGTCAAGAAACGTATACAGAAACTAATAAATAAGAGGGGAGTGAAATAATAACATACCTTAGGATTTGAGAGGGTTTTTTTTGACCGAGAGAAGGTTGAGGGGTAGTGGCGATAGATCATGACTTCTACAAGAACTTGAACGTCACGATGTAAATCTGTTCCGTTAGGTTTCTTTTTAAAAGAACGTGGATGATTTTATCAACGCTTAAAAAAAGAGACAATCAATAGGGGTTTTATCAGTGCTAAAATAAGAAAGTGGGATTTTAAAAGTATTATATATTTTAAAGGTTTTTATAAAGTATTTTTCTATATATTTCTTTTAAAACCCTAGGTTATATTATTTGAGAAATTTTTTTTTATAAAAATAATTTTTTTTTGTATTTTTAATTCAAATGGAATGTTTTCTAAAGTGTTTTGAAAAAAAATTTATAAAAAAATTATTGGATTTAAAATCCCTTACCAGGAAATTTTATACTCAACTTTCATTTTGAAGTGTTTTCAATGGATCTTTATATGTTCCAAGGTGTTCAGTTTTGTTTTAAGGAGCTAGAACAAGTGAATTCAAATAGATATTTTATTTATAAATTGCGTAAAATCTGATATATTGAAACAAATTTTTCTAGTCCTCCAAAACCTAGATCAGAAAATATCATTGAGTGTGTAAAGGTTTGTATATTTTCAGTTAATTTTTATATAAAAAATATACAACATGTTTTTTGAAGTGATTATGGGTGTTTGGGTCTTGAGCTATCATAACAATGGTTTCCTCAAAATACTCATCCAAAATTTCTTAGGGTGTTAGCTAAATAGAACTCTTTCTTGTTTATTTCTTATTTTACCTATTTGTAAATATATTATAATCATTATAAAATAATGAAATAAGTATCTCCACTATAATGAAATGTTATTACAATTAGGGAAAAACCATTTTCCACATATTTTCCATCCTATGAGAATTGAAAACTTCGCTCATACGTGTACATGAGGACTATCACTTCTATAAATTTATATGTTTTATTTTTCATCACCACTTTACATGGACGATTTTAATGATTAAATTAATGAATAAATATGATATTTATGATATTATTATGATTTTCATGTTTCTTACTTCCTCTTGGACCTTTGGGCCACCTCAGGCTTATGGGTAATTGGGACCCCTGGATCATGTAAGGGTCTTCAATCCATTTTCTCTTTGTTCCTTGTGACTTTGAGCCCTTGGGTCATATTTTGAGTTCCCTCTTAACCCAGTTTAAAAAAGAGATTTCGTTTTTGTGTAAATAAAATAGGTTTTGATCCTCAATATATTATAAATAAATGATTTCCTATGAGATATCTTATGAAAACTTTGGGTAAATAATTTTATTTCATGGATAAATAAATTATTATTTGAGCTTAATGTTTATTAGAAAAGGGAAAAATATTATTTTGGGTTTTCATGAATTTTAAAATGAACTAATGACCTTTCTTTCTTTTTGTCTCTAAGATTTGTTTTTCTCATCCCACATTTTCAAATATTTTTCACTGGGTTTAAGGATGTGTAAGGATTGTAGAAATGACAGTGATGAAACATCTTGAACAAAACAAAAGTTTTAATAATGAAACATGCATGTAAACATAAGAACATGTTTTTTTTGAAAAAATATGTATACTGTGTGGAAATGTTCATTTTGATATGTAATGTTTTTTACAATTTTCTAAAACATTAAACCTAAAGGATCATGAAAATGTAAGATAGTGTAACCATTGTTATAAATCATTTAATTATGAATTGTTTATGTTACAGGGAGTTATAATATGTTATTAATTAATATACAATTACGAAATATATTTCCTTCATTTTTTGATATGTTTATTATGGATTTATAAATAAAATTTAAATTTTGAATTTATAATCAAGCAATTAAAAGTGATAGAGTAATTTAATGAGTGATTAAAAATATAATTGAGTAGAGTTACATTAGGGAATCTAAAAAATATAATGGTTAAGAGTTAGAGTTATAAAAATATATGGGTTATGATTTGATAGAGGTGTTAACGGGGCATGGCGGGTCGAACCACGAGACAGATCACACGGGATATAGATTTTATTAAGTGGTTTGGACCGGTCTGTAAAGAATGTGGAATTAAAAAATAAAGGCCTGACCCTATGAATGCAGGACCCATGGACTAGCCGGATAGCTCACAGGCTTAAGGAAAATAATATATAATAAATATATTTTCTTGGTGAACCACAATGAACGGGAGATTAAAATGAATATAAAATTCTAACATCAACCTTTAAAAAATTATATATTTGATGGTTTATGTAGGATTATATTAGGTGGATTTAAACTTTATCTATTTTTTTCAGCTCATGTTAATTTATTTTAATACATTATTTTACTTTTCAATCATAACATTTTGATAGTCTACTTATAATTGCGGGTCAAACAGAATTCATGGGCACCCAACATACTAGTTTGCATGGACTGTGAGTTTCACTGGTTAGATTAAATGCAGTCCAAATTTTATTGGACCAAAATATTTGATTTATTAACCTACATAAATCCACAGATTAATGGATCTACCCACAGGTTTTTTTGACAGGTACAAGATTTTATTTATACAAATTTCATGAGGACACGACCATTACCAACCATAAAAATGATGCAGTCCACCACCTTGTTGGAGGGTATTTTGGGATGCATCTCGGGTGTGCTTTTAAAGATGGATAATTGGAGGTTCCGGTTCCATAAATTCCTCATTTAAATTTCTTATCACCATTTCAATACACCTGACATCACCCATATTTCACACAATTTTCCTTCTTATAACATTCTCACGATTCATCTCTCCCACCACTGCCCGCCTCCTTCTCCCCCATTCCAGACTATATACGATGACCATATTTCAATTCCCTCACTAGAAGATCCACTGTCCGGCTATCAAAGAAACCCATGGGTACTCAAGGTCCCAGAATCACAAGTGGTGGCACATCGACGGTTGGTAGGTGCGGCGAAAGACTGAAAGAGATGGTGTTAGGGAAGGCGGTAGTGGTGGTGGGGAGGCCATGGTTCTCCTTGTACCATGTTCTAAAGATTCTTCTATAGGGCCTCGACACACTACCACAAATGATGGAAAGGGAGGAGCTCAGGTTTTATCAGCGCTAATCAGAAAGCGTTGATAAAAGGGGGCTTTTATCAACGCTAAAAAAAGAGCTGATAAATCTACCCTTTATCATTGCTAACAAAAAGAACTGATAAAAATGAGACTTTATCAACGGTAATAATAGTGCTTATAAAAGTTTTTAAATGAAAATATTATTAATTTATATAAAAATATTTTAATTATATTCAAAAATAATTTTTATACGTAGACATTAAATAAAAAATGCATGTTTATTGTGTTTATTATGTTTATGTTTTATTTATGTTTCTTATTTTATTAGTTTTAGTTATATCTTTATTATATATTTATTATACTATATGTTTATAAAATTATATATAAATTATTTTTAATATATATAAATATATATAAATACATATTTAATATTTATATATTTAAATAAATTTATGTTTCCAAATGAATGTGTCAATTGATGCATAATGGACGTTCTTATTCATCTCATGAATATGTTCATTGTTTACCCTAATATTGGCCATATATATTATAGTACTATACTTGGTGAATTCATTTATTTCCCATATATATAAAGCTTTATATTCTCATAAATACTTAAAATCATGATAAATGTATTTAAATAAAAAATAAATGTGTTTATTATATTTAAAAATATAAATATTTAGTAATATATAAATATATAATTTTTAAATATATTATATATAATTATAATTATATATTACTAATTAAATATAAATATGTTTAAATAATTATAAAATTACAAAATATTTTTTAAAGGATAAATATATATTTATTAATACCTTTTGAATATATTTATTTATAAATATATGTCTTTAATGAATATATACATAGACACAGACATATACACATATATATATTTAACTACTTAAGAAATTATAATTATAATTAATATATCAATATATATATATATATATATTTATACATATTTAATTATAATTTAAATTATAAAATTATATAGATATTTAATTATAATTTATATGCAGAAACAGACAAATATATATATATAATTTAAATTACTAAATTATAATAAATATATTAATTATATATATTTATAAAATTATAAATGAAATAAATATATTGATTATAATTTTATAATTAGGAATAAATGAATATTTTATCAGCACTTTTCGATTTAGCACTGATAAAACATACATTTATCAGCTCTTTTTACTAGCGATGATAAATGTTTTCCCTAATTTTATAAATGAACCATAACTACATTCCCTTCCTTCCACACCCCTCAAGCTCTTGAGAAAGCCTAACATTGTGCCACATGATCCTCCTCCTCCTCTGCTACCGTGGCAGTCTACTTTTCCTCCTCCACCTCCTCCTCCTTTGCGGACTCCTCCTCATCCTCCTCTATTTCCACTACTAAGAACGTGTCCTCCTACTCCTCCACTACCATTGCCACCTCAAGCTCCTACTCCGTTGCTACTGCCACCTCCTTCTCCTCCTCCACCACTGCTGCTGCCGCTGTCGTTGCCTCTTCCACTAACTCCATCACCTCTTTCACCATCACTGATTCCAGTAAGGGTACTCTCCCTTCTAGAGTAACTTCATTTCTTCTTCTTCTTCTTGAAATAATAATATCCACCCCTATTTGGTTTTTCTCTTAGTTTGGTTGTTCTGTATTTTTTTCATATTTATTCTCAATGTTTTTTGATATGATATTGTGGTATTTTGATCCATATTGAGTGTATATGTGATTTTGGGGCCACTTTGATCTTTCGGTGTGAAAATATGAAAAGATCCCATGTTTTAGGGTTAAATCTCATGGCCTAGAAAACTATGTAGACCCCATGCAGTTGGGTATATAACCATTGCGATGGTTTTTTCATGGTTAGTTCCTGGTTATATAACCCATGTGGTCAAACCATGCACAATTATTCTTCCCTCTAGATTTTTAGTTTTGGATCCCTTACATTTTTCATTAATCTTGACAGTTCTACCATTGGTTTGTTGTTTAATAAGGGAGTTTTATGGTGGTTTTACATTTTTGGGTGATGTTATATTAATTATTTTGGCCTTTTTGTGTGGTCTTGTGTTTTGAAAAGTTGGTTTTGTGTTATAAAAAATTTTATTTTTTGGGTGAAAAATTTGACTTTGGTGTTCATAAAATGTTTTGAAATGGTAGTCTTCCTCTTCATTTTGAAATGGGATATTTTTTTGAATAGAATTTTTTTTAATGTGTCTTGATTTTTAAAACTAGGCATAATGGTTTCTTTATAAGAGAAATTTTTATTATCTTAAGGATTATAATTTTTTTTTATTTCATTATGGAAATTTAAAATGAAATTAGAATTGATAGATTTTTTTTGAAATGTTTTAAATTTATTATAATATTTATAAGTTAAATTGGGTTTTTATTTTTAAGAAAAATGAAATATTTTCAAATCAAGTCTGTGCTTTGGGTGAAAATATTCCTTATACTCCTTTTAAATGTGAAAATCTTAAGGAAATTGATTTTTTTGAGTGTTCAAGTTTTAATGAATCATTTTTACAAGGGGTTGGATTTTTTTCAAATAGTTTGCATCTTTAAAAATAATTAAACCCAAAATTTTATAGAAGGGGTGTTGTTTAAATAAGAGTGAACATATTTAAAGGCTTTTTTTGCATGTTTTGGGCTCAAACTTTAGATGCGGTGGTGAATCCATATCATCATTTTATTTAAGGTTTCTTAAATTTACATCCTTCCTTCCATGGTGATTAAGGTCCTCCTAAGGTTCTGAAGTGGTTAGGTTATTTTCTATAATCCCTTGAGTAAAATTACCCAAAGTGGTCTAGGGGGGTTGTTTATTTTGGAATCTGCGCTTGTTGAGTTGGAATTTCTTGAGGCGTTAAGGTAAATTTTATTTTATATATTCCTTGTTGTTTTTTGGTTCCTCTTACATGAGGGTTTTTTTATACAGATTTTGAATATTATTTAGGGTCTACATATGGATTAGAATGAGCTATAGAAGAAACCCTCTCATAAATATGGAATGCCTCAATTATTTTGGGAAATAACCCACTAATAAAATTTAATCCCACATTATCCATGATCAGTGTGGTAAATAGGTACTATATGAACATTACCTATGTTATACAAGAGCACACAAAAGGATAAAATCTGTTGGGTTTGGAATAAAATATTGGCCAATAGAGGAATCCCAAAAAATTGGGAGGTTGGTTAGGGAAAGACCCTATGAGAATGAATTTATTTACTAGTATGTATAATTACATGAGGGGGTAAGGCCAAGAGAATTTGAATTCTAGTAGAATAAAGGAGAGTGAAAAAATGACACCAATATGAATTGGAAACATCATGTGGCATGTTAGTATAAGTGAGGGTTAAACCTTTAGATATGATCATTGTGAGAGTGTTAAGCATGGGGAAGGAACCCAATAAAGGGGTATCTAACATAATGTATCATGTATGGTTGTGAAGATAGGACTAAATTTTGTATAGATTAACATAATGTATAAAGTTTCTCTCTTGGTATTTATGTCTTTGTGAAAATGCCTTAGTGGCTCTTTTAGAATGACTCAAGTGTTTTGAAATGTTTCTTAAAAAATTATATGTGTTCAACATACCCTTTTTGGTTTTAAATATATTTAAATGGTTAAAAAAGGAATTGGGGTTTTGAGAACGGATGTTTGGAACTAATTTGATTATTTTTAAAAGACAAAGTTATTTTAAAGGGGAATATGTGTAAATGAATGGTTTTTAATGGGATTTAACTGTGATTTTTAATGGGATTTTAACTATTATTTTCAATGAGTGCGCATTTTTATTAATAACTTTTAATGAGATTCCAACTGTGTAAATGGTTTTTCTAAATTAGATCTTTTTTATTTTATAAATAGTTTAAAAAAGAGTGTGTTATTTTAGCCTTGGTAAATTTTTATATCAATGTTTTGTGTATTTATTTTGTTAAATATTAATATCACCAAATCAAATAGGATGGATATGAATAAATAATGGATGGATGCCAATCATCTGAAAAAGAGTATAAATATGGAGTGAAATATTTCATCATGTTTGAAAAAAATAATCCATATGATCCTTATCAAATACTTTTTCCATGTTTACACTGTTGTTATTCAAGACAAGTTAGTCTAGAGGAGTTGTAAGAAAAATTGATCTATCATGAAATAAATATAAGTTATAAATGATAGAATAAACATGGGGAAAAATCTTATGTAGATAGTGATTGGAATAACACTACGTTTTATGGAACATTTGATATGATTACAAGTGTGGAAAATGAAGAAGACCATATCGAGGAAGTGATTACAGATGTGCATGATGATGAATATCATATTAAGGAAATGACAAGGACAGTTTAAGATGAACTTCATGATGGTCCAAAATTGTTTGAGTAGTTAAAGAGTTGTTCAAATACGCCATTGTATGATGGTTGCACTAAATAAATATCATTTTCAACCATACTAAAGTTGTATTATTTGAAATCATGCAATAGATGGTGTGACACCAGTTTTATAGAATTACTTTCTCTCTTGAATGACATGTTCCCAAAATATAATGATCTCCCAAAAGATGAACATACAACACCAAACGAATGCTACACTCAATGGGTATGATCTCTGAAATAATACATGTCTTTCTGAATTACAATATACTGTTTTCAAGGACCAAAAATCACTTATAGAATTTCTAAAGTGTGGTGCTTAATGATAAAAGAAAGATGAATCTATTCCTTTGAAAGTTTCACAGTACTGTCCAATAATTCCAAGGTTTAGGAACCTATATGGAAGTGAGGAGACTGCAGGGAAATTGATGTGGTGTGAAGATATAATAAATAAAGATAGAAGACTACGTCACCAGGAAAAATCTCTTCAGTGGAAGAGAATTGATCACAAGTTTCTGAACAATGGAAATGAGGTGAGAAACCTTCATCTTGCATTATCTATAGATGGAGTGAATCCTTTTGGTTTTTAAAGAAGCACTCACAATACATGGCTATTTATGTTGGAAAATTATAAATTTCCACTATGGTTATTCATGAAATGAAAACACATCTTGTTATCTATGATTATATCAGGACCACAACAACCAATTAATGATATTGATGTTTATTTGGCTCCATTGATCAAGGATTTGAAATTATTGTGGGATTCATGTGTTAAGATGCATGGTGCTTATATAAATGAAGATTTCATGTTGAGATACATATTGTATGGAATGCTAAATGAATTTCATACTTATGTAAAATTTTCAGGATATATCATTATAGGAACTCTTGGGTGTCCCATCTATGAACAAGGAACAAAATTAGTTAGGTTGAAACACTCATCGAAAACTATTTTTCTAGGACATTGCGGATTTTTACAAGAATGACATAAGTACTGATCTTGGATGACATCATTTGATGGAATATTAAAATAATATACACCACTTTCTCCACAAACTGGGGATTAACTATTTGATAAATTTAAATATGTGGACACTACTTTTGGTAATAAGTTTTTGAAAAACCTTACAAAAACCGGTTGGAAAAAGAAATCAATTTTTTTGAATTACCATTTTGGAATTGTCTATAGGTCAGACATTTTCTTGATGTTAAGCATGTTGAAAAAAATGTATGTGATAGTGTCATCAGCGCGTTTCTAAATGAACCTGAAAAAATAATGGATGGAATTAAGGATTGGTTGGACATGGTTGAAATGGGAATATGAGAAGATTTGTCACAAGTGAAGGGTGAAAAATGAAAATTTCTTTATCTTACTGCTTACACTGTCTCCAAGTAGGAGAGATATCGGTTTTGAAACTTCTTGAATGACATAAAAGTTCCAGAGGGGTATTCATCGAATATCAAGAACATCGTTTTAATGCACAATTTAAAGTTAAAAGGTATGAAATAAAATGAATTCCATGTTTTGAAGAAAGATCTTATTCATATAGATTTACGTTTCATTTTTCTCACGAATTCCCATCATTCATTAACACAAATCTCTTTCTTCGTCAAATATACACATAGAAAAGTTATAGACTTGGAGAAATTTCCTACTATGGAAGGAGAAATTGTTGTCATATTATGTGAATTGTAAATTTTTTCCATGCCAACACTCTTTGATATGATGGTTTACTTGGTGAGAGAGATTCAAATATGTGGTCATGTGCACTATATATGGATGTACTCCATTGAATAGTATATGAAGATTTTGAAAGGTATGTTGAAAACTAAAGTCAGCTAGAGGGTTATATTATAGAGCGATTTATTATTAAGGAAACCATTGAATTATAAACTGAATACCTGTTCGGTGTGAAAAGAATTGGCCTAACGAAATATCATCACACTGGGTGACTTGAGGGTGATGGAATTTCTAGAAAGGAGGTTTTCACGATCAATATTACAGATCAGAAGCAGACCCACCATTACATTTTTCATAATAGTTTGGATGTTTTCCCACATGTTGAAACCCACAAAGAAATTATTTTGCATTCGAATCCATAAAGGAATGAAAAATAGATATCAAATAAACATAATCAATAGTTTATAGGATGGTTTCAAGACCATATTTTTAAGAAGTCAGATGAAAATTCATACTCAATTTCAGAATGACTTCGATGGATAGGATAAGGACCAAGTGTGGAAGTATTATCTTACAAAGATTATGTAATTAATGGTTATACATTCTATAATAATGAACATGATGAATACAGTACCAAACAAAATAGTGGAGTTACACTTGTGGCTGAAGTGATGCATGTTTTTGGTTCTAAGGAAAAAATCCAATTTAAGTGAATATTTCATACTTTGGCATCATCAAAATAATATGGAAGTTGGATTTTATGACATTTTAAGTGTCAATTTTTCAATTCAAGTGGGTTGATAACAAAAGTCCTGTTAAAATAGATGAGTTAGGATTTTTGAAAGTTGATTTAAGTAAGGAAGGGTACAAAGATGAACTATTTATAATGGCATCACATGTAGTACAAGTATTTTATGTTCCAGATCCCACAATCCAAAACTGGTCAATTGTTCTGTTTTCAACCAAAACCATTGAAGAGTCAGATGAAAATTCAATGGATGATGACCATTTCATTGGGATATGTCAATCATTTCACAGCGGTCTCAGTGTAGACGACATTTTTGTATGTCATAAGAGACCACAGTGAAGGGATTTGGATAGTCGAGAGAGGTGTCAAATCCCTCCAACCTTTTAAAAATAGAGTTCAATAATCAATTTATTTGTTTTCTAATATAAATCAGGTTACTTTATGTTAACATCTATTCACTACTGCATTTATGTTATATAAATTAAATGTTAAACCACTTTTGCAGATAATGACTTATGCATGTGATGAGGCTCCCAATACCCAGGCACAATAGGTTTCTCAACCAATTGCTGCTCACAGTGCAGATGAACAATAGGTTTCTCAACATATTGCTACTAACAGTGCAGAGGTACAACCACCATCTTCCATGTCGATGCTAGTCCTCCGAAGCTGAAGGAACATATCGATGATAGTGGATCCGAGGAAATTAAAGGTGATGAAACATCAGTGGTGTATAAAAAATAGGAGTGTCGTAGTTTGATGGTATTATAAAAAATAATTAAGGCTAAATAGAAAGGAACCAAATATGAGATTGGATGGAATAAGAGGAGTCAACATATTAACCCCAACAAGGCCATGTTCAGCAGTTACATTGGAATCATTACTCGGCAAAAGGTGACGATTGATGCAACATCATGGAACCATATTGTGGATTATATTAAGACACTAATGTGGGGATATATTATGGTAACATTATGACATCATTTGTTTAATTTACTAAAAATTAAATAATGAACCATATACTTACACTTCATCATCTCTTACAAAGTGAATTTATAGTAGATGAATCACACAAAGACTATATCTTAAGGGTTTTTGGAAGGATTCATAGTATTTTTCTCACACATTTAACAAAATATCACCTTAAATATGCTGAAGGGAAAATAAAACCGCACCCACCTTATCTTTATGCACACCTGATAACCCAAGCATCATGGGATGCATTTACTGGCCATTATGCGAAGCAATATTTTCAGGTACATTGTGTTTGGTAATACATTGTTTGAAAGTATGTGTATTCATCACTTTTATAGAAAGTTTTTTATTTATGAAACAATAACTGAGTGCTGAAAATAAACAATGAGCATTAAAACCAGCATACCCCCACCGTAAAGAAAGGATGTGGTACACATCACTTGAAAAAAATTCGGTACATATTTTTAATCTACCATAATACTTTTATGTGAAATAAAACAACAAAATAACTATGTTCTTTTGTTTATATGAATCTAGAAGAGTCAAAATCCAAAACCACTTCCATCCCACACCATGTGCTATGGAAGGAGGCGCGTGTAACTAAAGATGGAAAACTAATAGATGAAAATAAATAAAAAGTGTGGAAAGCATGTGTAAGTATGACATAATAAAAACTTGTTTTTCTTTAAATCACTATTACATGAAAATGATTACTTATTTTCCTATATTTTCTATCTGACATAGTCACAAGAATCAATAACACCCACATCAGATGAAGACATCCTTTCAGTGGCCTCGAAGCAGCCATAAAAGAATGGTCGCTTTAGAGGTGTAGGTTTTAGGGTGACACCCCGAACATATTTTTGAGAAATAAAAACAAGTGGAGGATCAAACCGAGGTAATAAAAAAGATGAGATAAATATTAGATATGTTAGAAGAATAATTAAAATACTAGAGAGAGATGATAAGATGTTTTTTGGGGGGAATCAAAGAGAATAATCAACTCAATAACAACCTGCGTGTGAAGATCCTGCACCACCCCCACCAATTTCAAGGTTATCCATTCCCCTAAAAAACAATTCTTAACTGAGGTATTCAATTTTCTAATAATTGTTTCTGTGAAATGTGAATCATATAGACACTAGACACTGATACTTTTCTTGTATTGATATTCTATATGGTTAAAATGACTTTGATTTATATCTATCAACACCCACCCATCACCTTGTATCGTGGGATAGCATGTTCAATATCTAGAATGACATGCTACACAACAAACCACTCCCGACAGGTCATGTTAGAGTGTTAATTAATGTAGCCCTAGAGTTGAGTGTCGAGCCACCTGTTACAATTGATGATGCCGATATTCATATGGCCGAACAAACTCTTGGAACATTCATCACATGGCCATCACATCTTTTAAAAAAACATGTCGATAAATGAGGTATTCATCCAATTTAATTTTTAAGCTAAACCTTAAACATTTAATGAAAAAGTTCTGAACCGATGCATGTTATTATAGACAGACAAAGGGAAGGGGGTGAAAAGAAAGACCGGTTCAAAACCATCTAAAGGATCAACCAACTAATCAAAATGATCTACCCAAATCACCTTAACCCCCCATTCTATAATCAAATTTATTATCATTGAAGGATCATGTGGGTATGAAGTTAAAAGATGGTGGTACTCACAAAATTGTTTTTGAAGAAAATATTTATGGTGGGGAAGATCCATACTTCATTGGTGTTGAGAGTGAATCTAAAATCCTTGACTATGAACGGTTAGGCAGCTAAGTTGTAAATGTTTACATGAGGTATTTTTTCATGATTTGATTTTCCAAAAGATGATACACTATGATAATTATGACTAAATACATTTCATATTTTTAGTAGGCAGATATATGAAAAACAATTGAAGGGATTTCCCCATGAACAAAAATTTGGACTCACTAGTCCTCACGTCACCTCTACAATACTAACAAATATTTAATCTGAGAAAGAGGGTGAAAAAGTGGCATGCCTACTCAAATAGTTTAATAGAAAAATTACAGATTAAAAACACTTCATAATACCAACGATGCAGGGGTAAAAATTTACAATTTAATAATATCAAATATATTTTAATTTCTTTCATTACTCATTCCTTTTTGTGTTTTTAGGCAGTATTGGATGCTCATTTCAGTCAATTTGGATACTCCAAAGATTTATTTCTTGGATTTAATGCATGTATATCCAACAAACCAACCAAAAATTACAGCATCGGTCAATTTTCAATTCACTACATTCAACATTTTAGAACTAAAAATCAAGTTATATAATTTATATTATCTTTTAATGAGGATTCTGTTATGATATCATGGTGCATGACTATCATCTAAATCATGGAATGAGGTAAGGGGAAAAGGACAAGAAACATGAAAAGTACTAAGACTAGATAAAAATCAGGGTATATATAATAATACTTCACAATCAAAACACATATAAAAAAAATTATTTATTTTTCTTAATGTTTCTGCAGTGTCCAAAAAAAATAAATGATAAATACTACAGTTATTATGTTTGTCAATTTTTGAAATAGATCATATTCCATGAACAAAACAGCATCCTAAAACATGTATTTTCGAAGATAATTACTATTTCATTTAAAATAATTATAAATCCTTTGTGTATTTATATTTTTTCAGTACTATTTGGACTTAAAAAAACTGGCATATTCATAAGACGATATAAATATTCTTAGAAAAAAATGGGTAGCATACCTGATTAAATATTTCACAAAAATATATTGAAGATGGTAAAATTCTCAAATAATTTCTACTTTAATAATATTTCCCACCCTATCTTTCTCTTTGTTTGATAGTAATGTTTTGATTTGTATGGGCTAAACACCCCACTAAAAATCATAGTCATTAGTGGTCCTTGTTTGTGCACTAAATGAATTGAATTTTGGTTGGTTTTTGAAAAGATATTTGTGGTACTCATATACAGGGTATGTGTGTTTTTGATAGACCACAAAAGATAACGAGTATCCAGAAGGGGTTTCCCCATCCCTTGAGTTTTATCTGACTTCTTGAGACATAACGGGCATAGGATCTTACTCCAATATTCTCCTTTTCAACAATGAGAAGTTTTTTTCTCGAAAAAAACATCTATTCAATCTAAAACATTGTCACTTCCCCTCTTTAGTCGACCAAGAGAGGAACCAACTATCATATATTCATTCGAAGGTCCTGAATATATGATAGTGGGTTCTTCACTGGGCCTACTAAAGCTATGCTGTAGAAGAAGGATGTTATTCCATGTCAACCGTACAAGGATCAAAGGTTTTTCCATAATCCTTCTAAATGGGGTAGATTGAGAATATTGAGTAGGTATGGTCTCTTTTTTAGGTTTTAGAGGCAAGGGTGCATTGATTTTCAAGAAGAAAAATGTAATTAAAATTCATTCATATACTTTATGACAATGATCTATGAGTAATTTGGGACATGTATGAATCAACCACACCTCAATCTGATACACAATGTCACCAGTATGACTCCAAATGTGTCTTTATTTAAAATTGACATCAATTCAAACAAAAAAACACAGATGAAATACTAAAAACCAAGGAAATGAATTTTGAATATTTTGATACATTAGGAAAATGATCTATCAGTCATTTGTGATGTGTAGAAATCAACTACACCTCAATATGATTCATGGTGTCATTGGTATGACTCTAAATGAGTCTTGTTATGTAAAATTGACATTAATTCAAGTAAAGAAACAAAACTAACATACTTAAAACTGATAAAACACATTTGGATTGTTTTGAAACTTCAGAAAAATAATCCATGAGTCAGTTGTGATGTGTGGGAATCAACCCCACCTAAATCTGACACACTTTGTCATTAGTATGACTAAAAGTGTCTGTTATGAGTTTAAAATTGACATTTTATTTCAAGACATGTCACTCCATGAAAACAAAGAAAAAACACTCTGATTGCATTCCAAATTAAGGGAAATGGTTCCAAATTCCTTTGTGATGTGTATGAAGTAGTCTCACATCAAACTAACACACAATGTGACCGGTATGACTCAAATTTCATGTTTTCAGTTTGAAATGAAATTTTAGTAAAAAAAACAACTGACATACTGAAAAACATAGAAAGGAATTCTTATTATTTTTTTGCTTTAGGAAAATGATCTGTCATTCATTTGTGATGTGTAGGAATCAACTGCACCTCAATCCGACGCACATTGTCATCGATATGACTCCAAATGTGTCTTGTTATTTAAAATTGACATTAATTCAAGTAAAAACACAAATGAAATACTAAAAATATAGAAAACACATTCATATTGTCTTGATATTTTAGGAAAACAATCCATGAGTTATTTTTGATGTGTAGTAATCAACCCTATCTCAATCGGATGCACCGTGTGATCAGTATGACTAAAAGTGTCTGTTACGAGTTTAAAATTGACATTTTAGTTCAAAATATGGCACTCATTGAAATAAATATAGACTCACTCCGATTGTATTCCAATTAAAGAAAATTATTTTTATGTCCTTTGTGACATGTATGATGTAGTATCAAGTCAAACCGACACATGATGCGACCGGTATGACTCAAATTACATGTTTTTAGTTTGAAATGACATTTTATTAAAAAAAACTAACATATTGAAAACCAATGAAATAAATTATAATTGTCTTGATAATTTATTAAAATGATCTATCAGTCATTTAAAATGTGTAGCAATCAACCTCAACTCAATCCGACGCATGATGTCACCAGTATGACTCCAAATGTGTCTTGTTATTTAAAATTGACATTAATCCAAGTAAGAAAACACAACTCAAATACTGAAAACTGATCAAACACATTCATATTATTTTTATATTTTATGAAAATTATCCATGAGTTAGTTGTGATGTGTAGGAATCAACCCCACCTCAATCCGATGAATGGTGTGACTATTATGACTAAAAGTGTCTACTATCAGTTTAAAATTGATATTTTAGCTCAAAATGTGTCACTCACTGAAAACCAAAAAAATGCACTCTAATTGAATTTAAAATTAAGGACAAAAATTCTTAAATATTTTTTTATATGTATGAATTATTCTCTCATTGAACTGATGCACGATGCGACCTTCATGACTCAAATTGCGTGTTTTCAGTTTGACAAGACATTTTAGTAAAAAACACATTTGATATACTGAAAACTGAGAAAATGCATTCAGATTGTTTGGATAATTTATTACAATGATCCATTATTCATTTGTGACATGTAGGAATCAACCACACCTCAGTACGACATACAGTGTGACCATTATAACTCCAAATGTGTCATTTTTATTAAAAATTGACATTTTTTTAATGTATTATTCATATTAATGTTTAATTTATTTCTTTATAGTATTACTAACATAATATTTATTTTCTTATATAGGTGTAACCTTTTTATTTATTTGGGATGATTTGTTCGGTGACTATTACCATCAGAGGACATTTTTTAGAGGGGACCACATACGTCAAAAGAGAAAACATTAATGTTTTTAACTGTTTATTAGATAATTATAAGTGTAATTTTATAAAACATTGTTTAAAATGTATAAATATTTTTTTGGTATATACCATGAATGAATATTTTTTTTATTCAATATGTTAATTAAATGTATATATAATTTTTTGACAAACCTTTGTGTGTGGTGCTTATTTTCTCATCATTTGCATCATGTTTGTGGTTCTTTTCTATATACTATGGGTGGTTATTTTTTAGTAGGTTTTTGCTGGTCTGTGCAGGTTATTTTCGTGGGTTTGGTTATTTTGGATTGGTGTTTGGGTGGTATTTATTTTTTTCAGGTTGATGAGTATGCTGTTATATAAATAGCACACCCATATAAGGAATAATTTATCAACGCTTCAAATAGAGCTGATAAAAGACCACCTTTATCAGTGTTAATTGAAGCGCTGATAAATGAGGAGTTTATCAATGCTTCGAATATCAATGATAAATGGGGTCCTTTATCAGTTCTTTTTGGAGCACTGATAATGAGGACCCCCCTTTAATAGAAGCTCTATTATCAATTCTTTTTTATCGCAAATAATGTAATTTTTTAGCACTGATAAAAGCCTGTTTTGTGGTAGTGATGTAAACCCCACTGTGTATGAGGTGGAAGATGAGTCTGCCTTGGTCCACCTGCTACCAAGTAGCCACACCAGTAATACCTATTTTCCGCCCTGTTTTTTGTTGGTGTTCATGGGTAGGAAGCTGCTGGGTGGGGTGGAGAAGGTGATGAGGACCCATATCTCTGGCGAACTGGTTCTAATACTAAAGAAAGACGACTCACTATGGCTCTGATGTACTCCCCCCTTTTCTAGTAACTAATCCCATAAATAAATATTTTTCCACCATTAAATATCTATTTTATCATCATTTTTTATCCTTATCCACTGTATTACCCCTTCGTCCCACCTCCTCATCCTTCCTCCCACATATAATTTTATTTTATTTCCCCATAATCATATCTAGAACATAAATTTTATTTTGTCCCTCTCCCCATACACACACAAATATAAATAATTATGTGTACACACACACACACATTTGTGTGTGTGCATGTGTGATCATGTTCTATTTTCCTACAATAATAATATAAAAAATTACATATATTTACAAATATATTTTAACAATTTCTTTGTGAACGATTCATCTTAATCATCATTTCAAAACTTCTTAGGACACTTTTTAGTGAGGTTCTCAACCTTTCCACATAAAAAAAACTGAGTGGAATCTTGTCTTTGAGTTTTATTTTTTCCTATTTTAGATTTGAGTAAAGGAAACACAACACCTCATTGGATTATTTATCTTTGAGATCATCCTCCAATGCGAGTTTCTCAATTGACTTTAATACCACTTTCCGAGAGATCATCTTTTGCAAGGACCTGAGAGCTCTTCTTTTCCAAGGACCCATTTTTATTGTTATTCATCTCGTATGTAAAGAGAGTACTATGAAAACTATCCAATATCACATCCTTTAGGTATTTATCATTGAGAATCGAGGCCTTCACATTAAAACATAGTTGAAATATTCTCAAGATCCTCTTCATGATCATGAAATTGTTGAGGGTTTCTCGGAGTCTGCACCTATCATCCACATTCACGCTCACCCAATTGATTAATGCATCATTTGGTTCATTCATAAACATCCTAAAATCCTCGTATTTTTTCCACAAGACCTTCAATTTAGCTTCACATAACATGGAATAATATTGGTAGATATTGAGTAATTTCTCCCACAAGGTGAGCGAAGATATACAAAAAATCACATTCATGTCCATTGCATTGGACAAAGATCCTCCTAATCCAATGAAACCTTTTGCATTAGCATCAATATTTCTTATATATTTCTTCAATAATTCTCTACTTTTTATGGTAACCAAGATCCTATGTATGGAAATAGTGTATATATCCATTCCCAATGATTGGAAATAATTTTTTTATCTAATTCTTATGTTATTGAAAATTATTTCCATCAAAGATCATAATTCCATTATAGTTGATGATCACTTTTTTGGATTTCATTGAATGAAACTTTCCAACAATCATGTCCTATTGTTAATATGAACATCACTCTCCCTCATGATAAATATGAAGTGATAAGGAAATTAAATAAGGGAAAAACATTTTACATGGTTCTCTTGAACTGGGATAATCTAAGGAGCGTACAATAACGATGTTCGATATACCTAAACCACTAAATGCACTGTATATTTCATTAAAAATTAGAGTGACTATATTGAACCTCTAGGTTTATAACCCTCACAATGTAGAGAAATCACTAAAATCAAGAACTTAGAAATCTCATTACTCCCCTAAGTGAATCGACCTTGATCTTCACTTACCAAGAATGAGATTACACTAATGATGGAACTAATACAAAATAAGGTTTTATCATCACTGATAACCAAGGTGCTATTAAAAGGGTGGGGGTCACTATTATGAGTGTTAAAAAAGAAATGATAAAGGTATCTTTTAACAGCATAAAAAGCACAGATAAAAGGGATATTTTATCAGCTCTACAAAAAAGAGCAGATAAAAGGGTCCATTATCAGTGCTTTTTTAGCACTAGTAAAAGATCCCTTTTATCAACATTTTTTTAAAAGTGATGATAAAAGACAAAAAATTAAACAAAAAAATTCTGCAAATTAGATGGCAGACCCACCCCCTTTTAAGAGTTCTTGTCCCCCTTTAAATAGAACTAAAAAGCCCCCCCTCCCCCCACCACGCCCGACCACCCCCTTTAACAACACTAGGTGCACACCCCCACCCTTTAACAGTGCTAACCCCATCTCACCCGCCTGTGCACCCCTTCCGTCGCTTAGATTCGAACTCGAGACCTCTTCCTTACGCGACTGCACCCTTACCATTCATCCATCTTGTTTTTTTCTCCATTTAATGATATATCTATTTATATATATAGTTATATTTATTCGTATATTAATATATATATATTTATATTAATATATATAGTTATATTAATATATAAATTTATTCGTACCTTGATATATATACATATATATATACACACATATATATATTAATATATATATATATATATATACATATATAGTTATATTTATATATTTATTCATATATTAATATATATATATATATATTAATATATGCATATAGTTAGTTACATTTATATATTTACTAGTATATTAATATATATTTATATCTATTTATTTATATATATTTATATATATTTTTTATTTTTATATTTTTTCATATATTAATATATATTTATAATATTAGTTTTAAATAAATTTATAAAATATGTATTTTTGTGAGTGTTTATAAATAAATAAATAAATAAATACATATATAAAACACACACACACACAAATATATATATATATATTTATATATTATATATGTGTATATGTAAGTATGATTATACATAATTATACATATTTATATATATTTACATATATTATATATTAATATTTCTATACATATGTTAGAATATATAGAAAATATATATCAGTTTGTTAATATAGACACACACCAATACACACACACACACGCATTATATTGGTATATAAATATTCATAGCGTTGTATTTTAAATAAAATAAATATTAGTTTTTATTTATATAATACTTATATATTGAGAAATTTATTTTATATGTAAATATGATTAATTAATTATTTATGAAATTAAATTTTTATGTGTGAATATATAGAAAATATGTATATGTTGTTATATATTTTATTATAAATAATAGTACGTTGTGGAAAATGATAAAATTTCAAATCCATAATACCAATATGAATGTAATCCTTGGGAATAAATTCAGTGCCCACTGAAAAAGGGAAAAACACCACCTTAAATGAGGCTTAGATTCCATCGAATGTTAAAAAATTTGGATATCCCGACTAAAAACAAAGTTTTGGAGTCCTTTTGGGTCTATTTTGGCCTAAAACATTGAGATAGAGGGTTTCTATCACTCACTAGTGTGTAGAGCTCATCGCATGCTTTAATTTGATATGTGGTAGAGCCCAAATAGACATTTGGATCAAAAGTTATGATTGTTTGAATTTCGAGTTACATTTTCAACTTATTTTAGATATTTTATTATTATTTTTTGATTTTTTGTGTATTCAAGTTTTTATTAAATGATTATTAATCAATAATAATTAGAAAATTATTAATTAATAATATTTTTTAAAATATTTTATAATCCATTTTCACTAAATATCTTATATATTAAGTGTAAATGTATATTTATACACATCTAAAACATATTCTAATATATATATATATATATTATATTTATATCAATATAAATATATAAATATATTAATAGATTAATATATTATTTTTAATAATTTTTTTGAAATATACCTTTTATCAGCGCTAGTAAAAAAATCACCGATAAAGACCCCCTTATCAGCGCTACTAAAAAAACACTGAAAAAAGGGGTCCCTTTGACAGTGCTAAAAAAATAAGAGATAAAGGGGGTACCTTTATCAGCACTGATAAAGGAACCCCCTTTATTATCATTTCTTTTTAGTGTTGTCAAAGGGTGGCGCTGCAAAAACCTGTTTCTGTGGTATAGTGGTGTATCAATAAGCACCTACTTCATCCATGTGATGAAACTTCTTACCCCTCCTGTGAGATAACCTCCTTTAATTGTCCTCATTTATTTTCTATTTTTTTAACACATATATGGAATTCCAACTCCCAAATCCAGAATCTTCCTTATCTTTTTGCAGAGAAATATCTCTCTCTAACCTTAAGAGAATCATCAAGTTTCTCCTTTAATTGATCTTCGATCCACCTTTGTTAGGTTCATAAATTTTATCTAAAATATACATTCAATTTCATTTCAACCATCCATAATTAAAGCCATAAAAAATCCATAAAAGATAGGAACTTTGAATTATAGATAATCTTCTTGATTAGGCTCTATTTCAGCTTGATCATCATCTTATTAACACAATTCACTCCTTCAAAAAAAACCCAAGATTTGTTTTATTACCAATATCAACACCATCACGGTGTGAACACCTCCTCTACAATGAAAATCACATCACCCTGGAGTTTCCTAGAGAATACACCTATATTCAAAGCATGGTGAAAATATAGAATACATTTTTTGACTTCTCCCTTCACAATGTGAAATTAATTTTATGGAATAACCTTTAATTCTTTGCAGATAACTAGATATTAACCCCACTTATCCACAAAAAAATTGTTTCTATTGTGACATGATTTCCCTTTGAGCACTCTAAGTTAATCTTATGTGGTTTTTGATTTAATATAACGAAAGACCTGTCATGGAGTGACACCCATATTTATTGATTCAAAAAAGAATCCCACTCCAGACAGTATTACACTTATATTGCACGAGTTCACCTTCAAAATGAAATTCACCATTCTTAGTTCCAACCATTAGAACAAGTTGATATGATATAACTGGACTACGATGTGACATAACTCATTATGACATAACCTATTATTAGTTAATAATCTACATGTTTTATTTATTCTTACGTATCCTCATTCTTATAGCATGTAAGTTCTGATTTAATATTTTGTAGATCCATTATGAAGTATTTACATTCCTCATAGGACAATTACTCCACCAGGTGAAACATTCTACAGTGTGATTCTTGTTTCCACAACATAATTATTTTCATAATTAAATAACTTCTACAACCTCCAATAAATTCCTCCAAAACTCCTCCAATCACCATTATATGATTTCTTAGGCTTTTTTATAAGTTTCTCTAAAACCTTTTTTAGCAATCAAAACCCAAAATTCTCCAATGGGATTTTTGATAATAATATTCTCATTTGGGTTTGTTGGAATTCCTTCAACACATCTTCTGTATTTCTCTAGAAAACTCATTTTCACCAATCAAAAACACAAAACAAACCATGTTGCCTTTAGATAGTGTATCAATGATTGAATAATCATCAAATCTAAGCTCACATGATCCAAGATAGAGTTAGATTAATAGTTAATCATGAAAACCTTTCTTTTGTTATCATGTTCTTCAATAATACTAAACTAAGATTCTCCCCCTAAATAGACATTCACCCCCTCACAATCATTTAACTTGAGACAATTCCCTTTTTAAATAAGAGAGAAAAAATTCTAGCCATCCCAAAATTGTCCAAATAATGGATAACTTGTCCCTATTTATCAATAAACCCAAAGATAACTTCTCTAAAAGATCACAATATTGGGTTAGAAATCCAAACAAGTTATTCACGAGAACCATCATATCAAGATTGAAATATAAAATTCCATAAGGAAGTCATGACCCCTTCCCTAAACCATATATATAGATGGATATAGTGGGAATCCATGAGTCAACTAATTCCTCCCAAAATTAGACCTGGGAAGTTCCTTCATCATGATCTATGCATCTTTATTTTGTGTTGACACGTACTCCAACTTCAATAGATCTTGTTCAACATTATCCTTAATGAAGTTATAATTTATCTCTATGAAATTTGTCATTGAATGATGGAAATGTTTTTTTTATAAGATTGATAATACTCATATAATCACACTTGAATGCAATAAGAGAATCCATATCAAAATATACACCCTCATGTTATTTATTTATTCATAGAAAATGAGTTCAAACTTAAGTAGCTGCAATATTTCGTGATTTTATAGTACTCACCAAAATTAAATATTGATTCTTTCATAGCCAATAAATACATAGTTTTATAAGATAAAATGTACCACCCAATGTAGAATTGAAATTATCCACTGAACCAAGCCAATCAACATATATAAATCTCAACAACACTTACTATGATGTTTTATAATAAAAAATATATGAAATCCATAGTATTTTTCATATGATGAAGAATTATAGTTATGGAAAGTATGTGGATTTACTTGGATATATTTGGTACCTTACTAATTGACAAGTTGAGAACATAATGTCTAGTCATGAAATTACAAGATACAGTGTACTTCCAGTGATTTTTTTATATTCCATCACATTGACCTTTTTACCATTTTCATCCCTTGAAAACTTCATATGATTTTCAACTAGTGTATTTTTCACCTTATAATCACACATTAAAACATCTCTTTAGCAGAACTTTGGAATATTTGTATTGTGGAATAAAATTTTTGTGCCTTCCGTGTGTTTCCTATAAACTAATAAAATTGTTATATCACCAATCATAGAAATCCTAAACTCACACCTTATAAAATCAGAAAAAAACAAGAATTTTTCTTCATCTGATCCATACGATATTATGTTATCCACATAAAATAGCACTAAGATGCAACATCCCCAATCCCACGATCTCAGATCTAGTGCCAAAAACACATAACCTACAACACTATCTTTGATACACAATTATGATTTCAATATATTTATCTCATTTAAAATATAAGGACATTTAATTTTAAAGTTTTAGATAATTAATATAATGCATAAAAAACTAAATATTAAGTCTTCTCATCCAACATATACTTTATTCCACTATAAAAGTTTATAATAATTCCATAACAATTCTTGAACATTTCTTAAATATTATCCAAAAAGATACTCTTCTTTTCTTAACATACTTAATGCATTATTTCATAGCCTAGGGAAATGAAAACACAATAAATAGGTGAGATCAAACACTCAGTGAGGGTAAATATAATAATAAATAATAACACGAAGGATGTGATTCATAACATGATATCAAAATTGGAATGATCACAATCTTGAGAGCATGTAATAAAGAGATAATACCATAAAGATATGGATTAAAAAAAATCTTAACATAAGATACTGACATCATAAGAATGTGGTGACAACTTAAGCGTGAAATCATAAGCATATTCATTAATAGAACATAGTTGGATAGGATAACTTCCTATACATCATAGTTGTCTAGGGACACTAATAATGCACAATGATATCTCATGAGATATAAAAATTACCCAATGCATTAGAGGGTTATATATTTATAGGACCACCCATCATACAATGAAAATCAAATATATGTGTTCCACATTATTTCAATAAACATATCATAGAAACCCAAGGAAAAAAATGTGTTATATATCCCTTACAATTGGTTCTTATAAGGAAGAATTCATAATTTCATCAATAAGTATGGCATGATAAACCCATGGAAAATTAATGGGTATCAATTGTCTTTTACCATTATTCTAGGTAAATACCACTTAGTAAAGATGATCAAATATATGGTATTCACACCATACATGAAACTGAAAAATGGTTTAGTAAAAAATTTCCCTAATCAATCAATGTATAAAGCATCTAGGTAAACACCCTTAAATCAATGTAATGGATCATAGGGTATACACATAGGAAAGGAATTGGAAGAAAATAATGTCTATAAAACTGGATTATTAGGCAAGAAAAAATAATTTATGGATCACCCCATAGTGTTTAAAGAGATTTTTAGAAGCCATATAAATAAAGAAAGTGGATGGTATCATTTCAAGAATACCCTTAACCAAGCGTACACCATATATTGAGAGCAATCTTAGAAGCATTAGGAAAATTTATTTGAAAATAATAATTTACATTGTAATTTGAAAATATTTAAAAAGGATTAATTCATTAAACCATGATAATAATATTATCCTTTTTGATAACTTGAAATCATAGAGAGGATGTCTCTTATAAAATGATAAATGCGGTGGAAATAAATGTTCACACAGAAACATGTACAAGATATTCCTTCCATTGAAAATAAAACTTGTGGAAAACATTAAAAATATTTTATTTTAATATATTTTTTCATAATGTAAATATTTTTAATATAACATTAAAAAAAATCCTTATGGAATACATTTTAAAACATTAAAAACATTACTTGAAAAGAAAATAATTGTTTGAAAACTATCCATCTAATAAACGTTATAAATCACATGAAAATATTTTTTAAATGAAGCTCCTAAAAAGGATAATAAATATTTCATTTAAAAATTGGTGAATGTAAACATGATGGTCACATGAGATGAAATATATATGGGTTATATATTGTAGGACCCCGGGACACCCTGAGAGGGGAGGGGTGAATCAGGGTGTCAAATTTTTCTCTTTAAATTTGTGGAACTTGTTCCCATGTTGGTAGGAACTACTTAAACTTGTATGATAGATATGATAAGTAATGAAACATTCACATGAAAAGATATGACACATCAATTTTTACTTGGTTCACCACTAAGGGCTACGTCCAAGGAGCATACGCCGACAAGTTGCTGGTCGTACCAAATTCCACTATACTTCACTAGCTGTGGATTACAATGGTTCGGGCATAGTCACTCTATCCCAGGCTCACTGCCTTTACAAAAGGTTCATGGATAGCTCACTACATCGCTCAGGTCACTCCTGTTGACTCCCCCTGGCTCACTACCTTTGGTGAAGTCCCGCTCATTTTATAGATGTGAATCTATCTTTATTATTTCTAGATGAATGCATCCTCTGTTGTGTGTAGATTCTTTGTTGAAGTCCAACTTTCACCCATAAACTGATCTCCCTTTGCACCGAAGGTATTGGGAAATTTTCCAGCTTTCGTGCACCTCTAAGATGACTAGCAGGCTCAATAATACCTGGCGCGCAAGTCCAAGCCCAGCGCGAAAGTTTCAAACACGGCACGCAAGTCACTTGCGCTGCAAAAATTCGGCGCGCAGGTGACACCAACCCACTTTCACGACACTGACTTCTTCAACTCCAAACTTGCGCGACTCTTAACCTTTAACTCCCAAACCTCCTTGGTCGCGCAACCAACAACCGGCGCACATCCTCTACTTGCGCGACCCAACTACCACTTGCACGACTCAACCACTTGCGCGACGAGAGCTCGAAAAATCTCTAAGTCTTGAACTTCATTACAAATGAGGAGGGGTGTTCCACTATTTATATGTAAACTGGACCCCCTGCGCGGTGGCTGCAAGTGTCCTCACGGAACGCAAGTCTCGATGCACAACTCCAATCGCTCTAGCCTCTGTCGCGCTACTCACTTGCTCGAACACACCAATAATTGCACAACCAACTTTCCTTTTCCATATTTTGAAGTTATGATCATGAAGAAAAACCTTCACGCAAGTTTCCAATCCTCCTAGGTATTAGCACGCAGGTCTCTTTAAGGCGCACAAGTCACTTGCGCGACCAACCCAATACTTGCGCGACCCTTATCCCTTTGCCATATTTTAATGTTCTGATCTTGAAAAACATATGGCGCACAAGTTCTCGCTCCTTCAAGTACACGACGCCACCTTGTATCTGCTCTTTTTGTACCGCCTCCAGATCATCCATTACTTTGTCAACGTTCTTGAATAAAACATGGATCATTAACCACAACCCTTGAACATGACATGTCACCATAGAATCTCCTTTGTCAAAAAATTTTTATGTCGTTTGTTTGCTTTGTCAACAAGCACGATCACCTCAAAACACTTCGTTTCGGTGATTTGTATCCTTCAGCAACTCTTCTGATTTCATCACAAACTCCACTATCGTGATATATATTCTTTGAAAGAACAACTTTAGCATCATCATCTTTTGAGACAATGTGATGTGCATGGCCATCTTAGAATTACAATCCCTGCATGGCCATCTCAGAATTCCAATCCCTTGAACATTGTCTTCTTCTTCCACCATCATTATCTACTTCATGTAAAGAATATGATTCAATTATTTATGATGTCTCTTTCATGGTTCTCATGAAATACTGAGGAAATGCATGGTCTTCATCAAAACCCATGGTTCTCATGAAATAATGAGGAATTACATGGTCTTCATCAAAACCCATGTTTCTCATGAAATAATGAGGAATTGCATGGTCTTCATCAAAATCCCATTCTTCTTTAATCTTTCTCATATGGATTATACCTCATGTTATTCATTCTTGTAAACAATGTGTCACCTTTGACACATGTTCTTTGAACTTATGATCAGTATAACAATCATATGAATTTCCATTCCTCCATTTCATTGGATTACTTCTTGATCTCCTTCATTTTGATCTTCATTGACAACTAATCTCCTTCATTTTGATCTTCATTGACAACTATTGACAAAAAATACAACCATATACACAAAGTGGTCCCAAAAATCTCACCCTTTGTATTTTTTTGTCAATACCTCACATATCTTCTGAAATGAATTCGTCAATGTCAAAATGAAAATCTTCTCTTCAATCAACTTTTCTTTTCAAACTCTTCAATCAAATTTTCTTTTAAAACTTTCATTTCACTTTCTCTCCCCCTTATTGACAAGAAATACAAAGATCATGGTAGGTAGGGTATCAATCTATACTTAAGAAATGTTTCATTAATCATTTCACTCTAAGTCTACTTGAGCAATGCACGATGTAGAAAACAAGAGGATTTGATTTAGACAACAAGGTTATCCATTATTCATAGATCATGATACCACATGAGATGAGAACTCATGTATTTTATCTTCAAGGGTTTACCACTTTTGTTTCAGGAAGATGAAATCAAATGTGATAGGGAATAATCAACCTGAAACTCTTGCACTCACATCAGCAAACAGATCAAAAACATTTAAGTGCAATCAACATGATAAGTGGCCTTGGGGAACATCCATTCTTCTTATGTCACTGATCAATTCAGTTACTCCCCCTTTGTAGAATGATCATTGTTCTGAGTAACCAAGGGATAGAGATTGATAAATGAAATACCTTCTCCAATGACATGTTCTTCATGAAATTTACAGAATAATTGCATTTGATACCCACTATAGTTGATATTGATTGTAACAGTGATTTTTGGAAGCATATTCATTTTTCTCCCCCTCAAGGGAAAAACTCCTCATCATCTTTATCAAGAGCGATCCTTCACCATATTAATCGTTTAATATCAATTGAAGAATCTTCCAATGATGGAAACTTCTTTAGCTTAGCTATCCAGAGTTGAAAGCATTCACTACTTCACAGGTTCTCCCCCTGAGAGCATGCTTCACCTTCAATTCTCGGCATTATTTTCACAAATACAATACACAAATGATTAAGGCAATAAGGTGGCTTCTACTTTCTTCATAAATATGAGCTACGTGGTTGAGGTGCTTTTCTCAACCAAGTTCCTCTTTTCACTATAGTCTTCATGCCTGCACATTTGGACATATGTTCTGACATATATTGATGTGGAATGGAATTCTTCACATTCTATTATACTTTGTGTAGGGAATTGTTTTTCTTAACATCCATCATGAATGATGCATTCTTACTCATCTTAAGGACTGCTTCTTGCTCTGGTATTAAGGTTAGGAAACCTTTTGAAATGTGACCAGATTTCTTACATCTCTCACACAGAACTTCTTTGACATGTGTGTTTCTCTTGGTTTGCAATCTATCATGCACTCTGTCTTCATCATGTGAAAGTTTTTCTTCTCCTTTACCACTAGCCATGGCTTGTTCATTTTCAAGTTTCCTCATTCTTTCCAAATCATCTAGCCAGATGACCAATATGTCATTTGGAACTGTTGTAGTAGGTTTCGATCTTCCACATGGGTTCATATGAGTTTCATCCAAATTACTTTTTCTTTTGGCTAAATGACCCTTCAATTTCATGGATCTAAAATCTTGGGTATTCTCAGTTCCCCTACTTGAGATCTTCTTGGGAAAATGTGTGTTCACACTATTCTTTCGATTTCTTCCCAAGATAGTTTCTTCATACTTATTCGACATCGAAGGTCTTCTTTTCTTTTCAGTAGTGAAATCATGTTGAGATGGACATGTGCCTACCCTGTGACCACTGCCATTGCATACATCACAGATGTTATCAAGCATTCTAAATCTGTTTGCTGTAAACAGATGCTTCTGGACCTATAGATGTTTCTCCTTCTTCACTGGCTTTCTTCCCATTTATTTAGGCTTTCTCTGTACTTTTCCATGTAAGGGATTGTACCAAAAATCTAGTGCATAGTGCCCAAATCTATTTCAGCACCAACATTGACCCACAAACCATTTCTTCTTTTTATCTTCTGTATAAGGTAGTTGGGACTTCTTCTAAATTTTTTGTCCTATATTTGAGGAACCAACTTTATCCTTTTTCTTCCCATCCACCCTACCCATTGTGGTAGGTTTATTCTTCTCACCTTTCCTCATCCATACTTGTTTAGAATTTTTCTTCCAGCCTGCACTGATTGTGGGAAAATATTTAGAAACATGAGTACAAGATGGTTTGGATGGTCCCTTAACTTTCTCAGTTTATTGTGATAGATCAATGAGTGAAGTCATGATCTTCTTATCACATGTTGGAGGTCTTTTGACAATAGAATCATCCAGTGAGCATTGAGTACCAACAACAACTGATTCTTGATATGGATAATCAAGAGTTGTTATAATCTTTTTACCACACGTTGGAGGTATTTTAGCTTTAGATTCCTCCAATGAGAATTGAGTGCAAGAATCACTTGTTTCATTCTTTTGTGAAGTCTCAACATGTGTATTCTCAATCTTGGTCAACTGGGCTTCCAATTTATGACTCTCAATATTAAGGATGATCTTATGATCTTCAATAATGATCATATTCTCTTTACAAGTATTCTTCAATCTTTCAACCTCACCTTCATGCATCTTAACTTTGTTTTGTAACAAAGAGTCAAGTTCACTTAATTTCATGGAAGTTTCTTCCAAACAAAAAATCTTGACTTCATTTCTCTTCTTCAGCTCAGCTTCAAGTGCACGGATATTTTCATTTATAGTCTTATTGACTTCCTCTTTTTCTTCAAAGACATTAACCTATTTGATGATCTTCATACTTTCCATAACTTTTCTTTCCAACCCATTTTCCATATTGTCAGCTTCCATTTCTAATCGAGTTATCTCAACATGCATAGATTGGAATATACTACAAATAATAGAAACCCTTTCTTCAGGAATATCATGCAGATATGTTTTGAGTATTTCCTGAAAGCTTGAAATAGGGGTGTCATCCTTTTCTCTGGAAGAATCTTGAGCCACATGCTCGATACATTCCAAGCCCGATGTTTCTCTATTATTGGAATGGCATGGAGAATAAGACACATTTATTCTTTGGACATGAGGGACTTCTTCATCTACTTCTTCTCTTTTTTTTCCTATTTTTAAAAGTCTTGGTGGATATAGATTTATTCTATGAATCTTCATAAATATTACTCTTCATGGTTGAATTTAGGAAAGAAACTCAAATCCTATTATGAATAGAATTACCAGAGAATATCCAACATACGTCAACCTCACTCTGATACCACTTGTAGGACCCCGGGACACCCTGAGAGGGGAGGGGTAAATTAGGGTGTCAAATATTTCTCTTTAAAGGTGTGGATATTATTCCCACGTTTTGAGGAACTACTTAAACCTGTATGATGGATATGATCCGTAATGAAACATTCACATGCAAAGAGATGACACAACAATTTTTACTTGGTTCACCACTAAGGGATATGTCCAAGGAGCATACGCCGACAAGTTTCCGGTCGTACCAAAATCTACTATACTTCACTATCTGTGGATTACAATGGTTCGGGCACAATAACTCTGTCCCAGGCTCACTACCTTTATAAAAGGTTCAGGGATAGCTCACTGCGTCCCTCGGGTCACTCCCGTTGACTCCCCCTAGCTCACTACCATTGGTGAAGTCCCGCTCAGTTTATAGACGTGAAGGTATCTTCATTATTGCTAGATTAATGCATCCTCTGTTGTGTGTAGATGCTCTGTTGAAGTGCAACTTTTACCCATAAACTGATCTCCCTTTTCACCGAAGGTATCGGGCAATTTTCCAGCTTTTGTGCACCTCCAAGATGACCAGAAGGCTTCTGCAATACCTGTATTGCAAGTCCAAGACCTACACGCAAGTTTCAAACACGACGCACAAGTCACTTGCACAACACAAATTTGGCACGCAGGTGACACAAACCCACTTGCGCGACACCGTCTTCTTAAACTCCAAACTTGCGCGACTCTTCACCTTTAACTCCCAAACCGCCTTGGTCACACAGCTAACAACCGGCCCGCAGCCTCTACTTGCGCGACCCAACTACCACTTGTGCGACTAAACCACTTTCGCGATGAGTGCTCAAAAAATCTCTTAGTCTTGGACTTGGTTACAAATGAGGAGGGGTGGTCCACTATTTATAGGCAAATTGGACCCCCTGCGCGGTGGCGCGCAAGTGTCCTCACGGCGCGCAAGTCCCGACGCGCAGCTCCAATCGCTCTAGCCTCTGTAGCACTACTCACTTGCACGAACACACCAATACTTGCGCGACCTACTTTCCTTTTTCATATTTTGAAGTTCTGATCATGAAGAACAACCTTCGTGCAAGCTTCCAATCCTCCTAGGCATCAGCGCGAAGGTCTCTTTATGGCACACAGGTCACTTGCACGACCAACCCAATACTTCCGTGACCCTTATACATTTTCCATATTTTGATGTTCTAATCTTGAAAAACATATGGCACGCAAGTTATCTCTCCTTAAAGTACACGCCGTGCAAGTCTCTTTTCCAAAACCACTTTTATCCATTTTTCAATTTTCAGGCCCATAAATTTGGCAAACACTGGAAAACGGCTCCACCTCATATCTTCTCTTTTTGTACCACCTCTAGATCATCCATTCCTTTGTCAACGTTCTTGAATCAAATATGGATCATTAACCACAACCCTTGAACTCCACATGTCACCATGGAATATACTTTGTCAACAAATTTGTATGTCGTTTGCTTTGTCAACAAGCACGATCACCTCAAAAACACTACTTTTTGGCGATTTGTATCCTTCATCAACTCTTCTTCTTTCATCAGAAACTCCACTATCATGATATATATTCTTTGAAGGAACAAATTTATCATCATCATCTTTTGAGACAATGTGATGTGCATGGCTATCTTAGAATTCCAATTCTTGCATGTCCATCTCAGAATTCTAATCCCTTGAACACTGTCTTCTTCTTCCACCATCATTATCTACATCATGAAAAGCATATGTTTCAATTATTTAAGACGTCTCTTGCATGGTTCTCATGCAATACTGAGGAATTTCATGGTCTTCATCAAAACCCATGGTTCTCATTCAATAATGAGGAAGTGCATGGTCTTCATCAAAACCCATGGTTCTCATGCAATAATGAGGAATTGAATGTTCTTCATCAAAACAACATTCTTCTTTAATAATCCTCAGATGGATTATACCTCATGTTATTCATTGTTGTAAACGATGTGTCACCTTTGACACATGTTCTTTGAACTTATGATCAATACAAAAATCATCTAAATTTCCATTCCTCCATTTCATTGGAGTACTTCTTGATCTCTTTCATTTTGATCTTCATTGACTACTAATCTCCTTCATTTTGATCTTCATTGAAAACTATTGAAAACAAATACAACCATATCCACAAAGTGGTCCCAAAATATATATCATAGATTTTATAGGTAAATCATGGACATTGAAGAAACATATTCATTGGAATGTATAATAGATATTCATATCAATTTCATGATTTTATTTAAGTGTTTAATTAAAGGGGTGGATAATAATGAAGAGAAGTAATATGACCATATAAAAAATTAAATCCACCATTTTAAAAGACAATGGTAGGAAAAATATTTGGAAGATCAAAATCAAGAAGAGATTTCATGACTCACAGGAAAATGTACTTGAGTCAAGAAAAAAATTATGACTTGATAATTTTTTTTTAATAAAAACCCTTAAAAGAGAACTATATTGTAAATTAACCTCAAACACTTTAAATAAATGGAATTTCATTATAACATAACAATTAAATATCATATATGAAGGTTCTGGGAACAATGAAGGAATCTTTGGTGGGTTTGAAATGAAAATTTGTTTTAATTTAGAGTTTCTCAAAACCCCGATAGAGGACCTTGCATGATAAATTTATAATTAATTAATTTAGATATAAGGAAATGATTACCATATCTCAGTATCCTTTCATCAATGATGTTTTAGATCTTACAAACCCCTTTAAAATCACCTTTGTCTTATTGTAAGGATTCAAGTGTAGAATCCCTCTAGCAGTGATCCATACATGCTCCTTTGATCTCCGAGCAATGCCAATTGATTTTTGAGTTCTAGCACTGTGAATAAATTGTATTTTGTCATTAATCTTTATTGCTACGAGATCCTTTGGTATTTAAAAAGTTATTCTCATTACTGAGAGAATGATATGAGTAATTTAAGAGAGGGAGAGAAGTCTGTTTTGTGTAACAATTCTCTATTCGCAATTTTTGATTAACCCTACACAATAGACATAACCATCTATTTATTAAGCTAGTATTTGAGATAAAATATTATTTAATTGTGTTTTGGACCTTAAATAATAAAATAATATTTATTAAACCGCCTGCGACATAATAATAACAATAGCATTAGTATTTTATGGTGCAAATTAATGTGCACTATAACAAATATTATTTTACTGGATTGTAAATTAATATTTATCACCAAAATCAGTCTCATTCCATTCAAAATCATAGGTATTTATTTATTACTTGAATAAATATTTTATTCATAAATATATATTTTTATCCACAAACTTGTGAACAAATATTGATTATTCAATAAAATAAATAAATAAATTTTATTCACAATCTAGTAAATAAATATTTATTTAATTAATGTGATCAATAAAACTTGAATAAAATTATTCCTTGGTCTTGAGAATAATATTTATTACATCAATTAAATAAAAATATATTTTAATTGATATCAATGGAAACACATAATGTGTGGTCGTTAAGGATTTTTTCTCATTGACATTAGGTGGGCTCACCTAAACTCTAAGATTACTATCTAACAATGGATCAAGACCACCAATAGAATGAACTTAATGTCTCAATATCAAAAATCAAATATTAACACTCACTATGTAATATGACCCCTTTGCCTCAATATCTTATCAAGCAGGTTTCACATCTCTGTCATCAACCTATGTGCTCGATACACCTTTCTTTTACTGTCTAAAATAAACACGTCATTACACTATGAACATGAAATTTAATTTGACGGTTCTAGTCCTATAAAAAGGATGATATATCAACTTCTATAAATATGGAAGGGATGAATCCTTCCTTGACTGATATATTAATGGAATTTTAATTGCAACACACACAACATACCCTACATCACCGAGAAAATATGACGTCATAGATTTCATTAATAAATCTAAGTGCATGAGTCCTAACATGAATTAATGATAATATTAAATTCTTAGGACCATTACATATGATTTGATACAGGAATATCTGATGAAACCAGAACATAAATAATTCCTACTATCGGGTATATTCTCATAATCTATAGTCTTAGAGATTAGCAAATGAGAACTTCATAAGAATAAGTCTTATTCTCTTTTGAATACTCGTACCTGACAGCCTACATACTATGTGCCATATCATAGTTTGTTATCCAACCATAAAACTATATTTAAGAATATCTTCATAGTACATCAATGTTCTCATCATAGCGGGGAATTCTTATGACCTTATTAATAAAATAGATACTCTAGGACATTATTGCATTAAATTCATGCAAAACAATGAATAATATGTAAAAATATGTTCTAATAATATTCAATTCTTTGGTTAAACATGTAATCAAAGTGAAATCTATTGGTCCTAGGACACCAACTTCAAAAAACTCCCACTTGGACTATAGCCAATCACCTATGACTTTCAGTCCACTAGACCTCACATGATAATTATGTTTCTTCTGATTCAAGGCATTATTCAAGGGGTTCACCATGTTTTCTTAACTGGAAATATTTCACACTAAAACATCACCTATTTGTGAAAAATATCCCAATATGTGATACTTATGAAGTATGATATGAACTTATCTCCTTGGAAAGGGCCACCACTGATGTATTATCACAATATATTGTGATAGGATCGATACTTCTAGGTACCACATAAAGTAGTTGGATGAAGTTTCATATGCATATATTTACCTACCTCATAAGTCACAATATACTTGGAATCTTTTGTATAATCTATGACCATAGCCTACTTTGAGTTTTCCCAGCTCATATCACCACTATTCAAAGTGAAGATATATCCCTTTTGTGATTTCATATCATCTTTATATGTTTGGAAACATAAATTTGTATATCCTATTATTACTAGTTACTAATATACTCTATAGACCATGAAAATATCCATATTACACCTCAGGTAATTGAGGATAGTCTTGACTACCATACAATAGAAGTCACCCGAGTCTGCTTGGTATCTACCTATCACAATTAATGTATAGGAGAAATCTAGCCTAGTACACACCATAACATACATGAAAGACCCAAACACCAAATTTTTTTGAATCCTTTCCAATATTTTTCTTTCCTCATGTGTCCAACAAAACATTTCCTTAGAAAGATGAATTCCATGTGACATTAGAAACAATCACCTCTTAGATCATTCTATACTGAAACTATTTAGAATTTTTTAATATATGTACTTTGAATTAGACCAAGAAGCCTCTTGAGTTTATCACAATGGATATTGATCCCAAAAATATATGCTACCTTTCCTAATTCCTTCATAGGAAAGAATTTATTCAACCACACCTTAACATATTATAGGATTGGTATTTCATTTCTAATAAGTAATATATCATCATGAAACACTACTAAAAAAATAAAAACACTCCCACTGAATTTCTTATAGACACAAGGCTCACATTTTTTCTTTATCAAATCAAATTCCATTATGGATTCATCAAATCAAATGATCCCTGGCCTAGATTATTACTTTAATCCATAAATGGATTTTTTTTCATTTGGCATATCATGTTGGCATTATTTGGACTCACAAGTCCTTCAGGTTGTGGCATATAGACATCTTCTAGAAGGTTTGAATTATGGAAGGATATTTTGACATACATTTTTCAAATCTCATAGTCATGGAAGTTTTCAATAATAAGTAGAATACTGATGGATGTCATCATTACAACTGGTGAAAAGGTTTCATCACAGTTAATGCATTAATGCTTTTTAAACCCTTTTACAACCATTCATACTTTATAGGAACTTACTTGGTCATCAATGTCCAGTTTCTCCTTGAATACTCATTTATAACCAACAAGATTTACATCCATTAAAGGATCAACAAAAATTTCTACTTGGTTTTGATATATGGAATCTATTTCAGAATTCATGTATTCTTTCCACTTGGAAACATCTTTTCCATTTTCTAATTTCTTCTGGGTTAGAGGATCATTATTATCAACTAATAATGGGTCACCATCATTGGTTACTAAAAAACCATAATATTTTAGTTCTCTAACATCTCTTGTACTTCTACACAGTACTTATGTCTCTAGAACTTCTTATTTTTCTATAAGGATTTGTGGGATTTGTTCTTGTTCCAACTCTTATGTACCATGAGACTTGACTTCATCAAATTATATCTCACTCCTACCACCAATTTTAGAGATTTGATCCCTCTCAAGGTATATGGAGTGCCATGCCACTATTACCTTTTTTTATAAGGGGTTGTATAGGTAATATCCCCTTATTTCCTTAGGGTAACCTATAAAGGTACAATTTGTATCTCAGGGTGCAAGTTTGTTACATAAAGAGGACTTAAAAAATGATTTTCAACCCCACACATGCAAGTATGACAATAAATATTTCTTTACATTCCATAAATGGTATGGTATACTATCATCCACTTTATTTGGAACTTGGTTTAGTATTTGTGCTGCTGTCAATAATGTGTATCCACAAAAGGATAAAAGAAGACTTGTATGGATCATCATTGATCTCACCATTTCTAAAATGGTGTGGTTAAAAATTTATATTACACCATTATATTTTGGTTTATAATGAGGGGTGATTTGGGATAAAATCACAAACTCCCATAAATAATCAATGAAGTCCTGATTAAGATATTCTCCATCATGGTCTGAGCAGAACTTCTTAATCTTCTTACCAAGTGGATTCTCAGATTCATTCTTTCATTCCTTGAATCTATCAAAGGAATCTGAATTATGAATCATCAAGTAGATATATCCATATCTAAAAAAATTAACTATAAAATTTATGAATTATGAGTACCCACTCCCACTTCAATAGGAAATGGACAACACACTTTGACATGAACTAATTCAAGAATCTCTTTGTACCTTTCACCTTTTCTACTAAATGGTGCTTTGGTCATTTTTATTTTTAAACATGCATGACATACACCAAGTGGAATTAGTTCAAAAGAATATAATTATCCATCATTTTTTAATTTATTCAAACATTTTTCATTTACATGACCTAGATGGTGTTTCCAAAGTTGGGTTTGGTATGCGTCATGTGATGTAGTTTCATTATTGATTTCCATTACATGGTTTGTGTAATCCAACAAATAACTACCATTATTTAAATATGCCTCACCATAAAAATTCTATCTTTATAAAATTAGTAAAAGTTATTTCTAAAACTGAATATAAATCAATCCATAACAAGTTTGGATATAGAAATAATGTTTTTAGTAACATAGGGAACAAAATAACAGTCCTTTAGAACCTAGATCTTTCTTACTAGAAACATAAGGTGGTAGTCCTTTATAGACAAAACAATACGTTTAGATCCATTATATTCTCACAAGTTTACCTACTCTCATTCAATTTTTATGAATCTACATGGTTCTTATATTTAAATACATATGTGAGAACCACAAGCTGTATCTAATACATAATTTGTAGAAACATATAAATTTTACTCAATAACAAACACACCTGAAGCTTCCAATTACTTATTTGAATGGGTAAAATTTTTCTTCCAGTGGCCCTTATTGCCTCATGCAAAACAAATATCATCCTACTCTATAGTTTGGCCTTTGAAATTCCTCTTCTTGGTAGGGAATTGTAAAGAAAAATTACACTTAGATATCTTCACTTTCCATTTCGATATATTCACCACAAGGATAGAAGGATGTTCCCACTTTGTCTACTCGTATACTTGGATAAGAAAAGTAATCATATCTGGGAGAGAATTCTTAATTTTTTATATATTAATATTTACAACAATGATAGAGAATCTATGAGGGAGTGATGCAATAATATGTTTAGTTCATAGTTTATTAGAGAGTTTAAACCATAAAACCTCTAGGTGCTCGATATAGACAATGAACTTGACTATATGACGCCCAACTAGAGAACCCCCTCTTCTAGATTTCTCTAAAAAAGATCCTTGGAGACAAAAAAAATATTTCTATCAAGATCTCTCATAATATAAACCATCGATATGCTCACGCATTCTATTGAAATCCATGTTTTTTTTGAGACTTCCACAAGTTCAATAAACATATATTATAACATCAATAATTAAAAATCAACCATGTCATTTATATGTTTTTCATAGAAAAGAAAATCATCATCACTTGTCTCCTAGGTAGGTAGATTAGATATTGAGGAATCCAACATGTAAGATTTCCGTTCATGGTGCAGCAAAACCTGACGGCATTTGAACCAATCTTTGAAGTCACTGCCGGTAAGGATATGGTAATTCTCAAATATTGATTGTAGGGATATTGTGGATTACAAAATTTTAATTTTCTACAATTATTAAGAGAATATTATTTGTACTTTTCTTGATTAAAAATTATGTGAGAAATAATAAATTAATCGATTTTATTAAATATTTTAATATTTTAGCAAGTCCTAATATCCCTCACAATTTTACTTAGAATGTCTATTCTTTTATAAATAATAGTGGAAAGGATACATATTCCACTTCATATAACCCCAATGAGGGTTGGTCAAGATACTTGAAGGTATTTTGGTAGACACGACTTTGCCAACTGTGGGATCGTAGCTTCTTGATATCTTGAGTAGTCTCCCCCATCCTGAAATCCTGACATGGATTTCCTTGACATTTTCCTTCAAGTTACATAAATTCTAGGAAGGACAACATCTCTTGATGTAATATGGTTAATTAATCCCATAATCATCATAAGAACTCAATGTTAAAAGTAAGTGTCCCAATGATGGCTAGTCAAACACTTAGTTCCAAGGCTTTAATTTCTAATCAAGTAACGTAAGGCCATTTCTAAATCAATAAATATTTGAGGTATTTTAATTTTTTATGCATAAATTTTATCTTTTTTTATCCTTTACATATATTGTTAAATTTTATGTGGATTTTAGTTAATTAATTAACCATGTTGGATAAAACATTTATGCACAATCAATTTTTTTAAATATTGTCTTTTTATATTAATTCTGTCATTTATGTTATCATAGTATTGCATCAATAAAATAAATAAGGAATAAGATAGAAATAAATAAATAAATAAATAAATAAATAAATATATGGCCCATTCAAGAGATTATTTAACGGTTGATTTATTGAGAAGACAATAAATTAACCTATTACCTAGGGTAATAACTCCATTTGCTGGTCTTGTCATGAGTTGCAACATTCCACCCATATGCCTTTGTATCAATAGGGTTGAGATCATTATGGATCTATCTTGAATATTTCCATTCACCATGATATTTTCCATTAATTATATACAACTATAACTCACTTGTAGGTGAGGGGAACCAATTGATTGGTTGATGGGGAGTACATAAATAACTTTGAACATGCTTGTCATATATAATATTGGAGGGAGGGATAAAACGAAGACCATAAAATTTAATTTAATATTAAATAATTGAAAAACCATGCAATAAATTAAATTAAAACATCAAATACATACCCATGTCTTGGTAAATCTAATGAATGGCCATACATGTAGTGAACATGAAAAAGTAAAACCGGTTAAAATCTATTTCTCATCCATTATTTATTATTTAGATAAATGTGCTTCCAATAAATAATCAATCAATAAATTATTTAATTTACTTCCATCTTAATGACTGTATAAATTCATTTGAAGATACACATCATTAATGAAGTTTATGAAAAATAAATGGAAGAACCAATCGCCAGAGATTTATTATAATAAATTAATTGTGAATTTAAAATTATTTAAATCCATTATTAAATTTTCAAAAACATAAAGTGATAATCAAAGAAATATGGTTTTAATGTTGAAAATTTCAATTTAATATAATTAAATTCAGTCCTTTATATGAAGACTACATGACATGTATTATCAAGATAAACACCATGTATCTCATTTTCTATGTACCTGTGTTACATGATAGGGTCTTCGACGTGTATCCCAGTTAGACTACATGGTGTGTACATATGAGCTACACATAATGTATCACAGGGGTCATGTGCCTGTATAACCCGTTGAAGGACTTGTTGTGTATTTTAGATGCGGGAAATAATAAACCACACATAATGTAGAAGCCCTATACACGCCATGTATGTCATTATCACTCTAGGATATCAGTCTCACATGATTTGACTGTGTTTATGACCACATGAGATGCACATATTTTTTAACTAAACCATTTATACTACACAACATGTACTCTAACTATACCCTAAATAATCTGACTTTCCATGTGCTTGGTTGGACTGGTAAACAAGCAGTGTTCAATAAATGCACCACATTCATTTTCTTCTTGGAACATCATGTATCCTATGGCATAACTAGGTGTAGTGAAATTGGGTACATGGTGTGTACTTCCAGCAACATGTTGTGTATCCCCATTCAATCTAGCTAAAATCCTTAACACTACCCAATTAAATATTTAGTTGTTCTTCATATATTCTCAGTCCTTCAAGAAAATGAAACACTGAATGATAATGATTAATATATCATAACATATTATTTCAAATCATATTAATGAATGACTACTATAAAATGAAATATTCAACAATTATTTTTCAAATATATCAACAATGAAATAAATATTATAAATTTTAAATGTGACCAGTCTAATAAAACATGAAGGTTCCAATCATAGAAAAAGCACCTTTAGTGGGTGTGACATAAAAATTAATTTTAATTTAGAGATTATAAAAGCTCCAATAGAGGATATTTCACATAAAATATATAATTAATTTATTTATATCTGAAGAAATGATTACCTTATCTCAGGATCCTTTCTTTATTGATGTTGTTGATCTTCTACAACCCTTTTGGATTACCTTCACCATGCAGTAAGGATTCAAGTGTAGAATCCCTCTAGTGGTAATCCACATGTACTACTGTAACCTTTGAGAAACACCAATTGATTTATGAGTGCTTGTACGACAAATAAATTATCCTGATCACTTCAAGACCCTTCTAGATTAAAGGAGTTCTTCTTATTCCCGAGAGGAAAGGAGGAGGAATTCAAGAGAGATAGAGAGAGATGTCTGTTGTGTGCAATGATTCTCTATTCCCAATTTCTGATCAACCATAGAAAATATACATAACCATCTATTTATAAATCTGGGGTTTAGATTGAAATATTATTTAATCATATACCAACTCTTAAATAATATAATAATCTTTATTAAACCCCTTGACACATTATAATAACAACATTATTATTTTATGGCATGATCAAACTTGTAAAATAAAAATATTATTTTACTAGATTCTAAATTACATTTTATGAAAGGTTTTCTTATTGGTCTATTAAAACTCCTCAGGATTTATTGAATACCATAATAATTTTTTTAAATAAATATTTTTACCCATAAAGAAACAAATAATTATTTATTAAATATTCAATAAAATCAATAAATACATTTTATCTAAAATACAATGGTTAATATCTATTTAATTTATGTGATAAATAAAAAATGAATTATATTATTCTTTACACATAAGAATAAAATTTATTACATTAATTAAATTCAAATAGAACTCAACCAAGATCAATAGAAAAAATTAGTGTGTGACCCTCTAGAATTCTTTCTCATTGACATTGGGTGAGATTGAATAAAGTTCAATATCACTTTCTAGAAATAGATCAATTCACTAAAGATAAAGGACAAAATGTCACAATTTTTAAAACCACATACGAACACTCACCATATAATATAACCCCTTTGCCTCATTATCTCATCAAACAGGTTGCAAATCCATGTTAACAACCTATGTTCTTGATAAATATTTCTTTGAATATATGAAATAAAAATAGTGTTAAACCAGGGAAATGGAATTCAATGTGATGGTGTTATTCCAATAAAATGATAAAGATAACAAATTCCATAAATATGGAAGGGAAAATTCATTCCTCAACTTATCCATTAACGACATTTCAATCATGAAGCACCCAATGTACCCTACCTCAATGTGAACATATGACTTCATAGTTTTCCTCAAAAACTATAAGTGTGCGAGTCATTAAATGCATTAATGATAATATTAAAGTCTATGGACTATTACTCATGTCCACAAATAGGAATATCCGAGGACACCATAATATGTGGAATTCTTATTGGGAGGTCTATTCTCGTAATATCCCCTCTTAGAGATTACCATGTGTGAACTTCATGAGAAGAAGTCTCATTCTCTTATGAGAAATCACACATAAAATTATACATACTATTTTTCCTATCATAGTAATTTATACAATTATAGAACTATATTTAATAATATCATCATAGAGCTTTAATTTCACGTCATAGAGGGGAACTACCATGACCTTATCAATGCAATAAATACCCTAAGATATTATTGAATTAAAATAATAAAACCCAATAAAAAATATGTAATAAGATGTTTTATTAATATTCAATTCATAGAATATACATGTAATCAAAGTAAGATTATTTTTTCCTAGGACACGAACTCCAACATTATACACAATATAAAAGTAAATTGGTGCATAAAGTAAAATGCATCTCAAAAAGGAGAGTTTTAGATAAAAATACACTACCTTTATGCCCAAAATAATTCTTGTCTTTTATATAGCTTAAAATACAGTTAAATTAAGTCTATTAAAAACCTTAATAAGAAACTTATTATTCTTTAATTAGTTTCATATGGAATATTTTTTTTTCATAAGTTGTTCATTTATTAAATAGTTTCCTCTATTTTTGATTACCTGAGGTGGTTTGGATGATTGTTATGTGATTCTATTAACATGTTTACCATCGTTAATTTTATCCTAAATATAAATAAAAAAACTATAGAATATAAATACAATTATAGATATCATTTTTATATATCAATTTTGTTTAAAAGTCTTCTATGTTAGATGATAATGGAAAATGAAATGTGTCGTTGATGTGGGAGGCGATAGTCTGTACATATGCACGATTAAAAAACTCATTTCCCAATGTATATAGAGAGTTAAAGTATATTAAAATTTATTATTTAATTTTTTTAATAATTTTATAAACATCATATTAATTCATTAACTAAACTTTTAATTCCATCCATGTTAGGTGGTTAAGAGAAATAAGATATGTCATTAATGGAGGCGGTAATCTGCACATACGTATGATTAATGATATCATTAGATAATAAATGGATGAAATGACGGTAAATGAAAAAGGTGATCATATAATAATTCTATAATTGACATAAAAAACATAATTATTCATCACACCCATCCTTGATATTAACCATAATATTTTTTTATGAAAAATGAATCGCATCATGTCGTAAAGGCGGTACTCCACACGTACATATGATCGATGAATTTGTTTTTCTTAAAGGGTACTTTATAATTAATGAATAATTTATGTTAAACTAACATATTGAGATATTATATGAAATTAATACTTTAAATTCTCTGAAATTCAGACATCAAATTCTTTGAAATTCAGACACCAAATTCATTAGAATTCATACTCCGAATTCCTCAGAATTCAAGCTCTAAATTCCTCATAATTCTAACTCTGAATTCCTCAGAATTCATACTTATATTAAAAATTTTATAAAATATTATGAAGAGTAAAATTAAAATAAAGACTAAGGGGAGAGTAGTACTCACATCAAGAACATTGATTTTCCTCAGAATTAGCCTTGGAAATAAATGGATTAAACTTACTAAAGAAGGAAAAAAGATCATATTCATGGGATAAAGTTTTTGGATTAAAAAATTGGAATATTTTAACTAAGTAATTTGAAGTAATGGGTGTTTAAATAAGGGATGTAAATGGTCCCATTTATATATAAAGGAAAGTGTTTTTTTAATTACCTTAACTTATTAAATTATTTCTTTAGACTATTTCAAGGATGAAGACTACCGTATTTTGAAAATATAGACTATGGGTCATTGTAAGGTTGAAAATCCTCAAATACACTAATTTTCAAGAAAACCATGATTGATTTAGAGGCTTTTCCTTTTACATTTAACTTTACTGAAGTATACTTTTACATTGGTAAATTTTATTTACACCCATGTTAATTAATTAAAATATTCTCCATTAATTTTGATATTAACACAGAATTTGAGTATTATAATCCAAGATTTAATACTAATTTTATCAAATAAAAATGCATATTATTAAAAAAAATTAATTTTAAAATAAACACGCTTAATGCTTAAAAAGAGTTTTTAAGATAATCATGTTTTTGACCATAAAATTTATGTTTGAGTTAAATTTATTAATGTCAATAATTTTTAGGACCTAAATTGATTTATTATAAATATTAATAAGGTTATTTGAAATTAAAATCAATCTATATTTGATTAAATATTATTTAATTAAAAGAAAAGACATAAATATTTTTCTTTATTAAGGTAACCTTTTACTTTAGTTCTAAAAATATTTTACATGGGTTTTCTAAGTACAAATAATTTTTTAAAATTAATAATGTTAATTATGAATTTAATATTTGATAATTTAAATGGTTTTATGACCTTCTAGTTAATTATTATATATTGATAAAGTCATGAAAATTATATTTTTTTGTAAAAACAAAATTTTCGACTAAAAATTGATATTTTTAGAAAATGATTAAAAATTAATAATAAGTAAGTTTTGATATTATGAAGTCCAAAATAAATTTAATATTAACTAGTTCTATTTATAAAATTAATATATTCAAATTCCCATACAAAATACAAAATCTAATGATAAACATCTTTTATTTAGAAAACCTTCTTAAATTTTAAGCATTTCCAATATTATTTCAGATAAATTTTATAATTTTAAGAATTTTAACATTTTATATCATATGTAGTTATATTAAATGTTCTCATAACTATCTTTTAAAGATGATTATTTTAATATACTAATATATCACAATATTCTTTTTTTTGGGTATAAAGAAAGATATAAAACTTAGTATTATTTTAAAGTAAATATATATACTGATATCTTGGGATGTTACACCCTCCCTAAATGAATTACATCCTCAAAATTTAAAAAAACTCCAATTAAGTATTTTAAAAAGATAGTCATGACTTAAGATAAAATTTCAAGTGAAATTCCAACATTAATATCTTAATTAAAACGAGAAGAAAAATATTTTTCCTCACTGAAGTAAGCTGAATTCGTCATTTTCCATTTGTAGTTAGATGATTTATTCCATCCTTTTCCATAGATAAAAAATTTTACAGTTACTTTGAAACAATACCCAATGTGTTTATTACCACATTTTTGACATGAAAAAATTGCATATTTTTTCCTTCATCATCATCATCACCTGAATTTTCATGGGATTGCATTCTTCTCTTCTTTGGTGTGATTGGAATTTTGACTATGTTCACCTTTTTAATCACAATTAATGGTAGTTGATTTGGATTAATAAAAAAATTTGTAACCTAGGTTCTTATCCTAATTGATGATAGGTTGGGAGAATCACCACATTTTATATTGTATCCATTGTTTTCTTGGTTCCTTTTTTAACCATAAATTACATTAAAACAAATTTTAGGGATGATAATATATACATTAGTAAATTTATAATGGAAAAAAATATAATCTTATAATAAATAATTCATAAATAATGTGCATACACTAACTTATTAATCTTTCTCTTCAATATAGGTTATCTATGGTCCTTTTACTATTGGGTTCTCTAATCTAGTTAACTTCCATAAAATAATATGTTCAAATCTATCATAATGGATTGAAAAGAGAAGGTGAATTATACATTTGTAGGAGTGTCCAAATAATTGCACAGTTAGGGATTATTCACCAAGCACTAGAATAATGACCAAAATATCCCCGACCAAGTCAATTTGTGGTTATTACCCCTAGATGAATCTGTTCCAAAATTGCATCCACATGATAGTATCCAAAAGAGGATTTAATTGATAGGAAAACCACACAATCTCTAATTTACAAAAATCTCAGAATGTTCTCCTATATTTGGACAAATGATTAGTATTTTTACTAAAGTTTTAATATCATAATCCCTAAATAATTTAATACATTCAAAACTTTGAACCTAAAAAATTATCTATATTATTAAAACTAAGATCATCCTTTACTCATTAACCCTTGATTTTATTCCTTGTTCTTAAATCACCCTCAACCAATAATGTACTTACCTCTAACTATAACTAAACATTTAAATGATACCAATTGTAATGCCTCTGAGCCTTTGATCTTAGATCCCATGCCGAAAACACATAACTTACAATACTGGATGTGATACAACTCTATGAATACAATCTATTTCTCACATTTACAATACAAGGACCTTTAATTTTAGAGTTTTTGATAATTAAGACAAAGCATACACTTCTAAATATCAAGTCTTATCAACCAATGAACGTATCCCCCCTATATAAGAAGATAATAAATCCATAAAAATTATCTAACATTTCCCATAAATTCTACAAACAGGACAATCTTCTAGGAATAATATATTTATTAATTTCTTTCATAACACAGAAAATTGGAAACATAAGAAAGTTGTGATCTCAAACACTTAGTAAGGGTAAAAATAATAATAAATCATATCATGTGATAAGTGAGGAATAACATGATATCATAATGAAAATTATCATAAGATTGATATAATGTAATAAAGAGATAATAACACAAAGATATGTATTAAGAAATGATTATAACATAAGAGTATTGCATCATAGGAATACAACGACAAAATAAATGTCGAGGTCTTCAAGGAACAGTGGGAAATGATCTTCCCTTAAGAAGATAACCGAACACAATCAATCCAACAACTAAGGATGCATGCACTTTCATCCCAACCAAATAATCCACTTACAACCAAGTTGTTCCACAATACAACCCAAAACCAATACAACCGGACCTGTCCACACCACATCAGAGTACAAAGTGGAAACTAAACAACCAAACACCACAAGCCATGACACCACCACAGCTCCACAACAAGATCTAAGCTCGAAGCTCCACCAAGAGATCACAATGCTGCACTAAAGGAGGGAGATGACTTACCTTTTCCCACATCATGATACATGACATCTGAAAAGACACCAAAGTGCCCAAGTAGGTGGTGAGTACTAAAACTAAATAGGTTTTCCCCAAATGGCTTCCCTATGCATGCCACTAGGATAAAACCATTAGCACATTTATAGAAAAAAATTGATATAAAATAATCCAAAGTATAACCATTTCCAATGGCCAAACATGCCCTTACCAAGCCATCACACCCAAACCAAGAAACCAAGGGAAAGACAACCAAACATTCCAGAATCCATTTAATCATTCACACACTAGCACAAAAATTTACAACTAGAAAAGAAATGCACAAAAAAAAACCAAAACAACCAAACGGTGGAGATTCTGTCCAACCCGTTCACCCATTTACACCTAGTGGTACTTCCCGACCACCACCAAATAGTGGAGCTTCAGTCCAACCTGTTCACCCATTCACAACTAGTGGCTTTTCCCGTCCACTTATCCTTTGATGGTGGCCCTTACGTCCACTATCCATCCCCCTTTTATAGTGGTACTTATCACCACTTCCGCAAAACATTCCCATCAAGACATAAACAAGCATATGACCCAGCAAGGTCACAACAACATGCAATCAACCAATTCCATCGCATACCAATCCACTTCAATAAATCATCCATTTATTGAAAACCATTGTCCATGCCAAACCAGATTTCAATAAAAAACAACATATTTATTGAAAACCATTTTCCATCAACCATTTTTCCAAATCAATCTCAACAACCCATTTTAAAATCTCTATTTTAAAATCCAGAATAATAGCATTTCACCATAAAACCCCCTTTTTCCACAAAAATCCCCAAAACATCACCAAAGGGATTTCCAAATTTTTTTCACAACAATCAAAATTAATTTAAAGCACAAAAAATTAATGGTAATCAAACACCACTAGTTCTAACCAAGTGTAGTCAAGAGAGAAGTCACATATCTTTAGGGTTCTCGAGAAATCGACCCACGAGAAACCACACCTCCAATCCAGCGAACGCACCACCTAAACCTCTCTAGATCCCCTTACCTAAAAATCACAAGCCTTAAAATCATCATCTAAGGCAACCACAACCCTAGATCTACACAAAAAAGTGTAGATCTAGAAAACCAAGAAAGAGGAAGATATAGATCTAGGGGAATCCACAAGAAAACCAAGAGGAGAGACTTACCCGGGAGAAACCACATTCATACTGCCAAGAAACCTCTTCAAAATTCTTCCAAAACGAGTGGGAGATCACCATCAACCCCTGAGAACCCGAAATCTTGAGTGAGGCTCAAGTGAGAGGATGTTTGGAAAGGGATAAGGAAAGCCTGAGTGATCCCCAGTTTTAACACCCTATTCTTAAGTGGCCTCACGGTTATCCCGCATAGTTTGGAAAAATGTGCGCTAACTGTGCTCACGCTACTGCCTCAAGGGCAAGGGTCTGCATGGTTGCCTCGCACAGTTTGGAAAACCATGCATAGAACATGCGAAGCCTACTGTCTCCCCCTACACGATTTCCTAGAGAACCCGCCTAGTTTCCCTTAGTTGTGATCAAACCGTGCACCCATAGAAAAGCCTCCAAACTCATCCAAAACCATTCCAAAATCTCCCAACCTCTTCCCAACTCATCCCATGAACTTTAAACACATAAAAAGGCATAAAAAAGGCTACATACCTCAAACTGGGGGTGCTACATTCTCCCCACCATTGGAATTTCCGACCTCAGAATGTAGTGAACCCGCCCTTTTCCGAAAGGGCTCGGGCCACTAGTCAACCATCTCTTTTTCCCGCTCCCAAGTCTCCTCATGAATCTGGCCATGCTACCACAAGACATGAACTAAACGAATGATTCTACCATGAAGGACTTTCTCTTGGCTATCCACAACCCGAAATGGAACGTGAACTAATGAAGCATCTAGTTCTACTTCAACATGATCCCATCGAATCACATGGTCACGATCTGGCTGGAACTTTTTCAACTGTGACAAATGAAACACATTGTGCACCGCACTGAACCTAGGTGGAAAATAAAAACAATAATCCACCTCACCAACCCGCTCAAGAATCTAAAAAGGTCCAATATACCTCAGAGATAACTTTCCCTTCTTCCCAAATCGATGATGTCCCAACCGAGGAGAGTTCCTCAAGAAAACATGATCACTCACCTCGAACGACAATGGTCATCGACGATGATCCGTATATGATTTCTGATGACTCTGATCCGTCTCCATTCTCTTTCTTATCAACTTGATCTTCTCCGTAGTCTCCTAGACAAGTCTTGGTCCATCCATCGAGGACTCACCTGTTCCTACCCAACATAGTGGAGAATGACACGACTACCCATACAATGCTTCAAAAAGAACCATATGTATGGATTCCTAATAACTCTTATTGTATGAGAACTCAATCAACACCAAGTTCTCCTCCCACAAGCCACTAAAATCCATAACAAAAGACTGAAACATATCCTATAAAGTTTGTATCATCCTCTCAGATTGACCATCCGTCTTAGGGTGATACACCGTGCTCATAGTCAACTGTGTCCCAAGGGCTTGCTGTAAGGATTTCTAGAAAATAGATGCAAGCCTCATATCTCTATCAAATACGATCGAAAATGGAACACCATGCCACTTTACCACCTCACAGATATAGATTTTGGACAGATCCTCCACCATATGAGATTCACAAATCAGGATGAAATAGACCGACTTTGTTAGCCGATCCACTATCACCCAAATGGAATCGTGATTTCTGATCATTCTTGGGAGACCTGTGAGAAAATCCATCACTATTTGCTCCCACTTCCAAACAGGGATTGGTAAAGACTACAACATTCCTGCTGGCCTCTAATGCTCTGTCTTGACTTGCTTAGAAGTCAAGCATCTTGAAACAAAGTCAGCCACTCTTCTTTTTCATACCAGCCCACCAGAACTGCGCTTTCAATGATTTATACATTTTTGAATTCTAGGATGAACAACCCACCTGGAATGATGATATTCCCTAAGAAGATCCTCTTGACAATCAACTGGTACAACCATCCGATTCCTAAAAAACAAAACCAAATCCTCATTCAGTTGCCAACCCTCAATGTTCTCCCCACAATCGAGTCTCGAACTCATGGTAACACACTCAAAATTAGATATTTGTGCCTCTTTAACTAGGCCAACCAAGCCAGGAATCAACAAAACTGGAAATAAGACCCCTCTATTGCCCTGATATTCACATTCCAACTGTATGTCAGCTATAACCAACATCAACTTCCAATGGTCTGATGTTTATTTTACCACATGAGCATACGATTTTCTACTTAATGCATCTGCCACTGAATTTACCTTACCCTCTATGTACATCAAGTCAAAATCAAACATCTAGAGATATTCCTTACATCTCATATGCCTCAAATTCAAATCCGTTTGTGATAAAATGTGTTTCAATCTCTTTTGATCTCTATATACCGTGAATTTCTCACCGAAGAGATAATGACGCTACAGTTTCAAAGCATGGACCACTGCTTCCAATTCCAAATCATGAGTTGGGTAGTTATTCTCATGAACCCTCAACTGCTGTGAGCCATACACAACCACATGATTCCCTTGCATGAGAACGCACCCCAACCCTGATCCCAATGCATCACAATACACCACATACCCATTTCCTGGTTCTAGAAAAACCAAGATTGGTGCTGATGTAAGGGGACCCTTTAGCTGTTCGAAGCACTGCTGACACTGTTTATTCCACTGGAATGGAACATTCTTTCTTTTCAAAGCTATCATAGAGGAAGACAAATGTGAAAAATCACAAAAAAATGCCGATAATACCTATCTAGACCAAGGAAACTCCGTACCTCAAACACAGTCTTTGGTGCTTTCCACGAGATAATAACCTATACCTTTTCCAGATCCACTGAAACACCTCTTTCAGAAATCACATGGCCACGAAAACGAAATTCCGGTATCCAAAATTCAGACTTTGACAGTTTGGCATACAACTGCTGATCCCTCAAGATCCCCATCACTATCTCCAAGTGCTGCTGATGCTCCACCCTTGTCTTTGAATACACCAAAATATCGTCTATAAACACAACCACAAATAAATCCAGATATCTCTGAAATATCCGATTCATCAATTCCATGAACACCTATGGAGCTTTCGTTAGACCAAAGGGCATAACCACACATTCATAATGGCAATATCTACTTCTGAAAGATGTTTTAGGAATATCGTCCTTCCTCACCCACAATTGACGATATCCTGATCTCACGTCGATCTTGGAAAACCACTGGGATCCCCTAAACTGGTCGAAAAAATCATCAATTCGTGGAAGTGGATATCTGTTCTTTATCGTAACCTGGTTAAGTCTATGATAATCAATATAGATCCACAAACTTCCATCTTCCTTTTTCACAAACAACACCGGCGCTGCCCATGGAGACGTGCTAGGCCGGATAAACCCTTTGTTTTCTAACTCTTCCAACTGGACTTTCAATTCCCGCAATTCTGTAGGTGCCATCCGGTAAGATGGAAGTGAGATAGGACTGGTCCCCAGAAGGAGATCAATCATAAAATTCACTTCTCTTACGGGAGGTAACCCAGAGAATTTTTCCGAAAAAAAATCCATGAACTAATCCACCACTTCCTGAAAGACACTTTGTTCAAACCCCTCTACCAATTTAAACAACAAAACCACTAACTTATACGATAACATGCCGACTGCTGGTGCCAAAAAACCCATTGCACCCTGCCTTTCATGCCTCTATCCTCTAAAGAGATGTCTAATGCCATCGTGTGTCATAAAATCCACTTTCTGCACATTACAGTCAATGTGGGCCATAAACTCCACCAGCCAATCCATTCCCAGGATTACATCATACCCATCCATCTCAAGCACTGAGAAATTCATGGTTATCTCAACCCTCCCACAACAATACTAAATTCTCTACAAAAGAAGGCTTGACACTCTCTTCGAACCATAGGAGTTTGATGTTTTAAATCCAAGGGCATAATTTCTACCCTTAAACCCAGCAACTCAACCATATGTGCATCAATAAAAGAGTGTGAAGCACCCATATCAAACAACACTTGCATCAAGGTAGAATTTAAAAGAACAGCACCTCGCACCATGGATGGTCATGACTGATCATCCACCATAACTTGCTCAGTTCCGAACAACACCTTTATATCCACACTCTTCTCTTTATTGCTTTGTTGAGGCATCGTGGTATTCCGAGAATCACAATGACCCACTTTAATCTGCTGACGAGGGGTGTGCTGCTGTCCCCATCCCATCGAAGAATATGATGTATGCGATCCCTAAGAATTATCGTGCGGACCCGAACTCAGATCATTCCAATAATAATGCTACAGATTCCCCAATCTGCTTACAATTATGACATGCTCGTGGTCGTGTCGTACAATCTTGCTTGATGTGGCTCGTCGAACCACACTGAAAACATCCTGGTTTGCTCTGGGGCTTCAGAAGAAGATTCACCGATCTTTCCATCGTATTATATTATATACTCACGCCCTAGGAATAAGTGTCCCTCCTTCTCTTGAAACCAGCGTTAGAATTCCCACTATTCCCCATGGGTACCATCATGCTTCCTCCGCCTAGAGCACCCAACAGATCCCGCTCAGCCACCGAGGATCTATTCACCATCTCTGTGTAATAATCTATACCCAGTACTTCTATCTTTGAATGGATTTATTACTCCCCGCATCAAAGATCCTTTCCTTGAACGATGTGCTACCCGCCACCTCAGGTGAAAACCTCACTAAGTTCATAAACTTTGCTGCATACTCCATCACAGACATAACCTCTTTCTTTAAACTAAAGAAATCAATTGTATGATGAATTATGAACATATTTGGGTATAATTTTTTATTAAACAATTCCTCATATCCTTCCCACATCACACTCTAGTCCGTCCCTTCTTGGACTACCAACTCCCACCACTAAAGGGAAAAATCAGCCAACATATACGTGGCCAACTTCACATTTAACTCTACCGGTGTTCCCAAGAACTCAAAAGTCTTGTTCATTCTATTCAACCATGATTCTTCCCCCTTCAGTTCTGAATCACCTCTGAAGATGGGTGAATTCTTCTTTTGAAACTGAACCGCATGATCCACATGCCTTGGTTCATTCATTTTATTTTCACTTTCCACAGCTTGGAAATCTTGCACTTTGCTTTGCACTAGCTGCTGGTTCACTTAAGGCTCAGGTGCAACCATGTTCTCATCGGCCACTTCCAGTTGGTCTCTACGATGCCTACCCATTTCCATTTCTATAAACAGAAAACAAACAACCATGAGTATCACTTTCGTAGACATCATGAAATTCCATTTCAAATCATATTACACAATAGTTTCACAATGAGGCTTTCCACCTTTCCACATTTTCCATGTTTCACCATTTTGAAAACCAAATCATTTTTAAAATTCCAAATTTATTCACATTACAATTTCAGACATTTGAAAAACCATTTCTCAATTCATCCCATAAATTATTATGCCTAATGAAATATGCATCCTAGTGGGAAGTCATTTCTACCATCCATGCCATGCTCATCTCATTGGCTACACCCACGATAATGAGATATCCAATGCCTATAAGTGTCTCCAAAATACTTATGTTCCCAACTCCCTAGTAACTTGAAGTTCCTCACAAAAGGGTTAGCTACATCCTTTTATGCTATACATTCCATGTTCCGACATTCCTACACCTCGCTACCATCCCGACTCAAGGAATATACCACAACGAATGTCAACACCAAAACCAAGGCGCCAAAGCAACTGAACAACTGCTTTCACTTGAAATCTAAGGACCAAACAAACTGATAGCACTTGTAACACCCCGCCCCTACCAAATTGTCTTGAGTAGGCGGTGAGGGATACTTGGACTTAAGCAATGTTCCCAAGACACCAAACGATGGAAATAAATGCTGAGGGCTTCAAGGAACAGAGAGGAACGATTTTCCATTAAGAAGATAACCCAGGACAATCAATCCAACAACTGAAGATGCATGCACTTTCATCCCATCCAAACCATCCACTAACAACCAAGTTGTTCCACAATAAAACTCAAAACCAATACAACCAGACCTATCCACAGCACATCATAGTACAAAGCAGAAACTAAACAACCAAACACCACAAGACATGACACCACCGCAGCTCCACATCAATCTCCAAGCTCCAAGGTCCACCAAGAGATCACAATGCTCTACTATAGGAGGGAGATTCCTTAACTTTTCCCATGTCACAGTACACGACATCTTCAAATACACCAATGTTCCAAATCAGAAGGTGAGTACTAAAACTCAATAGGTTTTCCCCAAATGAATTCCCTACACATGCCACTAGAATAAAACTGTTATCACATTTATATAAATTTTTTTTTATAAAATAATCACAAGTACAACCATTTACATAGGCCAAACATGCCCTTACCAAGCCATCACACCCAAACCAAGCAACAAAGGGAAATCCAACCAAACATTCCACAAGCCATTTCATCATTCACACACTTGTACAACAATTTCCAACATGCAAAGCAATGCACAAAAAACAACCAAAACAACCAAATGGTGGAGCTTCCGTCCAACCCGTTCACCAATTCACACCTAGTGGTACTTCTCAACTACCACCAAATGGTGGAGCTTCCGTCCAACCTATTCACCCGTTCACAACTAGTGGCTCTTCCTATCGACTTATCCTTTGATGGTGGCCCTTTCGTCCACTATCCATCCCCTTTTTATAGTGGTACTTCTCTCTGTTTCCACACAACATTACCATAAATCCATAAACAAGTATATGACCCATCAAGGTCACAACAACATGCAATCAACCAATTCCATCACATACCAATCCACTTCAATAAATCATCCATTTATTAAAAACCATTTTACATTCCAAACCACATTTCAATAAAAAACAACATATTTATTGAAAAATATTTTCCATCAACCATTTTCCCAAATCAATTTCAACAACCCATTTTAAAATCTCTATTTTAAAATCCACAATAATTGCATTTCACCATAAAACCCCCATTTTCCCCAAAAATCCCCAAAATATAACCAAAGGTATTTCCAACCAATTTGGCACAACAATCACAATTAATTTCACGCACAAAAAATTAATTGTAACCAAACACCACTGGTTCTAACCATTTGGAGTCGAGAGAGAAGCCACCAACCATTAGGGTTCCCAAGAAATTGACCCACGAGCAACCGCACCTCCAATCCAGCAAACGCACCACAAAAACCTCTCTAAACCCCCTTCCCTAACAATCACAAGTCTTAAAATCAACATCCAAGGAAACCAAAACCCTAGATCTACACACAACAAGTGTAGATCTAGAAAACCAAAAAAGGGGGTGATATGGATCTAGAGGAAACCACAAGCAAACCAAGAGAAGAGACTTACCCGAAAGAAACCACCTCCAAACCACCAAGAAAACTCTTCAAAAGGCTTCCAAAACGAGTGGGAGATCACCCTCAACCCCTGAGAACCCAAAATCTTGAGTGAGGATCTAGTGAGAGGAAGTTTAGAGAGGAATTAGGCAAGCCCGAGCGAGCTCGGGTTTTAAAATCCTATTTTATGTGGCCGCATGGTTTGGAAGGCCATGCGCTAACCGTGTGCATGGTACTGCCTCGAGAGCAAGGGTCCGCACAGTTTCCTCACACGGTTTGGAAAACCATGTACATGCCATACGAAGCATACTATCTCCCCCTGAACAGTTTCCTGGAGCACCCTCACGGTTTCCCTTAGTCGTGATCAAACTGTGCACCCATAGAAAAGTTTCCAAACTCATCCAAAACCATTCCAAAATCTTCAAAACTCTTCCCAACTCACCCCATGCACTTTAAACACATAAAAAGGAATAAAAAAAGGGTACATACCTCAAACCGGGGGTGATACAGTTAAAGTATATTTAAATTTATTATTTAATTTTTTTAATAATTTTTATAAACATCATATTAGTTCATTAACTAAACTTTTAATTCCATCCATGTTAGGTGGTTAAGAGAAATAATATATGTCATTAATGGAGGCGGTAATCCACACATACGTATGATTAATGATATCATTACATAATAAATGGTTTAAATGAAGGTAAATGAAAAAGGTGATAATATAATAATTTTATAATTGACATAAAAAACATAATTATTCATCACACCCATCCTTAATACTAACCATAAGATGTTGTTAGGAAAAATGAATCACATTGTTTAGTGAAGGTGATACTCCGCACGTACATATGACCGATGCATTTTTTTTTCTTAAAGGATACTTTTGAAGTAATTAATAATTTACGTTACACTAACATAATGAGATATTATATGAAATTTAGAGTCTAAATTCTCTGAAATTCAGACTCCAACTTCTTTGATATTCAAACTCTAAATTCATTGGAATTCAGACTCCGAATTCCATAGAATTCAGACTCTAAATTCCTCAAAATTAAAACTATGAATTACTCAGAATTTAGACTTATATTAAATTTATAAAATATTAGGAAGAGGAAAATTAAAATAAATACTAAGGGTAGAGTAATACTCACGTCGAGAAATTTTATTTTCCTCGGAATTATCCTTGAAAATAAAGGGATTAAACTTCCTAAAAAAGGAAAAAAGATTATATTCATGGGATAGAGTTTTTGTATTAACAAATGGTAAAATTTTAACTAATTAATTTTAAGTAATGGGTGTTTAAATAAGGGATGTAAATGTTCCCTTTTATATATAACAGAAAGTGTTTTTTTGTAATTACCTTAACTTATTAAATTATTTCTTTACACTATTTCATGGCTGAAGACTACTATATTATGAAAATATAGAATGTGGGTCATGGTAAGGTTGAAAATCATAAAATAAACTAATTTTCAAGAAAACCATGATTGATTTAGGGGCTTTTCCTTTTACATTTCACTTTACCCAAGTGTACTTTTACATCGGTAGATTTTATTTTCACCCATGTTAATTAATTAAAATATTCTATATTAATTTTGATAGTACCACATAATTTGAATATTATAATCCTAGAATTAATAATAATTTTATCAAATAAAATTACATATGATTAAGAAAATTTAATTTTAAAATAGACACGCATAATGCTTAAAAACAGCTTTTAAGATAATCATGTTTTTAAGCATACAATTTATGTGTGAGTTAAATTTATTAATGTCAATCATTTTTATGAACTAAATTTATTAATTATAAATAAAAATAAGGTTATTTAAAATTAAAATCAATCCATATATTTTTTAAATATTATTTAATTAAAAGAAAAGACATAACAAATTTTCTTTATTAAGGTAACCTTTTACTTTTGTTCTAAATTTTTTTCTATGGGATTTATAAGTATAATTTTTTTTAAAATGAATAATTTGAATTATTAATTTAATCATTGATAATTTAAATGGTTTTATGACCTTATAGTTAATTATTATATATTTATAATGTCATGAAAATTATATTTTTTTCGTAAAAACTGAATTTTCAACTAAAAATTGATATTTTTAGAAAATGATAAAAACATTCATAATAAGTAAGTTATGATATTATGAAGTCAAAAATAACTTTAATATTAACTAATTATATTTATAAAATTAATATATTTAACTTTTCATATAAAAAACAATATATAATGATAAACATCTTTTATTTAGAAAACCTTCTTAAATTTTAAGCAATTCCAATATTATTTTAGATAAATTTTATAATTTTAATAATTTTAATATTTTATATCATATATAGTTATATTAAATGTTATAATAACTATATTTTAATGATTATTATTTTAATATACTAATATATCACGATATTTATTTTTACGGGTGTGAAGAAAGATATCAAACTTAGTATTATTTAAAAGGAAATATATATACTGATATCCTGGGATGTTACACCCTCCCTAAATGAATTACATCCTAAAAATTGAAAAAAACTCCATTTAAATATTTTAAAAAGATAGTCATGACTTAAAATAAAATTTCAAGTGAAATGTAAACATTAATATCTTAAGTAAAAAGAGAATAAAAATATTATTCCCCAGTTAAGTTAACTGAATTCTTTATTTTCCATTTGTAGTTAGAATATTTATTTCATCCTTTTCCATAGATAAAAAATTTTATAGTTCCTTTGAAACAATACCCATTATGTTTATTACCACATTTTTTACATGAAAATAATTGTATATTTTTTCCTTCATCATCTTCATCACCTGAAATTTCATGGGACTCCATCCTTCTCTTCTTTGGTGTGATTGTAAATTCGACTATGTTCACCTTTTTAATCATAATCCATGGTAGTTGATTTGGCATAATAAAAATATTTCTAACCTAGGTTCTTATCCTAATAGATGATAGGTTGGGACAATCACCCCATTTTACATTGTATCTATTGTTTTCTTGGTTCCTTCTTTAACCATAAATTACATTAAAAGAATGTTTTAGGGATGATAATACTTAAATTAGTAAATGTACAATGGAAAAAATATAAGATTATAAGAAATAATTCATAAATAATTTTCATACACTAACATTATAATATTTTTCTTCAATATAGGTAATCTATGGTCCTTTTACTATTAGGTTCCCTAATCTAGTTAACTTCTATAAAATAATATGTTCAAATATATCATAATGGATTGAAAAGATACGGTGAATTTAACTTAATCATACCCCCAGGAGTGTCCAAATAATAGCACAGTTAGGGATTATTCACCAAGCACTAGAATAATGATCAAGATATCCCCGACCAAGTCAATTTTTTGTTATTACCCCTAGAGGCATCTATTCGAAAATTTCATCCACATTATAGTATCCAAAAGAGGATTTAATTGATAGGAAAATCACACAATCTCTTATTTACAAAAATTTCATAAGGTTCTCTAATATTTGGACATATGATTAGGATTTTTACTAAAGTATTATTATCATAATCCCCAAATAATATAATACATTTAACACTTTAAACCTAAACATTTATCTATATTATTAAAACTAAGAGAATCCTTTACTCATCAACCCTTGATTTTATTTCTAGTTCTTAAATCTCCCTCAACCAATAATGTACTTACCTCTAAAGTTAACTAAACATTTCTAAGATACCAATTGTAGTGCCTCAAAACATTTGATCTTAGATCCAGTCCAAAAAACACATAACTTTCAATACAAGATTTGATACACTTCTATGATTACAATCTATTTATCACATTTACAATACAAGGTCCTTTAATCTTAGAGTTTTAGATAATTAATAAAAAGAATACACTTCTAAATATCAAGTCTTATCAACCAATGAATGCATCCCCCCTATATAAGAAGATAATAAATCCATAAAATGTCTTTAACATTGCCCATAAATTCTAAAAAAAAGATAATCTTCTAGGAATAATATACTTATTAATTTCTTTCATAATGCATGTAATTGGAAACATAAGAAAGTTGTAATCTAAAACACTTAGTAAGGGTAAACATAATAATAAAGCATAACATGTCATAAGTGAGGAATAAAATCATATCATAATGAAAATGATCATAATATTGATATAATGATATAAAGAGATAATAACATATATATATGTATTAAACAATGACTATAACATAAGAGTATCACATCATAGGAATACAATGACAAAATAAACATGACATAATAATGTTGATACTCCCTTTTTTATGAAGGAAAAAAAAAGATTTTTAAGATGAACTTGAGAATATTAAAGTGTTATTGAACCTTAAGAAAATTTGAGAGATTTATCCAAATGGACCTCTTCACACTACCACCCATGCACTGAGAGGCCAACACAGGCCCTTCCCACGTAGCCCCCCGGTGCGGTAAACTAATGCCGGGACATGCACCAAGGAACTACGTGACATAGTTATTTTTCCACCCCTATGTGGGATAGATGTGTCATAGACCTATACTTTGGAACTTTGCTGACAACCTCCTCCAACCTGGGTTCCATGATTGCCTATAAATAGGACCCCGAGGTTCCTCATTTGGAAAACTGAAAAATTTGAAGAACCCTCAGAGATCTCATTGCACAACCCCTTCACCCAGGTCCCCCAAAATTTCTTAGGTAACTCTCCGAAGCATGAGAGAATAGAAAATATAGGGGGTAAGAAAGATAAAAGTCCATTTAGGGTTTAAAAACAGAAGGAACCTACTCAGGGAACATTATACTCTAAGGATAATCCAACTACGTGAGATTTGTATCCCTAATTAGGGACCTGCGCGAGACCCTTTTAGGAACACTAGATGAGACCCATGGTTCCTTGGTGAAAGACTCTCCCAAGTGTTGTCACCCTAGTGGTCTATTAATTGTGGTATATAAAGCTTGTGTAGGCCTTTACCCGCTGTGTCTATCCATTTAAGATCCTTATATGCCCTGCGCAGCATACCTGCATGACATACTTACATCGAGAACCTGCATGACTTACATACATCAAGCACCTACACCTAGAACCTATGTGAGTCACACATCAAGCCCTCTTCTAAAGACACCTATGGCTGAGCTTATATCTCCTTGTTTCCCTTGTCTGAAAGGGACCAAGATAAATCCTCCACATAGACCTCATGATTTGTATAACCTTGTGAAAATACACATCAGTGTGTCTCCCATTTTGATTTGTATATCTATAGCCAGAGGTTTCCCTCACTTTTCCTATCAGAGGGTTACGATCCTTAGGGAATTTGTGGACCTGTATATCCATGGTCATGAGGACCCTTACCCAAGTAAAAATGTTGGGGACTTCCCAATCTTGAGGATTACGGTTTCACCATGTCCTACCCTTCTTATATCTATGACCCACAACCGCTTGTTATTAGTAGGGAGGATAAGGATCACACTTTCATTTCCTTTTGACATGAAGTGACCGTCCTCCTTAGATGTGGAAGCAATATTAGGGAATTCCTCTTAGATTAATCCCCTAGCCTTTTATGGAGGAGGTTTTAGTCTTGCTCCTATCCACCTCCATGACATCCTTGACCTTCACTTCTTACCTTGGAATCATGCCCAATTTAAAGTGAAAAGAGGGAAGGTGACATACCCTTATCCTCTTTCATCTTCCTCCTCCTCCTCTTCCATCAGTGAAGGAGGAAAAGTGTGCGGTTTGTCAGATCTTATGCTTCCACTTATTTCTCACACTGAGCATGACTCATGTGGTCTTAGAGGTTAGTGATGATCATGACACAAACATGATATTGAGACTTATTGAACTATGATAACTCTGATTCCTACTAATAAAGATATATAGGAAGCCCACTTAGGGCCCAAGATCACTGGGAATCTTCTTCAAGAGTATTACCCAATACTAATTCCCTTAATCCAGGAATCCTCCCTAAGAGAAAGTATAGAGATATGCCCCAAAATTAACATGAGTTAAAAAATATCTCATGGTCCCTTTTACAAGGAACCCTCCTCAGGATTAAGCCCCGACCTATCCTCTCAAAGGTCCATATTCCCTTGCGATATTAACCAAACTACATGGGATTTAATTCCCATATAAATGGGATATGTGGAAAGCCACCATGAAGTTTAAACCCACCCAAATGAACCCTATTATATATGGTCCATTTTCCCAATAGGGTTTTATTCAATCTAGGAATCCATATTCCGTCAAGGTTTTCCTAGGCCACTTCTGTATAATTCCCACACCAAAATTTGACTAGGCACCATTCGCCTAGAAATCCTTGGCACTTGATGTTAAAATGTATGGTTGGGTACTTATCATGTGAACTTAAAAGGTATGGTGTTCCTCATTATGTAGCACCGAACTACATGGTTTCTAATTCCTTTCACCATGATATGTAAGAATCCCATTTAAGGGATCGATCCCAACATCGAAATCAACTCCCATATCCCTGGATGATGATAAAATCCACAGTGACCCTTGTCTACCTGGATGAAATTAAATTCTAAAGTTCCCCATTTTGCGGATAGAAAAATAGTATCATCATAATAATGACAAAATAATCTATAATTAGTATATATGATGATACCATTAATGGAGATCCTCAATATCTCCATTGATGAAGAACCATGAATACATACAGATGATTCTAATTTCCATGTGTATTAAGGATTGATTTATAATTCAAGGGAAATACACATCATACTTGGGAATTAATAAAGGATTCTTGAACATGTCTTAAATATAAAAAAGAGTCAGGGAGTAGGAAATAATTCCCATCAAAAGGGTGCAATGATCTCGACCTCCCATCCTCTCAACCAATGTGAGTTCTTAAGCATCATAGGTCAAAATATCTAATGAGAAACTGCCTTTGGAAAGCTATTCCTTTTGGATAGAGAACCATTGGGAGTATATTTTCCTAAGGAAATTGAAAAAGGTGAACCCAACATGAATCTTTAACCAAGATGATATTGTTAACAATCTTCTATGACCCTTTCATTTTACAAAATAGAGCTAGATAAGGAAATCATTCATGCATGAATTCATCCAAAAGGATTATTCCTTAATAAGGTTCTTGTTTATATGTATAACATATATACAAAAACTCCTTTTTATAACTCCATTCAATCTAATGGAATCCTTCAATTTCTAACCAATGAACAACCTAGCTGCTAATCAGGATGGATCCTTGTGCACGTGAAGGATGCCATCACTAACCCAGCATCTTCAATACTGGGTCTGAAACTCACTAGTCTAATAGTACTACCAAAATGGTATGATCCCAACCCTAGAGGCTTCCCTACATGCCATCCCGATCAACCAGCAGCCCTGACTATCCGGTCAATGATAGATGGTGGTCTTGAAGTAGACGGCACCAACCACCATCCTTAACCATTTTAGGAGATTATACCTAGAAAATAACAACCAGTCCCTCTCATATTTCAATGAGGTGGATTAGGAGGCCACCTATGGCCTCATCCATGAGACATAAGGGTCCTTCTAAAGTGATCATTTTAGGAATCACTGGTGCAAACACCATGTGATAGTTAACCCTTAACATGATGACTGTGTTTTCCTCAGTCGGCCAGCCCAGGTCCCTTAGACTCGGTAATGAAAGATGACCCATGGGGACAAAAACCAGCCAACAGGAAGAAGGTTCATTCCTTCTCACCCTCCAAATAATCCCACCAACCTTGTTTAGTGGAAAACCATGAAAAGGCACATACACCTATTCATCTTCATTATTACAACCATCATACTCATTTTAAGCCATTTAAATAATCCCACCAACCATATGTGGAGGTATCTCATGAGAAGGAATATACAGCCACCCACACCCATCAATCCTACCTATAACCTCATTTGGCAACACTAGGAGAATTCGGTTGGAAAGTCCCAATGACTAGAAGGAGGTAGAATCAACCCTATGCCCCAACACACGAGTACTATCAGTATCCACTAATAGGAAAGGGAGGATAGGAGCAGGCACATACAAGTACTCCAGACATAGAATGGACTTATATCCATGATTTGGTCACTAAAGTCACCAAGAATATATTAGAAATGGTGAAAGGGCATACTCAAATTCCTACCCATATTCTACAAACTTTATAGGACATCATAATTGTGATTAAAGTAGTGACCAAGGGATGGACACATAACTCTATCCCCACAAATGGGGTAGCTCTCCATTAAAACACCCTAGAGTAGACACACACCTCTACTCTCATCTAAGAGGGTTATGGGGTAAAATTATCCCATAATATACAAATAGTATAATCAGGAACATATACTTGCTCCAATCAGAGGTAATTATCCTATTCCAATGACCAATACAAGGTAGACACAAATACATGCCCATGATGACCACCTTTCCTAGAAAGTGTCCTTATTCACTCATAAGAAGGCATCTAAGAATAATATTCATCAAACACGATTTGAAAATCAAGTGACGATCCAAATCCAAGATTCACTTATTACTGGAGTTCTCGAAGCCTTATAATATTTATATATCACAAATCAAGGTCCCACCCCCCTGTTACAAAATTATGGGATCAGTAGTAGTAATTATAAAGGTCCACATTGGATGTTTCATCATTAAGGATTGCTTCATGGAAAGAATTTGGTTGATCTCAAGAGTCTATCTCTTGATGAGATCCACAAAAATCCTCTATGTGGCCAAAAGACCACAGATATAGAGGGTTTTCCCCTAACTGTAATCCACCATGGTGGTCCTACCCATGATGGTGTTTTTTGTTAATTTTCTCACTACATTATTAATTAACATTTCCAAAATAATTCTCCAATTAGAAATAGAGTGACAAGAAAACGTTCTTATCCTGAGGAACTTACAAATATGAGGCTAGTCATGTCTGATTCCTTGTCAGTAACAGATGAAATCCTTTCTCAACTAGAAGAAAAACCAAAGTGACGATCATTCTATGAACCTACCTTGGGTAATTTTCCTTCCAATATAACAAAGTAAATCCCAACAAATCAAATTGATTATTGTAAAACAGTTGGGAAATGTACAGTCTAGTGGGACCAGGTTGTGGAACCTCTAGTAAAAGATGATTAAGATGTACTGATCATGAAGAAATAATTGGATAAATATGACATACTAGTCATGTTATGGCCTTTATCCACCCCTTAATACAACATTATAGTGATTTTCATAGAATATTGTATGCGTAAAATCCACCTCAAAATATGTAAAACACTTAATCACCTAAGAGAAAAGGTATTTCCCTATAATGAGTATCAAACTCATGTAAAGGTAGTAGAACGGTTGCAATGCCAAATTGGCTTGGCATCTCTCTTGGATTCCTAATATAAAAAGATTGAGAAACAAAAATAAGAGCATAAACATGCATTCTTCTATGCATTAATGAGGTTGCGATGATTGATCCTAAATAATCCATTTGGTGTTTGTATCATATGATGAGGTGCACATGGAGAATTGCATTTCACTGCACTCCCTCACCAACAAAGACTGCCAAAGGTGGTATCATGAAACTTCATAGCATCATTCTAGCTACAACAAAAAGAATCCATTTTGGACCGAAGATATGCTAAAAAAGAATAGGTCCCGACTGAATCTCTTTAATGTTAGGCTAGAACAGAGCAGGTTGTTGAGAGACTTTTTCATCAATCTTATGAGAATATTGAGCAAGCCTTTGGTTTATAGGATGTTAGACATCATATGGAGAAAATGTTATAAATAATGCAACAATATTCAGAAAGGGTTGATCCAAGTGCATACAAAATGATGAAACCAGCCAATGTTCGGACCAAAATCCATAAGATCAGAAGATCAGCCACGCAAATATCAGCCATGACAATTTGGGAGAAACCCCAGCCCACAGGGCTGGGGGATTTTTTAACCCAACCCTCAAAATCAAAAAATCATACTCAAAGGGTTGATATGACAAAACATGAAAAACCCCAACCCTAAGGGCTGAGGTATTTTCACCTCAACAATCTCCTCCTCAGTGAGAATTAGTATTCTCCTATTTTGGGAAAATGCCGCATATTGGATCATGTCTGTTTGTCCCATTATATGATCCAGTTTCATCACTTGGAACACATAAAAAAGAGTTATTTGGGGATTATATTCAAGTTACTATCCCCCAACATCTCCCAGAAGATTGTAAAAGAAGATGATAAATCATTTTGGATGGTGCCAAAAAAGATATTCCAGCAAAGGAACAGATAAAGTGTCTGCGATGCATTTTGTTTCAATTAATTTCATCAATTCTACCCTCATTGATTTTATAGAACACCAGGATAATTTATTGGAGTAGTTTTGGGATGAGTTTATGGTTCATGAAATGGTCTAAACTAAAACAAATGAAGTAGGTGTACACACACAAAACTTGTGGCATTCCTTAATTCTAGGTGATCCCTTGAACAATCCACCTTTACCTCCTCTAAAGAAGGGAAAAGGAAAGAATCAGATTGTATCTCACCTAAATTATAGATAAGTTAATTACTTATCTCTGGAGGAAAGGCTCACTCAATAAGAGGAGGAGATAGAATAATTATGGATACTTAATGAAGAATTACTCTGAGGTAGTATTCTAGCTAGATGGGTTCGGGAAGAAGATCCTCAACTTGCACCACCAGCTAATGTGGATAACCAAAGAAGGTTTTCCACAACAACTGAGTCAGATCTAAAACAGCTTCTCAATGTAGGATACCGGTCAACAATATATTTGGATCCCATGGAAGCAGATCAAGAATCCCCTCTATTGGGTGAATAACCAGATCATGGTTAGGAACATCCTTTGAGGCCTATCCCTATGGGTTAGCCATGAAATATTCCAGTGGTGTGGCCTCCAATAGCCTTTTCGGTTGCCACACCAATTCAAGATCCAACCGCTGCACCTGTTCAGGTCTCGACTCAACTAGATAATCCTCAAATGCTTATGACCACCATTGAGTCATTAACGACTCCATTGGAAGCTATGGAAGGGTGATGTGCCCTAGTACCACTGAACAATATGACTTACCTTGAATGGGTAGTTTTAAATCGTCACCTGCCAACTTTGGGAATCCCACATTTCCAATATTTAACATATCCAGAGATCCAAAGTATCATTTGATGCATTTTGTATCTCACTTTGATCCCATGATGGGTACTCCTGAAAAACAAGAGGCGGTGAAACTTTTGTGCTTTTTAAAATCACTACAAGGGAAAACCTTTGTATGGTACATGAGTTTTTAGTCTCGGTCAGTTACTGTATGGGAAGATCTCCATCAAAAGTTCCTATTCCAGTTCAGCTTAATGCTAAAGAAGACAATAGTTTTCAATATTACCAATTAAAAACAAAGAGAGAATGAATGAGTCTCAAATTTCATTTCTCAGTATAAAGTATTTACATACTCCTTAAATCTACTACTCCCTCACAAAGAGAAGTTTCCTATCAATATATAAATCTCCATGATTAGTTACACACACCATTGATCCCTGTAAAATATAATGGAGGGTTTCGTGATCTGGACTCAATTTCTCAATCGGTGGAATTTTCCATTATAGAGACCAAATCTATGTCCAAGGTAATTCTAATAGCTCAAGGAAAGAGAACAGGGAAAGAAAAGGCAGGTACATTTACACTTAATTAGGATCCTATACACACTCCTAATTCAAATCATGCATCATACCGTGGGTATAAACCTCTAGAACGTCAAAAAAAATCACCGCCATACCAAGAATATCAAATATATCAGAGTCAAAAGTAGTTTGAGATGTTAAAAAAAGGGATATTCCTTTTGGAATGACTCAGTCCCCAGTCACTTCATTTCGGAATTGGAAAACAACTTAGTCTAGTTTCAAAATCCAAGGAAGCTCGACAAATAAGTTGATGGAGATCACCTGAACTATTATCCCTGTCATCAAATGTTGGGGCACTCCATCTAGTATTGTTTTGTTTTCAAATACATCATACAAAGGATGGTGTACACTGGGAAAGTGAAGCTAAAAAATTCACCATCCCAGGTATCATGTGTTTCTACTACCAACCCTAAAGAAGAAGGTGAATGATAAGATGTTAACAGAAAGAATGATTAGAATTTTAGTTATTGGATGTTCAAAAAAATAATCAACCAAAATCATTCTATTCTCTAAATGTAGTTGAAATAACTAACTATGCTCCCGACCATTTCTGCTGCAGTGCAATAAACTTCATCAAAAGTTTAGTCCTCAGAAGGCCAATCCTCTAAGAAGAGACATGTCCAGAAGGGTAAGAAGCAGACAAAAGAATATGATTTTATGTCAAATACAAATTCATCCTTACATTTAGCATATTTCATGCCGACTATCTCACAAAAACTTCCCTACCAAATGGTATAACAAGAGTTGACCCATCAGGAAGAATCTTCATCAGATTAGGAGTTGATCTTTGGGTCCATTAAAATTATTCACTTAATGGATCCCTTAACTGGAGATGATTATGTTCATGAATCTAAATTCCCATGCTTTATTGGAGAACCAAAGTAAGATTCCATTAGGGTCAAGGTTATAGATGAATATGTGGTTGTTCCAAAAGTCATTACTCTAACCAAACCCGTACTCAAACCATCTACACATCCAAAACTCATGGAAGAGATCTTCAACAAGAGCAACAAGAACAAGTAAATTTTTTCATGAAGGATAGGGTTTACCCTAACATAACAATCCTAGAAGATATATTGGAGGATATTTCATCTCCCAATCCACCCATACATGTTGGCAGGCCCAACCAACCTAACCCTCCTAGAGTGGAACCACAACCAACTTTTACTTTGAGGGATGACCCATCTGCATCAGGAACATCATCCCCCAAATATCATATGAAATAACACCCTCATGTGGGGTAATGAAGGCCTTTGGATAAAAAGTATGATGTTTTGAAGTAATTATCCTATGTATCGGCTAAGTTATCAATCCTGGATGCTCAAAGTCCATTAAAAGACCTCCAAGAGGAACTCATTGAGGCATTGTCAAGCCATTAAAAGTTTAAAGTTGAGGTTGTTCGTACTGAGGTATATCATACAGAATAATTATTCGACATAATTTAATGAAATCATCACTTTCATAGACCAAGATAAAGATTCTTTCATGTAAGGACACATCATGACTTTATATATATCTAGCATAATCAGTGACATTGTTGTACAACAAGCCTTTTCTGAAAATGGATCAGGAGAAGAACTCATTATAGTTCAGAAACTTCACCAATTGGGTGTCAATGAATCCCACTTATCTCCCTCCAATATGATGTTACAGTGTTATGAAAAGAATGAGCAAGATCCTATTGGTGAAATTAAACTCAGAACTCAATTTGGGGTTCTCGTGTTTGGCTCAGAATTAATGGTTGTCCATAAGGATACAACATTAACTATTTTTATGGGAAGACCTTGGATACATCATCATGAAAACATTCCTTCATCATACAACCAATGCCTCAAATATTCTGTCAATGGTCAGAATGGGTCATTTTATGGTAAAAATTCCCCATTCAAATCATGTGAGACACAATACACTCATGAAAGATTCAATAAAAAGGGAGGAAAGTATTACATGGATAATTATGTTACTCAAATCAATGCCCCAAATGGCTTAGAGATGATCCCATCTAACCTTTTCAAGAAGCTTAGTGCAGATTACACTCTACCGATTAATCAAATTAAAGGGGTGGGATAGAATTCCAAAACTCATTCATCATCTTCAATGATGTCAATCAAGATGATTGAGCCCAATTGCGTTGGATAAGTTATCAACTCTCCAAGTGATGGGGAAATATTGAATAAAAATGTTATCACTCTCTCCCCTAAGACCCAAAAAATCATGGTTCTGTCAACCAGACTAGAAGAAACTATCATAACGATAGGATAAAGTGAAAGGATTAGTTCTCACTCCCTTGTTTCCCCTTCAAGACTTCAATAAGGCTTTATGTCAGCATGCAATTCTGAAATGATTGCTTAATCTTCTGTATGTCCAAATAGAGGCTCCCATCTTCCCTTATAAGAACTTGTTTTATCATATCCTCCCCAAGAAGAAGCTAAAGAAGTGGAGCATGAGCATGAGGAATAAGAATAAGATCTTTGGGGTGCATCTACAACATTTGATGAAGGCATATCTACCATTGTGGATGAAATCAAAGAGATAAATCTGGGTACAAAAGAAGATCCACACCATACTCTGATTAGTGCGATAATGAATACCAAAGAACATTAGGTATATAAATCATTCATAAATAAGAACTAGGATGTGTTTTCCTAAATCTACATAGAGATTCTAGGACTTGACCCTAAGGTGGACACCCATCACTTGTGTTTTCTAAAAGATCATTAGGGACACAAGAAAGCTGCAAGGAGGATGCCCCCTAACTCACACCTCCAAAATTGAGGCTGAAGTGGATAAACTCATCAAGGATTATTTCATCCAAGGGAAAAAATAAAAAAAATGGTTATCCAACATTGTACCATTGAAGAAGGGGAAACTCAGAGTTTTCATTCATTTCTAAGATCTCAACTGGCATTGTCCTAATGATGAATTTCCAATTCCAATCACATAACTCTTGATTGATGAAACGACTATTTATCAATCCCTTTTTCTTAATGGATGAGTACTCTAGTTATAACCAAATTCATCTATCCCTAGAAGATGAGGAATTCACAACTTTCATAGCCTTTTAGAGAGTATTCTACTATCAGGTAATTCCCTTTGGATTGAAGAATGCTGGTGCCACATACCAATGTTCCATGCATCACATATTCAAACTCTTCTTGGTAAAGTTTTTTGAATGTAATGTTGATGATATGGTGGTCAAGTACCAATAATGTTATGACCACTTGACTGACCTAGATATCATCTTCAACAAACATTGACAATATAATATGAAGATAAATCCCTTGAAATGTTCTTTTAGGGTAAAATTAGGAAAAATTCTTAGCCTCATTGTACACCGTCATGACATCGATGTTGATCCTGAGAAGAGTAAATCTATCCTTGTCTTATCACTAAAGAGTTAATAATAATTCAAGGACACATGGACTACATCTGGTGATTTATGGAAAATTTGGATGACAAGTGTTTACCCTTTACAAAGTTGATAAAGAAGGGGGTCACATATCAATGGACCAATGACTACCAAGAAGTATTTGATACCCTTAATAAATATCTTTTGAACCCACCAATGTTAATGCCACTTGTAGAAGGAGAGACACTCATTTTTTATGTGATGGCCCTGGAATGATCATTAGGTGCCTTTATTGTACTGTTTTTTACTCCTTCTATTACCAAAAGGTGGTTCCAATAATGAAGCAGAATATCAGCCTCTCATTGCTGGTCTAGAATCGGCACTCTTAGTACCGGTGAATCAACCAGAGGTAAAGGGTGAATTAGAGTTGGTAATAAATAATATTAATAGATATTAAAACATCAGATAAGAGGATCTTATCCCCCTATGTGAGTATGTATGAGGGTTAATGGAAAAAGTTTCCTCAGAGCCAACATTTTTTATGTCCGAAGATCACAATATTCCTAGACTGATGCATTATAAATTGTAGGCACAGCCCTGGTAGATCCAAACTGGGATGAAACAATAAACAACATTGCCCACCGCTGAATGGTTTTACCTTTTGTTAGGATCAATACATAAGAGATCAATGAAATTAGTCCCATATTAGATCCATATGGTCCTTCCACAGGATTGATGACACCCATCATGGAATAACTCCAAGACAGAACACTTCTAGTAAATAGAGATAAAATATAGAAGATATGGTGGCGAGCATCCAACTTTACCCTTTATGACAGTCCGAATCACCAGAAAATCCTTTACAAGTGAGGCTTTGATGGTGTCCTTATTAGATGTGTTGAAAGAGAAGTGACTATGAATGTTATGGAGGAAGTACATGTAGGAGATTTCAGTGCCCACAAATTAGCATACAAGTTTTCTGATCAAATTTGAAGGCTTGGATACTATTGTCCTTTGATGATGCAGGATTGCACAAAATTCACTAAAAATTGCCATCCCTGGAAAGTGCATGAAAACTTCATCCATCGACCCCCTGAGTTACTACATATAGCTAAGTACTCTTGGAAAGTTTCCATATGTGGAATCGATGTAGCATGGCCTTATCCTCTAGCTATAGATATGTAGTTTATGTACATTCTTACAGCCAATGATTTATTATTGACATGGGTTGAGGCAATACCTATCAAGGAAGTAAGGTGAAAATTCATTGTTGGATTTGTAAATTCTAACATCATTACTATATTTGGTGTCCCTCATACCATATTAATTGAAAATGGCACAATTTTTTATTCAGTTGAGGTAGAGAAGATTTATTAGGAGTACAATATCAAATCTAACCACTCATCCCACCGTCATGCAGTGGCCAATGTATAGACAAAGGATTTCAACAAGACCCTATCAAGCATACTCTAGAAGATGGTGTATAAAGATAAGAAGACTTGGCTGGATAAAATCTTGCATGCCTTATGATATTACTAGACTATGACTCGTAATACAATACGAGTGACTTTATATTCCCTGGTATATGGAACAGAAGTAGCCCTTCCCATTAAAGTTCAATTTCAATCAATCCAAGTTTCCATATGTGAACAAATATCCACAGATGAGAAATAAAAGAAACTATTGGATGAATTGGAGCAACTGAAATAAATTATATTGAATACCTTTAATCACTTGGATGTCTATAAGAATTGGATAACACAAGCTTTGAACAAGAAAGTCTACCTTCGTTCATTCCTACAAGGAGAATTGGATATGGTTATTATGACTTTAACGATACAAGGAAAAGAGCCTCAAAAGATTGATCCAAAGTGGGATAGACCTTACTCCGTACACAATGTCTACTATAATGGATCTTATTCCTTGATCTTAATGGGTGTATATCTTATTACAACTCCAACCAATGCAAGGTTCATGAAGAAATACTTTGTGTAATCACACATAGATCATTTTAGCTACAATACATTAAGCTACATAGCACCATAAACATCCATTCTGCATGATGTTAAACTACATAGCATCACCACCCTTATCACATGAAAATAAACTACAGGACATGAGGTCCCTATCGCATGAAATAAAACCACATAACATTATTCATCCTTACCAAATGACGTTAAACTAACTGGACTCACATCATCCAACATCCTATATGATGTTATGACCCCATGGTCTGAGCTCTATGACCTAAAACTAATATCCCTATCATCCCTCATGACATTAAAATACACAATATTGATGGTCCTTTCTACATTGACCATAAAAAAAAAATTCCCCCTTTTTCCCGCATGACACTAAACTACACCTCCCTTCCTTAATGTATGATGTTAAACTACATGAGATTTCATGAACTACGTATGGATTCATTATCATCCCAATGAGATACATAATGGCACCCAGTTATCCAATCTCAAGTCTAACCATAACTATAAATAAATCCCCTTATCCGTATAAAGACCCAGTTGGTATGGGGAACCATCTTCAAGAACTATGTGTGTCTTGATTCTCATTCTAATGAGACATGTAGTGACACATAGGTTTCTGATCTTGGGTCCAGCTCTTAAAAAAATCCCCTCTATTCCCTATTTTTATGAAGAAAACTTGTTCATGGAACATTTTCAAGAACTACGTGTGGATTGATGCTTTTCTTAACAAGATACATAGTGACCCCTGGGTCATACACCCCGGTCCAACTGCAACATTTCAATCCTTTCATGTCAGTTCATCTTCATCTATACCGCATGAATTTAAACTACATGGGAGTTCAATAACTACATATGGATTGATTGTCATCCCAATGAGATATGTATTGATGCCTAGATTCTATCTCCTGTACCAGTCACCACATAATTGAATTTCCCCCACTCTTCACTTGTGTTACCTTTATGATATAAAAGAAACTTTTACTAATCCTTGTTTCTCACACTGAGCATAGGTCACATGGGATTAAGAGTTTGGTAAAGGAGTTATCTAATTAAATAATGTGTCTCAATTCCCATTGGTAATATCAATGGTCCAAGATATAAGACCTTAAAAGACACAACAGATGTCCTCATAACAAGACAATAAACTACGTGATTTTATTTAAGGACTACACGCGATTTGATTCTTCCCTTTGCAAGATATGTAGGGAAACCTGGGTCCTCCACCTTGGTCCAACCATATTTTTCTCACTTCGGAATCACCAATGTCCCATCCATAGGGTAAAAAATGTTCCTCCTCTCCTATGTTGAAACAAAATATCCATGCATGATATTTTATTTTGGGTCCTCTCATTAAAGATCCCACCAAGGAAATTAGAGATTTTTTTATTTCTACATGAGTTAGATATATACAAGGGACTCCAAACTCATGGAAAATATCAATCCAAACACTTCCTTTGTGAATTATAAAATACCTATTTCACATGTAACACTCTTAATCCTAAATAATTTTATATCTTCACAATATTTCTTCAGCTTCTGGTAGCAGAATTTCTGATACTTGAGAGATTCTTTTCTTGACTATGTAGTACGTGCCTCAATTGGCCATGTATAAGTTTCCCCCATAAGGAGTTTTTCATCCAAAGGATTCCTCTATTTTACTATGTATTGTGTGATCCAGTTTTCCTTTCATAAAACATACCATAAAACTGGTTTGTTATATAGAGGTAATCTCTCCATTGGGATAAGCCTCTTATCTTCCTTTATGCTTTGATGATGGTATGTTGGAACCCGCGATTAAAAGTTAGTGGCCATCCCTTTAATATTTTTCCCATGTCATCTATCCCAATATGAATGTCTCCAAGACCACAGTTTTTAATTTCTTCTATCATGTCCAAAGTATACATGAACGACCTCAGTCTAAGAAGTCTATATATCCCATGATTGTTTCCATAATATTATAGTCTTAGTCATATTCCATAAAACTACAAAATCCATTTATTTCCTATGCTTGGATTAGACCTGTTTAGTAAACCTCTTTCCCCCTATTCTTAGGAAATCATGACTTGAAATATCCCTTCTATATTTAGGTACTTTTCTCCACAAAATTAACTATATGATTTTGGAGATCCGAGTCTCCATAAACTTTCATCGTCTTTTAGTGATAGAATGACAGAATTATTCAGATCTTCTTTTCCTTACTATGAAGTATGTTCCCCAATTTTCCTTGCCTAAGTCTCCCCCATAATGGGCCTGTCAGCCAAAGGATGACACTATTGACTATGTAGTATGTGCCCCAACTGTCCTTGCCTTAAACAACCCACATAATGATTTTTTCAAGTAGTGTTAACTTAATTCTTGAAAAATACCTCCTCTAATTCCATTATCCCCTTTTCCCATATCATTTTTCAAATTCGAGAATCCCCAAATCATAGCTTACAAATTTATCCTTCCATACCTGAATATAGTAACACATTTTAAGAAAAATTACTAAGAATTGGGAAACTATCAAACCTTTTCAGTCAAGGATAAAAACATTAAAATAAATCCTTTAAAATGTCCTTACTACATGGATTTAAACTTAATATCACAACATAATTGCTGTAAGAAATTAAAATATATGGTCAATGTTAAAATCTCAATACATTAAACTGTATGTTGCTTAAACCATTTTCAGAAAGTGGGCTTCTCCCCTAATAGTTCCCATCCCACAAAAATTCACTCCCCTATTCCAGTAATTCATATTGGAGTGGTTTCCCATTCTTGGCCAATTCCAATATTGATATTCCCTTTATTATCAGAACATTTACCTTGGAAAACCCGCCATTGTAGTCTTGAGAAATTTAAATCTCCATACACTTCCTCCGGTCATCAATTATATAATTTTAAAATTCTTGAGGACTATTTTTTCTGACTACGCAGTACGTGGCCAGTTATCCTTTCCTAAGTCACCCCCATAATAGGTTTACCAACAAAAGGATTCCACTATTTTACTATGCAGTATGTTCTCTAGTTGGCCATACATAAGGAATCCATCCTAACAGGTTCGTCAAATAATGGAAACTTCATCCCTAAAATCAACCTCCTCGGTTCTTAAATACCATGTTTTAGATTTCGAAACCACAAGACTATGTATGAAGATTACCCTTGGGGTATCTAAATGACATTAGAACATTGTTGACTAGAAATCGTTGTTTGAATTATTATTTCAAAACCTATGGTCAAAACTATAAAACTTTAAACACTAGCCTCATTAGTCTGATTCACATGACTTTAAACTAACCATACAAAAAAGAGAGTACTCACCAAATTTAAAACCTACAGAGGACACTCTGGATGAAAGTTGAGTCTCAACCCACTAGACCTACACTCTGTACAGTTTAGGAAATATTAAGCAATAAAAAATATTAAATGAAAAAATCTTATTGGGATGAAAACCAGAAAAGGGAGGACTTGGAAAAATCCAAGTCTCACCTGCTAGGTCTCCTCTATATTGAGATTAGGAAAATATTAGATTGATTACACCAAAATACACAATGTTCATAGGGTTTTCCATATGTACCTAGCAACAGTCTAACTATGTTCGCTAAGTCCCATGGCTTATCCCAAAAAAATTAGAGCATTTCCTCCACCCATAACTGTGATTACAACTAGTGAGTATGCTTTTCTAAAAAATGATTTCAATATTATGATATGATCGCGGGAAGGAAACAAGGACAAAGACATAAATGATTAGAATAAAAAACATTTTTATTTATAAGAAAAAATCACCCAAAGGAACATCCACAACATGGAGTCTCTCTACCATACATTACAATATGCCTTTTATGTAGCTCTTTATCTATTAAATGGCCTCTCAAGCCCCATTATCTTCTCATTGAATCTCAGTCAATCGTCCAACATTAGTCTCCTCAGCCTAATGGAGAACCTTTTCTGTAACCACAATGGTAGTTGAACCTTTAATTTGGGATTCTCCTAGGGAACTATGAAATTCATTGAGTTCCCCATGACCAGTAGTTAATTCCTTATGAAGACGTGAAACTTGAATAGTATTCTCCTTGATCAGCCGCTTGAATTCCGCAAGCTTTGTGTTATGATTGGCGTCTACCTAGGATAATTCATCTCAAAATCTATCAACTTTGATGAGTAGTTTTTCGTTCATGAAATCTTACTAAAACCTACGCTCTTGCTCCCCAAAAAATTGTCTCTTTTACAGTAGTGTAGATTAGATGGTAATCAAATATTCCAAATCCCAACATTCCAAACAGAGCTAGAATTTGGACAAATTGTGAATCCTGGTCCTCCAAAGGGGTCTCAGAAATTATCTTCCAGATAATCCTCTAAGTACTACCACACATTACACAAAGAGTATCCTATAGAGATAAATCATAATCAGAACCACTGTCATGGGGTGGGATGTATTTTGGGATCAAAACACTCCAAAAAGTACCTTTATCTACTCCCTATAAGATAGCGACTGCCTCACCTTCCAATACTGGTCCAGATGATGCAGAAACTTCATCGTTAGACCTAACCATGAATATTGATAATCTTAACTAATGAATTAGAATCATTGTTAGATTAAAAAAATAATAGCAAGAATGGTGCATGATCATGGTACCTGTCAAAATTGACCCAATAACAGGCCATCAACTTGAGTAGTTTCATCCCCAACATTCCCAACATCTGTAGTCTGAATAGAAACTTCATGGAGGGGGACAATATTCTAAGCTTGATCAACTGTCATGAACAATGGTTCTGGAGCAATTACCAATTTAGGATTCTTAGCTAATACCTCCCCAACAGTAGAGGAAGGATGGATTTAGATGCCCTATTCTTGAAGGGCCTAAATGAAATTCTCCAGAATAAAATCTACATTAGTTGAACTAAAATATGAAATAACAGATGGAAGAAAAATTATGTATAGAAAATGAAATAATGAGAAAATTTTTGGAAGACCTTCATGGATGCACAATACAATGTAGCTGAAAGAAAGACTGTTATGGTAAGAGAAAAAACCAAAAACTTCAGGAGAAGAAAAAAAACAAAGGTGAGGGGGAATTAATAGGAATGATCAGCTTGTGCTGCTCACCTACATCGCTGGATTGAACATAATATTGTATACAGACAACCTATTTATGAACAAAACATGTAGAACCTATGAGATCAGCATTTTATACTTAATAATACTTTCCCCATTTCTAGTTTACCTCAAGAATACAACCCCCCTTTTCATTTGAATACAATCTTGAGGGCGGGGGTGGGATTTTATTAACACTTCCTTTTTTTATAAAGGAAAAAAAATATTATGAAGAGAATAGTATCCATGTTAAAGTGTCAAGGAACCTTTATAAAAGTTGAGAGATTTTTCCAAATGGACCTCCACACACTACCACCTATGCACCGAGAGGCAAGCATAGGCCCGTCCAGCATAACCCATAAGATTCAACCCCCCCTACATGGTATACTAATGTCGAGGTCCTACATCAATGACCTACACCACCTAGTTATTTTTCCACCTCTATACAGGATAATTGCACCATAGACCTGCATTATTGACCTATTCCAACAACCTACTTCAACCAGGGTTCCATGATTTCCTATAAATAGTATCATAGGTTTGCTTATTTGGAAAATTGAAAAATACAAAGAACCCTCGAAGCACTCATTGCATGTACCCTTCTCCCAGGTCCCATGAAATTTCTTAGGTAACTCTCCAAAACATGAGAGAAGAGAGAATTAAAGGGGAAAAGCTAGATCGAATTACATTTAGGGTCTAAGTACATAAGACACCAACATTAAGACCATTATACTATAAGGATAAACCACCTGTGTGAGGTCCCGACCTAATTTGGGACCAGTGAAAGACCCTTTTAAGGACACTGGAGGAGACCCAGGGTGCCTTGGAGAAAGCCTCACCCAAGTGTTGTCACCTCGATGGCCTACTACTCAAGGTATATCCAGCTCGCGCATACCTATAATCTTTGTGCGAAGCCCTTTCATTTCCTTTTTATCTCTACATGGTATACCTATGTGGAATACCTACTTTGAGAACCTATGAATCTTACTTACACTAAGCACCTACACTCAGGACCTACATGATTCACTCTTCAAGACCTCTTCCAAAGCCACCTATGGTCAAGATCCTCTCTCCTTGTTTCCCTTATCTGAAAGGGACCAAGATGAATCCTACACCTAGACCTCTTGATTTGAAAAACCATGGGAATAGATACATCAGTGTGTCTCCCATTTGTATTTTTATGTCTACAGTCATAGGTTTCCTACAATTTTACTATTAGAGGGTTATGATCCTCATGGCATCTGTGGATATGTATATCCATGGTCACATGGAACCTTACCCTAGGAACAATGTCAGAGAGTTCCCAATTTGGTGGATTAGGGTTTTACCATGCCACACCCTTCTCGTATCTAAGACCTGGAGCCTCTAATTCATACCATGAAGGATAATGATCACACTTGTATTTTCTTTTGACATGAAGTGATCCTCCTCCTTAGCTTCAGAACCAATTTTTGGGAATCCCTCTTATATTAAGCCCCTTTCCTTTCATGGAGGATGTAGTAGTCTCACTCCTCTCGACCTGCATGGTATCCTTGACCTTCATTCATTACCTTGGACTCATATCCAATGTGAAGTAAAGAGTGGGAAGGTGCCATACCCTCAGCCTCTTCCATCATCATCATCCTCTACTTCTATGAGCAAAGGGGGAAAATTGTGTTGTTTTTCAGATCTTACGCTTCCTCTTTTTTCTCACACCAAGCATGTATCATATGGGATTAAAAGTTAGTGGTGATCAAGACACCCGAAAAATCCACGAGACTTATTAAACTATTAGAACTTTGATTCCTACTAATCTAGATACGTAGGAAGCCCAATTAGGTCATGAGATTACTGGGAATATTTATCTGGAGTAAGACCTAATCCTAATTCCATTAATCTGGTAATCCTTCTCAGGGGTAAGCCCCAAGTTAATCCCCCAAATTACTATGGGTTAAAACATCTCTCATAGACCCTTTTACAGGGAATCCTTCTCAGGAGTAAGCCCAAATCAATCCTATCAATGAGCCATATTCCCCTATGAGATTAACCAAACAACATGGGCTTTGATTCCCATATAAATAGGATATGTAGGAAGCCTCCATGAGGTTCAAACCCAACCACCTGAATCAACCCTATTCTTTGTGGTCCATATTCCTAGTAGAGATTGATTCAATATTGTAATCTGTATTCCTTCTAGGTTTCCCTAGGCCACTTTGGTATAATTACCACACTAAAATTTGACTAGGTACCTTTTGTCTAGATTTCCTTGCCACATGATATTAAAATGTACAGTTGGGTCCTTATCACATGAATTTAAAAGGTATGATATGCCCTATTAAACAACACTGAACTACGTGGATTTTTATTCCTTTTAGAAGGATATGGAGGAGTCACATTTAAGGGGTTGATCCCAACATAAAAACAACTCCCATCTCCCTAAACGATGATAAAATCTAGAGTGAGCCTCATCTATAGAGATGATAGTAAATTCCAGAGTACCCCACTGTGTGGATAGAAAACCAATATATTCATAATAGCAACTAAATAATCTCTAAGTAGTATATAAGAGGATACCATTGATGGAGTTCCTCAATACCATCCTTGATTAAGAACCTTGAAAACATACATATGATTCTAATTTCCATGTGTATTAATGATTGATTTCCAATTAAAGGGAAATACATGTCATACTTGGGAATTAATAAAGGATTCATGAACATATCTTAAATCTATAAGAGTGTCCCGGAGTAGGTAGTAATTCCCATCAAAAGGGTCTGATGAGCCTAAATTCTAATCCTCTCAAACAATGCAAGTTCTTAAGAATCATTGGTCTAAAATCCTAACATGCGTCTTCCTTTAGAAATCCTGGCCTTTTGGATATAGCACCATTGGGTGTTTTTTCCCGAGGAAACACATACACATAAGTCAAGTCTTCTTGACTTGTTAACATAGCATAATTGGCTAGGATAACCTCCCACCTACCATAGTTTTCTAGGATCACTGCTCATGCACCATGATCTCTCATGAGATAGAAACAATACCCAATGAATTGGAGGGTTATATAATTACAGACCCACCCATAACATAATTATAATAATGCATATGTGTGCCACTTGGTTTTAATCAACATATCATAAAAACCCATTTAAATAAAATGGTTTTATATCCTTCACTAGTGGATCCTATATGGAAGAATTCATGATTTCATCAATTAACATGACATGATAAACCAACGTAAAATAAATGGATATCCATTTTCCTTAAGAATCATTATAGGTAAATACCAATTAGTAAAGATGATTACGCATGTGTTATTTACATATTATTGGAAAATGATACACAATTTTGACAAATATTTCCCCAATCAATCACTGTATTATGAATCAAGGCGAAAACCCTTCAATCAAATTAATGCAATAGAGGCTATTTACATAGTAAAGGAATTGGAATAAAATCAAGCCTATACAGGTGGATGATTTGGAATAAAAAAATTAGTGATGGATCATCCCATAGAGTTAAAAGAGAGTTTCATAAGCCATCTCGATATAGAAGGTGGACTATTTCTTTTGAACCCTTGATCAAGAGTACAACATGAAATACACTCATGGAAGTAATAGAGAATTTATTTTAAAATAATAATTTCACTTATCCATTGAAGACATTTTTAAATGAATATTTTATTAAACCATGAGAATAAGAATTTCCTTTTTGAAAAATTGATAACATAGAGAGGATGCCTCCTATAAAATGATAAATGCAGTTGAAAGATATATTCAGAAAGAAACATGTACAAGAAATTCCATCTATTGAAAATTTCCCATGTGGAAAAAAGTTAAAATAAATTCATTTAAAATATTTTTATATAATGATAATGTATTTGAAAATAACATTAAAACAGTTTTTCTATAAGTTTATAATTTTTGTTTTTTTATAAAAATAAATTAATGTAGTATATATTATGAAGAAATAAAACAGAAATTATGATTATCAATTTGATATGAATATGAGCCTTAATTAAAGTGGAATGGAGGGTACAATGTCTATGAGTAGATATAAATCACTTATTCTTTTATATGAATATGAAACTTAAACATCAAAGTTATAAAATTAGAGAATACATCCCATTATCGAAAGGGTAATTATATTACAAGATTTTTTATCTTGTTTCCTCTACCAACCAATCTCAATTTTTAACCCACTAAATCTAAACTAGTCAATAATGATATATATTTCTCCATTAAATCTATGTTTTATGGTATTTATTTATACTTATCCACTATATTTCCTCATTTTACTACCTCCTCACCCTTCTACTTCATAATATAAAAAATTATATGAAAATTAACTAAAAAATAAACGATAATGTATACCTAAAAATCAATGGATACAAAACTAATTCACTATAAGAAAATATGACATAGAAGATAGATTATTTTCATCCTAAATAATCAAAATTCTATCCTATAATAATTTCATGGATGGATATCTTTCCTAGAAAAGTGTACTATAATATCTCATTGCATATATTATTATTTCTGACATACTATAATTTTAAGCCCAGAAGTATTTTATTATATCACACATATAATTTTATTTTATTTCTATAATAACTCATCTAGATCATAAATTTAATTTTTTCCCTTCTATAAAAACACACACACATACACACACATGTCTACATGCATACACATGGCTGTGTGTGTGGATGTGTGAGTGTGTGTGTACCCATGTGAACATGTGTGTTCATGTGTGTGTATGCACATATGTGCTATTTTTTTAATAATAATATTGGGGATTCCATATATTTATAAATATCCTTTGAAAATTTCATTGTGAATCCTTCATTTTCCTCATTATCTTAGAACTTATAGGGAAACATTAGTGTGGTTCTCACACTTTTTACATCGAAAGAAAGTGATTGGAAGACTAACTTGGAATTTTTCTTTCCTCCTTTTTAGATTTGAGTAAATGAAAGACATCACCTCATTGACTTTATCATCTTTGAGATCAAATTCCAATGTGAGTTTGTTCAATACTTTGAATGTCACTTCCTGATTTATCTTCACTTCTAAGGAATAATTTTCATTTTTCTTTATCTCATATGCAAATAGAGTCTTGTGAAAAATACCCAATGTCACCTCCTTTGTGTCTTTATCATCAAGCATCGACATCTCCACATTAAAACATGGTGAAAATATTCTCAGGATCTTATTAAATATCTTGATATCATTGAGGGTTTATCTAAATATAGATACACCATCCTCATTCAAATTCCCTAAATTAATAATGTATCATTGGGATAATTCATATGCATCCTTAAATCCTCATGTTTTTTCCATAAGACCTATAGTTTAGCTCCACATATCTCAGAATCATCTTCATAGATATTGAGTATTTTTTCTACATTGTGTGTGAGGATTTACATGATATCACCTTCATGTACATTACATTAGGAAAAAATCTTCCCAATGCATTGAATATTTTGGAATCATTATTATGCTTACTTCGGTATTTCTTCAATAATGCTCTGATTTCTATGCTAACCAATATCCCATGCATGGAAGTAGGGTATCCATTCATTCACAATGATAATAAATAGTGTTTCATATGATTCTTTTATAATTGAAAATTAATTCCATCAAATATTAGAATTACTTTATGGATGCTGATCACTACTATGGATTCCAAGAGAAAACTATTACCAAAAAACACCACTCTAATACCAAATTTTGGACCTAAATAAGGTAAATACCTTTAGAGGTGGGGGAGAATCTATGAATATTTATTTCATTGAATGAACCTTTCTAATGATCATGTTCCACTGTTAGTAGAAATATCACTCCCTCACATGATAAATATGAACCAATAAATCAAGTAAAGAGGGACACAAATAATTTTTACTTGGTTCACCCAAACTGTTTCAATCTAAGGAGTATAAAATAATGAAGTGTTGATAGAATAAAATCACTAAATGCACTACATATTTCATCAAAATTCAGAGTGACCACATTGAGACTCCTGGTTCATAACCCTTAAAAATTTGAGAACACACTACCCTCACTCACCTTGGAAGATCACTTCTCCTATAAGTGAATAGATCACTCTCTTCACTTAACAAGAAAGATATTACACTACTAATTTTGTATTAATAATCTCCCACTTGATCCATGTGTTGCAACTCTTTTCACATCTAGTGATATGAACTCTAAGATTATTTTCCATTATTTTCAATTTATTTTTATCATATATATGGAATTATAAATCCATAATCCAAAATATTACTTCCCATTTTATAGTGAAATAGATATCTCTAAACCTGATATAATCCTTGAGTTTCACCTTTAATTGATCATCGATCCACCTTATTTAGGATAACAAAATTCAGAATAAATGTACCTTTAATTTTGGTTCAACCTTCAATAACTCTAGCCACAAAAAAATAAATACAATATATAAACATTAAATTCTAGATAATTATCTTGATTTGAATCCTTTCTGGAAAGATTTTCATATTTATAAAAAAATACCTTCCATCACTCAAAAAAATAAATTTATGTTATTACCAATTTCAACACCAGCTCGATGTGAACACTTTCTCCATGATGAAAATCCCATCACCCCTGAGTTTCCTAGATTAGACTCTTATATTCACAACATCATGAAATAATATTATATATTTCCGAATTCACCCTTCACGATGTGAAATTAACTTAATGACATAACCATCACTTCTGGGAAGATCACTAGATAAAAAATATTCATATTCACAACACAATAGATTCTACTATAGTGTAATTTTCCTTTGAGTACTACCAATTTAATCTTATGCGTTTTTTATTTAATATCATGAAATAACATCACAAAGTGACATGAATATTACATTATTAAAACTAGAAACCATACCTAGATATTTTTTCACTTAACTTCCATAGGGTCACCTTCACAATGAAAATCACCACTCTCAGTTCCAACCTTCAGAATGGGTTGATATGATGTAACCCAATTTTGGTGTGGAATAAAACATTGTGGATTGACCTATTATCATTTAATCATATGATGTTTTGAGTTATTATTATGTAGCATCATTCTCACCTTATTTTTGGTCTATTTTAATATTCTATAGATCCATTATGATGTGTCTACATTCCCTATGGGGTAATTTCATCATCATGTGACACATTCTGTGATGTGATTCCTGGCGTCTCAACACAATTATTTTCTTATTGAAATAACTTGTAAAAATTCATCTTAATTCCTCCAAAACTCCTCAAATCATCATGATATGACTTATTGAGCCTCTTTAGAAGTCTCTCCATCATCCTTGTCTATAATCACAACCCAAATATACTCTAAGGGGACTTTTGATAATAATATCCCCCTTTGGGTTTGTTGATAGTCCTTCAACACATCTTCCATATATCTTCAATTAAATATTTTTTCCCCAATAATGAACACAAACTGAACCATATTTCTATTAGATAGTGTATAAATTATTCACCAATCATATACTCTAAGATCACATAAGTGAATATCATTGTGAGAAACAAGATTTTATTTGAAAATTCCTCATGAAATCACTTCCTTGAGCATCATTATTTTCATCTTTTATCACCCAAGATTATACCTCTAAATAGACATTAAGAAACTAGCCCCTTTACAATGAATTATCATGACACAACTACCCCTTTTTCAATAAGATATAAAAATCACATCCATACCAAAATTCCAAAAATCATGGAAAACTTATTCCCCTTTATCAATCAATCCAAAGAGAGATTATCTAGAAGTTTACAAGAGAGTGTTATAAATCCAAACAATTAATTAATGAGTAATATCATATTGATATTGAAATAGAAAATTTTATAGGGTAGTGGGGGACCCTTCACCAAACCATCTATTTAGATGGAGACAGTTGGACTCTATGAACCAACCGATGCCTCTCAAAATTATACTTGGGTAGTTCCTTCATCTTGATTTCTTCAACTTGATTTTGTGTTGACACATACTTGAACTTCACTAGAGATTTTTAAACCTTCTCCTTGATGGTGTGATACTTTATCTCTATGTTCTTTATCATTATGTGATGGATATAGTTTTTCTATAATTTATAACACCCAATTAATCACACTTGATTGTAATAAGAGACATCAAATCAGTATCTAAATCATTATGTTATTGCTTCATTCATAGAAACTAATTACAAAATTGAGTTGTTATAATATGAACATATTTCATAGTTGTTAAAGAATGAAAATTTTATCCTTAATTATCCAAGAAATACATATTTTTCCAAGATAAAATGCACCACCCGATGTAGACTTGAAATCATCCAATGAACCAGCCTAATCAGTATATGTAAATACTAACAAATACTACTGTGATGTTTTATAATAAAAAATTCAAAATACACCATGTCTTCATATAATGAATAATTATTTTTATGTAGAGTATATGGATTTCATTGGGACACATTTGGTATTGTATTAATTGATAAGTGGAAAAAACACAATGTCGTGTCATGGCATTGTTAGATACAATAGGCTTCTAATGATTTTCTTATATTCTATAACATTGATCTTTTTACCATTTTCATTCCTTGAAAACTTTATCTTAGTTTCAACTAGTATCTAAATCACCATAGATTCCCCCATTAAAAATATCTTTAGTACCTCATTAGAATATTTGGATATATAAATAAAATCTTCATGGAATCCCTATGTTGCTTATAAACCAAGGAAAAATGTTAACTCACTAATCATAGACATCTCAAACCCCTCCTCATAGAATGAGAAAACAACTTGCATTATTCTCTACCCAATCCATTAGATATTATGTTATCTACATAGATGAGTACCAAAATCCTTTGATAATTCTTCTTATTGTTATAGATATTATGATCAACTCCTCCTTACTGAAATCGATGATTTCTCAACTGTTGATCAAACCTAAAATACTACGATCACTATATTTTAATCAACCCATATACTATATTTTTCAACTAACACAACTGGATCCTAAATTTATCTATTATAAAACCATATGGTTTCTCTATGTATTCATATTCTTGAAGTAATCTATTAAGTAATATTGATTTCTCTTCTTGAATCGACTTTGTATCGAAAAGTCCAAGAAAATTCTAATTGTTTCCAGCTATACCACTAGATAAAATGTATAATTCACATCAATTACCTTAATTTGGGAATATCCCTTATATACCATCTATAAATTTTAATGAATTTTTTTCATGTTCAATAAGTTTTTTATTGAATACTCACATTTTTATAATACCATTTTCATTTTCCAACCTTGGAATAATTTACTGTGTTCAATTATTCTCAGTTTTTTCAATATCTTCATTAATCAACTTGATACAATTTTTATCTTTAGAAACTTCCTCTAAATTATGTGGTTTTACTTGAGATTGAAATTATATTTTATGTAGAGTCTTGATTCTTCTAGTTTTTATATGATATTTTCAATCTCTAATGATAATTTTTTTATTGATTTCATCCCTTATTCTTAAAATCCTTATATCTTCTAAACTTTTCTTATTTCCCCAATTATTAGTGTATTTAGAATTGATTTCAACATCATATTATTCCCTTAGGCTGCTCAATTTAGTATTACTTGCTTATTTAATTTCTTTACTATTTTGATGAGAAATATACCCACTCGTAATAGAATTTTTATCATATCCCATAACTGTGAAATCTCAATTTTCAACAATTTTTCATATTCTTTTTTCATAGAATTTTTTTTTGAAATTACTTAGGATGAGTAACCAAGAAATATACCTTCATCCTCAAAAGATTTAAACTTACGGTGTTTGTCTTTATTAAGAATAAAAAAAATTCTCCTAATGATTTTTAATTACTTTAGCATCAGGTTATTCTTATACAACATATTATAAGGTGTATTCTCTTCATCCATATATAATACATTCCTATTTGAAATGTGCAAAGATATCAAAACTACTTCCTTAAAATATATTTCTTGTTGGAAATTTTCAATGAGAATCATATGGTCCATGTTTTGAGTGATTGAATTACTCCATTATATAATATATTTTTGTTATGTATTTATCATAGATAAAACTATATTAATTATCCCATGCTTCTTGAGATATTATTACAATTTATTATTAATAATCTTTTTTCCATTATGTTTTTAGAATTTTTGATTTTTCAACCAAAGATTTTTTTCCGCCAATATTTGATAATTTTTAATAAACATGAACTCTTTGGATTTTTGAGATATCACTATTATCCATTAAATACCACTGAAATCATTAATTAATATAATATAGAACCTTTTTATATCTAGATATTGGCCCACAAACATCAATGTGTACTAACTCAAACAAAACCTTATGGACTTATTTTCCTTTAGATTATAAAACTTACATATTATATTTATCTTTGAAAATTATCACACATGGGAGTGTGATCACATAAAATTATATGGGCATAATAATCTCCTTCATTATTCACTAATTCTTCCATGGATTTTTTTATCGAGTGGACAAGACTTTTGTGGCATAACATATTTTCTTCTTCTTTGTTCAGAAAACAGACATCTTATTCTCCACAAATGTTGTAGAGATTCCCCTTTTTTTATTTACATACATTAAAATTATATAATCTCATCTATATAAAATGAATTAATTTTTTTAAATTTACTATATTCCATCAGTTACATAATTTTCTCACACTTAGAAAACTGAGGCTATGTTCTTTAACTACCAAGAGATTCTTGTTCCGCAAATATTTTCCTCTAATTTTGGATATTATAGAGACAATAATATTGAACCCTTCATCATTATAAAAATTAATGGCACCATATTTTTCATAATATATCCTAGTTATAAGATATTTTTTCCTATCATATGGTAAGTGTAACCATTTTCAGGAATCCATACTTTGGATCGATCCATTAATCTTAAAGAAATATTATCCATGTTAACCTTCATAGATTTGACTTTATTGAACCACAATCACTACTTCACCTATTTTGATGGTGAATATGATTATAAAACCTAGGTTTTATTGGATAATCCTCATCATACAGTGTGATGAATTGGGTTTTCATTTTCATCCCACTTGATAAGGCTTCTATCTTATAATACTTACCTTTTTAGGACTACTTTAACAAATATCTTTTTACCCTTGATTAACTATTCATGGCCTTGTTTATTTATACTTCACACCAAAAACAATATCTAATTAAAATATACTAATCAATATAATTTCTTCTTATCTGGTTTTTTGTTATTATACCATGAGATTAATTTTCTCTATGGAACATACATATTGAGTATTTACAAAAATTCCACAATAATATAACCAAACTCATGGTGAATTATTACATGTTTTTGTTTATCTACTCATTGTTTTTAGGTAGTTTTTTGATTTACCCAAATCAATATTTTTATTGGGAGTAGTTTCATGTGACCTTGTATCAATCACCACTCATTTTCCTTTATTTTTGTAATGTTACACTTATTTATGTTATGATTAAAAACCAACATAATCAGTAGAAATCTTCTTAAACATAAAGTATGGAAAAAATAAAAAACTTATTAAACTGTAAAAATCATGTGAAGATGATGTATTCATACTGAGAAGAAAAAACTACAACCTAAACATGCACAAAATGTCACCCTCACAGACATAAGTAAAACAAAACTCCTAGAAACAAACAAACAAGTAGAAACAAAAGAAAAAAAGGAATGGAAAAAAGAGACTCATATGGTTTTGAATTTAGTCTTAAACCCATGGGAGAATATTGAAAATTCATTTAATTTTATTGAATAAGAAATTATTATAATTAAAATTAGAAATGTAATCATATATTAGTTCACTAGAAGTCACAATTCATTCATACAAGTGGTATGAACCCATTTTTTTTATAGTGGACCCCATCTGGCCAATAAGTTCTACAACTTATTAAAATTCATAGGGGAACCATCATTTTACTTATTCACCTCTAATTTCCTATAAGATTCCCCACCTTAATTGATATTTCTAGGTGACCAGTACAAGTAATTCTTATTGTGATTCTCATAATATTTAGTTTTTATGATCAAAAAAACTTTTTAAAGTGTTTAAAAAAATTAATTTGAGTATTTTAAAGTTAGTTTTGATGAAATAATTTTATATTCTTGAAATAACCTTTAAATATACTTGAGTATGTATTAATGGAAGTTTTGAAGCCTTCAAAGAAGGATAAAATTATCATAGAGGGGTATTCATGGAAGTGGAGAAGACACTTTTAGAACATTCATACAAAACATGACAAAACACCTAGTTCTAGGGTGTGGTGCTCCATGGCATGGTGTAAAGGTAGGATATTTGGTAAACATGGAAAAATTCTGGTGTCCATGCCCATGGTGTTGGTAATTTTGAAGGCCAAAAAAACTTGTGATTCATCACCAGGGCATAATGAAAGATGTGTTAATGGCCATGTTGTATTAAATGTTTTGTCAACATTATTCAATTCAGTATTCAACGACTTCACTTATCCCCTATAAATTATATAAGTTTCATGAAGGATTTAAAGGCTATAAATAGAGACCTTGGGTGGCTTTTAAATATAGAAAAAACAATCAACTTGTAAAATAATTCTATCATCGAATCAATCATATATTATCTCTCAAAGTGATATATTCTCTAAATCCTATCTTCTCCAATCTAGAGTTTGAGACTATTGTAATATCTTCCCACTCTCATTATTTTATCAATATCTCTTAGTCGTTCATAATATTATTTATATAAATCAATACTCTGCTAAAATAGGATTACTTTTAAGAAATCATCACTTTTTATAATTTCTTATTCTATTGGTTCTAACTACCATTAATGTGAGGGATTTAGGGTTTAATACAATTAACATTAAAAGGTAAGTGAATATTCACTTTTAGGTTTCTAGCAATACTTGTTAAAAATCCAGTTTCGATTATATTTTTAGTTTCTTGTTATAACCTATAAATAAAAGGGGTTTTGGTATCTTGGTGTATATTAATCCCAATGAAAAAATACATTAAATCCATGATCAGTTTAGGTTGTAGACGTAGGGTATATTAAAGATATATTTATAAAATTCAATATGAAATTGTGTTCCTTATTTTATTTCCACATTTTATTTTATTTATTAAATTCATTCATTCAATTAATCAATTGTTTAATCCATCAATACACTAAATCATTTTAATTTTAAATCGATATTTATTTTTTATTACACTTTTATAATCTATATTATTATTATAATGTTGTGCTTTCATCTTTGATTATTTTTTGTCTTTTCAAAATATTTTAAATTTCTTTAATATTTTTTAAATGAGGTATATAGTCTTTAATTTTTTTTATTTTCTTTTAAATTTTAATGAGAAATTCACCCCTATTACCCTTTTACCCAACTCCGACCTACATTTGATATTAAAGGAGACTTGAATTTATTTTTTTCTTTGTTTTCAAATTCATTCAGATTTTTTTTAAATATTTAACTATTTTTTAAGAAACATTTTTAAATTCCTTTTTTAAACACCCATGGTACCCTTGAAGGAAAATTTATGGGTTTAGATCCTTTTTTTAATGGTAATAATTATTGTTATTGAATAAAAACATGTATATTTTATTAGATCTATTGGTTATCACTTATAGAAAATTTTTAATCATGGTTATATCCCTACCACTAAAATGGAAGATAAATGTATTGTAGATGCTATTTCTGATTTTGATTTAGATGAAAAACAAATGAATACCATGCATTATTATTTGGATAAAAATGGATTTAATTGAATTTCTACAAGAAAAATAGCTCATAAAATTTTGAAACTCGTAAAATAACTCATGAAGGAACTTACAATTTGAAAGTTACTTGATTAGATATGTTTAAACAGAACTTGTAAAGGTTATCTATACATCCTTTAAAATCAACGATTGAAATTTTTACTTGGTTTAATAATATTTTTAATGGATGAAATGTGCTTAGTGATGCTATTTATATACAAAATTTATTCAAGAAAGTCCTTTTGGTTTTCCAAGAAACTGGGCACCTAAAGTCACTATGATCGAAGAAGCTAAAGTCATAGAGAATATAGAAGTTGAAAAGCTCATCAGTTCTCTCATGAAAAGTGAGATTACAATAAAAAGAAAAAATTACAAGGAAGATAATGTGGTTAAAGAAACTAAAATTTCAATTGATTTCAAATAAATTAACAAATACTCATCTGAATGTGACTATGAGGCTAATAAAACTTCTAATAGGGTGAGAAGGTAAATGAATAAGAAAATATAAATGCAATGCTTCAAGAAGGAAAATAAAGAAATGGAAGTTACTTGCTTTAGTTAAAAAAAGAAGTGCCACATCAGGTTGGATTTAACTTTGAACAAAATGAATAATCAAGATAAGAAAACCTTAAAATTCTTTACTTAGAGTCAAAAAAGGAATAAATTTAAGTATACGAATGAAATGATGAAGGTTTAAATTATATCATGGCCAATGTCAAGGTATGCGACAAGGTTAATTATGTTTATTATAGTTATTACACTTATACCTATTCTATTTATTATTTACTCTATAAATATATTATTTATGACAAGGATCAATTTCAAGATGGCTTTTGTGAAACTCTATTAAAATTTAAAGATATTAAAAATAATTACAATGATATTGGTTTTGAAAAATATCAACTTTTATAAGAGAATGATGATTTGATTAAAATAAAAAGAACAACAAAATGTTTAATATTTCATATTGAAAATTAAGTATTTAAATAATATTCTTTCTCATTTTAATCAAAGAGAAGAAACATTGAATAAAATTTTAAGATCTCAACCTATTGTTAAATGTAATTTTGAGATTGGTTTTTTAAAACAATCATAATTTTTCATAAAAATTATAAAAAGACTACTTATGTGAAAAGAAATTTCAAGAATATATTTTTTTAATTATTCTAAGAAATTTTTTCATAATGTTTAAAAATGTATTTACGAAAATAATATATATGGTAAACTAAAATTAATTAATTTATCTTGCAAAATTTTTAAGGGAAAAAATTTTTATAAAAAAGTTTGGATTCCAAAGTATTTATTTTCTTACTTAAGTGGACCAAATATTTGGGTACCGAAATTATAGTATCTTTATATTTTATAAGAAACGTTTCTCATGATAAAAACCTAAGATGATACTTGGTATATGGATAATGGTTTCTTGAGGCACATGTATGGAGATCATTTTGAATTCTATCATCTTGAAGACTTTGACAGAGGGCATGCCACATTTAGAGATGAATCAAATGGTAAAATTTCTAGTTTATATACAATTGGTTTCCCTAACTATAATTTAATTAAATATGTTTTATTTGCTAATAGATTGAACCATGATATTATAATTATTAATAAATTATGTAATAGAAGTTTTAAAATTACTTTTAGAAATTATTTTTATAATCTTTTTAATTATAAATGAATTATTTTATCTATCACATATAGTTTTCAAAGATTTTATATTTATGATTAAAAATATCTTAAAAGTAAAAATTTAAAGTGTTTAAGTGATCAATATAATGAATCTTGTCTTTGAAATTGAATCCTAGGTCATTATAATATTCAATATTATTAATATCAATTGAAACTGACTAGTATGAGATTTATCAAAATTATATTTAAAAGATAACTTAGTCTGTGAACCATTCCAACTTGGAAAGAAAAAAAATGCTCTTTTAAATATAAAAAGGATGTTTCCTCTTATAAATCCTTATAACTAGTCCATCTTATCCTTTTTTAGACCATGTCAAGTTTATTATGTCAAAGGTGAAAATTATACTTTTTTAATTATTGATGACTATACTATATTTACATGGGTTTTCTTATTAGATCCTAAAAATGAGACTTATAATGTATTTATCAACTTTTAAAGGAATGAAAAAAATGAAAAAGGCTATAAACTCTTTTATCATAAAAGTGACCAGCGTTTAGAACTTGATAAAAAGTATTTTTTTTAATTTTTGTGATTCTAAAGCTTATCATCACTCCATCACTACTCCTAGAACACCATAACCAAATGGGGTTTTCGAAAGAAAAAATAGCATCCTCCAAGAAATATATAGGACTCAATTGAATGAGTTTAGCCTTCCCCAACCAATGATTCCCTTCTCTCTCGGTTACCTCTCCTAAGTGTGCCACACCTCTCCTCCATTTAGAGGTTTTCCCCTGGTAATGGAGTGACCTATTTTGGTATCTATTTATCTATTCTCTCATATCCATTAATGTTTCTTTTTTCCTCTATCTTGTTCCCCAAATCTTTGATTCATTTATAAGCCACTATTTTAATTCTTTATCCCCCTTATTAGAAGGGCTTCTCTCCATTTAAGACATAGTTTTTCTCTAGAGCCTCTCTCGACACTTTTTGGACCTTCACAACTCTCCACCGCTCTATCTATATCCCTTTTGATTGGGTTTTCTTTCTCTATTTGATTATGGAATGCTTCCATGGCCTTGTTCATCTCATTTTATACTCTTTATCCTAGATCTATTACACTAGACTCCATTTAGATATGATGTATGGGATATCACAGAGGGTTTTGGATGTGTTAGTTGATATCTCATCAGTTTTCTAGGAATCATAATTCTTATTAGTTATCTTCTACCTTAGGCTATCAGTCTTCTTTCTTGGTTTCAATTTGGGACTTTCTATTATTTGATGGTAATTCTATCATGGTGGTGTTTTTCGTTCATGATTGATGTTTGTACTCATGATGTTTTGTATTTTTCATGGTTTTTTTCCTTGATGACAACCGATGTTTTTGGTGATAATGTTCCCACTCAAAGACGATCTCTCCAACTTTTATCCTTCTCTAGGATCCCACCACTCTCCTCCTTTTTGTATTTTCATGGTGGGTTTAATGGGGTCTTGGGAGATGATTTAGAGTAGTTGATGAAATTATATGATATCACAATGCTCAATGATGTTGATTTTTCTTGTTGTTGGTTATGTTCGTTATGGCCAGTTCATGTTTGTTTTGGTATGGTTATCAGTGACAATGAAGCTGGTTGTTTATTGGATTTTTTTTAAAAATCTCTCAGTTTGGTTGTGAGGTTTCATAGTATGATGGTTTATGTGTATTTGATGTTCTGAATTATTCTATTTGGAGTTTCTAAACTAGTGATGTTGGATTCTGGTGGGAGTCTCTCACCGACGGTCTGGTGTGACCAAGGTGTGCAATTTGGGTCAGTGTGCATGATGCAGGGTGGGTCATCAACCTATGTAGTGATTATTGGCTTCTGTTTATAATTTCAAATTTTAAAATTGAAATTTTAACCTTTTTCTCAATTGGTGGTGATGTGAATGTCGATGATGTTTTGGGTGGAGGACTCGGATGTGAGAGTGATCATGATGGAAGTCTCTCTACTCAAGACCTCTGTGATTTATATTTCATCCTTGTCTCATTTTCATATTTTAAGTATGATTTTTTCAGTGTGTTATGTTTTGAATTTTTAAATCTCTAAATATCTATGAGTTTAAAACTGAACCTAAAAGTGGATTTTGAAAATATAAAAAAAGGATTTGGAGGAGGAGGATTTTAACCATCCTTAAATATTTTCTTTCAAGGCAATCAACATAGCTTGATTTATGATTACCCATTTTCTCATAAGACCCATATTAGGAAAATCACCCTATGAAATTTAGAAAGTAAATATTATTAAAGTCGGATTCTTTAATGTATTCATTTGTAAATTTATTATCCATAATGACAATGATAATCTAAGAAAGTTTTTGCCTAAATCCAATTAAGGTATCTATCTTAGATAATATAACTCAAGTAAATCCTTCAAAGTATTTAATAATAGGACTATGACTAGAGAAGAGTCAATTAATATCAGATTTGAAGAGAATAATGCAACATCACATCCTTAAATTGATGAGGATGTTGACCAAAATAATTTGAACTTACCTAAAACTAAATCTTCTAATGTAATTGAATATGTTAAGGAACCCCATTTCAATCCATTACCCAAGTCATTGGTTAAAACAAAAGACCACCCCATTGATAATGTTTTCAGTGGATTACAATACACGAATCATACTTGAAGGTCTGTAATAAATGAGTTTGAACATCATGATTTTCTCTCCCACCATTAACCTCAATAACTTTATGATTCTATTAATGATTATATTTGGATACACTCTACGTAATTATATTTGAACCCATTTCAAAGGAACAATTTTTTTACCCTCGTGCAACATCTCATAAATCATACTATTATTTACACTAAGTTTGTGTTTTGAAACAAACTTGATGATTAAAAAATTATCATTCATAAAGAGGTCACACTTCTTACCAAATGAAATAATAAAGATGTAGGTATAGATTATGGTAAAAACACTAAACCCATTTTTTAATATAATCCATTAGAATATATCTACCATTCCTCACCCATTTAAATTTTATACTTCTTCAAATGGATATAAAATGTTATTTTATAAATGGTTTTGTTTATAAAAATACTTTTATGGATCAAACTCTTATTTTTAAAAATCCTAAATTTCCAAATCATTTGTTCAAGTTAACCAATGCTATTTATGGTTTTAAAAAAGTCCCTCAAGATTGTTTTAAAATGTTATCTAAATTAATTTTGACAAATGATTTCAAAATGAGAATGTTTGATACCAATATTTTTAAAATAAAAATTCAAATAACTTATTAATTGTTAAAATATATGTTGAAGATGTTATTTCTGACTCAAATAAAAAAATAATTTAAATATTTTTTATGATTTAATGAAAAAAGAGTCTGAAATTAGTTTTATGGTAGAACTCAAATTCTTCCTTGGTTTTCAAATTTCCCAAAATTTTAATGAATGTTTTTTAAAATAAATTAAATAAAATAATTAAATTATTAGGATGTTTGGCATTGATCATGCTATGGAAATATAAACACCCATGAGTAAAGCTTGCAAGATAATATTATATGAAGTGAAAAGGTTGGTGGATAACAAGATCTACAAAACTATGATTGGAAGACTAATTTACCATACTATTAACTAGGAAGATATCATTTTCAGTGTATGATATTTTTCTTATTTCTAATCCAATCTATTTAATTTTCATTTAAAATATTTAAAAATAATATTCTAATTTGAAAGGATAAAAAAATCTTGGCTTATTTTGTAATAAATAAATCACTTTTGAACTCACTTGTTTTTATAATGGTGATTTTAGAGGTTTCCTACTAGATAGTAAAAGTGCTAGTGGAACTTTTTATTTATTATTAAAATAGAACATCTCATGGAATAGAAAAAAGTAAATATTTATTTCTCTTTTTATAACCAAATCAAATACATAGTTGTTGGGAGTTGTTGTAATATAATAATATAGACACATAACAATCTCTTAGAATTTGGGCTAACATATTCTCATGTCCCTATCATGTTTGAAAAAACTAGTGAAATTATTATCTCTAAAAATTCTAACCAACACTCTCACACTAAGCACAATGATCCGATACACCAATTACTACGATATCATTTTTAAAAAGGTGATATTATTCTTATTTTTTTAAAACCAAACATTAAATTTCTGATATCTTCTTTAAAACCATTCACCTTGATCACTTTGACTTTATTAATGTTCTTTCGGGTACGATTATATTTTGATACTCATGTCATTATATTGGAAAACATAAGAATTTATCAATTTTTTTAATTTATTTTTTTTTGAAATAAAATATTTTCTTTCTTTTAAAAATGTTGTAAAACTTTTTATAAATTTTTTAAAGAAAAGTGAGTGTGATACTCATAAAAATATTTAATGTCTAGATAAAAAAAGTGGATGTAGTTCTGGTGAAGATGCTCTAACATATTTATTTTGAAAAGTGTTTATTGGGTTTTAACCCTTTCTTTATCCTAATAATGGTGAGTGAGCCTTTACTATACACATGTTTGAAACTATGAGGAAATTTTCAGTGGTTTATTACTTTTTTTTGCTAGACCATAATCATGGAATGCTTTAAAAAAACCTATTTCTCTAATTTATTTATTCATTTTTTTAAATATCTAAGAACCCTTTATCCTATCTTATGTAATACTTTAGGGGGTACTAATCTTGTTAATATTGAAAAAATCCTATAAGTGACACCCCTTTTGAAAATTTATTTCTAAACATCTTTCTCAAAATTGTTTTTCAAAATTTTGTTTTTATTCTTATGTTTCTTTAGAAAAATTTTCAAAGATTAATTGATTTCTTAATTTAGATTTTATATGAAATATTTTTTGTTTTATTTAATATTTTAATGAAAATATATCTTTCTAAAATTTTATTTTGATTTTTTTTCAATCTTTCAAATATAATTTTGCAAAATATATTTTTATCTCTCTCTAAAGATCATTAATGATGATAAATGTAGTTTTAATATTTATTTATCTTATTTTCTATAAAAATATTTATGGAAACTTTTTGATAATCTCAGTGGGAAATAAATGTTATACTAAAGGGGATATGTAATATTTTTGTGATAATATTTATATTATACGAGGGGAAGTTTTTTTATTTTTTTTCAAAGGTGTATAATTCTCATAAAAATATTTTTAACTTTATCATACTTATCCTATTATTCATATTATATTTTTTTATTATTGTATTATTAAAGTGTTTGTGATCATAAAAAAGGGGGTGACTTGTGTGATTCTCACTATATTTTGTTTTAAATATCACATACACTCATTAAAGTGTTTAAAACTTTATTTTAAGAGATTGTCATTTAGTTTTGATGGAATCTTGTTATCTTCTTGAAAAAACCTTATAAGATACTTAAAGAAGTATTAATGGAAGTTTTCATTCCAATGAAAAAGTATAGGAGAATCTTAGAGGGTTATTCAAGGAATTGAAGAATCCAATTTTTGAAGATCCATTCAAAACATGTCAAAACTCTAAGGTATAAGGAATGGTGGCCCAAAACGGGGTGGATAGGTAGGATGTGAGGTCAAAATCACCAAAGGATAGTGGCCATAACAACGGTTCTAGGATTTTTGAAGGCTAAAATGGATCTTAATTCTTCACCAGGGAATGGGGTAAGCCATGTTGATGGTTAGGATGCATTTAATGTTTGGTAAAATTTATTTAATTTGGTCTTCATTGACTTCATCACTCCTCAAATATTTAAATAAGTTTTATGAAGGATTTGGAAGATATAAATAGACACCCTAGGTTTCTTGGAATCTACATTTAATAATTAACCTTTGCAACAATTCTCTCATCCAATCGATCACCAATTCTATCTCAAAGTTATTTTTTCTCTAAATCATCTCTTCTCCAATATAGAGTGTGTGACTATTGTAATATCTTCTCACTCTCATATTTTTCTATTTTTATCCAAGTTTTTCTTCATATTATTTGGAGATAATAAAGACTAATCTAAAAGGTGATTTATTACTAGATATTCTCCCTTATTCTTATTTTATCTTTTATTAGTGATCACTACTGTTAAATTGAGGGATTTAGTTTTTCCTTCCATAAACATTAAAAGTAAATGGACAGTTATCTTTAAAGTTTCTAGATATTCCATAAAAAATACAGTGTCGATTATATTTTTGGTTTCATAATATGACCTTAAAATAAAGGAAGTTTTGATATCTTGGATATCATTAAATCAAGGGGAAAAATACATTAAATCCCTGTGAAATTTAGGTGCTAGATATACAAGATCTGATAGAGATATTATTGAAATCCCATACTAAAATTCAAGAATTATTCTATTTCCATATTTTAATTTATTTATTAATTTCTTTCATTCAATAAATAAATTGTTTTTTCCATCAATACAGCTAATTGTATTAATTTTAAAGATCTCTTTCTTTTATTATTTCACGTTAATAGTCTTATATTATTATTATTATTATATCTTTATTTCTTGATCTACGATTCTTTTTTATCTTTTCAAAAGATTTTATTTTTATTTAGTCTTTATAAAAATATATTTTTAATCTTTAAGAACTTTTTAATTTACTTTAAAAAATTTTAATGGGAAATTCACCCACCCACTTTCCATTTTTCCCTACTCCAACCTAAAATTCTCATATAGCTCATTGATGATTCATACATAGGATTTACAAAATTCTTGACACTACTTACGTAACTACATTTGAGTGATTCTTAAATGATCCACTTCTATCATCTAGACAGAGCCACTTAAAATCCTTATTCTGAAACATTCCCTTCATGGCAGTCTACCTCCCACTGGTCTGCTACTTTTAGGATCCTCCCTCTATCTCAACCCCCTATTCTTAAGGAACTCCTTTCAAAAATAAGAAATGGAACTTGAAAATAGACCTGACACATTCCTAATTATCTCCATCTTGAATAATGATTTTATGTATTCAATATTATACTAACACTTAGGAAATTTTAGATCATCCAAACTTCCAAAACAATAGTTATTGTCTCCATTCCACATTCTAATCAACCAAGACCCACTAAGGTATAGTACTGAAATATAATTCCCTATAACAAGACCTTGGTAAACATGTTGAATAAATTCTAACTTCTTCTAATCTTTTATAGATTCAGTACCCCATACACCATCATCTTTTAAATGAAATTAAACTTTAACACAATGTTCTTTATCTATGAAAAAGACACTAAATTATTAGAAAATTGAATTGTTATCTTTCTATCATAAAAAAATGATTTCCTAAATCCTATAGAGTTATTTTAATAAAAAATTTATAAATATAAATTCTGTAGAGACCCGAATCTTGACGTACATAGACATTACATTACTTTTGCGGAATACTTAATACATAACAAAAATAAACACTCAAGCACCGTAATAGTTTAGTGTCTTTGGAAACTTGGAATATAAACTTCTAATCATGTTAAAAGATCTTCAACATCTCCCATAACGATCTTCCCCTTTTTGTTTTCTTACCTAAATCCATTCTTTATATCTTGGGGAAAAGAAAACATATAAAGGGTGAGATAAAATGCTCAGTAAGGGTAAGCATGTAGAAAATAAAACAAACCATATACATTTGAATTTCAAAATATGAACATAATATTTAAACATCAAAATCTTGAGCAATGGCGTAAAACATGGAAGTACGTAAGACATAGATCTTAAATAAACATTAATCATGATAAAATAACATGGGAATGAAACTTGTAATTGTGGAAAAACATTAAGCACAAGATATGATGTCTATAGTAGCCAAGACATTGCAGCCAAGACCATCTTAGTGGACAATGTCCCTTACTGAACCGGGTTTACTTGCCATTCTAGCCCTGTATTATTGAACTAAATTTACTTGTCGTTTCAGCCATGTCTATCTCATGAGATATAAATCTTTACCCAATTCATTGGAGGGAGATATAGGTCCCACCCATCTCATAATGAAATCATTCTTACTTGTTCCACAAAATAAACATACATCATTCATAATAACCCAATGAATAAAATAGGTTTCATAAATATCATCCCATAATCAAACAATCCATATAAAGGAAATGGATATCATTTCATAATAAGAAAAGTGAAACCATGTAAATCATAGAGACATTATATATGAAACATACACATATTAAATAATTTCATCTTAGATGGAAAATAGTTTCGATAAAACACTTGAAATGAATTCTTGAGGAAAATATCCTTTCTTCTTCAAAATCATTTTATTTTCACAAAATTCCTTGCAATTTTAAAAGAAAAGGGTTTTTTTGAAAATAATTATGCATTCTTGTAGAGGAACCTTCCTGAAAATGAGGCATTATGAAACCGTAAAAATCCATTCACGTCGTATAAGTTAAAAATAACATTCACCTCGTACTTTTGTCAGAAAAGTCAAAAAGTACCTCGTATGGTAAAAATAAAGAAATAATCCTTACATACCTTGTAGTAAAATTCAAAAATGGTTAAAAAGGACTTTAAAAATACATGAAACCATTTTTAGGAAACATGGACATGAATGATAAATATAACCCTAGTAAATACTTACGTATAAGAAATCTCGGATAGAAAACAATTGAGATTGCAACATTATCCCTTACCTTAGGTCCAATATGCTTCATACGTATTCGAAACTCCCGTATAATGATTTAAATAATTTCATTGACTTACTATAGAATCATATTCATTGTTATGATATCATATATGGTTCACTTATGACTTTATATTACCCGTTCTTTTGTAAATCCATGTTAAAGTAGCGTTTTGGGTAAAATCGTACGTGTTTCGACTTTTTGTTATTGATATTATTAATTATATACTGATTTCCATAATTTCAGAATGTAAAACGTGATTTATATATAATAAATATTCAGCATATACATATATATGATAGATTGATAAATGGAATGAAATACACCCTTCACGGAGACGGTAGGCCGTACGTACGCATGGACGCTGTTTTCGTTTCCTTATTGGATTGAAAGGAATTAAGTAGATGAAATACATATATACATACATAAATACAGTATTATTATTATTTCATATATCTATTTATTATTTATTATGTATACTTTATAATCATTCATGAATGGTTAACATGGAGAATGAATCTCATCACGTCGTGGAGATGGTAGTCCATACGTACGCACAAGCGACGATATCATTTCCATGATCATGGAATTGTATTGAAGCTTATGTATAATATTTCAAAATAAATATCACTTTAAACTAATAATATATAGGTTTTTATTTACACCATTATACCCATCCAAGTAAGGTGGTGGTCGAAAACAGATTACACCACGGCGTGGAGACGGTATTCCGTACGTACGCACGCGCGATGATTTCATATTCCATAGGATGGATAGAAGGTGAAATAGGTTTGTTTCAAATTTATAATAACATATCAGTATATAAGTAATAATTATGTTATTACTTTATAATGATACAACTAAATAAGAAGAAGTAGAAGACGAAAGAAACTTGAGAGAATCGGGAGAAGAGATTACCTCTTCTTCGACGCACCTCCTTTAAGACTTATCTTAAGGAATTAGAGTTGGTCTTTTGAGAAGACCAGAACCTCCAGAATGTTTCTAGGGAAGTAGAGAAGAGAAATGGGAAGGGTGTTTCCGAGCTTGAAGGCTCAAAAGGGTGTGAGGAGAAGATGGAAGGGGTTCCCTTTTTATAAGGGAGGAGAGTGGCACCTTTGGAAATCTTAAAAATATTAATTTATAACAAATCTATCCCCAATTAAAAACCTCTGAAAATTACTCATGTTAGAATATTAGATGATATAGGGTTTTAATCTAATCAACCAATAAAATTTATACATGTAGGGAATTTATTTTAAATATTATCAACTTGATTTATCCTTATTTAATCTATTAAATTTTATTTTTGGTAATAAGAATTTAAATTTTATATTGTTATAAATAATTACTTATGTGCTGTGAATTATCCATAATTAGATAATTTATGAAATTTTAGACAATATAAATATAAATTTATAATTTTTAAATATTTTTGTGATTTTTAAACAATTTAATAATATGTTATTTTTATAAAATAACGATAATGTCAATTTTAAAACTATTCATTTATTTGAATTTAATTAAAATCCACAGAGATGATATATTCAAACTAAAATATTTAATAGGTTCCAAACATGTCATAGTAATCTATAAAATTATTGGAGCACATTAAATAGTTCATATAATATTTATTTTACTATTTGTAAAACCATTTATTTGATATTGCTCTTAATAAAATAATTACTACAACATTTTTGTATAATTATTAAATATACTTATTTGTTGCATAAAAATTAAAAATAAAATACTAGGATGAACATAAATATTATATCTTTCATACGAATACATTCAGTTGGATTTATCTTCTAAAAAACCCAACTTTTAAAATTTTATATTTAATAAATTATGAAGATGACAACTTTGACATTATTTAAAATAAAATAATATAAGTGTCATAATCACTTTTATAAGTCTCAAAACGGTTATATATTAGGTCATTGGATTATTATGGTGTATATATACTCTAATAATAAGTTTTGGTCTGATTTTTTGTAACACCACGAGCTTCCACGGTACGCTTCTCTTTGAATAATACAGTAGCGTATGTTGTACGCAACTTCGAGTTCTAACACACACCACGACCAATCAAAGTAGCCGTTATGAATAGTAATACCTACTTTTTAAAATTTTAGAAATTTATCTCTCAAAATGGACTTCATTTTTGGATTCGGAGTATCGAATTTAGCCTAAGGTGAAATTTTGGTACTTTTCAGATAACTTTAATATTTTGATGAATAGTGAAAATTACTAAATTTTAATTAAAAACAACTTTTTTAATCAAAATAATTATTAGTGATAAATTATAAATTTGAGTGGTTTTAAATTATATTTATAATATATTTTTACCATTTAATACAATGTAGGTCATTGGACATAATTTCACAATTAAACCGGATATAAACAAGTATCAATCTTTTGATAGTTATTATATCTTAAAAACACGCTTTTTGTTTTGACCGCGGGAATTAATTTTTAATTAACTTCTGCCACTTCTGTGTTTTGAATTTGAAAAAATGGATTCCATATTTGGAATCAGAAAGTCAAAATTGTGTATATAGGTAACTTTTATTTTTAGACATTTTGAATAATTATTTCGGAAAATATTTTATTTACCATGGCTAAAAGGTAAATATGGTAAATAAGGGTTACAAAATAATATTATAATAATACTAAATTACCCTAAAACGTGTCCTAACCTTATTATTGGATACATGTCCGACCATTGGCATCTTTGGGTCGATTTTGGGACCCCATGGAGCCACTTGTAGGTGATAGGGACACTTTATTTTAATTAAGTTAAAATAAATACAAAAATGACATAAGCATATATCTATTAGCAAAATAATTTGTACATAGGGTTATATATATTGGAGTTTAGACTATAAATAATCATTAGAAATCTAAAAATATTTCCTAAAGAATGATATTTTATTTATAATTTTTAGACATTAAATAATTTAATTTATTTATGACACAATGATGATCCAGTAATTACCATAATAGTGAAAAATTAAAATAATTGATATTATAAATACCCAAATAAATATAATTTGAGACTTTTAATGAATTAAACTAATTTTCAAGGATAATATGACATATTAGGATTGATTTAATTAACTTTTTTCGAAGTAATTATTCTGTTATGATTTTTACAAAAGTCCATTATTGAATAGTGTCAAAATTGACAAAAAAGAGTTTTTAAAACAAATATTTTATTAATAAATTGATATTAAATTCCTAAAAATCTAAGGTTTGGCCAAGAGACTTATATCATGATAGTTGTATCATTAATGGGCCACTTGGGGGTCTCTTGGATGTATATAGTAAGTTTATTAACCATATAATATACAAATACAAAGTGACATGGTAAGTGTCAAACTAATTAACTAAGAGTTAAAAATAAAAGATAAGGTTAATATAATGACCCAAACCTGTCTAAATTCTATTGGTTGTGTGATTTTCGACCCATCCCCACCTTAACCTTTAAATAATCCACTTTTGAGCCATTAGAAACCAAATATGAATTTATTATAAAATAATATTTCTAGCTTTTCCAAAGGTGCCCCTCACCCCTCTTATAAAAGGACACCCCTTCTCATTAATTCACACCTTCAAAGAGTTTTGGTTCGGCCAAACCCTTTCCAAATACTCTCTCAACATCCCTCACTTCATCCTAGAGGCATTCCATTAGTCATAAATCCATCCTAAGGAGCCCTTTTGATCAAATCAAAAGGAAGAACCCGAAGAAGAGGAGGTTAAACGTACCCTCGACTAAAGGAAAGTGCAAGGTAAGGGGTTTTCATCTCACTCCTTATTCCCGTGATATTCATGCCATATTGCCACTATTACCTTTTGTGTGGTGTATGTACTGCCTATAATTGTATTATTTGTGTAATACACTTTAATTTATGTGTATTTACATTTTCATTGTATGATACCTCTTTCATGGGGTGTATGTTTCATAAGTTACCAAATTGGTAAGGGTTTATTTCACAATCTCTTCATTATCCAAGGTTGTTTATACGTAATTATCTTCTAGGACCACTATATCATCCACATCCATGTTTCTTAAAAATGTCTTTCAAAACATTTTTACTATTTAATAGACAATGGGTTAAAGTCCTTTATACCCATATTTGACTTTATATGTTTTTAATGGAATCTTTCCAACATTTTCGAAACAAGTTACTTTTTAACCTTTTCGACAAAATTAAGGTAAGAATGTCTTTTTTAACTTATACGGTGGGTGTGGTTATTCTTCGCCGTTATTACACCTTTGAAGCATCCTTCACAAGCTTATAAATATATTTCCAAAATAAAGGTTTTCTCTATAAATATGAGACATTTAAATGATTTCAAAAAAAGAGAAATTTCTCTCAAATAGTATTGATTTCATCTATGTCAACATCCTTTGATAAATTTTACACTTATTTTAAGTTGATTTATTATGATACAAGTCATCCATATTGTATTTAAGGTTTTGTGATATTTTTGACTATGGATGAGTTATTTTTATGCCACTAATGGTTTATGATTAATGTTTTGACATTTTGTATGTTAGTTTTAATACGAATGTTTATGTTATATTTCATACTCTTCTTAAGATGAATGTGTTGGACTAGTATGTTCCGGGTTGGGGACCGGTAAAAGTAAGCCCTCTAGGTTGGGGTCCTGTTACAGAAGACCCTCCGGGTTGGTGTCCGGTTATTAGAGGCACTCTGGGTTGGTGTCCGGTTATTAGAGGCACTCCGGGTTGGTGTTCGGTTATTAGAGGCACTCTAGGTTCGTGTCCGGTTATTAGAGGAACTCCGGGATGGAGTCCTGTTACATAGGCTCTCCGAGTTGGGTTCCGGTTACAGTTATCCCTTAGGTCTTGGCACGAGGCCTTGACACAGAAATTAATGTTCGACATCATGCATTCCATCATTATGAAAATGGTTAGTGATATTGCATGTGATTATTCGATTAGTAGAATATCCATGTGAATAAGTAAATGGAATTATTTCATTTTATTTCTGCCATATTATGCTGAAGTTCAAGTTTAAAAGGCTTTTGTTTTAGTTTTATACATTTCCTTAAATTTTTATGCTTATTTTTGAATGTTTCCGCTGTATTGCTTACCCTTACTGAGCATTTGAGATCACCCCTTTCTATGTTTTATTTTAACAGGATTCCAAGAAGTGTAATGTGATTGATATGCAGGGTTAAGACAAGGGAATAATGGAGTTCATAAAGATTATTTATGTTGTTTTTTACGTCTTAAAGTGAAAATGTAACATTCATGTATGTGGTCTATTTTTCCTAGACTGCTAAACTGATCGGTCCTTCGGGACATGATTCCTTGTAATCATGCCAATGTATTAAAATAATGCACCGAATCTGGGTAACTGGGGTCGGGGCGTTACAGTTGGTATTAGAGGAAGTTTAGGAATAACCTTGGAAACTAGATTTAGATAAACTCTGATTAGAGCACATATCCCTAAGATAGACTTTAAGGATTAGTATAGAAGAACTTCCTAGAATTTTGGTATTGTAGAGATTTTGTGAGTTTTCCGAGCAATACATCCCTGTCTGGATACGAGCAGGTAGAGGCGGATCTGGCACAGATGTACCTAGGGGTAAAACCCAAAAACCCCTCTTTGAGATAGACTCGAACGGGAACTGGTGCACGACAACGGGCCTTGATGCACTCTTGGTTACGACACTCCTGGGGGATATGCTTAGGATAATTCTCATTTTCTTTACAAACCATTATGAAGGGATTATGAGTATATACTTAGTCAAAGAAAACATTTTTATGATTATGGATTATATCCATAAACTGTTCAATTTGTGTTAGGTATTTTACAAGTTTGGTAATTATTCATTGCAATTCATAAACTGAACTAGTTTATGTTATTGTATAGAAATGGTGCCCAGTAGAAGGAATGTGAACTCCCGTAATACGTATGATCCAAAGAGTAAGAAGGATCATATCTTTCGTGGTCCTAAGACAAAATTTAGTAGGGAAATAGTTTCCCACGTATTATCATCATATGAAGAAATAGTATCATGTGTTGATAAGATGAGTTTGTGGTAGAAATTTATTAATGGATAAAACTCTAATTATAAAGTAAGTATATCTCCTTATGATCTTATCCAATTTCATAAATAAATTCCTCAACATTAAGAAAAGGAACTTAGAACAAAAATGTTGTCCTAGATGGTACCTTAGATCATCACTAATTTATGGCTTTGGGATTGTTGGCCTTTTCATAGCCATGTTCTCTACCACTCTCCATCAGATAATTGATGGTTAGATTTCTCTTCCATATCCATATTTTCCTACATGGAACCCTAGTATGTGTTATTTTCGGTAATCTTCATAATTTCCACTCTTTATTTTAAATAGAGGCCTCATTAATTCATTTTTCGATGTGAGATTTCAACTAAGATATTTTGAAACGTCAAAAATGTGTTATCGTAATACCTTATGTTTTGTTGAACCGATGGTATTTTAAATCATCATAGATTGATGAATTTGAGGACCTCAATTTTAAACTTTTTTGTGATTGATGACCTCAATTTTAAACTTTTTTGTGATTGAAGGAGGGGAGAATGTAACACCCCGAGCTTCCATGATATGCTTCTCTTTGAATAATACAGTAGTGTGTGTTGTACGCGACTTCGAGTTCTAACACACACCACGACCAATCAAAGTAGCCATTATGAATAGTAATACCTACTTTTTAAAATTTTAGAAATTTTATCTCTCAAAATAGACTTCATTTTTGGATTTGGAGTATCGAATTTATCCTAAGGTGAAATTTTGCTACTTTTCGGATAACTTTAATATTTTGATGAATAGTGAAAATTACTAAATTTTAATTAAAAACAACTTTTTTAATCAAAATAATTATTAGTGATAAATTATGAATTTGAGTGGTTTTAAAGTATATTTAGAATATATTTTTACCATTTAATATAATTTTGGTCATTTGACCTAATTTCACAATTAAATCGGACATAAACAAGTATCAATCTTTTGGTAGTTATTATATCTTAAAAACACGCTTTTTGTTTTGACAGCGGGAATTAATTTTAAATTAATTTATGCCACTTCTGTGTTGTGAATTTGGAAAAATGGATTCCATATTTGGAATAAGGATGTCCAAATTGTGTAAATAGGGAACTTTTATTTTTAGACATTTTGAATAATTACTTCGGTAAATATTTTATTTACCATGGTTAAAGGGTAAATATTGTAAATAAGGGTTAAAAAATAATATTATAATAATACTAAATTACCCTAAAACATGTCCTAACCTTATTTGTGGATACATGTCCGACCATGGGCATCTTTGGGTCTATTTGGGGACCTCATGGGGACACTTGTAGGTGATAGGGACACTTTATTTTAATTAAGTTAAAATAAATACAAAAATGACATAAGCATATATCTTTTAGAAAAACAATTTTTACATAGGGTTGTATATGTTGGATTTTCGACTATAAATATTAATTAGAAATCTAAAACTATTTCCTAAATAATGATATTTTATTTATAATTTTTAGACATTAAATAATTTAATTTATTTATGACACAATGATGATGCAGTATTTACCATAATAGTGAAAAATTAAAATAATTGATATTATAAATACCCAAATAAATATAATTTGAGACTTTTAATGAATTACACTAATTTTCTAGGATAATATGACATATTAGGATTGATTTAATTAACTTTTTTCGAAGTAATCATTCTGTTATAAATTTTACAAAAGTCAATTATTGAATAGTGTCAAAATTGACATAAAAGAGTTTTTAAAACAAATATTATATTATTAATTGATATTAAATTCCTAAAAATCTAAGGTTCAGCCAAGAGACTTATATCATGATATTTGTTTCATTAATGGACCACTTGGGGGTATCTTGGATGTATATAGTAAGTTTATTAACCATATAATATAATAATACAAAGTGACATGGTAAGTGTCAAACTAATTAACTAAGAGTTAAAAATAAAATAGAAGGTTAATATAATGACCCAAACATGTCTAAATTCTATTGGTTGAGTGGTTTGCGACCCCTCCCCACCTTAACCTTTAAAACATAAACTTTGGAGCCATTAGAAACCGAATATGAATTTATTATAAAATAATATTTATAGCTTTTCCAAAGGTTCCCCTCACCCCTCTTATAAAAGGAGACCCCCCTTCTCATTAATTCACACCTTGAAAGCCTTTTGGTTCGGCCAACCCCTACCCAAATACTCTCTCAACTTCCCTCACTTCATCCTAGAGGCATTCCTTTAGTCAGAAATCCATCATAAGGATCCCTTTTGATCAAATCAAAAGGAAGAACCCGAATAAGAGGAGGTTAAACGTACCCTCGACTAAAGGAAAGTGCAAGGTAAGGGGTTTTCATCTCACTCCTTATTCCCGTGAGATTCATGCCATATTGCCACTATTACCTTTTGTGTGGTGTATTTACTGCCTATAATTGTATTCTTTCTGTAATACACTTTAATTTATGTGTATTCACATATTCATTGTATGATACCTCTTTCATGGGGTGTATGTTTCGTAAGTTACCAAATTGGTAAGGGTTTATTTCACAATCTCTTCATTATCTGAGGTTGTTTATACGTAATTATCTTCTGGGACCTCTTTGTCATCCACATCCATGTTTCTTAAAAATGTCTTTAAAAACATTTTTACTATTTAATAGACAAGGGGTTAAAGTCATATATACCCTTATTTGACTTTATATGTTTTTTAAGGAATCTTTCCAACATTTTCGAAACAAGTTACTTTTAACCTTTTCGACAAAAATTAAGGTAAGAATGTCTTTTTTTACTTATACAGTGGGTTCAGTTATTCTCCGCATTTATTAAACATTTGAAGCTTCCTTCACAAGCTTATAAATATATTTTCAAAATAAAGGTTTTCTCTATAATTATGCGACTTTTAAATGGTTTAAAAAAAGAGATATTTCTCTCAAATAGTATTGATTTCATCTATGTCTACATCCTTTGATAAATTTTACATGTGTTTCATGTTGATTTATTATGATACAAATCATCCATATTGTATTTAAGGTTTTGTGATATTTTTGAGTATGGATGAGTTATTTTTATTCCATTAATTCTTTATGATTAAAGTTTTGACATTTTGTATGTTTGTTTTAAGACGAATTTTTATGTTATATTTCATCCTCTTCTTAAGATGAATGTGTTGGACTAGTATGTTCTGGGTTGGGGACCGGTAAAAGTAAGCCCTCCGGGTTGGGGTCCGGTTACAGCAGACCCTCCGAAATGGTGTCCGGTTATTAGAGGCACTCTAGGTTGGTGTCCGGTTATTAGAGGCACACCGGGTTGGTGTCTGGTTATTAGAGGCACTTCGGGTTCACGTCCGGTTATTAGAGGCACTCCAGGATGAAGTCCGGTTATAGAGGATCTCCGGGTTGGGTTCCGGTTATAGTTATCCCTTAGGTCTTGGCACGAGGCCTTGACACCGAAATTAAAGTTCGGCATCATGCATTCCATCATTATGAAAGTGGTTAGTGATATTTCATGTGATTATTTGATTAGTAGAATATCCATGTGAATAAGTAAATGGAATTATTTCATTTTATTTCTGCCATATTATGCTGAAGTTCAAGTTTAAAAGGATTTTGTTTTAGTTTTATACATTGCCTTAAATGTTTATGCTTATTTTTGAAAGTTTCTGCTGTATTGCTTACCCTTACTGAGCATTTGAGCTCACCTCTTTCTATGTTTTATTTTTCCCAGGATTCCAAGAAGTGTAATGTGATTGATATGCAGGTTTAAGACAAGGGAATAATGGCGTTCATAAAGATTATTTATGTTGTTTTGTACGTCTTAAAGTGCAAATGTAACATTCATGTATGTGATCTATTTTTCCAAGACTGCTAAACTGATCGGTCCTTTAGGACTTGATTCCTTGTAATCATGCCAATGTATTAAAATAATGCACCGAATCTGGGTAACTAGGGATGGGGCGTTACATTTGTGGGCTTTTTAATGGGTATTATTATTTCAATAAAAACTATATTACTGATTTTTCACTTAATAAATCTTTTCTGCATCATTAATGTATCACCATTAATGACAATTATTTAATCCCTAAAAATTCTAAATAAATTATCATGATGTAGATAATTTTATTATATTTCTAGATACTATTCCTTCTCGATGTTTTATGAAGTTTATCACTAAATTAAAATTATTATACTTATAAGATTTAAGAGAGTGACATGTTGTCACTTTCTTTGGTTTTAATAATAATTAAATTATTTTCATGGTCAAAAGTCCATAAAATGAATCTACTCTGACCCTTAAGTTATATGGGTAAACTCATATCCATCCAATAGAATTTTGGCATGTGTTAGGGTATTTTTATAATATTATATTTACCCTTAATTACTCGATTTACCTTTAACTATAGTAAATAAAATTTTCCGTAGTTACTATTCATAATTCCCAAAAATTAAAAGTAGCTTATTAACATAATTTGGACCCAATGATTCCAAATATGGAATCCATTTTTTCAAATTCAATACACAAAAGTTTCAGAAATTAAATTAAAATTAATCCCAATGTCGAATGAAAACGGGTTTTTGTTTAAAACATTGCAAAAGATTGAATTGATTTAACCTACGAATTCTATGGAAAATCAATGATAATGACATACATTATATTAGATGGTAAAAATATATTCTATTTATACTTTAAAACCATTCAATATTATAATTTAACCATATAAATTATTACGATGAAAAAAGTTGTTTTTAATTAAAATATAGCGTGTTTTTACTATTCATTAAAATTTAAAAGTTATCAGAAAAATATCAAAACTTTATCCAATGTAAATTTTTATATCCTGATTAAAAATAAGAAGTTTATTATGTAAAATTTAACTTATAAAATTTTCAAAAATTATATTTAAAATGGGTGCGCCATCAAAAGGCGAAAAAACTGTATTTTTTGAAAAATACTCATTTTACTCAAAAAACTTTATTTTGTTCTCATACCATGTTCTAGAAAATATGTAAGATGAATAATAATGTTATAAAATTCAAAATGTAGTTAATATTATTCATAAAGTCTAGTTTATAATAATATTATAACCATATATCTTTGTTTAGTGAAACCCGGTATTGCGTACAACACATGCTATCGAAGAAGGTCACGATTGCGTGTAATGCAAGCCAAGTCAGGGTTGAATGTAGTGAAAGACTCCTTTGTTGTTTCGTATAACAAAATCCAACCATATTTCATTTATAAATTGAATATATATATATATACTCAATATTTCGTAGAATAACTACTGTAAAACAAACTTGAAATTGTGTGCAACACGATCCAAGATTAGTGTTGCATATACTGCAAGCTAATACGGTGTTGTGTATAGCGCAAGATAATATTGGTGTATCGTACAACAGAAGATAAGAATGAAATTAAAAAGAATATATCTTATAAAATCTGGAGTTTTAACATTCTACCCCCCTTAAAATGAATTTCGCCCCCGAAATTCATCGGGGTTATAAATCGTTTACTATTCATAGAAACCCACATCGTAAAAAGGAATACTAAAACTTAATTTTAAAAACTAAAGTATGAAATGTAACGATTTACCAAAGTAACTCATCACCTTGTTTCGATATAGGAAAACATAGGTTAAAATATGGATATGGAAGAAAAATCTAACCATCATGTTCTGATGGAGAGTGGTAGAGAACATGGCTATGAAAAAGCCAACAATCACAAAGCCATAAATTTGTGATGATCTAAGGTACCATCTGATTCATCAGATATAAGATCACTAGGAAAACATTTTTGGTTTTCAATATCATTTCCCTAAAGTTGAAAAATTTTTAATTAGAAGAAATACTTACTTGATTTTGGTACAATCTCACTATTGTTCATGCTTTGAACAATTTCCACTTCATCTCTTAAAGAAATGAAGTTGAATTTGTTATTCGTGAAGTGTTAGTAGATCATGTGATAGAATGATGGGTCATTACATTTGTTTCAAATAAAAGTTTAGAAAATGTTATCAAATATACATAAGTCCATCTATGGTGAGGTTAATCATATACGATTCCAAAAATGAACTTATACTTCATCTATCATACCACTTAATAAAATAAAACTAGTTTCTACTAACCAGGGACTTCATGTAGGCCATTGGTATGCGATAAAGGCCAGTCGCACTTCAGTTGTGGGTTTGATTCCCACAGCCTTGTCTGATGCGACGGGTTGTCACCCGTCCTGCAGGTTGTCCTTTTTCTAAAATTACATCATTATGACATTCCATCAATAATATCAAAAAAAGTTCTATCTTTAAACAATACTAACTTGTTCCCAACATAATCCATTCCAATCATTAGGCTTATCCAAAATACATATGTCCAATCTCATAGTATAAAGAAAAAAATTACTAGAAATGTCATCTACCGAGCATGTGAATACCATCATTTATCCCCGATATATCTTGTTGATCACATTCCAATCATGTGAATACCTTAATCATGTATTCTCTTGAAAAATGAATACCCATTGAACCTTAGTGAAAACATGAATGCTGTCAAAAGTTAACTCTTTCCACATACTAAAATCCAAAAAATTCTATATACTCAGACCATGATATCACTTTGTCCTTATATAATTCATGAGCTCATTAATACTATCAAACATTTCATTATCTTCTTAGCACTTCTTTATGCACATATTAAGTGATTTCCAAAATATCTGAATAACCTTTCATGGTTACCGGTACCATTCATCACACACTTTCAAAACATAAGGAAAGACAATAATGTAACAATTATTAGATGTCTCTTTATTCCATAGTACCATGAGATTACTTATACAACATTACTCTTTATAAACATGTAATCATTCCACTACCTTCTTAAACCATTGATTGAGATTCAACAATTATTTCATCTCACATATCATTTGTAGTCTCTTAATCATCATCCACATAAATACTACCCATATGACCATGATGATTCTCTTCATGAGATTTTCCCTTAGGGCATTGGTTTTCATAATGCCCATACATTCCATATTTAAAACATCTAATCATTGTTGATGTCATAGCAATACCATTATCCTTGTCCATGGTGTTAACTGAAACTTTTCCTTTACAATTACTAGTTTTGTGTCCTTCTTTTCCACACCCAAAGCATCTTCCAGTTCCTTTGAAACATTCTCCTTGATGCCTCTTCCCACATGACTTACATGAGGGAAATTGAACTTTATTTCCTCTATGATCATCATGAAACTCCATCTTTCTCTTATTAGCTCAGTCAGGAAACTTACCAAAGATGAGATTATTGATCATATTATGAGATTGCTGATTAGGCATAATAACGATGTTTCACCTTCCAAATCCCATTTCATTTTCTTGATCATGAAGAATATCATTCCATTGTCCATCATATCCTCCATTATCGTGAATCTTCCTATTTCCAGCCATTTTCTAAAACCCAAAAAGAATAGTGTGAGAGGAAAGAATCATGCTAGGGAAAACAACATAGTAATGGGGGAGTACCGTCAATATCTAAAATCTTAGGTTAAATTCTAAGATCGTTACCGTATTTCTAGGACTATATCCTATACGTATACTTATTCTTAGGGACATCCCTAGACATACCTTTGAAATATCTCTAGCGATCTCACTAACGTTTTCACATCCTAGTTTACAAAGGTTAACTAAACCTTTCCTCTAATACCAACTGTAGAGACCCGAATCTTGATGTACATGGACATTACATTAATTTTTCAGAATACTTAATACATAACAAAAAAACACTCAAGGACCGTAATAGTTTAGTGTCTTTGGAAACTTGTAATATAAACTTCTAATCGTGTTGAAAGATCTTCAACATCTCCCATAACGATCTTCCCTTTTTTGTTTTCTTACCTAAAACCGTTCTTTATATCATGGGGAAAAGAAAACATATAATGGGTGAGATCAAATTCTCAATAAGGGTAAGCATGGAGAAAATAAAATAAACCATATACATTTGAACTTCAAAACATGAACATAATATTTAAACATCAAAATCATGAGAAATGATGTAAAACATGGCAGTACGTAAGGCATAGATCATAAAGAAACATTAATCATGATAAAATAGCATGGGAATAAAACTTGTAATTGTGGAAAAACATTAAGCACATGATATGATTTCCATAGTAGCCAAGGCATTGCTGCCAAGACCATCTTAGTGGACAATGTCCCTTATTGAACTGGGATTACTTGTCGTTCCAGCCCTGTATTATGAAACCAAATTTTCTTTCCATTTCAGCCATGTCTATCTCATTAGATATAAATATTTACCCAATGCATTGGATGGAGATATAGGTGCCACCCATCTCATAATGAAATCATTCTTACTTGTGCCACAAAATAAACATACATCATTCATAATAACCCAACAAATAAAATGGGTTTCATAAATATCATCCCATCATCACACAATCCATATAAAAGAAATGGATATAATTTCATAATAAGAAAAGTGAAACCATATAAATCATAGAGACATTATACTCCACTACTAAAAAATCGGGCAATAGCGACCACCATTGGCAGTCTCTATAGGCCTCTACAGACTACCAAGCGACCGCCATTGGCGGTCGCTTTAGCTTCGTCGCAGTAGGCCATTAGCGACCGCCAATGGCGGTCGCTATAGGTGGCTGAAATTCCGGCCTTAAGAGACCACCTGGAGGTCCATAAAGGCGGTTTGCCTGGTCACCAGTAGTGACCGCTAATGGCGGTTGCTGTAGGTGACCAAAACTCTGGCTTACAGCGGCCGCCTTTGGCGGTCGCTAATGTCGCCCGACAACCAGCCTATAGCGACCGCCAAAGGCGGTCGCTAGTCTGGGATAATTTCTTTTTATAAAAACTTCCAACGCGCCATTTTAGCGCGCGCCGAGCTGCTGAAAACGACACAATCGGTCGTACCGCGTGCACCGCACGTCCGATGGGCGTTCCGTCTCCTCCAACACATCACGAATAATATTCATAATGTTTTCGTGGGGTTTTAAGTCATTCAGAGCATGTTTTCTCTGAATTCAACCGTCTCACGCCGTTCTGGTGTTTTATGACACCAGAAATGCATTTCGGGTCACCGCGGTCAAAAGACACCTCGGATTGACGCGCCGTCTGCCCAACCATTTTAAAATACACAAAACGGATATTTTCGTACGGTTTCATGGCATTTTGTGGTCATTCGGGCGGTTTTGACCCCCCAACGCGCCATTTTAGCGTGCGCCAAGCTGTCAAAAACGACACAATCGGCCGTACTGCACGCACCGCACATCTGATGGGTGTGCCGTCTCCTCCTACACGTCAAGAATAATATTCCTAATTTTTTCGTGTGGTTTTAGGTCATTCAGAGTATGTTTTCCCCGAATTCGACCGCCTCATGCCGTTTATGGTGTTTAATGACACCAAAAACGCATTTCCGGTCACCGCGGTCAAACGAAACCTCCGATTGACGTTATGTCTACATGAACATTTCAAAATTCACACAACTACTGTTGTTGTACGGTTTCATGGCATTCCAAGGATGTTCGTGTGGTTTTGACCCCCCAACGCGCCATTTTAGCGTGCGCTGAGCTGCTGAAAACGACACAATCGGTTGTATCGCACGCATCGCACGTCTGATAGGCATTCCGTGTCCTCCAACACATCAAGAATAATATTCCTAATGTTTTCGTGTGGTTCAGGTCATTTTGAGCACGTTTTCTCTGAATTCGACCGTCTCATGCCGTTCTGGTGTTTTTTGACACCGGAAACGCGTTTCCAGTCACCGCGGTCAAATGACACATCCGATTGACGTGCCGTCAGCCCGAACATTTGAAAATTCACAAAAGGCTATTTCCGTACGGTTTCATGGTATTCTGAGGTCGTTCGGGTGGTTTTGAACCCACAACGCGCCATTTTAGCGCGCGCCGAGCTACTAAAAGCGACACAATCGGCCGTACCGCGTGCACCGCATGTCCGATGGGCGTTCCGTCTCCTCCAACATGACAAAAATAAAATTACTAATTTTTTCGTGTGGTTTCAGGTCATTTGGAGCACGTTTTCTCCGAATTAGACCGTCTCACGCAATTTCTGGTGTTTTATGACACCGAAAACGTGTTTTCGGTCACCGCAGTCAAACGACACCTCTGATTGACTTTCCGTCTACAAGACCATTTCTCAATTCACACAACGGTTGTTGTCGTACGGTTTCATGGAATTATGAGATAGTTTGTGTGGTTTTTACCCCCCAACGCGCCATTTTAGCTCCCACCGAGCTACTGAAAACGACACAATCGGCCGTACCACACGCACCGCAAGTCTGATGGGCGTGCCGTCACCTCCTACAAATCTAGAATAATATTCCTAATGTTTTCACGTGGTTTCAGTTCATTCGGAGCACAGTTTCCCCGAATTCGACCGTCTGACGCCGTTTATGGTGTTTAATGACATCAGAAACATGTTTCCGGTCACCGCGGTCAAACGACACCTCTGATTGACGTTTCGTCTACACTACCATTTCAAAATTCACACAACTGCTATTGTAGTATGGTTTCATGGCATTCTGAGGTCATTCGGGTGGTTTTGACCCCCCAACATGCCATTTTAGCGCGCGCCGAGCTGCTGAAAACGACACAATCGGTCATACCGCACGCACCACACGTCTGATAGGCGTTCCGTCTCCTCCAACATGTCATGAATAATATTCACTACTAGAAAGAGGGGTTATCCCCACAGAGCTATACCCATGGTTTAAAAAACCATGGGAATAACCTGATTCAAGGTAACCTATACCTACGGTTTAATAATAACCGTGGGTGTAGAAATTCTACCACAACAGTTTTTATTGAACCGTCGCAATAGAGGGCCCGATATTTTTCCCTACCCCTGCTCGATCTCCTTCACTCTTCGGGCTGTAAATCCCCCCCATCTAGTCCCTCCCTGGTGTTTCCTTCAATTGAATCCCCTTACCCACCTCCGGTCGGCGATCATCACCCCTCCTCCAGACGGCGCACATCCCCCATCCTCATCCTCCTCCGGTCCATGCGCATCCCCCCTCCTGCTCTGGTCCGCACGCTCCCCCCTCCTCCAGTTGACGACATATTGAAGTTGAGCAATTTCTCCTAGGTTGAGCGACTTCCTCACTCAATCGATGACCAAAACTTTATAGGGCTTTTGATCTTGGGAGTAAGATTAGCCCTATATGTGTCATCCGCACCCAGTTGGGTGCTTTTAACCCATGGATTGTAGGTAAGTGTTTTCACTTATGGGGTCCCAATAGATTTCTTGATTCTTTGTATCTGGGTTTCTAATTTGTTAAAGATGTCTTCACAGGTCTTTAAGAGTATTATTCCATGGATGATGCCCTCTGAAATTGATCACGCTCCGTATAAAGGTATGTGACTCTTTGTATTTTCTGTCATTTATCGAACCACACATTCTTGATGATTTTAAAATAATTTTTAATGTAAATTTATGGTATTTAATGTTCATGAGGATTTCTATTAATCATACTTTCACTCTTTATTTCTTAAATCTGTGGTGTAAGGGTTTTTTAAAATTATAAAAGTACATTGGTTTTACATGTCGCCGACCATGTGTTTGATGTAATGCATCATATGACTTTCCATGAAATACATGGTTGTGTTTTGGGGGAATGATTACCCTTGATTTATAATGATTTATAAAAAAAATTCTGGAGAGAAATTTCTTAGAAAATCTATTGTTTGGACAAAGTGGATAGTATTGACCAAATTAATGCTGGTTTTGTCTATTATGGGATGAGGACTTTGTTTTATGTAAGGAAAATCAGTTTTAAGGAATCTTAGCATTTTGTTATTATATATGGTACCTTTTATCATGGTTGAACTTCTTGGATTACTTGTACCAAAATAACGGCACATGGGAAGCCTTGGGTATTTATGGGGGAACCTAGTACAAGTACTCCTCTAGGTTTACGGGACCTCCCGACCCAACAAATATTGGTTGCACGGGCCATCGGGAACATGCAAGTGCATGATATGTCATGGGTTGTGGATGCTACTTGGACTTCCCATAGGGCGCATGCTAGTGCATGATAGGTCATGACTAGTGGATGTTACTTGTACTTCCTGTGATGGTGAACACTAGGGCATGATGAGACTCTACCTTGTAGATCTCTACAAATATAGCATATGGCAATTTTTTAGTAAGGATCCTAGTCTTCTCAACCTCTACACATAAGTATTCTCATATGGCATGTTCTTGGCTTTCAATTTACTTTAATTTAAGAAATTTCATGTTAATTTATTTGCATTTTTTTATATTTACTATTTTTTTAATGTTACTAGCTTCCTTAAAATTCCACTCCCATATTTTTTTGTTTTAACTAAAAATGAAAATTATTATCTTTATAGATGTAGTTTAATCTTTTATGTCACGGTTTTATTAAAACCGTGGGTATTAAAACAGCATACTGCCACGAACTATTGGGCTCCTCCTCGGGCTCCTCCTCACTCGGCGCTCCCCCATTCAACCCTACCTCCCTGATCCTTACTCCCGGCCCTGTCCTCCCCTCCCCGACCACCGCCGCCCGAACCTCTTCTCTCCCCTCTCCGACTCCCCTCCCCGGCCTCCGCCTCCTGGCTCTGCATCCTGGCTCTGAGTCCCGGCTCCGCGTCCTGGCTCCGCGTCCCGGCTCCACCTCCCAGATTCGCGTCCCGGCTCCGCATCCCGGCTCCGCCTCCCGGCTCCGCATCCCGGCTCCCAACCTGGAACCCCTGGCCTTCGCCTTCGCCTCGACATCTCTTAAACAAGGTAATTTTACTTGTGATGCTCCATTAATGTTATGGGATGATATCGATGATTCTTGGTTGATTATAGGAGGTTATAATATTATCAAATCCTTACTAATTCTTCATTCCACCCTCCGACCGTATCTTCAGAGTACCGGTGGGGTTATGTTGGTAGTTTGGGCTTCAAAGGATAAGAAAGATGAGAAAACTATAAATAATCAGTAGGAATTAATTTCTTATCTCAAAATCTACTAGCATTTCTATTATCATCCTTATGATTTCCCTACTGCTACTATTACGAATAATGCATCTGAAGAATTTTTCAACCAAGGTTACTTATTTTCTTTGAGATAAGGCATCTGGGTAGCCCATATTGGAGGAGATCTTATTTGAAAAGGATATTCACCCTATAAATTTATTCTTCAATTTAACTATGTTTTGAAGTTGTGTCCTCCCACTCTCAACAGTTTCTGTCAAGAGAAGCATCTTATGATAGCTTGTCAATTATGGTTGATGTTCACCCAGGAGGACACCCAGTGCCAGGCCAAACATCCGAACTCTGGGGATTTCATACCCTTCCTCACCAATAGCAATGCTGAGACCTGCGTTAAATCATATACCCATGACCAATTAGTTTATCCAGTTCCCCTCATGATAACTTTCAAGGCATATGGTGAAAAGTTGAAGGATAAGAAAAAGGGAGTTGTTGGAAACTCTTGTATAGGAAAATTCCTTTGAAATACACTCGTACCCCCCCCCCCCCTGAGGAAAATTGTAAAATATGGGGTCATGACCTCAAGGGAGTCCGAACAAGCTACTGAATCTCTTTCTGGGAGTATACCATTCATTCCCCGGAGGCTGATTTCCCAATGGCATGGACGTAATGGGACCTTTTCAAAGGCCACCCATCCACTCACGACCGGTCCCCTAGTGCTTTATGGAAGCTCCTCTAAACTATGGAAGATTATCTTACTATAATTTGTTATGTCTTAGTGCCTATTATCATTTCTTTTTTTGAGAATCCTGAAAATGTGGGTCATTACCTTGGGAACCTCTATGCCCTCATAAATTCCTGAAGTGGTCACTGCAAATACTTACATTGAGTACTTTCCGTGCTGCGGCCAGAAAATGGTTATAAGTATGACGACATTGATGACTCTCCTATTGTGGATACTGTGGAAAAAGATGCTTACTTTCACCCAACATCTTCTAATCATTTATCTTCTCGAGGTCCTAAGCTTGTGGGGACACCTAGGAAAAAATTTTGGTTGTCGAAACCTACTCCGCTCCACTACACCAACCTCCCAATGATGGTCATCCCAATCATGGTTGCATTTATGGATGCTTGGAGTGACTAGGATGAATTAAGGGTAAATTGTTAACATGAAGATATTTGGAGGCTTCTTCCGGGAGGATGTTTCAACCTTCCAGGTTTTTGGGGAGCAATTTCTCCTACCATTATTTTGACCAAAGAAGAGCCTAATGTGGTAGCTACCTACTTGAATGAAATGGACAAGTGTCTCTACACCCCTGCGTATAGGCATTAATGTGGTAGATAATACTTATCTTACCCTAAAAACAGTAGTAGTTCCAATTCAAGGACCTTGGAAGGCCCTAAATCACATGACACCTCCCATTGAGGGACATTAACAACAAATTCTCCCTTGAATGGAAGAAAAAAGTGATCTTGGTCACCCATGACTTGAGGAACAGATGGAAAAAGTGTATTACTTATTAAAGGAGAAGTTTTAAAATTATTTCCTTACATACATGGAAGATAACACAATCAAGATACAAAAACCTAAGAAACCTAATGAGGTCAACCTCACAGACCATCATGTCTACTATTCTTTTTATAGGATATTGATCCACACCGTTTAAGGCTGATTTGTCTTCAATGACATTCTAAAGAGCATAGTTTATTATAGATAGATGATATTAGAGAAGGCCCCAACATAGGTGTCATATTTAACCTTTACCCATACCATAAGAAGAGGGTGACTATCATGAAAATCTAACTATGTGTGGAAAAAATGTTCGATAAATAGATGACTCGAAAGACACTTGACCGAGCTCATACCTCCTCCAATGGCCTGACAGCCTTCAAATTTTTATTAAGATAAGACTGAATTTTAAGGGATGAATGGGAAAACCCAAAGACATCATGAAATGGGACAAATAATTCAAATAAAACCAGATTGACAACATACAAACTGCCCCTCCCCAACATTTGAATGTGATGAAGCTCTCCACCATTGCAAAGTTATTCAACAAGAAAGTGTCCTGTGTCAAAGCACATTATCGATCTGATGGCTGACGCCATATCCTCTCAAATGACCAAATCCAAAAAACTCTGCATAGATGAACTGAAAGATCTAAATCATCTGTTGGGGCTGTTCCATGTGGTCATAACGTGTTGCAAACCATCCGATGCGAAACCAGGAAGACCAAGCTCATACCATCCTAAGAGAATAGATTTGCAAACCAATAATGATCACAACACATAGGGAGGAATAATTTAATATTCATTGTAACACACCAATATTTTTTTCTATGTCTAAATTTTTTTCTCTTTGATATCTTACTTTTCACTAAACACCAAGATGAAACAAACTCCAAAATATTATTGTATTGTATTGACCTATTTTGAACAACCTAAATAATGAGAAATTAACAGTCATTTGTATTTCAAAATAAATAAATAATTATTATATTGAGTGGTACAATAACATTTTAGTTGAATTCATTTGGAAAATCATGCTCAATTAATTTTTTAAGCCTGCTAGACTATATAAGACACATTATGATCATATATAGTTCTTTATCTGAAAATACCATTTATAATTTATTTTTAACATAATTATATGAGTACATACATAATTCTTAAACCAATCATGGAATGATTCATAATTAACATACTAAATTTTATGACCAGTAACACATGGAAATCATCTTCAAATCTTGATAATGTATGTTCCATAAATCATGAAAAACAATTAGTTAATTTTTTTTAAAAAATTTAAAGTTTTTTACTATGTATTAACGTAACATTTCAATGTTATATTTAAAGGTGAATTGAACAACATGTAACAGTTTAGAGCATGATTTTTTATGGCAAGCAACCAAACCATTTACATATAATTTAATCAGTCCTTGAGATTTAAATATAACTTATCATTTGTTTGTTGTTATTCTTATTATTGATAGATATTATTTATTATCCTTAAAGGAAATAGATCTCGGATTTCTTATCCAGGTTTAGGATTTACAATGATATCCAATGTGATCCTTTCTAGATTTACATGGAAAATAAATATGGAAAGATGGTTTATCCTGATCATTCTTATTATTGCTACTTATTCAATCATGGAATCCTCTTATCATTAAATATGTTTTGCTAGCTACTAATATGCATTGATTAATTTAATAATAAAATTGGTTGTAATGAATTTTTTAAATATGATTTACTTTGTTGATTGAATGATAATTTTTTTTTCTTGTTATAGAATGGATAGAAGCTGGATGTATCGTACCGATCGGATTTCAACCGAGTTTCAAAGTAATTTGGATAATTTTTTAGATTTTTCATTTAACAATGTGTCAGATGGAGGATGTATACAGTTTCCCTGCTATAATTGTGTTGGAAGAACATGGTTAAGATGAGAAGAAGTTAGTTACCATTTAACGAAATTTGGATTTCAAGATAACTATAATGTTTGGTTTCACCATGGAGAGACGAGTCAATCTTCGACTGTTCATAAACAAAATGAACGAAGTGACATGGAGAATTTGATATTTTATCGGTTTCCATATGTGCATCATTCCTAGATAGATAACATGCCGGTGCAAGAAGACAATGGTATCAGTACACACGAGGAAAATTTTGAAGATGATGATGTTGAGAGAGTGAAAAATTTATTGGATGATGCCAGAACTCCAGTATATCAAGAATGTAATAAAATGACCAAGTTGGAATTCTTAATGCGGTTATATAATTGAAAAACCATGTATGGGATTTCTAATACTGCCATTGATTATATTCTTAAATTTTTGAAGGACTTGCTTCCTGATGGTGCAGATATTCCCTCCAATCATTACATGGCATGGAAGTTAATTAAGCATCTTAGATTTTCTACTAATATAGTCCATGCTTGTATGAAAGATTGCAGTTTATATTTAGAGGAAACAGCTGACCGTAATGACTGTAAAGAATGTGGTACATCTCGATGGAAGACAAATACAGATGGAAAACCATCTCATGTGCCACAGAAAGTCATGTGGCACTTTCCATTGATTCCCAGACTTCAAAATCTATTCATGTCTCCAGAAATCTCAGTTAATATGCGATGGCATGATGTTGAGAGAATTAAAGTTAATGATGAGCTGGTCCATCCTGCAGATGGATTAGCATGGCAGACATTTGATGCACAACATCCTGATTTTGCAGCTGAGGTGCGTAATGTCAGATTGGGCCTATCATGTGATGGTTTTAATCCGTTTGGTTAGATGCTTACTGCTCATAGCACGTGGCCGGTTTTTATTCATGTTTATAATCTTCCTCCGTGGATGTGTATGAAAAAACCTTTCACATTCTTGAGTATATTGATATCTGTACCATTGTATCCTGGTAATGATATAGATGTCTACTTGCAGCCTTTAATAAAAGAGTTGAAACAACTTTGGGATTTAGGTGTGCAGACATTTGATGCTTCTTCAAAGAATACGTTTCAGATGCGTGCTTCCCTTCTATGGACCATAAATGATTTCCCTGCCTATGCAATGATGTCTGGGTGGAGCACGAAGGGAAAACTATCATGTCCCGTTTGTATGAAGAATACACGATCAAGAAGGCTTAAATATCGTCGTAGTTTTAGTTTCATGGGGCATCACCGATTCTTTCCAATGGATCATCAATACAGGAAGAATCGTCGGAGGTTTGATAATAATGTTGACACTGAAGAACCACCTCAACGTATGTTAGGAAGTGATGTGCTTGATGAATTGAAAGATTTCATCTTTTCATTAGGGAAAGGTCAGTTGAAATATCGAAAGAGGAAGAATGATGATACTGAAGTCACTTACAATTGGAAAAAGAGAAGTATTTTTTTGTGTTGCCATATTGGTCTACTAATTTATTACATCATTGTTTAGACGTAATGCATATTGAGAAAAATATACGTGAAATGTTGCTTGAAATTCTTTTTAATATTAAGGGGAAGACCAAAGATGACCTCCGATCTCGTCGGGATTTATTGGATTGGGGTATTCGACCAGAACTACATCCTGTTTGTATCGGTGAAAACAAATGGAAAGTTCCCTGTGCTTCTTATGTGATGACACCGGCAGAGAAAGATCAATTTCTGGAAATATTGGAGAATATCAAGGTTCCAGATGGCTATTCCAGCAACATATCTAAACGATTCAACAGAAGACATTTGAAATTGAAATCCATAAAAACTCATGATTATCACATCCTGCTTCATGAATTGATTCCAATAGCAATTCAGCATTTTCTATCCAATAATATAAGAGTGGAAGTGATTCGGTTGTGTCATTTTTTAGAGACCTTTGTGCTAAAAGGATATCCAAATCATTGTTGATAAAAATGCAGCAAGAGGCTCCGTTAATTCTGTGTGAGTTGGAAAAAAAATTTCCTCCATCCTTTTTCACTTGCATGTTGCATTTAACAGTTCATCTTCCAACTGAGACACTTCTTTGGGGACCAGTCACTTTTCGGTGGATGTATCCCACTGAAAGAAATATGTGCACTTTGAAATCATATGTCCGAAATAAGAATTATCCTGAAGGTTCCATTGTGAGGAGTTATCTGGCCCAAGAATGTATGGATTTTTGTTCAATGTATTTGTTTGATGTGAGCACAAGACATAATCGAACAATGGGAAATGAAGATGAGCAGTATGAGGAAATTCAGCCCTCATTTCCATCTCTTCCCCAAACAGGTGGAATTGTCGGGTCATATACATTGGTTACATTGAGCTTTGAAGAGCGGAATATGGCACATCGAACAGCCTTGTTTAATTGTGGTTTGTTCGATGCCTATATCAAGTAAGTAATTTGAATATATATATGTTATCTCATACGATATCATATCACATATACCTTGTACTTTGATTATCATTTTATGTAGAGAACATAAACAAATTATAAGTAGAGTTCATCGGTCTTTACCGTTGAGAAGGAGAGAGGCTATGAATAGCCAAGAGTTCCCAGCTTGGTTGAAATCAATGGTATGACCATTACATTATATACCTTAAAATATAGATATATATTTAATTATATTACTCATATGTATTTCAGATATTGAGTTTACCTGCTGACTTCATTTCTCAAGAAATAAGAGCGTTGGCTTTTGGTCCCAATTCTTTGGTTCGTGACTGCAAATCTTTAATAATCAATGGATATAAATTTGTTACAACTGATAAAGTGGTGAAAATGAGAACACAACATGATGGCGTTATGTTAACTACTAGAACAGATTGTTATGCCAGTGCATCAGATAGTCGACCTCGATATGAAGATGAGTATTATTATGGGCTGGTTGAGAAAATATTATTATTGGATTACTACTCTCAAGGTCGAGTCACTATGATGAAATGTAAATGGTTTGATTCAATGACGCGACATGGTACATTTATTGAAGATTTTAGATTTAGAGTTATTGACATGAGTCGATTCCTACATACCGATGAACCATACCTTTTGGCATCAATGGAAAAACAAGTGTTTTATGTGAAAGATCATCTGAATCCTGATTACGGTGTCATTAATGAAGTAATCCCAAGAAATATATTTCATGATGCTAGGGATGAAATTGTTACCATTGACGCCCCCATCGGTGTTATCCAAAATATTGTATTTGATGACACAAATTGTCCCATTGTGAGAGATGATGTTGAACCTGAGGTAGTGGAGGGTAATATATAAAAGCAACCATATATATTCAGAGTTCATTTAGTTTACATTGACGTGAGTTTCTCAGGTTGGTACGAATGTAATTACTATAATTTAGTTTTTGTTTGGAATGATATGTCTGTTTTAGTATTGTTTGGTTTCATTTCATTTAATTATATTTATTTCAATTCAGAAAACTGGGTTTAAAATGTGGTTTTAAAAATTGTATAACTTGGTTGTAAATTATCATTACTGAAAGATGTTATGACATTTTTTGTCTTCTTTGTCTTCTAAGTTGTATGTATGATTTGTAAAAATTGTTGCTAAAAAATATTTATTTCATTCTTATACAGATTATGAAGAAAACTACAGAAGCTCACAAGAAAAGATTATTTGATGTTGATCCTGTTAGACACGAGCGTGAGTTTTCTTCAGTGAGTATAATAATTCTAATATTTATCTTCCGCATTACATATAATATGATGTTCATATTTTTTATCAGATTTATTTTTGGGATATATAACTTCAGAGATTCCTCTTCCTAGTATGGGACCGAGCAGGGATCCTCCTTGACCTTGGCGGAGCTCCCGTCTTACCACTCCCCACACTGACCCATCAGTGGACATCCCATCTACAACACATGTCCGCCCTCCACTTGAGACCACTGGGATGTTCCCATACATACTGCCGTCATCATCCCATTTACCATCTTTTTCCCATTCCATGTCCACGCCGACTCGACCGATGTTCTCACCTCCACAATTTCCATATCCATTCATGTATCCCCAGACCTACTACGCATATTCTGACATGTCTACACCACCTCCTTTTCCTACCATCCATCATGCACATATTGAGTCTGTTCCTTCAGTTTCCACTCCTGTTCATGAAGATCAGCCGGAGCATGCTGTGGAATAGATACTTCCTTCGGAGGATGCTGATCCAGCACAGTCCACGGATGCCCCACAGCCTATTCAGGAGCCTGCATCAGGTTTTTTATTATAAAATTTTCAAATTATAGCATTTCACTTTTGTCTTATTGTATTGTCACTTAACTCTTCTCTTTTCACCTCTTCTTTTTTTTTAGTGGAATCTTCTAGTAGGCGACGTGGGCACACTCGAATGCGGGATGCCTAGAATCGTGAAACTCAGATTATGGTGGATTACAATCCTCAAAATTAAATGGTAGGTAAAAATGCTAAGGAGTGTAGAAGTTTCATGGCTACTTTAGCCAAATATCATGATATCATTCCGATAGAACCGGTCTCATGGAGACATATCAGTGCTGACATCAAGGATAGGGCATGGGCACAGATATGGGTACGAAAATTTTATAAATTTATATTTATATTAGTAATGTATTTATATGACTTAACATTTTCGTTGAAGAGTCGATTTAACTTTCCTAACGGTGAAGCTGCCAAAGCTGTTAGGTTGAGTGATATTGGAGAGTATTGGCGGTCATACAAGTATGAGTTACATATTGGTTAGAGGAGCAGAGTGGGTACCGAGTTAGAGGGTGTACCCACAAACCCTGACTGTCCAAAAAGTCAATATCAAAAAATGATCGCACATTGGAAGACTGAACAATATAAGGTACTACCCATCTTCAATGGTTTTTATATAAAATTTAATTCTTATTACTTGTATATTATTTTGTTTCTTAGGAAGTGTCAGCGAAAAACAAAAAAAACAAAGATAAAATGATATATCTACACACATTAGGGTGCACTACAATGCCCGATCATGAGAAGCGGCTGGTTAGTTCAATCCAATTTTTTGCATTTATCATATATGGTTGTAATCCAAATTTGTGCATTTCTCATATGCAGCAAGCTGAATGGGGCATTGAAGGTCCTGTACCTCGTGCCAAATTATTCTACTTCAGTAGGAAAAGAAAAATGGAACTACAGTTAATTCACAAACACAAGAGAAAATTGTAAGTTTTTTTATATATATTTCAAACATTTATACAAAATTCATAATTTAATATGTGTATAATTTCAACAGTCTGCCTTGGAGGCCATGGATGAGGAAGCTGACAACTTAGGGCCAAATGATCATTTGAGTCAGGTGTTCGGTGTGGAGCATCCAGGAAGAGTCCATTGTAGACCAGGTAAAAACATTGTCCCCTCTAGGTATTGGTCATCATCAGACTCCTCTAATGCCTCTAAGGCCTCTGAGTTGGAAAGTACGCGTGCTAAATTAGCTACGACAAAGAAAATAGTATTAGAGGAGCGTGAAAAAAGTAAGCTAATGAATGAACATTTCATGAAAGTTATGTCAATGTTGAGTCAGTCACTACTACAAGAGGTTGCTGCCACTTTTGATTCATGTATAACATCAATGCACTCTTTAAATAATGCTTCGGGTGATTCCCATGAGGGTCCTAGTGGCGATGACGTTGGTGGTGATAGAGCTGGCGAGGATGTTGTTGATGCTGTTGTTGGTGATGAGATTGCCGCTTCTGATGATGATGATGATGATTTTTCTGCTGGTGATGATGATGATGACGATGTTGCTGCTGATAATGATGATGCTGGACCTGGGGATGACGATGATGGTGATGGGGGGGATATTGATCCCCTCCATTTTTGACTTAGCAGAGAGACTTGTGTTGGAGTTTTAATTTTTTTTGTATTGGTGGACTTCTTGTATGTGAATTTCTTTATGCAATGAAATGCATTTTGGATTAAGTTTTAATTAGGGGTGTTATTTGACAATTATTTAGGTAGTATTCACATGCCATTTTTGTTTTTATGGTTTGGTGTGTTAATTATTATCTCTCTATCTAATCTTGGCCTACACAGTGGAGGGGAGGCTTGGGATGGGGGGCTGCAGTGGTGGGTTGGGGGGGGGGGGGTTGGGAGGGGAAGGTTGGGAGGGGGGGTGGGGGTGAAGTGGAGGGCTGGGCAGTGGGGAGGGAGGGGGAGGGGTTGGGCAGGGAGGGCTGGGCAGGGGGAGGGGCTGGGCAGGTGGGGAGGGGGAGGGGCTGGGCAGTGGGGAGGGAGGGGGAGGGGTTGGGCAGTGGGGAGGGGCTAGGCAGGGGGGCTGGGGAGTGGGGAGGGAGGGGGAGGGGTTGGGAATGGGGGGATGGGAAGTGGGGAGGGGCTGGGTAGTAGGAAGGGAGGGGGAGGGGCTGGGTAGTTGGGAGGGAGGGGGATGGATTGGGCATTGGGGAGGGGCTGGGCAGGGGGGCTGGGCAGTGGGGAGGGAGGGGGAGGCGTTGGGAAGGGGGGGCTGGGCAGTGGGGAGGGGCTGGGCAGGGGGGGCTGGGCAGTGGGTAGGGAGGGGGAGGGGCTTGGCAGGGGGGGCTGGGCAGTGGGGAGGGAGGGGGAGGGGCTGGGCAGTGGGGAAGGAGGGGGAGGGGCTGGGGGAGGAGCTGGACACGATATCGACTTATCCACCGTCGCTAAAGGTATGGTTTTACCACACCATTTTTTACATCATGACAAGTTTTCTTTTTACTCAACTGCATCCTCAAATATCCAATTTAACCCCAGACTCATATTTTCATAATATGATGCAGTAGGACTTAATGTGCTCCTAGAAATGAATTTGCAGCTAATTTAGTTGATTACCATGTCGCATTGGAGGATCGACCACTCCCAGGACATCACCTTTCTTCAGCGCCTTCTGAACAATCATCAATGGGGCACTGTCTTCCAGTTGAAGGTAAACACTTCTAGTTGCTATCATTAAACCTGACATTTATGACTATTCATTGCGGCACAAATTCTCTGTTTCCTCTCTGTTTCCGGCCATAATTGGTATGTGGGATGCAGAGTGAATCAACATTCTGGAAGATGAAAGTGTTCTTGAAGGGTGCGCTGGAAACACAAAGCAAGTGCACGGGTGAGGTGAATGTTAACAAAACCGCCCAGAGCAGCCACTTAAATCGAATCTTGACCGATGTGTTTCTCACCCCGCAATAGGTATGTTCTCATAATATCGTTGAAATAATCTCCTAGAAAATTTGCAGTATTTCCCTTCGCATAATACTTTTTCATACGTTATTACGCACTTCATCATTTAATATGAATATTGATTATTTTTTATTTATATATTGCAGGTGAATCACTCTGCACATGAAGAGATCAAGGGAATCCTGCACTAATAAGTTCCTGATCTCTACAACAGGTATGTTTTCCTAAAATTGTGGAATTAACCTCCCTACCATGCATCATTTTTAATTTGCATTTACACACTATATGAATGCAGGTTATTGGTCGTAAAATCATGGAGTTAACCTCCCTTTCTTCCAAAAAATGAATACAGGTGATATGTTTTCACTATTGACTCCACTGTATATTGATTTTTGTGGGTCATGTCTAAGAGTTTCTAGACATACATTGATTGTTCTCATCCCAGCATAGAGATGAACCGAAATATTGGTGAATGTGCATGGGCTGATGGAATGAATGCCTTCGATTTACAACCATGGAGAAGAAACTTAAGAGATGTGTATCATTTATGTCTCAGTGAGGATTGATGAAGGTATTTTTTTCCCAACTAACACTTCAACAGGATAGGATGTATGGATGTTTATATTGTTTACAACTCAAGCAGTAAATGATACAGTGATAATCACATTCTTCATGAGTTTGACTGGTATTTCTTGTGTTATAAACTGTTTTGTATTACAGTGAGTTGTATTACCTTAAATAAACATACCTTAAGGGAACATATTTAGTTGGACATCCGATTTTAGATTTGTTTTCTGTTATAATCTGTTCTGTAATATAGTGAGTTGTAGTACCTTATCAAAATTTTAGGATGTTTTCTAACAGTTACAGTACCTTACCTGGTTGGGTCTGCATCCAAATAAAACATGTCATGCATCTACATATTTCATGCAGGGAAATTTAGGGGGAGGGCTGGGAAGTGGGGAGGGAGGGGGAGGGGCTGGGCAGGGGGGGAGGGGGAGGGAGAGGGTGAGGGGGAGGGGGGCTGGGCAGGGGGAGGGCTATGCAGGGGGGGATGGGCAGTGGGGAGGGAGGGGGAGGGGCTGGGCAGGGGGGAGGGGGAGGGTTGGGCAGGGGGGAGGGGGAGGGCTGGGTAGGGTGAGGGCTGGGCAGGGGGGGAGGGTGAGGGCTGGGCAGTGGGGAGGGATGGGGAGGGGCTGGGCAGTGGGGAGGGATGGGGAGGGGCTGGGCAGTGGGGAGGGATGGGGAGGGGCTGGGCAGGGGGGAGGGGGAGGGGGGCTGGGCTGGGAAAGGGCTGGGCAGGGTGGGAGGGGGAGGGGGGCTGGGCAGGGGGAGGGCTGTGCAGGGGGGGGATGGGCAGTGGGGAGGGAGGGGGAGGGGCTGGGCAGGGGGGAGGGGGAGGGGGAGGGCTGGGGAGGGGGAGGGCTGGGCAGGGGGGAGGGGGAGGGCTGGGCAGGTGGGGAGGGTGAGGGCTGGGCAGTGGGGAGGGATGGGGAGGGGCTGGGTAGTGGGGAGGAGCAGGACAACAACAAGCATGGAGAAAGAGAGAACTAAAGATTTACATATGTGGGATGGAAAGTTAGATTAAGGAGATCTATGAGGTATTCCTATTGGAGATTCATTGAGTTCATCATTAGATGAATGTGGAGAAGAATTGATACACCTATGTTGGTGTAAATTCATTCTTTGATAGTGAAGAGTCGGACAACAATAAGCATGGATTTAGTGAGTAGTTTGAGTGTCTGAGAGTAGTGTGTTTTTTATTTTCATATCTAGAAAGATGGATTATGCTGCTTTCCAATTTCCCAATTGATCCAGTTCATTTAGAAGGTCATTATAAGTCTTGATACATTGAGTAAACCCGGTCATGACCATTTCATCATAAATTTTGGCAGCGTTAACTGTATACCCACTACATCCAGACACAAATCAAAATTATTCCCACAATTAGTTTTAGATCCTCTATAAAAACCAGAATTTTGGTGAACGTCTGAATCTTCCATATTCATATTCAACATATTATTAGCTATATTTTTCTTCACTTTTTTTAGCAGTTTCTATATTCAAGTTAGTGCACTCCAAAATTCCTTAATCTGGATGGTCACTTGAGTTTGCTAAAAACATGGTCTTATTGTTTTGATTTTAATTTTTTGACATAGCAGAAATTCCATTATATTTTTTCTTTTCATTTGGGATATATCCTCACTGATTTCCATGATCCTTGACCAAAAATGATCTTTTATTATTCATGCAAGTTCAGTATTGGATTTTATCGTACTTTATTCTTGTTATCATTTACAATAAAGGTTCATAATTAGTTGTTTTTATGTTTTTGCAGTTAGTATGATGCAATACAGATGGTTACAAAATCTTGGACATGAGGCAATATAAATGGTTAGTATTGTGTTGGTTTATAATATCCTAGATTTAACTTAGTCTTGTAGTAATCATTATTGATAATGTAAGTCAGTTTTGTTCTAGGAACTCTTGTGTGACATGATTTTTCCTACATTTTCTTTTGATTGTAACACTGATGGGAATATTGAATTTGGATTAGTAATAACCTTAGTAAAATAGAGAATGTCTTTTTTTTCATCATTTTAAGATATGCATCATTTTGGAAAGCTGGAATTTTATCACTTTTTCTCCATCCAAGTTGGAATTTTTAATTTTCCCACCACCATGATTGAAATCCATCTATTTTGTATTTTGGTTTCTATTGTTTTTAAGTGTAGGATGGTAGGAATAGGTGCAGGATGGTAGGAAGCTAGAAGTTGGAGAGGTGCAAGAAGCTGCAGTTTCTGGGGTAAAATGTTTATACCCACGGTTTGGTAAACCGTGGGTAATTCTAGGTGCTGGAAAACTGTATACCCACGGTTAGCGAACCGTGGGTATAGATATATACCCACGGTTCGGTAAACCGTGGGTAATTCTGTGCGGGTATGCTGGAAAACTGTATACCCACGGTTACCAAACCGTGGGTATAGATATATACCCACGATTTGGTAAACCGTGGGTAGTTTGAGTTTTTCTTGGGCTATGCCCACGGTTTTATAGGAACCGTCGGTATAGAGCTATTGCGACGCCACTCTAGCCCACGGTTCATGAAACCGTGGGTATAGCCTATAACCACGGTTTCATGGGCTATAACTACAGTTCTAAACCGTGGGTATAGGTGATATTTCCAGTAGTGATTCCTAATGTTTTCGTGTGGTTTTAGGTCATTCGGAACACGTTTGCTCCAAATTTGACTGTCTCACACCATTTATGGTGTTTAATGACACCGGAAATGCGTTTCTGGTCACCATGGTCAAACGACACCTCCGATTGACGTGTTTTATACACGATCATTTCACAATTTACACAACAACTGTTGTCGTACGGTTTCATGGAATTCTGAGGTCATTCAGGTGGTTTTGACCCCCCAACACGACATTTTAGCGCGCGCCGAGCTGCTGAAAACGACACAATCGGTCGTACCGCGTGCACCGCACGTTCGATGTGCGTTCCTTCTCCTCCAACACGTCACTAATAATATTCCTAATGTTTTCATGTGGTTTCAGGTCATTCGGAGCACGTTTGCTCCGAATTCGACCGTCTCACGCCGTTCTGGTGTTTTATGACACTAGAAACGCGTTTCCGGTCACCGCGGTCAAATGACACCTCCGATTGACATGTTGTCGGCCCGACCATTTCAAAATTCACAAAACGTCTATTGTCGTATGGTTTCATGGAATTCCGAGGTCATTTGGGTGGTTTTGACCCCACAACGCGCCATTTTAGCGCTCACCGAGCTGTTGAAAACAACACAATCGGCCGTACCGCGTGCACCACATGTCCGGTGGGCGTGCAGTCTCCTCCAACACATCACGAATAATATTTCTAATGTTTTCGTGTGGTTTCAGGTCATTCGGAGCATGTTTTCTCCGAATTCGACCGTCTCACGCCGTTCTGGTGTTTTATGACACCCGAAACACGTTTCCAGTCCCCGCGGTCAAACAACACCTCCAATTGACATGTCGTCTGCCCGAACTGTTCAAAATTCACACAATGGCTATTGTCGTACAGTTTCATGGCATTTTGGGGTCGTTCGGGTGGTTTGGACCCCCAACGCGCCATTTTAGCGCGCGCTGAGCTGCTGAAAACAACACAATCGGCCGTACTGCGCGCACCGCATGTCCGATGGGCATGTTGTCTCCTCCTACGCGTCACGGATAATATTCCTAATGTTGTTGTGTGGTTCAGGTCATTCGGAGCACGTATGCTCCGAATTCGACCGTGTCATGCTGTTTGTGGTGTTTTTTGACACTAGAAACGCGTTTCCGGTCACCGCGGTCAAACGACACCTCCGATTGACGTACCGTCTATATGAACATTTTACCATTCACACAATGGCTATTTTTAAATGGTTTCGTGGCATTCCTAGGTCGTTCTTGTGGTTTTGACCCCCCAACGCGCCATTTTAGCGCGTGTCGAGCTGCTGAAAACGACACAATCGGTCGTACCATGCGCACCGAACGTCTGATGGGCATTCCGTCTCCTCCAACATGTCACTAATAATATTCCTAATTTTTTCGTGTGGTTTCAGGTCATTCGGAGCACATTTTCTCCGAATTCGACTGTCTCTCGCCGTTCTGGTTTTTTATGACACCGGAAACGCGTTTCTGGTCACCACGGTCAAACAACACCTCCAATTGACGTGCCGTCTGCCCGACCATTTCAAAATTCACAAAAAAACTATTTTTGTACGGTTTCATGGCATTCTGAGGCCGTTCGGGTGGTTTTGGCCCCCCAACGCGCCATTTTAGCACGCGCTGAGCTGCTAAAAACGACACAATCGGCCGTACCGCGCAAACCACACATCTGATGGGCATGACGTCTCCTCAAACACATCACGAGTAATATTTATTATGTTTTCGTGTGGTTTCAGGTTATTCGGAGCACTTTTGCTCCAAATTCGACCATCTCACGCCATTCTGGTATTTTATGACACCGGGAACGCGTTTCCGGTCACCGTGGTCAAACGACACCTCCGATTGACATGACGTCTGCCCGAAAATTTCACAATTCACACAATGGCTGCTTTCAAACGGTTTCATGGCATTTAGAGGTCATTCGGGTGGTTTTGACCCCCCCAACGCACCATTTTAGCGCGCACCGAGCTGCTGAAAACGACACAATCAACTGTACCGCGCGCACTGCACGTCCGATGGGAATTCCATCTCCTTCTACACGTCAAAAATAATATTCCTAATGTTTTTGTGTGGTTTCATGTCATTCAGATCACGTTTGCTCCGAATTCGACCGTCTCACGCCGTTTATGGTGTTTTATGACACCAGAAACGCGTTTCCAGTCACCTCGGTCAAACGACACCTCTTATTGACGTCTCTTATGAACAAACATTTCAAAATTCACACATCGGCTCTTTTCGTACGGTTTCACGGAATTCTGAGGTCGTTCGGGTGGTTTTGACCCCCTCAACGTGCCATTTTAGCGCGCGCCATGCTGCTGAAAACGACAAAATCAGTCGTTCCTCACGTACCGCACGTCCGATGGGCGTGCCGTCTCCTCCTACACGTCACGAATAATATTCCTAATGTTTTCATGTGGTTTCAGGTCATTCAGAGCACGTTTTCTTGGAATTCGACCGTCTCACGCCGTTTTTGGTGTTTGATGACACCGGAAACACGTTTGCTGTCACCGCGGTCAAACGACACCTCTGATTGATGTGCCGTCTGCCTGACCATTTCAAAATTCACAAAAAGACTGTTTTTGTACGGTTTCATGGCATTCTGAGGTCGTTCAGGTGGTTTTGATCCCCCAACGTGTCATTTTATCGCGCGCCGAGCTGCTGAAAACGACACAATCGGTCGTACTGCGCGCACTGCACGTCTGATGGGCGTGTCATCTCCTCCTACACGTCACGAATAATATTCTAATGTTTTAGTGTGGAGGACTGTCCGTGGTGTGGGTAGGGGCTGTCCAGGGTGCAGGGAGGGCTGTCCGGGGTGCGGGGGGGCTGTCCGAATTGCGGGGGGCCTGTCCGGGGTGCGGGGCGGGTTGTCCGGGGTGTGTGGGGGCTTTCCGGGGGTGCGGGGGGTTGTCCGGGGTGTGGGGAGTGCTGTTCGGTGTGCGAGGAAAGTTGTCCGAGGTGCGGGGAGGGCTGTCCGGGGTGTGGGGGGGGGGGGGCTGTCTGGGGTGCAGGGAGGGGCTGTCCGGGGTTCTGGGGTGGGGGGGGGGGGTGGGGGCTGTTTGTGGTGCGGGGGCCCTGTCCGGGGTGCGGGGAGGGGTTGTCCGAGGTGCGCGCGGGGGGGGGGGGGGGGGTGTCCGGTGTGCGGGGGGCATGTCCGGGGTGCGGGGAGGGCTGTACGGAGTGCGGGGCGGGCTGTCTAGGGTGCAGGGGGGCTGTCTGGGGTGCGGAGAGGGCTGTCAGGGGGTGCATGGAGGGCTGTACGGGGTGCAGGGAGGGATGTACGGGGTGCGGGGAGGGGCTGTCTGGGGTGCGGGGGGGGGGGGGGGGGGGTGTTCGGGGTGCGTGGGGGTGGGGGTGTTCTTGGTGCGGGGGGGGGGGGGGGTGGGGGGGTGTTCGGGGTGCGGGGAGGGCTATCCGAGGTGCGGGGAGGGGCTGTCCGGGGTGCGGGGGCACTGTCCGGGGTACGGGGGGCATGTACGGTGTGCAGGGAGGGCTGTCTGAGGTGCGGGGGGGGGGGGGGGGGGGAGGGGGGGGGGGGGGGGGGGGGGGGTTGTCCGGGGTGCGGGGGGCCTGTCCGGGGTGTGGGGAGGGCTGTCTGGAGTGCGGGGAGGGTTGTTCGGGGTGCGGGGGGGCTGTCCGGGGTGGGTCGGGGACTACAAATAGTGAACTCAGCTCATTCATCAAAAACAACTTTAATGGTTTATATTAAGAATCACATGTTTTTTTCAAAAATATTAGAGAACATGCAATTCTAAACATTGAAGAATTTAATGAACAAAAAATATCCAAATCATTAATCAGTTTCATGGTTACTTCTCAATTCATGCACACAAACATTGCATCAGGACAAAACACACATGATACCCCCTAATCACAAAAAATCTCACTAAAAACCCAACATAAATATCAATAACAACCCCACCATTAAAAGCAGAAACACACCTCGTGAATATGATGAGTCATGCGTGGTCATGACTACTACCTCTATCAGGTTAGTCAGGGGCCTAAAAAAACATTATGAATATTTTAATAACAAAAATAATATTAAATAAATAAATAAATATAGTATAAACCTTCGTTGTCTAATCCCATGCAGCATCACCTGGACACACATATTGCCGCAGTGCTCTAACCTCAGCGATCAATTGCGCATTTACCTCCTCGGAAGCGCGCAGTCGTGCCTTGAAATCTGACAACCGCTGTGTCATCGGAGCAACAACAGGACCAACAACCGCAGTGCGTGACACTACAGAACGAGGAATCCCTGTTCCATAGGTCAAACTATATCCATGCCCGTCCTGACAAATAATGCGATGAAAGATATCATCCCTTCGCATGGGAAGCTGTCGCTGGTCTTCTGGTAGATGTTCTAATTCAGCTTCAAATTGAGCCTGTGAAATATTTAAATATATCTACAAATATTAATATACCGATTTTATGTAAGTATTGGTAATGATTACAAGCACATACTATCAATGCTGCAGCCTCTGGATCATTGCGATCACGAGTCCTCATCCACACCGACATTTTATCAGTCGGTGCACCTTGCTCTCACAACTGTATATGAATAGAATATGAACACAAAACCGTATTAATAAAAAAAATTAAAAAATGAATAATAAATACCTCATGTCGGATCTGAGACACGTGACGATTCCCGAGCCTATGAGGTGGTCCCTGCAATGCTCGATTCTCAGAATGGCGTGTTGACACCTCCTACATTCAATTCATTCAAATTTCAAGAAAATCACATATTCTTGAAAATATATATATCAAAATAAATATACAAACCGCAACACCCTCAGTAGACCAATATGCAACTAAATCACACCACTGGGCTGGGAGGACACCTCTCGGGACTTTTTCCAGAATTTATGGGGCACCCACATTTGGTACCCAGTGGTCCCTCTTGACTTTGTCTTTATAGTCTTTCCACATATTATGACATTTTCTCATGCACACTGGCCGAAACTCATCGGGACATACTTTAAAATTTTGCTATTAAAAAAAAATCACATATGTTATTATTGTTTATACATAGAGAATAAAGTAAAATGGTTTTCTTACCTGAACCTCCCTCCAAAGATGATCTAATGTGTCCTGAGGGATAGAATCCCAGTCAGGCGTGGTCAATGGAAATCGATGTAGATCACGTATGATATGACCCAACTGACGAATAAATGCAGGGGCATTCCATCCCATAGGATGAAATACCTCATCAAATGAAACATCAAAAGTTGTGTCAGAATTCAATGATAATATGCCACGACCAGGGCCTCTCCTACGAGAGGAAGAAGCAAATGAGTCTGATCCTGTTGAAAACAATTTTATATATAAATTGACATATTTTATAAATATATATATATGTTTATCAATTACATAAAAAAAAGAGACAATGACATTCCAACATACCTCAACCCTGAGACGTAGATGCTTTAGATGGATGATGTGGATCTTCTGCCTCTTCCCCTGACATGCCTGCAGTTATGGAAAACATTAGTAAGAGGACTATCCAAAGTGTCCAAATGATAAATTGGATTGTTTTAATAAAAAATCAAACTTGTATAGTTGTTAATCAAACAAAAAGGGATTGAATAATTAGTTGTGAATGAATTTTAAAAAATCATAAAGTTAACAAAACAGATATACAAATTATGTACAAAACCAATCAATGCATAGCCAAATTTCAAATTGAATTAATAAAAATTCAAGTAGCTCATGAACCAAATGAATAATACCTTAATGGGAAGATACACCGAGGTGTGGGGGTGGGGGGTGTTCGCGGTGCGGGGAGGGAGGACTGAGGGTGCGGAGGGCGGAGGGCGGAGGCCGGAGGGGCTAGAGGCTGAAGGCCAGAGGGTGGACGGAGGACTACCAGAGGTGGGTGGTGGGAGGCCCTAGGGAAGAGGGAGGCCGGAGGGCGGCCGGAGCCAGAGGGCAGTGGTAGAGGAAGCCCGAAGGAGATGGAGGGCAGGGCGGAGGGCGGGGCGGCAGAGGGCGGCCGGTGGGGGGCGGATGGCGGCCGGTGGAGGGAGGAGGCCGAAAGGGTGATGGGGGACGGTGGCGAGGGAGGGTGCACGGAGGCGGGGTAGGGCGTGTGGCTACCGGGGAGGGTGACGAGGGAGGGAGTGCGGTGACGGGAAGGGCGCGCGGTGAGGCTGGGCGGAGGAGGGTTCAGGGGGGGGGGGGGGGTGCTTTGCAAGAGGAGGGAGGAGGGTTCGAGGGGGGGGGGGGGGAGAAGACCAGTTTTTTTAGGGAAACCTAGCGACCACCATTGGTCACCTATAGAGACCGCCAGTGGACGTCTCTATAGGTGAAGGGGCTCAAAACACCATATTTCTAATAGTGCGCGAAACATACACATATGAAATAATGTCATCTTTGATGGAAAATAGTTTCGATAAAACACTTGAAATGCATTCTTGAGGAAAATATCCTTTCTTCTTAAAAATAATTTTCTTTTCACAAAATGCCATGAAATTTTAAAAGAAAAGGGTTTTGTTGAAAATATTCATGAAATCATATATAGGAAGTTTCATGAAATTGAGGCGTTATGAAACCGTAAAAATCCGTTCACGCCGTATAAGTTAAAAATAACATTCTCCTTGTACTTTTGTCGGAAAAGTCAAAAAGTACCTCGTATGGTAAAAAGAATGAAAGAATACTTACATACCATGCAGTAAAAGTAAAAAATGGTTAAAAAGGACTTTAAACATACATGAAACCATTTTTAGGAAACATGGACATGGATGAAAAATATAACCCCAGTAAATACTTACGTATAAGCAATCTCGGATAGAAAACAATTGAGATTACAACATTACCCCTTACCTTAGGTCCGATATGCTTCGTACGTATATGAAACTCCTGTATAATGATTTAAATAATGTCATTGACTTATTACAGAATCATAATCATTGTTATGATATCATATATGGTTCACTTATGACTTTATATTACCCATTCTTTTGTAAATCCATGTTAAAGCAGCATTTTGGGTAAAATCGTACGTGTTTCGACTTTTTGTTCATGATATTATTACTTATATCCTGATTTCAATAATTTCAGAATGTAAAAAAAGATTTATATACAATAAATTTTCATCATATACATATATATGATAGATTGATAAATGGAATGAAATACACCGTTCATGGAGACGGTAGGCCGTACGTACGCATGAACGTTGTTTTCGTTTCCTTATTGAATTGAATGGAATTAAGTAGATGACATACATATATAGATACATAAATCCAGTATCATTATTATGTCATATATCTCATTATTATTCATTTTATATACTTTATAATCATTCATGAATGGTTAACATGGAGAATGAATGTCATCGCGTCGTGGAGACGGTATTCCGTACGTACGCACGAGCGATGATATCATTCCCATGATCGTGGAATTATATTGAAGCGTTTGTATAATATTTCAAATTCAATACCACTTTAAAATAATCATATATATTAATTTATTTACACCATTATACCCATCCAAGTAAGGTGGTGGTTGAAAACAGATTACACCACGGTGTGGAGACGGTATTCCGTACGTACGCACACGCGGTGATTTCGTTTTCCATAGGATGGATAGAAGGTGAAATATGGTTGTTTCATATTTATAATAACATATTAGTATATAATTAATACTTATGTTATTACTTTATAATGATACAACTAAAGAAGAAGAAGTAGAAGAAGAAAGAAACTGGAGAGAATCGGAAGAAGAGATTACCTCTTCTTCGACACACCTCCTTTAAGACATCTCATAAAGAAGTAGATTTGGTCTTTTGAGAAGACAAGAACCTCAAACATGTTTCTAGGGAAGTGGAGAAGAGAAATGGACAGGGGTTGGTCGATCGTCAAGCCTCAAAAGGGTGTTAAGAGAAGAGGGTAGGGGTTCCCTTTTTATAAGGGAGGAGAGGGGCACCTTTGGAAATCATAGAAATATTAATTTAAAATAAATATAACCTCCCTTAAAAACCTCAAATGATGACTCATATTAGAATATTAGATGATATAAGGTTGTAATCTCATAAACCAATAAAATTTAGACATTTAGGGAATTTATTTTAAACATTATCAACTTGATTTATCCTTATTTAATCTATTAAAATTTATTTGTGGTACTAAGATTCTAAATTTTAGATTGTTATAAATAACTACTTATTTGCTGTGAATTATCCATAATTAGATACTTTATGACATTTTAGACAATATTATTTTCAATTTTTAATTTTTAAATATTTTTATGATTTTTAAACAATTTAATAATATGTTATTTTTATAAAATAACGATAGTGTCAATTTTGACACTATCCATTTATTTGAATTTAAATAAAATCCACACAGAGGATATATTCAAAAAAAAATATTTAATAGGTTCCTAAAATGTCATAGTAATCTATAAAATTAGTGGATCACACTAAAAAGTTTATATAATATTTATTTTACTATTTTTAAAACCATTTATTTGATATTTCTTTTAATAAAATAATTACTACAACATTTTTGTATAATTATTAAATATACTTATTTGTTGCCTAAAAATTAAAACTAAAATACTAGGATGAAGCTAAATCTTATATATTTCATAATAATACATTTAGGGGGATTTATATTCTAAAAAACCCAACTTTTAAAATGTTATATTTATTAAATTATGAAGGTGAGAACTTTGACATTATTTAAAATAAAATAATATAAGTGTCATAATCACTTTTATAAGACTCCAAACGATTATATATTAAGTTATTGGATGATTATGGTGTATATAGACTCTAAAAATAAGTTGTGGTCAGATTTGTGGGCATTTTAATGGGTATTATTATTTTAATAAAAACTATATTATTTATTTCTCACTTAATAAATAATTTCTGCATCATTAATGTATCACCATTAATGACAATTATTTAATCCCTAAAAATTCAAAATAAATTATCATGATGTAGATAATGTTATTATATTTCTGGATACTATTCATGTTTTAAGTTTTATGAAGTTTATCACTAAATTAAAATTATTATACTTATAAGATTTAAGAGAGTGACATGTTGTCACTTTCTTTGGTGTTAATAATAATTAAATTATTTTCATGGTCAAAAGTCCATAAAACGAATCCAATCCGACCCTAATGTGATATGGTTCGACTTTTATCCATCCAACAGAATTTTATCATGTGTTAGGGTAATTTTATAATATTATATTTACCCTTAATTACCCGATTTACCTTTAGCTATGGTATATAAAATTTACCGTAGTTACTATTCATAATTCCAAAAAATAAAAAGTAGCCTATTAACATAATTTGAATGGTTTTAAAGTATAAATAGAATATATTTTTACCATATAATATAATTTATGTCATTATCATTGATTTTACATTGAATTCGTAGGTTAAATCAATTCAATCTTTTGCAATGTTTTAAAGAAAAACCCGTTTTCATTCGACAATGGGATTAATTTTAATTTAATTTCTGCAACGTCATGTTCTATAAAATGTGTAAGATGAATAATAATGTTATAAAATTCAAAATATAGTTAATAATATTCATAACTGCTAGTTTATAATAATATTATAACCATATATCGTTGTTTAGTGAAACCCGGTATTGCGTACAACACACACTATCGAAGAAGGTCCCGATTGCGTGTAATGCAAGTCAAGTCAGGGTTTCATGTAGTGCAAGACCCCTTTGTTGTTGCGTATAAAAAAATCCAACCATATTTCATTTATAAATTTAATATATATATATATATACACTCAATGTTGCGTAGAATAACTAATATCAAACAAACTTGAAATTGGGTGTAACACAATCCAATATTAGTGTTGCGTATACGGCACGCTAATACGGTGATGCGTATAGCGCAAGATAATATTAGTGTATCGTAAAATAGGATATATGAATGAAATTAAAAAGAATATATCTTATAAAATCTCATGTTGTTACAAATTCCATCCCTATTTCCATGATGGAAACAAACTTTTCCCTCATTGTGGACAATGCAATAAAGGGCCACAACCTCATCATCCAAAATATGGTTATCCCTATAAAGGATAAAAAAAAGTTTTTAACAATATTTTTTGAATTCATTTATCCTCAAAATTATGAATAAACATAAACATATGATGGATAATTAATTCCAAAACAGAAGGCTATATTTTCCAAACCATTGAGATATCATAGAATCCACTTCATAGTTTCTTAGTGCTCCTTTATTACAATTACCCTAAACTCAATAACAACTCACATTGGATTTTAAATGTTCAGAAATATAAAAATGATGAAATATATCATGATTACAATTAATAATGAAAATAGATATTTTACCATGTACGTATCCTCATTTTCTATTTCTAGTGCTTCCTATTTGAATGGATAAAAGTGTCTAGCCAAATGGATAGAAAAAAGTTTACATCCAGTCATTTTTGATATTTCCATAACCTTATAGATGCATTAATTTTTATATAAAATCAATTTTATAATCTTAATTTCTCTTTTTATCTATATTCCACAAATCTTTTTTCATTTCCACCAGATCTATCATCTCAAACCTTCTAGACAAATCAACTTTCAACTCCTGAATCTGTTTCATGTCTAGGACTATTAAGAGATTTTCTTCCATATATAAGAGAAGTATTGTGTAATACCTATCCTCGAAAACATTTTTTTAACATAAATGGTTTGAGTTACTCCTAATGAATCCCTTATCAACCATAATAGAATTAGACATTCAGGTCCATTTCCGTGGGGGTCGCTTCAAACCATAAAATATTATTTTTTTGTATACCCATAAAGACCTCATTATGTTTTTCCATGAAACATTTTAGATGATTCATATAAATTTAATCCATAAAATCACCATTAATAAATTTCATATTTACATCCATTTGATATAGATGAATAATTTCAAAAGAAACTAGTCCAAATACTATCTGGATGGGTTTTCACCTAAAAAGTGATTATAATTATTTTTGGAAATTAACTCCTTATATCTACTAAAACCTTTTCAAAAAAAACTTTGGGTTTTTCCTCCTTCCACCATCAACTTATTCCATTAACTAAAAACTATTTTTTCCATAGTTTTTTGTTCCATTATGAAAATCCTGTTAGATCGATGGATTTGTTTACATGCAACGAATCCACTTCATCTTCCATAGATAACTCCCAATTATCAAATTCACTGAGACTCTCCACTTCTTACATGCCCTTAGATTCTCCCAAATACATAATAATGATGTAGTATAAATCATTATCAAAACTATGAACTAGTTTTATGATCCCATTTGGCCTCAATAACTCATCATGTAGTTCCTCTACTCGATTTCATCTTTCATTGATATCCCCCACTTCCTAAAATAACTGAGGATAACTAATTTTTATAGACCCATTGTCTCTCCTCTATAAATAATAATGAAGTATCATAAATAATTTTCAAAACTATAAACCAATTTTATGATCCTAGTTGACCTCAATAACTCAACTTGTGGTTCTGCTCCATCGAGGAACCACTATTTTTAGTATTTCACCTCAAACTCTACCCCATGATTCCACATTTTTTTAGATTTCTAGTAATTTCTCCATTTGTAAGGGATTTAATTTTCATGGATCCATAATTCATCATTTCTTGGAAGTTAATAAAGTAAGAGGGTATTTAAAAGAAGTTTTAGAGGTTTAAAAAATAATGGTTTTATTTATTTGATATTTTTTCTAGAAGAGGTGTGTTATGACCGAATTGTATGTGTCACATAGTGAGTTTTTATTGTGATTATGTTTCAAGAATTAAGGATTTGTCATGGATTGGAGGTGATGGTCATGAAATATCAGTGTAATTATGTTTTGGGTTGTAATTATAGTCATTATGTAGATATCTTTGGTCATAGTGTGAGGAGTTTTGAGTGGATTTTGGTTAATTAAAAAAATTTAGGCATCAAATAATAAGGCTTATATAAAAATTATCACACTTATGTATTAAATTTTCTACTTTTTTTCATGGTGTGATGGGTTTTTTCATTTCGTTAGGTCCTATAGGTTGAGTCCCATGTTTCTTGCATTCCAAGTGTTATTGTGCTATAATGAAAAGACCAAGTCATGGATTTTCTATTTGGTTGGATAAGATGAGGAAAACAGTTGGGAGCATGGAATGATTTATGGGGGTTTCACCATTAATATTTTACACCATTAGTTGTGGAATGAACCCCTTTGTTTTTAATGAAGTAATGATCATTGACTATGAAGAAGAGTTGGAGTTGCATAAGGAGATCACACCGTGATCTTAGAATCTAGATCTTGTGTGGCAAGCTGGGTCCCTAAAATGATATTATGCTACCTTTTCTAGATACTTATATAAATTAAAGGTGTCTATATAATTTTTTCTATTTTCCCATACATCTCTCAAACCATAGGTGGTTGTGGGAGTACTTTGAATGAATATAGGGCCCTATGACTGATGTTATTATTTTTCATTATTTCTTTTAAATTTCAAAATGAATTTTAATAGTTTTAATTATTTTAACTAAATAATTAATTGATTTGTTAAAATGTGGGTAATTTATATGTGAATAATAAATGTGAATAAAAATAGAAATTAACATTTTATATTTATTTTTTTGCATGTTTTAAATTTTTTGTATAATTTATACTAAGTGTTACATATTTAGGTTATAAAATGGCCAAAACCTTGGACAACCGTAAACCCCCATAGGAAGTGAAATTGAAAAACCTAGGGGTAGTCGACCAAGCCTGAGGGGAGGGCCTTTTTGGGTGTGGTGGAGGATCATGGATGTATATCATGTTCAAGTAAGCACACCAGCACATGGGTTTTGGATCCATTTGGCGGCGGGTGTAAAACCTCTCTGGTGTGGGTAGGAACAAGAGGCTGTATGAGTCAACCAACTTGAGTTTAACTCAATTACTAAGTTGAAACCACAATATATATTATAAATGAATATTTAAAACCTAATTTTTATGATGTTGTATGTTGGAGTTCATAGGTACTATGCATACTTAAATTAACATCGCTTTCCCCATGAGTCACACACCTCTACCTCTAAGACACCTACTACCACATCCACAACATGAAATGGTCAGACCACTGCTACAAGTGGCATTAAAAATCCATTGTTTCCACTAAAAATGATTAAAAAAACCATATAATTTACTATTGAAGCTTAGACATGAGATGGATCACCACTACAAGGTTGGTCATTTCCATAGAGTGAATATGATGTGTTTCACATGGAGAGTTGAAATATGAAATAGTGTACTAATAGTCATCACTAAGACCTATAAGCATGATGAATGAAATATAAGGATGAAATGGATTTAGAAAACTCATTGGGGGTGTGGGGTGGTGGAATTCATGGCCTAAAGGGTGGTCCAGAATTAGAAATTCCCAATAAAATTCCCTACTTGCCATTTTCAATCTTTAGGTCAAGGTTTTTCCATGTATGGATGATAACATAGCAATTTCTATTCTCATGGATGAGTACCCGATGTGGGGAATAAGAGTAAAAATGAAAAATTCTTTTATCTAGGCTGTGTGTGTGAGTTTAGTGTCCTGTAGTTTGAAGAATAAAAACAATATGTAAAACACTTGAGTAAAATTTATCATGGCATGGTGGGTTTTTTAAAATAAAAAACAAGGTTTTATTGAGTGACTACCATACATGTGACCTAAAGTGATTTCATGGGTTAAATAGTAGAGATAATATAGATATTTGGGAAGATGAAAGAGATATACCCAATGGATTAAAAAGATAATACTTTGAAAAATTTAAAAAGAGGAAATATTGGAGAAATATATAAATAAATTTAAATAATAAAAAAGAGAGAATTGAAAAGGGTGGACCTTGGAGGATCTATATTGCGTATAAATAGGCATTATGTTATAGGGAAAGTGGAAAATATCAACTGGGGGTGAATACTTCTATTGTTTTAGTTCTATTATACTATAGTTCTAGGTTTTATTTTCCATGTGACTGATATAAATATTTTTAATTTAATCATTTATTCGATTTCTCTCTGTCTCTTTCTCTCTTTAACCACCATGATATCAAATTCTCATGATTGTGAGTAACTAACCTAAGGAATATCCCAGGGGATTAATCCAGTGTTTAAACCCAAGTCTTTGAGTTATATTTAATTTATAGTAATGTTAGTATGAGTTTATGTGAGTGTAATACTCACTGGGATTATCTAAGGGTTACCTTCTTCTTCTTCTTCTACAAATATTCTCCCCTAATCGAGGAGGTGGATGTGCGGTGTACTTGGAGACTGTTAAGTGAATTGTATATTCATAACCATGGTAGAAATTTTTTTTCACACATATAATGGAGTTTGTTCATTAAATAGATCTAAAAGAAGTTAATGAAGGTTATCTATTAATGCCTCGCTTGAGAGAATTTACTTTCTTCTCTAATCTATATTCATTATATCAGTATTTTCATTTGTATATTTAGTTTTAGATCGAACTCCATTATCAATCCTTATTTTTATTTGTTTTTATAAAATTATAAAAACAACAAAAAATTAATAAGTGATTTTGGAATGGTGAGTGATCGACTATAAAGATCCTTGAGTGAGATGACCCAGGTTAGCCACTATGATGCACTAGGAAAATAGTTGTAGCTTTTTCATTTCCCTATAAAGGTTATTTTAAAACATGGAATCATTTCTAGGGAGTTGAGTAGTTCTTTCACTCACTATTTATTTTAATTTTATTTAAATTGTTTCCTTTATTTTTCTTAAAAAAATACAATAAAAAATATTACTGACCTTGGTCTATGGAATATGACGTTTCTTTCTTTCCTAAATAGATTAGGGGAGCTAAACAAATAAAAGGTGAAGAGGACTAGGCTGAAGGATCGAAGAGATATGAACCTAGATTTTTGATCCTTACATTTTTCTTTGTATTATTCTAATATGTATTTAACTCCTCATTTCTCTTTTATTTCTTCTCAAATGGAGGGTCATGACTCTTGGGTGATTAGGGAAGGTAAGGAAACCCCCTTGTGATGCTTGAGTCTAAGAATTTTTATTACGAACAATGTAATATATTATTATTAATTGATTTCAAAATTTAATTGTATAATTATTCTTGAATGTGAATGTGTTTAAATTAATTAGGTCATATTATTTATTACCTTAGTCTAGGATCCATCATATCATTATGCTTCGTTTTTTATCATATCAATGGAATTTTTTGATGAAAATTATTGAGTTTTTAGTGATTTATAACAAACTAGGAATTTTTAGTGGTTATTATTGGATTACATGGGAATTAAAATGCATGATTGGGTATTTCCTAATTGAATTAAGGTCAATTCTTCATGCTTTCCACACATTGGAAGGAGGGTAGACCAAAGAAATTTTTTAGGCCAGTCTCACATTTATCATTCAATCAAGAGTGATGAGAGGAATGGATTGTGGAACCTCTCAATTATCAATTAACAAGAAAAAAAGATCTATTTAGAAGACCAAGATAACATTAAAAATGGGAATCCTATCCTAACCTGATCACTTGTATATTAATTTGATTTTACATTATTTGTTTTATTGTTTAATTAGTCCTAGAAATTAAAACAAAACAATTTATTTCTAACATATATTAACTATATTTAAAACACTCATCTCCAAATACAACCTAGGATACCACTACTAATACATTCCCTAGTAACTTTATTAGATTTATCAACACCCAATGATAGGTGTGTGTAAAAACCTAGCACTGCTACCTGGGAGGTAGTTCCAGTCTGACTCTATAAATTACATGACTAGTACTTCTAATGAATATATAATCCTTTTGATCTATAAATAAAAATATAATTTCTAACTAGATGAAGGAACATTCATTTAGTTACTAATTTTTAAGAAGTAAAACTTGAAAACTCAAGTGAACCTTGCAAATATCACTTGGATCCTACATTCATGGATCTTAATCCAAATCAAACATTAAGAGTGATTTGTTCCCTATAATATGATAACCAGGAAAACCATCTTACAATTTTAAAAGTACAACTTGATTTCAAATTTTGAATTAACATGCTACAGGTCCTACTCAAATATTAGTGTATTGTAGGTGAAGATCCCAATGGAAACTTATAATAACTAACCTTTATATTTTTAAATTTTAAGCCTCGAGGAGTTGTTGAAGTGGAAGTAAAGTGGAGGGTGTTTCCATTTACAATTGATAGAGTCACTAAATAGTGGGTTTTGAAACTAAAACTAGAATATATTCATGAATTTTATGACATAAAAAGATGATTTTTGTAATGATTTTTCCTAATGTCTAGAAGAAAAGTGCTATGGAAATAGATTTATGCCATCTTCCAAGAATCCTAAGAGACTCTCTACGAGTACTGGGAGAGATTTAAGAAGTTGTGTTCCATTTTCCTCCTCAAGATATGTAATAAAATAATTTACTGGGATTATTTTATAAATGAATATTGTAAAATGATAGGAATATCTTAGATGTATCATCTAGAGGAGTTTTGATTGATAATTCACCAAAAAAATATTAGAGTCTAGTAGTGAATATTGCACAAAATTCCTAGAAATTCAGAATAAGAGGTACAAGAACAAGTGGAATTCATAAGAAAACAATATATAATTAATCTACTTTTCTAGAAGATATAATTTAAGGGATAAAAATATTATTAATATAGATGGTTTTGAAGCAAGTGAGAGAATAACAAGAATCTCCTCGGGTATGTGGTTTGTACTCTTCACCCAATAATTACATGGATCAGCGTGTTGAAGTTTAGGTGATGGAGAGTTGTACGGTAGCTTTCCAACCAGGGAAAGTCTAATTAAATCATCCATGGAAAGAAAATTCACAACCACAACCATGATTTAGAACCCAAAAATGTCAATTTAGAACCTTTTATCAGAACCAATACCTATCTTAGCACCTAAACCAACAAAAACTCCAATACCCACCACTATTTTAACAACCCTAAAGATAAACCTACCACCAAAAATCATATCTATAGCCTTCTTTTGAAAACAATTACTAGGAGAAAACCTCAACCAATACACCATCATCTAAACACAAAAAACTACAAACCGATGTTGATGGGTTAAAACAGACTGTGAAGGATTTTTCAAGCCATATTGTAATCTTTTTAGACCAAATGGATAAAAATATAGGACAAATACCAGCCCAAAGAGTCCCAAATACATGGTTGAATATTATCATGATGAAAATAATAAGTGGGAAAGATATTCAACCACTTGAACCTAATAATGATCAAGAAAGATTTAATGAAATAATTAATGGAAATTAAAAAAATAATTATGTAAAGAAACCTAACCAGGAAGAATTCTGGATAAAAAATAAGGAAAAACAATGTATTATAAGGTATTGAAAATAAATACTAAAGAAACCCATGAAAAGTTAGGAAAGGGAAAAAACATATTTTCCCATACCATTCCCCTATAGAATTAATCATTAAAGAAAATTTTAAGAAGAAGAACTCTGAAGACAAATTTGGGAAATATTATAGATAGATTAAATTAGTATCCATATTTAAGAATCCATCCATAAAATTCAAAAATATGTCAAAATTCTCAAGGATATTTTCCCTAAAATTAGGTATTATTGGATTGAAAGGTTTAACTGAGGGATAAGTGTGTCTAATCTTATCACAAAACTATTTCTAACAATATTTCATGATATTTTGACATTATATATTACTTACACAATTAGATAATTAACTTTTTTTATTTTTTTTTATCTAGGCGATTCTATAAATTTTTCCCCACTCTACATTTTCATTTTTGAGAATAGGAGAATAAAAACCCCCAAGAGTTGTAGTTTAATTTAAAAATAGGTTAAACATATTTCTAGAAGGAGTTTTCAAAGATGTGATAGTTAGAGATGATGGCCTAATATTTACATCCTAATTTTATATACTTATCATGGATGATGATAAATCACTGGGCCAATCACTCATTATTTTGGGGAGATTGTTCCTAAAGATGGAGAGATAATAATCAATGTGTAAGAGGGAATCCTCACCATGGATCTTGTGGACAACACTATTCAATTAAATATTCTTGACTCAATGAGGAACTATTCAAGTAACAATTAAATTTTTTTACTCTCCCCGGATTTAGGTACTGAATCTAATGAATATCAAGGAATGCTCCATGAATTCTTAGCCTCAAAATGGAAACTATATATTAAAAAAACTATGGAAGATGTGGTTGTCCAAAACATCTGGAAATTTAGTTTATAGTTTAGAGGAAGTGGAAACTTATGAGTTATCTAATTAATCTAACAATTCATTTAATGATGAGGAAGATGATATTATTTCTTTTTTCATAAGAAATTGAATTTTTAGAAGTGAGGAACCTTAATTCAATTTGAACTATTGAATGACCCCTAAATCTTGAACTAAAACCACTTCTTTGTGATTTAAAATATGTGTACCTCATGGAAGGAGAGAAATTACTAGTTATCATTTATAATAAAATTTTAAGAAACCTATATCAAATTTTGATCAAACTTTTGAAAAGTAATTTCGAAGATATAAGGTAGAGGTTAGGTGATACCCCAATAATAATCAAAAAAATATACTCACATAGAAGGTTGTTAGTGGGGGGTCTTATACCCATTAGATAGACTAAAAGGATATTAAGTACCACCATCATAGTGGAAGTAAATAAAAAATAGAGATTTTTTTAGTAGAAGAAACCATTTATCATGTTTTTGACTCATAGTGGCTCAGGCCCATCCATGCAGTTCCCATGAAAACTGGCTTTACCATTGTGAATAATGAGTATAATTAATTGATTCCCATGAGAATTAAAAATAGTTAGAGAGTGTGTATCAATTTAATGAAGATAAACCAAGTCACTAAAAAGGACCACTTTCCCATTCCCTTCATTGACAACATTCTAGAGAGGTTTGTAGGAAAACAAATTATTATTTATTGGACAGATTTTTAGATGTACTCATAACTCTATTAGACCAAGATAAGAAAACATTCACATGTACCTTTAGATCCTTTTCTATAAAAGGTATCCTTTTGGGTTCTACAATTCCCCAAGTAAATTTGAAATTTTCATTGTAAGTATCATTTCAAATAGCATTTAGGACTGCTTGGTGTTATTTTTGGATGAATTTATGGTTTTTAGTAAACATTTTGATATCTATTTGGGAAAACTATAATTTTTTTTAAAAACATTCATTTGGAAAAAAATATTTTTTGAAATTTATTAAAATTTTCATTTTATTATTAAGAAAGGGATAGCCTTAAGACACATATTTTCAATAAAAGTCATTGAGGTATATAAATATAATTTTTATGTGATAAATACTTTTCTATATATAACTTGTGTGAAACAAGATAGAACTTTTTTAATCTATATAAGATTCCATAAAAAGATTAATCTAGGATTTTAGTAATATTTATCTCCCTATTTATCAGTTACTTTTAAAAGAACCTGATTCTGAATTTAATGATAAATTTAGTAAAGATTTTGATGATATAAAGATAAGATTGATCAGCCCACCAATAATGCAACCAATAAATTAGGAAAATCCTTTTGAGCTATTTTGGGATGCATCAAACTATATATAGTGGAATTTCACTCTCAAATAATAGAATGTATACTACAAGTCATTAATTATTTCTAAAGAACATTGGTTTCTTTTTAGATCAGATACACCACCACCGAAAAAGAGTTCCTTGAAGTTTTTTTTCAATATATAAATTTAGATCTTATTAGCTTGGAACTTTGGTTGCTGTATTTCTTAACCATGCAATTTTTAGGTACTAATTAAGAATGAAGATGAAAAACTCATATTTGTTAGATGGTTTCTACTTCTATAAGATTTCAAACTAGAAATTAAAGATAATAATAAAGATAAAAACTATGTTAAAGATCACTTAAGAAGACTTCTTAACACCACTAGAGTATAAATTACATATTAGAACCCACTAAATGACCATATACTAGGAGAACAACTCTGCATCAAGGAATTTTATGTACTATGGTATGATGAAATAATGAATTATTTTTTGACTTCTCAGGTACCATATAATCTTAACAGCCATCAAAAAACAATATTAAATCGGAATATAGATTTTTTTAGGAAGGATCCATTCCTTTAGGAAAATTTCAATTAACTAGTTTTTAGAATATGTTTTCTAGAAAGTGAAATTGAATCTATTTTTGAATCCTATAAAACATGAGCTCATAGATGCCACTTTTTTCCATAAATAACTACGATAAGGGTTTTGGAATCAAGAATTTATTGGCCCACTTTGTTCAAATATACACCTGAATATTGTAAGAAGTGTAAAATTTAAATTTTATTGAACCATTTAAAGAAAGAAAGATATTCCTAATATACCCAATATATTTTATGAAATTTTTGATTTTTGGGGAATGAAATTTATGGTACCCTTTCCCATATCATCATGAAATTATCATATTCTTTTCTATATTGACTGTGTCTCAAAATGGGTGGAATCCAAAGACAAAACAACTGATGATTCTAAAGTTGTGTGTGATTTTGTCTGGTCCAACACATTTTATAGGCTCAGAGTGCTAAGAGGCATTATTAACAAACAAGGGAATATCTTTTTCAATAGGATAATAAAGGATCTAATAAAAAATTATGGAGCATGTTTAAGGAGAAAAACACCCTACCATCCTCCTAAAATTTATAGAGTTGATGATTCCAACAGGGAAATTAAAGGAATATTAGATGGAACAGTTAAACCAAATTGGATGGATTGGATCCAAAGGTTGGAAGTTACATTATGAGATGACATGATATCCTACATGAAACCCATAGTAATGAGCCCCCATCGATTGATTTATGGAAAAAAATTTCACCTACTAGAATATTTGGAGAAATAAGTATATTAATCTGTAATGATGATGAATCTATACTTTGAAAGTACTGCGAAATGGAAAAAATTATAATTGAAAGAGTTAGAAAAATTAAAAGTGAGGCCTATGAAAATTCAATAATTTAAATGGAAAGAACTCGAGTGGCTCATGACAAGATAATCTCACCAAAAACCTTCCATCCAAAAGATCAAGTGTTTCTCTATAATTCTAGATTGAAGCTAACTAAAAATTAAGAAATAAGGTTAAGGAAACATATAATATCATAAGAATTTAAATTTATACTATACTTGATAGTGTATACAACACACAACACTGATCTTAAAAGAACAAAAAAATAATTTTATTTAATGATGACTATTATAACTTATCTGTTGAATGGGTAGATTTGAATATATATAACCAAATTATAAAATATATATGAAGGTCACACTCAATACAAATTATAAATAATTTTTAGGATATTATTCTAAAAAAATCACTTTCTTCAAAAATTATTTTAATTTCTTTTTCTGAGAAAATAATATGATTTTTTCTATCTAATTTTAGAAAATACAATTGAAAAAATTAGCATAATTTTTGAAATAATACTATTAAAATTATAAAAGGGTGAAGTTTTTGGATTTCTATGAAAGATTAATTTTTTGATCAATTGTAAAAAAATTGTTTTTTATTTAAAAATATTTTTTGTTTAGAGGATTTAAAAATTCATTTTTTTAAAATGGTTTAAAAGTAAATCAAGTTCTTAAATATTATTAATAACCTAACACTTTCCTTAATTTTATTTTATGGGTTTAATTTTCTATTAAAATTTAAATGTCAATTATATGACATTTTTATGCCATTTGTCAATGATTTTGACCTTTATAATATTAAAGTGAGATATAATGACGAAAATGTCATTTTTCTTCTTTTAATATCTATAATATATTATGATTGGGATAAATACATCTTATGTTCAATTATAAATAGTAATTTTAAATATAAGTTATTTATTTTTATCATTAAAATTTATTTATAACTTTTAGTGATGAAATAATTACCTCAATTGCTTGGGTAACACCAACAAATCATTTATTTAAACAATAGAACAATCAAATAAATTATTTTAAAAATACTAAATGTAATATAATTTGAAATAATTTTTATGTTCCATGATTATTTTATAAATAAAACATTTTAGTAAATATTTAGAGGATTAAATTTGAACTAATTTTTTTCTTGATGTATTTAAAGTCAAATGATATGAATAGTGTTAAAAATGACATTAATGATATTTAATAATAGACAATATTTTATTAAATGATTAAATATTCAAAAAATAATATATTTTGAAAATTAAATGATATTTGGTTTTAAACATAAATCATTTTCCATTTATGAGACATGTTCCATTTTTTTAGTAGAATTATTAACCCTTAAAGTGTAAAAAGCATTAATATTACGATAATTGTCAAAAGGGTTAACGAGGGGATAAAAATAAATTTAAAGTTAAAAACATAAAAAAAACCTTTACAAATTTTATTTTTTGAGTTTATTTTGGATTAAAATCATATTTTATTTTATCTATCTCAATTTGGTTGTATTTTTTCCTGAAATATAATTTATATTAATTTAATACTTTATGAAATTCCAAGAATTCCCCTCCCCTAAATTATAAAAGGACAACTCTCTTTTCTCTTCTTTACACCATATTGAACCATCTACCTGGACCAAATCTAGAACATTTATCTTATCAACATCATTATACAAGTTAAATAGGTTTTCCCTCCAAAAGACCAACCCTAGTTCCCTTATGAAGGTATCTAAAGGATGTCTACCAAAGAAGAGTTAATCATCTTTGCTGACCCTTTAAAGTGTATTTCTTCTTTTACATCATATTAATGTGTTATACCCATCCAAAAATATATAAATATAGTATCATAAATATACTTATATTTTAATATGACTATGGAACTACCATATCTCATATATTTTCCATCTCGTGAAAAAAATTTCACTCGTGCATATGTACAACTTACTGTCTCTACATAGCGATGTAATTTATTTTTCATCACCACATTACATGGATAATTATAAATGTGGAAATAAAGAGTATATATAATATTTATGACATAGATATTTTTTTATAAATATAATATCATATATACCCTATTAACATCGAATTATTTGGAAAATGATAACGTCGCTCGTGCGTACGTGTGGACTACCATTTCCATGTAGCAATACAATATGTTTTTCATTTATGTTTTACATAGATGGATATAAGAATATAATTAAGGAAATATATATAATATATATTATATAAGAATTATTCCCTGTATATTAATTATTATTCATGTTTCTTTCATTCTATCCTTTGAAAAGTGAAAACAATGTTAATGCGTACGTATGACCTACCATCACCATTAACAGTGCAATTAATTTTACAGTATCTATATTTTATGGATGAATATATATATGTATATATATTAAATATATATTATATTTATTCCATGAATAAAATTTTGGAGATAATGTAACTATAATATAAGTATAAGGACCAAAACCATTGAATTAAAACATAAATGAAAAATGAAGCAGTATAAACCCAAAATAATGATAATAATAAAAGATGGTTAAAAATGAGTGATAAAATGATATATAAATGGATCATATATGATATTATATACCTTTATATGGATTTTTATGTAATTATAATAAATTTAAATTATTATATAATAATTTAATGCATGTTCAACTATCATGAAACATGAGGTAAGTGATTTTTTCTCAATTTCCACTCCATTGGGACATATATGGTATTATACACCAATTTAAATCTGTTTAGTGTCTATACTAATACTTTTAAGGTATTTAACATGAATATATTTTTATTTAGAATGATTAATGATTCAATTCAAGTTACTCTTTCAAGGGGAATGTTTAAAATAAAATCCGAACTTATATCTCTTTCTGATTGGGTATATTTTCCTTCTATGTACATATTTTTCAAAATTGTTTTTGAAAAAGTAAATTTTATTTAATAATATGATTTATAAAGTAAATTTTATGTTATCCTTGAATTTTTAATTTTTTTTAAAGTAATATTATTAATGTTTTTTGAAAAGTTCATTTTTATCTTTTTTTAGAAAAGTTAAATGGAATGTTTTATTTTAACATATATATATTTAATGGAATATCTTATTGACATAATCATTTTATGATTTTTAGATTTTTCTATAACATTTCAATGAATTTGAAAAGGAAAATATTTATTATTTTTTTAGTGTTTCAGTCCATTTTCCTATATTCCTTAAAAGACTAGACATAATTATAAAATAAACTTTTTTGATGAATTTATGGCCATCTATCTTCTCTCGATTAATTGACATGGTCATTAACATTATCATAAAACATCAACTTTATTATGATCATATTAGATTTTGAATTGAATTTTTCTTACATAACCTTGTTTTTTCAACTTGAATATTCTTATTTCTTAAAATATATTGCAGTTTTAACATACGCTGTTTTACTTTGAAATTTATTTGAATGACAAGGGAAATATTGAAATTTCATATTCTTTATTAAATATAGATAATTATTTATAAGGAATATTTTTTTAGTTTATTTCAATAATTTGATATATGTGTAATGCATTGGACATGAAGTGATTGTTGAGGCCTTAAATTATATATCCCCTAAAATAATTGACAGGTCTTATGAGACAACTTGGTAAGCTAGAACTAAATGTGTTTTAGGTGTATACATACCAATTGATTAAAATTTCTTATCATAAGGATTTTATGGTATAGATATCATGATTTTTAAAATAAAAATGACCAATATTAAGAATTTCCATCATTTATAATTAAGTTATTATTATCCATGAGATTACTGCATTTATATTATCCATGGATGCATTCTTTTCTACCATAATTGATTAAATGGAATGAGTTTTTAGTTATTTACCTTTCCATATTGACTATGACTTATTTATTCATGATATATTGTACCATACTTAATTATTACTGAGCATTTGAGCCCACTCTTTTTATTCTTTTACCTCATACATGAAGAAAGATATTTTTAATGTTATCAAAGATGAAAGAATATTTTCATACAATATATTTTATATTTATTATATGTTGTGGGATTATGTATGTATCTATTTCTTCAAGACTGCTAAACTGATTAATACTTTAAGACTGTATCCTTTATATCTATATCAATGTAATTAAGTAGACATGAGATCTAGGTTTCTAGAGTTAGGGATGTTACAAATCCTATTTAATATTAACATGAACAAAATTAAAAGTACCATTGAAATATAATCCTATCACCGGTGGAGGAGATTACACTTTTCCAAACTATATATCAATCACTAAACATTAGATTTGGTCGATCTAATGACGTTAAATAAATGTTCAACTGGGAGATAACCATATATTTAATGATTTCATTGGATTTAAGAATTTATGATATCGACACCCTTCCCTCTTCCCTTTGAACCTTAAATTACACGGTCCTTACACTTTTATGAGTTGTTTTATTTTTTGTAGGTATATTAATGAAGTAAGGAATGGTGTAGCTTAAAATCTTTATGAATAGGAGGAAAAGAGATAACAAGCTTCATGTGGAAGGGTGAGTTCACTTTTAAATTCATTATCTCATTATCTACCCACATTTTTTTGGAAAAACTATTTAGAGATTAAAAGGAGAATTAAATTCCCACACTTAAATTTTTTTTACTTAACTTATCTAGGAGGAATGAATTGCATATAAATCCCATGATTCTATGTTTTATATTTAAAATTTAAATAAGTTGAATTATTAAAGTAGAGATATTTAATTATTTGAGGGTAATCATAATATATTATCTTGATGAATCATGATTTGAGGGAATCAGATGATTCATGTAAATGAAAATTCCCTAACATTTTCATGAATTTATGAAATTCATGTGGATTGATTTCTTATTATTAGCCTTACCATGTGTTATTATCCCAAAATTTTATATTTCATTCCCAAGAGGACTTATAGACCTTATAAGTTCCATTTCTATCTTGTGTTTATTTTTTGATAGAACATGAGGCATGCCAAAAATGATAACTTACATTAGAACTTAACAAAGATATGATTGTAAAAATTCACATTTAAAATTATTGATATATTTTTATTAATTTATATATTTTTGACATGGATGGAGGTCTTCACGACCCTCAAAATATTATTTATAACTCCTACACTAGCACAATGGCGTATGGTAGATCCACATAGAAGGTAAGTGAGAAATCTAAAGTTTTAATCAAAATAAACTCCACTGTTGTCAGCAGTGGAGAGGATGGAAATTATTTATATTATTTACGCTTTATTATTTTTTATTATTTTTTATTAAGTAGTAAAGAAACAGGTTTGGATATTACCTATTTTTTTTAAAATAAAAGTAAAACAAAATAAGGAAAACTGAAAGTAATAGTAGAAATGCAGTGGAATAGGAGTTCTGAGGATTGATCAAAATGATTTCTCAAGAGATTTGAATTCCACTGATTTAAAAGAGTGTTCTTCATCTTATTGAATTCACACCTTAAAATGATCGATTAATGCTTCCTCGCCAGAAGATTAACACAACGATCTGAATGTTTTTGAAGGTCACCACTTCAAATACTTTTAGTCAGCAAAACGGTTAAAAGATATCAACAGAAATATTTCTCACTAAAAGTTCTTGAAGGTGTTAAATTGAATTGAAAGTTTGATAGATATCCTCGATGATCGATCCAGCCGACATATCATTGAGTTTGAGATTATGTTCAAAAAGGTGATGATTCAATTCAAGATTTGAGAACTAGATTCAATATCTCTGGAAGAATTAGATTCTCATTGAGATAATTAAAATAAAGTAAAAGAAAATATAAACCAGTAGAAAGTCATAACTCCCAAACACAAAAAGTTATTCTATGATAATATTCAATTTAAAACCAACAATACTAAGTAAAACATTTAAATGAAGAAGAATAAGGTCCCTCCCTCTGATGATGAAGATCGTGTACTAATACTTGATCCTTTGCAATTCCAGTTCTCCAGTACTGCTCTGCCATCTCCTAGGAATGTACGCTCTCAAAATGGTGTGATTGGGGAAAGAGAATGAGAGTCTCCCCAAAATTCTACTACTACTCTGCCTTAAAACCCCACTGTCATCTAATGCATGTCACCCCCTCATTTTCACTAACTTTAAGTGTCCTTCACGTGTGCACCACACACATGTGTTTTTTCGTTAACCACACGTCACATTAGAAATCACCTCGTAACTAACTCCCGAAGAGTTAGTTGGAAGCACTTGGATGTGTTTCCAGATTCTACATGAACTTGCATAATATAAAACATAAAAAATAGTTAAATACATGAAGGAAATAAATAAAAAATTAATGTCATTAGTTTATTAAAAGTCTTAAAAGATTTAATAATGGTATTATTTATAAAGTTATTGTTTTTTATTAATTAAATTTATTAATTTTAATTATAAAGTTTATTATTTATTTAATAAAATTAAATCCTTTACTATTTTAACTTAACTAATTTTTCTTATTATAAATTATAACTAAGTATTTTATTTTATATATTTGATTGTTAAAAAATTATTTAATATGATACATTAAATAATAATTTATTTAAATTAAAATTAGTAGATCAGTTAATTTTGTTTAATATATTTTTAGTTAAGTTGATTAAATTCATAATTCAGTTTTATTAACATTAAATATCATATATTTATTATTTATTTATAATTATTATTATCTAATATTTTAGTTTAATAATATTTTTTATTAAGTTTTTATTTTATTCTTTAATTTAATTTAATTTAATTTTTCTTCTTCTCTTCATTTACCACTCCACCAATCTTCCTCTCTATGCCACAAGGGGAAGGGGGTAGGGTTCTATTCATGAAGTTCTGACATCACCCTTCTTTAGCACTAGCAGAGATTAGATATCCTAGTTGAACACCTCCTCACACGGCGCAACCGAGACCAGTGGCTATAATGGGGAACTAGTCGACAACGAAATACTCATTTAACTGTGATAGGTTCCGATGACGACTTGCGACTTTCTCTCCTCTATCAGCAACTTCATGCTCAAGCACTAGCGACCTATCGAAAACTAAGATGATGTGACTCAAAAATCCTGCCTCCTTCAATAAGATCGGCAACGTAACCAGCGGATCTTCAAGGCAACATCAATTTTGCGAAGGTCTAAATCTCAAAAAACTACATAGGCTCCTAGATCTTCATCAGTGGGGGTTTCAAGTTCTTCATATTTCAGATCTGGGTGGAAGAAGACTTTAGGGGTTTTTATATTTTTTTCATTGAGGTTTGATTTAATGTTGATTTAAAATATATGGGTGTGTTTTGAATCATTTTCTAGTAAAGGGCGGTAGAATCTACCGTAATGTTAGGATCAGTAGCAGGGAATAGAGACACAATGGAGGGCTGAAAATCAGTTAGTTTAAATGATCAGTGTAAGAAAATGCTATGTTAAGCGTAGGTCTGAGGAAGGGTACGAGCTATTAGTGGCAGCGCAAGAGGGAGACTGTCAGTAGGAGGATGTTGGGACCAATATGTGTATCAGTAGCAGGTAGAGGATAGGATCGGTGACACAAGAATGAAGTAGGGGAGCGACATTAGTGAGAAAAGGATCGGTGAATATGGGTTATAGTGAGTGGTGAGGAAATAAGAGACTGATGCTCAAACAGCTTCGGAAGCAGGGTGACCTGGGATGCATGGATGAATCACAACACACTGATAGAAGACAGACGATCAGCGTCTATGAGTGTGGATGGAAGAGGGACCGATATAAGAAATAAAAGAATCGGTGGCAATAATTCACCGATAGTTAATATAATAAGTGAACGATTATTTTCAGAATAAAAAAAATGAATCACTGTTAGTTAGAATAAAAGACGAGTCATCAGTAGTTTAAAAATGAGAGGCCAATACTGCATTGGTGAGTCGCAACAAAATAGGATCGGTGACTCGATATGATCTGTGTGTCGCAACATCGGTGTGAGGTGAGGGACCGTTAGAAGAAGAAAATAAATGAAGACAATGATAGTTTAAAATAAAAAAAATGAGAAACCGATGAGATGAGACCGACGATGGAAGAAATAAACGGTGCATGGATCGGTGTGTCGCAACATCAATGTGTCATGGTAGATCAGCGAGTCGACTCACCGATAGAACAAATTGAACTATAAACAATAAAAATGATAATATTAAACAGATAATAAAAAGAATAAAAAATTAATTATTTAAAACAAAAGAAAAATTAACTAAATTGTTAAAAAAAATAATTGACTTAATTAAAAAAACTATCTAATTTTTTGAACAAACTAAAAATAAAAATGACTTAATTATTAACAATGAATATAAATATTAATATTAATTAATTAAATATCTAAATAAATTAAAAACACATATAGAGAATTAAACGCAAACATGAAATTAAAATAATTAAAATTAACCAAGTTTTTGAAAAACTATGTTAATTAATTAAATAACAATAAGAAAACATAAAAATTAAAAAAACATTATTTTTATAAAACATTAACTTAAATTTTTACTTATCAAATAAACATAATAATTAGACTAGTCAACAAATAAAGTTAATATATTTTTACAAATTAAATTTAACGAGTAAATTTTTAAATTAAAAACTAAATTAGAATAATGTAATTAAAAATATAAAATTGATTAAATAATAAACATTTAAAATTATTAAAATGTTAACCAGATTACGATTATAAAAGAAATAAGTATGTTAATATAATTAGAATAATTATAATGACTAAATAAAAATATTAAAACACATATTTAATTATAAAAAACGATTAATTAATAAATTTAGTGCTAAAAATACAAAAGTGATATTATTTGTTAAAAAGTGTTGAAAATAAATAATTGAATGGTTAAAAATTAAATAAAATATGTGAAATAACTATGTAAAAATATATCCATATCAAATTCCTCCAAACTTATTCATTGTTTGTCCTCAAACAATCTGATTCTTTGTTATCTTTGAAAATAATATTGTAGTATTTATGATGAAACTCAAATTGTAACATGTTTGACACTTAAAAACATAGGAATGAAGTGTCAATAGGCTTTTGAAAAGATAACTAAAACCAAGTCCTGCCATAAAAAATCACTTATTAAAAATTAAGAATGCAATGAACAATATATTAATTAATGTGTCCTACCTAATACGTGAATCTGCTTAGTGACTCATTACAATCCATGCTCAAGTTCTAAATCTAACAGTGATAAGTGGTAAAAATTCAGTGGAGTCAAGAACTTAAAATTAGGAACTTTATTTCTTGACTCAATCCCAGGTTCCAAAAAAATAATTTTTTTGTTAATCACCTTTGTGATGCAATCTAAATGACTCCCATATAAACCAAATTTTCCCCTTTTTCATTCAGCGTTCATCATTCCCCACTCCTTAATGAATTCATTTTTTACCCTAGACACATTATTTTATTTTTCCAAAGCCATGTATCATGTGATAAACACTATTAAAAGAACTTATTAGAGATGTACAGAGGGCTTATAGTAAACTGAAATGCACCCATCATCTAGGGTATTAGAGATTCACCATGGGATACCAGATTCCCAAACTACCCCGGTATCAAAATATTTATAACAGAAAACATTTAAATTGGCTCAATAATGTGATTAATTAAACAATTAAAAGAAAAGAAAAAGAATGAAGCCCCTAAGATAGAGTCAAACTTCCAGTTCTAGAAGCTTTGATCATAACTCCACAATCAAGTAACCCAAAACACTTTCAATGTTAGTCCCTAAAATAAAATATCTATTAAATCTCTAAGTAAATATCACTTAGCAATCATCCATTATCATTAATTTCAGACACAAATTAGTTCTCAACTACCAATCAAGAATAATCCAAAGGTAGGACCCATTTGAGAAACTGTTTAAACCCTAAAATTATGAAATAATTTTAAAAAGAATTAGTAGTTTTTTAAGAAAGAATTGAAATTGGAGTGGGAATTGATGTTCTTTCAATTAATCACAGTTTAACATAGAGGGCTAATAGTAAACAGAGACACATCCTGCATCTAGGGTCTCAGAGATTCACCGTGGGATCCTAGATGCCAAAACTACTCCAGTATCAAAATATTTATAACAAAAATCATTTAAATTGGATCATTAATGTGATTAATTAAATAATTAAAAGAAAATAAAATATTGAAGCCCCTAAGATAAATTAGAACTTCTAGTTCCAGCATCTATGATCATAACTCCATAAACATGTAACCCAAAACACTTTCAAAGATATCACGTAAACCAAAATCTCCATTAAATCACTATGTAAATATTACTAATCAATCACCCATTATCATTTTTTTCCGACACAAAGCAGTTCTCAACCAATAATAAAGTATAATCCAAAGGGAGGAACCATTTGAGAAACAATGTAATGCCTAAAATTATGAAAGAATTTTGATTTTTTTTTCCATTTTTTACAAAATAATTGAAATTGCAATTGGAAATGATGGGCTTTCAATTAAAAAAAGTTTAGCACAGTCAAGAATTTACCCCCTTCCATACACTTAAAACCCAACTTTGTCCCCAAAGTTGACTTCAAAGGTGGAGAAGAACAATTAAAAAATTAAGGTTCAAAACATATTTTCAATTTAATAGATATATAACAAGTATAAAGGGTCTCTTTAAAGACCAAAAATATTGTTTTCCACAAATATTAATTTAAGAATGTTGACAAGAAATTACATGTATTAACATTAAATCTGGTGATATAGATTTTTATGAAAATTCAAATAGTTTCTTGAAACTTGTAAGTGTAAAATGGATTAGTGTGTAAGAATGTTCAGAAACCATGATTATGTTGGGTATTCAATACAGTAGACAAATTTCTAGCTAAACATCCCAAAGATACAGACATATTCAATAAAACACAAACACTAACAAGCAAGTATCCCCCCACACCTAAGTTCATGTAGTAGATGATTTTAACAACAATGAAATTCAGTTTTTTTAGAATTAGGCACATGCTGAATTTTAATTTTCAGCTTAGTGACTTACAAAAGAATTTTATTTCAATATTAACTGAATTTTAAACATATGCATAATTTTTCTACAACATAATAGCAGAAAAAACTTTAGTACACATGTGGCAGAATTTTCTAATGCTAGCAGAATTCCCACAGCAGCAGCAAAAAATTGTAAAGTAAGAGTCATTGACTCACCAATAGTAACAACTGTGACTTAGTAGTGGAATTTATTAATGTGAAAAATGAGTAGGAAAATGAATGAATACTAAAGAATAGAATACTTCCCTGAATTAAATCTTATCATTAAAGCTTCATTAAGGGTATCCCACTCCTTTGTGATACAACAACAATAACTTGATAACTCTGAAACAAAGAAAGTAAACCAAGAGAAAGCAATAACATGAATTTTTCAAAAAAAAAAGAACACAGAAAGAACCCATTATTAAATGGTAAAAATGAAACATAGTAAAGACAAAAGGAAGCATGGGTTGGCTCTGATGCAGTGCTAGTTTTATAGTCCCCATCTTGAATCACTTAGCAACTAACCGTAGTCCCTAGGTGGATGTGGTTTCCTTAATAGGAACCACCACATGTGATTTTCCCAAATGTTTTTAAGAACAAAATAAAAATTGTTGGCACCAAAACTTATGAAAAATGAAACTAAACTCTCATAGCTAGTAAAAAACCCCAAGAAACACCCTTTAACAGTTGTGAGCCTAGTACTCTCAGCTTCCATAATTGTTTCAAATTTGAAAAAATTAACATTTTTAGGCAGAGACAACAATGAATTAGATGCTTTAAAGGATGTGACAATGTCATCAAATCTATATTTCTCAAACTAAACATTAACAGATTCACATTTGAGGGTGAAAATGGGTAAATTATGATTAGTAGATTCAAAAGGGGATTGAATAAAGTATTTAACAGAAACACGAACTTTGTAACTCAAGGATAAATTCCCCTCTAAATTACTATCAGTATCTTCAATATCTTTTACACCCGACTCAATTAATAATTGAAGTGAAACAAAAGGAAGATATTTTATTTGACAAGAAGCAGATTCAGGTTTTAAAATGTTGTAAATCTATTCCAAAAGTTCCTCATTATTGAATGAACACTCAACATCTATAGCTTCTAACAAATCATTTCTACCTAATTCAAGTGGGTGTTCAACCTCTACTTCAAGTTCATGTTGAAATGGCTCACTTTCCAAAACAATGTCTGTAGTGTGTTCCAGAAAGTTCAGTTTAGGGGGTGAAATGTTCAATTCTTCTTCAATAATGTCTTGTTAAAGATTGATCAAATTCAAACAGTTTTCCCCAAAAAATGACAACACGACATTCAATCACACTATAAAAAATTTCAGAAAAGTGAGTACTATGAGAATAAGGAAAAGAAAACTCATTAGTTAGTATTTCTTTAAATATCATTCCATCTTCCTCATTATCCAACAACAGTTCATAAATTATGGGGTTTACAAGTTCAAAACATGGAAGAGAAGTGTTAACCTCAAGTTATAAAATTTCAGATTCCTTATTATCCAGTTTAATATTCTCTTCTAGATAACTTCCCATTTCTAGTTTAGGTTCAATGTTCACGAATTCCATATTTTGGGGGAATAATTTTTATCCTTAAAGTTTTCATTTTCTATTTTATCTTTAACCTAAGTGAATTCATTCTCAAAACTTCTAAAATAATGATTTTTCTCTAATGTTGGAATTATGAATAGAACTGGGAATTCCTTTTCAATCTGTTTTAAATCCTTTTCAAAATTATCTAACTCAACTCCATTAATGTTATTTATTAGATTTTCAATTTTTTTCTTGATTTAGTGTATCAGTTATTTCAAAATTTAGTTCAACAAAATCAGATTCTTTATAATATAAAGCTTGTTGACCAAGTTCCCTATCACTTTCATCTTCAATTTTATTTTTAAATATTTTATCATCATTTTCATTTTCATTATATTAAAATTATTCTTGTTCTTTAACATTTTTTGGTAATTCTAGGAACATGTCTTCCAATATTTTAATTTTCTAATCTTTATCTTTACTGTATTTAGCTTGAATTTCATGAATTTGGTTTAATTTAATATTCCAATTATTCTCTCTAAAATCCAATTTGGTTTAAATAAATTCAAACTTATCTAGGAATTTAGGATTAGATTCAATGTTTTCATCTTCTTCAATGTAAATATCTTATTGTGGTTGGTTATAAACACATTTCCAAGAAGTGTGCCCATAACAGCCACAATAAACACAATAAAGCCCCGGTTGATTCCAATTTTTATGAACATCCATTTTTTTAAACTAAAAATAGGTGAGTTTAAGCACATATTATTTCACAGATGATTCATATTTTTAATATTCAACAAAAGAAATAGATTCAAGTTCTTGGTTTTTTTAAAACTATTTTTTTATTTTTTATTTTTATGTGATTTTATTTTTATTTTTTATTAAAAATCTAGACTCTCAGCGCGTGGCTTCCTCAAAAATTGGTGCCAAATTTTGATGTGTCCGGAGGTCATCACGACCCTAAAAATATTATTTATAAATCTAACACTGGCATAGTGGTGCAGGGTTGATCCACAAAGAAGGCAGGTGAGAAATCTAAGGTTCTAATAAAAATAAACTCCACTGTTATCAGTAGTGGAGAGAATGAACATTATTTATATTATTTAATATTTAATATTTTTTAATATTTTTTATTAATAAGTAAGGAAACATGTCAGGAGATTACCTTTTTTTAAACGAAATGTAAAAAAATAAGGCAAAGTGAAAGTAACAGTAGAAATACAGTGGAAGATGAGTGCTGCGTATTGATCAAAATGACTGCTCAAGAGATTTGAATTCAACTAGTTTAAAAGTAAGTTCTTCATATTATTGAATTAACACCTTAAAATTATTGGTTAATGCTTCCTCTCTAGAATATTAACAAACTCCTCTGAATGTTTTTGATGTTCACCACTTTAAATACTTTCAGTTAGAAAAATGATTAAAAGATATCACCATAAATATTTCTCACCGAAAGTTTTGAAGATGTTAAATTGAATTGAAAGTTTCATAGATAGACTCGATGATCGATCTCTACAAAAGATCATTGAGTTTGAGATTAAGTTAAAAAAGGTGCTGATTCAATTCAATATTTGAGAATAAGATTCAATCGAACTGAAAGAATCAGATTCTCATTGAGAGAATTAAAATGAAGTAAAAGAAAATATAAACCAGTGAAATGTCAAAACTCCCGAAAAAAAGTTATTATATGATCATATTCAATTTAATAGCAGAAAAACTACATAAAAAATTAAAATGGAGAGGAAGAAGGTCCCTCCCTCTAATGATAAAGATCATGTACTGCTTCTTGATCCTTTTCAATTCCAGTTCTCCAGCACTTCTCTGCCACCTCCCGGAAGTGTCCTCTTTGAAAATGGTGTGATTATGGAAAGAAAATGAGAGTCCCCCCAAAATTATACTTCTACTTTGCCTTAAAACCCCACTTTTATCTGCTACACATCACCCCCTCTTTTCCACTGACTTTGAGTGTCCTTCATGTGTGCATCGTACACATGAATTTTTTCATGAACCACACATCCCATTAGAAATTCCCTCATAACTAACTTTCAATGAGTTAGTTGGAAGAACTTGGATGTTTTTTCAGTTTCTCCATGAAATTTCATAATATAAAACATACGAAATAGTTAAAAACATGAAGGAAATAAAAAAATATTAAATTAATTAGTTTATAAAAATTCATAAAAGATTTAACAATGTTATTATTAATAAAGTTATTCAATTTTATTAATTGATGTTATTAAAGTTATTTATAAAGTTTCATATTTATTTAAGTAAATTAAATCATTTAATATTTTAACTAAATTAGTTTTTTTATTATAAATTATAATTAAGTATTTAATTTTATATATTTTATTATTAAAGAATTTTTTAATATGAAACATTAAATAATAATTTATTTAAACTAAAATTTGAATATTAGTTAATTTAGTTTAACAATGTTTAATTTAAGTTAATTAAATTTATAATTCTATTTTATTAATATTAATTATCTTATATTTATTATTAATATATAATTAAAATTATCTAACATTTTAGTTTAATAATATTTTTCATCAAGTTTTTATTTTAATATTTAAATTAATTTAATTTTTTTATTCTCTTCATTTCCCCTCCCCCTAATCGTCCTCTCTGCGCCGCAAGGGGAAGGGGGTAGGGTTCTCATCATAAAGGTTCGGTGTCACCCTTCTTCAACACTGGTAGGGATTAGACAACCTAGTTGAACTCCTCCTCACACGGTGCAATAGAGACCACTAGCTACAATGTAGAACTAGTCGACAACGAAATAATTCTTCAAATGTGGTAGGTTACGATGACGACTCATGGATTTCCCTCCTCCATCTGAAACTTCAAGCTCAAGCATTGGCGAACTATAGAAACTAAGATGATGTGACTCAAAAATCCCTCCTCCTTCAATCCGCTTGGTGACATGACCATCGGTTCTTCATGGAAGTGTTAATTTTGTGAAAGTACAGATCTCAAAAAACCATGTAGGCTCCTTGATCTTCCTCAGCGGTGGCTTCAAGTTCTTCAAATTTCAGATCTATGTGGAAGAATATTATAGGGGTTTTGATATTTTTTGTTGAGGTTTGATTTACTGTAGATTTAAACTATATGGGTGTATGGTGAATCGGTTTGTGGTAAAGGGTGGTAGAATCTGCTGCAATGGTAGGATCGATAGTAGGGAATTGGGACTTGATAGAGGGCTGGACATCAGTGAGTTTAAATGATCAGTTTAAGAAGATGGTATGTGAAGCATAGATCTGAGTAAGGAGATGGGCTATCAGTGGCAGCGTAAGAGAGAGACTGTCGGTAGGGGGATGTTAGGACCGATAGATGTATCAGTATCAGGTAAAGGATAATACTGGAGACCCGAGAATGAATCAAAGGAGTGACATCGGTGAGTAGAGGATCGATGAATATGGGTTATGGTGAGTGGTTAGGAAATGAGAGATCGATGCTCAAACCACTTTGTAAGTAGGTTGAGGTGGGATGAATCGATGAATCATAAGACACCAATAGAAGAAAAATGATCGGCGTCTGTGAGTGGGGATGATGGATGGATGGGTAGAAGAAATAAAAGAATCGATGGAAATAAGTCACTAATAGTTAATATTATTACTCAACGATTATTTTCAGAATAAAAAAAATGAATCAACTTCAGTTAGAATAAATGATGAGTCATCGGTAGTTTAAAAACAAGATACCAATGCTCCATCAGTGAGTCGCAACAAAAACGATTAGTGACTCGAGAGGATCGGTGTGTCGCAACATTGGTGTGAGGCGAGAGACTGTTAGAAGAAGAGAATAAATGAGGACATTGATAGTTAAAAATAAAAAAATGAAAGAACAATGAGATGAGACCGACAACAGAAGAAATAATCAGTGTGTGGATTGATGTGTCGCATCATCGGTGTGTCATGGAAAATCAGGGTGTTGAATCACTAATAGAAAAAATTGAACTACAAACAATAAACAAATAATATCAAACACATAATAAAAAGAATAAAACCTTAATTAATTAAAAAAAAGAAAAAATTAACTAAACTGTTAAAAACTAAATAATTGACTTAATTAAAAAACTAACTATTTTATTAAACAAACTAAAAATAAAAATGACCTAATTATTAACTAAGTATATAAATATTAAGATTAATTAATAAAATATCTAAATAAATGAAAAACACATAAAAATAATTACACGAAAACATGAAATTAAAATAATTAAAATTAACTAAGATTTTGAACCACTAGGTTAATTAATTAAATAACAAAAAGGAATCTTAAAATTAAGAACACATTATTTTTATAAAACTTTAACTTAAATTTTTTACTTATCTAATAAAAAAGAATAATTAGACTAGTCAATAAATAAAGTTAATTTATTTTGATAAATTAAATTTAAATTGTAAAATTTTAAATTAAAAACTAAATTATATTAATGAAAATAAAAACAATAAATTGATTAAATAATAAAAATTTAAAATTATTAAAATGTTAACCAGATTACGATTATAAAACAAAAAAGTAAGTTAATATTATTAGAATAATTAGAATGACTAAATAAAAAGACTAAAAAAACAAATTTAATTATAAAAATTGATTAATTGATAAATTTAGTGATAAAAATACAAAAGTGCCATTATTTATTAAAAAGTGTTAAAAATACATAAATAAATTGTTAAAAATTAAATAAAAGATGTGAAAAAATTATGTAAAAATAGATTGACATCACTTATCCTTGAGATACAATTTTACATTAATCCTTGTATATCCCATCTAATCTATTAATTAACTCTTTAGGAATAAGTCACATTACAAGCTAATATTTCCCTTTCCTACCCTACTCCATTTATTTTTCCTAATATTTTAATATTGAAGTGTGGGGGTGAGAGAAGTCATGGAATAAGGGATGTATTAAATTTAAAGGAATAACCATGGGAGGACTTTTTTTTGGTATTGTAAATGGTTTATGTTCTTCATTTTAGTTCATTACTACCCGTCTTGAAAAAAACATAAAAAAGAGAAAAAATGGGTTGTGACTTTGGAGAATAAAAAATCACCATTACTAGAACAATGAATTTATAATATTTGGTTATGTGGTGGAAGTGAGATTCATTTCAAGAATAACATTCAAAAAATTAAAAAAATAATATATAATTTGTTTGAAAAAGAAAAAACATGAAAATTAAAGAAAAATTTAAGATGTTGTACATATTTCAATATGACCACAATTTCCATGACCAATACTTTGTGTTTTGGGGATGTGGTGGTAGTCACTATGAAATGGAATAATTTTATTTAGATTTTACTTTTTAATATCATGAATTATTCTTTAGAGATAAACCTACTTTTTAGATTAAATTTTTAAACATAATTACCCATCAACCTGAATCCTCAGATACATTAGAACCTTAATTTAAATGTAATCATGATTTCATGATTTGTTTCTTTATAAATCGGTGAATGTGGGTTATTTTTAAGATAATGGGATGTCTATTTTTTCAAGGCATGAACACTATTTTTGTTCAATTTTTTACGTTGAGTGATGATAAAAAAAATAATAAAGGATGTCAATTATGAATTTTCATTTTCAATAATAATAGAATATGAAACGTGAATTAATTAAAAGAGAATATTCACCAAACTTTAATGGGAGAAAGTAAAATATATAATTGACTTTGTCTCTTTAAATTTTTTGAAGTTGAACTGATATTTTTTATGAAACCTTAAAATTTGATTTCTCCCATTGATAATTATTTTATTTCCTCATTTTGAAATTTGAATACTCGTATCATGATTACCCTTTTAAATTTTTTTATGTTCAATAATTGAGGACAAGCATGGGTTCAAGTGTCTAAGTATTTGGTGCCCCTATTTTTATGCATTTTTTTTAAAATTTCAAAATGAAATTTATTGTTTTTTAAATATTTTACCTAAATAATTAATTGATTTATTAAAATTTTGGTAACTTACTTTTTAATAATTAATATGGATAAAAATAGAAATGAACATTTTAAGTTAATGTTTATTTATGTTTTTGTATTTTTGGGTTAATTAATATGATACAATACATTTTTAGCTAAAAAATATCCAAAACCCAAGCCAACCCTTAACCCCCAAAAAATTCACATATCTAGACTTAGGGGCAGCTAAAAAAGACATAGGGGAGGTGAATTTCAGGTGAACTAAAGGAGCATGAGTGCATAGCATGTTCCAGGTGGCACACCATTGCATAGGAGGAGGAACCGTGCTGTTGCGGGTCGAAAACCTATCTGGTTTGTGTATACACAAGAAGTAGTATGAGTCCATTATATTTTGTCTAAATCAATTTTCAAGTTGGAGATATAGAAAATATTATAAATGAATGACTAAACCACGATTTATTATATGGTACATGGGAGTTTGTGGGTATTGTGCATACTTACAAAAAATCTCTGCCTCACTCGCGAGTCCGGTGATCTTACCTCAGAGACACTTGTTTCTGCCTCCATCACTTGGAATCACCTAAACATAAATACAAGTGGACCGAAAAATATATTTATTCCTTGGAAAATTACCACAATACAACATGGAAGCCACTATTGAAGCTTACACTTGAGCTGGTTCACCACAACAAGGCTGAAAATTTCCATGGTTGACTTTATAGATCTAAAATGATTCCCAAGAAACATAAAATTAATCAGATAATCCCCTTATTGGATCAGAATTGAAATCTAATTGGCTACGCCATATAGTAAGAAATCCATGTTTCTAAGGCTGATAAATAATATGAAACAATGTACTGATAAGTGTGGCTAAGCTCTATATACGTGATGCATGAAATATAAGAATAAAATGGATTCAGATATGACATAAACGATGGAATCCATGGACTAGAGGGAGGTCCTAAGTTTGAAATTCCCACCTAAATGACACGTGGTCCATGTATAATGTCATGGTATAGGTTTTTTTATTGAATCAAGGCTTAAACGATGAAAGATATACTTGTAGACATAAACACTATGGTGAAAAGGATAATATAGAATGAGATATTCCTTCAAGCATGGAGTGTGTGACAGTGGTTCTATATAGTGAAAAGAATAAAGAAAAAAGGCATGAAAAATGTAAGAGTAAAATATTCTAGGGTATTGTCTGAGTTTTAAGTTAAAAATAAGGTTCCATCAAGCCACTCCCATGCATGCGACCTAAGGTGATTTTGGGAGTTCAAAAAACAGATAATATGGGGTGATCTGGAAAATTAAATAGATATAATAAATGGATTAAAAGGAGAATAATTTGACCAATTGAAAATGATAAAAATTAGAGACAGATATTAATGTGTATAAAGATTAAAAAATATAGGGTACTAAAAATGGTGGACCTTGGAGGATTTACTATTCTAATAAACAAGGTTCGTGCTGCTATGCGTGGGAAGGAATCTCAACTAGGGGTTATGGTTTCTGTATTTTTAGTTATATTATTATTTTTTAGGTTTTATTTTCCATTTAAATAATATTCATATTTTTAATTCAAGTGTTTCTTCTGTCTCTCTCTCCCAATATCTCAAAACCATGATCTCTTTTACTCAAGATTGTGAGTAACTAAGATGAAGAATATCTTTGGGGAGTAATATTGTTTTTGAACCCCAGAACATGATTTTTATTTACTTTACCTTAATTTGAGGATAATTTTATATGAGTGTAATCCTCATTGTTGTTATCTAAGGGTTAGATTTTTCTCATACCATAATTATCTCTTGATTGATAAGGTGGGTGTGTGGTGTAATTGGAAATTTTTAAGTGTGATGTACATTAAAAACTGGGGTAGATGAAGGTTTTCACACATATGTTGGAGTGTGTTCATTAATTTTATATAAATCAAGATAGTAAAGGTTCTCTCTAGATGTCTCTCTAAAGAGAATATCATTTATCCTCCAACCTTCATTCATTCTATCTGAATTTCTTCATTATATTTAGTTTTAGTTTTATTTATATTCTCAAATCCCTATTTTTATTTGTTTTAATAAAACAAATAAAAAACAAAAAAATTATAATAATAAAATTATGAATTGTTTTTGACTGACTAAAATATCATCAAGAGAGATAAACCTAGTTACTCACTGTGTTGCACTAGGAAAATAATTGTAGCTTTTACAAAAACCTACAAAATGTGTGTCTATACTTGGCACCATTTCCAGTGAGCTTATTAGTTCTTTCACTCAATATTTATTTTCAAATTTTGAAAATAGTCACCATTGTTTTTTATAAAAATAATTTTATTACTCCCCATGTTCTATAGAAGGTGATTTTTCTTTCTTTGCTAAACATATTTGGGAAGATAAAAGAATCAGAAGTGAAAAGGATTTGACTATAGGATTTAATAGTTTTTGCCCAATAATTTCACTACTTCTCTCTTTCTATGTTGTATTCTATTATGAATTATGAACCTCACTTCACTTCATTTTCTTCTCAAATGGATGGTTGGAACTCTGGGTGATTGGGGAAGGGAAGGTTACCCTCTTTTGATTCGTGGGTATATGAATTCTTATTAAGAACAATGCTCTCTTTTATCATTAATTGAATTTAATAAAAAAATATATTTTGTGAATTAGGAATAGTGTTTGATAAACTAAAAAACTACTTGAGTGAGATGAATATGGTTAGCCATTATGCTCCACATGGAAAATAATTTCACCATTTGCACCTCCCTAGGATATTTCTATCAAAACTTGTCACCATTGTTGATCAATTGATTTTTTCTTTCAATCACTATTTCATTTCAAATTTTATAAATAGTCACCCTTTTTTTTATATAAAAAATAAAAAATAAAATTCTTAGTCTCCTTGGTCAATGGAATATGGGTTTTCTTTCCTTTCTGAATATATTTTTGGAGTTAAATAGATCAAAGGCGAAGAGGACACAACTATAGGATCAAGGGGCCACTAACTTGAATTTTTAGTGCTTCCCTTTTTCTCTGTTTTATTCCAATATTCTTTATACCCCTCCTTTCTCTTTTTCTTATTCTCAAATGGAGGGGTAGAACTCTTGGGTTATTAGATAGGGGAAGGAAACCATCTTTTGATGCTTGAGTCTAAGAATATTTATTAATAACAAATTTCATTTCTATTGTTAATTTATTTCAATATTTAATTATGGAATTAATCATGAATGTAATTTCATTTAAATTAATCTCAGCATACTATTTATTACCTTGGTTAAGGATTCATCATCTCCCTATACTTAGTTTTTTAGCATATCTATTGATAAATTGGATGCATATGAGTGAGTGTTTATCGATTACTAAAACATGAGGAAGTTGCATTGGTTATAGTTGGTTTACTTGGTGGTCATAATGTCTGGTTGGATATTTCTTAAGTGAATTAATTTGGATTCACTATGTATTTAACACATTTTAAGGATGGTATATTGAAGTAAATAATTTTTTTAGGAAATTCTAACCTTTATCATTTAACCAAGGGTGATGAGGTGAAGTGATTATAGAACTTCTATTTTATTAATTAATAAGAAAAATAGATCCATTTTAGAATACCATGATAACATTATAAGTTGAAATCCAAACCTAACCTGATAATTTTTATCTTATTTTAATTTTAAATACATTTTTACATTTCTTTTTAAGTCATAGAAATAAAAACAGTATCATTTATTTTCTCACCTATAACAAATTGATCTAAAGAAATCTTCTCTAAAGAAAACCTCGGTTACCACTACTACTACATTCCATCATAAATAAATTAAATTTATCCACACCCTATAATAGGTGTGACTTAAAACATAGAATGATTAATAATAATATATTATTATATGTGAATATATAAAAATAGAAGTTTCAACAATTTCTAATGGGAGAATGTAAAATTCGTCATTGACTCTGTTTCTTTTAAATATATGATGCAGAAAAAATATTTGTTTGGGAACTTGAAAATTTGATTTTCCAATTGATAATTATTTGATATTATTACAATTAAATAAGAATAGTGGTAACATGGATTCCATTTTAAATTTATTTTCAGGGTTTAATGTTTGAGGATATGCATGAGTTCAAGTGTGGGGGTATTTGATGTCCTTATTTTTAAATTATTTTTAAATTTCGTAATGAATTTTAGTAGTTTTTAATTATTTTAACCAAAAACTGAATTATTTTATAAAAATATTGATAATTTATATTTTAAGAATTAATTTTGAGAGAAATATAAATGAAAATATTGAATTAATGTTTTTTAAATATTCAGTATAAGTTTTACTAAGTGTTACATTTTTGGATAGAAAATTAACTAACACCCTAGCCAACCCATAACCCTCACAACAAGTCACATAGTAGATTAATAATCTAGAGTGGAGGTCCATCTCAAGTATGATTTAGTATCATGGGCTCATAAAATTTGTATGGAGGCTCATCGACACATGGGAGGTGGATCTGTATGGTAGTGGGTGGAAAGCTTCTCCAGTGCGGATAGGAATGATAGGTAGTTGAATCCCCTAACTCAAGTCTTACTCAATTGCTGATTTTAAGAAATGTAAACTCATATAAAAGAGTAAAAAACACCTAATTTTTGGATGTGGGATGTAAGATTTGTCGAGTACAATGCATACTTATTGAAATAATACTACTTCCCCCACGAGTTTTATTCCCAACTTCATACACACCCACTTCCAAATCTGTCAATAAAAATCACCATACCACCACTATATGTTTCCAAAAAACTCTATTTTCACCACTAAAACTTACTATAGAATACTATGGAATCGTATTTTAGGCATGAACTTGATATGGAACACCATTTTAAGGTTAAGAATTTCCATGGTTGACTCTCTAGAGCTTGAATGATTCCCATAAAACAGGAAACGAATCATGTGGGAATGAAGTAACTAGAATTTTGGGTGATTTTTATTAATAAAAAAAAACAAACCAAAACAAAATAAAATTTTTATTCATTCAACAATTTCCTCCCATATATATCTATATTTAGTCTATGGCCAGACCTTCCCTGAAACTAAGTATAGTTACTAGGGGGATGTATATTTTATATAAGGAACCACCACATGTATCATTTAAAACTGTTAATTGAAAATTGTTTTATGTGGGACTTTTTATTTATAGAAAAAAAACTATTTCCATTAATATATAAAAAACACCCCTAGAAGCTCCGCTCTTCAGAAATGTTCTACCCTAATTAGTCACCACGTAGAGTTGAAGAAACATAAAAGAGTCCACTCCTTTGGTGGTTTTAGAAAAATTAATTTCAGGTGCAAAGGAAGGTGCTCTATTATGATTTGATTATAAATCCTTAAGATTAGTGATAGAAATCAAATATTTTAAAATACTATTTCTAGAATAATTTAGAGTGATCATTGCTAATTATAGTTTTAAATTATCATCAATAAATTTTCTCAATAAATAAACCTCGAAATTTTCAAAAATATAGTTGAAGTGAGCCACTTTTGTACAAATAGGTTTCAAAATATGGTTTTCAAAAGTATTATGTGTAGTTTTTGAATTTATAATAAAAAATGATTCCTATTTTGAAATATTATCATTTTTAAGAACAAGATAAAATTCCCTAGTTTCAATTTCAAAAAGGAAAGGAGTGTTTGGAGAATAATTAATATATCCATTCGACCAATTTTAAGACAAACTCTAGAAAAAATTAATCACAAACACCATTTCTCATCATTGGTTGTATGAGGTATTTTTCAACCTTAAAATAATTAGAAATAAACTAAATAATCTTGATAGAGTGACCATACTACCTTAATTATGACTCCATGATTTCAATTTCAATGAGTTTATCTTAAGAAAGTAAAATTAATGAATCTCTATGAAAGTTGTTTATAAGGTCACGATTCTCAAAATTTTCTTTTAACATAGAATCCCAAGAATTAATCCACTGAACATACTCTTGAGCCACCTTAGAAAAATATTTTTTCCATTAAACACATTTATTCAAAGAGGAAACTTATAATAAGAGTAAAACAATCATCCCAAATTTCATTAGTTTCAAGCAATATTTTTAAAATTTTTTTTTCCACCAATAGACAAACATAATATTTTTCTTTGGATTTTATTTTATTTTTTTTTGTTTTACTATTTTAATTTTTTAGTTTTTCCCAAGACAATCAATATACACTATCCAAAAAATGATGCCAAAATTTGATGTATTATGGTTATTGGTTCATAGTCAAATTTTCATTTATATATTTTTTTACTCGCTACTAGATATTGGAAAGTAGGGTTGATACACAGGGAAGAATGATGAGATTATGTAAGGGATTATTTAATTCTATTCTATCAAAAACTCAAATATGAAATTGATTTGAATTATTTTTAAATTTTTTGATTTAATAAAACTAATAAATGATGGATCTAGTGAGTCAAAACTAGATGATGCAATAAGAATATTTAGAAATGAGAAAGATAAAAAAAAATATGATGATAAGGTGCAAGGGTAGTTTCAGCTATTTGGTTTAAAATATTTTCCTATTTCATAGGATGGTTATTTCATGTGAACAGAAAAGATTTATTTTGATAATATGATTCACCAATAGAGTACCTCCATTTGTGTTATTCTTTTATCTCACAACATTCAAGATTCATACAACAATGAAATGATTAAAAGAAATTTCATTTTAATCAATCTCACCTAGAGATTTTGATGTTTTGAAATTTATATCACAATAAGCACAATAATTTTTAACAAATTTTATGTAAAGAAGTAACGAGTGAACAATAAATTTTTATTCCCCATGAAAAAATTAGCTATTTATTTTATGTTCAATAAACTCACATGCTCAAAATAAAATAAAGACACAGAAGAAGAAAAAAGAAATAGGGAGAACAAGATTATTCTATGTAGAGTTGAAAACCTTATCTACCCATTTCATCTTAAGCTTTCTCCCTTCAGTGAAGTCTCATTTATGCTATCCAAAAAAATTATCCTACTATCCTATTGTGGTAGTTCTTCAATGTCAAAAAATGTGTGTGTTAATCATTCCCCTGAAAATTCTAGTCTTCCTCTTTTATTTTTCAACTTCACGATGAATTAATGCACTAACTCTTTTTACTAAGTTGACAAGTCTTTCGTAATTGGCCTTCTTTCCCCCCATTATCATTCAGTCACTACCCACATCATTTTAAAAAAACTATTCAACCACACTTCCAAATATATTAAATTCTTTCTAAAACCCTTATAAAATCCCAATTTTCAATTTCCCTGGGACACATGTCAATTCCTATAAAATAACTTAGCCATCCTAAAATAATCTTTTTAAGCCAGATGACTCAAAATATTCCTCATATTTAATTTCATTACTTATGTTTACGCATTCTCATTGACTGTGTCTTCATACATATACTTTTATTATTCTTCAGCAATACTAGTAAACAAGTCAATATTGGAAGAAACTATAAGAGAAAAGTCTATAGCTCAATGATGTGTTGGATTATCCATTCCTTCATAGAAATATTATCTAGCATTGGTTACACAAAAATCTAAACCATCATAGTTAGAGCTACAAGATGAACATAGTACCTCTCAATCATCGAATTGTGCCAAGAAAATAAAACAATAATAGTGAAATCAACTTTACATCACCTTCAAACTTTCATTATGTTTCCATCTTATACTAGTTTCATCCAAAAGACTAATCGAGATATAAAATGTTTTCAATAATATTTAATGAACCAAGATTTCAATCAGAACTCCAAACTAAATCAAGATTTGACCATTCATCATGGAGGCACTCTATCGAAATAAATCTTCATCGGATAGGATCAGATAATCTTATAGGAAAAAAACTTCAAAAATTCTCGGTTTTAAAAATTAATGATTAAATTATAGTGACCCATAAATTTTGTTAAAAATATATGAAACCATATTATATGAATATCAAATACTTAACATAACATAATGAATCATTCTAGAATCATATAGATTTTGTGTCATTGTAAAATTTTATACAAAAATAATTGTTCATAAAAGATCTACATTATCTTCCACCACGTTATTAAATACTAGGACCCTTCCTAGACCTATCACACATAAAAAATTTCTTCATAACTTGGGGATAGGAAACATATGAAAAGGTGATCTCAGATTCTAAGTAATAGTAAACAAAGGAGATACAAATGATCACTTATGAATAACATGAGTATAAGGGTAAGTTAATGTGAGATTAACATTTAAAAACCATACCCATCATATCATAGATCATAATATGGAGTTATGGAATAAATCATTATATTTCATAAGACAAGAATCATAATGGAATTAGAGAACATGGGGCATAAGAACATAAGATTAGAATAAGACATAAGTTTGTGGAATAAACATAATAATATAAAATTAGTTCCATAGTTAAGGATCACTAACAATACTATCATAATGGATTGGGTTCACACCCCATTTCATCACATCCTTAGTCATAGTTCACCCCAATACTATCATTTTGGAAGGAGTCCCCTGTTGAAACCGATCTACTCCCAATCCCAATATTTATAATCTCATGAGATATCCATATTTACCCAATGAATTGGAGGGATATATAATTCTTTCACCATGAATCAAAAAATCATAATCCATTTATATGATTTCTAAAAGATCATAAATCATTCATCACATATCACAACTCATGGAATGTATATTAGTTTTATAAAAATTTCAATATTTCATCATTACATAACTTGTGAAAAATAAATAGGTTTCATAAACATATCATCATCATAATCATAAAAAATCTAGAGAAAGAATAAGGATGAAATACCAAGATCATATCCCTAGTAAAGTGTATGTAACATTAAAGGATGTTATCACAAGTGAAAATTCCTTTAATATATCACTTGGAATGTTTGTTGAGTGAAATTAAATTTTTTCATTAAAATAAATTTTTTAAAATCTAAAAATTTATAATATATTAATGAAAACATTTTATTTGAAAATAACCTGGTTAAATTATAAAGTATGCTCCAAACGATTTATTTTTCATGATGATGGGAAATTCTATTCATGTCATTTATGTTAAAACAAATATTCCTTTCACATTTTCAGTAAAAAGTCAAAACCACCTCATTCAAAAAATGTAATGAATATTACCTTTTAATAAATTTTTATATAAACTCAAACAATGGTAAAAATTAAGTTAAATAATAATATTATAAGAGTAATAAAATTATTTAAACATTTTTAGAAATAATAAATAAGGAATAAAAAGGATTTTCGACTGAAGAGAGAAATAAAGTTATATTTCTATAAAAACTTCTTTCAGTATCATCAGTTATTAAAGTGATGAAAATGAAAATAAAACATTTAACCTTCCAAAATAACATGATTATAATAAAATGCATGAGTTTTTGTAAAGGTATATGATAAAATTTTATCATTATAAACTTAATCATAAACAATCATGATAAACAATGAGATTATAAGATAAATCTCTTACCACTTTGGTAATATTAAAATAAAATCCTCATAAAAGATAGAAAATTATATGGATACCGAATTACCTATAATTTTCATGAGAATAATCCTAAAATACATTCATTGGAACTATATACACCAAAATAAATAAATAAGTGGTGAATATGGAATGCATCTCATAGAAATTAGAGTGAGATGAAAGTCTCAATCCTCAAATTCAACTTAATTAAAAAGTGATTTTATCCTCATATATAATAAATTTAAATTTATTATAATTATATAACAGATTTATTTACATATTTATAATGTCATATATTATACTTTTATAGAATTTTATCTCCCATTTGTTAATAATTCATTACTATAAGTGTCATTTTTGGGTTTTAACTGTTTCATTTTTCTTGAGAATTTTGGTTTGGTAGTTCTAGTCATTGACCTTTGATCGTGGTTCCATAATCTCCAAAATTTTATTCATTATATAAATATCATATATATTCCTTATATATATTTATATTCTTCCATAAAAGGTACATATAGAAAAATAAATAAAAATGCTCAAAGAGATGGTAAGTTGTTTGTACGCATGAACACTGTTTTCAATTTTCAATGGATGGAACAAAAGAAAGTTAAATGATAATTAAACATTCAAGAATAATTATTATATATTATATACCACATATATTTCATAAATACATCCATATTACCATCTATTTAAAGTAGAAATAAAAAATGAATCTTATCACTATGTGGATGAGGTAGTCCACATGTACACATAAGAGACAATATAATTTTCCAATGGATGGGAATGTAATAAGGGTGATATAATAATATAATTACATAAGAATAATTATATAATAAATTTCATAAATAATAATTAAACCAACAATAATAATTATCTATTAAATATGTTACTGCAAAATGAATTGTATCGCTACGTAGAGGTAGTAATCCACATGTACGCACAAGAAATACTTTCACATAAAATATGATATAATAGAGGGTGGATAATGCTGTTCACATAATAATAATAATATTTAAGTATATAAAGGATATTGGAATTACTATTTTATAAAAAATTCTATAAAATCTATGGAGGTAGAAGAAAAAATAATTTGAAAGGGGTTGGGTAGGATGATTACCTCTCCTTCAATTGACCACCATTAGATCCTTTCTTAAGGACCATTTTAATAGAATTTTAAGACTATAAAAATATAAAATTAATATATAGGGATGTTTATAAGAAAACTGGTTGGGGTTTGGTTAGTGTAGATGGATCAAATTGGGGTAAAGAAGTGAAAGGTGGGTTGTCCTTTTATAAGTGGGGGAGAGGACACACTTGTAATTTCATAAAAGATTAAAATATAATAATTTCATACATAAGAACAATTCTTCCAAATGGATATATAATCAATGTATGGATATTATGAGGTATAAATATGGCTATAAAATACAATTTATATGAGTTTAACTAGAAAACCTACCCTTATTTCTTGGTTTAAGCCCCTCGTAAACCCGTTTTAACCTTAACCACGATGAAATTTTTTTATTTTACTATTCATAATGACAGTAAATGAATGTGGCATCATTAAATTTTTTTAATTAATGATTATAATTATGTAATATATTTTATCAAATTCAATTCATATAAGTGGCTTAATTTAATTTTATATTAAACCCATAATGTAAGATGAAAAAAATTTCTAAGAAAAATGTTTTCTTTATTATAAATGTTTATGTAAAATTAAAACATAAAATTAATTCTAGTTACCTTAATTGGATTATTAATAACCTAAATGAACTTATGTTACTTTTAAATTTTTTTTTAAATAAAATGGAAGTTTTTAAATTCTTTAAACAAAAATTATTTACATAAATATCAGAATTTTCACTGTTTGTTGAAAAATAAATACTTTTAGGAAATTATCAAAAGATCACTCTAAGAAAATTTTTACATGATGATTTTAAAAATTTATTTAATTTTATCATATATTTTTTTAAGTTACAAAAATTAATTATATTCTTTTCTCACAAAAATAAATAAAAACAATTTTTTTTATGAAAAATGTATTTAAGAAGCATATAAAGACTTTACTAAAATATGAGTACTTATTTATAAATATATTTTCTATATTTAAAACATTTTTTAATATTTTTTAAAATGTATTTATTACTATTCATTCTTATAATTTAATTACTAGGTTATAATGGTAAAATATACTGTGGGTCATTTAAACATGGGGTTTTGAGTATTACAAGCTATCAAAGAAATTAAATTTATTCAAAGATAAGTATATCATAAAATCTTAGGGTGATATATTATACCCCACATAAAATGAATTTCACCCCCCAAATTCCATCACTTTGATAAAAAATTGGGATATCTATGTTTCATCATATCTTTAGGTTTCCACGTAGTTTCTTCAAATTTTTGATTCCTCAAGAGAAATTTAACCTGGTTAGTAGTCATGTTCCATAGAACTTTGTATCTATGATCTAAGATTTATACAAGTAATTTTTCATAGGAAATATAACTCCTCAATTGAATAACCTATGAACTCAATACATGTGATGGATCATGTATGTACTTTTTCAGGAGGGATATATGGAACACATCCTGAAGTTGAGAAGAAACACCCAATGATACACTACCATCCTTTATCGACAATGAGTATTAAAGATGATAACTTACCTAGGGATAATATTTCCATTACATAAAAATCTATAGCCTTATTCCACAGTAAAACTCATAGTAATACATTCTCACGAACTTTGAATTCCAGATATCATTGATGATTGTGAGGATACATTTTTTGTCGACTCTAAGTTACCTCATTATGCTATAAAATGGATATGCCTTTCTCAAACATTTCCTCAAATGACTATGGTCCCAATAGATTTATTTATATACCTTTATCTAATAACTTTGGAGTTATATAATAATTTATATAGAGGGATTCAAAAGGATCAATCTAAGTGATTGTGTGAAATCAATTTTTGTAAGAAAAATCTACTAGAGAAAGGTGTTGATACCAAACACCATTTAAATCCATAGAATAAGATCTCATAATATCCTCTTGGGTTTGATTGGTTCTCTTATAATAAACATCTATCCAAGTATGATAATCAATATTTAAACACAACTTGGAATCCAAATATTACTAAAGGCTTCAACATAACATCAACAAAAACCACAGTTCCTAATTAGATACAACAGAATGTGGTAATCCATACATCCTTACCACTTCTTTAATGTATATTATAAAAATATGATCAAGAGAGAGATAGTATATGATATAAATGAAGTTTAAAGACTTCATAAAGATATCTACTATAAACCAATAGAATTATGGCCTTTATATGTTTTTGGGATTCAGACGACAAAATCCTTGGTGACATTTTCCCATTTCCATTCTGGTTTGGGTAATGGTTGTAACATCACCTTATATTTCTCTCTCTTAGTCTAAACTTTCCGGCATACCAAGAACCGAAATTCATATTTTTCAATAGATATATTTATTCTATCCCACTATAAATACACTTCTAAAACATTATATATTTTAATACTTCTAGTAATAATAGTGAATAATGAACTACGAGCTTCATCCAATAGCTCCTTCTTCAGGTATGGTATTAATGGGAAACATACAATGTTCTTGATCCTCATTCCATCACAGTGAAGGATGAAATCAATAAAATTATTCACTTTATCTTATGTCTCTACATCTTCTTTTGAACCTCTTTAATCTTCACATTGATATATTTCTAAACACTCATTTGACCTAGATCATATCTCTACCCTTACTTCACGATTTGAAGGTCTATATTTTTAAAATCCAAAAATATGACATCATTTTTGGTTCTAAACATAGATAATATCATGTAATACTTTAAATTAGAGAATATTATACATTTTTTTCCTTTTGTGTGGTGGTAATGTATTGAGAAGTTGTAATATTTAATAAACTTTAAAAGTATTCTCTAGTATATATTCGAAAATTTCTAAGTGAATATGTACTTTAAACTTTTATGATTAGTATATATATATATCATAACTTTATATGTAAATATAATTCAACCTAATATTTAATGAATAAAATTACTATAGATAACTCCAAATGATGATTTGGATAATTTTCATCATGAAACATTAATTAGAGAGAGTAATAAGCTATCATGATATAATTTTGTACTAGTAAACATCCCTATCCCTTCTTTGATGCATAGCTGTGGATCAAAACCCCTTCTCTAATAAATGGTAGTGTAATAACTGGTGTGTTTATTAACTTTCTCTTTATATCCTTAAAACTTTCCTCACATTCATATTCCCAAAGGAACTTGAATCTCTTCTATGTTAACTTATTGAATGTATTAGATATCCTTGAGTAATTCTTTAAAAATAATTGAAATTATCCATCCAAACTAAGAAAACTATAGAACTTAGTCATAGTTGTTAATCTAGGAAAATATTAAATAATTTCTATCCTAGATGGATCCACCTTTATAACTTATCCTAAGATTATATGACTTAATAATGATACATTATGTAGTCAAAATTAATACTTGGTAAATTAATCTGACAACTTCTCCTTCCTCCATGTCTTCAGTGCAATCCATAAGTGATCTTTATGCTCTTCATTTCTCTTGGAATATATAATAATGTAGTCTACTACTAAAAACTGATCAAGGTAATCTATAAAGACCCAATTCATTAAATACATTAAGCTAACAAGAGCATTAGTAAGACCAAATGATATCACTATAAACTCATAGTGTCCATACCTCATACAAATGGCTATATTAGGTATGTATTAAATTTTGAACCTCAATTCATAATATCTAAATCGAAGATCAATCATAGAAAAATATGGATCACCTCATAAATGATCTAAAAGATCATAAAAATGAGGTAGGTGATACTTATTATTTATTTTGATCTTATTCAATTCCTAATAATCAATGCATAGTCACGTTGATCTATCTTTAATATTAAAAAAAGAACTTGTGAACCTCATGGTGACACACTTGGATGAATGAATGCCTTATCAAGATTATCATGATGCTACTTCTTCAATTCCTATAACTGAATTTGGGATATTATATATAAAGTCATTGAAATAAGTGTATTACAAGTAATGAGTTATATTGAAAACCCAAATTCAAAATTTAAAGGAAGAATGTGGAATTTTTGTGGAATGACATCAACAAACCCCCATAAAATAGGCATATGTTCAATGTGGAGTTTATTTCCAACCATCTAAGATAGAATCCAGACAGGGGAGGAATTCCCGAGTTACTTTAGAATCACTATAGAAGTGGTGGCTCTATAGAGGAGGTAGTACTATAGAATGTACTATAGTGGTGGAGACACTGTAACAACCCAGGTACTATAGTAGTACTATCCACCGAAGGGACCTTTGAGCCAAAAAATGGGCTTTAAAGACATGTTTTCATGCCACATGGCCTTGGGACTTCGGGCTATGTAATCGGTCACCCTCTACCCAAAAAAGAGGTATTTGATTTAATAATAAAATGAGGCTTCAGGAAAACTTTTTAAAAAAAAATCTAAGATAAACACCCCTTTTGAATAGGTATCAAGTCCTATATAACGGAATTAATTCACATTGGAAGATAATATTTATCTTCATAACACCAAAATATCATTTTATAGTTGAGATTATCAAACATGAAATTAATTCCATGGATATTTATGTGGGATTTAGGTAAATAAATCCAATCTATTACAATGATAACATCAAGTTCAGTTAGATGGAGAATAATGATATTTGTAAAAAGCACATTCCCAGAGACTTCAATCAATGAATAATTATTGACAAGGGATGTGGTTATCATACCATTATGAGGTTTTATTGGTAATTCAACATCTAATCATTGAGGTAGTACTTTGATACCTGTATAAAATTCAATAGATATTAAATTGTGGGTATATCCATAATCAAATAAGACATTAGAAGTTCTAGATTTGATGATGTGTATACTTTTCACCAATTAATTATTGTTCCCTACATGGATAATAGTGATAGCCTGAGGTTTATATTTGTCTATGGGATTAAGAGGCTTCTTACACTGATCATTATCATTAAACTAAAAATTGTATAAATGGTTATCATAATGTCCATACTCCTTGTATTTGAAACACTAGAGTGTGGGTGTTTCATTTTGTGGTTCTTCCTCCCCATCGTTAACTAACTACTTATTCTCATCAATTAGGTATTCAATTTCTAGATGATCTTAATTTATACACTTAAAATTTTTATCAATCCCCTTAAGAGAATTTCCTCTATATTTTTTTCCATACTTTAATCATAAAGAAAATATCATCTTATTCTCTCCATGATTTTTATTATGATAATTTCTTTTGAATTCCATATTTTTTTTCTTATCAAAACCATAGGATTGATGGGTAACTCTAATATCCATATACATATTGATATAACGTCTAATTATTTATTCTTATATACTAATTTCCCATTTGAATATAACCTTTAGAGTCTAGGTTTTATGCCACTTAAGAATCGGTAAATCTCACTTTAAAGTTGAATGATAATACTATAAGTATATCTCAAAGGTATTGTAAAATTTTCTTCGTAGGTATTAATAAATTAATCTTCCATCTACTTTATATTAAGGAGTTACTTATCCATTTTAATATATATAATACGCGGAAAGTAATTATTGGAAAATAATCTCTTAAATTTATCCCACATTATGGAGTAAATTCCTTCTCATTGCCTTGTGCTCTTGATAAGAGTCCACCATTTATCATATTCACCATAAAAATGATAAATAGCTAAAATAAATTTTTTATATTACAAACATTGGAGAATAGAAAATATCATTTTAGTGGAATTTATCCATTACTCAACAACTAGTGGATTATGAGACCCATTAAAGGAGGTTGATTTTTCCTCACAAAGGACTAAATAGAATGTTTTTCCTCGTTTTCTCATTTGGAAGTTCAACAAGATTTATAGATTGAGAAAGTTGTTTAAGTATAAAAATAATATTTTAAATTTATGATATCATAGAATTTAGTTTTTAGGAGGAATATAATTTCATTTTCCATAGCATTTAGTACTAACATGATTCCTTTGGGTCCTTGCCATTGGAAAAAACAAAAAACACAATCTGAGTAATATTTATTACACTTGGAAACCATATAATCAGGAAAAATCATTTATTGGATTTCTAAATCATGAAACCTTATTGTAAATTTATGAAACATTAGGTTTTATATAGGGAATAATTGATTATTATATATTAAAATATATCATAATCGTTTTTAAATTAACCAAATCATATCCCCTGGGAGTATCAAACTAGGTGCGTAGTATAAGCACACTTGCTATGCACCAGAATGGTGGTTGATATATAACTGACCCACTCTTTTTGGGGGTTATTAACCCTAGAAGAATCTATACCAAAAATAAATCAACATATATTATAAAAATAGTGATGTTTTTCTATGAGAACCATACTTCATTCTTTACGATAACATTGGATGTTCTCCAATACATAGGATTATGTCAAGGGTTCTCACTAAAGTTTTCTCATACTAGTTTCCATAGGTGACTAAATATTTCTTTGATACTAACCATAATAACACAAAAATTTCATATATAGATATTAAATCATTTTTATAAATATTTATTACATAATATATTGATCCATATAACACAATATTAAGAAAACTATGTTCAATTTTATATACGACACACAACACTGAGCCTAAACAAACTATGATTATTTAAATATGAATGTTATAACATAGCTATTAAATTAGAAGTTATGAATTCGATTAAATACTATATGAAAGATATATAAATGAAACACTCAATATAAATTTATTTATAAATTATCATAAAATAAGTACTCGATTTCTAATGAAGACATTTAATTCTTCAAAAATAACTTTTCTTAAAAAATGATTTTTATGTTTAAATATTATAATTTATTTCTTGAACATTAAAAAAATTTATTTTATAAAATGAATTTATTTTTTTAAATTAGAATATAAAAATTAACTTTGGGTGATTTTTTTTATTTTAATAAAATTATTGATTTTTCAACGAATAGTGGAAATTTATTATTTTTTAATTACTACTATTTTTTTAATTACTGAAAATAATTTAAATGTATCATTATATTTTTTATTTTTTATTAAAGATAAATATTCACCATTTGATTTATAATAATCAAATTAATTTAATTTTAATCATTATTTTTGGTATAATTTTATTTTCATAATTAATAAAATAGTTTTCAAAAAATAATTCTTAATTCATAAAGTCAATCAATTTAATTAATTAAAATAACCCCTAATAATGAAACAATTAAATGAAATTTATATATTAAATATATATTTATATGAGTTTAAATTCATATAATTATTATTTCTATTCATAGATTTAATATTGAATCATCTATTGCTCGAAAAATGCATTTTCCTGAAATACTACCTACAATCACAATTGCTGGTTTAATTTTAAAATAAATTCTATAAATTCTCTGAATTATATTTGAAAAAATTTATTCAATTTTTTGAATCAACATAATTATTAGTATTTAATAATTTTGACTTAATTTTTGTTCATAATGAATAGTAAAAACTGTAAAAATCAATTATTATCGTTAATGTTAAAATGAGTTTACTAGGGGATAAATTAAAAAGATCATGGTTAAAATGAACCATGAACTAGATGATATCCCATTTTCTAGTTTTATTTTCAACCATTTATTGTCACCTTATAATATGATCCATTTGGGATCTATGTTTCCAAGAAAGTGACATGACATTATTGTAAAAGTTTAAAAGATTATAAGTGTACCACTCACCTAAATTATAAAATGACACCTTCTTTCCAAAATTATTTACAATTCAAGAAAAATTTGGTTTTAAAATAAACCCTACAAAAATATTTTATTTACTTACCTTCTCACATCCTTTAGTCCTCAGTTTGATTATAAATCCCTCTGTGGAAGGATTTTTATATAAACATAAATAGGTTGTTCAAAAAAGAGGCATTGTTCATAACCGGGAATTTTTTTTATTTCCTCTTCCACCTCCTTCAAATATTATTCAACAATATTGATATAATAACATCATATTCTCTCATATAATATTATTTTATTATATTAACATAATAACCTACATCCATCTCCTCTTCTATAAAATGGGAACCAATACTATCATTCATGTGTACGACATACTACCACCTCACGAACCGATGTAATTAGTTTTCCATCATCACCTCTCATGGATGTTTATGATGATGGATTTAATTTATATATATTATTTCATGAAATATTTATCATTATTTTAATATAATATATGATATATTTTCATACATTTCCATTCATTAAAAGATGACAATGTCGTTCATGCGTACATGTGGATTACAATCTCCTTGAAGTGATGTGATTCATTTTTTATTAATGCATCACATGGATGTTATATGCGGGTGTATTTAAATAAATAATATGATATTTATTATATAATGAAAATTCAATAAATATAATCTAATACTTATGTTATTTTCATCCTAATCATTGAAAAATGTAAATGTACCTCATACGTACATACGACCTACCGTTTTCATGATTGTAATGTAGTTCATTTTTCATAACCATATATCATGGATGGTTTTAAAATAATATTTGGTGTAAATTGTTTTTAATTTGTTCATTATTATTATTATGTAGATAATTAAATAATAATTTCTTTGACCATTTTCAACTTATTAAAGCGATTTTGGATATATGAGTCGAATATCATCACAACATCCGACATGAACCTAAATGATTACAGAATTGAATATAAAATGATTATAAATAAAATAAATGGAAAAATAAAAATTTAAATTTTTTATTAATAAAGTAAATAATTAGCATAATTTTAATCTTTAGGAAGATAAAGAATATAAATGATGAGTTGGACTTAATGTAAAGGATCCCTCTAAAAAAACATTTTTTTTGTTATGACTATTCTCTCTGTAACTCACTTTCTATCTCTATTTAATGTTATGTAATGTATCTAAATTATGTATATATGTATCTCACATATATAAATATATTATTATCCCTTTATTTTATAGGGTGATACATACCCTATGAACATTTCTCAAATTCATTCTTTAAGAAATCTCTTTTGATTGTGATATGAAGAATGATTATGAAATCAATTTTCTTCCCATGGGAAATTCTTATGGTTATTCTTTATTTATGATTTCATTTTTTGGAAAATTTAATCAAGAAAATATTATGAGGGTTGTGCATACATATTTCTACATTTCATTGGGTAAATATTTTGACTTATTAGACATTATTTATGGGATTAGGGATTAAACATAACCCACAATGGGACTTTGTCAACTAGGTTATGTTTTATTCGCATTTAGCCATGACTTATTATTATGTCATGATTTTTGTATCTTAAAATTTTCCTTTGTTGGAAATATCTTATGATAAAGTGTTATTTATGTTATAATATAATGTGATTATACATGATCTTTTTATTTTTTTATATAATTTTATTCCTTTAACTCACATGTTATTCTTTTTTGACATGTTTATTCCATTACTGGGTTCTTTTAGCTCACCCTATTATTTTATGTATTTCCCAGGTTATCCAATGAAATTTTAGGAGCTCAAATAGATTTAGAAGTTCATAACTGATATTAAAATAAAATTGTTTTTATCATAGTTTTAGTTTTTCATTTTATATACCTAATTTCCCAAAGACACTAGCCCCTTTAGTCCTCAGTTTTCATTTAATTGTTATTTTTTTAAATTTCATTTAATATTATCTAAATAACAAATGGGTCACTATATTTGGAATTATTGGATGACCTGGAAATTTTTGGGGACTATAGTTGTCAAACCAGGTCTAATGATTAGCTTAAGTATAAGAAAACATCCGAGAAATTTGTTGAATTATAGATCGAATGGTCTCTTAGAAATTACATACTAGTCTAGATACTACAAGTGGTTGTGGATTTGGAAAAGTTTTACCAAGGGGTAATAAATCCACAAAGTGTATAATGGGATTTGATTCAATGTTCACCTGGTGCATGATTAAGATTCCCTCACTGCACACCTAGTTTTACACTCTAAGGGGATATGTAACGGAAATTCACAAACTCTCCATGCACCATTATAATGGAATTGGAAAAATTACTTGGTTAGACACCCTAATAGGAAACATTATCATAGATAACCTATATTGAAACCTGGAGACTCATAAGTTAGTATATACTTATAACTTATAATCTATTACTTCTAGGAATATAATTTTCTATTTTTATGTTGATGTATACTTATCTATTTTTTTTATTTTTAGTTAATGGAATGAAATAGGATAAATCGTATCAACAACCAACATGATAGGTAATGTGATGATTTCCCCAATGATATACGTAATGTTATGGGAGTGGGAGATAAGATTTTTTTGGTAGTACTTTCTCAACTAGCTTATGTTTCGAATAATAACTTGAATCATATGTAATGACATCCTTCTCCTAAGAAACATAATGTTTTAGTCAAGTATTTTATAAAACAAAGTCATATTACCTTTAGTGTATATTCTGATATAATTATTATAGAACAATGAATTAAATTCATTGAGATGGTGTTCTTTATTATATAATTCTTAGAATAGAAGAAAGTTTTTCTTACTGATTATCTTATGGAGGGGTAAGCATATTAGTTGTGGAAAATGGTAAAGAACACAATGTCCAAAGAGGATATTTATTCCATGGAATGAGAAGACTTAATGATAATATTTTCAATTGATATTTTCCCCAAACTATATATCTAAAAAAAGAGGTATTTCCTTATATTGAAGAAAAAAAGATGATTCTATCAGTGAATATGAGGAAAACTTTACATGGATTGCACGATACACCTCCTGGTTAATCATCAATTTCAAAAAAAATGTGAACCACTTATTTTGGGGATTAATTACAATTATATGAAAGTATTTGGTGATTAAATACTATGATATTTTTGAAGATATTTTTTCTTGTTTTATCATGATTGAGATGGATATTGGTGACTCATAGTGGTCTTATTTCCCTAGATGTAAAAATCATAAAATAGAGAGTTCATTAGGAGGGTCAGAGGATTAATATAATAGAGTAATGAAAACCCAACATACCACTTATCAAAAGTCTGGGAAGAAGAATCCTGGAAACTATATGAATTTAACCATGAAATATTTCAAATGTGATAAAAGGGAATCATTCTAATTAGTATTGATGGGAAATTAAGTAACTAACTAACTTAGAAGAAGAAATGAAGTTTTATATCAAAACTCAGCCTATGGTTCAATTTTTCATCTTCAAGGAACATGTAAATTATACAAGACAATTCCCAAATCCAAGGGTTGTTAGAGACATTAAATGAAAACAACCTCCAAGGTCAAGAGAGTGAGGAATGGAATATGGTATCACTACTATTAAGGTGAATCTTGAAAAAAATATGGTAACAAGTGAGATATTTATTCATTTTAGAATAGTGAAATAAATTTCTAATTATAGTTCAATTAATTACTTCATATATTTAAAGTTTTGTTTAACTATTTAAACACCAACTCAAAACATGAAGGTTGAGTTATCTGTAAGAACAAAAAATAGAGAGACTGTTTCATCCCTAATATACATCTCATCCTAGTAATGTATATGGAATTAATCATCTATCAAATATCATCTTACCTCCTTTAGTGGAGTTTTATGCTATATTGGTTATGAATTTAATATCCTTATACAAATCTAAATTCAAATATTAGGAGATAAAAATTACTCTTGACATTTGTATCACCCCACAATTCTAAAAGAATAACATTTTATTCAATAGCATGTATGAAACACAACAATAAGTGTAGAATGAAATATTAAATCATGATGCTTTATGATATATTTACTATTTTAAATAAATTCCATCTATTTTATAGTATGAAACATATTCAATTCTGATTTATCTTTTGTTGCATGGAAAAAATTCTTTCTTCGATAGCTTATGTTATATGCAAGACCGGGTTTTAGAAATACTATTAATATTATTATTTAAAATGACAATTATATCATAGACATTAAATTGGTGGTAATATTAGGATTAAATAAATTATGAAAATATATTTTTTAATTAATTGATTACAAATTATATTGAAATGAAAATAAAAACCAATTAAACCTAAAAGAATTTTTTTTATGAAAACTATTTATATACAACCAAATGTGTTTTATATTAATAAATTAAAATAATTACTAATAGTGAATGATATTAATTAAATTTATATATTATATATTCAATATTTTTTTATATTCATCCAGTAGTCTCGATATCAATATTATAAGAACAAATCCAATTTTATGCATACATGGATATATTGTTTTCTAAAGGCATTTTCCACATTTTAATGGAGAAAATATGTTAAAAAATAATTTTGAAACTTTTATAAATTTCATATGAAAAATTAAAATTTTATTTTGAAATATGAATATCAAATTTATCTTAGGGTGAATTTTTGGAATTATTTTTAAATTGGATATAAATATACAAATTGAGTAAAATTTGGAACATTTTCACTTTGATAATATGCTTTCTCATCCCATCTTCGAGATTAGTTTTAAATTAATTCTCCACTTTAGTGATTTAAATTTGGAAAAATGGATTGCATATTTTTAATCATAATAATTTATAACTTATAATAAATTCAACTTAATTTTTGACCCAAATTATTATTGAAAGTATTTAAAATTAAATATAGTGATTAAGGTAAAAAAATGAGATTACTTAATGATTCAATTTAGAATATAACGTTTAGAAATGATAAAAAGTTGTGTAAAACCCATTTTATGGACAAATATAGACCTCAATCATTAATTTATCGAAATATTTGTGTTATTTAATCCTCTTGTTAGGTAAAATGTGGGTACACCTAACTTATTTTAAAAAATTCCATGTGGGCCCTTTCCCCCAGTTATAGAAGGCCACCCCTCTCCACCTTATTCATACATTTCAAAACACTTTGGTTTGGAAAATAACTACCAAAATCACAACCCAAATTACCTCCCCTAATCCAATATGCCTTTTCTTGGGAATAAATCCATCTAATGAAGGCATTAGTGCAAACCAAAGGAGGATACTCTAAAAAGAGGTAATATTTTTCTAAAAGCGTTTTTATTTTATTTCCTTATCCATATCATTAAATTATTATTATAACATGATTATATAATAACCTTAGTATCTTCAATATACTATTATTTTTTATGTTAATATTATGACCTAAAAAAACACACACCCTTCCATCAAATGAGATACATAATCGTTGTTTTTCTATATAATAGACTACCACCTTGCGAACTGATGTAATTTTTTATTTAATTACCACATTTAAAGGTTGGGATTAATGATGAATTTTTATTTTATATATAATATAAATTATATTTATTATGTATTTATTATTATTTATATATTTTATAACACATACCTTTATGCTTTCCATTTTTTGGGAATATGATAACGTCGTTCGTGTGTACGTCCGATTACCACCTCGCGAAGTGTTGAGATTCATTCACACTTTACATGGAATGTATTAAATTTGATTTTAACAAAAAAATGTGATATATATAACATAATAATTATAATTTAATTATAATATATTTATAATTTTATTTTCTTTCTTTCAATATGATATGAAAACGGAAACATTGTTCATGTGTATGTATGACCTATTTTCTCCATGAACGATGTATTTCATTTCATATAACCAAATTTTATGGATTACTATTAATACATATATAGTGAATATATATGATATTTAAAGCATGGATTAAATTATATATATTATGAAATCATAATATAATTACAAGTAACAATAAAATTACAAGTGAAAACATACACAAAAAACAAGGAAATTAACACCTGAAACAATGATAATAATAATCAATTATTAAAAAATGGATGATAAGATGTTATAAAAAGATAATATATGATATTATAAATATTAATATGGTTATTTTTTAATTTAATAACATTATTAAAAATATTATAAAGGAGTTTAATGGGATTTCAACCAAATGGAAGTGTATGGTAAGGGATTTCATCTCAATTTAATCTCATTGTGGGATATTGTAATGTTATGAAAATAATTACTTTTACATGGTGAATATAATAAAAATTGAAATTAAATATAATAAATAATTCATTTTTCATGGTATTTAATGTTTCAATTTGAGTTATATCATTTAACAAGACTTGAATTTATTTTTACTAAGTAGTAATGAATTTCATAAACCAATTCCTAATCATTAGGTTATATTACTTCCTCATTGTCATTAATATTCTAATATTATGTGTATAATTTATTTAGATTATTATATGTTGTATCTAAATTTTTTTATTTTTATTTATAGTGGTTAAACATAATCTATCAATTTCTTAATTCTCACTTTAGTATTATGATCATTTTGAGATTTTATATCACAATCTCGTTCTAATCGAGATTTTTTATTCCTGAATTTACATTAAAGGAAATTATACGATCCTTATATAATAAAAAATTTAATTTTCTTATCCTATGGTTATTAAAATGTTTTTTAAATCCATAGTATCATTATTTCACTCATCGAAACATAAAATTATTGAGAATATGTTTTAGTAAAATCTAACATCATTGATCTCTTTGGTAAAAAATCCATTTTCATAGAAAACCATGTTTTCTAAAAATGTTTTCAAAAATGTTTTCATTAAAATTTTAAAACTAATTTATTAAAATACTTTTTAAAACATTATTTATTTCTATAAAAAAATTTCAAAATAATATCATTGTCTCTTTCCGAACAAGGAACTTTTCCAAAAATTTTACAATGGAAAAGGAATGTTCATTTTTAATATATATGGAATTACCATCCATCATATCCTTGAAGCTTTAGTTGAAATTTTATCAAGATATTTTTTCAAAAAATGATTTTAAAATTTATATTAAAAAAATATTTTTAATTTTTTTATCAAAATGGAAAGGGTATTTTCCTCAAGAATGTTTTTAAATATATTTTTATTATAGATATATTAATCAACAACAATAACCCTATTATTAATTTTATGGGTATACATATTATTAATACCATCCTTATTATTCCTTTGGATGGATTATGATTATTTTGAAAAAAGATAGTATTTAAATTCACTTCCTTGAATCCTTTTTGTAGTCAATAACTTCCCCATGAGTTATTAACTTTTTAGTGACTATTGAACAATAAACTACCCCTAAATATCCACATTATTTATCATGGATATGATTATTTCCTATACTATTACCATTTTTACATATGGTGTTAACTTTTAATGTTTTGTGATCAATTGATGAAATATTTTTAAATCTTTTTATTTTACACAATATTGATATTTTATGATAAAGAACATTATTAATTAATAAAATTGATTATTTAATATTTCTGGAATTCTTTGGACTTGCAGACATGGGTGGGGATTGGTTAATGATATCCCCTTGATGTGTCAGTATTATCATGACATGAATTAGTTGACCAAATTAGATGGGATTTTATCCTATAGTCTTAGAAAGTATTAAGAATAGATCTTGAAGGTGAAGGTATGATGTGCCTATAAAATATGGCATCCAATAATTAAGAATTGTATTCATTTAGAATTTAGTTATTACTATCCATGAAATTTTTTTACTATTAAAAAATATATTAAAGCATTTCATTATTACATTATTGATTAAATGGAATTTGTGTTTAGTTATTTACATTAATATATTAATTTTACCTTATATATAAATATAATCAATTTATTTAAATTGAATGTTTTCAAAATTATCTAACTTTCCATATTTGTTATTCCTTATCTAGTTATTTAAATCCCATGTGTACACAATTATTTACCTTGAAATATTAATTATTATTACTTTTTCATTATATCTTGCTTTGTATATAACACTTATTGAAAATTTGAGCTCATTATTATTATTTTTCTATTCCATAAGATTCTATAATGTATACTATGACTGATATGAAAAGACAAGCAATATAGAAAAATGTATTTCTCCAAAATTGTTATAATTTGTTTATTCAACTGTAATATAATTATCAGGTTTGTTTCTAGTTTAACAAGACTAATAAACTATTCATTCATTTAGGACAAGATTTCCTTGTTTATTATACCATTGTAATGGTAGTAGGCACTAAATCTGGCCAGCTAAGGTTGGGGTCACTACAACATCCCAAGTCATGCTCCGATTCTATACATGTGTAAGTAGGATGATGAATCTCACCAAGAATATTATACTCATGATAGGATAATATTTCCTTATGATAAATCTCATCTACCCGAAATTATTTAGATAAAGGTGATAATCATTCTTGAAGACATGCCCGATGTAAGGGATTATAATGATACTTTCCCCAAAGAGTTTCCCGGTCTTCCTCATAATAGAGTGGTTGAGTTCTCTATTAAAATTATATATAAATATCTTCCCATATACATGAATCCTTTTAGAATATCAACCATTGAGTTTTTATAGTTGAAAAAGAAGTTATAAGAGAATCTGAATAAGGGTTTTATATGCCTGAGGGCTTCACCATGTGGTGCTACAGTCTTCTTTATCAAGAAGAATTGTCGGTCAATGTGACTTTGTATTGATTATCATGAAATCCAAAAAATCATGATAAAAACAAGAACCCATTATATAGATATAAATCTTATTGAATCAACTTAATGGGACCCATTATTTCACTAAGGTGGACCTTCATTCAGGATATCACTAATTGAGGGTGAATAAGAAAGATATTCCAAAAATTTCTATAACACCCTGAGTTTTTATGATTTAATGTTTTAGAATAAATTAAATTTCTTTGATGGATTTCATTTTATGCTACACGAAGTTAATATTTCACAACACACTACACTTATATTATATTATAGTACATGAAAATCTATGTTTTCCATATGTTACCACCCATAATGTCAACTTTTTTTGATAGCATGTTTTATACACAAGACCGAGTTGTACTGAACTACAATATACTATTAATATTATTTTTTAATTATGATAGTTATCACCATTCAATTGGAATAGTTGGAATGAATGAGATTAACTAAATTATAAAAAACATAGTTTTCAAATGTTAAAAAAATGTTTTCATTTGTTACAACTGAATTATAAATGAAAATAAAAACCAATTGAACATAAAGATGTGTTCTTATAAAATTTTTTTTATGCTCGTAATAAAAAATTAACTTAATAAATTAAATTAATTACTATTAATGAAATATATTAATGAGTTTTATATTTTATATATTAAATCAATTGTTTTTAAATTCATCCAATAATTTTGATAGGGTAAAGATAATAATAAATAAAATTTTAAGCATAAAAGCTATATTTTTCTAAATGGAAATTTTGTTGCCTTTTTATGGAGAACCTATTTTAAAACCAAATTTTGAAACTACTATAAATTTTATTTTAACAAATAAAATTATTTTTTTAAATGGATTATCAAAATTAACATAGGGTGAAATTTTGGTATTTTTTTGAGACATTTCATATTTTGATGAATAGTGAAAGATACTTAATTTTAATTTAACAATTAATTTTATTATAAATAGTTTATAAGGATAAATTATATTTTTAATTGTTTTTAAAGAAAAATTAGTTCTATTACACATCAATTAATACAATTTCGTTCATTAAAATAATTTTCATCTTGAATTTGGGCATAAAAAGATTTCAAACTTTTGAACATTTTCACTTCAAAAAAAAACTTTCTCGTCTCGTTTACGAGATTAATTTTAAATGTAATGTTTACTATTATCGAAATATATTTGGTAAAATGGATTATATATTTAGAATAAAAATGTATATATTATATTGTAATGTCAATTTAATCTTTAGGTATTAAAAATTTACCATGGTAAACAAATTATTTATCATAGTGTAAGTAAAATAATGAAACTCTTTAAAGGAAAAAAGTAAAACCTTAAAAAATAAAAAAAATAAAAAATTTAATGTATGTTTGAGGTATGTTTTGACCCTAAACAGCCTTTAAAATATTAAATATAAGAAAAATAATTTTTAATTTTTTCCATCTCAGTGTGGTTGGATTTAAACATAAAATAATAATTATATAATTACATAGACCCACCCCTTCTTTTGTATAAATACTTCCGATCACCACACCATTTCTCCTGAAAAACATTAATGTAACACCCCGAGATTTTATGAAAAATATTATTTTAATTTCATTAATGTCTTGTGTTGTATTCTACACCAAGATTACCTTGCGCTATACGCAACACCGTATTAGCTTGCAGTATACGCAACACTATTCTTGGACCGTGTTACACACAATTTTGATAATAGTTATTCTACGCAACATTGAGTATATATATATATATATATTCATTGTTTAAATGAAATATGGTTGGATTCTGTTATACAAAACAAGGAAGGATTCTTTCACAACATGCAACCCTGACTTGGCTTGCATTACACGCAATCACGACCTTCCTTTATAGCGTGTGTAGTACGCAATACCGAGTTTCACTAAACAACGATATGCTATTAAAATAATATTAAAACTAGCCATTATGAATAGTAATAACCACTTTTTGAAATTTTGTAAATTTTATTTTTCAAAATGGATTTCATATTTGCATTTGGAATATCGAAATTAGCTTAGGGTGAAATTTTGGTAATTTTCAGATAACTTTCATATTTTGATGAATAGTGGAAATTACTAAATTTTAATTAAAAACAACTTTTTCAATCAAAATAATTAATAGTGATAAATTATTAATTTGAGTGGTTTTAAAGTATATTTAGAATATATTTTTACAATTCAATAAAATGTTGGTCATTGGATGCAATTTCACATTTAAACCAGTTATAAACAAGTGTCAATCTTTTGATATTTATTATCTCTTAAAAACACGCCTTTTGTTTTGACGATGGGAATTAATTTTTAAATTAATTAATGCAACTGATATGTTTTGAATTTTGTAAAATAGAAATCATTTTTGAGTTCATAATATCAAATATAGCTTAGGCCTAATTTTTGGTATTTTTCTGAAAAATTTCAATTTTTGATGAATAGTGAAACCATTAAGTGGTAGTTAAAAAAACTGAATTGTTCATAAAACATAATTTTACAGCTTCTGTGAGTGGAATTTCAAAAATCCGAGAGACACGGTTGATGTCAGTATGTAAAATGTGGTTCAATGAGTTGAAAATAATTTTTGGTGAATAATAACTTTTTACTTTTATTTACCACGGTTAAAAGTAAATAGGGTAATTAAGGGTAAAAATGATATTATTATTACCCTAACACATGTCCAAATTCTATTGGATAAGTGTAATTCGACCCAAAACAAGCTTAGGAATAAAATATGACCATTTTTTCCCACTTGGATTAGATTAGGACATTCATTATTATTTAATTCAAAGAAGAGTTAAAAGAGTTAAAATCAAAGTTTATTTAATAAAACATTTTTAATATAGGGTTATTAATAATATAAATTCGACTATAAATATTAATTATAAAGTTAAAAGGATTTCCTACATAATTGTATTTTATTTTTAATTTTTAGACATTAAATAATTTAATCTATTTATGACACAATGATGATGCAGTAATTATCTTATTAATGAAATATTGACATAATTGATGTTATAAATACTCAAATAAATATAATTTGAGACATTTTATGAATTACACTAATTTTATAGGTTAATATGACATGTTATAATTGATTTAAGTAACTTTTTTCGAACTCATTATTCTGTTAGGATTTTCACAAAAATCAATTACTAAATAGTGTCAAAATTGACATAAAATAGTTTTTAAAACAAATATTATATTATTAATTGTTATGTTATTCCTAAAAATCTAAGGTTCGGCCAAATGACTTATATAAGGTTATATATATTAATAATAAAAAATTTGGGGTTCTTTTGTCTTCTTATAGTATGTTTATTAGCCTTATAGTGTAAGAACACAAGAAGACACGGTAAAAGTAAAATTATTTAACTTAATGTTAAATATAAATGATAATGTTAAAATAGGAACATAAACTTATCTAAATTATATTTGATGAGAGGATTTAGACCCATACCTACCTTATCTTCGAAATAAATCAATTTTGAGCTATTTAAAACCGAACTTGACTTTATAATAAAATAATATTTTTTATTATTCCAAAGGTGCCCCTCTCCTCCCTTATAAAAGGGCACCTCCTCCCTCTCTTCCTCACACAACTTTGAGCCTTCAAGCTCAGCCAAACCCTGCCACATTCTCTTCTCCACTTCCCTAGAAACATCCTAGAGGTTCTGGTCTTCCTCAAAGACCAATTTTAGTGCCCTAAAATAAGTTCTCAAAGAAGCACTTCAAAGAAGAGGTAATGTCCGTTACCGATTCTTTCTTTATTTCTTCTTCCACTTCTTCTTCTTTAGTTGTTTCATTATGAAGTAATAACATCAGTATCACTCATATACTGATATGTTATTATAATTATGAAACAACCCTATTTCACCATCTATCCATCCTACGGAAAAAGAAATCACCGCGAGTGCGTACGTACGGAATACCGTCTCCACGCCGTGGTGTAATCTATTTTCCACCACTTGGATGGGTATAATGGTGTAAATAATGACTATATATGACTATTATAAAGCGATATTGATTATGAAATAGTATACATACAATCCAATACAGTCCCACGATCATGACAACGATATCATCGCTCGTGCGTACGTACGGAATACCGTCTCCACGACGTGATGAGATTCATTCTCCACTTTAACCATTCATGAATGATTATAAAGTATATATAATAAGTAATAATGAAATATATGACATAATAATGATACTGGATTTATGTTTATATATGTGAATTTCATCTACATAATTCCGTTCTACTCAATAAGGAAACGAAAACAACGTTCATGCGTACGTACGGACTACCGTCTCCATGAACGGTGTGTTTCATTTCATATATCTATCTATTATATGTATATATATACTGAATATATATGATATATAAATCATGTTTTATATTCTGGAAGTAAGTAAATCATGATATAAGTAATAATAATGTCAAGAACAACAAGTCCAAACACCTACGACAAATGAATCGATTTTACCCAAAACACTCTTTAAAATGGAATTTACAAAAGAACGGTTAAAATAATGTCATAAGTGAACCATATATGATATAATAACAATGAGTATGATTCTGGAATAAGTCAATGACATTATTTAAATCATTATACAGGAGTTTCGGACACTTACGAAGAAAATCAGACCTAAGGTAAGGGAAAATATCACAATCTCATTTTTATCCGAGATTGTTTATACTTTGGTATTTAGTGGGTTGTATTTTATCATCCACATCCATGTTTCATCAATATGTAATATTATTTCCATCCATATACAATTGTTGAAATCTAATTTTACCCTTCGGTGAGTTTTTAGTAAAAGATATGAAAGGAATCTTTTGTCGTTTTTCATACGAGGTACTTTTTGACTTTTCCAAAAATAGTACGAGAAGAATATATTTTTTTAACTTATACGGCATGAATGGATTTTTAAAACATTATTTCCAAGAAGCATCCTTTACAAGTTTTCAAGTTTATTTTTAATCAACTTCTTTTAGTTTAAAGTTGTATGACATGTTAAGAAAGGAAAAATGTTTTTGAAGAAGAAAGGATATTTTCCTCAAGAATGGAGTTCAAGTGTTTTGTGAAACTTATTTTCCATCTAAGATAATAAAGGGTTCTGTTTTTATCCCTATTATTACATTGATTTGATTATGTTGTGATGGAATTATTTTTATGAATTCCTTTCTATGAATTGTTTTATGATGTCATGATGTTTAATATTCCCATTTGTATTACATGGGTTATGCAATGATGTATGATTTATGATTTTGTGGAACACATAAGAATGGTATAATTATGAGATGGGTGGGACCTATATCTCCCTAAAATGCATTGGGTGAAGATTTTATATCTCATGAGATAGACATGGCTGGAACGGTAGGTTATACCGGTTCAGTGAAACAGGACTGAAACGAGGGTGACTCGGTTCAGAAAGGGACTTTTTCCACTAAGATAGTCTTGTCAATGAGTCTTGACTAACAAGAAATGATTCTCTATGATTATGTGTGTATGCCATAATGTTTCATGTTTTAAGTTATGATTATTGGGATTTCATTTCACTACTAAGATTTATCCCATATTATGAAATTATGCTCTCTTTTGCATGGTAAGATTTCCAAAATGTTATGTTCTTATGAATATGATGTGATTGATATTTCTTTTGTTTACCCTTACTGAGCATTTGAGCTCACCCTTTTATGTTTAATTTTCCCCAGGATATAAAGAAAGGTTTTAGGTATAAAAAAAATGGAAGATCTTTATGGGAGATGTTGAAGATCTTTCACCAGGATTAGAAGATTATACTCCGAGTTTCCAATGACACTAAACTATTACGATCCTTGTGTGTGTGTTTTTGTTATGTACTAAGTATTCTGAAAATGTAATGTAATGTCAATGTACGTCAAGCGTCGGGTCTCTACAATTAAGATCTCAAAATCTTGTAAAACAATATCGTATCCACTATCCACACATCCATGGGATTCTAGTATCACCAAAATACCATTTCCAAGGTCTTTAAGGGATACTTCAAGTATGTGATATTCAAGAGAATGTTTTCTCAAAGCACCTGTATTAATTTCTTTTCTTATTCTACTTTATTCTCACCTCATTTATCCATAAATTCATGGGAAATACATAATTATGTATATAATAAATTTTTATGTTTCTAATGGCATATATTATAACCATTTTTTTATTTTATACTCTAATTAAAAGAACCAAAACTATTGTCTAAATTATGTTGGTTAATCGCGTTCTTGAATAATGATTTTTTTCCTTTTCCCTTACTACCTTCATGGATATTTGTAAAAGTATCATTAATGAAAAATAAGATTTTAATAGGTATATTATAACATATTTAATGTTATATAATATATATATATACATATAATATTAAATAAAATGAAACAAGTTCATGAGGGTTGGAAAAAAGAGCCAAATTAAATTAAACATTTACAATTAATTTTTTATCAAATGAATCATCTTCATGTAAGAATGATAAATTATATATGGAAACATTTATAATTATTAATTTTTATTAAAACTATTTGAGTACACTTCAATATTTCTAATCCTATTTAACAAGAACATCCATAAATATACATAAACAAACCGATCTTGAAAATTCAAAACGAAGGCACATGAAACCATGAAAATAATTAAATATTTTTAATTAATGTGTAATGATATCTTATAAAATATTCAAATAAGGTATTATAAATATGAGTATAGTTTTTTTATTAATTAATTACACCATTTAAGAATTTATTTTGGAGGTTAAAATATGAAAAACTAAAGGTAACTATGTGGTAAGAGTTTCTCATCTCACTTTTTTCTTCTGTGAGATATTTTTCTTATTCATAACTTATTTATTTTTTGTGCTATATATAAATCACTTTTATATATAATATCATAAAATAATTATAGTAATGTTATTAAATATTTCATTTTATAATTATTAAGTTTACGGGGAATACGATTTGACTGATTACAAATTTGTAAGGGAATTCCTAACTCAATTTCCAGTCATTTGGTTAAACTATTATATCCATGATTATGTTGTTATAATATTATGTGTGAAATTAAATTTGATTATATTGTGTATTATTTACACTTATGTTTTGTGTAATTACTTCATACAAACATAATCTATTCATTTTATTAATTCTCACTTCAATGATATAATATTTTCTTGGATATTTCGATCGACAATTTTATTTCTGCAAGTCTAATGCCATATTCACCATTTATTTATTTTTTGTGGTGTATATAATTCCCATAAATGTAATATATGATAATAATTTTTAAATTTATGTGTATTTATATATATTTATTTTAAAACCTCTCTTTCATGGGGATTATGGTTCAAATGTTATCAAATCTATAAGGTAATGTTTTTCTCAATTTTCATTTTTTGAAATACATGTTTTCTTATGCTCGTATATTCTTTTATGATGTGTATATACTTTCCATTTACATTTTGTACCATGAATTTAATTATTTTAAGGATATTATATGTTACCTATAATATTATTCTCACATGGATTTGATTTTTTTACTCAAAAACCTTGTTTTTTAAAAATGCTTTTAAATTTTATTTTAAGAATTTTGAAGGAAGAATGACATCAAAGTTGTTTAAAATGGTTTTCAAAGCTTAATTTAAAAGTTTTAAATTTTATTTTCAATGAATATTTTTTCTGAATATTTTATTATTTAAAATTCATTGGTCAATGTAGAAAATATATTTTCCTCAAGAAACATTTTAAAAAGAACTTTCAAAATTATTTTCCACGTAAGATGACATCTATTGGTGTTACTCATGCCTTAATGTGGATATGTTCCCAGGATACAATTATTATTAGTTATTTGAATGTTTTTTTTATATTGGAATGATATTTATGAAACCTATTTCCTTTCCATAGGTTATTTTATGATGATTTGTTTATGAAACTCATTTATTTACATGGGTTCTGATTTTATAAATCATTTATATTTTTGTGGTACACATATGTATGGGTTTTATTATATGATGGGTCAGTACTATATATAAATAAAATATATTGGGTAATGTTAAATGTTCTATGAGATCAAAGGGTCTACATGTGGTCATCCTATACCCACAACAAAAAGTCACATTTGTGGTCACTGCAATCCCACAACAAGGGGTACATGGGAGGTAATACTAATTGAAAAACAAGAGGGAACACAAGATGTTATTCTAGGACCATAATAAGAGGGTACACATGAATTCATCCTAGGCCTGGAATAAGAGGGTATATGTGAGGTCATCCTAAAACCACAATAAGAGGTTACTCGAGAGATCATCATAAGCCTACAACAATAGGGTACATAGGAAGAAATCAAAAGACCATAACAAGAGGTTATATGGGAGTTCACCCTATTTCTAAAAGTAGATGGTATATGGGAGGTCATTCCATACCTGAAGAAGGTACATGAGTGACTATCCCACACCTATAATGTTACAAATGTATTGGTAGGTATCATTGACATATGATTTTCTAAACTTATGTGTATCCCACAAATTCCATATCTTAATTTTTTTTAAAAGGATGGGGCCAAAGCCTCAATTTTTTATTAAAGCAAAGACCTATCATAGATCTTGGGTAATAATTATCATATGATTAATCACTTTTGAAATACCAATAATTATTCCAAGATTTTAATATTATGATCTTTGATATGTAGTGTATTATTTTCCAAATGTTATAACCATTTTATCAAACCCTTATACTCATGTTATGATAACGCATATCCCATGTTTACCCTTACTGAGGATTTGAGCTCAGCCTTTATTATATTTCTATTCCATTGGTTATGAACAAAGGTTTTAAAAAGGAATACTAAATTGAAATATATTTATTAGAAATGTTGAATATCATTCAACAAATTTAAATAATGTGTTCCATTTTTCCAAAGGGACTAAACTATTATGGTTCTTGGGTATGTGTTTGTGTAATTTAATGAATACTAATCTAAAAATATATAATATCTCTATATAAAATCTTGGGTCATTATAGTTGGTATTAGAGAAAAGTTTTAGTCAACCTTTAGAAACTAGTACAATTAAACCTTAATGAGACCCCTAGTATTATTTCTAAATATATGTCTAGGGATTCCACTTAGAAGAATTATAAGGATAAGTCTAAGTATATGTTAAACTCCTAGAATTTTTTTAATAACCATTAATAATCGAGGAGTAAACCTATGATTTTATTGATTAAAAGTATTTTCCATTTTTTGGGAGGTTTTCCCAGTATGATTATTATTTCTCACACTATGATTTTTTGGTTTTAGATAATGTATGGAACCCACTGAAACCTTTTTAACAAGGAATGAATTGGAAAATGAAATTATGTCTATCTTGAATAACAAAATTTTATGGAAAATGGAATGAAAAACCTTATTTCTATGACCATATGACCCTATCAAGACACAAGTGATGATTAGATTCCAAATGAAAAAAATGAGGGAATAATTTTTCCTTGAATCCTTATTATGGGTACATAAAAATTATTCTAGTGGAACAACAGATCCACTAGTTACTAAGAAATGGATCAGTACTATTTAAAAGGCATTTTCAGTTCTTTAGTGTTTAGAGCATGAAAATTTTATTTGTATATTTATCACTTGGAAGGTGAAGTGAATCAGTGGTGAAACCTTATCAAGAATAAGAGGAAATAAGATAAAATTGACACCATGTATTTTGAGTAGTTTAAAAACCTATTATTTAATAAATACCTTCCTTGTATTAGTCATATGTAAAGGGATATTTATGTTTCCCATCAATCTATTGGTTATTATAAAAAAAGATCAAATTCAAAGGAAACTCAAAAATATGTGAACATAAGAAGATTATATTTACATAATTCTCAATGTGTAGAAGGAAACATAATGGAAATTGCCTTAGGGGAACTATGAAATATTTTAAGTGTGAAAAAATGGCCATCGAGTTGCTGAATATTGAAGTAATGAAAATAAAAAGAATGCTCCAAAAAGTGAACCTCCCAAAATTAATTTTTTCAAATATAAGGAGTGTAAGAATTATTCTAATAAGTGAATAAAACCAAAGGTTAATTATGAAATTTTACATCAACAATATATTATGCCATGGGAAAATGGTAAAGCTTATGGAATCACAATAGATGAAATGAATCATTATAATTAGGGCACACTTATATTCCCCTTCTAAGTTGGGAATTTCATGTTTGATTTTGTATGAATAATCCCTATGAAAATATTACTGATTATACTTTAGTGAAATTTCATGTGATTATATCCCTCTAGATGGATTATGGAATAATAAAATCATATTTGATATTCTAACGGTACAAGGATGAACCCAAGTTTCCAATGAAAATGTTTTTGGTACAAGATAAAAGATTATTTAAGGAATAAATGGTAAATTATAAGGGTTATGAGGTTAACCATTTATGGAATTATGTATGTTTTACTTTGTATAGTATAGAATTATTTTATCATGTGAGGATTTATACATACTAGATAACCCGTACTAACTATTTTTCTATGATGATAATGAAATATTAACAAAATGACGTATCATTGTACTTATAAATATTATGACCAATTATTGCTTCAAGCACAAAAAATTTACCTTCATTTTTAGAGTAAGATATGAAGTGTAATTTGGTCAAGACATATTTTTTTGATAATGTATGAATAAAATAAAATTAAATAAAGTAAGTATATCTTCTTGTGAAACTTTCTTCAACTTTAGAAAAAAGGTCATGAAATAAAATATTTCCTTGTTTTTATCGTTTTGATTATAGAGATGAACTTTTTCAAGCCTCATTAATTTTTGGATTTATGATAGTTATCTTTCTCTTGAAGATGTTCACTATTAGTCCCCATCAATATTTGAGTGTTATTTTTCTCTTCCATGTTTATGTTTTAACTTTCCGATTAAGTTCTACTATATTGAAACCTATTTATGAGTTACTTTGTGTAAAAGTCATGTTTCTTACTTTGTTTTTTAAATGAAGTTTTAATATTCAATTTTATGATGTGGGTTTTTATAAAATTAACATTAATTTATTAAACCTTTGATAACCCATATGAATTTCAAGGGAGAAATTCAGTTTAACGGGGGTCAAATGTAACTCCCCAGGTTTTTATGAATGACTATTTTTCAAATAAATTAAATCTCTTTCATTTATTTCGTTACATACTTAATCAATTTAATATTTCACTACAAAAAGAACATATATTATATTATGGTAGGTGTAAAACTATGCTTGGCTTGTGTTACACACAATGCTGTGTTCGTTCGATATATTGGGATACACATAAAACCAAGTTTTACTAAACTACAATATGCTATTAATATTATTTCATAAATTTGATAGTTCTCACCTAGACATTGGAATAGAAGGAATGAATGATATTAATTAAATTATGAAAAATATAGTTTTCACATGTTCATAAAATTAATTCATTGGTTACTAATTAGTTATAAATGAAAATAACAACCAATCGAACATAAAGGATGTGTTTTTATAAATAAATATTTTATTCCCAAAATGGAATTTTATCTTAATAAATGTTATTAATTAATTTTATTGAAATATTTTAATTAAATTTATATTTTAGATATTCAATATAATGTTTTTAAATTGACTCAATTAGTTTGATATGCATAAGATAAGAAGAAATCAAATTTTAAGCATAAGAAGCTATATTTTACTAATAGGAAATTTGCAACCTTTTAATTGAGCACATATTTTAAAACCATGTTTTGAAAATTTTGGTACTTTAATTTGAAAAAATATACTATTTTTTTAAATTTTATCGTCAAAATTCATTTATAGTGACATTATTTATTTTTCTAAGAAGTTTCATTTTTTGATGAATATTGATAATAATTAATTTAAATTAAAAACCTTCTTTTCTTCTAAATAATTTATAATATTAAATTATATTTTAAATTTGTTTAATAGAAAAATTAGATCAATTATAAATATATTAATCCTATTTATGTCATTGGAATTATTTTTATGTAGGTTTTGTACAAAAAACATTCCAAAACTTATACAGTTTTCACTTTAAAACCACTCTTAATTTTCTCATATATGGGATTAATTTTAAATAAAATCATACAATTATGTTAATTGAATTTGGTAAAATGGATTCCAAATTCGGGATTAAAATTTCTAATTTATATTTTATGGAAAATTTCATTTTTATGCATAAAAAATTTACCATGGTAAAATTATTATTTCATACGGTATATGTAAAATAATGAAACATGTTAAATTTAAAAGCTAAAAGAATAAAATAACTAAATATTACAAAATTTAATGGTTGTTTGAAGATTTTTTTGATCCTAACAAGACTTTAAGCGATTAAATATCATCCAAATTCATGGAAATTAATTCTGAGTCAATGTGGTTGTATTTATACATAAAATAATCTTTATTTGATCACTTAAACCCACCCCTCTTCAAGTATAAATACCATCCCTCACCACCCCATTTCTTCTCACAAGACTTGAAGCTCTCCAAATATCTACCAAAACCTATCCCATATACTATAACAACATAAATGTTACACTGTTATCAACCAAAGAACATTTTCATGGTCTTTAAGGGATTTTTCAAGAAGGTGATATTCAAGAGGTAATCTTATCAAAGAACCTATTTTAATTGAATTTATTCTATTACATTATTATAACCTCCTTCATCCATCAAGTCATGATAACTCTAAAATTACATATATACTATATTTTTATGTTTACAAGGAATATAACTTAACCATGTAATTTATCATACATTCTTATTCAATGAAACATAACTGTTTTCCAAATTATGCTGGTTAATCACCTTTGTGAATAATGATTTTCTTCATTTTTCATTACCGCCATTATGGATGGACATAAAAGTATCATTATGGTTAAATCAAAACATAATAGTTTTATTAAATCCTATTTAATGTTATGGAACTAATATATATAATTAATCTAAAATAAAATAAAACAAGTTCATGATGGTCAGAAAAAACCTCCAAATCAAACTAAAAATTTATCATTAAAAGTTTATCAAATAAATCATCCTAATATAAGAAATTAAAAAGATATATGGTGAAATTTATACCAATGTAATTGAATTAATACTATTTAATTCCACTTTTATATTTTTATTCCCATTTTAGAAGAACATCCATTTATATACACAAATGAACTGATCATGAAACCAAGAAATGAACGCACCCAAAATATAAAAAATAATGAAATATTATTAATGAATGGGTCATAATTTCTTATAAAATCACTAAATAAAGTATTATAAATATGCATATATCTATTTAATGAATTAATCACATCCTTTAAACCTTTATATATGTGTTTGAACTATGAAAAAGTAAAGGAAACCATGAGTTGAGAGTTTCTCATCTCAATTTTTCTTCTATGAGATATTTTCCTTATTAACCACTTATTTCTGGTATGTAGATTATATAGCACCATTTGTTATATATTATTATAAATATAGTTATTTTAATTTTATTCAATCTTTCATTTTATAATTATTACTTTTACGGGGCATACAATTCAACTGATCTCAAAGTGGTAAGGGAATTCTTAACTCAATTTCTATTCATTAGGTTAAACTATTATTTCCATGATTATGTCATTATGTGATTATATTTGAAATTAATTTTTTATTATACATTGTATTATTTCAACTTATTTTATTTGGGTTTAAAAAGAACAAAAATTATCTATTCATTTGATTAATGCTCACTCTAATGATATGATATTTTTAAATGGATTTATATTCTCAGTTTTATTTATATGCTACTTTTTCTATAATCAACACTAATTTATTTTATGTGGTGTATATACTTCCCAATAATGTAACATATCATCCTAATCCTGAAATTTATGGGTATTTATAAATTCATTTTATAACCTATATTTCATGGTGTATATAGTTCAAAAGTTACCAAATCTGTAAGGTGATTTTGTCTCAATTTTCCTTATTTGAGACACATGTTGTGTTATACACCAATATTATTTTATGAGGTGTATATAATAAACTTTTAAATGTTTTATCATGATTCTAATTATCTTCATGATATTATATGTTTCATGTAATTTTATTCTCTCTTCAATTGGAAACTTGTTTTCTTCAAAAACTATGTTTTTTTAAAATGTTTTCAATTTTTTTGAAGTGTTTTTTAATCATCTTCAAGGAAAATGATTTCAATGATGTTTAAAATGAATTTAAAATAGTAATTTTTATTTTTTAAATTGAATTGTTAATGAAAAATATTTTTTAAATCTTTCATGATTTGAAAAGAATTTTTCCATGCAGAAAGGATATTTTCCTATAAAAATGTTTTAAAAAGATAATTAAAAATTATTTTAAATCTAAGAAGACATCAATTGGTGTTACTTGTGGCTTTATAGTGATAAGATCTAATAATACCATAATTATTAATTATATTAATGGTTTATGTTTATTATTTCATGACTTTTATGAAACCTATATCTTTTCCATGAGTTATGTTATGATGAAGTTTTTATAAAATTCATTTCTTAAGAGGGGTTCTGATATGATTAATGAATTATATTTTTTTTCACACATATATATGGTTTTAATTATCCATTGGGTTAGAACTATATCTCCCTATAATTAATTGGGTAATGATAAATGTTCTATGAGCACAAAGGGTACATGGGTGGTCAGCCAAATCCCACAACAAAAGGGTACACGAGTGGTCAACCGAAGCCCACAACAAAAGGGCTAATGGGATGTTATATTAAGCCCAAAATAAAAGGGTACATGGGATTTCATCCAAATAATGAAATAATAGGGTACATGGGAGGACATCCTATTCCCACAACAAGAGGGTATATGGGAGGTCATCCAAATCCAGCAACAAGAGGGTACACAAGAGGCTATCTTAATCCCATAACAATAGGGTACATGAGAGGTTATCCTAAGCCATAAACAAAAGTGTACATGGGAGGTCATCATAAGCCCAAAACTAGAGGGTACACAAGAGGTCATCTGAAGCCCGAAGCAGGTCCACATGTGATTATCCTAATACTAACATGTAATGAATTTCTTGGTTGGTATCATTGACATTAAATTTTATAATATAATGTGTATGAAAAATTCCAAGTCTTATTATATTCTTATACTCTCATGGATAATGTTTTTTTATTATGTTATGATTCATGACTTATGAACTCCGAATATTTATTCCAAGAATTCATGATTATGATATTTTTTATGGAGGGTATGCTTTTTCAAATGTTATACTCATGTTATCATACCCCTATACCCCTGTTATACTTAACTACCCTCATTTTTATCCCATAATTAACATATTATCTCACCATTTCTTATGTTTCCTTTCACATGGTTATAAAGAAATATTTTAAGTATGAATAATAAAGGGGAAGATATTTAAGAGAGATATTGAAGATCTTTCATAAAATTAGGAGAATGTGTTATGTGTTTCCAAAGGAAATAAACTATTATAGTCCTTATTCATGTGTTTATGTAATATAATGAATATTCATATAAATATTTAATATCCATGTATGAAAATCCTAGGTCATTATATTTTCTATCAGAGAGAGATGTTTTAGTCAATATTTGGAAATTTGGATGATAAAATTTTAGTGATATCCCTAGGGTTATTTCTAAGGATATGTCTAGGGATGACTATAAGAATACGTCTAAGGATAAGTTTAAGTATAGGTTAAAATCATAGAATATTTTTATTGATCATTAATAACAAAGGATTAAACCTAACATGTTATATATTGAAAGAAATTTCCCTTGATTATGTTTATTTCTATGTACGGTTAGAGTTTATCACACTATGATTTCTGATTTTAGCTAGTGGATGGAACACAAAAGAATCATTTTAATGAGAAATGCGATGGATAAGGAAATGATGGCTATCATGAGAAACCAGATTTAATGGAAATGGAATGAAAACCCTCATTTCTATGACCACATAACCTTATGAATCCGTTAATCATGATTAGATTCCAAATGACTAAGGAGGGAATAATGTTTTCTTGAATCCTTCTTATTTAAACGTCCACCTTATTTTAGTGGAACAAATGATCCACTAGTTGCTGGGAAATGGATCAGTACCACTGAAAAGATATTTTCTATTCTTCAGTTTTCTGGGTATGAAATAGTCATTTTGGCTATTTATTGCTTGTAAGGTGAAGTGAATCAGTGGTGGAACTTTATAAATAACAATAGGAAAAAAGGAAAAATTAAATCCATGGATTGGGATGTGTTCAAATAACCTATTTTTCAGTAATTACCATCTTCATATTCTTCTTATGAAAAAGGATATAGAGGTTACCCATTAATCTCATGGATACGATAATAAAATAAGGTTAGAATTCATAGGAAGATCTAAAAAATATGGAATGAATAAGATTAGATTTAAATTATTCTAAAAGTTTGAAAGGTAATATCGATGAAATTTTCTTAGGGGAACTCTGAAATGTTTTAATAGTGTAATTAAAGGCTATCAAGTGGATGAATGCCTAAGTAATGGAAATAAAGAGAAACCTCAAAAAAGTGGACCTCCTAAAATTCATTTTTTCAAAATGTAATGAGTATGGGAATTATTTTTATAAGTGCATAAAACAAAAGGATAATTATGACGATTGACAACAAAAAAATCTTAAGCTGAGGGATAATGAAAAATATTATACAATTACAATGGATGAAGTGAATCATGATAATTCGTGTACACTTATATTCTCCTTATAAGTTTGGAATTTCATGTTTTATTTTGTATAAATAAGCATTATGAAAATCTTATTATTTACCCTTTAGTGAAATTTAATTTTATATATACCTCTACTTGGATTATAGAATAATAAAATCTTATCTTTTATTATATTAGTATAAGTATGAACTCAATTTTCTAATTAATTTTGTTTGTATATGATATCAACTTATTTAAGGAATAAAGGGTGAATTATAAGGGTTATGAGGTCTGCCATTTATGGTATGATTTTAGTTGAAATTTAGATGAGTTTTTTGAGATTAATGTATTATTTCACAATAAGATGATTTATGCATATTGGACAACCTATGCTAACCATTTCTCTTTGATTATAAAGAAAGATAAACAAAATGTCTTATCAATCTACTCATGGATCTTTTGATCACCTAGTGATTTAGGAATAATAAATTCACCCTCATTTTTGGTGTAAGAGATGAAGTAAAAATTGGTCAATACACAAAAAAAGGTTGATATTCTACAAATTAAATATAATAAAATCTAGTAAGTATATCTTTTTGTGAAAAATTCTTTAACTTTTGGTGAAGGGTCTGGAAATAATATATTGTCCTGTTAACATAAATTTTGATGATATCAATTAAAATTTTCAAACCTCTTTGATTTATGGGTTTGTGACAATTAACTTTCTCCAAACCATGTTATTGATCACCATCCATCAATATGTGAGTTCTAGTTTTCTCCTATATGTCCATGTTTTCACTTTCAAACTATGTTCTCATATTTAGATGCCTAGTTATGAGTTACCTTCGATAACTGTTATGTTTCATAATTTCTTTTTTTAAAATGATGTTTTATAATTTCTTTTTACAATATGAGTTTCTATAAAAGAAACTTTCATGTATATATCTTTGATAACCTAGACAATTTTTGGAGGGAGAAATTTAGTTTATAGGGGGTATAATGAAACACCCCGAGTTTTTATGAATTATTATTTTTTCAAATAAATTAAATTTGTTTAATTTTTTTCATTGAATGCTACACCAAGTTTGGTTTGAAATACACACAACACTTATATCTTGTAGTACATGAAACACTATGTTTGTCTTGTGTTACACATAATGTTTAGTTCCTTCTATAGCTTGTGTTACACTCAAGAATGAGTTTTACCAAATTGTAATATACTATTAATATTATTATTTAATTGCGATAGATTTCACCTTTCCATTGGAATAAAAAATGAATGAGATTAAATGAATGATGAAAATTATTATTTTTTCATGTTCATGAAATGAATTCATTTGTTACCAATTAATTAGAAATTAAAATGAAAACCAATTGAACATAAATCATGTATTATTATAAAAAAACTAATTTATACCCATAATGGAATTTTATCTTAATAAATTAAATTAATAACTATTATTGAAGTAACTTATTGAAATTTATATTTTATATATTCAATGAATTTATTTTTAAATTAACCAAATAAGGTTTATTTTCTTAAGATAAAAATAAATCCAATTTTAAGAAAAAATCCATATTTTTCTAAAAGCCATTTTTTGCCGCCTTTTAATGGCGCACCTATATTAAAACCCAATGTTAAAACTTTTATAAATTTTATTTGAAAAATAACTTAATTTATGAAATTTTAATTTCAAAATTATCTTATAGAGAATTTTTTGTATTTTTATGATAAATTTCATTTTTTGATGAAGAGTGGATAATACATAATTTTAATTGAAAACTTAATTTTCATGTAAATAATTTAAAATGTTAAATTACATTTTTAAATGGTTTTAAAGTAAAATTATATCAAATATAAATATATTAATCCAATTTAGGTCATTTTAATAATTTTACTGTTGAATGTTTATATAAAAGCATTTCTAAATTTTGAACATTTTCCCTTTAAAAATGCGCTTTTTCATCTTATATATAAAATTAATTTTAAATATAATTTTTCCAATTATATTAATTTAATTTGGTAAAATTTATTCGATATTTGGAGTTATAAGGTAAAAATTAGTTTTTGTTTTTAGTCTCATATTTCGGCATAAAACATTTTCCATGGTCAAAAAAAGTATTTATTGCAATTTAGGTCAAATAATAAATCTGGTTAAAGTTAAAAGGTAAAAGCTTAAAATACCTAATAATTAAAAACATTAATGGGTGTTTTATGTATTTATAAACCCTAATAATTATTTAAAACATTAATTATCATCCAAATTTATGTAAATTAATTCCACTGCAATGTGGTTGGATTTAAACATAAAATTATCATTATTTAGTCACCTAAATGCACCCCTCCTCAAGTATAAACATCACCCCTTACCACCATATTTCTCCTCACAATACATAATTCAATACAATATCTATGAAAACCTATCATATTAACTGTCCCCGCATACAAGTTCTTCTGGTCTCATCCACAGACCATTTCTATGGTCTTTAAGTGATCCTTCGAGGAGGAGATCTTCAAGCGATAATTTTCTCAAAGCACCTCTCTTAATTTATTTTATTATTATAATTTAATATAAACACCTTCATAAAAAAAGGAATGATAAATCAAGAATTATTTATATACTAGAGTTTTATCTTTCTAATGGAATTTCTCATAACCATTTCATATCTCATCTCCTCTTATTCAATGAAACAAAACTATTATCCGAATTTTGTCAGTTAAACACCTATGCAAATATTGATTTTGTTTGTTTTCTATTAAAGCCTTAATGGATGATCATAAAAGTATAATTAATGTTAAATAGGATTTTAGTTTGAATATTATAAAATATTAAATTTACCAGGAACTAATATATTGACATAATATCAACTCAAACGAAACAAGTTCGTGATGGTTAGAAAAAACCACTAAATTAAACTAAAAATTCTGCATTAAATTTGAATCAAAATAATCATCATAATTTAAGAAATAAAAAATATATATGGTAAATTTTATAAATTTTAAATTTCATTAATACTATTTAATTTTAGTTATAGTTTTTTGTCCCATTTTACATGACCATCCATAAATATATATAAATGAACTGATCATGAAACCATGAAATGAAGGCACACAAAAGCATTAAAATAATGAAATATTATTAATTAATGGGTCATAACATCTTATAAAATAATCAAATATTGTATTATAAATATTCATATAGTCAATAATAAATTAATAAAATCCTATTATCATTTATAGAGGTGGTTAAATTACGAAAAACTAAAAGGAACTGTGAGGTAAGGGTTTCTCATCTCACTTTTTCTTATGTAATATATTTTTCTTATTAACCAATTATTTCATATGTGTGGTGTATATATTACCCTTGATATATATTATCATAAATATAATTATGTTAATATTGTTTAATACTTCATTTTATATTTATTAGTTTTATGGGGCATACGATTTGACTAATTGCAAAGTGGTAAGGTAATTCTTAACTCAATATCCATTCATTGGGTTAAACTATTATTTCCATGATTATTTCATTCAATGATAATATGTGAAATGAAATTTTATTATGTTTTGTACTATTTGAAATTATTTTAATTGGGCTAATAGTGAATAAACATAATCAATTCATTCCATTAATTCTCACTTCAATGATATGGTATTGGTAAAAGGATTTCTAGTCCCAGCATTATTTTTCCCAGACATATTCCATATTCACCAATCATTTTATTTGTGTGGTTTATATATATAACATTAATTTAATATATTATCTTAATTATAAAATGTATGGGTATTTACATATACAATTTATTACCTCTCTTTCATTGGTTTACGGTTCCCAAGTTGCCAAATTGGTAAGGTAGTTTTGTCTCAATTTTTCTCCATCGATACACATGTTGTGTTATGCACCGATATTATTTTATAATGTGTATATACTACCCTTTGAAATGTTTTATCATGAATATAATTATTTTAATGATATTATATGCCTCATTTAATTATTTTATCTCTTCGATATAATTTTTTTATTCAAAAACTGATTTTTCAAAAAATGTTTTAAAAAATGTTTTAAATGATCTTTTAAGTATTTTCAATGAAAAATATTTCAATGATGTTTAAAATAGTTTTAATATACTACTTTATTATATTTAAATCTAATTTTCAATTATATTTTTCTAAATATTTTGTGATTTAATAATCAATTTTCAAAGACGATAGGATATTTTCCTCAAGAAATGTTTTAAAAAGTCATTCAAAATTGTATTCCATCTAAGACAACATGAATTGGTATTGCTCATGAATTACTAGGGATATGATCCAAGTATACAATTATTACCCTTTATATGAATGTTTTATGCCTATTATGGAATTATATTTTTGAAATAATTTTCTTTTCAATGAGTTATGTTATGATGAAGTGTTTATAAAACTAATTTATTTACATGGGTTTTGATATGATAAATGATTTATATTTTTGTGGCAGAGATATTTATGGTATTTATTTTTTGAAGGGAGAGAACTATATTTACCTTAGCTCATATGGCATGATAAATGTTATATGAAATCAAATGGTACATGGGTGGTTGGCCCAAGCTCACAACAAAATGGTACGTGGTTGGTTATCCTAAGCCCAGAACAAGAGGGTACACTAGAGGTCATCCTAATCCAAAAACAAGAGGAATCACGAGAAGTCATTATAATCCCAAAAAAGAGGGAACACAGGAGGTCATACTAATCCTAAAACAATAGGTTATAAAAGGCGTCATCCTAATCCCACAACAATAGGTTATACGAGAGGTTATACTAATCCCACAATAAGAGGGTACATGGGAGGTCGTCCTTAACTTGCAATAAGTGGGTACATGAGATGACTTATTAAGCCAATAATAAGAGGGTACATGGGAGGTCATCCTAATACGGAAACTAGAGGGTACATGGGAGGTCATCCAAATACTGAAGTTGGTACATGAGTTATTATCCCAAGCCCAACATGTTATGAATTTCCTAGTAGGTATCATTGAAATAAGATTTTCTAAACTTATGTGTATCCCAAAAATTTCATGTCTTATGGAATTATTATACTATCATAGATCATGTTATTTTATTATATTATGATTCATGACTTATGACCTGCCAATATTTATTCCATGATTTCATGAATATGATCTTTGATTTGTAGAGTATGTTTTTTAAAATTTTATACTCATGTTCTCTTACCCTTATACAAATGTTATGATTATGTATCACCCATATTTACCCTTACTGAGCATATGAGATCACCCTTTCTAATTTTTATTTTCCCCAGTTTATGAATAAAGGTTTTAAATATGAATAATAAATTGGAATCTCTTTAGGGGAGATTTTAAATATCTTGCACCAAATTAGAAGAATGTGTTCCATGTTTCCCGTGGTAATAATCTATTACTATCCTTTGGAATGTGTTTGTGTAATGTAATGAATATTAATCTAAAGAGATGTAATACCCATGTATGAATATTGGGTCATTATAATTTTCTTTATAACATGGTATGGACACTATGAGTTCCTATTGATTCATTTTAAACTCCTTAATTATCCAAAATTATTTATCAAATTAATCAATTGAGACTTTATAAAGCACATAATTTTTTTAGTAGTCTTTATAGATTTTATTATAATATAATATAAAATAAAGGAAGAGTGTTAGGATATTTTTAATTCTATTCTAAATACTTTTAAAAATGAGAAGATGTATAAAAATTATATTAAATGTGAGTTCTGGGTGAAGGAAGTATCATTTTTGGGGAATATTAACACCAGAAAAGGGATATCTATGGACTATTATATGAAAAAAAAATAATGAGTGGCCCAGACCAGCATATGTGTTAGAGATCCATGTTTTTCCTAGACTTGTTGGTAATTTAATTTTATTTTTGAAAAAATTATCAATATTTTCAAACCCTCTAACCAATATAACTCAAAAGGGAGAAAGGTTTTTATAGATTAGTGATTATGAAGAGAGATTTAAGAAGTTGAAAAAGATAATTATCACTGAACCAATCCTCACACTTCTCTCAATTGGGGAGCTTTACATGGTATATTTAAATGCTTGAAAGTAGTGTTTGGGCTATGAAATAATGAAAAATGACAATGTGATAGCATATTCCTCAAGTGTGTTGAAAGTTTATGAGGATAACTATACATAACATTATACAGAGTTGGATTTAGTGTTCTTTGTATTGAAAATATTGCGAAATTATCTTTATGGGGAGAAGTTTAAAATATATACAGATCATAAAAGATTCAAATATAAAGATTCAAATAAAAGGATATTAATATGTGCCAATGAAGATGTTTAGAGATGAGTAAGGACTATGCATGATTAATCCACAACTATTTAAAGAAAGTAAAAAAAATGATATTGATCTGTGTAGAAATGATCTGAAAAAATTATCAATGATTTGAATTAATAAGTATTAAATCGTGTTATAATTGTGATGGTTTGAAATTTTAATTGAAATGGAATGAAAATTATCATTTTCATCTCAAATTATTTCCCAAAAATCCCTTACAGAGAAGATAAAGGATGCACAAAGTGATAATGCGTAAATTTAGAAAAAGTTGGTGCCTATATGAAAAGAAAGATTATAAAAATTAAAAATTGATAAAGAATGACTTATAATATTTGGGTAATGAATTTGTGTACGATAAATCATAAGAAAATAAAGAAATATCTAATTATGAACATAAATTTACCTTCTCCATCCACCAATGGTGCACGAAAATGTATTGAGATCTCGAAGAGAATTATCTGTGGGAGAATATGAAGAAGGATATCATAGAATATATATCAAAGTGCATAGTTTTTTCAGAAAGTAAAGGATGAAAGGTACACGTATTAGGGGATCATGAACCCTTTACCCATACATACATGGAAATGAGAAAACAACTCCATATATTTTGTTACTAGTGTTCTAAATACATCAAGAGGAAACAATTCCATATTTTTTGTGGTGGATCTTCTTATACTGACTACTCACTTCATTGAAATCAGAGAGGAATTATCACTCAATTAGCGTGAAAGGATATACATAAGGGAGGTGGTGAGACTATATGGAATACCACTATCAATTATATCCGAATGATATCTATAGATACATAGCCTTTTCATACATAAATATTACATCTTTTTTGATGAATAATAAATACAATTCACAAATACACACCTGAGGACTGCAAAGGTTTAGTTTATTTGAAGAATATATAAAAAAACTTTTTATTTCATAAAATATATTTAAAATCATACAAAAAATCTCCCCATTTACAAATATTTGTTAAAATACCCTACTAAAAACATTTCTTTATAACCTGGGGGAAAAGAAACATAAGAAAGGGTAAACAAAGGTGCTCAATAAGGGTAAACATTAGATATATCAGTTGATGATCATATAAAAGAAAAGGATAAGAATAAGTGTATGAGATCAAAAAAATAAATAAAAAAGTTCATTCCCAATCCATCAAAGATCACATTCATGATTCATGACATAAATCATTACCATTTCAAAATGCATGAATCATAAGAGTGAGAATGTATCATAAATCAATCATGAAACATAAGTTAATATCATAAAATTATTCCATAATCATAAGTATAGAAACCATTCAATATTTCAAGGTTAACTAATGAAATTATAAAATCATTACAGACCAATAACCACCACCTTTTTCCCATAGTGGATCAAACACACAGACTTAATTCCAATAGTTGATCAAGTACATTGACCTTTTTTCCATAACATATCAAGAACATCAAATTGTTTATCATAATTATCCCACGAGATATAATACTTTACCTAATGCATTGGAGGGATATAGAATTCTTATCCCACTAATTAAAAATTGAAAACCATACATGTGTGTGACACAATATCATAATAACATTCTTTGTATCATCACATCATATCTCACGCAAAGAAAATGGGTTTTATATGAATTTCATCAATTTATCATAGCACAAACCATGAAAATAAATGAGTTTAACAAAAATATCATAAACATAACAATATAACATCTAGATAAAGAATAATTATGAAAATGTTGGTTCATACACCCAATAATACATAAGCAACCCCAAATATTTTTTTCATTGATGGATAAAAATACCATAAAATATTATTAAAACATTTTTGAGGAAAATTACATTTCCATTTCGAGATAAATTCTTTTAAATATGAAAATTTCCAATATTTTTTGGAATGTATTTCATTTTAAAAGGAATATGGAAAATTTTAAAGGATGTTTCATTGAAATGATCTTTCATATTGCATTAAAATTCAATTTTTACAGTATAAGTTAAAATTAAACATTCTTTTTAAATTGTTCATAAGAAGTCAAAAAGTAACTCATTTGGAAAATTATTGGATAATTCATTTTAACAAATTTTATAACATGTCAAACAAGGGGAAATATTAATTTAAAAAACAATTATAGAATAGTAAAAAAATTCTTGAGATTTATTTAGAAAACATGATCACCGAAGTGAAAGATTCCCATCCAAGCAGTAAAACATAGTTGTTTTCCCTATGAAAACAATTTCAGAAAATTTAGAAAATAAATTGAGTAAAATTAAAGTAAAACAAATATTTTCAAGAAATAAACATAGGAGAAAAAATGAAATGGATTTATTATGTATGTATCATATATTTTCGTCAATGAAAATTAAAAAAGGGATAAAAACATAAATATCTGACCACTTTAGTAACATTTGAATCATAAGATCGATGGAATACTGATTTTAAAATAAACCTTAAATATCATGAAAATAAAAAATTTCTGGATATAAATTTTCAATGTGTCTTTTATACACCTCATAAAAAAGATGGGTGCATATCATAACTTTTGTCCCAATGAAGAAAACATGAGACAAAAATCCCTTACATTAGGTCTAACTTCATCCATATGCGTTTAAACCTCATATATAATATAAATATTTATTATAAATATATTATAGAATTATTATAATATATATCATCCATGTATGATATAATTATGACCTTTTTTCACCTTTTTATTAATAGTACATTATTAAAACCACTGTTCTTTATGATAAAGACTTTGTTTTTCTTGTATTTTTTGGTTCGATAGTTTTGGTACTAGTACATTTATTATGGTTAAATCATCACCAAGATGTAAAAAATGATATTAATACCATATATACTACTTAAATAAATATTTCCATTCATCCGTAAAACTAGATATAGAAAAATTGAATTACACCATTCATGGAGATGGCAATCCATACATACGCATGGACACAATTTTAATTTTTTAATGTATTGAAAAATAGAAAGGTAAATAAAAATTAACTTTTATAGAATAATTATTATATCATATAAATCATATATATTCATTTAATACATCCTTATGACATTATATACAAAAAGGAAATGGAAATTGAGTCATATCGCTTCATGAAGGCCATAGTCCACATGTACGCATGCACGACATTATCGTGTTCCAATAGATTGGAAGGTAATAATGTAGTTGTTATATTATAAGTAAAAAAGTATAATTATGAAATAAATACTATATAGATACTCTTAATAAATAATTATATCCATTAGTGAGAGGAGGTCATGGAAAATAAATTTTATCAGTTCACAATGTATTAGTTTTCCATAGAAATAATCTACAATTTCGTTTCACGTTTGATGGGAAAGGAGATGGATAAAGATCATTAAATAAATATAACAACATATTATTATATGGTATATATTGGTTTTATAATTATTTTAATTATTAATAAATAATTCATGTTGGTTAAAGGATAATTAAAAAGTAATAACTTGGTAAAGACAATTAGTTTCTCTTAGATAATCCTCCTTTAGATCTCTTATTAATGACCATAGGGTTGGTTTTTTGGGAATACCATCATCTATATAATTTGGATAATTATGTTGGGGAGATAATTTGGAAGATTTTGGATGAACTAAATTGATTAAAATGTGTGAATAAGTGAGGGGAGGAAGACCTCTTTTATAATTTAGTTGATTGACATACTTGTAATTTTTCAATATTTTAAAATAATTTCATGTCACTTTCTTTAAAAAATTGCGTTAATATAATTAATTAAATAATTTTATATGATATAATGTAAAACTATGTGCATAATATTCATATTACACAAGTATTTAGGTATTTTTAGCCCTTATCTCTTTAGTTTAACCCCTGAGAAACCAATTTTAACATTAACAATGGTAAAAGATTTTTTTTTTTACAATTCATTTTGGAAAAATATAAAGTTTAAATTATTACATAATATTAACTATTCTTATTGAATAAATCGAATATATTTTATAAACATCAATTGATATATGTGGTTTTAATTAATATAAAATTAAACCCACAATTGTAACAAAAAATATGTTTTCCGATGAAAACGTTTTCATAAATATATGAATTTTTATATAAAAAAGCAACAAAAAATTAACTAAAATTTTATAAATAATATGACTCATAAAATAATTGAAATAATTTTACTTTTAAAACAATTTTAAAAAATAAACTCTATAAATTCTTTAATAGAAAGGGCAATTGTAACAAAATAATTATTTTTTCACTATTAACCAAAAAAGAAATCATTTAAGAAAATTACCAAAAATTCACTATGAAATAATTATAAAATATTGATTTTAGTTTTTTTTTAATTTTTTAAATAAATTTTATAAAAGTTTTAAAAAATAATTTTACTAATAAGTGTACAAAATTTGACAAAACCATTTTTTAGAAAAATACATTTTTATACATAACATTAGATTTATTCTTATCCCATGCTTAGAAAAAATATTAGATGAATAATAGAACATTTTAATGAGTATATAATATATTAATTTAACTAAAATCATTATTAAATAGTTAATAATTAAATTTTTTAAATTAAAAACACATCGTATGCATAATGATATTTTTTTTGAAAAATATTTATTTTACTTTCAAATGATTTTTGTTTTCATTTATAATCAATTAAAATCCAGGGAATTTATTTATTCATTTGAAAACTATATAATATTTATAATTTAGGGATTCTTATTCATATCCACCAATTTAATAGTTAGGTTATAATGGTATACTATATTGTAGTTCATTTTGTCTCAGGGTTTTGTGTAATGAAAGTTATCAAACAAATTAAATTTATTTAAATAAAAAATTTCCTAAAATATCAGGGAGTTACATTCTACCCAAAATAAAAATTATTTCACCCTAAAAAGTACATCAATTTGGTACAAAAAAATAAGTATATCTCTACCTCATCAAATCTTCAAGTTCCCATGTAGCTTCCGAAAATTTCAAAATCCTGCAGAGAACTTTTACCAGGTCAGTTATCTTGTGTTGTAGAAATTTATCTAAATGATCCAAGATTTATATTGGTTTATCTTCATTGAAAGGATACTTATCTTTTGTTATGAAATCTAATTTCATTATAAGTTATGTTTTTTATATGTACTTCTTCATGAAAGACACATGAAACACATCGGAACCTGATAGAGGTTCGGTAGAAGCACCAAGTGATAAACTGCCATCCTCAATCACTCAAGAATCTTGGAAGGGATAATATACATAGGGGTTAAATTTCAATTATTTTTGAATATTATAACCTTATAACATATATAAATTCATAGTATTACCTTACAACCAACTTAAAATTCTAGATCATTCTAACGATTTTTAGAATAACTTTTCTATCAAATCTAAGCTACCATGATGTGATGTTGAGTTGATTTGAATTTATCTACAATTTAATTAGATATATCAGGTACCAATAGATTTATTTCTCTAAATTGATCACAACACATTGGTGTTCTATATTTATTTCTGTAAATGTCTTCATAACGATCCATCTGAATACTCAAGTGGAGGTTATTGTTGTAAGAAAACTCTATTACTAGAAGGTGATGATCCCAACCACCTTTAAAATCCATAGAAATGATCTCAGCATATCTACTAGAGTTTAAATAGTTATATAAAAGGAACCTTATTTATAAGAATGAAAATAATTAATAAAACATAACTCTATATCCAGGGCTTACTAAAGACTTCACCAGAACATCGAGGTAAACCTTGAACCCCAATTAGATAGAATAAAATGTGATACTACATGTAACCTTACTTGTTCCTTAATATAAATTATTGAAATATGCTCAAGAGAGAAGTCTTCACTGATGTAAATGATTTTTTTTGAAATCAGAATGTGGTCAACTATAACCCAAATGGAATTATGATCTTTAAATTTTTTTGGGAGTCCGTCAAAACAATCGATGGTAATATTTTCTTATTTCCATCCTAGTATGGGTAAAGGTTGTAAGATACCCATATAATTCTTTCTTTCAACCTTATATTGTTGACATCACAAACAAAAATATAAAGATCATACAATATATCATTTTATATTGTCCCACCATAACTACTCCTTCATATATCTCTATTACATTAACTAACCTAGTTCATCCCTGAATCTGTCACCCATACTGATCCATGACATGGTTGATAGGGCGTTCTCAATCCCCATGGGATGGAAACTAGTGATGAGAATCAAAAGTGTAACCAAGGGAATTATTTCAACCATTAAAAAAATAAATAAACCAAACAATGGAAAGATAAATGGAGCAACCCAAATGTATATAAGTAATATAACCGAACATATTTATACATAAACTAAAAATATAACAATTATACTACAAAAACCAAACTGCACCTGATGACCACACATCTCCATGTGACTTTGAGGCTCACTCACCGATAAAAAAACCATCCATCACCCATGAAAATCTAAAGAAAAATGAAACCTGTAACAAAATCTAAAAAAACAAGAAAGAACTATAGCCGTGAGTATTAAAACTCATTAGGTGTGCCCAAACAAATATATTCATAATGAATTTCCTTTAAAATAAAATAATCATTAACTTTAAGTTTGAAATACAATATATAAAAGTAAAATTTTCATGCATTTTCAACATTATATCCACACACAATATATTTACCTTTCTTCTATTTGAAACCACATCTAAATTTAAGAAGTAAACATAGGAATTTTAAAAAGATAAAGTTGGAATTTCATTTATAAAAGATAGGAGTGTAAAAAATTTCCAAACCGTTTTCCCATAAACACTTGAATTTTTCATCATTTCTAGAAAAAATCCAGAATACTCAATAATTAATCACAAGAATCATGCAACAAGGGTAATAGGAAAATATAAAAAATTACTTCCCAACCAACAATACATCACAACAATTTTCCACAATAAACTAACTGCCAATAGATATGGGTGAACCTAAGTGATCTTGAATAATCTAGAAAATTATGATACATATTGAATAATACCAGAATTAATTCCTTACACTATGAAATAAAATCACACAACTTGTCTGGACACACCCTACCCTTCTTGGTATAAAATGATGGGCACTATCCCATAACAATAATAAGAAAATATACCCCTAACTATGGGCCACTACCTGGTGCGTAACCTAACCTACCATAACAATCATTCTGAGAAAATTCACTCACTTTTCGAAGTTCCCATGTCAATATGTAAGTAATAAATGCAAACCAAGCATCAAATCACATGAACATATATCATATGAAATAACTCTCAAAACATTCCAAAACATGAATCACCCCAAAGATCAATATCGTTCCATGAAAAATATATCTTAAAAGAGTCCACACTGAGGATATCCCATTATTCTAAAAGTAAATGGGTTACGAGGAGTCCATAGTGAGGAAATCACACCCATTAAATATATATAAGGAAATAATACCATCCAATTAGGGTTTTTATGATAAAAATTTTCTATACTTTCATAAAAGTTCCAAAAAGGATTCAAGCACACTTAACATAACCATACCTTTTAAATGAAACAAAACCACATTTCCAAAAAAGTTAAAAAAACACTACTTTCCATTTCAAAATAACTTATAAAAAATTTATCTTAAAACACTCACACCATATTTACAAGCCAAATCCATTTTCATAAAAATTACAAATGGGCCACAATCCACTATTACTTGTCAAAAAACTTTCAAAAGCCAATTACACACTTCTTTTAAACTAAAACCCAATTGGCAACTCCTTCAAAAAACCCAAATCATCATTTCACATGTAACCAATTTATTAACAAAGAAAAAAAATTATTTATGTATCAAAAATTTATTATAAAATCCAACTGATTATTTTATCGAACACCTGGAGTTCCAAATTTAACAAACAATTCAATTTATCACAAAATAAGGAAGGAAATCACCACTTTGTACAAAACAAATGTTACAAATTTCAAAAATAAATATTAAGAATATAAGGAAGGTTCTAAGAGAATTAAAAAAACTAATATTTAATTGAAAAGCTAAGTGAAATGAAAAAACCTATCTCAAATCAAACACGCTTCAACAATGCCAACCCGAAACAACTCAATGAAGGTTTTGAGAAGAAAGAACATCCACTAGGAAACTTAAGAAGGAAAAATCCCTAACATTACAACACTATAGTTATTAAAATTATACAAACATGTCCACTAGTCTTATAGAAGAAAGGAAAAATGGAACAAAACCTAAGGATAAATAGATAGGATCACCAACCGTTCAATCCGGGTGAAGAATCACAGGGAAACCACCATGAATCCCACTTGAAGGGGATTTGAGAATCCAAAAATCAAAATGGGAGGAATCCTGGTTGTATGTTTTGAATGGTGGATTCCCAAGGAAGAAACCCCACTTAAAAAGAAAATGAAAATCCCAAAATACCCTTTCCTGAGTGGGTTCCACAGTGTAACAAATCGTGCACAAACCATGTAATTCACCACTATCTAGTGTTTCATGGGATGTACATTTAGGATGTATGGTAAGTTAAACAATATAACCTAACTTTTTGAACACTTCACACATAGGCTACATGGTTAAACTAAGAATGACCCTTAATTACGTGACCTAGATAAAATCCCCTAAACATCACACTTTTTACCTGAAAACTCTTTTAACGCAATGGATAAACCATCCGTAAAACAAACACCATAGAGAAGTGACACCAGGGGTCTCAAAACTCTCCACCAAGACATTTACTCCCCATAACATTACACTGACAATGAATAAGGCTAAAAACCACCCTAATCTTCTAGGACACAAAATCTAGGTCAAGAACACCTGAAACACAAACTTTAATCTTGGAACACACTTAATTCGAAAGAAAACCCAAGAACTAAAAGATAATCTGAAAAAAGAACGAAAATAAAAATCTGAGCACAACAATTGTCCTCACCATTATGTCTTTGACCCCCAGAAAGCCACAAAATTTCTAGTTTATTGATTAAAGACAAGGGTTTACACACTCACATGATCTGATTCCTAAATATGAAAATGTTATTTGATTATCACTATGAAAAAACATGCACTTCTACTTAAAAAAATCAACAAAAAACCACTTCTCAAAATAATATGGAAAACGTGAACCAAAAAACCCACAACATATCCACAATTAAAAACATTGGGCGTAATCTAAAATTTCAATTTCCATGTAGATGACAAACACCCAAAATCAAATATTTATAACAGAAGACACCTAGAACAAAACAAACACCATTGACTAAATTTTTTTATCAACATAGGAGGCTAGAATAAACTAACCACCATTAGAAACCAACTAGCACTGTCTAACATGGAAAAATCAACATAGACTAACATGGAAACTCCCCAAACAATCCAACAACTCTATCAATTCTTGAATAAATGAAAATATTAAATTCAAGACCTATGGATGGAGACCTGATGACTTGAAGTATCTGTTTCCCTGTAGTTAGGAGCTAATAATCTATAATCAAAACTAATTTTGGTGACAAAAGTGTTCACACAACACCCTAGAAAGAACCTAATGAGAATGGCACACCACATAACTCACTTCTCTCTAACAAATACCTTTCACCATGTCTTGGATTTAGAAGATGCACATGAAACTTATACAACACATATCAATCCCCTTCATCAGCTTTGTAACATCATAGAAATAATGACAAATGAATAGATCCTTGATGAAATATCAAGTAAGATCTTATCAAGTCTTTGTTTGAGAGATTGAATTCCACCAAATACAAGGTGGACCATCAAGCATAAAGGTATGAAAATTTACCTTGATTGACTAAGGCAACTTAATAAAACTGAAGTTTATCTCAATTATCCACATCCACTCTTTGTCAATGAAAGAATCTTCTTGATTATAAAAGAGAGGGTGATTCTACAACAGAAGATCATGAAGTAAGTATATGTGTTTATCAATTGGAAATTATTCCAATTATGTACCACATATAGCTGCACCTCGATTATCTATCAAACAATTTTGGGGGAAGGCACTAATCAATAATAAAACAAAAAACTCAATAAAAAACAACTGAAATATTTACACAAATTTTATAGTATCCTACTAAACACCACTTCAAAACCAAATCACCAACAAGATTTCAAACTCAGAACACAATATAAATAACACTTCTAAATCATGATAGAACACACCACAAAACATTGATTTTCAAAACACCATTATTTTCCTCTTGAAAACATTTTTGAAGGAAAACATAAATGGTGGATTTGCACACTCACCAATGGTATTCCATGGAGCCTCACACATAAAAATTCCCATGCCACCCAGGGTACTCATCCACCCACATCATCATCCATCCACTTTCCACACATATCTATGTATGTGAATACCCACGGAAAACCAATAGGAAAAAATAAAATATTCCCATTAAAAAAAACAAATCCACCCATGATTTTCACATATTCAATCCAATTTAAATTTTAAAATTCATAAAACATTTCAAAATACCACCAAACATTAATAAAAAAAGCTTTCAAAATTAAAACATAAATCCATTTCACCCCATTCAAAACAAATTTCCATGCTATATTTAAGGAAAAATTTCTAATTTCCAAATAAACAATTTCAAAAAAATCTAGATTTTGATTATTCAAATTCAATTCCATAAACCACTTCATTTTCACCCTAAAGGGTTATTTTACAAAAATAATTTTTTCTAAATCCTTCCTCATAGTTAATTCTTGAAAATCCATTTTCCACTTTCTAAAAAACCCATCCAATACCACTCAAAATCCACTTTTCACAATTCCAAAATAAAAGATTTCAAAACCATTTTAAGAATCAAGGGAGACCCAAAACAACTCACAAGAGGGAACTAGTGTCGATGAGTGACTTGATCATATGGTTGGAGGCCATATTCCAAACTCAACACTATCAAAAAGAGTCTTCTAGAAATATGTATCTATCTCCACCTAACTTTCTAGGCCCTGCGAGCTCGTGGAGACCTCTAGTACAAATCCCTTTTTGTAACCCATACACAAGAAAACCAAAAGAATCAATGAAACCAAAAGAGACCCAAATTACCATAGAAACATAAGGTTCAGTCTTGAATGTGTTGTCTAGACCCTCCCCTAGACATTCACCCTGAGTTTTGATAGTCCTACTCAATCTACCTTGACATCCCAAATAAAAAAGTTGCTTTGAAATCTAGGTCCTCCAAGGGAGCCTTCCGTGTTACCATTTTGTCACAAAACATCATTGGCCAACCCCAAACACGTCCCTAGAGCCGATCTGCAGCATGGAACAGATGGATTTCCTGATCCCCAATGGCCGAAAACTAATTCCAGGAAACAATAGAGTAACCAAGGGAACAATATCACCTATTAATAAATAAATAATCTAAACAATGGAAATATAAACATAGAAAACCCTATGTATATAAATAATATTACTAAACATATTTATGGATAAATTGAAAGTACAACAACTAAAAAACAAATAACAAACTGTACCCAATGACCAGACATCTCCATGTGACCCCAATGGCCACTCTGTGATACAAAAACCAACACTCGCCTATGGTTATTAATAAAAAACTGAAACTAGTAGAAAAATCTAAAAAACAAGAAATAACGTTAGGTGTGATTATTAAAACTCATTAGGCATTCCTGAACAAATATATTCCCAATGCACTTCCTTTTAAATAAAAGAAACATGAAATTCAAGTTTGAAATATAATATATAAAAGTATACATTTTCACACATTTTCTAATTTAAATCCAAACATGATCCATTGACCTTTATATTATTTGAAACCACATTCACTTTCAATAATTAAACATATGAATTTTAATATAGAAAGGTGACATTTCATTAATACAAGAGATAAGGAGTGAAAAATATTTCCAAAACCCTTTTCACATAAACACTTAAAAACATTTTTATCATTTTGGAAAAAATGCACACTAATCAATAAGAAAACACAAGAATCATACAAAAATGGAAATAAAAAAAATATTACACATGAGTGTCTAACCAATAAGGCATCAAAGTCATTCACCACAAGAATCTAAGTGCTAATAGACATGGGTAAAACTAAGATCTTATGAATAATCTATAACATAATAATACATATTGACTCATCCTAGAAAGATGGCCTCACTCGAAGAAATCAAATTGACCAACATGCCAAGACACCCCTACATGGTATATACTAAGTGGCACTATACCATAGAAATAATAACAAAATATACGCCTATGTTAATGGTCCACTAGCTAGTGCATAACCTAACCTAGTACAACAATCATTCTCAAAATATTCACTCACTATTCCACCATACCATGTTAAGATGTAAGGAAAGGGGGTGTTCCAAAAGATTCCACCCAATAATCCTATCATAATCACATATATCATATAAAATAATTCCCATAATAGAAACCACCCCAAATCACCCCAATTATCAATCTAATTCCCTGAACAATAGATCTCAATGGAGTCCACACCTAGGATCTCCCATTCTGGTCAATGTAAATGGGTCATGAGGAGTTCACAGTGAGGAAGTCCCATCCATTCAATATAAATAAGGTAAATAATATTATCTATGGTGGTTTTTAATGATAAAAATTTTCATTTATTTCACAAAAGTTCCATACAGTCCTCAATCACTCTTTACATAACCATCACATATAAATGAAACAAACCACCTTTCCAAAAAAGGTGGAGACACACCACTTTCCATTTCAAAATAACATATAAAAAATTTCATTTTAAACACTCTCACCAAATTTACAATCAAACCCATTTTCATAAAAAATCAAAATGGTCCACAATCCACCATCACATGTCAAACCACTTTCAGTAGCCAAATTCACACTTCTTTGAAACTCAAAACCACATGGAAACTCTTTAAAAAAAACCCAAATCATCATTTCACATGTCAAAAATTCATTAACAAACCAAAAAGATGCTTTAGATATCAATAATTAATTACAAAATACAACTAAATATTTTATTGAACACTTGGTATGCAACATTTAATAAATATTTTCATTTATCAAAAAATAAAGAATAAGATAACCACATTGTACACCAAAACATTGTTCCAATACCACACATTAGTATTTATCTTATAAAGAAAGTGCAGAGAGCATGAAACCATTGAATCAAAAATTATAAAGGCTAGCACAAAGTAAAAAAATACCTCAAATCAAATTTTCTCCAATAATGCCTAGCTAAAACAACTCCAAAAAGGTTTTAAGGAGAAAGAACAACCATAAGGATCCCTATGAAGAGAAAACTCTAACTTCGCACCAAAATAGTTATCCAAATTGGCCAAAATAGGACACTAGGATTAGATAATAAAGAGAAAATGGAAGAAAACCAAAGGAAAAATAGAGAGGAGCCCTAACCTTTTAATTTGGGTGAAGAATCACCATGAAACTACCTTGAATCCAACATGGAGGGATTGGAGAAGACAAGAAATCACCATGGGAGGCGTCCTGGCCATAGGGTTCAAATGGGGGAGACCAAGGGAAGAAATCCCAATTAAAAATAAAGGAGAAAATCCCAAAATACCATTCTCTGAGTAGGATTCATGGTTAAATCACACGGTTTAAGAAACCATGCACAAACCATTCAATTCACCACTGTTTAGTGCTACATGGGATACACACTTAGTCTACATGGTTCGTTAAATTGTGCGGCATAACTATGCGAGCCCTGTACACTTATAATGCATGGTTTAACTAACCATGCACCTTTACCATGTAACCTAGATAAAATATACCAAAAAACACCCTTTTCACCCAAAAAATATTCTAACTCAAGAGGATAAACCATCCATAAAACACAACCTATATTGAAGGGACACTTGGGGATTCACAAAGTCTCCATCATTCCATTTCCTACCCTCACCTTCACACTAGTGATGAACAAGGCCAGAAACCACCAAAAGCTTCCAGGCCTAAAAATTCAAAATCAAGAACACCTGAAACCCCAAATTTAAACTCAGAACACATGAAATTTGATAGTAAACCATGAACCAAAAGATAATCCGAAATGAAGGATGAAAATATAAATCTGCATGTGAAACTCTACATTTTCAAACTTATAGGATGAATAGAGAATTATTATGTATGTGATTCATCAAATAATTCATTCTTCAACTCCTGTATTCAAGAGACACATACCCAATTCCTAAATCTTATTATTCCATCACAATCTTTGTTGAACTTAGTAATATTTCCAACTATATTTTGTAGCTCAACATATTCCTTGTGCACCTCTTGCATAATTTCTTGAATTGAGGGTTGAATATTCATTTGAGCAAGATAATATTTCTCCCATTAAATATTTCTAGATATATCCTTTGAAAATATAGAAATATTGGATATTTGTTTTTTTCATAATCACAGATAATCAATCATGATCCTTTCATCTCAAAGAATTGTCCACCTTTCTCAATTTCCTAGTGTGGTAATGTATTGGGTAATCATACTCTTTAATCAGTTCAAAAAAACTTCTCTCGTTCATATTCAACTCATTTTGAGTAAATATATAATTTAAGAATTTATGGTCATTATATATATATATATCACATATTTCTTAAGAAATATAATAATTTCATATATTTAATTAAAAAATTACCTCAACTAACTCTAAATCCCGAGTTGGATAAATTTTTTCCTAGACCTTTTATTGGAGTGAGACATAATCTATAATCGTATCATTTTTCATGATGAAACATCCTATTCAACTATTTAATGAGTCAATATATATTAAAAAAACTTCTTCCATGACTAGGTAATGCAAGAAGAGGTCCATTGACTTAACTTATTTTCATTTATATAGAATTTTCCTCACATTCATTAGTTAAAAGGAACTTGGATCGCTTCTGAGTTTACATGGTGAGTGGTTTAGAAATCCATGATAAATTCTCCACAATGAATAATTTTTTATCTAAAAAAGGATGATATAGATATCAGTAACCATAGTTGTTTTGGGACATCTCTCAATGACTTCTATATATTAAGGATCCACCAAAATACCATTACATGAGATTATATGACCTAAGAATGAAACTTTGTAGAGACAAAATTCACATTTGATAAATTTTTAATACAACATATGCTTCCTCAGGGTCTTTAGTATAATTCTCATGTGAACATCATTATCTTAATTTTTCTCTAAATATATAATAATATCATATATAAGTACTACCACAGACTAATCAAGGTAATCTTAAAAGTCTATATTCATTAAATCAATGAATATAGTAGGGGAATTTGTAAGACCAAATGGAATCACTATAAATTCATAGTTACCATACCTAATATGGTAGGATTTCCTTGGTATGTATTCACTTTTTACCCAAAAATAATAATATCCATATTTTAGATCAATCATGGAAATGTATTTAATTCCTCATAACCTATTAAACAAATCATTTTTTGAGGAATATTACACATATTCTTGATAATGATCTTGTGTAGTTCTTGATAATCAATGAAAAGTCACATTGATATATCCTTCATAAAAAAAATAACTGGTGCCCCCCATGGTTATGAAAATGGATAAATAAATCACTTATCATGATTCTCCTAGAGTTTCTTATTCAATTCCTAGAACACAATTGGGGTCATTCTATATGAAGTATTTTAAATAGGTGTAGCACCATGTATGGGATCTATTGAAAACTCCACTTCATGACTTAGAGGAATACTATAAAATTATTTTATAAATACATAATAAAACTCCAAAAAAGTAATATATTTGATGTTGAATATCTACCCAACCATCAAGGACAAATAGCCTTTATGTATAGGAAATACTAGCTATAGTATATTAGTTTCCATTTGAGGCTCGTATTTATCCTCACAATGATAAATGATTATAAGTTCATTTGGAATACAAAATATCACATCAATTCCATATAAATTGATATGTTATCTACGTAAATAAATATAATCTATTCTTAAAATCATATAAAATTAAACTGAATGGTGAACCAAAAAATTTTCAGGAAGCACTTTCCCATAAACTTCTATTAATGAGGAACTATAAACTTGATATCCAACCACCATACCATTAGGATGTTTCACCACTAAATCAATATATACTCATTTATTTGGTAATTAAATACCTATTTAAAATTCCTTATATATAAAAGAGTGGGTATATCCATAATAAAATAAATCATTAGCTATTATAAAGTTGAAAATAACTATACCTTAGACCACACGAATCTCAGAACCAAATTTGGTAGTCGTGATCATATGATATTTCCATTTTTCATTATTATTAATAGTTTTTTTATGTAGATAATAATAATATAACTTCATGTTCTTATATTGGTTGTCATAATGTACTTATTCATTTAATTTAATGATTTGGATCATTTGTCTTGCATTATTTTTCATATTCTTATCTTTTATTTCATTAACCAACCCTTTAATTACCTTTCTATATACCCAGTATTTGTGACCAACATTTTAACAATTAAATCACCCAATAGTTACTTTCATAAAACTCAATTTATGTTTCTTCCCACATCTTTTGTATGTTGATGGCTGGTATTTCTTTCCTCCATGTAATTTATTAAAGTTTCCATGAGTCACAATATTCATTTTCTTATAAAAAACATGGGAATAGTTGGAATCTCCAATTTATATTTCTAACTTTAGTGTAAATTAAATGATTTATTCATATATAATAATGTATCTTATACGTAATTCCTTTCATATACTTTGTTTTAATCCCCCGAGAATTTATCATTTTTTCTTTCATGGCTAATGATTAAACCAAAATCATACATTGAATGTGTTGGAATATTTTAATCATAAGTACCAATGGATTCATCTTAATTTTTCTTAATATCAATTTATCACAATAAGATATACTGAAATTTTTCCCAAATTAATTTAATTTTTAGATACACTACGTTAAACACAACACTGAGTTATAATGAACCTCAATATACTATTACAGGTATAATTATTTTTTAAACAAGAAAATTATAACCTACCCATTAAATTTGGAAGTATAAATAGGATTGAATAAACTTATAAAATTAACTATATAGGTTTTATAAAAAGGAAATATATCGATAAGTAATTACTTGATTTTTAGTAATGTCTTTATATGTTTCAAAAATACATTTTTCAGAAGAAATTATTTTCATTACTTTTGTTAAAGAAATGATGAATTTTTTTCCACTTTTAGAAAATTTATATGAAAAAATTAAATTTATTTTTGAATTTAATGCCAAAATTATCTTATAGTGATTTTTTTACAATTTCCTGAAACGATTAATTTTATAATGAATAATGAAAAAAATTGATTTTCATTGAAAAATTTCAATTTTCTTTTAAATTATTTAGAAATTTATATATTGTTTTAAAATTATTTGAATGAATAATTAGTTCAATTATAATATTACTAATCCAATTTATGTCATTTTTTATCAATTGAAAATTTTATTTTGATATTAAAATTCTCTATACTTATGAAAACCTTTTGTTTGGGAAACTGCTTTTTCATTGCATATGTGGGTTAAATTTTAAAATAAATTCTGAAACTTATGTCAATTTAATTTAGAAAATTGGTTTAAATATTTTTATTCATCAGAATTAATATTATATTATAATTTAAACTTTATTTTTCATCATTATGAATTGTAAAAAATTTAAAAAATAATTACTACAATTAAGGTAAAAATGAGGTTATCAGGGGTTTATACTAAATAGATTTGGGTTAAAATTAACCTAAAATTAAACTAATTCCAAATTTATTTTCATATATAGATTTTATATATTATTAGGTTTTATAATGGTCCATTTTGAGCCTTTTTGTATTTTTAAAACACAATCATATGTTCTTCCTTTCAAAAACTCAAAGTGTTTCCTCTACCCCACTTATAAAAGGGAATTATCTCTCCTCTACACTTCACACATTAAAATAAATTTGGTTTAATGAATCTATTACAAAATAAATTATATTGTATCACTCCAAGCTTTTACGGTATTCTTCTCTTTGAATAATGAAATATCGTGTGTTGTACGCAACATCGAGTTCTAACACACACCACAACCAATCAAACTAGCTGTTATGAATAGTAATACCTAGTTTTTAAAATTTAATAAATTTAATATATCAAAATGGACTTCCTTTTTGGATTCGGAGTATTGAATTTATCCTAACATGAAATTTTGGTACTTTTTGGATAACTTTAATATTGTGATGAATAGTGAAAATTACTAAATTTTAATTAGAAACAACTTTTTTAATCAAAATAATTAATAGTGATAAATTATAAATTTGAGTGGTTTTAAAGTATATTTAGTATATATTTTTACCATTGAATACAATTTTGGTCATTGGACATAATTTTACAATTAAACCAGACATAAACAAGTATCAATCTTTTGATAGTTATTATATCTTAAAAACACGCTTTTTTGTTTTGACAGCGGGAATTAATTTTAAATTAATTTCTGCCACTTCTGTGTTTTGAATTTGGAAAAATAGATTCCATATTTGGAATCAAGATGTCCAAATTATGTAAATAGGTAACTTTTATTTTTAGACATTTTGAATAATTACTTCGGTAAATATTTTATTTACCATGGTTAAAGGGTAAATCCGGTAAATAAGGGTTAACAAATAATATTATAATAATACAAAATTACCCTAAAACGTGTTCTAACCTTATTGGTGGATACATTTCAGACCATGGTCATCTTGGGGTAGATTTTGGGACCCCATGGAGCCACTTGCTGGTGATAGAGACACTTTATTTTAATTAAGTTAAAATAAATACAAAAATGATATAAGCATATATCTTTTAGAAACAAAATTTTTACATAGGGTTATATATGATGGAGCTTTGACTATAAATATTAATTAGAAAGATAAAAATATTTCCTATATAATGGTATTTTATTTATAATTTTTATACATTATATAATTTAATTTATTTATGACACAATGGTGATGCATTAATTACATAATTAATGAAAAATTAGAATAATTGATATTATAAATACCCAAATAAATGTAATTTGAGTCTTTTTATACATAAAAATAATTTTCTAGGATAATATGACTTGTTAGGATTTTTTTAATTAAATTTTTTCTAAGTAATAATTCGGTTATGATTTTTAAAAAAATAAATTATTGAACAGCGTCAAAATTGACATAAAAGAGTTTTTAAAACGAATATTATAATAGTAATTGATATTAAATTCCTAAAAATATATGGTTATGCCAAGGGACTTATATCATGATAGGTGTATCATTAATGGACCACTTGGGGGTCTTTTGGATGTATATACTATGTTTATGAACCATATATTATAAAAATACAAAGAGACATTGTAAAGGTGAAACTAATTAACTAATAGTTAATACTTAAATATAAGGTTAATATAGTAACTCAAACTTGTATAAATCCAATTGGATGAGTGGTTTTAGACCTATAACAACCTTAACATTTAAATAATCCACTTTTGAGCCATTATAAACCGAATATTAATTTATTATAAAATAATATTTCTAGCTTTTCCAAAGGTGCCCCTCACCACTCTTATAAAAGGGCACTCCCCCTTCTAATTAATTCACACCTTCAAAGCCTTTTGGTTCGGCCAAACCCTACCCAAATACTCTCTAAACTTCCCTCAATTCATCCTAGAGGCCTTCATTTAGTCAGAAAGCCATCCTATGGAGCCCTTTTGATCAAATCAAAAGGAAGAACCCGAAGAAGAGGTAATGATTTCACCACCCATTTTCAAGTTCCTTTCTTCTTCCACTTCTTCTTTCATTGTTCTAAAATAATAAATCCAGTATATTATATATAAATTGATGTTATTATGAACATGGTATAACTATATTTCAGTATTCTGTCTATCCTTTGAATGACATGTCACCATACGTGCGTACGTACGACTTACCGTCTCCACGTCATAGTGTAATTGTTATTAAAAACATTATTATTTGGATGGGTATAATAATGATGTGTAATTCATGTAAATAATAAATATAACATTATAATGATTCTGTTTATATGATATACCATCCAATTAAATATTATTTTAATATCTAAAGAATGATATTGTCGCTCGTGCGTACGTACGGACTACCGTCTCCACGAACACGATGAGATTCATTCTCCAACGTATCCATTCTAGTATAATTCTCATTTGAATATTAATAATAATGTTTGAGGACTTAATATCATTCTGGATATGAATAAGATACAACCTATCCATAACAAACATGGCTTACATAACAAAACATATAAAAGAAAATGAGTAAGTTAACACCCGAAATGACAATAATATAAAGATATTATTAACAAAGCAATGTTAAAAGATCATATATGATATCATATTAATGTATATGATTCTTTTATAATTTATTAACAATTATTTCACCATTATACAAGAGGTTAACCTACCCCCAACCAATGAACAGTACAATGTAAGGGTTTATTTCACAATCTCTTCATTATCCGAGGTTGTTTATACGTAATTATCTACTGGGACCTCTTTATCATCAACATCCATATTTCTTAAAAATGTATTTTCAAAACATTCTTACTATTTTACATAATATGGGTTAAATTCATTTATACCCTTGTTTGACTTTTTATAAGATGTTTATAAAGGAATCATTATGTCGTTTTCCAAACAAGGTGCTTTTTAACCTTTTCGACAGAATTAAGGTAAGAATGTTTTTTAACTTATACGGCAGTTACAGCTATTTTCTGCCGTTATAAAATCTTTGAAGCTTCCCTTACAAGATTATAAGAAAATTTTAAAAGTAATTGTTTTATTTTATAATTATGTGACTTTTAAATGATTTAAAAAAGGGATATATCTCTCCAATAGTTTTGATTTCATCTACGTCAACATCCTTTGATGGATTTTAAGCTTATTTGAAGTTGATTTATTATGATACAAAACTTTCATTTTGTATTGAAGGTTTTGTGATTTTTTTGACTATGGATGTGGTATTTTTATACCATTTATGGTTTGTGGAGAAATTATTTACATTTCGTATGACAGTATTAATACGAATGTTTATGTTATGTTTAAACCTGTTCATATGACGAATGCATTGGAATTAATATTTGACGGGTGGAGCCCGCTATAGCTCCTCGATGCATCGGTGGGTCTCATAAGAAAAACTAGTGTATTGGAACAAGGCCTTGAAAAAATCTTATTTGTAGTCTTGGCACGAGGCCTTGGCTATGTGGTTATGATAGTCTGGCATTATGCATTCCATCTTTATGAAAGTGCTTATTGATATTGCTTGTGATTATTCGATTAGTATAATATCCATGTGAATAAGTAAATGGCATTATTTTATTTTATTTCTACCATATTATGTTGAAGATCAAGTTTAAATAGATTTTGTTTTAGTTATACATTGACTTAAATGTTTATTCTTATTTATGAAAGTTCTTGCTATATTGTTATCCTTACTGGGCATTTGAGCTCACCCCTTTCTATGTTTTATTTTTCCCAGGAGGTGAAGAAGTGTTTTATGAATGAACTACAGGGATAATATGAGGGATAAGAGTGTGGAATATGGAGACCATATTGTTGTAGTTTTCATTTTATGATGTAATGTAAACTTTATAAATGTATCTAGTTATTCCAAGGCTACTAAACTAATCAGTCTTTCGAGACTTGATCTTTCTTGTGATCATGCCAATGTCATGTAAAAATGCACCGACTCTGAGAAACTAGGGTCAGGGCGTTATAGTTGGTATCAGAGGATGTTTAGTACAAACCATGGAAGCTAGATTTAGATAAACTCTGATTAGAGGACATAGACCTAAGATTGACTTTGAGGATTAGTATAGAAGAACTTCCTAGAATTTTGGTATTTTAGAGATTTTGTGAGTTTTATGAGAAATATATCATTGTATGGATATGAGCAGGTAGAGGCGGCTCTGGCACATATGTACCTAGGGGTAAAACACGAAAACACCACTTTGAGCTGGACTCGAACGAGAACTGGTGCACGAAAACGGGCCTTGCTACTCTCTTGGTTACGACACTCCCGGAGGATATGATTAGGATAACTCTCATTTTTTTACGAATCATTATGAATGGTTTATGAGTATATAATTCCTCAATGATTTTTTTTTATGATTATGAATTATATCCATAAATAATTAAATTTATGTTAAGTGTTTTATAAATATGAAATTATGTATTTTGATTCATAAACATATCTAGTTTATGCCATTTTTTAGAAATGGCATCTAGTGGAAGAAATGGAAACCATATTAATGCATGCACTCCATGTAGGGATTTACCTCCTACTCAAGATAATTATAGTAGAGCTGGTGATGAAACTGGTGCCGATCATCTAATCGCCATACTGGGAGAAGTCACTCAGGTTTGAATAATAACCTTACTCGTTTGAAGCACCCTGATCCGCAGCGTGGAGGATCAATGTTAGATCGATTCATGAGGAAACCACCACCAACGTTCAATGGGAGTACAAATCCCTTAGTATCTGAACAATGGATAAATTCCCTAGAGAAAATATTTTAGGCTTTGGGGAGTAGTGAAAGCGGAAAAGTTATCATGGCAGTTTACCACCTTACTGGAGATGCTGATCAATGGTGGTCATTGATTCAAAACATAAAGGATTATGATGAAGTATCAAATATGGAATTGAGGGAGTTCAAAGATCTGTTTTTAGAGAAATACTTTCCTCGTGACCATCGAGAAGATATGGAAAGACGATTTCTGAGTCTCAGACAAAAGGAGGATGAGAATGTCGCGAAGTATGAGGCTAACATTACAAGGCTTTAAAGGTATAATGGAGATTATATACGTAACCCAAGAAGTAAGATTTATCGTTTCTTTGATGGGTTAAAACCATTTCTCTGTCGAGCATTAGTCTCACAATCCTTCTCATCGTACGAAGACATTGTCTAATGTCCTATCAAGACATAGAAAGAATCATCTAAGTCATATGGCTTTAAAGAAAAGCAAGAGAAGAAGAGATTTTCTAATCAATCTGGGAATGGAAATAAAGGGAACAAGGGAAAATTTTAATATCTATCCTGCATTAAATGTGGGAAGAAACACCCTGGTACTTTCTTAAAAGGAACGGGAGTCTGTTACAAGTGTGGTGAAAAAGGCCACCAAGCTCGTTATTGCAAGGGGAAGAAGGAAGCTACCGATGTAAAATGCTACAATTGCAGGGATATGGGACATTATGTAAATGAATTTCTTTAGAGTTAGGGGAATTTATCTTAGAAAAGGCCAAGGGATCAAGTCCAATCTTATGATATCCCTACTACTGAGGTAGAAGCTCCAAAAGACGCGGTGGCATGTAATTTAATGGTTTCCTCAAGTTTAGAAAATGCATTATTTGATTCTGGATCATCACATTGTTTCATATCTTCCTATTTTGTTAAGAAAATTAGATATTTTCAATTTGATTTAACGAGGGAGTTGTCAGTTAAAAATCCTAAGGGAAGTATCATTGCAACAATGTTTTGTGAATCGGTCCCCATTAATGGCACATAAATGTTCTTTATCTGCTGATCTCATCGTCATTCCTGTGATTGAATTTGATATAATCCTCGGTATGGATTGGATTTCAGACCATGATGTGAAGAATTATTTTAAGAAGAAAGAGGTTACGATTCTTGATGATGATGATAAGGAACAACTTATCATTAGAGTAGAATCGTCGCCACCTAATTCTTATATAGATCCACCCCCAGTAGCTCAACTAAATTCAATTATTGGGGATGAAGAGAATGAAATTACTGTGGGTGAGGAATGAAATGTTCAAATAGAGGATGTAACTATTGTGAAAGAATATGTAGATGTGTTTCCGGAAGATTTACCTGGACATCCTCCAGAACGAGAAGTTGAGTTTTCCATTTATTTAATTCTTGGATCAAGGCCTATATCGAAGACCCCTTAAAGAATGGCCACTGTAGAATTATTTGAAGTAAATAAACAAGTAGTGGAATTGATTAATAAGGGATTTATTCACCCTAGTGTTTCTCCGTGGGAAGCCCCTGTTCTTTTTGTTAAAAAGAAAGATGGATCTATGAGGTTATGTATCGACTATAGGGAGATCAATGCTATAACAATAAATAACAAGTATCCCCTACCTCGCATTGATGATTTATTTGACCAAATTCATGGAGATCAATACTTTTCAAAGATTGACCTTCGATATGGATAACATCAGTTGTGTGTGAAGAAGTAAGACATTCCGAAGACAGAATTTCGAACATGGTACGTGCATTACGAGTTTACAGTAATTCCTTTTGGATTGACTAATGCACCCTCTGTTTTTATGGATCTAATGAATAGAGTTTTCAAAGAATATCTTCATGACTTTGTAGTGGTATTTAATGATGATATCTTGGTATACTTAAAAAGCTAAAAAGATCATGAAAATCACTTGTGCATTATATTGAAGACTCTGAGAAGACATGAATTACATGGGAAGTTTAGCAAATGTGAATTCTGGCTTCAAGAGATTTCATTTCTTGGCCATATTCTCTCTAAGGATGGAATTTTTGTTGATCCTTGTAAGACCATGGAAATCCAAGAATGGCCTGCACCGACAAGTATAACTGAGGTACGTTGTTTTATTGGTTTAGAAGGTTATTATCGGCAATTCTTCCTGAATTTTTCCCGGATGGCTAACCCATTAACAAATCTCACACGTAAAGGGGTTAAATTTTTTGGACAAAAGAGTGTGAAGAATGTTTCAAAGATATGAAGAGAAGATTAGTCAATGCTCCTATATTGACTCTACCATCGGGGAATGATGGGTTCTTTATTTATAGTGATGCATCGAAGAAAGGAATTGGTTGTGTCCTTATGCAAAATGATAGGGTTATTGACTATACATCAAGACAGTTGAAAATCCATGAAAAAAACTATCCTACTCATGATCTCGAGTTAGCAGCTATGATATTTTCTTTGAAGATATGGAGGAACTACCTCTATGGTGAAAAATGTGAGATATATACTGATCATAGGAGTTTGAAGTATATTTTATCACAAAAATAACTCAACATGAGGAAAAGGAGATGGCTTGAATTACTCAAGGATTATGATTGTATGATACACTACCACCTGGGGAAGGAAAACAAGGTGGAAGATGCTTTGATCAGAAAATATACTGGAGTTTTGAACAATATGATAATTGATAGGGATCCAATTTTCATGTATCTAGTGAAAATGGACATGGGAATAACCGGGGAAGGTGAAACATCAATGCTTTTTCAAATGGTTGCGAAACCATATTTACTAGAAAGGATTAAGAGTTCTCAGACTGATGATGAAGAATTTTGAAAGAAGATTAAAGCTGTGAATGATGGGATATTGAGAGACTTTGTGTATGAATAAGGAATTTTGAAATTCGGGAAGAGATTTTCTGTTCCCAATATACCTGATCTAAAAAGGGAATTGTTGGATGATGCTCATAGTTCCAATTTCTCTATACACCATGGGAGCACCAAAATGTATATAGATTTGAAGGAACATTTTTGGTGGGACAACATGAAGAGGGAGATTGCTGATTTTGTGTCAAGATGTATGGTTTGTCAATAAGTGAAAGATGGAAGGCAACAGCCCGGAGGAGTCATGCAACCTATTCCCATACCGGAGTGGAAATGGGACAATATTACGATGGACATTATTATGGGGCTACCAAAGACTCCTAGAAGGAACGATGCAATATGGGTTATTTTTAATCGTCTTACCAAGTCAGCACATTTTCCTGCTATAAGAGAAGATCTACCACTGGATTGTCTATAAAGACTATATATTGATGAAGTTGTGAGAATTAATGGAGTACCCCTATCGATTGTTTCTGATCGTGATCCCCATTTTACTTCAAGATTCTGGAAATGTCCTCAGAAAGCCTTGGATACTGAACTTCATTTGAGCACTGCCTACCACCCTCAAACAGATGAACAATCAGAACGAACTATTCAAACCTTAGAAGACATGTTGAGATCATGATCACTTGAATTTCAGGGTATGTGGGATCAATATTTACCTCTGGTATAATTTTCCTATAATAATAGCTTCCATTTGAGTATTCAGATGGCACCATATGAAGCGTTATACAAAAGGTGATGTCACACACCAACCTCTTGGGATGACGTTGGTGAAAGAAAACTTGTAGGCCCAGAACTGGTGGAGGAAATTATGGAAAAGGTGAAGGTAATCCAAAACCACATCAAAGTAGCTCAAAGTTGGCAGAAGAGCTATGCGGATAATCGAAGGAAGGATTTGGAATTTCAAGTCGCTGATCATGTTTTCCTGAAGGTATCTCCATGGAAGGGAGTCATACGTTTTGGTAAGAAAGGTAAATTGAGTACCAGGTACATCAAACCTTTTGAAATTCTGGAATGAATTGGGGATGTAGCTTACCGATTAGTAATTCCGCCAAGTCTCTCCAAAGTTCATGATGTGTTTCAGGTATCTCTGTTGAGGAAATACATGCCTGACCCAACGCATGTACTCACCTATGCGGAATTAGAACTGGAACCCGATATTTCTTTTTGCGAAGAGCCCATCAGGATTCTTGATACGAGAGAACAAGTGCTGTGAAACCGGACTACTCGTCTGGTAAAAGATCTATGGAGAAACCATAAGATGGAAGATGCAACGTGGGAACCCGATGAACTTATGATGAAGAACCACCTGAGTCTTTTCTTACAGCAGTATTATAGAAATTTTGAGGATGAAATTATTTGAAGTAGGGGAGAATGTAGCACCCCAAGCTTCTATGGTACGCTTCTTTTTGAATAATTCAATAGCGTGTGTTGTACGCAACATCATGTTCTAACACACACCACAACCAATCAAACTATTCGTTATGAATAGTAATACATACTTTTTAAAATTTTAGAAATTTTATATATCAAAATGGACTTCATTTTGGGATTCGGAGTATTGAATTTATCCTAAGGTGAAATTTTGGTACTTTTTGGATAACTTTAATATTTTGATGAATAGTGAAAATTACTAAATTTTAATTAAAAACAACTTTTTTAATCAAAATAATTACTAGTGATAAATTATTAATTTGAGTGGTTTTAAAGTATATTTAGAATATATTTTTACCATTTAATACAATTTTGGTCATTGGACATAATTTCACAATTAAACCGGACATAAACAAGTATCAATCTTTTTATAGTTATTATATCTTAAAAACACGTTTTTTGTTTTGACAGTGGGAATTAATTTTAAATTAATTTCTGCCACGTCGGTGTTTTGAATTTGGAAAAATGGATTTGATATTTTGAATTAGGATATCCAAATTGTGTAAATAGTTAACTTTTATTTTTAGACATTTTGAATAATTACTTCGGTAAATATTTTATTTACCATGGTTAAAGGGTAAATCCGGTAAATAAGGGTTAGAAAATAATATTATAATAATACTAAATTACCCTAAAACGTGTCTTAACCTTATTGGTGGATACATGTAGGACCATGGGCATCTTTGGGTTTATTTTGGGACCCCATGGAGCCACTTGTAGGTGATAGGGACACTTTATTTTAATTATGTTAAAATAAATACAAAAATGACATAAGCATATATCTTTTAGAAAAACAATTTCTACCCAGGGTTATATATGATGGATTTTCTACTATAAATATTAATTAGAAAGATAAAAATATTTCCTACATAATGGTATTTTATTTATAATTTATAGACATTATATAATCTAATTTATTTATGACACAATGGTGATGCAGTAATTACCCAATTAATGAATAATTAGAATAATTGATATTATAAATACCCAAATAAATGTAATTTGAGACTTTTTATATATACCAAAAATTTTCTAGGATAATATGACATGTTAGAATTTATTTAAATATCTTTTTTTGAAGTAATAATTCTGTTATGATTTTTTAAAAAATCAATTATTGAATAGTGTCAAAATTGACATAAAAGAGTTTTTAAAACAAATATTATAATATTTATTGATATTAAATTCCTAAAAATCTAAGGTTCTTCCAAGTGACTTATATCATGAAATGTGTTTCATTAATGGACCACTTGGGGGTCTCTTGGATGTATATAGTATGTTTATTAACCATATAATATAAAAATACAAAGAGACATTGTAAAGGTGAAACTAATTAACTAAGAGTTAATACTTAAAGATAAGGTTAATATAGTAACCCAAACCTATCTAAATACTATTTGTTGAGTTGTTTTCAACCTATCCCCACCTTAAACTTTAAATAATCCACTTTGAATCCATTAGAAACCGAATATGAATTTATTATAAAATAATATTTCTAGCTTTTCCAAAGGTGTCCCTCACCCCTCTTATAAAAGGGAACTCCCCTTTCTCATTAATTCACACTTTAAAAGCCTTTTTTTCAGCCAAAACCTGCTCAAATACTCTCTCAACTTCCGTAAATTCATCCAAGAGGCCTTAAATCCGTCATAAAGCCAACCTAAGGAGCATTTTTTATCAAATCAAAAGGAAGAACCTGAAGAAGAGGTAATGATTTCACCACCTTTTTTCAAGTTCCTTTCTTCTTCCACTTCTTATTTCTTTGTTCTAAAATAATAACTCCAGTATATTATATATAATTTGATGTTATTATGAACATGGTACAAACATATTTCAGTATTCTATTCATCCTTTGAATGACATGTCACCATACGTGCGTACGTACGACATACCGTCTCCACGTCGTGGTGTAATTGTTATTCAAAACATTATTATTTGGATGGGTATAATAATGATGTGCAATTCATGTAAATAATAAATATAACATGATAATGATTCTGTATATATGATATACCATCCAATTAAATATTATTTTAATATCAAAAGAATGATATTGTTGCTCGTGCATACGTACAGACTACCGTCTCCACGGACGCGATGAGATTCATTCTCCATCATATCCATTCAAGTCTAATTATCATTTGAAGATTAATAATAATGTTTAAGGACATAATATCATTCTGGATATGAATAATATAAAACCTATCCATAAAAAACATGGCTTACATAACAAAACATATAAAAGAAAATGAGTAAGTTAACACCCGAAACGACAACAATATTAAGTTATTCTTAACAAAGCAATGTTAAAAGATCATATATGATATCATATTAATGTATCTGATTCTGTTATAATTTAGTAAAAATTATTTCACCATTATAAAGGAGTTTAACCTACCCCCAACCAAGGAAGGGTACAAGGTAAGGGTTTATTTCACAATCTCTTCATTATCCGAGGTTGTTTATACGTAATTATCTACTGACACCTCTTTATCATCCACATCCATGTTTCATAAAAATTTATTTCAAAACATTCTTAGAATTTTACAGAATATGGGTTAAAGTCATTTATACCATTTTTTTACTTTTTATAATAATTTTATAAAGGAATATTTTTGTCGTTTTCCAAACAAGGTGCTTTTTAACCTTTTTGACAGAATTAAGGTAAGAATAATTTTTTAACTTATACGGCGGGTGCAGCTATTTTCCACCATTATAAAATCTTCGAAGCATCCCATACAAGATTATAAGAAAATTTTAAAAGGTAATGTTTTATTTTTTAATTATGTGACTTTTAAATGATTTAAAAAAGGTATATTTCTCTCCTACAGTTTTGATTTCATCTATTTCAACATCCTTTGATGGATTTTAAGCTTATTTGAAGTTGATTTATTATGATACAAAACTTCCATATTGTGTTGAAGGTTTTGTGATTTGTTTGACTATGGATGTGTTATTTTTATACCATTCATGTTTTATGGAGAAATTATTGTCATTTCGTATGCTAGTTTTAATACGAATGTTTATGTTATGTTTAAACCTGTTCATATGAGGAATGCATTGGACTTAATATGTGACGGGTGGAGCCCGCTATAGCTTCTCGATGCATCGGTAGGTATCATGAGACAAACTAGTGTCTTGGCACAAGGCCTTGACAAAATCTTATTTGTATTCTTCGCACATGATAGTCTGGCATTATGCATTCCATCTTTATGAAAGTGGTTATTGATATTGCATGTGATTATTCGATTAGTAGAATATCCATGTGAATAAGTAAATGGAATTATTTAATTTTATTTCTGCCATATTATGTTGAAGTTAAAGTTTAAAAGGATTTTGTTTTAGTTATACATTACGTTAAATGTTTATTCTTATTTATGAAAGTTTCCGCTATATTGTTATCCGTACTGGGCATTTGAGCTCACCCCTTTCTATATTTTATTTTTCCGTTGAAGTGTAGTAGTGTTTTATGAATAAAGTACATGGATAGTATGAGAGATAAGAGTGTGGACTATAGATACTATATTTTTTTAGTTTTTATTTTATGATGTAATTTAAACATTATGCATGTATCTATTTATTCCAAGGCTACTAAACTAATCGGTCTTTCGAGACTTGATCTTTCTTGTGATCATGCCAATGTTATATAATAATGCACGGACTTTGGGCAACTGGGGTTGGGGATTTACATATATAATGATCTATTAATGTCATATAGGACTTATTTTCATTATAAATTCCTCTTAAAAAGGATTTTGGTGCTAACCTTTGATGGTTGTCCAAATAAGAGGTATCGTTCTTAACTGAGCATTTTTATTTTATTTCTTATTTAAACATATTAAAAATTTATTCAATTATGATGATATAATAAAAATAGTAACTAACATATATTTATATGTCATTATTTTAATTTCATAATCTAAATTCACCTCCTATTCTATCAAATGGGAAACGATACCAGTGATCATGTGTACCGTGGACTACCGCATCGGGAAATGATGTAATTCATTTGTCATATCCTCTTATCAAAGAATCATATAATGATATAATTAAATTATATGTACAATATTTATGGAATAAATATAATTATTTAATTATAATATCACATATACATTCTTAATGTTCATTCCTGGGGCATATGATAATATTGCTCATCTGTACGGCAGACTACCGCCTTGTGAAGCGATGCGATTCATTTTTCACTTATGATTTACATGGAAGATAAAAATGATAAATTTAATGAATATATATGGGATATTTAGGAAATAATGGTTATTATTTATAGATTAATTATTATATGCCTATCTTATTTTGCATCTGTCAAAAAATAAAAACCGTGTTCATGCATACATACAACCTACCATCACCATGAATGGTGTAATTAATTTTTCTATCTCTAACAATAGTAGATGTACCTAAAAATTTATATAATAAATATATATGAAATTTATATCTTGATTAAAAATATATAGTCATTTTAATAATAATAAAAGTAAAATAACCAAAACTATAGAACCAAAACTTATATTAAAAACAAAGTAGTTGCCACCCAAAACTATAATTTTAATAAAGAATTATTAATTATCAAGTGATAAAAGGATATAAAAATTCATATATGATATGATTTATGTGATTATTTTTATTTAATATATTTATAATAAAATTTTATCCATTATCTAGGAGTTTCAAATGTGTACGAAGGAAGTTGAGACTTAAAGTAAAGGATTACCGTCTCACTTTTATTTTATACAAGACACATGATGTACTCACCATTTGTTTCTTTTATGTGGTATATATAATTCCCATGAATTAATTTTATGATTATTATCATGACATTTATGGGATAAATATATAAATATAGTTTTATTTCTTTCATGGTGTTTTCGATTCAAATGTTACCAAAGTTGAAATAATTTATGTTAAAATCTCATCATTTATTCATATTGGTTATGATTATGTTTCCAATGATGAAATATTATGATATATATATAAACTCCTTAATTTTATTCTAATACGATTATTTCTTGAGAATATTTGTTTTACTTTGAATTTTCTCTCTCTTTGTACTCAAGAGATCAATTTTTTTATTAAGTAAAAAATGACTTTATTTATCTCTTCGATTGAAAGACCTTTTACTTCTATATCCATGTATTCTTAAATCTTTTATTGATTTTATTTACTATTAACCTAATATTTTTTAAATTTATTTTTATTCATGTTTCAATTTTTTTAAAATGATTTAAATTCAATCTTCTTCTGAATGAGTTATATTTGATTTTTTATTGAAAATGTGAAAGGAATATTTTTTAACGATTATGGAATGAAAATATTTTCCCAAATCCATGAGAAATAACTCATTTAATTATTACTTTATAAACTTATAAGGTTATTTCTAAGGAAAACTATTTGGAAAATAAATCAATAATTTTTAGCTTGATTTTTTTTTCAAAGTGGAAAGTTTATTTGCCTAAAGAATATTTTAATAAAATTTTAATGGTATTTATATTCATAAATGATATCATCATTTGGTGTTTATTATGTTTTAATTGGGATATTATACAATTTTAATATCATTATTCATTCTCTATATGGTTTATAATTATGATTATGATGATGATATGTTTATGAAACCCATTTATCTTCCATGGTTTATGCTATAATAAAATGTTTAAATGTTTATGAAACCCGCTCCTTTTCAATGTGTTATGATTATGATGAATGTTGTGGAATTAATATGAAATTATTATGATTATGTGATGGTTGGTTTTATTAAATCCCTTAAATACATAGGATAATTGTGGATAAATCTTGAGTTAATTAAATTTTTCCTGTAAATAATTTCATGTTCATAATGTTATGTGTAGACCATCTTTTATTTTCATAAGGTAATCCATGGACCTGATTTTATGTCTATAAGGTAATTCAGAGACCATATTTTATGTATATACATTTATACATACACCTTATTTCATATCCACAAGGTTATTCATGGGCCTGGTTACTTGTCCATAAGTTTACTTGAGGGAGTTATTTCACGTCCTTAACTTAATGAGTAAACTTGTCTATATTTAAACATGTTCACAATGTTATATTCATATGTGTAGACACAAATCCATATATTATGAAAATGTTATGCTCTTAGGGATTATTTTACTTTATTACTTTATGTTCCATGTTTTATAAACTTCTAATATTTATTCTATGACTCAAGTTTATGATCTATGATACGTAGGGTATGATTTCCCAATGTTATTCTCATGTTATCATACCATTATAATTATGTTATATTGATATCTCCCTTGTTTTCCCTTGCTAAGAATATGAGCTCACCCTTTATTATGTTTACTTTAACTAGTTTATAATGAAATCTATTAAGTGTGACATGTCTAAGAGGGGAACTAGTTATAAATAACTTAGTGAGAGATGATATAGTTCACTTATTAAAAGTTGTTTTTTCATCCATGTTTCCAAATACACTAAACCATCTCTATTACCGAGGAAAGTTTTTTATAATTTAATGAATATTAATATTAATATATATAACATCTATGAATAAAAAATTTGGTGGCTATATTTGGTATCAGAGGATATTTTTGGTTAACCTTTGGAAACTAGGATGAAAGACATTAGTGAGAATACTATGGATAAACCTAAGTATTATATAACATCTTAATGTTTTGTAAACTAATAGATAATATTGTTTTCCTAGAAATACATCCAAGTATGGAAACTATAAGTAGACATCATTCTAGAATATATGTATCTAGAGGCTAAAAACTCAAAAAGAGTTGATCGAGTATATCTTAGCCATCATTCTTGTTCATTGTGACTGTTCCCATACCATGCACCTAGTTTGACACTCATGGGGTAAATGATTTGATTAAATAACATTAAAAAATCATTATATATGTCAATTGATCATTATCATGGATTTTTTTTGTTAAACCTAATTGGTCATAGATTTAAAACTATTTCCCTTGACATAGATATCCTAAAAATGATTTCTCATGACTTTATGTTTCCCATTATGATTATTATTGAACAAACAATACTTTTTTGTTTTAGATGATGGGAGAAACATAAATTAATCATATAAATATTGAATGAAATTAATAATTCAATGAATTTTCTCTTGATCAATAATTTTTTTTGGATATGTAATGAAATATCTCATTTCTATGATCACAGAACTTTCTCAAGCTATTAATTATACTGAACTTCCAAATGGGAAAAAACAGAACAAAGTTCTAGCGAGTCCTTCACGTGGAAATGTACACATTTTTTAGTGGTTCTTCTAATTCACTATTTACTGAGCAATATATCAGGACCATTGAAAATATATTTTTTCATTATTTAGTGTTTAGAGATTGAAAAATTAATTTTGGTTTTATACTGTTGGGAAGGTGAATCAGATCAATGGTGGATTACTATATAGAATATAAGGCAATGAGAATAAATTGACCCCATGGAGTGGGTAGAGTTTGAGAGATTATTTTTCAATAAGTAATTTACATGTATTATTTATATAAAAATTGAGAATTAATTCATTGAAATTAAATATATTGATGATGAATCTTTTGATACCATTGAAGAATACTTTACAATACTGGCGAGGCACATTTCTCATATTATTTTCTTGCCTAAAAGAAATGTTGATTGATTTTTCAATGTCCTAAAAAAACCTGTAAAGGGTGTTACCTATAAGGAATTTTGGAAGATATTATGAAATCATTAGATGTGAAATAAAATTTGAAATAGAAGATGGAAAACCACATGGATCTAGTGATATGTAAAGAAACATGGGGTTGCCTAGAATTTCAAATTATTTTACACAAGGAGGGAAAAAAGGTTTCCAAATCCTACCTCCCAAAATTTAGGGAAATAGAACTATGTTGAATTTTTGAAAGGTAAATGATGGAGTTTAAAGTGTGGAAATACTACCCAACGAGAAAAATAATATACAAGTGGTATGAAGAATACAATTAATGAAATGAATGGGGAGAGAACTAAATAGGATGCACCATCTACACTCCAATGTTTCAAATGTAAGGAATATGGGAATTATGATAACTTGTGAAAAAAAATTAAATTTAATGACGGTGATCTACATTAGAAACCTATTAAGTATAGATATATAGGGAAATATCATGCAATCACTATTGTCGATGTGAAGTATAATAACAGAGTGGTGAATGGTACACTTCGCATCCACTCTAGAACTACTTCTGTCATATTTGATTCTGGATCTACCCACTCATTTTATATAAGTAATTAGAAAATGGTATCTAATTAACATTTAATTGATTATATGTTTATCCAATAGTAAAAAATCATAGAGGTATGATGGTCGCATCTCATGTCTTTAGTTCTTCTTCGATTAATGTTTATTGGAAAGTGACTCTAGAAAATCTTATGATTCTCCCTTTAGTAGAATTTTATGTTATTCTAGGAATGTATTGGATTTATTTATATAGAACCTATATCAATTTCTAATTATGGGATATTAATTTTCATATTATAAATTAACTCACACTAATTTATTAGTGTGAGTATGAATACAAACGTCCAATGGAAATAACTTCTATTTTTCACATCTTAATTACCATATGTTAAGGCTACTTGTCTCAGATGGTTGGAGGGAAAATCAACATTAAAGAGATAATAATTGTTTGGGAGTTTTTTAATATCTTTCTAGATGAGTTTCATAGTCTTCCACTGAATCATGAGGTTGAGTTCTCAATAGAACTCATACCTGGTGCTGCACTTCTTTTGAAGACTCCATATAGAGTGGCCCAAATTGAGATTCAAGAATTGAAAAAAACTCATAGAAAATATTGATAAAGGATTTATATACACTAGTTAATTACTAAGGGGTGTACCTATATTCTTTTTTATGAGTAGTTATGGGTTAATGTGGATTTGTATTCATTATCATAAACGTAACAAGATCAATATAAAAACAAGTATCCTCTAACCCATATTGATGACCTGGTTGATTAACTATGTAATGATAAATAATTTTTCATGATTGAAATTCATTCTGGATATCATTCATTTAGGGTGGAGAAGGAGGATATATGTAATACAACATTATATATAAGTTATAGATTCTATTAATATATAGTGATTCCATTTTCATTCAGAATCCCCCTATCATCATAGATATAATGAATAGAGTCTTTAGAGATTAGCTTGATCAGTTTTTGGTAGTACTTATATTAGATATTTTTATATATTCAATGGGAAAGGAATAGAATGAAGACCACTTGAGAGCTTTCCTAAAATCCCTAATTAAGTAGTATCTTAATGTACAATTTATAAAGTTAGAATTTTGTCTATAAAAAGTATCACTTTTTGGGACATATAATCTTAAGAGAATATATATCTATGGATCCATCAAATATCGAGTATGTTTAATGTTGGCCTAGATCAACCACTGTATCTGTGAACTATAGATTTCATGGATTGGATATATATTATCGTTTCTTTGTGGGATTTATAATCCATTTATAAAATTAACATGGAAGAGAGAAAAGTTCCTTTGGACCAATGAATGTGTGGAAAATTTCAAGGAATTGAAGAAATGTTTATTCCGTACACATATGGTTACATTACTCTACAGTGAACAAGGGTTTGTAATATATATTGACGCATCAAAGAATGGATTGGGATGCATCCTCATGCAGGATGATATGGTTGCAGAATATGCCTCACAACATGTGAAGGTCTATGTCACGACCCGTCCCAGGGGTTAGTGACTAGAACCGAGTATGCATATCACTAACATGGGAGGCATTTCATATGTACCAGTATGCACGTACACATCTCCAAGCCCACAAATTGATAAAATGTAAAAACCATATGAACCAAATGAAGGAATACCACTATAACCCAACTAGAGTATGATAGGATTGTAAAGTAAATTAAAATAAAAAATGACAGAATATAATCCCACCAAAAAGAGTATGTAAAACACAAGTCCATATTATAATCAAAGGTACTAGGAATGTTTTTTATAGCCTTACAAACACGTTATACTACCTGATCTCATAGAGAATTGTGTGCTCCTGGTCCACCTACGATTCCATCAAAAGGCCGATCTTCTGCACAAGACTCAACAAAAGAAGAAAAAGCTTGTGCAGGGGGGAGTATAACAATACTCCGTAGGACACCCCAAAACCAAAAGAAATATAACAAATAAAATATAAAGTCAACTCTACACATGTATATTTCTATAGAATATATAATAAGAATATCCAAACATACTCAATCATAGACACACAGTCTGGAGATAAGACACAACTACCACATACAAACACTAGGAAATCAGCTTGAAGATTCCACAAAACACGCATCCAAGAGAACAAAATCTTATGTTTGAAAACACTAATGACATTCATCCAGAATTTGCTACTTGTTGGGTCTTACCATTAGAGATATATGCTGATAGATCTAAAAAGGGATACAATAACACATATGAGGATCACATCCAGGGCCATGGGGTGATACCAAAAACTCAATCTAGATTATCCTTCTATGTAAAGTATCAACATTTGGTAGGGTTTGTCACACTGATACCAAATACTCTACCTAGGGGATGAATAATGAATAGAGGATCCTGCTTCGGGCCTCTAGAGGGATTAAGAAAACTCTATCTAAGAATTCCTGCTGAAGGGATCATACACATATGAGTAGGAAAGATATGCACCAACCATTAGGGTAAATATAAAGGAAAAAACACTAACAAATCTTATCCAAGATACAATGGTGAAGAGAATCTAGCTATGTAGAAAGGGGCAAATCGAGTGTAGTAGGGTAACACATCATGTCCCTTAACCCCGGGTACTTCCCATGTACAATGGCCCATGTGCTTAAAAAAAGTCATGTAAAAAAGGATTACTCAAAGTGTAGAAGGGGTCACATGCCATGTCTTTTCCATATGAGGTCTGCCCGTGTACTCTAGTTGTGTTCTAGTACACTGCATGAACCTATGTACCAGTATAGAGGGTATCCCATGTACTCAGTCTTGGCCATGCCATGTGGTGGAGTACACATTGTGTAGGCAACCCTTCTACTCCACCCCATGTGTGTTTAATTTCCATGTACACATTGAGTGGTCCAAGGAGGAAGAAACACTATGTAGCTGGGACTACACTCTGTGTGTTCTAGGTTTTCCAGAACCCATCTTCTTCCTCATTCTCACCTCTTCCAATTTTCCAAGTTTCGGTTTGGGGTTGGTTCACTTCGAAACTCAATATTGAAGGTTATCCAATAACCCTACCAAAAAATTGATGGGTTTGGGACCTTCAAATGTATTGGAAAACATGATTATAGGCATTCTTCATCATTAATGAAGAATGAAGATTCAATAACCACGATCATTCGATCAGACATTACACCCAACGTTGTAACTATGTTAATTCATCTTGATGGAATATTTCCAGTTTTAGATCATTGCACAAATAATCGAAGGTTCAATGATATATTGTTCAATGTTTTAGGAAAGAATGATGAAAATTTTTCAAGAAAACTTGAAATTGGGGGAGGGAAACACACAAGGAACAATCCGGAGGAATTAAACTTGGATGTTATTCATTCCGGAATCAATCCATTACCATAAAAAAGATAAAGGAATAAAGCAATCAAAATCTAGGAAAAATCCCAATAAACCCCACAAATATCATCCCATCCCGCATATACGATAGATTCTTAGGTTAATCTAATAATGGATTAGTTCTTGTTCATTATAGGAATTATGAAAGGGAATGAATAATTAAAATAACACATCATACATGGATTTTGTATCACTACCTGATGAAGATTTATTGACTTATTTTCACCTTTGGTGAGATCTACCAAGAACGGAACTTGTCAATCATTGAACCGCGGTTCTATTGTCAAATTCTAAGAGGGTTTTAAAGGTTTCTCTCTTCGAGGATTCCAAAGGATTATAGGGTTATGAGCCTAGCCCTAAATATCTACCAAAATGTTTATTTTAAAACAAAAACTATTGATGTATTCCTTCATGGATGAAATATAAATAAACTAAATTTATTTCAATTTATTTTATTAATTTATAATTTCTCTGAAAAAATTCCATAGTAGACCTGTACCAACCAATGTTAGGTCACTCCTAGTGTAATGCTGATTTCCTAAATGCAACGGGGCCCTCAAATTTTTGATCTGGGCAACCATTTAGAAGTTATTCTACTTTTCTAGGAAAAAAACACGCACATGAAATTTATTATATTAATATTTTCAAATAATTGTTCTGGAAAAACTAGGCCTTGGAATCACATTCCCTCTCAATGACTGGTCTCGAATTCAATTCATATAATATTTAAAAGTAATACATGAAAAAATCTGTGACATTAAATTCTCCCCACCTTGGGGATTTACATCCCCAAAAATCCCAAAAAAGGCTATACAAAAATATATGGTTAATGAGCACAAATATGAGCCTCCCACTCCCAAGTTCTATCCTGTAGATTCCCATGTTACAACTGGACATACACTAAAGTAGTCTCTCTCCTATGAAGGATCCTCTCCTAATGATCCCCAATATCTAGTCAGTATTCAAAAAATGTTTCTCCCATCTAGATGTCCATATCACTTCAGTTGATGATGTGTGATGGGTCATGCACGAACATCATTAGTTGTGACACATGGAAATGTTTTGTACCCAGTACAACTATTGGTGTAGAGGTAAGCGATATTCCACCTCACCAACGCTACACAATATCAGAAATGGGACAATAAACCTCTAAGATAAATTGACACCATGGAAAAATATTCATAATCCCTATTGAGGTGAAACCCAAAGGAATACATGGCCTCTTTCCTAGAACTCCAAATACCTCCATCACCTGTCATAATGAGACTTATGATGGATCTATGCAATATACACCCTCTCATTGATGATATTCACCTTCTCTGCTATAGATCGCACCAACTTCGGGCCCATGAGGGATGACTCCCCTGTGTCTATCCAACAATGTGGTGACCTGTAGGGATACCCGTACAAATCCTCAAATGGTGCCATACCACTGTTTTAATGGTATTTTTTGTTTTATGAAAACTCCACGAGTGGTAGGTGATCCTACCAACTATGGTTGAAGTCCAAAATGAAAGCTTGAATCTTGTCCTCTAGAACCTAAATGGTTCGCTACGTCTAGCTGTCCATTTATGGGTGAAGTGATATGCTCAAGAATAACTGGGTCTTAAATGCCTCTTGTAATCCCTTCCAAAGTTGGGATGTAAAATGAGAAACACGATCTAAAACAGTCTTCAATGGAACTCCATTGAGTCAAACTATCACATGATCATAGAGGCATCCCAAGATCTCTACTAAATTCTGCTTTTAGATAGATAGGAAGTTAGCCGATTTGGTGAGTCTGTCAATGAAAAAACATATAGAATCACATACCATATAAATATATAGTAAACCCATTATTAAGTATATCTATATCCCTTCCCAATTCCATTCCATCACCTCAAGGGGTTGATCTAAACTCATTGGAACCTAGTGCTCAGCCTTTACTTCTTAAAAAGTATGGCATCGAGAAATTAACTTTTTGATACCCTTCTTCATTACTAGCCTCAAAAACTACCATAAGAAGTCTTTGAACATTTTCACCATACCTGAATCTACCACAAAAGGGGACATATGAAAATACCTCAGAAACTCCTCCCACAACATCACTGGTACTACTGTACGTCTTTTGAAAATGACGATGTGCTGCCCAACTTTTAAATATCTATTAGGGGAATACCCTACAGTCATCTGAGCATATGGGGCCTTACTATCAATATCCCCAAGATGTGCCTACATAACTCACTATAATATTGGAGGGGTGAAAACCATCGACTGGAGAAAATATTCTCCATATACATGCACAAAGGATAATTGTAATGAGGCCAACTGATCTGATGCTTTGTTTAGAAACTGCGAATTAGATCTCATGTTCAGAGAATCTGCCACTACATTCCCCTTCCCTTGATTATAAACAATATTAAAGAAATAATTTTGGGGGAACTCTACAAATCACTTATATATGAAGTTCAGATCCTTCTAAGAGAAGATATACTTGAAGATTTTATGATCGGAGTAGACGATAAACTGGCCACCCATCAGGTAGTGTCGCCACATATTCAACACGAAGACTACAACTAATAACTTTGGACCATGGGTCATGTAGCTATGATTATGTGGTCTCAAATGTTATAAATCATAGGAAATCACAACTTTTATATGCATTAGTAAACAACCAACCTCTGTTCTGGATGCATCGAAGAACACTACGTACTCGACACCCTCCTACGGAAATATCAAGATCAGGGCACTCATAAAACTCTTCCTCAACTGGTAAAAAGAATACTGGCACTTCTCTTTCCACATTAAAGGATTCCCCTTTCGAGTTAAATATATCATAGGTGATCATATCCTAGATAATTTAGCTATAAATATTTGGTAATAGACTGCAAGCCTGAGGAATCACTTCCCCTCCGTCATGATCTTTGGTGGATCCCATGCTAATACTACCACTAACATGGATGGGTCCACAACCACTCAATCCGTTGAGATATTGTGTCCCAAAAAGTGGACCACCTAAATACATAACTGGAACTTCAGGAGTTTTAAATTAAGATGATGCTCTCAAAGTATGTCTAGAACCATCTTTAAGTGTCTTGTGTGCTCCTCCTTAGACTCCAAGTACATGAGGATATCTTCAATGAAGGCTACATGAGTCCCCTGAATACTTCATGGGGTGTTATTCACAAAAAAAGGCATCACTGAGTACTCATAGTCACCGTATCGACATCTGAAATATGTCTTCAGTATCTGGGAGTCCTGTACTCACAACTGGTAAAATCTTTATTGGAGGTCAACTTTATAGAACCATCGTACCCCTCTCTAATGGTCGAATAGGTCATCAATCCATTTTAGTGGATACCTATTCTTCACGATCACCTGATCCATGTTTCGGTAGTCCATGAACAACCTCAAGATCATGTATGAATATTTGGAAAACAAAACTAGGTCTTCCTAGGTTGAAACACTAGGTCTCATGAGGCCCCTACTCTAAAAGTCCTCCCACTACACCCTTATCTTGCGAAGCTCTATGGGAGCCAAACTATATGATGGTGTAGATATCGGTTCCACCCCAGGGTGTAAATTAGTGAAAAATTATATCTCCAAGTGGGGAGGTAAACCTGGAACATCCTTAGGAAAGATGACTTCAAAATCCTCCACTACTACTAAGAACTGAAAACTCGTAACTTCTATTGCACTAAGGGTTAGGCAAGCTAACTGATGAGTTATCAGCTACAACCTATTATGAATGATTCTATCCTATGCTACATGGGTTTCCTTTTCACTGAAAAAGGTAAAATTCATTCCATCATTGCAGAAAAACCACACCCTTCACCTAAAATAGTCAATCTGGGCATGGACTTTAAATAACCAATCCATACCACGAATGACATAGTAAGGGCTCAACGCTGCCACCTAGAGGTTCCAACTGAAACTCTCACCTCTAAGGGTTAGGTCACACTGTCAAAATTAGTGTGTAATCATGATGTCCCTTCTAGTAGGTGTCTCTAAGCATAAGGGTTGAGTCAATGGTTCAACCAGAATCTCAAGGTCTCTTACAAGATATGTGGTGAGAAAGGAATTTCTAGCACCTATATCTATTAGTATGAAAGATAAAGTTGAAAAGACATAGATCATACCTCAAATAATTCCTAGATCCCTCAAGTCATATACCTCGACCACATGCAGCTATCCCCGCCCCTATCCTCCAGCTCCCTATGCTTGGCGTGGATACCCTAGGGGTGGTGGTGGTAGCAAGTCAAAAAGTCGACCACATCTTTCTACTCTCCTAGATCATATTCAACATCTACCATGCCATATATATGCCTACTCTTCTCAGTGTCTCTACCTCATTCATGCATCCACTATCTCTTTTTCAGTAGCACTACTGGTCGGAAAATCTCAAGTGAGATGTCCCCTGTCATCACATGAATAACATATCCTCTCTCTTGGATGACTGGATCCACCCTGTGATACCTAAACTATAGATCCTCTATCTTGGGGAATCCTTCAAAAAAGTCTCCCACATCCTGGTCCTTGAGACTAGCATTAGCTCCCTACTTACGATGTCTCTACTCCTTCCTACCCACTTCTAACTGTCACCGACTGTATCCACTCACCCGAGAAGCCTCCAACCACCAATGACCGTTCATGAACCCAAATTTATATCAAAATTATAATAGGGATCATACTGTATTGGATGTCTATATGAAGACCTCAGTCGATGGATTGATCCTTGAAGTACTAACCTCTAACCATGTCCATAGAATACCTGGAAAGGATGGTGAACCGCTATGAATAATCAGGCACTATCATCCTAACCTAATGGAGATGAAGAATCTCTGTTATATGTACATATCTGAGACTAATTGGTGATAACTCCTCTCAGAATAGGCACTCAAACTCTATTAATGAATGATTTATCTCATTGTAATTTTGGATGAACAAACTTTACCATTACCCTACTAAGACATGTATAAGGATCACTACTAGGACCACCATCTGATATGCTAGTGTCCTGACTAGCCAAAAAACATAGGTCACCACCTCCAGCCAGTACTCAATATCTTGATTGTTAGGCTAACCTCAAAACCTGATGGGTATTTATTATTGAAACTCATAAAGTGAACTCAGCCTATGCTCCTCATCTGCTAGTACTGTAGGTACTACATGCCACTCCACATGTGGTGGTATAGATGGTGAACCACTTGGAGGTAACATATGGGAAGTTGGTCCCTGTATCGAAGCCTCATCACTAAGGGCGACATCCCCCTGATCAAGATTCTTAATCCTACTTGGTCTATATCATGTAGGCATCCTATAAGAAGAAAAGATGTACCATAGTCAAGGAGTAGATCTAGAGAGATGACTCAAGAAGGACATGGATCCCACAACCCATTTCTATATGATGCATGTACCATTATTTTTCCTCCAATAAGTGTTCTTATGTAAAAATTTGAAAAGTAGGTTATCAAAGTCCTATTGTGTGGATACATTGGCTAGCACACCAACACTAGAGTCCCAGGATTGAAAGCTGAACTTGAAACACTTAACACTGTTTCCCCAAACCAATCTCATAGACACCCAGTCCCAAATTAGTACCGAATGCTCTGATACCACTATGTCAAGACCCATCCTAGTGGGGCCCATTCCATTACTCCCCAAGACCCTCTCCAATAGGCTAGGGTATGGTGAATGAAACCGATTTGGAATATCACTAACATGAGAGATATTGTCTATGTACCTACACACACACACACACATCTCCAAGCCCCCAAAATGCTGAAATGTAAAAACCACTGAAAACCAAATGCATGCATCCCACTATATCCCAACCAGATTATGATAGGAATGTAAAGTAAATTAATGTAAATTTAATTAGGAAAAAATAAAATACCACAAAAAAGAGTCTATAAATCACAAGTCCAACCTACAAGAAAAGGCATCGTGACTACTGTCTATAGCCATAGGAATACCTCAGCATGCCTGATCTCATAAATCACCATCTGGTCTTCGTCTGACTAGGACTCCATCAATTGGTCAATCATATAAAAAAGACATGACACAAGAAGAAAAATCCTATGCATGTGTGAGTATTAAAGTACATAGTAAGATACCCTGAAACCACAAAGAAATATGAAAAAGGAAAGACACTATCAGCTGTACAACAGTATATATATACAGAACATATAACAAGAATATCCAGACATACTCAATCCAAGACACCTAGTCTAGAGGAAAGTCACAACTACCACATACCAACACTAGGAAATGTCTTGATGATTAAAAAAAGCAATCATCTAGGAGAACACGAACCTAAGTCTGATAAGACTAATGACGTCCGCCTGAAAGGTGTTTCTCTCCAGGGATCACCATGAGGGAGATACAATGATAGATTTGAAGAGAGATATGATATGATCAATGATGATTATAGCCAGGGCCATGATGTGATACCAACAACTCAATCTTGATTATATTTCTAACTAGAGAATCGACATCCTGTAGGATTCGTCATGATGATACCGAAGACTCTATTTAGGGCATTGAGAATAAATAGAGGATACTACTCCAGACCTCTCGGGGGATTCCAATGACTCTATATCGGATGTCGTAGTGAATGGATCATACTCTTATGAGTAAGAAATGATATACACAAACCATCAGATTAACAATAAAGATAAACAACCCTAACAAAACTCATCCAACATATGATGGACACGAGAATCAAGCCATGTAGAAAGGGGTACACAGTGTGTAGTAGGGTCACACATAGTGTCCCTTGACCCAAAGTACTTCCTATGTAAAATTATCTATGATTTAGAACATGAATTGTAGAAAAGGTGTAAATGATGTGTAAAATAGGTCACACGTTGTATGCTTTCTTATGAGGTCTACCCTTGTACTCTGGCCAACTTTCAGTACCCATCTTCAGCCTGTGTAACCTTGCCCATGTACCAGTACATGGGGTAGCCCATGTACTCAGTCTAATCCATGTCGTGTCAGGGAGTATATTCTATGTAGGTAACTTATGTACTCCACCCTATGTCCATGTACTTTACTTGTACACACCGAGTGGTCCAATAAAGAACATATTCCATGTAGACAGGATTACATACTATGTGTTCTGGGTTTTCCAGAACCCATCGTATTCATCCTACTCCCCTTAGCCAATCACTTGAGTTTTTCTCCGATGCTTAGTTCATCTCGAAACTCATGATCAAAGGTCATCTGGTCACCCTAACACTGAATTTACTGGATTCAGGCCTTCAAACAGCTCATATAACACGATATTAGTCATTTTCCATCATTTTTGAAGAATAAAGATTCAACACCCATTATCATTTGATCCATTACTTCTCCAAACGTCACACATATGTCGATTCATCCCAATGTTGAATCTCCATTTTCGAATTGTTGAACCATGAATCGAAGGTGAAAATATTAATTGTTCAAAGTTTAGGAAAAAATGAAGAACGTGTGTTAAGAACATAAGAAATCTTGGGAGAAACATGCAAGAGAAACAATCCCAATGACCCAAACTAAGCCGTTGTTTGTTCCATCCTTGATCTGTTCCTATAAGAATGATAAAATAATCAAGAAAGAAATCTCTAGGAACAAATACTGATAAACCCCACAAATATCATCCCATCACATATATACGATTGATCTGTGGGATAATGTATTTTTGGATTAGTCCAAATTCATCATAGAATTTATTAACAAGAAATAATAATTAAAATAAAATATCATACTATGTTTTTGGATCACTCGTTGACGAATATTGATTGTTACATCTTCTCTATTGGTGAGATCGACCAAGAATGGTGTTCGTCGATCATTGATCTGCAGTTCTATTGTCACATAATAAGAGGATTATATAGATTTCTATCTCTAGGGATTTTAGAGGATTCTAGGGTTATGAGACTAACCCTGTATCATTAACTAAATGTTTATTTTAAAAGAAAAATTGTCGTTACATTGCTGCAAATAAAACTAGAAATAAAATAATTTTGTATCAATTTATTTTGTTCATTTAAAACACCTGTGAAAAATTTCCATAGTCAAACCATGCTGACCAATGTTAGGTTGTGCCTAAGATAAATCTGTTGTTCAAAATGCAGTGATTTCATCATATTTCTAAATCGAGAACCCATTATGAAGTTATTATTCCATTTTAGTAAAACTACATGTGTGTGCTATTTAATATTTTAATAATTTTTTAAAACAATTACTGGGAAACTTGGCCCTCAAAATCTCACACTGTCTCAATGCCTGGTCTCAAGTTTGATCCATATAATATTTAAAAATAATAAATGAAAATATACATGATTTATCTTAGGCACAACCTAACATTCGTGCATTCATATGGATTCTTATGAATCCCTCTATGAAATGAAGTCTATCTATCAAACATAACATAATGAAATTTGTTAAATAAATTTATTAAGACCTTAAAAAGGCCAATAAATGACATAGAAGGCTAGATCCATTTAATATAATATAAGGGAAGAAAAAAATAAATAAAAAAGTTTTGCTGATAATCGTCAGTGTGATACGGAGTCCGAGGTTAATTAGAATCATTTCTATGAATTTCTTTATTGAAAAAGGTTATGATATTTATAAAGAAAGGAATGTTTATCCCTAGTTATATTATAACTTTTGAGATCATTGATTATGTAGGTACAATTTCTTATCCCCTGTTGCATCCACCAAACCTTTTCAAAGTCAATGACATTTTCCATGTATCTCTATTGAGGAAGAACATACCTGACCCTTCACAGATACTAAACTCAATGGTCATACCACTACAATATTATATTTCCTAGGAAGAATAACCTGTAGAGATTTTGGATTGTATAGATAATGTTCTATGAAACAAGACCACTCACTTGGTCAATGTTTTGTGGTGAAACCTATAATTTGAGGAAGCTATATATGAACCTAAGGATATGATGAGGTTGAAGTATCATCAGTTGTTGTTATTAGAGTAATGGAATTTTGATTAATAAATTCATTTTATGGGGGGGGTATAATGTATCAAACTATTATTTTATAAAATAAATATTTTAAATAAATTTAATTTCATTGATATTTGTTTTACATGCAACACTGAGTTTTAACAAACCACAATATACTATTAAAAATATATATTTTTTAAACAAGATCATTATAAACTAGAAGTTAAATCTAGTTGTATAAATAGGAATTACAATATTTGATAACTACATTTTTAATTTTTAGTAAAATAAAATATATTATTAAGTAAGTACTTAATTTTTAGTAAAGTATTTATTTGCTTTAAAAATAAACATTTCCTCAAAAATTATTTTCATTACTTTTTGTAAAAAAATAATAAAATTAATTTAAAATTTTTTTGTAAAATTTATTTTAAAAAATGATATTTACTTTTTAAACCATAATGTCAAAATTATCTTATAATAATATACAATAAATTTTCTATAAATATTAATTTTTCGACAAATAGTGAAATATAATGATTTATGTTTAAAATTTCATTTTCATTTAAAAAATTTACAAAGTCACATATTGTTTTAAAATGACTTAAAAGTAAAATTGTTTTTATAATATTATTAATAATCCAATTTTGGATATTATTTTCAATTTTATATTAAAATTTTATATTATAACTTTTCATACTTGTGAAAAAATGATTCTTTCAAAAACTACTTTTCTACTGCATCTCTAGGTTTAATTTTAAATTAAATTCTTCCACTTCTATGAATTGAAATTGGAAAATGAATTTAATATTTTTCGTTATCATAATTATCAATATATTATATTTTACTCTTTATTTTTTTCATTCAGAATAGTAAAAATAGTAAAAATAAATTATAGCTATTATGTTAAATACGAGGCTACTAGGGGTTAAACTAAAAATATAAATGTTAAAAATGACCTAAAACATGTTTAATTTCTATTTTAAGGCAATATTTAGACCTTATCTATTATAATTTACTACAATGGGACATTTTTAAAACTTTGTTTATTAGTAAAATGTGGGTATATATTTTTCTTTGCAAAAATTCCAAGCATGTCCTCTCCCCCACTTATAAAAGGATATCCCTTATCATCTCCACTTCACACTTACAAAGGCTTTTAATTTTTCCAATTTCTACCCAAAACCCATTCTTACTCCACTAAACCACATAAAAGAGTACTTAAATTTAGTACCCTTCTAATAATACTTTTGAGGATAACCTAAGGAATCTGTCCGAAGAAGAGGCATCGTTCCTAACTGAGCATTTTTATTTTATTTCCTATTAAAATTCCATAAAAATTAATAAATTATGAATATATTATAAAATATGTATCTTAAAATACTAATATGTTATTATGTCAATTCCATAACCTATATCAACCTCCTCTTCCTTCAAAAGGGAAATGAAGCCGTTGATCATGTGTACGGAGGACTACAACCTCGTGAACCTATGTAATTTGTTTGTCATTACCTCATCTCACAGACTATTATAATGATTTATTTAAGGTATATATATATGATATTTAGGACATATATATACTTCTTGAATTATAATATACCATATAACTTCTTAATTCCCATTCTGTAGGAATATGACAACGTTGCTCATGAGTTTGAAAGACTACCTCCTCACGAAGTGATGTGATTCATTATTCTCTTATGGTTTACTAGGATGGTAAATAGGATAAATTTAGTAAATAAATGGTATATTAAGAAAATAATAATTATTATATATAGGTGAATTATTTTTTATTTTTCTCCTGTTCCATCCATAGAAAAATGAAAACAATGTTCAAGCGTACGTATGACCTATTATCTCTATGAACGATGAAATTCATTTTTCTATCTCTATATTTTGTGGAAAAATTTAAATGCGTATATAATGTATATATATTTTATTTATATCATTATTATAATTACTTAGGTTATGTAACCATAATCATAGTATAATATCCAAAACCACCAAACCAAAATGTATATTAAAAACAAAGTAGTTATCACCTGAAATATTAATTTTAATTCAAAAATGATAATAAACGGGTGATAAAAGGTTATATGTAAATCATATATTTTATTATATATATGATTATGGTTATATGATATATATTTAATAAACCAATATTTATTATAATTGATTTTTGAATGTGTATGAATAAATTCAATACTTAAGGTAATAGATTTCACTCTCACTTTTATTTTCTATGGGATATATACCATATTCACCATGTGTTTCTTTTATGTGTTGTATATATTGACCATGAATATATTTTATGATTGTTCTAATTAAAATTGCGGGATATAAATATAAATATGTGTTCCTTTTTTTCATGGTGACTATTCGTCAGAAGTTACCAAAGAGGTAAGGTTTTATGTTACAATCCCATTGTTTATTGAGATTGTTTATGATTAAGTTCGTAATGATGAAATTTTGGGATGTATCTCCCATAAAACTCATTAAAGTTCTTATACTATGGTTATTTATTGAGAATAAATGATTTCATTTCATTTTTTTCTTCATAAGTACTTTTGAGATCATTTTTTATTGAAAAAACCGACATTATTTCTCTCGGTAACAGAAAATCCTATTTCTTCCATTTCCATATTTTCTAACAATATATTAAAGAATATTTTTACTATTATTAAAATATTTTTAAATTAAAATTTAAAAATATTTTTATTTTTCAAAAATGGTTTAAAAATATTATTTTTACCATTATTTTAATGATGTCCTTTTTTACTTTTTACTAAAAATGTTAATAGAATCTTTGTTTTAATGTATATGACATAATTGTTTTCCACCATTATAACCAATCATTGATTTGAAGCCTCCTTTATATATTTTCCATCTTCATTTTAAAATAAAAATAATTTTATTGTATCTCATTACTCATTAGTCCAAAAATGTGATTTTCAAAGTGGAAAGACTATTTTTCTCAAGAATATTGAAATTATATATTTAAAATATTTCTATTTATAAATGATAATATCCTTTCATGTTAATTATGTTTTAATGGGGATATGATTCTTTGGCATTATTATTATTATTTCCCTACATGTTTTTTTGTGATTACAATGATAAGATGTTAATGAAACCCATTTAATTTCCATGGGTTATACTATGATGAAATGCGGACATGTTTATGAGACCCCATATTTTTCCATGGGTTAGGATTATGATTAATGTTTTGTGAAATTTATATGATGGTATTATTATTATTTTATGGTTTTGTTTTCTAAATACCTCAAATGTTGTGGGTAATGATAGATAACACATGAGTTAATTATTTTATGCATAACCCTATTTTTATGTTCGTAATGTTATGCATGGAACTTCTTTCATCATTATAAGGCTATGAGTGAATAATATTTCATGTCGAAAAGGTTATGTGTGGACCACCTTTCATGTCCATAAATTTATGTGTGGACATTATTTCATGTGTATAATGTTTTTAGAGTACCAAGTTTAATGTATATAAGTTTAAGCAAATGCCTGATTTCATGTCCGTAACTTAATGAGTGAACCTTTCTCTATTTAAACATGTTCACAATGTAATTAGATTATATTTATGCTACTAATATATATATTATTCCAATGTTTTTATCTCATGGATTATGTTCATTGATTCCTTTATGATTAATGTATTATGAAATGATAAAATTTATACAATGAATCAAGTTTATGATCTATGATATATAGGGTATGGTTTTTAGATGTTATTCTCATGTTCTCATACCCTTATTCTTATCTTATGTTGATACTACCTGATTTACCATTAATGAGATTCTCAACTCTCACTTTATTATGTTAGTTTTCCATAGGTTATATAGAAAGCTATTGAGTGTGATATGTCTAACAAGGTTTATAGTTATTAATAACTTAGTGGGATATGATATAGTTAACTTATGAAGCAATTGTTTATATATCCATGTTTCTAAATTCACTAAAACATAATGATCCTCAGGTGTTTTTTTCATAACAGAATGAATATTCCTCTAAAAATAAGTAATATATATGAATGAAAATCCTAGGTCACTATACTCAAGGAATTTGCTATCCATCAATGTCTATATAATACAAGAAACTTTCTTGCTAATAAATATCCTCTTAAACTCAACCCATTCCTTGGTGTCAATGTTTTCCTATTGTGTTATATTCATAATAAATATCCACTATTGATCTTATTCACCTACTAAATGATAAATTACCAGGAAATTTTTTTATGTTCTGAGAACTAGAGAACATAGAATATTTTATTAATTATTTCTATCCATTGTGAAACTACTAGTGAATTAAAATACCCCCCAAAAATAAGGATATTTCCTCATGAAATAATTGACAATATATTTTTCCATATATTGATTTCTTGGAATCTCAACATGATTCATGGATAGATAAATTTGTGTGAGAATAAAAACAAGAATCTACATTATTTTTTCCCCAACAATTTTTTTATTTGATGGTAAATCATTGAATTTTCCATCACATTCATTGTTATGTTATTGTATTCTAGTTCTAACCATTTACTAAAACCAAATAATAAAAGTGTGAGAAAAAGTAATCCTATTGGGAAACCACAGAATCAAGGAAATTTTTTATGATGTATAAATCATGACACCTTATTTTTATACAATGAAACTCTATGTTGAACCTACTTTATTTATTGTAATCATTTATTCAAACACCTTATTATGGACTGTAATGAAAATGTGAATTAACCCAAGTATATACCTCAGGAGTGTCAAACCGTGTATGTAGTAAGGGAACATTTACCATGCACTAAATGATGTCCCAGATATACTCGAACTACTATTTTTTTGGATGTAACCACTATATTTATAAGTTCTAAAACCACATCCACTTACACTATACAGTCAGGAATGCATTTATAAGAAAATAACATTATCTGTACCTTACCAAACCTTTAGGATGTTCTGTTTTATTTATACATATACCCAGGGGTTTTCACTAATGTTTCAAAACCCTAATATCTAAATACTGACTAATAATATACTCTAAGACCATCTATAGTCACCCGATATTTTCATACATCAATATTATCTCTATTTATATGAATCCTTAATAAATTTCACAAATACACACTCAAGGACCATAATGGTTTAGTGTCTTTAGATACTAGACACACAATCTCATTACTTCATGAAATATCTTCAATATATCAAACAATATCTACCATTTAGTACTATTTATATAAATTACCTTATTAAATCATTTTTTCATAACCTGGGAGAAAGGAAACATAATAATGGGTGAGATCAAATACTCACCAAGTGTAAACATGGGAAATATCAATCGAATATCATATGAAATAATAAGATAAGTATAAGGGTATGAGATCATGAACATGACTTAAAATGTTCATAACCAACATTTAAAAAATCATAAAAAAGATTTATAGAACAAATATTAATCTTTTTAAATGATATGAATCATAACAGTTTGAAATCATTATAAATCGTTCACAAACCATGAGTTAATGTCAAAAAATTATGAAACAATCATAATTATAGAAACCATTTCATATGTAAATTTTAAATAATGATACTATCAAATCATATCAGATCAGGAATCAACAATAGTTTCTTATAGTTAATCAAGAACATCAATTTGTTTCCCATAGTATATAAATCACATCGACTCTTTTCCCATAGTGTATTGAGAACATCAACTTGTTTCCCATAAATGGTCAAGCACATAGACTTAATTACCACAATTATCTAATGTGATATAATGATTTAGATAATGAATTGGACACATATATAATCCTAATCCCACCCTTTACATAATGAAAACCATACATATGTGTGTTATAAGATCATATAAATATTAATCATATATTCACATTAGAACTCATGAAAATAAAACTGGTTTCAAAAATATTTCATCAATTCAACATAGAGCAACCTATAAAAATAAATGGTTTTCTTAAAAATATCATCATCATAATAAAAAACCATCTTGAGAAAGAATAAGTATGTTACGATTGGATCATATCCATGGAAAAACACATGAAACACCAAATTTTGTTGTCCATGATTAATACATATACTATAAAAAGATCATTGTAACATTATTGAGGAAAATAAAATTTCCATTTTTAAATTAATAATTTAAAATATAAAAATTTAAAAAATATTATAGAAAAAATTTTCTTTCAAAAGAACTATGGGAACTTGTAAAGGAAGCTTCAAATTATTGAGTGTTCAGGATGTTAGGAAATCACGTTCATTCCAAATAACTTAATTGTAAACACTCCTTTCATATTTTTGGTTAAATATAAAAAATAACATTGTCATAAAATAAAAAGAATATTACTTTTAAACAATTATTTAAAAATTAAAACAATAGAAATAAGTAATTTATTCAATAGTTGTGGAATATGAAATACATTCTTTAGAAAACTTGGACATCGAGGGGAAAGATTCCCAATCGAATAGTAAAACATAGTTGGTTTTCCTTAAAAATAATTTTTAGTCACTTGAGTAAATAAATTGAGGAAAATGAAAAGAAACATAATTTTCTTAATAAATAACCAGTGTGTAATAAATAAATATTAAGTGGTTTATTAGATAGTAATCGTATAATTTCCATAATGGAAACTAACAAAAAGAATGAAACATAAATCTCGTACCTTTTTAGTAACTTTTGAATTGTATGCCGTATAAAAGAACCCCATTAAATAAAACATTAAATATAAAGAAAATAAATATTTTCATAGTATATCATTTCAAATGGTATGTATATAAACCTTATAAAATAATATATGTTCATAATAAAAATTATGTCACTAAGAAGACAATTTTGGATGAAAATGCCTTACCTCAAGGTTGACTTTCATTGTACATATTTGAAACACCTTTATAATTTATATAAATTTATTATACAAATATTAAATAACTATAATAATATATATCATTATATATATTACCTACTTATAACCTTTTATCACTAATTTATTAACAACTCATTATCAAAATCACCGCTACGGGTGATAATAACTTTGTTTTCCATTATTTATTGGTTCAGTAGTTTTGATCCCCCTAATTTAATCATGTTTACATCATCCCCATAATGTCAATAATGATATAAATATCTTATATATCTATAATATACATATTTATATTCATATATAAAATAAGATATAAAATAAAAGACTACACCTTTTATGGAAACGATAGGTTGTATGTACGCATGAACATTGTTTTCATTTTTTAATGGATGTAATTAAAGAAAGGTAAATAATAATTAAAGTTTAAATAATTGTTATTATATCATATACATTATATAAATTCCTCAGATCCATATTTATTATTTTCCATGTAAAATGAAAATGAAAAATTATCCAGATCGCATTGTGGAGGTGGTATTCCACATGTACACATGAGTGAAGTTATCATTTTTCAGAGAATTGGAAGGTAAGGAGGTATATGTGAAATTCTATTTCCATAAGTATAATTATGAAATAAATATCATATATATATAATAAATACATCATTATATCTATTCTTGAGTGGTAATTATGTAAAATAAATTACATCGGTTTGTGAGGTGGTAGTCTGCCATACACACGATAGATGGTTTTGTCTCCCATTTGATGGAGTAAGAGATGGATATAGGTTATTAGATAAAAATAATAACTTATAAGAATATGTTAAATACTGGGTTTTTATATTTCAATTATTAAGACAAAATTTACGGTGGTAAAATAAGAAGAAAAATGAAAGATCTTGTTCAAGACAATTACCTTCTTTTAGAATAACTTCCAATGGATATTTTATTAAAACCATAGGGATGGAATTTTTTGATGGAAAAATCTACATAACATTGATAAATAAGTTTTGGAGATATTTTTTAGGGATTTTTCAATATAAATTTATTAAGTGGTTTAAATTACTAAAGGTAAGATGTTCCTTTTTATAATTGAGGTGGGCGACACAATTGTAAATTTTCAGAGTTTGAAAAATAATGAAAAATTAATTTCTGGTAAAATTTATTCAAAATGGACCATTGACTAAATTTATATTATTTATGGTCAAAATATTGTTATCAAACATAAATTAGAAAAAAAATTATGTCATTTTAACAATTATTCTTTTAGTTTAACCCCTGGTAAACCCTTTTCAACCTTAACCATGGTAACATATTTTTTTATTGTTTTTAAAATTCATTATGACCTAAAAATAATTTAAGGTCATTAAATAATATTAATTATGATTATTATATATATTTAATCTATTTTATCAAATACTATTCACATAATTGGATGAATTTAATTTGAAATAAAACTCACAACTGTGATGAAAAACCAAATTGAAAAAGAAAAAGGTTTCTTAAGTGTAAAAAGTTTATATATTAAAAATAAACATAAAATTGAATCCAATGGTATAAATTGTATTCATAATAAAATAATTTAACTGTTTTTTCTTGTAAAACCATTTAAAAATAAAATCGAAATTTGTAAATTCTTTAAATGACAATGAAATTTTGAAAAAAATTAGTATTTTCCATTATTCATCAAAAAATTAATCATTTAAGAAAATTATAAAAAATTCAATGTAAAATAATTTTTATTTGTATATTTCAAAAATGAAAATCTTATTTTCAAATAGATTTTTCAAATGTAAAAAATTAATTTTTTAATACGTACGCAAGACTTGAGAAAACTGTTTTTAGGAAAATACTGTTTCTAAGCATAACATTGGATTTATTCGTATCCCATGCCTATTAAAAGTACTATATAATGATAAGATATTTAATTTAATATATAATATATTCAATTCTATAAAATAATTCCCCAATAATGAATAAATTAATTTATTAAGATAAAAAAAATTATGCACAAGAAGATAGTTTTTCAAAAATTATTTCTTTTACATTCAATTGATTTTTATTTTCCTTTATAAAAATTTAATAAACAATGAATTTATTTATAAATGTTTACACCATAAAAATTTTATTATTTATTTTTTCCTATTAAAAACTCTAATTTAATTGATAGTTTATAATGATATACTATATTGTAGTTTGATTAGAATGGAGGCTGCGTGTACCGTAAGCTATCAAAAAAATTTAATTTATTTGAAAAAAACATTTCATCAAATGTTTGGGTGTTAAAAGATCATAGATTTACCTAAATGTCTTGTAAGAGACTAAAAAATAAGATACATACTGATTATAACTTCAGTATATCTCTTGAACCTCAAATTGATGTCCATTCTGATCAAACAATTCAGACAATAGAAGATATGTTAATAGTATGCCTGATGGATTTCCAAGAAGGATGGGATCAATGTATTCATTTAATAAAGTTATCAAACAATAACATATTTAACTAAATCATATAAATGGATCACTATAACACCCTTTGTATAATATATATAGAACACCTCCATGTTGCGATGAAGTTGGTGAACACAAGCTATTGGGACCTAAAATGGATGATGAATTAATAGAAAAGGTCACGACCATTCAGCAACCCATCAGGGTTGCTCGAAGTTAACAAAATAGATTTTCTGAAAGTAATTTATGAGACCAGGAATTTAAGGTTGGTAATAGATTCATGAGATGTGGAAAAAAATAAAGATAATTCCCTCATACATCACCCCCTTTGAGGTTCTCGATCACATCAAAACTATAGATTATTGACTAGAACACCCACAAACCATTTCTCAAGCACACGACATATCTATGTATTCTAATTAAGGAAGTATATAATGGATACCTCACATGTACTAAATTAAAAGGCGGTAAAAATAGAAATTGATATCTCTTAATAGGAATATCTAATGATGACCATGAATTAAAGATATAAAGTTCTATGTAACAAGTTAACTCTCATTGTCAGTCTATAATGGAAGAACCATAAAGAGAAACTGGTAACCTAGGAATCCGATGAATCCATGAAGAAGAAGTACACTCACCTATTTTCACCATATTATTTAAAATAAATTAGAGAGATAAATTCACTAAATAGGGATTAATGTAACACCCTGACATTTTAAAAATAATACTATGTTTGATAGTGTATAAGACACACAACACCAAGCCTAAAAAACCATGATTATTTAAATATAGTATTTATAAACTATCCATTAAATTGAGGGGGTATCAATTGGATTAAATTATTTTTGAAACATATATAAATTTTCTACTCAATATAAATGTATTGATAAATTATCCGGAAATAAGAACAGATTTTTTTTATAAAGACATTTTATTCATCAAATATTTGTTTTCTTCAAAAATGTTTTTTATTTATTATTTTTGAGTAAATATTAAAATTATTATTTGAAAATTTAAGAAAAATAAATCTTATAACATTAAAATCATTTATAAAAATATCATATCAAAAATAATTTTTAGTGAAATTTCATGTTTTTTCTCAAATGATTATTTTTTCCGTGAATAGTGAGAATTACCAATTTTTTAAATACTGTAATTTCTTTTCTTAAAATAATCTAATTTAAATGTGTCAATATATATTTTATTTAATATTCAAGTTAATTATCAGTATTTTTATTTATAATCATATAATTAATTTTATTTGACTCAATAAATTTTGTATATGTTTACTTTTATGATTAAAAACAGAATTTTTGATTACTTTTTTTGTGTGCATAAAGTTTATCCAATTTAAATAATTAAAATTACCCCAAATATGTAATTATTTTAATTTAATGTATAAATAATATTTATATTTACTTAAATTTAAATTCATATATTGATTATTTTCAGAAATATATTTAATATAAGATCATCTATTGACTGAAAAATTCATTTTCCTTCAAAATTGATTTTCATCATGTTTGGAGTTTAAATTTTAAATTAAAATATGATTTTTTTGAATAATACCTGAAAAATATATTATATATTTGAATTAAAATTAATAAATATTATATAATAGGGTTAACATAATTATTTATAATAATGAATAATGAAAGTAGTATATATTAATTACTAAGTTTACTCTTAAAAATTATTTACTAACGGTTCACCCAAAAAGAAAAGGGTTAAAATGTACTAAAAACTTTCTTAAATACAATAGGTTTGTTTTATTTATACCATCACCTTATATCATTTGAATATTATTCATTTTGGAGACATTTTTTGAGAAAGTGAATATACATTATTGTAAAATTTTGAAAAATTACAAGTGTGCCACTCATCTCAATTATAAAATGGAACCTCCTCTCCTCAATTATTAAAACTTCAAGTGCAATTTGGTTTAGATCACCCCTAAAAAAATACCTTAATTAATTTCCTTCCAATTTCTAAGAGGCCTTGGTTTGATTATAAATATATCCTAGGAATTATTTTTTTGTAATCCTAAAGTGGTTGTGCGAAGAATAAGTAGCATTATTAACTGAGCAGTTTTGTTTTATTTCTTTATCCACCTCTTAAGAATATTATAAAAATATTTTGAAATAGTAAAATAATTCTCTCCCAAATACTAATATATTATTATATTAATGGAATAACCTACATCCTTGTAACACTGTTAAATGTTAAAATATGAATATCACATTTGATAGCATGTATGACACACGACACCAAGTGTAGAAGGGAATATAACATCCTGATTATTTAATATTTATTCACTATTTTAAATAAATTGAGTCTAATATATAGCATGAAATGTACGCAACATAGAAATAACATATATTACATGAAATATTAATTTTTACCGAATAATATTTATATTATTAATTCAAATTAAAATTATCTCATAGCCATTAAATTGGGGCTTATTAATATGATTAAATAAATAATTAAAATGTATGGCTAAATTAATTGGTTGCTAATTTATTAGTCCTAAATATAAAAGAAATGTTGTCTACAAAACACTATTTTTATGCGACAAAGGCATTCTATCTGAATAAATTAAATTAATTACTATTAATGAATGATATTAATGAAATTTATAAATATTATATATTAAATTAATTTTTTTAACTTCTTCTAATATATTTGATAATCACATGATAAGAACTTATCCAATTCTACAAATAAAAACGTGTATTTTGTAAAGGTAGTTTTTCCTCCTTTTAGTGGTGTACTTGTTTTAAAACTAAAATTTGACAATCTTATAAAATTTTTATGAAAAAATAATTTTCATTTTTTAAAGATTAATTTAAAAATTATATTTGGCTGTTTTTTTGGTATTTTTACGAGAAGTCTCATTTTTTAATGAATAGTGAAAAGTATTGAATTTTAATTGAAATTTGACTTTTCATTTAAATAATTTATATTTTTAAAGAATAATTTAATTTTTTTAAAAATTTGAATTAGATAAATTATATATCCATTATTCTAATTTATGTCATTGAAGTAAATTTCATTTTTATTTTAGATATAAAAACTTTGTAAACTTTTGAACATTTTGAAATTAAAAACCTGCTTTCTTGACACATCAGTGGGATTAATTTGATGTAAAGTTTTACAATATATGGGAATTGAATTTGTAAAAATGTATTAAATATTTGGAATCAGTATAATTTATATTTTTTAATAAGGTACACTGAGATTTTGACCATAATGATTAGTGAATGTTTTTAAAATTAATTACAATGATTAATGGTAAACACAAGATAACATTGTAGTTAAACATAGAGTATAAGGTGTGAAAATGACCCTAAAATTTTTCAATACTCATTGTATTGAAATATATAGAACTAGATGATTCATGTATCAATTTTTATGTGTTTTTTAGACTTTTTTTGGTAAAAATGTGGGTATACATAACTTTTTTTCAAAAAATGCACAGTGTGTCCTCTCATTCACTTATAAAATGTCACCACCTCTCCCCCTTATTCACACCTATAAAAGAATATTAGTTCAATATATACCCACCCAATTTACTCAAAAACTTCTCTCCCCTCATCCTAGATTCATTATAATGGTATAAAATCTTACATAGTATTGTATTAGTGAAAACATAAAGGGGATACCCGAAGAAGAGGTAATGTTTTCTTAAAAGCGTTTAAATTATTTTTCATATTCCACCCCCTTCAATTATTATAATATAATACCTATGTAATAACATAAATATTATAAATATACTTATATTTTTTTATTTTAAGGTTATTATCTAAAACTACCCACATTTCCATTAAATGGGTTATGAAATCATTATTCGTTTGTATGGAAGACAAATGCCTCACGAACCGATGTTGTCTGTTTTTCCATTACCACATATCATGGTTTGGAATAATGATATAAATACTGTTTATATATGATATTGATAATATTTATGATGTATTATGATCTTGTAATTATTATATAATACACACCGTCATTATTTCCATCTTGTGGGAACACAATGACGTCATTCGTGTGTTTGGAGGACTCCAGCCTTGTGAAGAAACATGATTTGGTCAAACATTACATAAAACTTATTAAGGATGGGTTCAATAAAAATATGTGATATATATGAAATAAATATATTAATTTAATGGTAATATAAATATATATACTTTTATTTTATTTCATTCAAAATGATAAGAAAATGGAAACAACGTTCATGCATACGTATGACCAACCATCTCCATGCACGGTGCATTTAATTTCAAACACTAAATTTTATGGAATAATCAAAATACTTATATACATAATTTATATTAAATTTTTATCATATTTTACATTCTGAATATGATTAAATCATGATCAATTTAAGAGAAAAAGAAATAACAAGTCAAAACATAGTTGAAAACAAGTATATTGACACCTGAAACAATGAAAATAATGAAAAAATATTAACAAACAGGTGATAAAGTGTTATAAAAGGATCATATATATGATATTATAAATATTATTTTGGTTATAGTGTAAGTTAATAACATGCTCAAAACCGTTACACATGGGGTGAAAAAGAGTTCAACCAAAAGTAAGTGTAAGGTAAGAGATTTAATCTCAATTTATATTCTATTGAGACTTATTTATTGTCATGCACAAATTCACTTTTATGTGGTGTATATACTATCCATTTGAAATTTAATATCATGATTCATTCATAATTATTGGTATTTCATGTTTTAATTATAATTATTACATACAAGGGGATTTAGAATTGATAATTACCAAATGTTAAAAGTTATTGAATAGTTTCACTTTCTTTTGTGATTATAAACTTTTTTATTGAATAAATTACATTATTGTGATAATTATTCACTTGTAATTATTTCTTGAGTAAATATATATATTATTTTATAATTGGAACGATTATTTCATAAACCATATACTATTTTTTTATATTGTATTTATTTTTGAAATTATTTAATTAATTGGAGAAATATTGATAAATTCATATCTTTTACACAACACAAATATTTGATAATAAGGAAAATAATTCATGAATTAAATAGATTATTCATTATATGGGAAATGATTTAGACCAACAAAAACAGATGGGGCTTGTTTAATGAAAACACCTCGATGCATCAGTCGTCTCATGATATGAACCAGTTGGATAAATAAGATAGGTCTTTACCAAATAGTTTTAATCTTTTTTGAGAATAGATATTTATGGTAAAGGTATAATATTCTAGGGAAGCATGACATCCAATAATTAAGCATTATCTACATTAAAATTTCAGTTATTATTTTTCATGATGTTTTCACTATGAGAAAATATTTGGATGGATTTAATTCTCAGTATACTAATTAAATAGCATGTTTGTTCATTTATTTACCTTTCCATATTGATTATTACTTATCTAGTTATTTAAGTGTAATGTGAGTTTAGTTATCAAAATTTTCATGATGATTATGATTTTTTATTCATGATATATTCTTTTGTACTTAACCTTTACTTAGAATTTGATCTTACCCTTATTTTTTTCCTTTACCTAGGATACCATGAATTTTCTAAGACTAATATGGGAGGAAATTAAAGATGGGAAAAAGTTATTATTGAAAAAAGTATCTTGTAATTTATTTAATAAATTATAATACAAGACTCGTATATGTGACTATTTTAGAAAGACTACTAAACTATTATATCCTTTGGGATTTGATTTAATTTTATATGATTCCATTTTAATGGTAGTAGGAACTAACTTTGAGATGGTGGGGCCAGGGTCACTATAGTCAGTCTCCTCTTCCATCAAATAAGAAATGAAACCATCATTTGTGTGCACAGAGGATTACAACCTCACGAACTGATATAACTCATTTTCTATCACCGCATCTCACAAATTAATATGATGATGGATTCAATTCATATATTGTATATTAATAACATATTTTTGATTCTATAAAATAAATATATCAAATATTTCTTTACCATTTAATTTATTGAAGGAAGATAACGTCCTTTGTGCATATATGTGGATAACAATTCCACAAAGTGATACAATTCACTATTTAATTACCACGTCACATATAAGGTATATATAAGTGTATTTAAAGAGGTAATATTATATTTATTATATAATTATCATTCTGGATAGATAATATAATACTTACCTTTATTTCAATCATGATTGTTGAAAAATGGAAATGTTATTCATGCGCGTGTATGGCCTACTGCCTCCATGATTACAATGATGTTCATTTTTCATAACCATATTTCATGGATGGTTTTAAAAATATAGTTTATTTATAAAACTGATAATTATTTTATGATTATTTTTCTTGATATGAGGAAGTAAAAATATCTTTCACCTTAGTCAACTTACCAAAGTGATTTTAGACATATGATCTGAATATCATCGAATCATATGATGTGCATCTAAATGATTATGTAATTAAAAATAACATGATAAAAAAAATGAATAAAAACCATTTAAATTCTTCTTAAAAAAGTAGATAATTAAAATAATTTTATTACTGAGGATGATAAAGAACATTCGTGAAAAGTATGACTCAATGTAAGGGATCCCTCTAAACTACCATTTTCTTCAAGTTATGACCATTGTCTCTCAAAATTAATTTATATATCTATTTAATGTTATGGAATTCTTTTGAATTTTTTATAAATATCTCTGACATATATACCTAGCTTATTCTTCCTTCATTTTATAGTGTAATACATTCCTTATGACCATTTCTCAAATGGATTCTTTATGAGATCTCTTTTGATTATGATAGGAGAAAATATTTTAAAACCCAATAAATTCTAGGGGAAATTATTATGTTAATAAATTATGACTAATATAATTTTCTTTCACCCATAATTATGAATATATTAGGACAGGTTCTCCCAAATAGCACTCTAATGCATTGGATAAATGATTCAACTCATGTGATATCCTGAATGAGATTTGTTTATAAACCTAATACATTATGGGAATCTATACACTATGTAATATTGTCTTTTAAGTTAGCCTTGAGATATTATTATTTTATTTTTTGTGATGGTACTACTTTTTCTATGTATTTAAGATCATATGATACAATGTTCTTTATGTTAGGATTTTATGTGATTACTTGTGATTCTTCTCTTATATAATATCTTGTTATACATTTGACTCCCATGTTATGCATCCTTATCATGTTTATTCCTATACTAGGGTTTTTAGACCACCCTGTTCAATTATGTATTCCCTAGGATTCCCTATGAAGTTTGATGATCTCAAAGAGATTTAGGAGCTCATAATGGAGTTTAAAATATATAATTTTTGTTCTAGTTTTATGTTGTTGTTTTATATACCTAGTTTTCCTAAGACTCTAGGACTTTCGATCCTTAGTTTGTATTTAATGGATATCTATGTTAAAAATAATGTACTAATATGTGTAAAAGAATATATTTGATATAATATTTGGTAAAATAATATATGTTTAGTATTTTTGGAAATGTTTATATCTAAAAAACTTGTTCATATGAGATCTAAATCATCTCACACTAAGTTGGTCAATATTAGCACCCTTATTATACATATCATTCTTAAAACATTTCATCATATCTTTGGGAATGGAAACATAATAAAGTGTGGGAATAGTTTCTTAGTAAGGGTAAGAAAAGAAGATATTAATGATTAATTAATCATAACATGAGCATAAGGTAAAGAGAACATGATCTTAAAATTTAAAAACCATAACCAGCATATCATAGACCATAATCTTGAGTCATAGAATAAATATTGGGAGTTCTTGAGACCTGAATCATAAAGGAATAACTGAACATGATATATGAGAGAATGAAAATGGAATAATACATAGGTTTTTTTCATACACATAATCATAGAAAATAATTTCCATAATCTAGGAAAACATATAATAATATCACTGTGGATTGGTTTCACACCCCATTCAGTCATATATATAGTCAAGGTTCACCACCAAGAATATCTTATGACAGAGTCCCTCACTAAATTAAACTCACTCCCCATTTTAGTCTTTATTAACTCATGAGATATTCAAATTTACTGAATACATTGGATTACTATATAATTCTTAAGCCACCATCACATAATCATATATCATTCACATGTGGGCCACATTATCCTAAATCATTCATCATATATCATGATCATGGAAAGAAAATGTGTTTCATAAGCTTTTCAACATTTCATCATAGCATAAAACATGGAAAATAAATAGGTTTCTTAAAAATCACAAAATAATAATGATAAAACATCCGGATAAAGAATAAGTATGATATTCATTAATAATGTCCTTAGTAAAGTGTAATTAATATAAAAGGATGTTATCGTAAGTAAAAATGCATTTAAAAAATAACTTAAAATGTTTTTTGAGGAGAAATACTATTTTTCACTTTCAAATTTAATATTTAAAATTTAAAATTTTTCTAAATATTAAAGACAAATTTTCTTTGAAACTAACCCTATAACAATTTAAACGAAGCTTTAAATAATTTAGATGTCATAATGATAATAAATTTCATTCATTCCATGTATGTTAATATAAATATTCCTTTCACATTTTCTGTAAAAAGTAAAAATCACCTCATTTTAAAAATGAAAAGAAGATTCCAGTTTATGTTTTTATAGCAAGTAAAACATTGGTAAAAATTAATTTAAATAATCATAGGTGAATAGTGAAAACATTCTTAAAAACATTTTTAGGAAAAGTTGGTATAGAAGAAAAATGATTTTTGATTGAAGTGGGAAATAAAATCAAACTTCCATTAAAACATTCTTTCATTATGTTGAGTTATTAATGTGAGGATAATGAAGGAAAATAATGTAATTTCTATAATTAACTATTAGAGATGAAAATAATTGAGTTTCTTGTGTAGTAGATCAAAAAATTTAATAATCATATACTTAAACATAAACAATCCTAATAAACAATGAGACTATAACAAAAATCCGCTTCCACTTTAGTTTTATTCAATTAAAAACCTCATGAAAGAGTAATCATTAAATGGATATGGAATGAACTATAATTTTTATGAGAATAATCATAAAATTAATCAATGGGTAGTATATAAAACATATAAAAGAAGCAAGTGGGGAATATGGAATGTATTTTATATAAATAAAAGTTAGAAGAAAATCCCTTACCTCAAGTTCGATTTGACTCAAAAGTTCATTTAACCTCTCGTATAATAAATTTAAATTTATTATAATTCTATAAAATATAAATTTATATACTTAAAATATCATATATTATACACTTATAAAATTTTATCACCCATTTATTAATAATTCCTTAACAAAATCTTTATTTTTGGGCGTTATCTGTTTGGTTTCTCAGGAGAATTTTGGTTCGATAGTTATGATCCTTATAATTTTGTAATGGATAAATAATATATATAATTTTAATTATGATATAAATATAATATATATTCGTTATATATATATAGATACATCTATAAAAATAATATATAGAAGAAAAAATCACAACCTTCATGAAGACGGTACACTGTACGTATAAATGAATAAGATTTTCAATTTTTTAAGGATGGAATGATAGAATGGTAAATAATAAATCCCCCTCGAGGAATCATTATTATATAACATATGTCATATCAATTATTTAAATCTATCATTATTACCATCAATGTATACAGAAAATGAAAAATTAATCACATCTCTTTGTAGAGGTGGTAGTCTACAAGTATGGACACATGATGTTGTAATTTTCCAACCGATGAGAATGTAAGAATGAATATATGATATTCTAATCAAATAATTATAATTAAATCATATATATAATATATAGAAAATTTTAACCCATCAAAAAAACCATCCATGAAAGATGGTTATAGAAAATGAATTGTATCGCTATGTGGAGGCGGCATTGCACACGTACGCCAAAGTGATAATTTCACTTCAAATTTGATGGAATATAGGGTGTATAATGGTTGTTTGATAATAATAATAAAATTTTATCATATTTAGGATGATAAATTTAATATTTTGTGATAAATACCATAAAATTATATGAGGTAGAAGGAGAAATAATTTGAAAGAGGTCGTGTATGATGATTACCTCTCATTTGGTTGGCCTCATTTAGATCATTTCTTAAAGAAAAATAGAATGAACCCTTAAAAAGAATAAGAGCACTAAAATATGGACAAGGAAGTTAATAAGTGAATTGGGATGAGTTTTGTAAAGCTACATGGCTCAATGTGCTATAAAGAATAGAAAGGTTGGGTGTCCTTAGAGTACACACCTAAATTTTATTAGAGGATTAAAATATAATAACATTAATTTAAAAAAGTCTTCAAAATTAACCAAAATTAAAATTTTGTATATCAAGAGGTCAAAATATGGATATAAAATAGTATTTAGACATGTTTAATTGGTAATCATACCCTTATCTCTTGGTTTAACTACAAAACCCTGAGATTTTTCACAATATTGTTTTTCCAATTAAATATAATCATTCATTTATGTTGCATCAAAAGTTAATATTACACAACATACAACACTTGGTTAGATTGGGATGCACAAGAAACTGCGTTTTAATATAACCTTGATATATTAATAATAATGTTATATAAACTCAACTGTTATTACCTTCCCATTAAAAATTGAAATATTAATAATAAAAACCACTTTTTATTTATTAATTTTATATGTTTACAGAAATGAAAATTATTTATTAAAATGTTCTAATTTTGTGTAAAGTCTTTATATGTTTCAAAAATACTATTTTAAGGAAAAAATGATTTTTTTTTATTTTTTGGATATTAATAAAATACTTTTTTGACACTTTTATATATTTAATTTGATAAAATAAACTTTGTTCTACAAATAATAATTTCAAAATTATATCGGGATGATTTTTTCGGATTTTTTTTGAAAAGTTTAATTTTTTTGATGAATAGTGAAAAATATTGAATTTTAATTGAAAACTGAATTTCCGCATAAATAATTTATAATATAAAATTATATTTTTAAAGGGTTTTAATATTTAATTAGTTCAATTATATATCCATTAATCCAATTTAGTTTATTGGAATAAATTTAAAATTCTATTTTGTTATAAAACAAGACAATCTTTTGAGCATTTTCTCTTTAAAAACCCATTTTTTCATCATATCTGTATGGCTAATTTTAAATTTAAATTTGAAACTTATGTGAATTGAAATTTGGAAAATGGATTTAATTTTTTGGATCAGAATAATTTATCATTTATAACAAGGTCAGCATAACCTTTTAACAAAATTAATAGTGAATGCAGTAAATATTTATTACTAAGGTTAAGGTAAAAATGTATATACCTTGGGTTAAACTAAGAAGAAAAGAGTTATAATTAAATAAGAATTTTTCCAACCCACATTGGCTACCATATTGACTAAAATTTATTTATTTATTCAAAATCAGGAATGATTACAACCAAGGTAATCAAGGAGGGAGAATGTAACGGAGAACAAGTGCATCAATTTGGGAAATAAGTTTGCAATCATCAGGTAGAGATCCCAAGAAGGTGTAAATAATCAGTATCTCTCCTAGAGTACCCTTTATAGAGAAACAATTGGCTGTATAATATCCTTCTCACTATGTATACATGAAAAAATAATTTTGTTTGGAAAGGGTCCTACAGAACATTAAAATGTAAACAAACTCTCAAAGAATGAGACATTTTCTTTGAGGAAACTTGAAAATCATAGAAGAATATGTATCTAATTCAATGATTTGGATATCAAAATTCCTATATAATTAAATAACCGTTACCAAGTATTTAGCCTCCACAGCCATGGAATTTCATTCACAAAATTAAGATCTAAAAACCAGAATCATGGAACCCTAGCCATCTCGGGCCATCCATCACCCTCTCTTCTGCCCATTCCAGCATGAACCATCCACATTAAATTTCAGCCCCATAGAGGGAGGTAACCATCTAACCCATCAAAACGGATTGATTTGGCTAGAAACCATACTCTTTTAGAAACCAAGGAGAAATATTCTCAAAGTTATAGAGTGCCCTACAATTTTTAATAAAGACCCCAACTCCATCACAATAAACTTCACCCATATATGTAAATGGTTACGAAAATTTTTGGTTCCATTCTTGGATTTGTTTCTAGCATTCAAAAGTGTCCATAAATAAGATTTGAATATCATCCCATGGATCATAACCTCTATCCTAAAGTTCCCTGACCCTCAGAACTAGTTCTCAATCAGGTAATTTGTCAGATCAGTGAAGGTATTTATGTCTAACCCTTACTACAAGTAGCTTCAGATTCCTTTGGCCAATTGAACTAGGAAACATACTTGCCCTGTAATTTCCTACTGTAGCCTACTACAACATTGACACTGGGAGGCCATTTTTTCTCCTCTTATTTTCAAGTTATCATCAATTGATATAGCATGGTTTCTCATATGCCAAACTAAGAAGTTTATTTTGCATGTAACCTCCTTACACCACAGTCTTGAAGACCACACATCCATAAAACTATTGGAGGGAATCAGGTTCCTGAAATTATGACTAGAAAATATACTAGAAGTGGATCCCAGGAAGTTACACCTATTCGGCTCATCCACTAGTATGATAATATCGAAAACAACCTTTTGATCCCTATTTGTAGTAGTATCAATGAAGGTACAATTCCTCTCCATATCTATCAATAATGAATTTTGGAAATATGGGGTTGCCTTCCTAAATATTCCTTGCCAACCTTGCCTTCATGGAGTTCATGGACTTCTCCACATCACGAAGACCAATGCCCCCTTCATTGATAGGTCTGTCCATTCATTTCCATGGGGCCCAATGACAACAACAAAAATTATTTTCATCCCATAAGAAGGTTGTCAAAACATTTTCCAGGATCCTAATAGTCCCATTAAATAGCCTAATAATGGATAACATAATATTCAGAATAGACATGGGAACACATTTAATAAAGGTGATTGAACCTCCAAATTAATGGAACCAATTTTTCCATCTAAAAATTATCCCTGTAATCTGATTGATAGTTTCATAAAAAAGAACCTTTTGACACTTCCATTGGAGATGGGGGAACCAAGATACAACATAGGAAGTTGACACTGTTATATAACCACATGGATTGGATTATAGTTATTTCTATTCTAGGGAACTTATTGGAGTAGAAAACACTACTCTTTCTTGATTTAATTCTTTGACCACTCACTTTTCCAAATGTTGACAATACGTTGGAGATCCCAGATATAGATCTTTTCCTACCATTAATTAAGAATAACATATCATAATGAAAAATAATGTGTGTGACCATTAAATTCACAAACCTATTATGACAAGGAATGATATTCTCATCCACAAGGCTTTGACGAATTTTCCTTGTGAGTGCCTCTTGATCCATGATGAACAAGGTTGGAGATAAATGATGACCTTTCCTGACACCTCGTATTGAATAAAAAAAATCCAAAAGCCTTACACATAAGTGATGTAACATCATGTTACTTTTTCAAGTACTTTTGATGTTTCTATGTACCTCTGTTTTGGAGTTGTGACTTGGGAGAGTCGGGAGAACATTAAATGTTGTTTTAGGGCAAGGAGGAAGTCGCACAGGCGGCGCATGAGTTGTCTAAACCGTGCGGCCAAACCGTGCATAATTAGTTTTGGAGACAGTAACTTCCGCATGGGAAGCACATGGTCTGTCTAACCATGTATCCAAACCCTACGAGAAGGGAGGCTGAGGTAGAAGCTGGCTTATGGCTAGCGCATGGTTTGTGAAACCGTGCGAACTAACCATGCAATCACTTAAATGAGATCCTTAAATTCTGGACCTCACTCGGTTTTGCCTCTAAGTGCCTTTTTAGTCCTCTTAAGCGGCCCTAACTCGGGATTTATCTTCTCCTAAGGTCATAAAAGGTTATCCCATTGTTCCTGAGGTGATCCAAATTCTCTTCTTAGTAAATCTAAGGTGGATTCATGAGCTATGTGATCGTTCTTCATCATTCTTGGTCGGTTTCTTAGATCTACTTAGATATACTTCTCCTCTTCTCTCGGTTTCTTGGATCTATACCCGTTATGGGTAGATGTAAGTGTGTGGTACCAAATATGATGAGATTTGGTCTTGATCTTGCTAGAAGAAGAGATCTAAGGTGGTTTCTTGAAGAAGAAACCGAGTTTTCTTGAGCATTCTCAACCGTTGTGGTTTTGGTCAAAACCTTCGAGGTAGGTGGTTCCATCCCGACTTTCCAAATTTATTATCTTTGTATTTTCATGATTTATTTCAATTTTTGATTTAGATTCAATTCCTGAAGTTTTATTTCAATTAAACTGATAAAAACTCCATTCCAGTGAATTGAGATATTTGAAATGGTTTTGGCATGGAAATTTGGAAAACCCCAATTCTATTGAATTGTGTGTGTTTATGGAAAATTGACAATTTAAATTGTTAAATATAAATTGTGGAATTTATGGGAATGATATCAATTAAATTGTTGAATTTAATTGTGGGAATAAATTGTGTAATGATGGAATTGGTTTTGATTGGATTTCAAACTGGTGAAAATGGGAAAAGATGATTTGATAGATACCCATTAGTTTTCTCTTGTATAAAGGCATGTTTTGAATAAAATCTGTTTTGGTTTTAAATGGAATGAAATATCCACTTTTGAAATGGAAGAATGGGGTTGACCATATTTTAATAATTCTTAAAATAGTTCGCCCATCTCGTAAGAGCGCATGAAAGCCTTTGGTAGTTAGTGAGTTATTTAGATACACTCTACGCTACGACAACGTTCACAAATATACTTGCGGTGGGTCACATCCCCAATGGGTTGGTGACGAGTCTCCTTTGGCCAGTGTCATAGGGATGTGTGTATACACATTTTTCTGAGTTCACATGGAGAGTGCGGAATCCTATAGCTGGTTAATGTTGAGCAATGTATTGTTTTTAAACAAATCAAAATAATGTTTTTTAAAGGGGGAGATTATTTTAAATAATACTCTGTCTCTTTATGATGATTTTGATGCTCACAAATACCCTTAATTATTTACTAATTATTTCGTTGAGTATTTTGCAGGAATTTATTTTATATAACGAGATTTTATACTTCATTTATTCCGAGATCAATTTTAGCGTATTCTGGAATCACTGTAGCGCGAGATCAATTTCAGCGTGTTCTGGAATCACTGTAGCGCGAGATCAATTTTAGCGCGTACTGGAATCACTGTTCATACCCTACGTTGATGAACGTAACGTATGGATGAAAAGTTTACTTTTTATGTTATTTTGAAACGTATGGTTAATGAACCTTACGTTGTTGAAAAGTATGGAAGAAGAACATTACGTTTGGAAGGAACCTTACGTTTTCGTTGTTGAAAAGTATGGAAGAGAAACCGTACGTTAGTTTTCAGTGTTGAGTTTGTTTCTCAAAAGTATGGATCATCAACCTTACTTTTATAATCAACCGTACGTTCTTTGGAGAGTTGAAGCAAGACAAAGTATGGATGATCAACCCTACGTTTGAATACTGAAGAGAAAGTATGTATGTTCAACCTTACGTTCTGAACCTTACGTTTGTGAACCCTACGTTTGGAGCCACGTCATCAACCCTACGTTTGGCGTCGGGATATTTTTGACAGACGATATTTCCTTTTGAATTAGTCAATCAAGCGGATTATTAGGCGGATTTCGAGCTGATTCTTAAATACGACTTTGACTGAATCAAAGACGGTTTACAACGGATTAATGTTTGATTTAAACGGAGCTTTTTATGCCGATTCTTCAGGGGAGTTACAACGGCTCTGTTATTTCATTTAATATCGCGAATCTAAAGGAGATTTTCATGGATCTATTTATGCGGAAGATTTTCTCATATTTGAATATATATGTTCTATCTTGGAAACTTCGGATAAATATATGCACGGGAAAGTGTGTGAAAAATAGAATGATTGATTTTTTTTGACGAGCAAGAAAACAGAGACTGTGTGAAAGCGTTCTTTTCTGGTGATCGAGAAGAAGCGTAAGACCTTTATTACTGAAGGAAGATCTTGATAGCAGATTCACGTGTTCTACATCGACTACCTGTTGTGAATCTACTGCTGCTGAAGTTGTGAAGTTTCTGGTAATATCTATTGCAACTGGATCGACTCAGAACTGTTTTCATTACGGATCTTTATTTTCTGAAGACGACGATCTATCTACTGTCAATTGCATTCTGTTGCAATTGTGAAGAACAACTGGAGAAGTGTTTCTTTATCGAAACCCTTTTATTTTTGAGTGATCAGCTTCTCGTTCTAAGATGTGTGGGTTCGTGTTTGAACCAGGAAGGCTGTGTTTGCCTGAATCTTGTAAAGGTGTCAACTGCCTGTACTCAGTTGTGGACGGGTCTGTGGAAACGAGGACCAGATAGTGAAAATCACCAAGCTCGTGGATTTGAGCGTTGGTGGAGTGGACTAGGGGCCTTCTGTTCCCCGAACCACTATACATCCGTGTGTTCATGCTTTTACTTTTTCCGCTGCATATTTAATCGTGCAAAAGCATAGTGAACAGAATTTGTCTAAATTGAAGAGATTGTAATAATTTGAAAAAGACACAATTCACCCCCCTCTTGTGTATAATCCGTAGATTCAGATCCAACAATTGGTATCAGAGGAGGAGCTTCTTATTTCTAAAGTCCTATCAAGCTAGAAGTATTTAAAGATTATACATAGTGTATCATGGCTGATATGAGAGAGGGAATGTCAATGGTCAGAGCACCTTACTTTAATGGAGATAATTATGGCTGCTGGAAATCACGTATGATTATTTATCTGAAAAATCTTGGTTACAGAGTCTATTCAAAGATTCTGACTCCCTATGAAATTCCTGAAAATCCCGATACATGGAGTGCTGCTACAGAGGCTGAGTATGACATAAATTCAAAAGCTATGAATGCAATCATCTGTGGTCTAGGACCAGACGAATTTAACAGAGTATCTCAATGCCCGACTGCATATGAAATGTGGCAAACAATAGCTGTTGCTTATGAAGGAACAGATAATGTAAGACAGATAAGATATGCAACTGCTAAGTTAAAATTCGATACTTTCAGAATGATTGAAGGAGAGAGCATCACTCAGATGAATGGAAGATTGACAGAAATTGTCAATAATATAACAGCTCTAGGAGAACCAATCAAGCAGGCTGATCAAGCGTTGAAGGTACTGAGAGTACTTCCTACTCGATGGAATGGAATCTCTGCAGCAATCAGACAATCAACTTCTGTTAAAGATCTAACTATGAGAGAACTGATTGGTACACTGATGATGTACGAAGCTGAAATGCAAGATGAGGTAAATGAGCATAAAGTCTACATAAAAAGGGAAAATACTGCTTTGAAAGTGACTTCTCAACAAAAGGATAGAAAGATGAAGAACAAAGAAGTGAGTGCTAAATCAGAAAGCTCTGATTCTTCAAATTCGGATGAAGAACTGGCACAGCTAGCCAGAAAATTCAGAAAGATCTATAGTAAGAAGAAAGACTTCAAGAAATCCTTTAAAAAGGATAGCAAGGAAGTGAGATGTTATGAATGCAAAAAGATGGGACATATCAGACCAGATTGCCCAAAATTGAAAGATGCAAAGAAGAAGAAATTCTTCAAAAGGGATGATTATGAGCAGAAAGACAAGAAAGCTATGAAAGCTACTTGGAGTGTTTCTGAAGACTCAAGTAATTCTTCTGAATCATGCTCAGAGAAGGAGGAAGCCAATTTAAAAGCAAATATGTGTTTCATGGCTGAAACTGATGAGGTACACTCATACTATTCCTCTGACTCAAATAATGAATCAAACTCTGAAACAAGCCTCTCAAATAAAAAACTTGCAGCTTACTGCAATATGCTTGAAGAAAGGTATGACTCATTATTTAATAAATATAAATCTATAAAGAACTTGTACAAAGCTATTTCAGATGAGAGAAATACTTTGCTAAAACAACATAAGGAATTAATTGACAAATACAATTCTGCTGAATCAAATAAAGTTAATTTTGAATCAAAAATAAAAACTCTACAGGATGAAGTAGAATCTTATAAAACGGCTGCATTAATTTTTACAAAAGGAGAAAACACCTTAAATGAGATACTTGGAAAAACTGTAATTAAAAAGGAAAGGTTTGGAATTGGAAGTAAAGGAGGAAAACCTAAGTTATACAAAAATTATTTTGTTCCTAGCACTAAACAGGTTATTTGTAACTTCTGTGGAACAAGAGGTCATATAGCTAAAAACTGTTTTCTAAGACAACCTCAGATATGTGGAATTAAGAAAGCTTATATTTCCAACGATCTATATGATTCAATCAATTTTAAGAAAACAAAGCAAATCTGGATACCCAGATCACTGCTTGCTAACACTCCTGGACCCAACAAAATATGGGTACCAAAGAAATTTGTTTAAATGTCTTTGCAGGTAGCAGGTCACCAAAGAAAGAAAGAAATATGGTATATGGACAGTGACTGCTCAAGACACATGAGTGGAACTTCAGCTAATTTCTCTTCTCTTACTCGAAAGGAAGGAGGACTTGTCACCTTTGGTGACAATGCCAAAGGAAAGATTATTGGTATTGGAACAGTTGGAGATCCAGAGACAGTCTCAATCAACAAAGTACTTTATGTACAAGGGTTAAAACACAATCTGATAAGTATCTCTCAACTCTGTGATGATGGATACACTGTTGATTTTACTAACAATAGTTGTACTGTTTCTAAAGATAAACTGTTTAAGTTTAGAGCACCCAGAACTGATAATGTTTATACTTTGGATTTGTATTCCTTGTGTAAACAACAAGTAAATTGCTTAACTGCTAATATAAGTGAATCCTGGATCTGGCATAGAAGACTTGGTCATTGCAATATATATGCTTTACATAAATTATCTAAGAAACATTTAGTTTCTGATTTGCCTAGTCTCAAATTTGAAAATGACAGATTCTGTGATGCATGTCAGCTTGGCAAGCAACACAAATCATCATTCAAATCTGTTAATAAAGTTGCTACAACTAAACCTCTAGAACTTATCCATATGGATTTGTTTGGACCTTCAAGAGTAGCAAGTTTAGCTGGTAAATTATATGTTTATGTATTAGTTGATGATTATTCTAGATTTACTTGGATTTTCTTTTTGAAATTTAAAAGTGAAGCTTTTAGTTTATTTGAAGGTTTTTGTAAATCTATTCAAAATGAAAAAGGTTTTAATATAATCTCATTGAGAAGTGATCATGGAGGAGAATTTGAGAACCAGGAATTTAATTCCTTTTGCTCAAACATGGGTATTAAACACACCTTCTCTGCTCCAAGAACACCTCAACAAAATGGGATTGTAGAAAGAAGAAATAGAACTATTCAAGAAATGGCTAGAACTATGTTAAATGAATATAGCCTACCTATATATTTCTGGGAAGAAGCTGTTAATACAGCTTGTTATATAATGAATAGAATTTTAATAAGACCTATTTTGAAAAAGACACCCTATGAACTATGGAATAACAGAAAACCTAAAGTAAATTACTTTAAAGTTTTTGGATGCAAGGTTTACATCCTGAATACCAAAGATAATCTTGGTAAATTTGATCCAAAATCTGATAAAGGTATTTTCTTAGGATATTCTGCAACCTCCAAAGCTTATAGAGTCTATAATAAAAAGTCAAGGATTGTTGAAGAATCAGTTCATGTGAAATTTGATGAATCTGATCCTTTTGAGAAAAGGATAGAACAAATAGATGAACCTGATTCTAATGAAAACATGAGACCTGAGAATTTAAAGAATGATTTTGAAAATGATATAAAAGAAATTCAGTCCAGTTCAGAAGAACATGATACTGAAGAGCCTTTGAATGTAATGCCTAGACAGTCTAGAACCTCAAAGAATCACCCTTTAGAATCTGTGATAGGTGACTTAGAGACTGGTATTCAAACTAGAAGAAACTTTGGAAACATAGTTGAATTCTCTGCTTTCCTATCCCAACAAGAACCTAAGACCATAGAAGAAGCCTTAGATGATGAGAGCTGGGTAATAGCAATGCAAGATGAATTGAACCAGTTTAAGAGAAATAAGGTTTGGGAATTAGTTGAAAGACCACATGATTATCCAGTAATAGGAACTAAATGGGTCTTTAGGAATAAACAGGATGATCAAGGGATAATAACTAGAAATAAAGCAAGATTAGTAGCTAAAGGATATAATCAAGAAGAAGGAATAGATTATGATGAGACCTTTGCACCTGTAGCCAGGTTAGAAGCCATTAGAATCCTTTTAGCCTATGCATCTTATATGAATTTTAAATTATTTCAGATGGATGTTAAATCTGCCTTTTTAAATGGTTATTTAATGGAGGAAGTTTATGTTGAGCAACCTCCTGGTTTTGAAAATTCTCAAAAACCAGATTCTGTTTTCAAACTTACTAAAGCTCTTTATGGCCTTAAACAAGCACCAAGAGCTTGGTATGAAAGACTAAGTTCTTTTCTTTTGAAAAATGATTTTACTGTTGGACTAGCAGATCCAACACTCTTTAAGAAAACTGTGAAAAATAATGTTTTGTTGGTTCAAATTTATGTTGATGATGTAATTTTTGGATCGACCAATAAAATTCTTTGTCATGAATTTTCAGAATTAATGCAAAAAGAATTTGAAATGAGTATGATGGGAGAATTAAATTTCTTTTTGGGTCTTCAAATATTTCAAAAAGATTTTGGAAATGTTTTAAATCAATGCAAATACATTACTGATTTACTTAAGAAATTTGGGCTTGAAAACAGCAAGACATTTACAACTCCTATGTGTACTAATATAAAACTTGATTTGGATGAAACTGGAAAATCAGTGGACAACAAGTTATATAGAGGTATGATTGGTAGTTTGTTATATCTTACTGCTAGTAGACCAGATATAATGTATTCAGTATGTCTTTGTGCTCGATTTCAATAAAATCCCAAAGAATCTCATTTAACTGCTGTTAAACGAATTTTTAGATATTTAAAAGGTACTATTTATCAATCTCTGCTTTATCCAAAAACCTCTGATTTTAATTTAATTTCATATTCAGATGCAGACTTTGGAAGCTGTAGATTAGATAGGAAGAGTACTTCAGGAACATGTCACTTTTTAGGAAAGTCTTTAGTATCATGGTCTAGTAAGAAACAACACTCAGTTGCCCTGTCAACAGCCGAGGCAGAATATGTGTCTGCAGGTAGTTGCTGTGCACAGGTGTTGTGGATGAAAAACACTCTTATGGACTTTGGATTAAATTTCAATAATACGCCTATTTTATGTGATAATACTTGTGCAATTAATATTTCAAAAAATCCTATTAGTCATTCTAGAACTAAGCACATTGATATAAGACATCACTTTTTAAGAGATCATGTGTTAAAAAAGGATATATTTTTAGAATTTGTAAATACAGAAAATCAATTAGCAGATATTTTTACTAAACCACTTCCCATGGCAAGGTTTGAATTTATTAAGGGGGAGTTAGGTTTATTTAATTTTAAATAGTTTCTTTTTAATCTTATTCTGTTTTCGAATTCTACTTAATTTTTTTTTTCCCGCTATAAGTAATTTTATTTTGTTTTAAATAAAAGTAATGATTAGTGATTACACGGGAATCAAGGCTGTCAGAACCGTTTCACCTTCTAACCTGTTTTCACCTTTTTCGGAAACCCTTTCGAAAACCTAAAACCGCACATCTGCTCCAAAACCCTTTTCTGAATCTTCAAACCCTAAACTTACGAACCTTCAGAAATCGTTGTTGAAATGGCAAAGACTAAGCGTCCAGATGAAGCCGAGAGCAGTGCTGCAAAGAAATCTAAAGTAGTTGGTCGGAAGATACTGCAAGGTAAAGTCATCGATTTAGAATGGCTGTTTGAAACTAATTTGCTGTTGAAGCAAGCGCTATCGTTTCAAGGCCTTGAGCAAGCTTTTAATAGTGAAAACTCTGAGTTTCTTTATGAGGCAGAAATGAGACTTTTCTTTAGAACTGTTCAGTTTAGCCTTAGAGATACGGAGGATAGTTTATTGGATCAAATAGAGGATAAGGACTTTTCCATATCATCTGTAGAGATAAGTCAAATTCTTAACTGCCCTCATGAAGGAGTTTTTCATTTTGATTTACGGAATATTGGAGATTCTGTACATAAGTCTGAAGACATTATGTCTTTTCTGTTTGGAACCAAAGTGATAAAGAAGATGTTTATTAAAGATTTGGAGCCTGATCAGAAAATCTTGGTAAAGTTTGTTCAGACTGGTTTAGCTCCAAGGATGGCTGAGATGGAGAAAATTCTGTACCCTGACATGTATATAATGTATCTTTTGATGAGTGATATTAAGTTTAATTTTCCTCGATTTATGATAAGATATCTGAGATACTGCTGTCAGAGTGAAGCAAGAATGACCTTTTTCCCATATGGAAGGTTCATTTCTTTGTTGTTGTTTAAAAGAGGAATGATCAGATTGGTAAGTGCTGGGGTGAAATGTCACCACAGTAATGTTTTTAATGCTGGGACTTTGAGGAAAGTCGGATATTTCTGGAGCACTATTAAAGAAAAACTCTTACCTGTTGGAGCTGAGGAAGACTCGGAGAGTGCTCAGGCTCAACCTGCTAAGTCCAAGGAGGGACAAGCAGAATCAAGGGTTAGTACAGTGGCAAGGAGAATTCGCTTTTAGATGGAGGAAGTTGAGGAAGAGAGAAGTCAGGAAGGACTTCAATCTAGAAGGAAGAGGTCAATTGATGAAGAAATTATCTCTCCTGTCTTGAAATCTTCTGAACCTGTAATTTCTTATTCATTTGTGAGAGAAGCTGTTGTGGAGAGGACTGCACCGATAGAGGAACCAGTAGCTCAACCGGAAATTCAGCTAGAACCTCAAACTGCTGCTGTGGCTGTTGAAGAAGCAATTCCACAAGAACAACTTATGGAGGCAGTGCCTGGTGAAGAAGTGGGCCGACCTCAAGAAGTTCATGAAAATATTGTTCTTGATCATTCAGTAGAAGTCAGAAAGACTACTGTTCGTGATGAACACACTTCTGAAGTTAATACAGAAGTACTTCAGGAAGATTTTTCAGTGGAAGAGTTTCAAGCTTCAAAGAATAGTTCAGTGGATCAACCTTTTCAGGACAAAGAACAATCAGATGCAGATTCTTTACCCCTTGTCCTACTTCGTCAATCTGATTCTGGACATGAGAATCAAGCACAGGGTGCCCCTGATTCGAGAAAAGAAGAAGTTGTTGAGTTATACAAGCGTATTTCTCAGTTAGAATCTGAGAATGTTAGTCTCAGAAGTTCTCTGAACTTGGAGCAGTTAAAGTTTCAGAAGCTGAAAGAATCTACTGTTTCACGACAGGAAGTAGATTTGTTTAAAACTGATATGTTGCATGCTGTTGATCAGTTGAAATCAGAGATGGTAACGAAAGATGATTTGTCTGAGATGAAGATTTACATGGAGAATAAATTTGAATCTGTTGCAAACAATGCTGTGAGTGGATCAGGTTCTTCACCTGATTTGATTCGAAGATTTCAAGCAATTACTGGAGCACTGAGCAATATGAGTGACAGATTACACGATCTTCAGTGTAATAGTGCCCCTTTGTCAGTTTTGCTGGATAATCAGAAATTTTTGGTTGATCAGTTGACATCTGGAGAGCAACCGATTAGGATTCTTTTGAATCAGTTATCAGAAAAGCTGGCTCTTTTTGTTGAAAAAGAAGAAAGAATGCATGAGTTTTTCAGAGTTAATTTGATTGAAGATATTCATATGACTCAGGAGAATAGGGATCTTATCATCAAGTTAGGAGATGGGATGATGAAGAGGCTTCGAGAACAGTTTACAGAGATCAAGACCGCAATTCAAAGGAGATAGACACCTTTTTCCCTGTCTTATCCCTACACCTTGATTCCTCTGTATATCACTGTCGTTTTTATATAATAGCTTGTGAATGAAGATTCTTTTCTTATTTTTTTTGTTTCGTTATTTATTGATTTATGATTAAGTTAGCCAGTATACAAAATTCACTTATTCATACCCAGTTAATTATAGCATTTACTTATAGTTCAGTGCAATATTGAATGTGTTCAAATCCGTAATTTTTCATTCTTTTTGATATCACAAAAAGGGGGAGAATTTGGATAAACACAACATTTAAATTCATTCGTTTCCTATGAAGAAATTTGGATATATAGGAGCATTTGGATATATACGACATTTATCTTTTATCTATTTGAAAATTTATTTTTATGTGAGAGTTATGGGGGAGAAATTTTATAGTTAAATATTGTTTTAATCATTTCAAAATTCTAAAATTTTATAAAACTTTTTTTTTCAATCAAGGTTGCAATTAAATTAGTTCTATTATTTTATGGGTTTTGTGATCATCAAAAAGGGGGAGATTGTTGAGCAATGTATTGTTTTTAAACAAATCAAAATAATGTTTTTTAAAGGGGGAGATTATTTTAAATAATACTCTGTCTCTTTATGATGATTTTGATGCTCACAAATACCCTTAATTATTTACTAATTATTTCGTTGAGTATTTTGCAGGAATTTATTTTATATAACGAGATTTTATACTTCATTTATTCCGAGATCAATTTTAGCGTATTCTGGAATCACTGTAGCGCGAGATCAATTTTAGCGTGTTCTGGAATCACTGTAGCGCGAGATCAATTTTAGCGCGTACTGGAATCATTGTTCATACCCTACGTTGATGAACGTAACGTATGGATGAAAAGTTTACTTTTTATGTTATTTTGAAACGTATGGTTAATGAACCTTACGTTGTTGAAAAGTATGGAAGAAGAACATTACGTTTGGAAGGAACCTTACGTTTTCGTTGTTGAAAAGTATGGAAGAGAAACCGTACGTTAGTTTTCAGTGTTGAGTTTGTTTCTCAAAAGTATGGATCATCAACCTTACTTTTATAATCAACCGTACGTTCTTTGGAGAGTTGAAGCAAGACAAAGTATGGATGATCAACCCTACGTTTGAATACTGAAGAGAAAGTATGTATGTTCAACCTTACGTTCTGAACCTTACGTTTGTGAACCCTACGTTTGGAGCCACGTCATCAACCCTACGTTTGGCGTCGGGATATTTTTGACATACGATATTTCCTTTTGAATTAGTCAATCAAGCGGATTATTAGGCGGATTTCGAGCTGATTCTTAAATACGACTTTGACTGAATCAAAGACGGTTTACAACGGATTAATGTTTGATTTAAACGGAGCTTTTTATGCCGATTCTTCAGGGGAGTTACAACGGCTCTGTTATTTCATTTAATATCGCGAATCTAAAGGAGATTTTCGTGGATCTATTTATGCGGAAGATTTTCTCATATTTGAATATATATGTTCTATCTTGGAAACTTCGGATAAATATATGCACGGGAAAGTGTGTGAAAAATAGAATGATTGATTTTTTTTGACGAGCAAGAAAACAGAGACTGTGTGAAAGCGTTCTTTTCTGGTGATCGAGAAGAAGCGTAAGACCTTTATTACTGAAGGAAGATCTTGATAGCAGATTCACGTGTTCTACATCGACTACCTGTTGTGAATCTACTGCTGCTGAAGTTGTGAAGTTTCTGGTAATATCTATTGCAACTGGATCGACTCAGAACTGTTTTGATTACGGATCTTTATTTTCTGAAGACGACGATCTATCTACTGTCAATTGCATTCTGTTGCAATTGTGAAGAACAACTGGAGAAGTGTTTCTTTATCGAAACCCTTTTATTTTTGAGTGATCAGCTTCTCGTTCTAAGCTGTGTGGGTTCGTGTTTGAACCAGGAAGGCTGTGATTGCCTGAATCTTGTAAAGGTGTCAACTGCCTGTACTCAGTTGTGGACGGGTCTGTGGAAACGAGGACCAGATAGTGAAAATCACCAAGCTCGTGGATTTGAGCGTTGGTGGAGTGGACTAGGGGCCTTCTGTTCCCCGAACCACTATACATCCGTGTGTTCATGCTTTTACTTTTTCCGCTGCATATTTAATCGTGCAAAAGCATAGTGAACAGAATTTGTCTAAATTGAAGAGATTGTAATAATTTGAAAAAGACACAATTCACCCCCCTCTTGTGTATAATCCGTAGATTCAGATCCAACAGTTAATACTATCGTATCTTTTGGAAGATGACCGTGTTGTGCTCTTGTTTATTTATACGTGAGATATAAATGTATGCCAGTGCTTTTGAACAGCCTTACATGCCTGATGAATTTATATAAATGGTTTTATATAAATTTTTTTCTTAAGCCATTGTTTTAGAAATATTCCATCATTTGTAATTCCTTTTCTTAAAATATGTATTTACATCCTTTGAAAATGTATAGCATGTTTCGTTAAAATATTCTTTTGAATTGCCAAACCTATTTATTTGAAAATTGAAATCTCTTCTTTGTATAATCTATATTTGGCATCTGTTACGGAATCTTTGGTGGTATCCTACCGGGCTTAGGCTCACACCCTACTTTTTCCATAGGGTGTTTATAGACCATCTTCTTCAAGGATCGAGCAAATACAAGGGATCTATTTATGGTGGATCTAGTTTTTGATCTCTGGTCTTGGCGAGTTGTGTCCTTGGGGACTTTGAGACTATTTTCCCTTTTTTAGTAGTTGGGTTGTAGTTCTTTGGTCTTTTTGTGCCTCTTTGTATTCTGGTACATTACTCCCAGTGGATTTTCTTTTTGTTATGCATACTGTATTGTTTCTTTTTCTTCCGAATTCTTGTTGCCAAATCATTCCCACTTGCATGTTGTGTGATGCCAGGTTCTATTCGCCGACCCGTGGGTATCATGAACACCCTTCGAGCTATGTCAGGGCCGACTCAGTTATCGGGTTACCAGGGTACCCAGGCAGGTTCGTGAAAAGTGAAATTGTGATCAATCGGGATGCATAACATCTAAATCACACATCACACACCAATTCTTAAAGTCCAAAATTCCTCATAACCCTTATAATAAATTTCCATTCAAATTTATCATAGGCCTTGTCTATATCAACCATAATCATAATGTTGGAACCAACTATCTTTTTATTTAATTCATCGACCATTTACAGGGTGATATCAATGGACCCTGAAACACGTATTCCTTCCACAAACCCATATTTCTCCATAGATATTAATCTTTTAATAACACTACAAAGTATATTTTTGAGAAGAGTAGATAAAATATTATAAGCAAAGTTACACAATCTTATACGTCTGAACTGATTAAAAGAAGATGGGTCTTTCACTTTATGAATTAAAACCAATTTATAGGTGTGGGAAGCTCTAACTAGAGATCCACCTTTGAGAAAATCCCTCACCACCACCACCACTTTTATTTTAACAATATCCCAAGATTTAACAAAGAAATCAGAGGAAAACAATCCGGCCCGAGCGCACTTTCATTGTTCATACCGAACATCTTGATTTTTATATCTTTAGACTCAGGTATTTCCATCAGTATATCATTGAACCTTTTCCCCCTAGCCATAGAATATAATTTTTTCTACCATGATAATTTATTTTAATTTTAAGAGATGAATTAGTTACATAAATACTTCATAAATTTAAATATAGTAATTATTAAATTATTAATAAAATAAAATAAATGATACTAAAATTTATAAAATCAAATCAAATTGAATGAATTATTTTATAAAATTAATTTTTTAGATTAATATATCATGTTAAAATGGTGTGATAACCGTAGATTCATAATCCATAATTGTCTTTATTTTGTAAATTTAAACTAAATTAATTATGTCAAAATTGACATTAATGTTATTTTATAGTAAATGATATTTTTTTAAATTATTTAATATTTAAAAAAATATTATCATATTCCGAGTGAATTATTAATGTTGATAAATATATAATATTTTCCATTCATGGATCAATTTTATTTTACAATGGCTATAATTAATGGTAAATAGTAAAAACCAAATTAACACGATTAAGGATAATGTATTGTTTGTATGAATTACATGCACTTGTGTTAAAATTAATTTCCAACACACATTTGATTTATATTTTATAAATTAAAAATAATATTTAGAAATAATGGTTTCAGATTTTATAATAATTCTCTCTTAAGGATAAATTTCCTAGGTTCGAAAACTGGTCACCATATTTAAAAACCAAAGTGGTAAAAATAAGGAAACATAGATATTAAGGTTTGAAATTTTTACAAAATGTGTTTAATAGTGTTTTGGAGGTGAAAATAGAATATATAATCTCACAAAAACATTAATTATTAGTTTTGGATCCACTTTAAATGATAAAAAACTCCCAATATTGAATAATTTTGAGTGTCTACAAGAATGCCACTCCTCCCAAACTGTTAAAGGTCACTCATTCTCATATATTATTCACAACTCTAAGCCATTTTTCATGAGAACTATCTTCCCAAATCCATTCAAAAATTATAATCCATCATATTATATACTTTATTTTGTGCAAAAATCCTATATAGGAAGGTTTTGTACAAACCTAAGGAGGATACCTGAAGAGGAGATAATGTTCTTCAATGAGAGTCTTTTTTTTGAACCACCTAAAATTATTATTATAACTCTATTATATAATGAAACTAGTATATTATTTACCAAAATATTTTATTATTTTAAGAGTATAATGTACAACGACACACACTTCCATCAAATGGGCTACAAACTCATTATTCTTGTGTATGTGGACTATCCCTGATGAACCAATGTCATTATTCTTTCCACTATTACCTCTCAAGATTGGTAATAATGAGAGAAATACAATTTATACACAATATTTGTTATATTTATGATATTATTATGGGTTTTAAATCATTATATTACACAAACATTCATGATTTCCATTTTTTGGGAATACAATAACGTCGCTCATGTGTAAGGCGGACTACCATCTCGCAAAATGATGTGATTTGTTCACAGTGTACATGGAATGTATTAAAGAAGTTTTTAATAAACCCATATCATTTATATGAAATAAAAATTTTATGAGAATAAAAATATAAAAATATATGATTTATTTTTCTTTCTTTCATTATGGAAATAAAATGTAAATTCCATTCATGCGTACGCATGACCTACCATCTCCATGAATACTGTATTTAATTTCATATCTACAAATATTATGGATTAATATAAATAATTATATACTGAACATATTAGATATTTATATAATAGTTTACATTCTGGTGATGAATAAATCATTATCTAAGTAAGAGGACTAATAAAAATAAGTCCGAACCTATACAAAAAACAAAGCATGTATTACTTGAAACATGGCATAAATAAGAAATTATTAATAAGAAAGTAACAAAAGCTCATAATAAAATAATATATGGTATGATATATTTGAATATGGTTCTTTATATTTTTATAAAATAAACTTATATTTTTTAAATAGGATGGTTGAATAAGTAAAAAGTAAGTCAATAGTCAAGGTAAGGGTATTTTTAGTCTCACTTTTATTTTTGAGATACTTATACCATATTCACCACTCGTTTATTTTATGTAGTGTATATACTAACCCAGGGAATGATATATCATGAATATACCACATTTTATGATAATTAAGGTTTCCATTTATGTTAATATTTCCTGGGGATTAGGACTCAAAAGTTACTTATGGAATTAGGGATTTCTATCTCACCTTTTTACTCCCACGAGACACATGATATGTTCACCACCTATATATATTTTTGGTCTGTATCATAAACATGAGATTATATTATGACTATTATACTAAAAACTATTGGTGTTTAAATATCCATTTTAGTATATTTATTTCCTAGGGCTTATCGTTCAAGTGTTAACAAATCAGTAAGGTATTTTCATATCAATTTTCCTTATTTGAGACATATATTATCTTATGCACCTATATTATTTTATGAGGACTATATATAGATTCTTTGACATGTAATTTAAGGAATTTATTTATTTTCTTGATATTTTAGGTTTTATTTAATGTAATTCTTTCATGATATTTATGTTTTAATGTTTCCAAAGTAATATGAGTTTTATGTTACAATCACATCATTTATCCAGATTGTTTATTATTATGCTTCCAATGAAGATATATTATGATATATATCTCAAGAAACTCATGAATTTTATTCTACTCTATTAATTTAATGAGAATATATTTTTTACATCCACCGTTTCTCTATTTATTTACTCAAGAGTTCAAAAAGAACATTTTTAGGAAAAATAATCTTTTTGATTGAAACTCAGTTTTCATCCAAAAACATGTTTTCTAAAAATGATTTCAATTTTTTGTTTTAATTCTATTTATCAAAGTGGAAAAGATATTTTCAAAAAGAAATATTTTAAATTATCTTTCATATTTTTTTCTATCTATGATGACATCCACTGGAGTTTTATATACCTTACTAGGGATATGATCAAAGGATACAATTCATATTTTTTCTATGAATGGATTATGTTTTAATGGTAGGGTATTTAGGAAGCCTATTTTTTATGGGTTATTATTTGATCAAATGTTTATGCGACCTTATTCTTATAATGAGTTATTCCATGATGAAATGATTATGAATAATAAATATTTTACACATGTTATGACATGAAGAAATTTTTATGATACCCATTTCATTTCACATGTTATGATATAATAAAATGTTTATGTTGCCATTTTTATTTCATGGGTTATGATATAATGATTTTTTTTGATCTAGACTAATTGATAAATTTTGTTTTCATCATGTTATGGGTGGGACCTATATCACCCTCAAATTCATTGGGTAAATATAAATTCTATGCAAGCTCTGAGGGTATATAGGTGGTCATACCAAGAATGAAAAGGAGGGTACACGGGTGGTTAAATCAAGCCCAATTTAGGTAAATAGGTTGTCATCCAAGGTTTTACATGTTATAAAGGTATTGGTGGGTATTCCTAACATAAGATTCAATATTCTTATATGTATTCCACAAATTTACAACTTATACCAATGTTATACTTTTATGGATCATGTTCTTTGATTATATTATGATTCATGTATTATAAAGTGTTAGTATTTATTCTATGACTCAAGATTATGATATTTAATATACATGGTATGGTTTTTAATGATATGATTATGCTCTTATATCCCTATGTTTATACTATTCATACATACCTCCGTTTTTTACCCTTACTAAGCATTTGAACTCACACTTTATTATGTTTTGTTTCCCCTAGGTTATGAAGAATGGTTTTATCTTGGGGTACTAAAGGGGAAGATATTTATAGAAGAAATTTAAGATCATCCATGAATTAAGAAGATAATGTTCCATGTATCCAATGGAACTAAAGGATTATGGTCATCTGACATGTGTTTGTATAATGTAATGAATATTCATCTAAAAATATGTAATGTCCATGTATAAGAAACCTAGGTCACTATAGTTGGTATTAAATGAATGGATTAGTTAACCTTTCAGTATTCGGTTGTGAAATATTTAGTGAGATACCTAGGGTTATTTCTAAGGATTTACCTAGGTATGTCACTAAGGATACTTCTAAGGATGATTGAAAGTATTGGAAAACATCATGGAATTTTGGTAAAAGAGAGAGTGAGTGATTTCCATGAAATGTAACCACTCTAAAAATTCTAAATTTTTATGGGGAACTGAAATAGATATACTAATGGGTAATATCCTAAAAAAAACATATTAAGATAGACTCAACCAGGAACTGGTACACAAAAATGAGCCTTTCCATACAACGAGTTTTACACTCGTGGAGGATATGAATTGTGCTTCCGACGCTTTCACCGGGGCTCACTCATCCATCTGTGGAGGACGAGAAACTATTTCCCTATATTCCCTCTTTCCAAAGGCAGTCAACATCGGTTCCTTATTCAGGGACGTTTTCTCTTTTATTTAAACAAGATGATGAGATGTCGTTCTTCCTTCTACGGATTGCTACTTGGAACTCGTCACCTAGTCTGGTTCTCCATTAATGAATAAGCCTTGATTTGTGAATCTCATTCTCAGTGCCATGTCTTTATGGAGACTAGTTAATTACACTACGTCTGTCAGGACATTCCATGGGGTCTTAACGGGTTAGAAACCTTCGGTCGGAGTAGACAGTAACATCAGGCATGTTGGGGCATATATAGATGCGTGGACATTGGGGAACATGTATTCTCCCACATAAGAGGGAATCTCAAGGGTGTAGAACCTGAGGAATCCCACGTCGAATGCAGGGAATCATATGCCATAGGCATGTATCTGATTTTTTCCTCAGCTTCCCATGTTCAACACAGGGTATGCCAAAATTTTAACATCTAGAAGAGACTGTTATTCCAATGGAATGTCTTCTGAGTTTTTCCTAAGGCATATCATGTTTATCACAATGTAAGCCACAAGTTTAACATCTTGTGGAGATGGAATGAGGGTGATCAGAACGCCCCATATAGAAGGATCAGATTGGTACATCCCTAGGAGGGAGCTGTAGGAGTGTTTACCAGGTATATGGGTCAGAACACTCAATAAGAGGAGACCCAGAATGGTGTATCCCATAAAGGGAGTACGTCACACCATGAATGCTGATCTGAACACCATTGAGGGAGAATCATAGAGAGTGCACCAAAAAGTGGGGGAACATCGAGGCTTACCATTGGCTGGTATTGAACCTCGTGGAGGTTTCCTACGTACCCTGTGTAGACGACAGGGATCAAAACCCACATAGTTCAGAGGGGTGATAAAACGGGATGTGCACTGAGGAAAACAACCTGAATACATGTTGGGGCTTATGCATGGATAACGGCCCAATTACTGCTAAGAGTAGCGAGGAGGTGGATGACATGATCCCACCGGGATGTGGTAGCCCAGGTGAGAATCAGGTTGGATGATTGAAAGTTTAGTGAAATAGAGGGGGAATGAGATAGAACCGACATGAGGAAGATGACGATTTTGGACTTGAGCTTTAAAGAGACTTCTTATGTATCCAAGTGGTAGGGAATCAAAGTCCGCGTAGTTCGGTGAGACGACAGGAAACCTGAGGAGGCGACCCATGAGAATGGGCTCATGGATGGGATCTAGAGGATATATAACCTCCAGGTTGGGTCAAGACATTCCCAAAACACATAGGATCGAGGGAGAGATTAGGATGAGACATGAGTGATGGGATTGAACCTCATGGGGGCTTCTTAAGTACCCTGCCTTGGTGAGGATCAATGTCCGTGTTGTTCATCTGACGATGGATTACTATCGATTAGGGACTTCAACGACTTACTGCCAAATGAGGTTGACAACATCTTACCGCTGAATGGGGGAACAACAACTTACCACTGATTGAGGTCCACAGTTTATCATCATGATGGATAGGGGTGAACCGATGTGAAAGAGGACCTGGGGCCTAGATAGATGGTGGGATTGAACCTTAGGGATGCTTCTTATGTACCTTGCCATGACAAGGATCAAAGTCCTTGTAGTTCAGGAAGGGTTTGGGAGAACCGACATGAAGATGGTCAGAACTAATGGGGTATTGGGATTAAACCTCATAGAGGCTTCTTAGGTACCTTTCCTTTGCAAGGATCAATGACCATGTAGTTCATAAGGGGTTGGTGAACTGATCTGAGGACGGTCGAGACCAATGGATGGTGGGCATGAAACTCATGGAGGCTTCCTATGTACCTCGCCTTGGAAAGGATCAAAGACCACGTAGCACAGGTGGTGGGAATCGACGTGAAGGTTTTCGGAACCAATGGGAAGTTGGGCATGAATCTTAGGGAGGTTTCCTACATACCTTTCATTGGCAAGGATCAAAGACCATATAGTTCATAAGGGGTTAGTAAACCGAAATGAGGATTTTTGGGACCAATGGATGGTGGTATTGATCCTCATGGAGGCTTCCTACTTACCTCACTTTGGAAAGGATCAAATACCACATAGTTTAGGTGGTGGGAACCGACGTGATGGTGGTCGGAACCAATGGGGTTGTGGGCTTGATCCTCAGGTAGGATTCCTATATAACATGCATTGGCAAGGATCAAAGACCACGTAGTTTAGGTATGGGTGTGGGGTTTACAATCTAGGCTTCCCAAGGTGTTGGTGAACTGACGTGAAGATGGTTAGAATGACTGGGTGATGGTGTTGAACCTCAGGAAGGCTTCTTACGTACCATGCCTTGGAAAGGATCAAAGTCTACATAGTTTAGGAAGGGTTTGGGCGAACCTACGTGAATGTGGTCGGAACCAATCGGGTGTTGGGCTTGATCCTCAGGGAGGATTCCAATGTACCTTGACTTGGAAAGGATCAAAGACCATGTAGTTTAGCAAGGGTTGGTGAACCGACGTGAGGATGGTCGGGATAAATGGATGGTGGTCTTGAACCTCATGGGGGCATCCTATGTACCTTGCCTTGGCAGGGACCAAAGATCACATAGTTCAGGTGGTGGGAATCTACGTGATGGTGGCCGAAAGCAATGAGGTGTTGGGCTTCAACCTCAGGGAGGTTTCCTACGTACCTTGCCTTGGTAGGGAATAAAGACCATGTAGTTTTGAAGGGTTTGGTGAACCGATGTGAGGATTGTTGGGACCCATGTACGGTGGGCTTGAACCGCATGGAGGCTTCCTACGTACCTCGCCTCGGAAAGTATTAAAGACCATGTATTTAAGGTGGTGGGAACCGACTTAAAGGTAGTCAGAACCAATGGGGTGGTGGGATTGAATCTCAGGGATGCTTCCTACGTACCCTGCCTTGGTAAGGACCAAAGACCTCATAGTTCAGGTATGGGTGTGGATTACACTCTAGGCTTCCCAAGGTGTTGGTGAATCGATGTGAAGATGGTCAGAATGATCGGGTGTTGGGATTGAACCTTAGAGAGGCTTCCTATGTACCTTGTCTTAGCAAGGATCAAAGACCACATAGTTCAAGAAGGTATTTGGGGATTACACTCTATGCTGCCCAAGGTGTTGGTGAACCGACATGAAGATGGTCGGAACGACCGAGGTGTTGGTCTTGAACCTCAGGGAGGCTTCCTACATACCTTGCCTCGGTAAGGATCAATGATCACGTAGTTCAGGAGGGGTGTGAGGCTTACACTATAGGCTACCCGAGGTGTTGGGGAACTGACATGAAGATGGTCAGAATGACCGGGTACTGGTATTGAACCTCAGTGAGGCTTCCTATGTACCTTTCCTTGGCCAGGATCAATGACCACATAGTTCAAGTGTGGTGTGGGGATTACACTATAGGCTTCCCAAGGTGTTGGTGAACCGATGTGAAGGATGTCAGAACGGCCGGGGTGGTGGGATTGAACCTCATGGAGGCTTCCTACGTACCCTACATTAGAAAAGATCAAAGTCTCTTAGTTCATTTTGGATGTGGGGATTACACTTTAGGTTGCCCGAAGAGGATGTCATAATCAATTTTTATTACTCTAATCCCACGTGAGTCATGCTCAGTGTGAGAAACAAGAGGCAAAAAGGACCTGACAATCACATCACGATGGTGCGTCCATGAAGGGTGGTGAATGGGTATTTTGCAAGGAAGCTACCCGAGTGCCGCCAGGGAGCGGCAATGGGGAATGTGGCTTAGACAAGGAAGCTGCCCGGGTGCAACTATGGAGAGACAATGGTGAATTGGGCTTACGCAAGGAAGCTTCTTGGGTGCCGCTACGGAGCGACAATTGTGCATGGTGCTTACGCACAGAAGCTTCCTGTGCGCTGCTATGGAGTAACAATTGTTGATGGATCTTACACAAGGAAGCTTCTCGGGTGCCGCTATGGTGCAGAAATGGTGAAAGGGGCTTATACAAGGAAGTTGCCCAGGTTCCACTATGGAGCGACAATGGTGGATGGGGCTTACGTAAAGAAGCTACCTGGGTGCTGCTGTGGAGGGGAAATGGAGCATGGGGCTTATTCAAAGAAGCTGCTCGGGTGCCGCTTTGGAGGGGAAATGGTGCCTGGGGCTTACGCAAGGAAGATTCCTATGTGCCTCTATAGATTGGGAAATGTGCATGGGTCTTATGCAATGAAGCTACCTGGGTGACACTATAGAGCAATAATGGTTCATGCTTCTTACACAAAGAAGCTGCCCAGGTGCCTCTATGGAGAAACAATGGTGGATGGGGCTTACGCAAGGAAGCTTTCTGGGCTTACGCATAGAAGCTGCCTGGGTGCTGCTATGGAGCAACAATGGTGAATGGGGCTTATGAAAGGAAAATTCCCGGGTGCTGCTATGGAGAGGCAATGTATGGATGGGGCTTACGCAAGGAAGCTACCGGGGTGCGGCTATGGATTGGCAATGCTGGATGGGGCTTATGGAAGGAATCTGCCTGGGTGCCGCTATGGAGCGACGATGGTGGATGGGGATTACGCAAGGAGGCTGCCCGAGTGCCGCTATAGAATGACAATGGATGGATGGGGATTACGTGAGGAGGATTCCTGGGTGCTGCTATGGAGCGGCAATGGTGGATGGGGATTACTCAAGGATGCCGACCGAGTGCCGTTATGGAGCGCCAATGGTGGATTGGGCTTACGCGAGGAAGCTTCTTGGGTGCTGCTATAGAGCGGAAATAGTGGATGGGGCTTATGCAAGGAAGCTGCCCGTGTGCTGTTATGGAGCGGAAATGGTGATTGAGGTTTACTCAAAGAAGCTGCCTGGGTGCCTCTATGGAGCGGCAATGGTGGATGGGCCTTACCCAAGGATCTTGCCTAGGTGCCACTATGGAGCGGCAACGGTGCATGGGGCTTATGCAAGGAAGCTGCCTGGGTGCCGTTATGGAGTGGCAATGGTGGATGTGGCTTAAGCAAAGAAGATGCTCGGGTGACACTATGGAGTGGTAATGGTGGATGGGGCATACGCAATAAAGCTACCTGGGTGTCGCTATGGAGCAGCAATGGTGCATGGGGCTTATGCAAGGAAGCTGCCCGGGTGTCGTTATAGAGAGGAAATGGTGCGTGGGGCTTACGCAAGGAAGCTACCCGAGTGCCGCTATGGAGTGGTAATGGTGCATGGGGCTTACTCAAGGAAGTTTTCTGTAATGTCTTCTTCATGTCTGGATATGAGGGCTTCCCAACTCACTGGTGGTTTGAGGTCCTCACCTGTGCGCTAGTGCACAAGTGGGATAATTCCAAGGGAATTGGAATTAGTCCCAATAAAGGGAGATGAAAAGTGTAAATCACATGCCCAACATTCAGAACACGGTGAGGGTGGAAAGGCAATTGAGGATAACTATTGACCGTGTTCGAAACACAACATCCATATCTTGTTAGCCTGAAATGGGGACAAACAAATGAGGGTTGACTGCTAATCGTGTTCAAAACATAGGACCTGACTCAAAGTGTCGTGCAAAGTATTCTAGGGTGTTGGCCGAGGACGGTAGGTGAGCCGAGGTTGCATGGGACCTGGCCATTAGGGGGTCCCTTCAGACATGGAAGAGGATGAAGATCTGAATGAAGGACACACAAAGCATGAGGTGGAGTGATTGAATGTTTGAACGGATTCCAACACTCTTGAAGTTACACAACCATAATCATTGCATTAGGAATCTTAAGCATGGAGCATACGGCATCTATTGTTTGGAGCAAGAGGTGTCCTATGTTTGGCACATAGGGTGTACTACAGTTTATAGTCATGTAGATAGGACTATTGGCATCTTATGCTTTGAGCACAAGGCATATCTTATTTGGAGGAAGAGACATCCTATTAACTCTCATATAGGGATTACTACAATTTATTGTCATGCAGATAGGACTAATAACATCTTATGATTGGCACATAAGACATCTCTTATTTAGAACAAGAGGCATCCTATTATTGAATAATAAGGTGTACTATAGTTTATTGTCATATAGAGAGGACTATTGGCATCTTATTCTTGGAGAATAAGGCATCTCTTGTTTGGAGCAAGTGGTGTCCAATGTTTGGCACATATGGTGTACTATAGTTTATAGTCATGTAGATAAGTCTATTGGAAGCTTATGCTTGGAGCATAAGGCATATCTTGTTTGGAGAAAGAGGAATCCAATTATTTGTCAGATAGGGAGTACTATATTTTATAGTCATGTAGATAGAACTATTAGGCATAAGGTGCCTAGAAATGGTTGGTGTTGGGACTTACGCAAGGGCAACCCTTCCTGGTTCAACCTAGTATACGAGCCAAGCAATGGGGTTTGGATGAGTTACTTGAGGAATGGTTCAACTCAAGGCACTCAGGGGGATTGATGATGGGAATCTCAACTCACGATATGGGAAACAAACCAAGAGGAATATGTCGACTCAAGGTGTTTAATGGTGTGTGGAGGAGTATCTAAAATAATGGTATTCCATTGGTGGATGGTGGGTTCACAGAAGAGCGCAATGGAAAATGCCAACATCTCGGCCCGAAAATTCCGTGGTGTGACTCTCCATTTTTCATGGGGGTTAGTGACGGTCGGGGTGCAGGGGTGCATCCCCTGCAGTATGGACATGTGGGAGAGAAGGTTGGAGCTTCACAAAGGATAGGTCTTCACGATTTAGCTTCGCAGAGCAAAGGGTCTCGTTGAGCATGGGGTCTTGTGGAACATGGACTCGTAGAGCATGGACTCATAGAGCTTGGACTCACGGAGCATCATCATGAAGGAAGATACTCATGGATCATGGAATCATGGAGCATCATCGCGAAGGAAGCTACACACATAGCATGGAATCACGGAGTAGCATCACAAAGGAAGCTGCACACGGAGCATTGACTCACGGAGCAGCATCGCGAAGGAAGCTGCTCGTGGAGTATGTACATCGGAGCAGCTTCACGAAGGAAGCTGCACGCGGAGAATGGGCTCATAGAGCCACTTCGGGAAGAAAAGTGGAGCTCGGCGAACTGGGAGATCGGACGCCCACGGGGCGGAGTGATCCCTTGGTGAAGGGGGATGAGCTGGGTATTTATAGGGGAGAGGTGCCGCGAATTAGAGCTCACTCGGTGTGATGATGGAGTTAGCTCCACGGCGGTTTGCGAACGTCAAAATAGCTCACAGAGCATTACTGCCTCCTTGCTCCGCGGCAGGTCACGAACGTCAAAATGTATCGTGGAGCATTACCACCTCCTTGCTCCATCGCGGCGCTCTAAAAATGTGGTGGGATCATCGTGAATGGGCTTCGCAAACCAGTTTTCCATCCCAACTTCAAATGTCCATAATTCCTAATCCATACCTCTATTTGGGATCTGCAACCTATCAAATCCAAGCTTATGAAACTGGATACACTCTTGGTTAATGTATGGAAGCATTTGGAAAATTTTGGGGACATATTTTTCGGTTCCAACACATTGTAAATTCAAAAACAATTTATAAAATATCATTATGGATTTAAATAGAAGAATAATATAAAAAATTTTGGATAAAAATATGGTGTCATAGATTAAAAATAAGGTGTTATGATTTAGATGTCCTATCATTTTTTCCGGATTATGTGGTTTTCCACTATGATTATTGTTTCTCACACTATGTTTTTTTGGATTAGGTGAATGGTGGTATCCTAGATTTATAGATGAAATAGTTTCAAATTTTATGTAAGAGAACATTATCCGTACAACATTGACTATCCAGGGGACCTTTGTCGAGGATCCTCCCCCTCTGGTGGCATTAGAACCACCAGACCGCCCTCTTCTGGTGCCCATTGTTCTGCCAGCATGAAACCTTGATATGGAGGGCACCTCCCATACATTTGGATATTACATGAAAGATTGTCTACTTAGTGGTCCACCTATGAATTCACCCCTTTCTACCTTCCTTGAAATTCTAGTTGGCGCACTCCTATGCAGGACTTTAAAACGGGATTCTAATACTCTATTATACATATTTTTCTTTTGCCTAAGCATTACCTCTCTTGGGATGGTATTTGGTTTCTCAATTTAGATTGAAAAAACTCGAATATGCTTCTTTCACAATTTTGTCTGATCTTGGAATATGATTATCTCGGCCAAGGTTTCATGTCTTAACAAGAAATAAATCCTCATTATGTTGGAGTTTTCAGATGAATTCATCTTAGCTTGGGATTAATTCCCATAGTCTATCAAATGGTGGTGTTTCCTCCTTTTCTAGTCATCGATGGAAGTCCACCGTGGTATAGATTTTCCTCAAGAAGTTGTGTTGGTGAAGCTTCCCAAACTTTCACTTCCCCTCCAAAATTCATCCTTCCTAAAGTATATTAGTAAATCAATTGGTGAGTTTCTTTGCGCGGATCCTCAAACCCTTCTACTTTGGGACACATCGGCTTCTTGAATTTGTGTCGTCCGAGAAATTTTATCATTTTCTCCATCTCAATTACTCCGGAGAGTAGCTGAATTTATGTAATGGAAATAGGTTCTACTTTACCATTCCACTCCTCAGTTCAACATTTGCTTTTGTCTTCATAGAAACACATTGTTAGTATATAGAAAGCAATCATCCCACTGCTCATCCAGAAGGCAAGAATATCCTGGGGCCAGATTTAATTCTCTAGCCCCACATGCTATGAGTGTCCCTTATTCTTTATTCATGTATCCTAAATCTTTGAAGACGGATATCATCTCTTTGGAAGTGATCTCACCTACCCTCCCTCTCTTCATATAAACACCCTCATAGATGAGCTTCACTGCCCCTCCCTATAAAAATCCATTGTTTATTTCATCCCTTGATCTCCACCACTACCTCATCCCATATCCTCTCATCTCATTTCATACACCCCTTCCATCTAGAAATATAATGTAAAAGAGGTAGTAAGACATGGTTATCCACCAATTACATCTTTTTCTTGGACTGTAGAGTCACTACCTTCCATGATTTAGCTTTCCAATAACTACATTATGTTATCATAGGTTTTCGAAAATACCACCCCCAACTGATGTCCCACAAGGGTGGTTGTTCTAGATCCAATGATTCAGCAGTGGATAGGTGGTCCTCTAATCCGCCAACCTCCAATATTAATGGGGTTTACATGAGATATCAATCAATAGGGATCTTTTCTTGTTATGTTAAAGGAACGTAACTTTCAACGTCTAGATCCAGTTCCATGCATATTGAATTCTAATTATTTCTAAGATCATATGGAATTTCTGATGCCTCGGTGTTCAGGTCAAAATGGACATCCTCACATGTGAATTTTCCAAGAATCATTCATCTATTGTGGTTATTTTTAAACTGAAATAAAACCCGACCAAAATTCAAGAGTTCACCAGTAGGATTGGCATGAGACATTGTCTAGATGGAGAACTAGGGGACCACCATATCTGGGTCTTCTGGAAATATTCTACGGTGGTGGGGGATATTGATGAATCAGATCAAATTATTTTGATCAAGGTGTAGGCAATGAAAAAACACTTCCCTTTTTATCCTTTGTGTATGCTAAATGTGAATCCAGACTTTGGGAGAATCTATGGATGGATCTGAGGTCCTTCACCATAGGTAATTCAGCATGGTTTGTAATTAGGGATTTCAACATGATTATAGAACCATGTGAGAAAATGGAGGAGGTCCTAACCCTCCAAATAATATATTATCCTTCCCTAGCTTCTTGATCTAGGAGGGTCCAATGGACCTGGGTTATGTGGGAAATAGGTATACCTAGTGTAATAACTAGATCAATATTTGGTGCTTACGGTGTAGAATAAACCAGTGTCCCGGAAACCTGTAAGAAAATTCCACCTATCCTAATGTAATGGACACTCATATTGTGTGGGCCCGGTCGGATCATTCTCCTCTCCTCTTCCACCTAAAGGAGGGAAATAATGGAGATAAACTCTTCCTTTTCTCCAAAAAATGGACACAAATTCCTAAATTCCTCCAGATGTTACATCACTCCTGAAACTCTCTGATCCATGGGAATGAGTGGTAAGGTTTCCACAATAATATTCCATGTATGAAATAGATCCTCTAGTCTTGGGCCAAAGCCCTCCCTTAAGACCATGAAAGATTTTATGATATTCAATGTAAAATACAGAATGAGGAGACAAGGATGGAGGAGGTGTGAAATGATGATATCATTGGATCCATTGAACTTAAAAATAACACACTATGAAATCTTGATGGAATTTTATAGGGTTATGTGTGAATGATATTGAAAAACATGGCTGAAATAAGGAGACCACAACACTTCTGTCTTCGATACATGTTTTAAAGAGAAATCATTTAATTCTTTTTCCGACATTTATTGGGATGATGAATCATATACCAGTGACATGGAGGAAATTTTTTGTTTGATTAATTCCCATTACCAATATTTATTATGTGTTCCTAACCCATGAATGTAGAACATTTATACTAAAGGGAAAGAATATATTTTCACTTCAATCCCATGAGTAGTCCAGACCCTGCCAAAAGTTTGATTAGTAAAACTCTAAATGGGAAGGAGGTGCATGACTCTGTTTATTGACTCAACCAGAACAATTCTCCAGGTCCCAATGGATTCAGAATTTTTTTAATGTTAGCACATGGAGTGTAATCAAGATGGATCTTGTTACATCCATCCAAGACATCTTTTATGGAGGGATTATCTCTTGGGCTTCTTGTTATACTAAGATGATCTTCCTCCCTATGGTGAAATACCCATCTTCATCATCATTTATTTATTGATTAAGAGACAAAAGGGAGGGGATAAAAGAACCCCCAAGGAAAAATAAAAAACCGGCACAAGCCAAAGGAGTTCTGAAATAATGTAACATAAGGGAATCCCCCTGAATGAGATCCACACCCTCTAGTTTCATGAGATCCACATTTGAGATGCAATAGAGGTTGGAGTTGGGCTCGGCCAAGGAGGCAAGGTGACATACCACTTTGATCCCTTCACATCACGTGTGAAGCACTTTGGTGTTGTTATTGATTAGCATAGTCAGACACCTTCTAATGGTATAGGATATTGGCCATGGGTTGTAACCGATACCCTTTATAGAGTTATGCAGATTGAGGGAGTCCATCTCCACCTCAGAGAGAATGATATTGGCCTATTGGAAAAGGGTGAGGCCAGTAAGAGTGGCCTTGGCCTCTGCCTGGATGGAGGAATCACTAACCAGATAGGAAGATAAGGCAAGTATGATTGCACCTTTGGAGTCTTGAACAACCCCAAATCCACTCATGGTTCCCAAGAGACATGAACCATCAGTATTCAGTTTCAGACTAAAAGCTGGAGGATTCCACCACACCTAGAGGGGTCTTGGAGTATTACTTAGAAGAAGAGGAATTGAAACATTGAGAAGTAGGTGCTGCAAGGTATAATCCTCCTTTTATCTTGTAAAAATAATGAACATATCCAGAAGAAGGTTCTTGATATGCACAATAATGGATCTACCAGAGGATTGGGTCCCCTCAAGGATCATCTTGTTTTGTTCTTGCCATTAACTCGAGTAGACCAAATGAAGCACCAGAGTGCGGGCTGTCTTCTCCACGCCAGAAGATCTTGCGCCGCTGAACCATAACTCTAGGAAGGAGGCCTCAGATCTAGAAGAAGTTGAGAAATCATTTAATGGGCCAAAATAATTCCAGACCTCATTTTTCCAATCACCTAAAAAAAGTGTTCCACTGATTCTTCTCGATGATTCTCGCAACAGAAGCACCTAGATGCCAAGTTGACGCCGCAATGTTTGATATTGGCCTTCAAAGAAAGAGAATTGTTCCTAATCCACTAAAGAAGGAAGTTAAACTTCATTGGTAACTTTTTCCACCATAGGGTATCATTCCAGCTGTCTGATGGAGGGTGTGCATTCAAGACACGTCAATAGTCCTTGGAAGAAACGGTTCCCTAGCAGATTGAAGTGAAAACACACTTGTCCTCCACATCAGTGGAAACGATGAGATCAAAAAGTATGTTATGATCCTTATCAAGGACAGTAGGAATTAAGGACATATGCATGGACTCTTGTTTGAACATGATATCAGAAACCGGGAACCCCGCATATCCAATGGGAACTCCATCCCAGTTTTGGTGCCAGAACGATAAGTTTTTATTCCCCACGATCCAGCGGGTACAGGGTTGAATGGATGGAATAAGAGCGAGGATAATGGACCAGATGGGAGTATCATGGTGTGTGGCCCAACCTAGTCCCATGCACCACCGACCTTCCATGGCTTTCCCCCAAAGTGAGTGCCGCTCAAGGACCTACCAAGCAAATTTAGCACGCATAAACTGGATAGTTTCACCAAGGATCCAAACATTGATTCCTCCTTGATAAACAGGGTGAGCCATTTTCCCCTAAGAGACACAATTCCTTTTGACCTCCTTAAGAAAATCCCAAATTATGTTGGATAAAATCCAACCGATCTTGGGATTACTCCCTTGGGTACATAGAATGATGAAAGCACATGAACAGGAGTGGCCAACATGATGATATTAAATAAAGCAATATGACCCCAAAAATAGAGGAAACGGTTCTTCCAGTTGAGAAATTTACCCATGATTCTTCTCACCACATGGTTGAATTCCCTAATCTGGAGCCTGCCCAAGGTGATGAGAGCTCCCAGATAGTCCCTCAGAATGTGACCTCTCTGCATGCCAAAGGAATTTCATAGGGACAAGGTGCTTCCCACTGAACACTTATTAGATATGAAGAGGTTTCTCTTAGTGGAATTGAAGATCTGGCCACTCCATTGGCAGTAGGTCTCTAGAGATTTGGTAAAACCTTTGACCGATCTTTTGCTGGAACTCATGAAAACCATGGTGTCGTACGGAAACATCAAGAGTTTAATGAAAAAGGAGCTAAATCTCTTGTATTATGGGATAATATCACCATTCGACACACACTTGTTGATGAGATGACTCAGAACATCCTGGGAAAGGATGAAGAGGGTATGTGACAGAAGATCACCCTGTCTAAGGCCATGGGAGGCCTTGAAGAAACCACGCATTTTACCCATTAAGGAAACCGCAAGACATGGGGAACTAAAACACCTGAAGAAAAGATCCATGGACCTGGGAGAGAACTCCATACCTATTAAGACCATGTTGATGAAGATCCACTCGATCCGATCATACGCCTTGTTCAGGTCAATTTTGGTGACCATGTTGGATCCATGTGTTTTGTTGTTGAGGTCGCTGAAGAGGTATTGGGCTAGAGAAATAACACCTTGGATGCACATGCCCTTCAGAATACCGTGATGTTCTAGGTAAACCCATTCCAGGAGAGGAGGTGCAATTTCAGAGTTGATGATACTGGCCAAAATTTTGTAAGGCATGTTGCACATACTCACAGGTCTGAAGTGGATAAGGGAAGAAGGGTTCTTGATCTTGGGGATAAGAACCAGGGTTGTAGCAGATTCAACCCATAGTAGGATCCCCCCTTTAATAATCTTCAATAGTTGCGATAAAATCATGCATAATCAAGTCCCATGCACCTCTATAGAACGAGCTCAGGAACCCATCTAGGCCTGGCACACTCTTAGGATTTATATTGAGTATAGCTGCATGAATATCAACTTCTTCAAGAATGGCACTAGGCATGTAATTGAACTTGGGAGAGACGCCTCTAGGAATAACATTAAGGATGTCCTCATTCCTCCCAGATAGCAATTAGGCAATCGTGGGTTAGGACATGCCAGAAGATCAGAAAAGAATGTATGTGCACTATCCCCCACAACATCTCGGTCTGCCGAGGAGGTTCCATCATTCAACACAATTGAGGGGTTTGAATTAAATTTCCTTTCTTTGATGCATCCATGAAAAAAGCAGTTTATTTTTCCCCCTCCCTTAACCATTTAATTTTGGATTCTTCCCTAGAAAAATTTTCCTGCCCAAGGATGAGGTCCAAGAGGGAATCCTTATTCACAGCTAATTCCTCAAAAGTTTGGCTATTCCATTGCTCCTCCAGGCTGGTTTCAAGTTTATTGATATCATCCATAATCTCATCAAGGTCCTTGAAGATGGGGGGGGGAGAGAGCTGGCCATGAATTGGAGAGCCTTCTTCAACCTTCATAGTTTATCATGAAAAACTATCCACATATAACCCTCGAGAGGATCTTCCCAGACCCTACAAACTAGATGATGAAAACCAGGTTGAGGCATCCAATGTTGATAGAATCTAAACCTAGAAGGATTATCTTGTCTCCTGGAAAGAGAGACAAGAAGGGGAGAATGATCAAAAAGTCCATGAGCTAAATGGTCCACCTTGTAATCATTAAACATGGACATGGATTTCATGTTAGTGAGGCATCGATCAATGCGGCTCTAGGATCACCGGTTCCCCTTTTGGTTATTACACCATGTGAACGGGTCACCCAAAAAACCCATGTCCATGAGCCATTTCCCATCCATAAATTGAAATAATTCCTAGATACCCTTCCTTGAAAAAGGACCCTGTCCATTCCTCTCCTCAGGGCTAGAAACAATGTTAAAATCACCCCCGATGATCCAAGGAAGGATTCTAGGGTCCAAATCTTGTAGGCCATTCCATAAGGATTCCCTCTTTTGGGTATCACACCTCCCATTGATAAAAGTCATAAAGATGCACCTGTTCCCCTAAGACACACTCGCGGTGATTTGTTGATCATCATTCTACACACTAACCAACGAGATACTCTTGTTTCAAAAATACAGATATGGCGGTTGAAAGGAACAACATGTATGGAGCCATGCATCCTAAGTTTGAGATCAAAGATGCTGATCTTCACAGGGCTCTGCTTATGTTCCAGGACAATAACAATAGAGACTTTATGGATTCTAACCTGGGAGGAAATGATGTTGGATTTCACCCGAGCACCAAGCCCGCAGGCATTCCAAATGAGGGTGAGTAAGATTAAAACAATAGTTCCCGGGTTGTGGCACCAGGGTTGTTGATCTTGTTGACATGGGAGGAGACACGCTCCTTGATTTGCATCGATTTGGATATTTTTCATATCCCTGAGATCACAGGGATCACCACAGGGGATGGGGGAGAAGATTGGAAGGCAGAGAAACCTTAGTCCAGGAACTGGTGGGTGAGGATCCCAAGGGGTGGCACCCCTTGGATGCTGGGAAAACATGAGTAGATATTAGACCCAGAACATTGAGAAAAGAAAGCCTCATTGAAGGAGAGGAAACCCAAGAGCTCAGAACCCCCATCAAGATCTTCAAAGCATCTGCCAACTAATGACATGAGACCATGGGGCTAAGAAGAAGAGATGAGGGTGTCTGAAGGATCCGAGGCAGCATCGCGATAAGGGTTGAACATAGATCAGAATCAATCATTTCTTTCTCCATAACGACGTCTCTAATCGCACAAGAGTTGAGGGGAAGATCTACCACCATAGGGTCATCAAGAGATATAGGCGGAGCGTCCATGTTCGCAGCCCCATCCAACATCGAGGAACCCCTAGCAACGACCCTGTTGGCCTCCCGAGGATGCTGGTGTCAACCACCCTGATGAAGCTTTCGACAAAACTACAGAGAGTGACCCTAAATAAAATAGTGGGGGAAATACCTTGGAAGAGCAATGTATAATATGGGCTGGTCCCAGCAGAAGGAGTCATCCACACATAGAGAATTCTTGTCCAGAAGAGGAGAATACGTGTCCACTTCCACACAGATGTGTGCCACAGAGACCTCCTAACAACATCGGGTTCGATTATCCGAGCCAAGAAAAACACTGAAGTCATCGGCATAAACTTGAGGAAGCTTTTATTATGAAATGGAAAGGGAAGGCTAGTTAGAGGGATCTAGACGTCTGTGAGGGGGAACTACTTTCCCTTGTGGATATCTAGAGACCACCACGACAAATCAAAACACCATCGACCCCACGCACAATGGGCCTTACACAAGGAACAAACGAAGTCCTCCTCTATGTTGAGGACTTGTTAGAAAGAGTTCCGATGCACTGATGAAATGCGGGCTGGGATTTTAAGGCCCTAGGAATGGACAAATCTCTAGAAGTCCTAGAGGGACAGAATCACACCCCTAAAATATTGTTTATGTTTATCATATAAGGTTTTGGCCTATGTTTTTTAAAAATATTATCAATGTTCATCCAATCAGGGGATGAATATGAACAATACATGTTTATCCAAGCCCGGTCTATTCAGGGTTCCATCATTGTTACCCCAGAGATGATATGTGAAATTAATAAGAAAGTGATAAGCTCTAATATTATTATCATGGTTGACATGAATTGGGATTATGATGGCATGGAGTGGATATTTATCCTTAGGGCCATGAGATGCATGAGTTTCTTATTGTATACCATTGATTTATAGTTTCAATGATACAATTTCCTATGGTTTAACATAATTTTCAAGGGGAGGCACTACAGTATCTTGAAATTAGTTTGTGGTCTCAGACATTGGGACCTCATCTCACGTAGAATCTTTATCATGATTCTAGATTTCCTGAGTAGATATGTTGACTTCAATATTTATAATGTTTGTATATGTCCCTTCCACTATAGAGGAATATTCCTTGGGATGTATCACTTTAATTATGTATATGAATTAATATTCATCATCAACTACTGTAATTCCATGGATAGGGGATTCAAGAATATTATGGAAGAGCATTATATGTGGGGTGGGAAAACTGTTAATCAATAAAAGTTTCTTATTTTTTTCTATGATATTATTAAACTAGAGAAGGCTTAATATTAAATCAATAATGGGAATCTTAGGTAATATATTTCCAATAGAATACTTGGGAGATCCTAGTACTCTGGGAATAATCCATGTCAAACACTTTCAAGACATGGTCCAAAAAGCTACCAACCACATCAAAAATTTGAAGAACCATTTTCTATCATTTGGTGGGAGAATTTCATTAGTCAACTATGTTTTATCTTCTATCCCCATTCACATTTTCTTGGTTCCTGAGGTTTCGAAATAAAATCTCAAGGAAATTGATAAAATCATAAAATACTTTATTTGGGATGCATAAAGGGATGGAAGATTTCATTTGTCCTCCTAGTCATACTGTCTGAGGTAGTGGAACAAGAGGGTATCAATGCAAGGAAAGTGGGAGAAGTAATGAACTCTCTTTAGGGCAAGGTGGAATGTAAAGTCATTGAGGGTAGTTTTATATAGGGAAGATTTAGAAAAGGTAAATACAGTTAAAGATTCAAGGAGAAAAGTGGGAAGCCATCACACTTGTGTAAATCCTTACGGGAACACATCCCCACTCTCCAACATAATTCTCAGTGAATTCTTAGCAATAGAGACATTATCTTCTAGGAGTGTAACTGGGTGGGTGATATATTGGGTTACCTAGGGTGTCCCATGCCCGATCTTACCTTTACGTAAGACAAAAAACACCCTTCATTCACCCATGCAATCTTAAATACAACTCAAAAAACTATATTTGACAGTATAAGACTAGAGGAAAATCTCGATTGGTGCATATTAATGGGATCCTCATCAGGACACTTTATGGACAAGGTGTACATAAAGACTGTGTGTGCGGAATCTCTAAGTGATTATTGGGAGAAATACTCTAGTGTAAGTACATTAATCTGATGTATAACTTATTAGTTTGTATAATTTATAATCCAACCATCCATATGGACATAGTGGTGAATGGAGAAGTAATTATTCTTTCCACAAAGTAATCTTTCTATTTGGCTCCCAAAGAAGAAAGTAATATTCATCTTATCTTTCATGGTGAATGGTCATCCAAGTAGTGGGGGGGGGGGGTTATGGGGAGTTCACTACTCTTCATGGGGAGGTAGAGTCTATGGGGGGAGTTCCTTAATGGTGTTTTGGAGAATCTAGAAGGTACATTTAGGAGGAGAAGGCTTGGTCCATGCTCCTTATGGATGTTTGTTAGATCATATGCATGTTTGTAGCCATTCTCCACACAACGGTCCACCATTTCTTACCCCCACACTAACTATTAAAACAATATGTCTGGTTACAAACTTTGTGGGGCTCATGAATCTCTAGAAGATTCACATTCAGTATGTGGATTTATAGACATAACACACATCTTGAGGCACCTAGTTATAGATTGTCAGGTAGCTGGGGGTGTTTGTCTCCTCCCATTCAAGGCCTTAAGTTAAACACTGATGGGGCGTGTCTGCATGAAATCAGGTATGGGCAAGGAGTGTTCCAGGACTCTATGGGATCCATGCAGTATGCTTTTAATGCATGATACAGTCTATGAAACTCCTTGCAGGGTGAAGCTAATGCTAGGATTAATTTCCTCGATTTATTCCATTCAAATCAGAACCAGTTAACAATAGTAGAGAAAGAATAAAAAATCATCGGGAACTGTCTCAAAGATCTTTACTCCACCTTTTTAAAATTATCTATCTAGTTTGAAAATGAAAGGTTATCATATCTAAGTAAATAGAACTCCTCCATACATGGAGTGAAGGTAATCTTGTTATAGAATTAATGGCCATGATGGCCTCCCAAACTATACCCTCCTGTAAGTCTTCACTCTTGGGTACCTCTTCTCTGGGAGCAACGATTTTTTAGGGTGATTCTCTGAGGATTTATTTTTTCAGACCTCATAAAAGGCTTAGTTCTTTCTCCTTCTTCTATTTCTTATTATACTCTGGTTTTTTATTAAAATAAGTAAAAAAATGTTTTTATTATAACTATAATAAACTATGTTAACATTGAATATGACCGACATTATTTTACGAGAATCCAAATGAGATGATGACTGGAGTGACAGATTTAATGATTTTACCTAATCATCATTCATGAAACAAGATTTAAAATGTATACCTTAACCAACTCTTGAACTCATCAAATAAAATAATGAAAGACATTGATAAGATTTTGGGTAATAGATAGTACAAAGGAAATAGGATTTAGTTTCATTTTTATCAAGAATGTTGGAAGAAACACCCAAGTGGATGCATTTTTGGAATAATAAGTTGTTTTGACCATGGAAAAAAGGACAAAAAGCAAGAAAAAATTGAAAATGAGAAGTTCATTTAACAAAATGGATGGGAATATTGGACTTCCTACGATATTATTAATGGATGGATCCTTTAAATGTGGAATTTATCAGAATAATTGAAATTTATGACCAAGGGTAAGAGATCATGAAGATAATCAAAAAGGTTTTATGAGTAATGGTTATACTACAAATGATGAAGATAATGCAAATGACATAAGAAAAAAAGTGGCATCGAGGAGAAAGATGAGAAAGCTTAGTAAATGGTTTGAGAAGTAAGTGGGATGAATGAAGTATTTATTTTTTGTAATTCAAAGACTATGTTATATGAATGACAAAATATATATGTATTTCTTAGTATATGTTTTTCATTATAAATTCAAACGATTTCATTCAGTGATGGACTAAAAAAGTGATTTAATTGAAAAGTAATATATTAAGGTAAGATAAACCTTAATATGTTCTTGATATTGAGATTAATGAAAATGAGATAATTAACAAGGATAACATAAATTTGAAAGTAATTATTTCCTTGGGACTGATTAATTATTTTTTAAAAAGGGATTTATTCTTCCATTGATGCTGTTTATAGAATTTTGGAGTTTAAGGAATGCGTCGAATAATCCACATTTATATATTGAATGTAGAATAATTTATGTTTCCAATATTTAAATTCAAGAGAATTCATGATGAAGGTATTCATATGTTTCGTACGTGACAATTAGGAGCCACTTTTTGATATATGGGGAATTAATGTCATGTTAGTTTCATGAAACTTATTGGCCATTATTAAAAATTTCACATTTAGCAGGATTATAAGGTTAAACATTTATGGAATGGTTAACCAGTGCTAACCATTTTGATAGATTAATTGAATTATAATTTTATATATGGGTATTATGTTCTAATTAGATATTTAGGAATAAAAAAACCAACTTCATTTATTATAATTAGAGATGATGTGAAAATTATTAAAGGAACAACCAAAGGGTGATATTGTTCTTATAAAATAGAATAAACACATGTTAGTATATAAAAATTGTTCAACATTAGGTTAATGATATTGAAATAAAGTGTAGCCTAGTTATCACAATATATTATGATGACAAGGAATTTTTCATGCCTCAATGTATGTATGGTTTTATTATCTTGAAATTTCTCTAGATCACCAACATTTTGGTGATCGATTTTTTCAATCATGCTCTATCAGTACTTGGATATTTGTTTTCTCTTCTCTGTCTATGTTTTCAGTTTCCACCTATGCTAACCTATTGGACACCTAATATGTGTTATTTTTGATGAATTAAAAAATACATTTATATTTTTAAAGATCATGTTTTATTAAAACTCTTTACAAGTGGTGTTTCAATGAAAGAATTTTGAAATGGTAAACCTTTTATTACAAAGATGAATGTCAAGTGAGAAATTAATTCTATGGGGAAAAGTATGTAGCACCTTGAGATTTTGTGAAGTATTATTTCTATTAAATTTTATATTTTTTATATTATTCAATAAACTTAATATTGAGTATATCATGAATTACAATCAACACCAAGTTAAACTTTTTATACATGCAACACTGGGTTAGCTTTCATAGCCTACAACATTGTGTTTTATTAAAACCATGATATATTAATAATATAGATATTTAAACTCAAATGATTTAACGTAGCCATAAAACAAAACATCATTAATAGTAATAACTAATTTTTAAATAATTAATTTAATAGTTTTACATAAAGTAAATATATTGATAAAAATTTACATAATTATCAATAAAGTCTTTATATATTTCAAAAATTGTATTTTCTCAAAAAAATTCTTTTTTGTTTATTTTCTTGAATATAAATAAAATTAATTTATGACACTTTTGGATAATAAATTTGATAAAATAAACTTCCTTTTGAAAATTAGTATATAATTGTTATCTTATGGTGTATGTTTTGGATTTTCTTCAAAAAAGTTTCATATTTTTGTGAATATAAAAAAATATTGAATTTTATTAGAAAAATTCATTTAAATTTAAATTATTTATAATGTTAAATTATATTTTGACATGGCTATAAAGTAAAATTAATTCAATTAGAAATAAATTAATCCAATATAGGTAATTGGAATAAATTTTATATTGAATTTATATATGAAAACATTTATAACTTCTGAACATTTTCTCTTTAAAAACCCAGTGTCTCATCAAGTATGTGGAATTAATTTTAAATTAAAATTTTCCACTTATGTGAATTGAATTTATAAAAATGGATTAATTATTTTTAAATAGAATAATTTAAAATTTCTAATATGGTCAACTTAATTTTTGACAAAAATGAATTGTGAATGTAGTAAAAATTAATTACTGATGTTGAGGTAAAAATTGGTGGACTAGAGGGTTAAACTATGAAGAAAAGGATTAAAACAACCTACCAATTTTTCCAAAACCAATTTTAAGGATATATTTTGACCCTTTTGACTATAGGATATATTGTTATGAGTTTTTGGGGAAACTATTTCACAAGTGTGACCTAGATAATAAGTTATGTAATGAAAAATAAAAAAAAGGAAACTTTTTTTCCTTTAAATCTTTGTAAATATTTTGGACAGGGAATAAAATATTGGTTCACTTATAAATATTATTTTTAAATATAAATTATTTTTTTACCATTATAATTTATCTATATTTTTATTGTAGAAATAATTACTTTTAATACTTAATAAACACCAGTGAATTAAGTAGTTAAGTAATAATTAACTAAAATAAATTATTTTAAAAATATTAAAAGTGACGTAAATTGAATGAATTATTATATTAAATAATTATTTTTGATTAATATTTAATTTTACACAGGTTTCATCATAATATATTATAAATCCATCATTTTCAAAAAAAAATTAAATTCAAATTAAATGAATATCACCGAAAGACACATTAACCTTATTTTATAGTAAATGATATTTTATTAAATGATTTAAAATTACCAAAAATCTAATATTATTATAGATTATTTTTAAATTTTAATAAATATATAATAAATTCCATTATCTTACCGACTGTGATTTAATAATTACCATATTGACCATTAAATAGTAATAATGGAGTTAGTACAATGATGGTTAATGTATTTTTTTTGCATGTTACATGCACTTATGTTAAAATTAATTTCCAAAAAAATAGGATTTATAATTTTAAAGTTAATTATAATATTTTTAATTTTTTGTTCCCAATGATCTATTATTTATCACTTTAATTTAGTTTTAAATTGTAAATTACCAAGGTTAGAAAAACTAGTTACTGTTGTGAAAAACCCAAATGGTAAAAATTAGAAAAACTAGATGTTTAGGAATGAAATGTTTTAAAAACATGTTTCATTGTGTGGTGGAGTTATATATCGACCATATCATTCCTAAAAACCTTTAATTACTATTTTTTGAACCTTTAGGTAATATTGATATACCAATAGAGAATAACTTTGAGTATTCACATGAATGCCACTCTTCCACAACTATAAAAGGGAACTAAATATTCTATCTTCTTCACACCTAAAAATCTTTTTATATCGGCCAATATCTTCCCAAATCACTTCCCAAATTCCCTAAAATCTTCAAATATTCTTTATTTTGTTCATAAATCTGACATATAATGTCTTATTGAAGACCTAAGGAGGGTACTTGAAAATGAGGTAATGTTCATCAATGTGCATCTTTATTTTATTTCTTTATACAGACCCTTAAATTATTATTGTACCATGATTATATAATATAATAAATATAATAAATATTCTATGATATTACTATGTTAATGGTATGATGCACATCAACACACACTTCCATCAAATGGGTTACAAAATCATCATTCTTATGTTTGACGAACTACTACCTCACAAACTGGTGTCGTTTGTTTTTTCATTACAACCTATAAAGGTTGTTAATAATAATGAAAATAATAATAAATATTATTTTTTATATATTTATCATATTATTATGCTTCAGTAATTATTATATCACACATTCCCTCATGCTTTCCATTTTGCAGGAATATGGTAACGTCGCTCGTGTGTATGGCGGACTACCACCTCACGATGTAGTGCGATACAATCACGATTTATGTGGAATATATTTAGGATGGGTTTAATAAACATATGTGATAAATATATTACATTAAGATGATACTTTAATGATAATATACACATATATCATTTATTTTTTTCTTTCAATATGAAAAATGAAAACAACTCTTATGTGTACGTACAACCTACCATCTATATGAATAGTGTATTTCATTTCATATCACTAAATATTATGAGTGAGTATAAATAGTTATATAATAAATTAAAATTATAATTTTTTTAAATTATATAGATCTTTAAATCACGATCGAAGTAAGAGAGAAAATAATAACAAGTCAAAACATATATGAAAAACAAAGCAGTTATTACCCGAAACAGGACTTTAACTTGAAAATATTAATAAATGGGTAATAAACGGTCATAAAAAATAATATATGGTATGATATATATGAATATGGTTCTATAATAGATATATATTAAACTTATTTTCATTATAAAGGATTTTTAAATGAGTATGATGAAAGTCAAGATTTCAGGTTAGGGGATTTCGAGTATCAAATTTATTTTTAAGAGACTTACGCCATATTCACCACTCATCTATTTTCTATGGTTTATATAATAACCTATAAAACAATATATCATGAATCTAACTAATTTTATGATTATTAATATTTCTATTTATGTTATTTTTTCATGGTGACTAGCTTTGAAAATTTACTCAATAAGTAAGGGATTTCTGTGTCACTTTTTACTTCTGTGGGACACATGCCATGTTCACCACATATTTAATTTATGTGATGTGTATATTTCCCATTAATTTATATTATGAGTATTATAATTAAAAATATTTTGGTTTACATATATATTTTAGGATGTCTCTTTCATTGGTTTTTTGATTCAACATTTAAAAAATCATTCAGAGACTTTTGCCTCAATTTTCATTCCTTTAGGAATATGTTATGTTGGGCACATATATTCTTTTAAAAGGGGAATATACAAACCATTTGACATATAATTTATGTAATTTTTTTATTTTAATGATATTTTATGTTTCATATAATTATATTTCTTAATGGGTTTTACATATCAAAATTACCAATGTGATAAGACTTTTATGTCATAATCTCCTCATTTATCTGGATTGTTTATGATTATGCTTCCAATGATGAAATATTATAATCTATATCTCAATAATCTCATGAATATTTTTCTAAAATGGTTATTACATTATAATAATTCATTTCTCATCATTATTTCTTTCTTTATGCACTAAAGAGTTCGAAAATATTTTTTTTTGAAAAATATTGTTATTGGAAAAACAAATTTTCTTCTAAAACCATGTTTTCTAATTATTATTTCAAAATATTTTATGTTATTAAAAGTTATTACAATGTGGAAAGTATATTTTCCACAAGAAAAATTTTAAATGATCTTTCACAATTATTTTTGTTTTAAGATGAAATCTGTTGGTGTTCTCTATGACTTACATGGATATGATCCAAGGATACCATTTATATTAGTTATCTAAGTGGTTTTTGTTTTTAAAGAATGATGTTTTCTAAACATCCTTATTTTATTGTGTTATCTAATGATGAATTGTTTATGAATCCCACATATTTTCACACATTATTCCACAATAAAATTATTATGTAACCAATATCTTTTCCACTGGTTAATATATGATTAAATGATTATGATAACAATTTCATTTCACATGTTATGATATGTTGATATGTTTATGATACCTATTTAATTTCATTTATTATGATATGAATAATGTTTATTATCATGTGGCACTCATAAATATGGATTTTTTTATAGGATTGGTGGGAGATATATCTCCATAGAATGCATTGGGTAATGATGAATTATCTATGCACTTTGAGGGTACATGGGTGGTCAACCAAAGCCTGAAAAGGAGGGTACATAGGTGGTTAGCCCAATCCCTAAGTAGGTACATGTGTGTTTAGCCCAATGATAACATGTTATGAATGTCTTGGTTGGTAGCAATGACATAATATTTTCAATACTTATGTGTATTACAAAAATATATGTCTTATTCTAATGTTATGACCTCAGGGCTCATGTTCTTTTATTATCTGATGATTCATGTTTTATGAAATCCTAATCTTTAGTCCAAGACTCAAGATTATGATCTTTGACATACAGGGTATGGTTTTCTAATGTTATTATCTTTTTCTCATACCCTCATGTTCACATTATACTTACATAACACGTTTTTTACCCTTACTAAGAATCTAAGATCACCCTATCTTATGATTGCTTTCCATCGGGTTGTGAAGAAAGGTTTTAAGTAGGAGTACTAAATGGTAATATCTTTATAGGAGACATTGACAATCATTCATGACTTAAGTAGATTGTGTTTCATGTTTCTAAAGGCAAAAAAATAAGATAGTTCTCAAGAATGTGAATATATAATGTAATGAATATTAATATAAAAATATGTAATATCCTTGTATGAGAAGCCTTGGTCACTATATTTACTCTTAGGTCAACCAATTTTAACCATATCCATGGGGACAAATTCTTACTATTTTTACAAATCATTATAAAAAAACTGAAAGTGGACTTATTAAAAAACATGGACAAGATAATTCAAAATATGGAATTCATTTTATCAAATTGAATTCATATAAGTGGTATTATATAATTTAATCTCAAACTGAAAAAATGCGATGAAAGGAATTTTACTAGACAAATGTTTTCTTATGTATTAAAAGTATTTATAACGAAATAGATCATAAAATGTATTATAGTTACCGTAATTGGATTATTAAAAATATAATGAAACAAATTTTACATTTTTTTTTAAAAATACAACTTTTAAAATGATTTAATCAAAATGAAAGTTTCCATAAAAATAGTATTTTTCATTATTTATCCAAAAATAAATCTATTTAGAAAATTATTAAAAATTCAGACTAAGGTAATTTTAGAAATCTTATTTAAAAAATGAATTTTATTTCTTCAAATACATTTTCTAAAAATGGAAAAAATAATTATATTATTTTCTCACAAAAAGAAATAACGACCATTTTTGATGAAAAATGTATTTCTGAAACACATAAAGACATCACTAAAGATTGAGTACATATTTATCAATATATTTAATTTATAAAAAACCTTTATAAATATTTTTAAAATTATTTTTATTTATATTCAACCCAACAATTCTATAACTTGGTTATTAAAGTATACAATATTACTATACATTTAGATTCAAGGTTCCATGAATCAAAAGCTATAGAAGAAATTTAATTTATTCCAAGGGAAATAAATAATAAGAATATCAAGGTGTTACATCATTATAAGGATATTATTTAATAATAATAACGCATTTTTTCTAAATAATCTCATATAATACTCAATTCAGGGTAACATTCTTTAGTTTTTGTGCTAATGTGGCATCGAGTTGAGGTCGTCATCTTCACTGAATTATATTGGCACATACATCATATTCCAGTTGGCCTACCTCCCTTGGACCAGTAGATCATAATTAGATTATTATATGTGAATCATTTAGTGTTCAATATTTTTTTAAACAAAATTAAGCACTATAGATATTCTTCCTGAATGCGTAATCTACTAAGATTTGACATGATCTTATCCCCTTAAATTCCAGTCCTTAGTTGGTTTGGGTTCAGCCATTGCATATGATGAATTATCCAACACAAAAATTTATCTTATAAGTGTCTTAAAATATCTTATGAGATTCATCGGTGAAATTTATATTTGGTTTTTTCAAATTCTATTTTGAGGGAATAAATCTCTTACGTATTATGGGGATTTATGTTTTTCTTAAACAAATTCAATTATGTGAAATACTATAAAATTTATTTTACAACTTCTTTATAATTATCATACAAAAAATTGTTCCCTGAAATTATTTTATAAGGATATTCTATCAAATAAAATATAAACAAATGAGTTATTTAGAAAAAATATAATATAATAAAAAAATATGTTAACACTTAATGAAAATAAATAAAAATAAAAATTCAAAAGGCGTTTAGACAATAAAATAAATTTAAATATAAAACATTAATACTTTAATTTTTAACAAAAAAATAGATAAAATAAAATAAATAATAAAATAAAATAACCACATTGATTAAATTAAAAAATTTAAAATTTTAGTAGAAAATTACGAATGAAACAAAATCAAATTAGAAAATCAAAAAACATTCATTATTATCCCATTAAATTATTTTTTTAACATGCTAGTCAACGATATAGTTATTAACAGCCAATAAACCTCAAATATATAATTAACCAATTGAATATATATTTTATAACAAAATATGGATTTAAAACACCAAGATTGATGTGAAACAAATGCATAAAAAATGACACATTAGTGGGTGAAGCTCCTACCCTTGGATTAGTTTAAATATATTAATATATATTAATTTTCCATTTAAATGGATTTTTAATGAAATTTATGGTTTTACAAGCATATTTATATTATTTTAGATTGATAATAGAGAGGCAATGATTCTTAGACAAAAATTGGTTCATATCACAATAGAGAAGGTGTTAGTGATTTATGAGTGGATGAAAGAAGCTTAAGATCATTAAATGTCATATGTTGATCATAAGTGTGGTCCCTTAGTGTTTGAAAATTGATATCATGTATTCATTAATGTAGATTCTCATTATGGGTACTGAAGGTTTAGAATAAGGAATAAGCTTAACCGCTGTTTTTTTTGACTTTTCAATGTCTTTGTGCATGTCGGTGAATATGTCTATTACTTGACTCTTCCACCATTTATGGAATGTATCCATGAAATTTTTTGAGTCCCAAACAATTTTTTGGAATTTTTAAGATAACTCCCATGTTGTCCAGAAGTTTATATGGAAATATTTCAAAGAGGGTGCAAATTGGAATTCTAAAATTAATTAATGAATTACATCAAAGTAATAATGTAAATGAAATGGAAAATATAACAAAAATGATCAAAGGATTTTTTTTAAAGTGGTTTAAATATAAATTATCCTACTAAACCCTTCACCCCTATCATGAAATGAGAGTGATGTAAACCACTATATCATTATAATGGAAAGTTAAAATAGTTATTTCACACATTGTGTCTCCTTGATCGATGCTTGGACAACGTTCACGCCATATCCACGTTCTCTGACACCAAGGTAAGTCACCTTGTGCGGGGATTATTTGAACACTCCCCCCTACTCATTTCCTTAGCCTCATGACATAACCAACATGCCAATTTTAGATATTATCACCACTGGGATAGCTTTCCGGGTTTCCAAGACATAGTTAGCAACACCTGGGGGGAACCCACTCAAGGAAAATAATGTATTTTCATTCATAACAAACTCAAAAATCTTAAGGCTAAGCTCCAAATGTGGTTGAGAGCCCAATAATCCACGGAAGATAAAATTACGATCACCATGTAGGACGTGGATCACCTGGAGGGGAACTTGGAGGACGACTTGGACGATAGGGTGTTCGATGACCTTTCCAGTAATAAGAGTGTTCGGGCGGACATGCTCCTTAAACAGGAAATCCTGGTGAGGGAGGAGTTGAGGATCAAATGTATTAGGGATGGAGATAGGAATACATGTTTCTTACATGCTTGTATTAATGAATGGAAGTGCACGTTGAGTCCCAAAATATTTTTGGATGATGGCAGGTACACTGACGATAGAGATACTACAGGTGCTATGGCCCTGGCCTCCATGGAAGATCTGGGTTTTGGTCGCAATACTAATCTCCCCAACAGATATCCAAGGGTAGAGAGGGGTTATTTTGATGTGATTATCAACTAGCTCTCGTCATAGGACAATGCCGCCATGAGCTCCATTCCGGAAGAAATGGAAATTCGGGAAGCCATGATGAGGCTGAATCATGAAAGTGCACCAGGCCCTGACAGCTTCCCAGGCTCGTTCTATAGGGTTTCATGGGACTTCAATAATACAGATGTCACCACCGCCATCCACGATTTATTTTGGGGGGGTTACCTTCCGAGGGCCGCCTATTCCACAACCGTTGTTTTTCTGCCCAAGATCAAAAACCCCACCTCCATATCCCACTACCGGCCTATAAGTCTCTGCAACTTCTCCTATAAGATCTTTGATGGCCTGATCAATGCAAGGGTGGCAGCGCATATCCCCCGGTGGGTGTCCTTGGAACAACACGGCTTCGTGAAAGGGAGGTCCATTCAGGGGGCCATTGCACTGGCTAAGGAGATGATCAGAGACCTTGACCTTAAGACTCACGGATCAAATCTGGGTATCAAGTTAGACATTAGAAAAGCATACGACTGGGTTAAGTGGGGTTTTCTCAACAAGGTACTGGAATGAATGGTTTTCTATATGTGTAACATAGACATCCTCTTTAAGTGCATCAACTCCCCCTGGATGGCTGTCACTATTCTGGGGAAAAAGTATGGGGTTTCAATGCTACCTGCGGTCTGAGGCAGAGTGATCCCCTGTCCCTGACCCTCTTAATTCTCTCACAAGATTTCCTCAGTCGGCATCTGCACAAGGGCATTAAAAGAGGTGAGATTACATCATTTCGCAGAAGGATGAGGGCTCCTCCCGTGTCTCATCTGATGTTCGCGGATAATATTTTCATCTTCTCGAATGCCAGTCGGCGGTCAATCTGTGGTCTCAACAGGGTGTTGTAGGAGTATTTCCTCTGGAGTAGGAAAGTCATCAACAAGGCTAAGAGAATTTTTTTTGTATCCAATGGATGCACCGCCTCTCTGACGCATGATATTCAGCAATGCTTGGAAATGAACATTGGGTCCTTTCCCATGGATTATCTGGGTGCGCCAATCTCCCAGAGACGACCCTGCCTATGTGATTTCGACACTATTGTCAACAAGATTACGAACCGGTTCCTCAACTGGAAGAACTTATACCTATATTTTGGGGGCTGGATAACACTAATAAATATCATGCTTATTGCCTCCCCCATCCATGATCTATTTTCCATCAAATTCCTAAAGATCATTATCAACAGGATTGAAAAGATACTTGATGGATTCATCTCAGATACATATTAGGAGGGCAGACAACATTAGGCTTCATATGGTAGGGTGGAAAAGCCATCCAGGTAAGGGGGGATCAATGTTCATTGGCTCAAAGACACTATCCAGTGCATGCATACAAAGATTTCCTGGGAGGTTCGGGAGCAACGTACGCTATGGGGAACAACCATGCACAAATCCCATGTAGGCCCCGAGTCCAGGGATGTCTGCCAAGTCTCCCCCATCTGGTCAGTGATCTCCCCTCTCATTGCTTCTCTTGAATCATAGTACAGATGGATTGTGGGGAGGGGGGACATCCTCTTCTAGCACCATAACTGGTGCGGAACCATCCTCAGCTTCCTTGGATGTCCAAGAACACTGATCCCCTTCAAGGAGGCAAGTGCGCACCCGAACTTCATTGCAATAATATTGGAAGAGGACCAGCACGATAGCTTCAACCTCATTTAGATGAACTATGATTCGGATAGGTTCGTGCTCTCTCCCTCTACCTCGAGGTCCTTCTCTTCAAGAGATTTATGACGCTCCATGCCCCCTGCTATCAGAGCGATTTTTGGAATGAGATCTTATGGTCCAAAGGAACTCTGCTCAAATAGAGTTTTCATACATGGAGATTTCATCACAAGGAAATTCATTCAGAAAAAAAATATGAAGCATTGTGGCATCTCTTTGTCTTCAAGGTGTCACTGATACTCAGACCACTGGGAGGAGAATGCAGGTCACCCGTTTTTTGAAGGTGAATGGGCGAGGGCGGTGTGGCAGCACATCAGTGAGTTCACATCAATTTCTGACAACCGTGTGTCCGACATGCCGACCAATGGTTCCACAGTACAGAGGAGAGGATCCCTAAGCAGATATGCCGTATGATGTTCCTTAATGAAGGTTATTGGTTGATTTGGCAAGCACAGAATAATGCTCGACATGAAGGGAACACCACCTCCGATCAACAGATCATTATAAGTACCAAGGTCCTTATGCTAGATTTGATTATATCCCTTCACAAATGGAAGGAGGATCTAACTCTCCAATGTCTCTAGGCACATATTGATATTGATACATTAGGTAGCAACAATAGGTGAGGAAATTGGGTTCACTAGTTACCGCCAAGTAGAGGGATCAAACTCAACTCCGACGGATCATGCATCATGGGGTCGATCTGAGGAGGAGGGGTGGTTCAAAACCCTTCTAGGTCGGTCATTATTACCTTCTCTGCCAGCCTAGGGCGTGGTTATTCTCTCCAGGTTGAGGCCAAGGCAATGCTTATGGGAATCTCCCTATGCCTTCAAAAGGGGATCACTTTATCAAACGTGGAAACCGATTCCATAATCATCCACAATGCCATACATGGATCCGACATCATCCCATGGTCTGTGCACTACATCACCAGGAAATGCAGGGACATGATCAGCAGTAATATCAGCATTGTTCACACTTGGCGTGAGGGGAATAATGTTATAGATTACCTTGCTTCCATCGATGTCCCCAGTCCGACCCATTGTTGTTTTCACACTGCTTCCACCACGAAGCCAGAGGGGGTCAACTTGGTTCGAGGGGATGCCCTCAGCCTTCACTATTTTCGGCCCCCTTAGGCCTCTTTTTTTTATCCGGGTGCTTTGGGCCGGTCTTATCTTTTATTGTGCAATCTACTTTGAATAAATTTACAGTATTATGATGATATATATCTAGAAAACTCATTATATCATGTTCATCGATGCATAAAAAATACAAAGGAGGAAGCTCGTTACAATTTATCTTTTCCAATGGTTCATGTCACATCTTCATTAAATGCACATGAAAAAATACCCACATGGGTTAATTTGATATTATGTGACATTAAAATAATATTTTATACTGATAACATATTGGAATATTTAATACAGTAAACTAATTAATTGCAATAAATATTAAAGTCCGTAGTAAAATTCTTGTAAAACATGTGTCGTATAATATTCAAATTCAAACTGTATTTAATTTGGTACCGGAGTTTTTCGAAGAAACCCATGTGAAAATTCATCCCACATTATGAGAATTTAATACTATATAAAATTAATCAAGAAAAATTAAATATAATTAAAATAATTTACATGAATTTAAGGGGTAATTAAATCTAGAAATAGATGTGAAACAAATATGAAATAATTTGAAATATAAAATTATACATAAAGAAGAGCTTGTTTTTATCTAAAATATGAGATAAAAAATAAGTGAACAGAAATAATTCTTAATGTAGGTTAATTGTTTCTCCAAATTTGAAATTTTAGTATTTTTTTATATTGTAGGTTCAATTATGTTCATATGGTATGTACATTTTTTTCATGCGGTGGGTACATTTTTGTTCATACGATAGGTATAATTTTTATGACAGCATTAGTTGAGACAAAGCCCAATTTTCACTCACAATTAGATTTCTAATTACCCAAATTTTCAATCATATTCATTACTCATAGTTAGTTCTATAGTTTTCAATTTTTTTCACTCATGGTTAGTTCTCATGACCAGTTATTGACTTTTCGAAAATCTCAATTGTGGTTAATAATCACGAATAGTTCCCATGGTCTGTTCCAGACTACCAAATTTTCAATCATGATCAGTAATCATGGTCAGCTATCATTATCAATACTCATGATCAGTACTCAAAGTCATTACTCATGGTCAACACTTACAACCATTTTCAGACATTGCCAAAATTTTACTTCCGAATATTTTCCAATTTTCACTCTCTGAATAATTAAATTTATATTTCAAGGTCCCAAATGACTTATTTATCCTACTAACAATTCATGAAAATTGTATCACATGATATGGATAATAAAAACATAAAAAAATATGTTTTAAGAAAGATAACTATATGATGAAATCAAGATTAATCATAAATTAATTAACACACATTTCAAAGTATTAATACATTTAATGGAACTAAAACAAATAAATATTTTGAAATTATAAAACCTAAAGTTGTTAATGTATCCATTAAACATTCTCCACATTTTATAAAATTATAAAAATTAGTATCATTTCAAAAATTCTACCCTTTTTGAAATTATCAAAAATATAATTTTCCAACAGAAAAATTCACTTTAAAATGTATATAAATAGTGTATAAAATTTCCTTAAACACACACACACACACAGATATATATATATATATATATATATATATCTAAAAATATATCATGGAGTTACTATGGGACACCATATTGTTCAAAACTTCTATTAAGGAGCCACTATACAACATGGATATTATTAAATGATGCTTGTAAGAAAAGAGAAATTCTTCATAAAATAATATATTACTCAAAAATAAATGTTTAAATAATAAATTTAAATTATCTATAACACATCAAAACCCAAAAATATTAATATAATAAAAAATATGCATTGAAACTATCTAAAAAAAGATGACATATTTCACAAATTTCATGTAAATCTAAAAATTTCATAAAATAAACACACCCAAAATCCCCCTAAATTATTTCCTTATAAATATAATTTAAATCTCCATCATACTAAGGTCATAATTTTTTTCAAAAAGATATTAAAATCTAGAGTCTTAGTAAATATACCAGCTCACTGATTTTCTATAGAAATAAGTTTTAGAAATATATTTTTATTTTGAACATGATATCTATGAAAATGAATTTTAACATCAATGCTCTTAGTCTTAGGGTGTTGTAAGGGATCATCAAAAATATAAATAGATGAATTATTATCACAAAAAATGGGAATCTTTTCAAAATAAGAACCAAAATCAGAATTTGTTTGCTTAATTCATAAAAAATGAGCACAAAGAGATTCATTAACTATATATTTGGATTTATAAGTTGAAATAGAAAAAATGTGTTTCTTTTTATCAAAATAAACTAAATATTTTCCATATCAATGACGCATACATGAAGTAATATTTATATCTATCTTTCATCAAAAAAAAATTATAATCAGAATAGCTTGTCGAATAGAAATTAGTTATAACAGGATAATCTAAAAAAATATTTAAAGAACCTCTAACATATTAGGTGATCCTTTTAATATATTTAATATTAATTTTGTAAGAATTACAGTGATATCAATCATACATGGAAACTAAAAACAATAAATATGGCTAGCAAGTATATAAACACAATAAACCTCCAATCATACCTCTATAGGTTTTAATATATATTGATTTACTAGAATTATCTAATTATAATCTGACTATTGCACTGATGGGAGTATTTACACATTGAAAAGAATCTAAACCAAATATTTTATCCAACTCATTATCATACTTAGATTGATTTTTAAATATACCATTATTCCCTTGAAATATTTCCAACGCATGGAAAAATTTCAACTCACTAATCATACTTATATCAAATTCAATCGACATGAATTCTTAAAATTAAGTACATATATTTTGAAATGAATTTCCAACAAATAATATCATTAATATAAATATTCATAATCAATATATCATCACAACTTAATAAAAAACGCAGCACCAAGCTTTCCCTTATCTAAACTGTTTTCAGAATAAAACAAGTTATCCTTTCGTACTAAGCTCTAGGATCTTGTTTGAAACCATATAAATCCAAAGAAATTTTAAAAATAAGATCAAGATGATTTTAATTTTCAAAACTAAGGGGATGAATGGAATAAATATATTTATAAATGTATCCATTTATAAAATTAGCTTTGACATCCATTTAAAAATAATTTAAATCCTTGAAAATATGTATAAGAAAATAAAATCCAAATTTCTTCTAACTAAGAAATAGGTTCAAAGGATTACTAAAAATTAAAACATTACACTTAAGAATATCCTAAGAATATAATCCAGTTATATTCTTAATTATATTTCTATATTCATCATGTTTATTTCAAAATACCAACTTTGTTCCAACAATAAGGTAATTGTTTTGTGGAAGAACCAAAGTCAACACACTATTACTAGTAAATTTATTTAATTCATATTGCTTATCCAAGATCCAATTTTAATTTTTTAAAGCCTCATAAATATTATTTGGTACAAAATAAAAAATAAAGGAATTATAAGAACAAGTATTCATAAAATAGATTCTATTTTGAACATATGATTCCACATTAACAATTATATTATCTTTAGGATTATGTATATGAGTATTATAAGATATTTCAATAAACTATTAATATTTAGAATAGATATTATCCCCCTATATATGTGAATCATTATCTTGTTGTTTTCATCCTCAATGTTAAAATATAAAATGTTTTCCTGATATTGAACAATATTATATTCTCTTTTATACAATGTATTTTCATTAAATTTAATATTAATTGATTTTTGAACAACCATGGTTCTTTTATTGTAAACTCTAGATTCCTTAAAATTATTTAATTATCATAAAAAAATTCCAACATCATATTTTGAATAAAATTTGTCCAAAAATATTTAGTATTAATAATAAAAACATTACCTCCAAATACTCTAAAATAGATAATTTTATGATTTCATTCCCTTTAAAGATCATAAGGTCACTTTTTGAAATAGGGGTTTTAGAATAATTATATTTGAAACATAACAAGAAGTATTAAAAACTTCTTCCTAGAAATATTTTGGAACGTTAAACTCATTTAACCCAACCATAACCATTTCTTGAAGTATTCTATTTTTCCTTTCTAATACAACATTTTATATGATATTATAGGGGAAGATTGTTTAAAATAACTATTTTATAATTAGAAATTGATAAATTAATGATTCTGCAATTCACCAACATGTATATAGCTTCACCAAAATAATACAATTTTTCACATTTAATTTTGAGTGATTATAGTTTCGCACAGTTATGGATAATATAATACAATTGTAAAAAATTTAATTTTATTGAATTTAGTTAATGTGAATTAAATATTGTTTGTAATGAATTAATTTAGTTCAAAAATCTAGTATTATTGAATTATGGATTTCTAACTTCAATAGAATTACTAATGGTGGTACGGAACATTGAAGGATGTGTCCATTGATAAATTTTTTTCTCAATCAAAAAGATGAAATATAGAAGTGAAATAATTTAATAGACACAAAACATTATATGAATTATTTTTTTAATTGAAAATTTTAATATATATTTATAAATTAAATAGTTCATTTATATTTTCAATAGTGTACATTGGAGGCCCTTGATGAGTTGAAAGTGATAACTTTGCACCAAATGATTATTTTCAAATTATATTAGGAAATCAGTACTATGGTAAAGTACAATGTTGATCAGGGAAGAGTATTGTTACCACGAGTTATTAGACCAAATTAGGTTCCTATATTAGTTCTAGTAGCACCGAGTTAGAAATGGCTCACGAAATGGTAGAAAAGGATAGTGCATAAGAATTATAGGTGGATAAAAATCCATGAACGAGCATGAGTGAATTAAAAACGGAAATAAGAAAATTCTAAAAGTTATAATAACATTATAACCATCACTTCAGCTATATACTACGATGTTTATTTATAAATTCATTTAGATGATGCATTTATTATATTATGAACAATGAGTTTTGTGGTGATGATCTTAAATGTCGTTGAGAGTATGAATTTCCCAGTGATTGTGGCAGCGATGGTGATGACGATGGCGATGGAGATATTGATGGTGATGTTGATGATGGTGATGATGAGGGTGGTGATGGTTATGAAAAAATTATGATGATTGTGACTCTAATAGAGATGTTGATGAGTACGGTGGGCATTCTAATGAAGATAATTGTTTTCTTGAGAGACATATTGATCCTCTGAATTTTAGATTGATATTTTTGACACATCATGTTTGATTATTAAACATGATTTCATAGATGTTTTTGGATCTAATTTTTTTTATTATGAAACGATAAATTATCAAATATATAATATATGAATTGTTTTAAATGTGTATTGTGACCGATTAAATGAATTAATAATTTCCTTGGTTTTTATATATTGAATTACAGTTGATTGGGTTGTTGGTACTGGAGTTTTGGGCGTGTGTTAGTTCCGAGATAAGATGGGAGGTTTTTCTGGCTTCTCTAAAAGAGGAAGGATATATTAATGGTTTATAAAACTGTCTGTATAACTTGCATACAGATGGTTTAACAAAACCATTTGAAATGAAGGAAAATAAATGAAATCTATATTTACAGTTTCAAATAAAACTTTTGTATAAAGCTATACTTGTAGCATGTATACCAACAGTTTAGGAAACTATTGGGATATCCTACATCAATGTATCATATCCCATACCAATAGTTTAAAACCTTTGGTATATAGTCAACTTATAAATAGTGATTTGAAGGAGATCTTCTGAAAGTCCAACTTCTAAAAATTACACAGATTATGGTGGATGGAATATACTAATATGTTTTAATATTCTTTTAGAATATTGGATCATTTATTTTGAAAATTTATTCTATTCTATGGATGATGGGGGATACGTGTCGAATTATGGGTCTGGATGGTTCAAAAAGGTCCATTTAGCCAATAATAAAGATCATGAGACCATGGGGAAGGGATATATGAATGTCTAAATATTAAATATAAGCTTCCTAGAGTTATAGAGAGTTCAAAACATTCAAATTTTATGGAAGAATATAATTGTTGTTGGTTAGTTGGATAAATAATGTCTGGGAACATGATTCACAAATAAAGTATGGGATATAAAATAGTGTTCCATGGTTGTGTATTTGTGGTTTTGAATATGGTATGGTGTATCTAATATAGTGACTAGGTGTAGAAATAATTATTGGAGCCACTACTGTAAATTTACCATGTTCTAAATTTTTTAGACAGTTGGTATAATCTAGGAAACCGTTGGTATAGACTACACGAACAACTTCCAAAACTATTGGTATTAAACCTGTTAGGAAACCTCTATACAAATGGTTTATTTGAAACCATTGGTATATATCCCATGTATTTCATTTTTTCCAAATCTACTATATATATTAATTATGGAATTCCTACTTCCATGTGTCATGCTCCTGTTCTTCCACATCCATATTCTATTACGTGTTATCTCCCCAGTCACCCAAATCATGAAAAAAAACCAATCCTCCCTCTAAATTCGCATGCCAATTCGTGCTTCTCCTACTGCACACCAGCACCCATAGTCACTCCCTATCCATCATCTAGGGTTACCACTGAAAACTAATTCCACCATACTCTATCCCCACCTCCTCCATCTCCTTCCTCTCCGTCCACTACTCGCATCCTCCTCTCCCACATCTGTTACCTCATATTGTTGTCCTTGGGTTTCTAGTGAGTCATTCGAAAAACCCGAATCTCCACCTCCGTGCGGTAATCATCCTCCACCATCTTCGACGACCTAAATTTTGTGACATGGCCCAGAAAATGAAACCAATGTTCCTTGATTCGTTTGTTTAACATTTGATTTCTCTTCTATTATTGCATATTTTTGGGTTTTGGGGGATTGGTTATTGGGCTCATGATGTCTTCAATGGAAGCGAAGGTTTGTGTTCTCCCCACCAATCCCCCCGTCGTATACAATGGTCACCGACAATTCCATCGAGAGATTAACCATCTCAGATGATTATTAGAAGAAAACTATTGACGTTTAGAAGCTACACAAGAATAAGAAGAATGAAATTATGGCATAGTACATTAAGAACATATCTACTTCCCTAACTATTCTATAAAATCATGTCAACGCTGTAGATTTGGTATAAATGTATGAGCTATTATGTGAACTCAGCCTTCATCTTCGAGTCAATTTGATGGGGTCAATTTTCTGGATCCAACCTTTCTTTGTTTCTGATTATAAAATTCCAGACTGATAGAACTTCTGGCCAACAGCTGTTTGTAGATATGATTATTGTAGGGATGGACAATCTTCGAGAAAGGTGCATTCAATTTCTCAAATGGATAAATAGGATTTCTAATCTCAAACATTATAACTTTTCATAATTGTTTATAAGAGATTTATATAAAATGGGAGCAAGGGTGATGCATTGAATTTCAATGGCCTCTTCCAAAATAATAATAATAAAAGAATAGTTCAAACACATGAGATTAGTGTTTTTCTCAGCCAAGTGAACACAACACTTATGGTGATATTGTGGTTGTCTTTATATTCCTGGAAGAGACTTATGGGGTTAATCAAAAAGATGTTATTTTGTACAGACAATCCGTTGGGAGCAGACCGACTGTAGATTTAGCATCCAAGATGCAGAGTTTGGGGGCTGTGGTTTTGTACAACTAAATCTTGTTTAGGATTCGAGTTTCCCTCCCAGTGAAGCGGTCATACTGGTTTGATATCTATAAGGTGTATGATTTTTTCATTAGAATATTTTTTTTCATATATCATGCTCACAATTGTGAAAATCAAGACAATCTATGTTCCTCTTTATTTTCATATCTCGACACCAAGGAGAAATTTATGCGTCGGCCAGATTGAACCTACTCCGAACACATCCATAATGAGGTGAGTTTACCTTCAAAACTTTCCCTATTGATTCTATCTGCTTTTAAGTATTCACTTGAACTCCATTCATACAAAATATTGACAATGTATTTTGATACCTTTTCCATTAGGAATCAGTAATTACAGATCAACTAGGTTCAATCGAGAACCAAATTTGTACTCTTAAAAAGGTGTGTTCTTCCCTTCTATCCATAATTAAATATTTCCATTTACACATGACCTTTTCAGGAATTAATACTATACATTTCAAATTATTATCCTCCAATTAAACCCAATCCTTATCCTATTTTGTCAATGTTACTTTATATAATATTTTTTCCATGGTTGTTATAGATTTACACCACCGCATTGGAGTTCCAGGATGTTTCGGTATGTCTACCTGATTTCATTCAACACACGTCTTTCTTACAGTTTCATTCATGAAGATTAACTATAATTTTCAAATTTTTTTAATGTATTTAGAAACAAGCATAGTTGACTTACTGATTTCCTTTACAAGAAATATTTCATGTATCATGATCACAATTGTGCATATTCTGAATTGTTTTCATAGTACCATTCATTTGTGTCATTGAACAAGTGTTTTAAAATCTTTTTAGGTTCTCACATATCAACCTATTGTTGTTATGTTTATAGATTAATTAAATTACAATTTTAATTTTAACTTTTGGCTTCCCCCATTCATATATCACTAACTAGTGATTTGTACCACTATACCTCGTGCTTCTATGTTATTGGATGTTGAGCTATTAGGGGGTTCAGACGGTTTAGATTTGTCAAGGTATAACATCATGTAGCACTTTATTTATCCTACTAGATCTATTACGGTCAAATGTTCTACTAACATCACCTTCAAGTCTCTGAACGTGATTGCACAAATATTGATTCCAATACCATGTATTAATCCAATTATTACCCCCCTACATTGATATTCCAGAATCAATTATGTTTTAAAAAACATATATTATGATAACTCCCATGAATGGGTAAAACAACATACCTTAAAGTCACTATATTGGTATGTTTTCTATTATAATTGGTAAAGTATTACAGTGAATTGTCACTCTTTATTTTTTTACTGTTTTATGGGTATCCTAATTAATGTAATGGACCTTTCTAACTTGTTGCATTACCATACCAGGATCAGGATTGCAACCAAATTTGTTAAGGGCATGATGAAAAAAACTCATTTCTGTTCAAACTGATTGAAAACTCATTGTAAGAGGTGATGACTGATTAACAATTTATGTTTAGATTGATTGTCCATTTCTGTTCGTACATATTAACAATTTTTGTTATTTGGGATGTCGGAACAGAAGTGAGAAATTTATGTTTCCCTAAAATGGTTACAATGGTTTCATATTTTATAGTTAAGGTAATGTTGAAACATGTATGCTTCCCAATAGTAATTGAAAATGGTTCCAAATACGTTTAAAGATATTCCATTTTGTGGTTACAAGGGTTCTTGATTTGACAGTTAATTTCCTAAAATAGGTTTGTTGGTTTTTATATTCTTATTTGTATTACAGTGAGTTATCGATCAGATTTTTTTGATACTGCTTTTTGTTTATCCAGTTTACTCTAATGTACTTTAATTTTACCTCATGTCAAACTTATCCTTTACCTTCTCCTCTTCTCCCTTCTCATGCTTCTCTTTTTTATTATATTTCTAGTGTTCACCACATATGCAGACCTTTCTATGATAATATAGGTTAAGCACTTTATAAAGAATGTATCTAGCTATTCATTTCTTGAAAACTACACAAACATATGAATTGATTTTACAAATTAACGAAAAAAATAGAATGTTGTATCGTATACCACTATTTAGAAATTCATCAAGAGTAAGATGATACTATTGCATTCTTTCACTTTTCATCCTCCATTATTCCCGCTGAATATCCATTTTTTTCTACATTCACTCATAGCTTCAATAACCATGTACTCATGGCTTCAATAACCATGTAAATCTATTACAGGGAAATGATTGATGTTCTTGTCCTATTTTAACTCACACATATTCATTCTATCTACCCCTATGTTATGTTAGATTTTATCGTTAAATGAACCCCTCTATTATATAGTCCACGGAGCTTTAGGTAATTTGTTATGGCTCATCTATTACTCTATATTTTTTTCTTCTTCACAGAAATGGGATCCTTATGTTGAGTAAGGATTTTACCATTTAACTGTATGCGTGTGTTTGTGGTCATTTTCAATCATATAGGCAGCTTTCTTAACACCATTTCACTTAATTTTTTTATTCAGTACAGGTATATCTGTGCAAACATGGGGCATGCAACCAAAAATATCCTTTTGTTAACAAACACACCCTAATGTTAACAAATCCAATGATTGAAAAATATAGGTATACGGGAAGTTAAAATATAATGTTTTATATTGCAGATTATTTCTATTGGTATGTTTGTAATCATTTTCCAACATATAGGCACATTATTCCACACCATTTGACTTAATTTTTAACCTATATAGGTATTATGTGAAAACATGGTGCGTGAAACCAAACAGAATTTTTATTATTTGATCATGTTTCAAACAAATTTTTTATTTTAGAACAACAGTCTCCATTTTTTATTCACCTATATAACTGTTATCGACACTATGTTCTTAATTATTTCTAATATTTTACCAAAAATTCCTATAAATAAATGTATATTCTGTAGTTTAATTTTTTTTAAAAACATTCCATTAAATAAACACTTCTATACTGTTAAATAATAGTAAACTATTAAAGCTATGATATATGTTTCAATTATTTCAACTAGTGTATATTCTAACTTCAATAATTTTAACAATATTTTTATATAGAAAATTCAGTAATGTTATTTTGATAATGAGGATAAACTACAAGATAATTTCTACATATGTTGACACAACAAGGATACAATGAGTCAATATACTGAATTACACAACATAAAGAAGGCGAATGTAAATAGGAAAACTGAAAAAACAAACTGAAATGTGATGCTACAAACATATGGTAGACATATATGTTCACTATTTAATTTGTTTTCATTACTATTTTTTGAAATACTATTTGCAGCGAAATTATTATTATGTTATGTATAGTACAGAAACAATAATGGAAATTTATGTTTCTTTATAGAAATAATTCACCCATTTCTTTATCCTGTTATCTATGTTTTCAATCTACATTTCTTGAATTTTTATACTACACTAAAACTACATGGTTGTTTCCTCCTATCAATTCAATTTCCTATTTTTATACTGTAAAAAAACCATCTTGGTATGTAATATATAATCACCTGATTAATCACTTTTATTTGAACACCATGTTTCAATGGTAAAGGATTGTAAACCTATGCAGCGATGAAATAGGTCACACCCTATCTTCCAATAAATGTTCGGTGAACATTGAAAATAAAGAATAGTCAGTTTTATTAGACTATGATGGTGTTCATTGTTAGCATGTATCATCTCTTGGTTCAATGATCTGTTAAATTGTTTGGATGAATCAAATACTATTCCATTGACATGTGACAAAGAACTGTTTCATTGATAGGATGTATTAAATTGCAAACATTTATATTACATGTTTTATACATCATTATTTTACAGTACCTATTTGTTCTATAATGTATAGAAACACCATGTTTTATACCTCTTTTCATTATTTTTTCCTATTTGTGTACTTTACAAAGAATCAATCTTCATATACAATAGACAAAACACCATATTATACCAGCTTTATTATAATATAATTATTTATTTTTTAGATTTTTTTACTATCTAGTATACTGTGTATTTGTAGACCATTAATTATTTTTACTAATACATTGTTTTGTTTAATTGATAGATTTTATTTTCATATTTAAATATTAATTTCTAATTAATCTATATAAATTTATTTTCATCTACAGAACGAATTTTCTGGAAAATGAAGCTAAAGACATATTACAGTGACCCTTTGGTCCTTGCACACTTCAAAAAAATCTATTAGGTCAAACAATTCTACAAACCAGCAGATCATAGACTATTGGGAAATTATAGATTGGGTTCAAACATTTTTTAAACAAATTATTTCTCTTTCCACAATGGTAGAGAAGCATGATATTAATGCATTTGGAAATTATTTGCAAACATACTCCAAAATAGAAAATACATTTCCAGTATCCCTTTTATGTTCAAATATTATTTTTTTGTGCCCAAATTTTATCCCCTCTTATTCCATTTATATGTACCAGTAATATCTGATTACAAATTAAAAAACATTACTGTTAGTTGGTAAATTGTACAAATAGAAATCTATTTTGAATTAAAACCCATTAATTTAATATTTCATGCGTTTGAATGGGTGATTAATAGTGATTTATTAATATTTGGGTTTACAGGATGTATAAATGGTTTTATAAACTGTTGATATAGCCTTCATACTTAAAAGTAGCTAGCATCATAAACAATATTGGCCCAGAACCAGCATGCACCCCAAACACCTAGAGCCACACCCCGAACAGTTGTAATCAAATATTTTAAAATAAAAAAACAAATAAATATATTAAACCAGTCCTAATACATATTTAAAAACAAAAACATATTTTTTAGTTAAAATTGATTAGTTGATAACTGAAAAATTTCATAACACATATATTCAATCATTTACAGTCATCAAATATGTTGTTTCATAAAAATCCTTCATATATGTAAAAGATCAATATCCCTCTCATGAACACCATCATCATCATCATCACTAATGTACTCATCACCATCACCATCACCATATCATCCCCATCACAATCACCATCACCATCACTATCATTAGGAAAGACATCATCCTGACCTCCACTAGGACTGTCATCACCATCTCCCAATGCATCAAATAATGAATTCATTTTTAGAAAATATGAACCAAAAACCTGGATTTTTATATTGTGGAAGTGATGAAAATAATGATTCTATAATAATTATAAATCCCACATTGTATTATTTTTATAACATACCGGGTTTTTGAGCAGGTGAGAAGTTCCTTAACCTTTTTTAATTTTATTTTTGGTGATTCATATTAACTATTTTCTTGATCTTTAGGACCAAATTATGAGAGTTTGATTGACCAAGGGACTTGTTTCAATATGGGTTATAAATCTTGAGAAGTGCCTTAGGGTTTTAGATGATTTTATGTCCCATCAAGCCCTATTAATTCAGGTTTGGGAATGTGGAGATGGAGGAACATGAATTTGGTTAAACTACATGACCTCCTAGGAGTAACTGTGAAACCGTACTTTTACACTATATATAGTTTGTAAATCCATGTGGGTGGTGGTGCAAAAACATGCATTATTACTAAATTTTTTGTTATAGGGGATCCCTTTTATCTATACACTGTTTGGTAAACCTTGAACATAGCCATGTGTGGTGGGGGCCCTAGATAGTGGCATATGCAAGGGCTGTGCTTGGTTTGGAAGACCATGCTACCATCCATGTGAGATTTGGTGCATATGAAATGAGAACCACATGGTTGGAGTGCAGTTATCCAAACGATGTGGCCAAACCATGCAGGTCATTTATCAGGGTTAAATGACTAAACTACCCACTCTTATTTCTGTTCTACTCCTACTTTCTCCACAATTTAACGTGAAATACAGGGGATCTCCTATTTCCTTCTTCACTTAGGATTTGGCCTAAATCATTCATCCAATATATGAGTCAGACTCCATCATTCTATTAGAATGTTTATTATTAAGGATTTCAATCCTCCCACTTCATTTTCTATTTTATCATTCAATATGAAATGATTAATTTTTTTGAGATTTTTTTAGGACATTTGACTAAATTCACAATTTCACTCATTCAAACTCGAGTTAGAGGCCGATATGGGTCAAGGGACAACCTATTAGTTCAAAAAAAGTGGTTCCAATATTTATAATTAGTTTTATAGGTTTTTTCATGGTGAATTCTTAATATACCTACATGGGTAGTTCGAGAGAGACCCTTGATAAATTAATATTTTTTTTTGTAAAATTGATTATATGGTATTATGATATGTTGATGGGAATGCTCTAACCAATTCATACTAGCTATGATTGGTAATTGGATTTTGAAAAAATTATTATGTTAGGACATTTATGTTTCCTTATCTAATTAAATTGTTATATTATTTCATTGGTTTGATGGGAATGTGATGGGTTTGGCCTAAGGATTGAGGTGATGTCGATCACCTAGACTAAGGAGACATAGTCTTCAGGATGAGGGAGTGGCCTGAGACACATGGTTTGATGATGGAAACCTGGTTTAGGAGACATTATCATTGGTTTAAGGTGATTTAGTCATCAAGATGAGGGTGTGAACCCTATAAATTGAGATGTTGATGACCATTGGGATTTTGGAGACTTGGCTACATGGTCATGAGGTGATGGATGACGTGGTCTCAGTATTTTAGGTGATTTTCACCCACCCTTGTTGGCCGACACACCATTTAAGTCATGAGTACAAAGATATGAATTTTTTAAGGTGGTGTTAACCAGTCATTGTGGGTGGTATCTTCCAAAGATACTATTACTTAGAAGATGGTGTTGACCACCAATTATGTTGGACGTGATCTTTGAATAAATCCATGTGGACGGTGATGGACCATGAAAAGATGGTGTTGGTACCATTGGTTGGGGGATAAGTATTTAAATTATATTTGAATCCATAATATGAGATTATTATAGGTTAGGAATCACCATGCCTCCATACATTAGGATATTGAGAAGGAGGTGATTTATCTATTGAAGGATGAGTATCTCCATTCCATGGGATATTGATATGACAATGATTTTATGAGGTGAGGTCCAATGAACATGGTAATTGATGTAAAATCCATTTTGACATGAGTTACTTCATTGATGTCACATGGGGTGTAGGATGGAATGAGGATCCAGTGATATATTTTTGGGTGGTGCATGATGGCACACCTAGTATGATACTCTTCAGGAGACACCATGGGAATTAAGCCATGGGTCCTGACCACTGAATATATATATATATATATATATTGAGAAAATTGTTATATGATATATATATATATATTGTGTGGCACATGTTTCGAGATATACCAGCATTGGCTGAAGCTGGAGAACACTTCCTTGTGGCTGTTGAGCGTAAGGGTAGATGGTTAAATATTAAATGCACATTCATCCCATTTTTATTTATTCTTTTCATAAACTACTTAGTTATGGATGTAAGACAAGAACACATTGGTGGTGGCCTACTTATTTTATTATCACACCCCACACATGCCCCTCATGACACATCTAGACTTTATGTCTTTGAGATCAGGTAATAGACAAGGCTCAATATCTAGATCCTAGTTATCATAGATGTACCTTTTTATGGGAGGGTTGAAAGTGGGAATTATGTTTTTATTTCATATGGATGGACTATTTTTTGGGTTTTTATATATGAATGCAATCTTGTGGTTGGCCAAAAGTTTCCTTGATTATCCATTTTTATGACCTGACATGACATGATTATTACCGACATTTGTTGATATTCCTTTGAGATTAATGATATTACAACTAAAGTTTTATATTTTTATTCCATTGCATTTATTTATATATTCAAAGGAGTTATGGTCCTTTTTATACCTAATTATATACATACAATCCATGATTATTACACTACCAGAGGGCATAGACTCCTGGAAATAACATAATCATACCCTCACTACTATTAACTATCCTTTAGAATATGGGTAGGGGTGCCTAAATCCAAGTGGAAAACATGCTCTGAGCATAGGTTAAGTGATAAATAGGGCCAGGGTGTTACATATGTCATTAAATAAGTTCTTTGTTTGTGTGGACTTGCAGCATCACAAGGCCTAGGTATGAAATGGTAACTGCATTTGGATGGTTACAAATTTTATGAAATGATTTCATTTTTTTTTGGTCTTATGATTTGGGATATGGTAGACTAGAGACAAGGATCTAGTCAGAACAGGTTAATGAAATTGTGTTTGGGTTCCTATAGCCCAATGCATGGGTAAACCCATGTTTCCATGGGTGAGAAATTGATGTTATGCTTTTCAATTTTACTTTTTATTTACTTCATTCTCATGTGGCCCACATGGGTGTGATTTTTATCTTTTATGTGGTTTGAACCTTGTCCTGATATGAAAATGGATGATTTTTATGCATCATGGCAGGAAAATTGGGTGAATTGGTATACATATATGCTTGTAAATATTTTATGGACCCTGGAATGTGCTGATAGGGGTTAGGGTATTTAAATTTTCAAAAAAATGTTAAACCACATTTTCTTGCTTATCCTTTTAGGTGGAATTCTACTTATCCAGCCTAGTCATGTGTTGTCTAGTGATATTGATCTGTGATACATGGGAATAACATTAGTATGACTTTGAAGGGATAATGGAAAGATGGTGAGTTGTTCAAATATTCAGAAAATAAGATAAATATTATTTTACATCTTATCATTTATGTTGTAATTTTACTCATCTACCTTATATATATATGTGTGTGATATGTAATGCATGACTCTGTGATGGGTAGGTAATGGGCCAGGAGACCGGATGTCATGCGATATGGTGTGGTAGGGGAGTTTATGGGAATGAGATGTACTTCCTGTTATAGATTTCAAAATATGTCATATATATATATATATATATATATGTATGAATGCTATGTATGTTTGGCCGTGGTATTTGGTATTTAGTGTGATTCCTCCTATACAGATTTTGATGGATCCTTAGGAAGGATGAGATATTATGTTACATGAGAGAGCACTGAATGATTCCCTATAGGGTCAGGTTGAAGCCCCCGGGGGTCGTGTTGATCATGAAATATAGGTACAAGCTCTGGTATTGGTGGGATAACGATATTAGATGGAATATTATGGGCCATTATTAGATGAGAAACTATAGGAAAACATGGTTTGAGTTATACAAAGCATTAACTGTGGAGCACATGGGGCTGAATCGTCCATAGAGTATCTGACTCATGAGTTTTAGTCTCAACACCCACCATTAGTATAGAGTGATTTTGGACCTAATTTCGTATATAAATAGATCAATTCAATAGTGACTATCATTGATCAGATTGAGACACTACCAGGTCGAAGGGTGAAGCTGTTAACCTATATGTATATAGGACTGGAAAATCACAGTTGGGATGTATTGATTCAGGAAGGTAGCACTTAGGAATAGACATAAAAGGATTTTGTAGCCAAGTTCTCTGATCACTTCTTCCCAAATACTTTCAAGGTTGATAGAACCCATGAGTTCCTAAACCTACATTAGAGAGATACGTTCAACATGGACTATAAAGACAATTTCTCAGAACTGTCCCATTTTCTCATCAACTATGGTGGGTGATGACATCACTCAAGTGAGGTGATTTGAGGAAGGATTATGGAACTCCATATGGATGTTGGTAAATATTTTCAATATGGTCTCATTTTCAGAGGCATCCAATAAGGTGTATATATTTGAGGGAAATTTTATGAACCAATCATATTAGATTTTGGTGAGTGCATCGAGTGAGTTTAGCAGTGATACTTTAGGTAGACTAAAGTGGGATTGTGAGGAGTTTTAGCAGGGAAGTTAGGCCAGATATCTAGGTATGTCATCTAAGAGTGGATGTTCAATAACATTCTTCCAATGCCAGCAATCGAGGCATGTTCAGATCCAGTGTGATTGGGTTTGGAAGCAGTATCATGAATTTAGCCAGATGAGCCATTTGGAGAGTTTCTGTAGGATGCTTTCACAGATATCAAGATTCTTGGGATGGGGTTTGACACAGGTATATGAGGTGGGATTGGGAGTGGTACCATGATCTGGTATATGGGATACAATTGCACATAGAGGTCATGAAAATGAGAGAGAGACATAGAGAATAGTGGGGTTAGTGGAATGTAGCTGGTGTAATTATACCGGGAGTCCAGACATTGAGAATTTGGGATTTAGGCTAGGTACATGCTATTGAGCTTCAAGGGTTAGAAAGGAAAAGGGATCCAATGATAGTTAGTGGTATTTTGTGGGTGTGAATGAGTTTTTTTTGTTTTTGGTGGGGACATTTTTGGTGCATAAGGTGTACATGTGTTCTTTTTGGACTAACCAATTAATTGTTAGTAGGTTGGATTCATTTACGTTGAGGGTATGTATGTGGTGTGTAGGCATTAGGTATATGATTGGAATTAATATATATCTATATAAATTATGTTGCATTATTTTTGAGCATCTGTTGATATGCACGACCTATGGGCATTTGATGAGATATGAGTTTTGATGAGTTTTATGTATGGAATAAGTATGATATGGGAATCAGATGAGATGTGTGACTTTAACGGTGTCATGTATGAGATGGGTATGATTTGAGAAAATTATGAGGTTTACGAATGATGGTATATCCTGTGAGGACTTATATGTTCATGTATGGTCAGTGGTACCATCGGGATTATTACATTCTGGTTTGGGAAGCGATCAGGTAGGTAATTCCTAAGTTGTAGAGTGTTATAGGGGGATTTGAATATGACCAAGGACCGATGTAGACTGGGTTGATATTAATGAAATGGGTTTGTTCAGTACCATATATAGGTTAATATTTATATTTGGTGGAGAATATATTATAAGGTGGGGATACTATAATATCCAGGGTTTTTGAGCGGGTCATAATTTCTGTACCCTTTTTGAATTTTTAGTTTCATGGTCAACCCAACTATTAACTCGATCATAAAATTCTAAATTAAAGAGTTTCATTAACATAAGATGTTAATTTTAGATGGGTTATAAGGGTCATCAATGACTTGGGGTTTCAAAAGAGTTTTGAGTGTCTTGGGCCTTAAAAACATCATTTTAAGAAAACAAAGATAGAGTCATAGAAATGTCAACCAAACTCTAATTCAAAATATGTTGATCTCATTGAAATAATATCTATAAGGGTTTCATTCCCCTTAAATTTATTTCTCTTTTATATCACCATAAAAAATAATAAATCCATGGGAGCTCTTTATTCCCTATTTTCATTACGTTTTATTAAATACCTAATTTCTCAAATTTTGGCTCGAGTTAGAGGCTGATATAAAATGAGTGATGGCCTACTAGTATATTGTATGTGGTTCCAAGATTTTTCTTAAATTTTATATGTTTTTTTGGGGTGCGTTTTGAATATGCCCACCTGGGTTGTATGAGAAAGACCCCTAATTTGTTAATTCTTGATTGAAATTTATTATCCAGTGTTATCAGTAGTTGATGGGAATGATATAACCTATTTATATATGATAATCATGTTAAGGGTCATGTAATAAACTAGGATTGTTAGGTATGTTGTGTTTCCATAATTAACTAAAACATTTTCTGATTACATTGGTTCTATGGGAAATTGACATGCATGGCCTGAGGATTGAGGTGAAGTTGTTCATATATAATTTGGAGAAACCATCATCCAGTTGAGGGAGAAACCTGAGAGATATGGGATGATGATGATCACCAGGTTGAGGTGAAATTTTCATTTGTTTAAGGTGAAAGGATCATTGGTGTGAGGGAATGGATCATGAGACTTGAGATAGTGATTACCATTAGGATTTGAGAATTGTGGTTATAGGGTCACAAGGTGACAACTATTGTGTTTTAGGTATTATTGGTGCTTTCTACTAACTAGTGTTGAATGATTCAATATTAGAATCATTTGAACACAAATAGGACTCAGTTGAGGTGGTGTTGACCAATTGTTGAGGGTGGTGGACTTCATTGATATTACATCACAGGGGATAGTTTTGACCCTCAGTTATCTTAAAAGTGATAATTGTAGAAATCCACATAGATGGTGATAGATCATCAGAAGATGGTGTTTAGACCATTGGTTTGGGGATAAGTCACACCATTATATTTTATGGCATTGGATAAGATTATTAGAGGAAGTATATAATTATGCCTATGGATGTAGAGCTATCGAGTTGGAAATGATTTATTTATTTAAGTATGGGTATCACCAGGCCTGAGGACATAGGTCATTGAGCCAACAATGATTTTTTGAGTAGTGTTATGTGGGACTATGGACCTGATGGGAACGCCCTTTGGATTACGGTAACATGATTGATGAAATGTGAGGTGTTATATGGAATGAGGTTCTGGTGATATATATTTGTGTGGTTCTCGAGGGCTCACATGATATGATACTCTTTAGGGTATTCCTTTAGAATTAAGACATGGGTCCTCTCCAATAAAAATATATTCATTAAGATATGTAGTTTACGTTGTAAATATATTTGGGGTCATGTTCATAGTGATATACCATCATTGGCCGAAGTAAGTGAATGCTTATTTTCGGATTTTGAGAAAAAAGGTAAGTGGGTTAAATATTAAATGTGCCATATTTACCTCTTTATTTATGCTTTTCACACACAGTAGAATTATGGATATAAGGATAGAAAACTTTAGTGGTGAATAGATGAGTTCATAATCACACACTACATGGGCTCCCTAGGATTCATTTAGACTTTATTTCCTTTGGATCAAGTAAAAAAACCATTATTGGGAGCTAGACCTTAGTGACCGTAGATGTAAATTTGTAATGGGATGAAAGGAAGTGGACCTATGATTCCTCTGCAATATGATGGAATTTCATTTAGGTTTTTATATATGTATTTAATCTTTGGGTCAGAACTTAGAAACCTTTATAATATATTTTTTATGGTCTTACATGGTATGTTTTTATTTTCATTTGGTATTATTCCTTTTGGATCATTGATATTACCACTGCAGTTGTTTTTTTTCTTTCACTCTTTTTATTTAGTTTCTTCCACTAAATTTTCCTTCTACTTCTACTGGGTTATATATACATGGACTATTATAATTATCACCACCAAGAAGTATAGTCTCTCCACTATCACCTAATCATACCCTCTCTACTATTCGACAACCTTTGACATATAGGGAGGCATGCCTACGACCCAGTGTCCAACTCGCCCTGAGCACGAGTTAGGTGGAAAAATGCATAGGGGTGTTACATTTTGACTTATCTCATGCTCATTCATGGATATTTCTTGGACTCTTATACCTATAAATGATAATTATCTATCTATACATGATCTTTTTTTAACCTGGTTCTATGAGAACATTTATAGGCACCTAATGTTAGTCGTTATAAAGTGGGGACAATACTCTTCACTGGTCGAATATGTTCTCTCCCATGGTTCTTATATCCTATTATCTGGTGAAAATGACCATTTGGTCCAAAATTTTCACCTTCCTGGTCATCAAGGAATTTTAAAGAATAATGTTCCAAATATAAATGAACTATTTAGTCCTAAAATAGATATTAATAGTTGAAGTTAGAAATTAAAAATTATAACATGTTGTTGTGTCTATTTGTTTACAAAATTACCATATTTTTTTCTTTCTAGTCAAGAAGAACAATTTTTATTTAGGCCTTAGACCTTCAATTCTCAATACCTCCTTCATAAATTACATTGAATCTAGAAAATCATTTTTTAATAATACTATATTTTTTAAAAAAATTAACTAATTGTAACCACTATTTAGTTTATGATATCAAAAACCAATTCAATTAAATTTCATAAGAATGTAGTGTACTATCCCCAACTATGAGAAACTATAATAAATCAAACCAACATGAGAAAATTTGGATTGTTTAGGTGAATAAATATTCAGATTAATATTTTATTATTATATCAGGTCAACTTAATTTTTAGTGGTTCTATTGAGTTTGGATGAATTCAATTCGATTAATAATTATTTATGTTAATTTAGTAGAAAAAGATCCAATTCGTTTTTTTGGATTTGTTATGAATTATTATTATTATTATTTTATGTTTGTTTAGGAAAATATGTTTTAGTTTATTTTGAGAAATTTAGGATTAGATTAATTTTTACTAGTTTATTATTGATTGGTTAAGTTAAATTTTAGTCATTTTGGTTTCATTCAATTCATGATTTGGTTATAGTTCCATTAAATAAATCATATGATTTAGACTAATTTTATACATATTTTATGTTCAAATGGATTGAATAAAAACTGGGGGGGGGATTGATGAATCAGTTATTAAATTTTATAAGTTTTAATACTTCTAAAAACTTATCCCTTATAACATGTTAAGGTTCATATCGTTATCATCTTTTTTTAAATATTCATGCATGAAAAAGTAGGAAAGTAAGTTAGTGACACAACATCACCAAGGGTTGACCTTAGTATGAGAATCTACATCAATTCAATAGCCACTCCCATTGGTCTATAGAAATTATATATAATGAAGAAGTGAATTAAACTTGTGAAAAACCCCAGTAGACACCTTCTATCTCCTGATAAGAAGATTATACTAACTTCTGTTAGTTTATAAAATCATCTTATAAATAATGATCCATAAGATAATTATAAAGACATTGTTCAAATGGATCCTAAAATATCTATCTGTAACATCAATATGATGTTGTTTATTATGATTCTATAAGTTATATGGGGATTATTTTGATGGTTTTAGTGAAATGAATATAGTCTTAAACTCTTCTCAATTGTTTTTTCTGATCTTCCTCAGTACAGTAAGAAACATTTCAACTCTTGGATATTCTAAAAAGATGAATGTCTGGAAAATAATAACATTAAATCAAAATTTTGAGCGCTTGATATTTTGCGCATGTGAAATTTTTTTCAATTTATTGATGTATTTTACATCTATTTATAGGTGTGTTCAAAGAGGAATGATAAATAATATGAAAAAGTTTTCGCAAGAAACCTAATTTCCAAAATATCAAATTTCACATTCACATAAAATTCATGTTTGACTAATTTGATGAATATAAACTATTATTTATTCTTATCAAACCTTACTGAAACTTCTTCTGACTTAAACTGACTTCATACATTTTAACCATTCTTTAGTTGATACATTTATTGTTTTGATTTTCCTCATTACGATGAAAACATATGTATGATTGGAAACATCTCATTACAATTACTTATCAGTGTCAATGATCATTTTTAAAATTTGTCTTGTTCACTATAATTGATGAAATATTTATGATTCCTCCACTTATTCAACAAATTTTATCATAATAATTATTAATGATTTATGAGAACTCTAATATCGACCAATCATTGTCTGACTTAATGTTATAATGTTTAAGAACATTTTAACTCCTAATATCACTGTATTTATTCAACAACTTTAGAAACATTTTTACTTTCTATCCAATATTTAGTCTGATGAATAATTAAATTTATTCCTATGATTCTAGTACCAATGTAATATCCAACCAAAACATTATCTTTATAAAAAATGCAATGTATGGTGTTGATCAGTCTGATACTCTGAATCCAAAAAAACAACTGCATCCCACTTTGTGTTTTCAAAATTCTATCAGATTCACCTTTTATTCAAAAAAAAAATCTTTTCAAAAGGACTAGTTCTCAAACTAATAATAAAAAATTTATGAACCAAGCATCACAAAGTTCCTCATATCTCCCCCTTTTGATTTGTTGAAAACACTTGTTAACAACCCCTTCAAATCTCAGAAATTTTTCACAACCCAACTTTTGAGACAACCTAAGGATTTGAAATTTTATCAAAACACATCCTTTCTCAAAAGAGAGCTTCTTAACACCACAAAAATTGATAAATATATGTTTTTGAAGGAATTACATCCCTTAATTATTAGAAATTTTCTGGTCATGTAAAGATAAACTCCCCTTAATTTTATCTTTTCTCACCCCCTAGACTGTTTTCTCCCCCATTTTCTTATAACCACAACTTCATATTCATAATAGAAAGACAAGTAAAAACATTCTTACATAGTTTAGTGTTGTTTACTTCTCCCCCACATTATAAACATAATACAATTCATGGTAGGGTATTTTTTTCTAATTTTTAGGAAGTCATTGGTGGAGGATAAACATATAGGTTTAGCCTCAAATCATCAAACCTTTCTTTTCGCATTGATTTTTTAATGATATCATCAATTAGATACATTTTTTATATATATTTCAACAAAAAATCTCTTAAAATAACCTACTATTTTAAAATGTGTAACTTCATATCAATGTGTTTTTATCTTGAATATTGATCTATATTTTTAGAAGGATCAATTTTACAATGATTAGCACAATGTTTCTTCAATGGTTTAGAAACTATTACTTTCAAATTTTCTGGAAAAAGTTTCATCCATAACATCTGAGTAAAAGCATATGTTGCTATAACATATTCTGATTATGTTATTCTCAATGTCAACCAAATTTGTTCCATATGATTCCAACTCACACAACATTCATCCAAGAAAAATATTCTCCCAAAAGTTTATTTTTTTGTCATTACAATCTCCAGCCCAATCAACATCAGTATAACCATGAAAATTTATACACAACATTTTTTTATAAAATCCCTTGTGATGTTGTTACTTTATCATATATCATTATTCCCTTTTAAAACAATATGTGATACTCTTTCGGTTTACTCTAACATCTGACACACAAAATTACAACATAATCTATATGAGGTCCCGGGGATGTGAGATAAAGAAATATTCTCATCATCTTCTGAAATTCTTTTTGATTCATAAAATTTATAGATTAATCTTTAATAAACTTTTTTCTCAATAAAATTGGATTATTAAATTCTTGGGATTATACTATCTCAAACATCTTTAACAATTCCCTGGAATAATTTTCTTGAGATAAAAAAATGTACTTTTCTTTTTTCTAAACTTGTATGACAAGGAAAAAATTAAATTCTACCAAGACTAAAATTTCAAATTTCTTTTTTGTTTACTTATAAAATTCTTTGAAAACATTTTCTTTATCCCCCTAAAATATTATATCATCCACATACATAATTAAAATTTGTGTGACATAGTTAACTTTTTCCACATGTAAATTACTTTTAACCATTGCTTTAGAAAAATCCAAAACTCTAACACAACTATCATGTCTTGAATACTAGGAATGTGAGGATTATTTCAACCCATACAATTCTTTATTCAATATACAATCCTTATTTTAATCATTATCAAATAGAAAACCATAAGAAAATTCAATGTAAACATATTCCAAAAAACTATCCATTTAAGAAACATGACTTTACATCCAAATGATAAACTATGAAATTTAAACGTGTAGCCACTGAAAGAAAAATTCTAATAGATTACATTATTACAAATGGGGAAAAGTTTTATTCAAAATATATACCATCCATCTGTAGATAGCTGTCAGAAACAATCCTTTATTTGTTTCTGGAAACTTCCCCACGTTCAATAATTTTTTTTATTTAAACCCATTTTTTTCTATTAACATTTTTACCTTTCATCCATGCTACTATATCCAATGTTTTATTTTTTTCGATCATATCCAGCTCCTCATTCATAGAATGCACCCATTATTTGTGTTGAATAGATTTTGAAACTAATTATGTTTTAAATTTTGAGATAAGTGATGTCTTATTATCTAAAATCAATATTCCATTGGACTAAACTAGATCCTTATGATTCCAAATGATGTTTTAAATCACAAAATTATTTTGTAAAGAGTTAAATTTGAATGTTTCTCTTCCATATTCACATTCCTCGTCTCATGATTATTCAAAATCTTGATAAGTTTATTTTTATCATTTTCACTGTCATCGGAAACCTATAGTTGATCCTTATCCACATTTTCTACAACTTTTTTTGGATTTTAAATAACATTCACATTATATGAATCCAAAACATTTTACTTAGCATTTGTTCCAACACTTGTTACATTATCAATTGGGTGAATAGACTATAAATATTTGTCTTTCAGCTTTCACATAAAACATTAAAAGATCCATATTTTTTATTTTTAGTAAACATAGACTTCCAAAAACCTTGATGTATTACAATGAATGATTTTATCACATTTCATTAGGTGTCCTATTGGATTCTGTCCTCAATAAACATCTGTTCAAAATACGTACAATAGTACTAATATTTTATCTCCAATTGAAATTACAATGTTTATATGCTACTAACTTTGTTATTCCCATTCCCACCATACATAAATTCTTCATTTCAATCACTACATTTTTTAGTGGTTTATATAGATCACTATACTGATGTTTTATCACATTATTTCTTATATAAGTTTCAAAATTATTACATTTTAATTATGTACCATTATCTATTATCAAATTTTTTATGTAAACCCCATTTATTTCTCAAAAATATCTTTTGAAGACTCTGAACATTTCAAAAACCTATGGTTTTTGTTTAATAAAAATGATATTGTTTATAATAGTTATATCATCAATAAAAGTGATAAAGTATAAATCCCCTCAAATTTATTCATGTCTCATTAGCCCACATAAATCAGAATAAATATGATCAAGAGTCCCGGTAGATTGAATCTCAACCTTCTTATGAATTTTTTTAGTTATCTTACCTTTGTAAAAAGTAACATAAACATATTCTTATATTATTTTCATGTATGTAAAGTTTCATACAACATTTAATATAATGAACTGACCCATGTTTCCCTCAAACCCGGTACCAGACCCAATTAGTCACATACCTGAAGGGGATTCTCGATCCCCAAAGGTTAGTGACAAGCACCCAGGAATCAAATGAAAAACAAGAGGGAATTATTTCACACAACCATAACAAACATTTTTCATACATATATAATGAAAGAGGGAAAATTCGGTATACTAAGAAATATATATGCCAGAATTGTAAGAAAATAATGGAAACTGAAAAACTATAACAATAGAAAAACTAAGAAAGACAAGTCCAACTACAAAGGACTCAAAACAAAACATCTACTTCAAATGATGATGTGGAAGAAGTCCATCCATCCCACCACCATCTACCCATCCCTTCTAACATGAACCTCACCACCTCACTGTGGTGCCTTTCCTTTCCCTACACTAGAAGAAAAACAAAGTTCTAAGCACCACTGGAGAGGTGCGTAGGGCGTGAGATAACAGTATCAGAAGGGTCCAACTTAGGTGTTCCCTAAAAATATTCTATATAAAAAATTTTATATACTCGTTTGAAAATTAAACATGGCCTAATAAGTAGTAAAACATTTTTATAGAAAACATGGTAAACATTTCCCCATTTTCACAGTTCTCAAAAAAATTATATCAATTTCAAAACACATTTCCCATATCATTTTTACAAGAATAATAAATTCATATCAAGGCTATCCCAGAAAGCCAAGAAATACAAAATAGAAGCACATGTATCATACACTAAAAAAAACTACATGTCCAGGCGGCAAACTACTTGTACTAAAATAATCAAGTGCAAAAAACCAATCCTAAGACAACAAGCCTAAGAATTAGAGGAATACCCCATGAGTAAACCCCCCTAAATGTCAATTATCAGTCCCCTAGAGCAATGAGATTAAGAAATAGAGAAATTCCCCAAGACAAACCACCTTGATAAAAGAAAACAATGGATGATGACATCAAGCTAAACTTTCATCATAAGTGCCTAAGATAACCCATGTTCTCTTTTTCACAAAACAATTTTATTGCTTTCAAAACAATTTCACAAATCCATTTTAATTATTCTAAAATACCGATTTTCATTACATTTATCATAAAATAGGGAAAAACCATTTTTCATTAAAAAAAATTTTATACCCACAAAATATAATCATACTAATTTTCATTAGGAATAAATTTGAAAATCAATAGAAATAAGGCTCATTATCATAGGCGAGAGATGGAACCACCTACCTCATTGTTTGTGCCACACATGCCCACAATGGGATCCATGATCAACAAAACCCAAAAAATGTCAATGAAGGCCCTAAAATCAAACCTATTTTAAGATTGATTCAATTTATAAGACATGGGGTTAGATTATTAAAGAAAATCCACATACCTCAAGAATGAACGTCTCCCGTACCACAACTAACAAATGAAATGGAATTAAAACCGAGATTTCACAATAGATATAAAAGAAGACAAATAGAATCATCCAACTTAGATCTGTGGATCTGATAACACTAATATGATTGGATCAATCCAGAGAGATATACCACATATGCAATGAAGACTCAAATCTGATCGGATCAATCTAGATGGAGGGGAACATCTAAAAATCTCATTGTAATATTCTAGGGTTACGATCAATGAAGAGCTGATGAATGGAATGAAAGAAAACATACACTCATGAGACTTAATCATGGGCGCGGGATGGGTCACGACGTATACCCATGGGTTACAACGTGTATCCCATGCTAGAAAAGTTATGTAGAAAAAACCATCCCCTCTGGTTAAAAATATGATATTTAAACCCCAAAGGATGTGTACTGACCATTAAAAATGTGTACCAATTCACATCATGATCTCCCCTTTCCCAACTTGAATGCAGTAACTAGTATAGGATGTGTACCATAGGTACACGACATCTACCTTCCATGAAGCTTACAGAACATCCAGAAAATGGATTCTATGGACTTTAAAAAAAAAGGGAACTTAGAGAGAGGGGAAAACTTTCCCGATCATGGTAATATGATGTCACAAAATATTCACCATAAAGAAATTCTATCCCCAGGAATTCACATGGATGATATAACATCTGGAAAGATATGAGTCCACTGCTCCCTCATCAATAAATCACATTCCCATGTCTCTTGAGAATTCAATCCTTGTTACCATAACACCCTGGCCAATGGAATCAACTTCCCACCCAAGACTTTCACTTTAGAGTTAATGATCTAAACTAGATTCAACAAAATAGAAACAACTGGATCTAACTCAATTTCAACCCAACTCAGAATGTGAGAGGAATCAGGGTGATACTTCATGAGATGAGATATATAGAAAACATCACTAATTCCCATCAACTGAGCCAAAAATTCTAACCGATATGCGACCTTCCTAAGCTATTTAGTGATCTAAAATAGTACCACATATATTGGAGCTATATTTACTTATTTCACAAGCCGACGGTGACCCAACCAAGGATAAACTTTCTAGAAACCCCCCCCCCACCAATGGAAAACTCCAAAGGATGAAATCTTTGATCCGCATACAATTTTTTTCCGACTCTGGGCTATAACCAGAGATCATTGCACCTATTGAATCATTACTGATGTCTCCTTAACCAAACTCAGTCATACCAAGGACACCTCACCTAGGACTTCCCAAAAAAGCGGTGATCTGCATGTCAGACCATAAAACAGTTCAAAGGGTGTCATTATTTTCGATGAATCGTAACTTATCTTGTAATAAAACTCATCCAGTCCTAGATGAATATCCTAGGATTGGACAAAATCTAAGACATAGGCATGACGAATATCCTCAAATATTTGAATCACATGATCAATCTGAATATCTGTCTGTGGATGGTAAGGTGTTCTCAAGTTGACCTAAGTCCCCATTTCCTCTTGAAGACTCTTCTAGATCCTCAAGGTAATCCTATGATCACTATATGATATAATGGAAGAAGGACTCCCATGTAACCTCACAATCTCTTATATGCGCAACATACCTAGATTGTCATCTTTAGTAGTATCTTAGATCATTATGAAATTAGAAGACTATGTGAACCAATCAACAACCACCAAGATAGAATTTTTCACTTGGGGCATTTGTGGTAACCCAACAAACAAATCCATGGATACCTCATCCCATTTCCAAACTAGCACAAAAAGAGGCTGAAGAAATCCAAAGTGTTTCAAGTACTCTGCCTTTATGTATTGGCAGGTGTAATAACTGTACACATAATATTCAATGTCAAGCTTCATACCCGACCACCTAAATAATCTTCTCATGTAATAATACATCTTTATAGAAAATAGATGAATAAACTATGAAGACCTATGAAAATCAAACAATAAGTAACCTCTTAATGGTGTTGGGATGACAAATTTCTTACCAAAGTGAAGTATACCATCTAAATAAATAGACCATCTAGAAATGGACTCTCCACTATAAAGGTTTTCTCGATTATTCCAAAACTCAACATCATGTTTCTAACTTTATAAAGTAGACTCTATGGGAGATGATAATAAATAAACACTGGGATGAACCATACCTAAAACATCATCCTGAGTGTCTAAGTGCAACTGAGTTAAAAGACCAAAAATATTCCACTCCTCCTTTGACTTTAGAACAACTTGTAATGGAACATTCGTTATTCGAGCCTCTAAAACAGCATTCCATTTCCCCAAGGTGTATGTGATATCAAAGTAAAACATCTATAGGAATTCAAACCAATGCATCTGCCTGAGATTCAATACTTTAGGAGAAGAGGTATATCTCAGACTCTTATGATCAGAGAATACTGTGAAGTTCTCCCTAAAGAGATAGTTCTTCGAACACTTAAGCGCATGCATCACAACAGAAATATCCAAATCATGAGTGGTTCAATTCTCCTCAGGTGGTCAAAGATAACGACATCCATTATCCACCACATGGTCATCCTGCATATTTACACTTCCCAAACCAACACCAGATGCATCAAAAAGCACTACTTACCCCTTATCAGGCATAGGTATGATCAAAATAGGAGCCGATGTCAAAAGTCATTTCAGTTTGTCGAAAGAAGATTGGAACATTGATTCCCATGAGAATTTCAACCCTTTCCTGGAAAGAGTCTTCAAATGTGACACGAGCAGAGGATAAATGCTGGTCAAAATTTCTGTAGTATTTAACAAGAAAGGGATGATTCTTATCTTAAAGGAATTCTACGGTTCCTTCCATGACAAGACAACTTTCACCCTCTCATGATCAACTGTTAATCCATGTTTAGATATTATATGCTCAAATAACTTCACTTATTAAATCCAGAAACAAAATTTTCAATGCTTTCCATACATACAGTGATTTCTATGAATCCCCAAACCAAACTCAGATGGTTATCATGTTCATGCTCGAATTTTGAATAAATCAAAATAGCATCGAAAAACACTACCATGAAAGTGTCCGGATATTGATGGAATATGAGATACATTAGATCCATAAAAATTGAAGGAGCTCTAGTTAGACCAAAAGTGATTATAAGATACTTGTATTGGCTATACCTTCTCCTGAAGTTCATCTTCAGTATATCAGACTCCCAGACTCTGAGCTGATGATAACCTGACCAAAGATTGATCAATGAGAACCACTTTTATCCCTTAAAATGATCAAAAAATCCATCCAAACAAGGTAAATGTTATTTAATCTTAAATATTAGATGGTTTAACTTCTAATAGTCCATACATAATGAAGTGAACCACCCGTATTCTTGGAAAATAGTACAGGGCATGACCAGGATGAAACACTAGGGAAAAAACCCATTTACCATAGGTTTTCAAACTAAATTTTGAGTTCTTTATACTCTGATAGTTCCATGAGATAAGAAGGCATCAAGATCAGCTGCGTACCTAGCACCACGTAAATCATAAACTCTACCACCCATTCTGGAGGAAGACTGGAGAAATCATCTGGGAAAAACTCATGAATGTCTTAGACAAAAAATTGAAGATCACCAATACAATAAATGTCATCAGGATCAAATGAAACAACAACCAAAAAACTTCTAAGCTCTAGGAGGGAAGGCCCTGAACGACCTAACCTCAGATTCCACTCCCCCCCTAAAACATATATGAGCTCCCATTGACTGCAAGAAATAAAACATGATAATGATAACAATCAACCTCATCTCAATGGATGATAACCCAGTCCTTACCCATGATGACATCAAACAAATCTAGATCAAGAATGACAAAATCATAGACTAACTCTGTATTATCTATCCTTAATAAACAAGAAAGACACCAAAACCCCAGCTACTTTCTCTTTCCATGTGGTCTCACTAACTCAATTGTAAAGGGAATAAGTTACATTGTAAGTTTACGCATATCAACACAATGTACATATACAAATGAGTGGGAGGAACTAGTATCAAACAATGAAATTGCTACTAAAGATACAATAAAGAGAATACCTCTCACTGTTTCTGGAACTACATCTAATTACATTGTTAAATAATCTAATATGTGTAAATTCTCCACTTTTAAGGCCTATTTATAGAATCCTGTAGTATTTTAAGCTTTTTAAAACACCAAAATATCATTTAGAGATGACGAACCAAGACTATAACAGGGAATATTCATATGCTAGAAGAAACACTGAAAATGAACAACATAACCACAACCATTGCATGTATTTGTAGGAATTGGGAAAGAATGTTTGGTGTGTCCTCCCTTCCTGAACATATATCATGTCAGGAGAATACTTCCATGTACAACAGATGGCGCAGAGGAGGATTTCTATGGAGACCCTCCTCCACTACTTCTACGATGGTCCTTCCACTTCCACTTCTTCCCATGCATGATACTAAATCTTCCACTAGTTGGAACATAAGTGGAGGTAGTGATGACCTTTCCTACCTTGTTCATATCTTCCATCATTTATCTATCTACTATTTCTTCATTGGTATGGAACTTCAGCATGAACACATGTGATCTAATGTTCAGTCGCAAACCCGGTAGTTACTTCTGCGCCTTAATCTATTTAATATTTACCAAATCTAGAGACAAATGGAAAATTTCATAAAATTAGTTGGTGTATTTTGATGATGAACACTCTCCGTACTTCAATGACAAGAAATCAAGACACTTCACCAAAATCAGATACTTTTCAAAAAATTTATGAAAGATCATGGTTTTGAAATGCCTCCAATCCAAGCCCACATGTTCATATTCTTGGACCATAGAATCCCACCAATTGTTTAAAGAATATTTGGGTGTGAATACTATACACATTAACCGTATATTCCCATCCATATCCTATAAGTAAAATATTTGATCAATTCCATCTAGCTAGTACTGTGCCTCTTGAGGTTCATTCATCCCTTTAAAAGATGGTGTCTTCTCACGCAAGAACTACCGCGATCTCTCTCTCTCTCCTCCCTCTCCAGGCTGTACTTCAACAACTTCATTTTGAACCCGTGGAACATCTTGATCAACAAAACAGACTGCTATTATGATGGTCTTGATGAGATTCTGATCCATAGGTGGATTTCCTTGAGGATCATTAGCTACACCCTCCTGATGAACTCATGTAAGACGAGTTAGAGGCATACTACTGCACACCAAAACATAAGAAAGATCAGAAAATAAATATCTGTCCAAACTAGAAAACCCATAAAAATAAAAATAAAAGATTTTAAAAACAAAAACCAATCCTAGAGACATATATCCCAACATCCCATATAAACTTGAGTCTCGTCATGACAAGAGTTGGATATTCTCTTATCAAAATATACCTCTTAAGTCTTGACAATATGATCTTTAGTCTAACAAACATCCCAAGAAAATGATTCTTGAGGACATTACCCATTTGATACCATTTTTTAATAAACCAACCCATGTTTCCCTAAAACCTAGCACCCAACCCAATCCATCACATACTTGAAGGGAATTTCTGATCTCCACGGGTTGAGCACAAGTACCTATAAATCAAATGAAAAAGGAGAAGGAATGATTTCTAACAACCTAAACAACCACATGGAATAAATATGTAAATCAATAAGGGAATAGTGGAAGACTAAGAAATATATATGGAATAACTTGAAGAAAAAAGAAGAAACCGAACAACTGCAACTGTGGAAAAACTCAAAAAAAAAAAGTAAAACTACAAAGGAAATAAAACCAAACAACTACTCCAAATGACGGTGTGGATGAACTCCCACCATCTCACCACCAGCTGACATGAACCTCACTTCCTCACTATGACATCTTGCCTTTACCTACACTAGAAGACAAACACAGGTCTACACACCACTGAATAAGCACACATCGTGTGAGATAAAAGGCTTAGAAGTGTCCCACCCAGGTGTCCCATAAAAAGTATTTGTATAAAAAATCATTTACAACAATTTTAAAATAGATCATGGAATGATATTTAGTAAACCAGTTTTATTGAAAACATGGTAAACATTTTCCTTTTTGACAGTTCTAAAATATAATTTGTATATAAATTTCAAAGAACATTTTCCATATGATTTTTTACAAGAATAAACATGAATATCAATGTTAACATAAAAGTCAATGAAATTAAAAATAGAAGCACATGTATCATAAACCGAGGAATACTATAGGTCTAGGTAGTAGACTACTCATACAAAAAATAATTGATTGCACAAAACTGATCCTATAAAACAGGGCCTAGGAAGTAGAGGAATAACCTATGAGTAAACCCCCCAAAATTTCAATTATCCGTCCCCAATGACAACAGACCTAGTAAACCAGGGAAATACCAAAGACAAACCCCCTTTATAATAACAAACAATGGATGATGGAATGCAGGAAAACCTTCATCCTAAGTACCCAAGGTAACCCATGTGCTCTTTTTTCACAAAATAATTTCAATGATTTCAAAACCATTTCACAAATCCATTTCCATTATTTGAAAATATCACATTTAATTCCATTTCTCAGAAACTAGGGAAAACCATTTTTCATTGAAAACTAATTTCCCCACACACAAAACAATCATGATAATTTCCATTATGAATCAATTTTCAAAGCAATAATAATTAGGCTCTTTATCATAGGCCAGAGACAGAACCACCTACAACAATTTTCAGGCTGCACATGCCCATAATGTGATCCATGATCAACAAAACCCAACAAGATCAATGAAGGCCCAATAATCAATTATATATCAATATTTATTAAATTTAGGATACAAGGGGTCTGAATTTAGAAGAAAATACACATACATCAGGAAAGGACGTCCGACACACCTAAACTAATGAAGGAAATGGACTTCGGAATGAGGTCTCACGACAGATTTAGAATAATACAATAAGAACCATCCAACATAGATCAGAAAATATGATATTGCAAAATTTAGGGTGACATCGCAAACAACCGCGAGGAAGAACTAGAAAGAAAAATTACCCGAAGAGATGCACCATATATGGAACAAAGATCCAAAGCCGATCGGATTGATTTGGAAGGAGGGGAGCCTTTGAAAATCACCATGGAAGAGTCAAGGGTTGAGAGAAATGAAGATATGATGAATGTAACGAAACAAAATAGCCACACCCATGACTTAAACCAAGTCCTGGGTTGGGTCATGATGTGTATTCAGTATTCACAACATGTAGTCCACTTTGGACAAGTTATGACAAAAAAATCTATGGCCTTGGTTTAAAAATATGATATTTGACCCCTACATGACATGTACTCACCATTCACAATATTTACCAGTTCACAGTGTCATGTCCCCTTTCACGACATGAATCCATCAACCAGTACACAATGTGTACCTACCCTGTAGCCTGTAGGAAATCTTGAAAACAACTTCTATGAACATTGAACAGAAAGGGAACTTGGAGAGAGGGGTAAACAGACCTGATCAAGGTAATAAGATTTTATATCAACATTAGAAAGTTTTGTCAAACTTTTCTACCCTAGATGGCCATGTCTCTGATGCCACAACTTATTCTCACATTTATCACTCAAGTAAAATGATTTGTTAAATTACACAATTTGAAATAGATTCCCATAATTTATTTCCCCTTTTGTAATAACTTTTCCATTTTTCATATTTCTGATAAAAATAGATTATTTTTTTGAAAATTTTCTCTTTTCCATCATTACAAGGTTGACTTAAAAAATGTAACGACCCAAACAGCCATGAATAAAATTTCATTTCATTTATTTAATTAAATGCATAATGGATATTGAAAACACATGCACTATTATTATTATTATTAGTGGGATTAAATGACCATTAAGTTTCATTATTGTTGATAATATATCCATTGAAAAGTGATAACATGACTGATATAAATTTATGGTTTTTAAAAATAATCCTTTTGACATAGAAAGAGGAGAGGATGGCCTCATCTAGTAGACTTGGGTTGTGTGAAGATCATTTATGAGTGCTCAGAAAGAAGGTAGTGTCACTAGGATTCACTCTTTACCAAGACCAATCTAATCTTTAACCCATTAAGCTTCAACAAAATTTCCTACAATAGAAGTTCAAGTTAATATAGATTACTACCTGAGCGATGTTTTCTGAGCCACCCAAGAGTCTGTCACCATCTCCCACCTTAACCTTAGGTCTTATGCGGGTGTTATAAGGGGTTATGTAATATGGAATTAGTTACTTATTATGTAATCCCTTTTTATAAATAAAAGTTTTGTTTCATTAATTCCCTTATAAGAATAGTTTTCCTTAAAAATATAATGAATTAGATAAATTGATTTTTTAGGTAAAATGATACTTTTTTAGAAATATATAAATTATTATATTAAAATGATTTTTTATTAATAATATTATTATAATAGTGTTATAAGATGTCTCATTTTAATTATACGTAATGATTATATTTGATCCTTATTGTTTTTACACTAAATGATCAATTTGATAAGAATTATATTTTTATACAATAAAACTGAAAGTGTATTTTTAATTAAATAATTTATTTTGAGGAATTAATAAAATTTTGGAATAAATAATTTTTTAATAAAATATTATTATTATTATATAATTTATATTAAATATAAATGATCATATTATTTTTATGAAGTAAAATGTAACATTTATTAAGGTCTATAAACTGTTTTTGTCAAAACATGTAAATTTTCAATAAATGATGATTTTTATTTTAAAAGTAAAAATTCATATATTTATTAAATTATATAGATAAAATGATTATTATTTTTGGAATTATGAAATCAAAATTATCCAATGGTAAATTTTTTATTATTTTTAGAGACAATCGAATTTTTGGGTTAAGATTAATTACAGTATAAATATATAATTTATTTTATGACATCATAATGACCCAATAGTGATGTAATAAAATACTATAAAATTTATATCACCCAATATATTTTTAAACTTTAAAATAATGTAATTTTAAATTTTTCATTAATTTTATAATGCCTCAGGGGACCCTCCCAGACATATAAAATATTTTAACATTCCAAAATGATTTCATTGAGTGCGTGACTCACCTTCACATAAGAAAGCCTAATATTTTAATAAGTTCGTCCTTTGGATATATAAAATAATGTATCCACTCCCCTTTGTAAAATACCATTGGAAAAAACCATGAGAAGTTTTTTGGTTTTGAAAATTTAATTACATAGGTTCTAAAACTTATGTTTGTGAAATGTTAAAGAATTCCCCTCTCATTTCATATATAAACCAACCAAATATCCCACTTCTCTTCACTAAAAATAGTTGGATCACATCCCTAATATTTCATACTCTCTCTACAATCCTCGGAAGGCACCCCATGATCTCAAGAAGCCCCTCCTCAAGATCTTTAAGTAACATACTCAAGTAAGGGATGGTCACATTTCTACCATCCTTTCAAATTCAAGCATTTTATTCGAAAGTAGTTCTTGTAATTTTGAATAGTTATATTGTCATTATTTTATAATAACCATATTACTGTATATAATATGTTATTTTAATGAGTTATCATTTATCCTCCCTCATTTTGACCCTGACCTAAGCTATTACCATGAAAAATTTTCGTAACGGATTTCTTCCTTTCTCATTTTTGCCTTAGTTTTTTTATTTTTTATAAACTTTTATTTCTGATTAAAAATTTTGGGGTATGATTATTAACCTCCCCCATACTTACCTACTTACGTTTTAGTGATGATATACATCTTTCTATCTCATTAATCCCTCCCTTGTACACCCATTACCATGCCGAAATTTCATTAGAGTTATTCCATTTCTCCTTTTTCTTCAAGTTTCTTAATTATGTTATGCATTCTATTTCCAAATTCCATGTGATGGGACATGTATCTATATGATCCCCTTACTTTCCATTTCATGTAAATATGATGATAAACCAATTTCTCTCCCACCAAACATTTTTAGGAATATTTATGCCATGCCAGTATGCGGCTGAAATTGCACCGCAATTTTCCATGCCAAAATCATCATGTAGTGAACACCATACCCATTTCTCTATCAAGGGTATTAAAATTTATGCACGTATAATTAATAAATTGTACATAAGTTTATGTATTCTTTATTCCCTAATTGTTTAATAATAATTATGTTTAATTATTCAATGTTATATGATCTATGGGGCACACTTAAGCATGAAATGAAATGTTTTTGAATTGTGCACTATGATAGTAGTTCAATGCATTTAATAATGTTTAGTATCATGATAATCCATGTGCAATGAGGTTTTACTCATTATAATTCATGTGAAATGAGGGTTTACTCATTATAATTCAGGTAAAATGAGGGTTTACTCATGATAATCCATGTGCAATGAGCCTTTGCTCATTTTAATATCATATTGTATGTTGTTGCCAAATTTCCATGGTATGATAATCATGCAATATAATGGATTTATGTTCATGTTTCTCTTCTGATCCAATGATATTACTATTTCTTAACATGTACTTTATTATTTATGTTATGCCTTGTTTACGCCCCTATTGGGACTTATAGCTCACCCTTTTCTTATGTATGTCCTCAGGTTATCCCATGCAATGCTAAGTACAAAGGAATATTGTGGTTAGGTAAAAGAAGTTTTAAATAAATATGTTTTATTTTATGTCTTCAGTTTTATTGTAATGTTCCTAATTTAACAATTCACAAAGATCTATTGATCCTCAGAGTTGTCTTAAGTGCATGTTTATGTAATAAATCATGTTTAAATATGTAAAAAAGAGCAGGGATGTTATAGTTCATATTAGAGAGAGGTTTAGCTATTTTTGGTATTAGGATTAGAAAACCCTAGTGAAAGCCTTAAGTATAAAACTAAGTATAAGAAAAAAAATCCCTAATTTTGGTGATTATATAGTTAGTGGATTATCAAGAAAATGCATTCCAATCTAGATACAAACAATTAAAGGTTTCTCTGGCACATATTATTCTGGGTTTAAAATATGAAAACACCATTTTGAGATAGACTCGAATGAGAACTGGTGCACGATAATGGGCCTTGCTGTACTCTTGGTTCGACACTCCCATGGGATATGATTTGGTAAATTCATAATCTTAGTATGATCCATTATTAAGGGAATAAAAAAATTCCCTTAAGAATATACGTTCGGAAGTAGAACACAGATAATATAGATTGAAGCTTATATATCTACAAGTTAAAGAAATAAATTTAATTTATGAGATATATATTTTTTTCATTGGATTCCCCCTTATGTGTTACCCCTAACATTCATTTTATTCTAGCCAATGGATAGTAATAGGAGATCTTAGGATAACAACCGATGCAAAGATAAATCAGATAACTGTTCTAATGAGATGACCAATCCGATGGGAGTGGGAATCACAAACTTTTTCCTGATAATATCTCAGTTAACTAAAGTTTTTAATAGAAAAATAGGTCAAGAGGAATGTCCAAACCCCCTATGAAATAACAAGCCATAATCTAGAGACTCATGATATAAAGGCCCCCTAATTTCAAAGGATCATCTGATACCTTATTTACTAAACAATGGATAAACTCTATTGAGAAGATATTATCCATCCTTTAATGTTCCGAACAAGATAAGGTTCTTCTGAATGCTTATCGTATGTCGGTAGAAGCTGAAAAATGGTGGGCATTGATCAAAAATACAAATCATGAGGAAGAAATTGAGGAATTGGATTTAATTGATTTTTTTGGAAAATGTTTTTTGATAAATATTTCCTCGCACACTCCAACTTAAGAAGGATAAGGACTTCCTTCCCTCAAGAAAAAAATAATGAATCCATCAGAGCGTATAAGGAAAACATCACAATGCATGCAAGATACAACCTTGGATTTTTTATTTCTCTTAAATTAAAGGTTGTTCACTACTTTAGTGGGGTAAAATTTAGACTACAAAAATCCCTAGAAATCCGTGACTTCGATAGATATGAGGAAATTGTTTGTTTTTCACTCAAAGTTGAAATAGAGATCAGTGAATCTCAGGGGGTATCATGTGGAAAAGAAGTAGAATGTGGAATTTAATTGTGGTGGTTTAATGGATAAATCCAATAGTGATAAGAAAATCCAGCACCCCACTTTCCAATGGTACAAAAAGAATCACCCCATAAATTGCCTGAATGGGTCGAGGAAATGCTTTCAGTCTAGAAGATAAGGGCACCTGTCCATTAATTGCTGACAAGAAAAACCTGCTTCGAAGATAGAGGAGAGGTACAAATTATTTGACCCTCAACACATTGTTCATTTTTATAACTACAAAGAATGAGGTCACTTTTCAAACTAGTGTCATAAGACAATGGTTTTTGGAGGCAACCAAAAAACTCCAAGGCAGCAAGGGTATGATTTTTCATTCACCACCATAGAAGAAAATCCTAAAAACGAAGTGGTGATAGGTACACTAGTCCTTAAATAACAGTGAACATAATTTTTTATTCTAGTTCTAAATATTCTTTTATATCCCAAAATTTTCATTAAGAAATCCCAAAACCACCAAAAATCAAGGAAGTAGAGATGTTAGTGAGAACAAAATATGGGGAAATTATTGCATCCCATGAATATAATTCCTCCCATATCACAATTTGTAGATTGAAATTATCAGATAACTTTTCCATACTCTCTCTGGTGGAATATGATGCAATTCATGGCACTGATTAGATTTCCCTATATATAGCCAACATAAATTGCAATGAGAGGGAAATCACTCTCCATATGGAAAATCGACCCCTGACTCTGTACAAGTGCATGGAGAAGGATGGATCTTCTTTAGAACAATCACCTCAAGCATGGATATTACTGCCATATTAGCATGCACATCTTAATCATATGATTGAATCTAAGGTAGGAACCATCCTAGAAGACATGCCTATTGTGAGGGAATTTACTGATGTGCTTACCAAAGAATTTTCTTGTCTTCCTCCAATAAGAGATCTTGAATTATCTATTCATAATATACCTATGGAATTTCGAATATCCAAGACACCATATAGAATATTTATTTTGGAGCTTGAGTAGATAAATAAACAAATACAAGATAATATGGATAAAGTTTTTATATGCTGAAGTGCTTCACGTTGGGGTGAAAAAGCCATCTTCGTCAAGAAGAAGGATGGTTAAATGCACCTTTTCATTAATTATCATGATATCAACAAAACAATTATAATTAAAAATTATATTATTCCATAAATTGTTGACTTGTTAGATCAACTATGAGGAGCACACTACTTCTCCAAGGTGGATCTGCGGTCGAGATATTACCATGTAAGGGTGAAGAAGGAGGATACTCCCAAGACTTCTTTTACGTACAAGGTAGGAGCACTATTAATTCACAGTAATTACTTTTAGACTCCATAATTATCTAGAAATATTTATCGATTTGATGAATATAGTCTTTTGGTATTACCTTGAAAAACATGTGGTAGTGTTTATAGACGATATTTTAATATAATCCAAAGTCAAGGAGGAGCATGAGGAGAATCTAAGCACTATATTAGGGACTTTGAGAAAGAATAATCTCTATGTAACATACAAAAAGTGTGTGTTATGTTTGATGGAAGTCTCATTCTTGGGAAATATCATCACAAGCAATGAGATATATGTGGATCCTTCCAAGAAAAATAAAATGGAGGGATTTACAAGACCAATATCTATGACGGATATATGTAGATTCTTTGGGTTAGCTGGATATTATCGCCGATTTTTTATTAATTTATCATGATTTTCAAACCCCCTTTCCAAGCCAACTCAGAAGGGAGTCAAGTTTTCTTGGAGTGATGAATGCAAAGAGAGCTTCAAGTAGTTGAAAAGGTGGCTTATCACTATGTCCATGCTCACACTACCCACAAGTGGATAACACTTCGTGGTATTCAGTGATGCTTCAAAGATGGTCTTGGGATGTGTGTTGATGTAAAATGATAATGTGATTGCCTATGATTCAAGGAAAATGAAATTTTATGAGTAGAAGTATCAAACACATAATTTGGAGTTGGTTATAGTAATCTTCTCTCTAAAAATTTGGTGAAATCACCTTTTTGGGGTGAAGTGTGAAATATATACAAATAAAAAAGGACTCATGTATATATTCACATAGAAAGAGTTGACTATGTGCCGATGAATATGGTTAGAGATAATCAAGGATTATGACTGCTCAATCCATTGTCGTCCTGGGAATGTGAAAAAGGTGGAAGGCGCCTTAAGTGGAAAAGATCCAACAACTCTTTCATTGGAGAGAATTGAAAAGTAACTAATCTTCTTAGATTTTATAAGGATAGACATGAGAATCATAAAGAAGGGAACAACATCAATAATTTCAAAAATTATTGCTCAACCTCCTCTTTTGTAAAGGTTAAAGGATGATTAAAATTATGATGTGGGAATTTAAAAGAATGTGGAAACTATCAAAAAAGGGAAATCCTCAGAGGTCAATGTTAATGAATAAGGAATTGTGAGGTTTGGATCAAGACTATGTGTTCCATAAAATATGGAGTTGAATAAATAAAATTTGGATGATGTGCATAGTTATAATTTCTCCATTAATCCAGGAAACAGAAAGATGTATCAAGATCATTGAGAGCATTATTGGCGAGATAACATGAAGAAGGAGATCACTGTGTATACATCAAAGTGACAGGTATGTCAACAAGTGAAGGTTGAGAGGAAAACGTCTAAGGGGATGATGAAACCATTATCCATACCAACAAGTAAATGAGACAACATCACCTTGGAAATTGTCACTAGACTTCAAAATACATCCGAAGGAAGCAATGCTTCTGGGTTGTTGTGGATCATTTTAAAAATACTTCACACCACAATGCAATTTGATGGGATTTATTATTAGATCAACTGGTATGGATATACATCAGATTAGTGGTAAGGATGTATGGAGTACCAATATTGATTGTATCCAATTGATATCCCATATTCATATCTAATTTCTAGAAGAGTCTCCATCATGCTTAGAATATTGATATGAACTTTAGTAGAGATTATCATCCTCAAACTGATGGCCAATCTGAGTGGACTATCCAAACACTTGAGAAATTGTTGAGAGAATGCTCGATGGACTTCAAAGGAGGATGAGATCAACATCTTCCTTTGGTTTATCTCTTTTACAATAATAATTTCCACTAAAGCATCCAAATGGATCCTTATGAGGCCATTTATGGGAAGAGGTTCAGAACACCAACATGTTGGGATGAAGCTGAGGATTGGAAATTCTTATGTACATAAATGGTCAATGAAATAGTACAGAAGGTTAAGATTATCCAACAACACATTAAAGATGCTCAGAGTGGACAAAAGAGCTACGATGATATTCATCGATGAGACCTATTGTTTGATGTTGGAGACATGTTATTACTCTACTTATCAATGTGGAATAGAGTTATGATATTTGTGAAGAAGGAATATCTTAGTATGAGGTATATCGACCCTTTTGAGATCCTTGATCGCATTGGAGTAGTGACATATCAACTAGAACTCCAACCAAAATTGTCTCAAGTACATGATGTATTCCATGTAACACTTTTGAGGAAATACAAACCTGACCCATCACATGTACTCAATCCGGAGGTGATACCATGGAAGAATGACCTCTCTTAGGAAGAGAAGCTGATGAAGATATTAGATTGTATGGAAAAAGTTCTATAAAATAAGACAATGACCCTCATTAAAGTGTTTTGGAGAAACCAAAATTTTAAATATGCAATTTGGGAACCAGAGGAAGGGATGAGGAAGAGTTACCCACATTTTTTTAGTGGGGGAAAAGGAATTTTCGAGGGAGAAATTTCTAAAGGGGGTAATTTTTTAACGACCCAAACATTCATGAATAATATTTAATTTCTTTTTTTAATTAAATGGCATATGGATATAGAAAAAATATGCAGTATTTTTTTATTACTATTGGGTTTAAATGAATGTTAAGTATCATTACCATTGATAATATTTCTATTTAATAGTGATTATATGAATTATAGATATATAAAGTTTTTAAAAGAATCCTTTTGACAAAGAAAATGGAGAAGATGATCTCATTTAGTAGACTCGGGTCATATGAAGCTCATTTATTAGAGCTTGGAAAGGAGGTAGCGTCATTGGGAATTTCTCTTGACTAATCCCAATCCAAGTTTCAACACGTTAATCATGAACATAATCTCCTATGATAGAAGTTCAAGTTAATTGATATTACAACCCGGATGATGTTATTTCATCTGCCCCAAGAGTCTTTCACCATCGCACACGTTACCCTTAGGTCTTATGCGAGTGTTATAAGGGGTTATGTGATAAGGAATTAGTTACTTATTGTGTATTCCGTTTTTATAATTAAAATTCTTATTTCATCATTTTCTTTTATGAGAATAGTTTTTCATAAAATTATAATGAATTAGATAAATTTATTCTTTGAGTAAAATGGTACTTTTTTAGAAATATATAAATTATTATATTAAAATGAGGTTTTATTAATATTTTTATTATAGTAGTGTTATAAGAACACTCCTTTTAATTATAAGTGATGATTATATTCATTCTTTATTATTTTTACTCTTTAAATTATTATGTATTTAATTTGGTAAGATTTATAATTTCATACCATAAAACTAAAATTTTATTTTTAATTAAAGAATTTATTTTTATGAATTAACGAAATTTTGGAATAAAGAATATTTTAATAAAATATTATTATTAAATAATTCTTATTAAATATAAATGATCATATAATTTTTATGAAGTAAAACGTAACTTTTTTTAAGGTATGGAAACTGATTTTATCAAAACCTGTAAATTTTTAATAAATGACTATTTTTATTTCAAACATGAAAATTCAAATAGTTAGAAAATTATTAGATAAAATCAATATTATTTTTGGAATCAGGATGTCAAAATTATACAATGGTAAATTTTTCATAATTTCCTGAGACAATCTCATTTTTGGGTAAAAATTAAATACCGTACAAATATATAATTTGTTTTATGTCATCATAATGACCCAATAGTGATGTAATAAAATAATAAAAAAGAGATATTCAAAAAATATATGTTTTATATTTAATATAATGTTATTTGAGATTTGTTTTATTAATTTTATAAATCCTTAGTGGACCCTCCAATAATTATAAAATATTTTAACATTTTAAAATGATTTCCTTGTGACTGTGACTCACCTCCACATAAGCTAGCCAAATATTTTAATAAAATAGGCCTTTGGCCTTATAAAATAATTTTTTCCAATTCACATTGGAGAAAAACATCCATAAAAACCATGGTATGGTTTTTTCTTTTGATTATTTAATTATATAGATTCCAAAACTGATATTTCTGAAATATTAAAGAATTCCTCTGTCATTTCCAATATAAACCCACCCATGCTCCCACTTATCTTCACTCAAAATCCTTATAGAACGTCCCTAATATTTCCTCATCTCTCTTGTATCCTCCCAAGTCACCGCAAGCTCTCAAGAAGCCCCACATGAATCAATTGATGTCACACACTCAAGTAAGGGATCCTCACTTTCCACTCCTCCATTCAAATTCAAGCATCTTATTTGAAAGTAGTTCTTGTAATTTCAAATGGTTATATTTTAATTATTTTATAATTATTATATTAATATCAATTTGATGTTATTTTAATGAGGGGTTATTTATCCTCCCTCATTTTGACCCTTACCTAAGCTATTACCATGCTGAATTGTCGTAATGGATTTTCCATTCTCATTTTTTTACAAGATTCTTTATGTTGTTATACCCTTTTAGTTTTGATAAAAAATTTTGGGGTATGATTACAATCCTCCCCCATACTTCCCTCATTATGTTTTAATGATTATAGACCTTTTTCTCTCATTAATACCTCCCATGTACACCCATTACCATGCTGAAATTTCGTAAGAGTTATTCAATGTCTCTTCTTTCTTCAAGTTTCATTATTATGGTATGCCTTCTATTTCCAAATTCCATGTGTTGGGAAATGTATCTATATTAAACCATTACTTTAAAGTTCATGTACAAATTATTAGAGATCCATTTATCTCCCATAACGATTTTTATGAATTTTTATGTCACGCTGTTAGGCTGTTGAAATTGCACAACAATTATCCATGGCTAAATCATCATGTATTGAATACCATGAACATGTCTCTATCAAGGGTATTCAACTTTATGAACATATAATTATTGGATGGTAATTACATATATTTATTTTAAATTCATTAATCATGAAATTACTATGATTTTGAATGATTCATTCTTATATGATCCATGTGGCAGACTTATACATGAAATGAAATGTTTATGAAGGGTGTACCGTGATAACATTCCAATGCATTGGGTAATGTTTAGTATCATGGTTCTCCATGTGAAATAAGGTTTTACTCAGAAAAATTCAAGTGAAATAAGGGTTTACTCATGCCAATTCATGTTCAATTATGTTTACTCTGCCAATCTATGTGCAATGAGCATCGGATCATGCTAATATCATGTTGTATATTGTTGTTATATTTCCATGTTATAATAATCATGCTATATCCTTAATTTATGTTTATATGTTTCTTGTTCTATATTGATATTACTATTTCTCAACATGTACTATATTTCTCATGTTATGCCATGTTTACTCCCTTACTGTGCTTTATTAGTTACCCTTTTCTTATGTATGTCCTCAGGTTATTCCATGCAATGTAGAGTATGAAGTAATGTTGTGTTCATTTAAAAGAAGTTTTCCATAAAGATGTTGTATTTTATGTCTTAATTCATCTTGTAATGTTCCTAATCTCCCAATACACTAGAATTATTTATCATTGACGTTTTCTTAAGTGAATTTTCATGTAATAAATCATGTTTAAATATGTAATAAAGAGCAGGGTTGTTATAAAATTAGTATGTTGTATTTTAGTCCATCAACAAATAGAAATTCCTTAGATTTCAACTTTTCTACTTCAATCTCAACCATTCCAATTCCTCTGGTTTTGAAAGAACTATCACCCCCTGAAGTGAAAATACCATCATCATTATTTTTAAAATGTGTAAAGATATTAAAATCACCTTTCATGTTCAATAAAAAATAATAATTAGGTATCCATGGTTGTTTGTTCGTTTCATTCGTTTAAATCCATCACACAAACAAAAGATATTTCCTCAATGTCATTATTTCTATCTTCCTTTTATTTTATAATATTAAAAAAGTTTTCTTAAAGTAGTTTCATACAATTTTCAGAATGATGACCAACCTAATCACATCTTTTACCAACCTATTAAAGATAATAAAAATGATTATTTATTAGAAATTTTCTGACATCTTTTGATTTTTCTGTAAAACATCCTATGTGTTGGGAGATTCATTCATTCCTATTTCACCACTTATTTTCCTATGCTCAACCCTTCTTCCATGAAGTTATAAGATACATGTACAAGTATATTCTATATGCCCATATAATCCACATCACTAAAAAAACCATATAATTTTGACTTTATATCGATGTAAGTTCTTTCTCGGTAGAAAATTTGTTGAGGTTGACAATGTATTATTGTGATAATATAATATGGATGTGGAACGTCTTTACTTCTGAGTAAGTTTCCAATTTTTTTGGATGTGACATATTCTCCACATCCTTTATTCATTAAAAAATTCCCATCACTTTTCTTATCACTTAAAATGTTTGAAAAATCCTATGAAACATTATTTTTATAGGGTGAGGATTTAACCTAATTCTTGATTTGATCATTCTCTGCAACTTTTGAGGAATTATATTATATTTCCATGTATTTGTTATAGTTTTAGTTAATATTACTCAAGGTACATTCAAAGATTAGGAGTTTTGATTGATACATATTAACTTTCTCTTCCTTAGATTCTCACTTCTTATTGAGGTATTCAAACACAATTACCATTTATAAATTCTATATTTGCATCTTAAGATATTCTAAATGTGTTGTTATTCTTCTTTAACTTCAGATATTTCACCATTAATAACTTTTCAACTAAATATATTTATCATTATGATTTATTTATTGAGTGACCTAATTTTCTCATGTCAGCCAGCAAGTGATATTTTGAACTGTTATTATTTGTGATATTATTAACCTTTTTCTTCTACATTATTTTAAGAGTATTCTATTTTTTTAACTTTTTTAATTAATATTCTAATCATTTTTAAACATTCATCTTGTAAAAAAAATAAGTTGATTTTGATTCATCTTTCTCTAGTAAACTTATTCTTATGTCTGTTGGATGACTTTTATTCTTTTTAAATTTTGTTCCACTTAATATAATGTGATTTTTTATCAAAATCATCTCAATATTATTAAATTTAGTTTTAGGGAAATTCATATAAAAGTAAACAAATTCACCACACTCAGAAAATTTGAGAGGTATTTTACCTCCATACTTTCATCTACCTCAGTGATAATTCATGGATATTAGAGACATGATTTTATCATTAAACTAACCATCCTATTTTTCCTCAAAATCACAAGGATCAACATATTAAAAATCTTAAATTTTATCCTTTCTTATCGATTAAAAAATAATTTATTCTTTTATTTAATTTATTGACATTGAAAATTTTCTCATCCCATAAGAAAAAATAAATTTATTCAACTCATCAAGAGATAAATAATCTTTATCTTCTAAAGATAAAATTTTAGAATCAAACATATCAGGAACGTTTATCATAAGTTTCTCCATTATTTTAGACTATACTAAAATATCTATAAAACCTATTATATTTCATGAAACTTAATTTACTATGGTGATGTATTCATTAATAGTTTCTTCATATTTAATTTTCATGTCCTCAAATGTACTACACAAATTTCGTAGCTTTGCATACTTCACATTAGGATTCCCTTTGAAAATACTTTCCAACATATCCCATATACTCTTTAATGTTTTTGAGACCCATCACTTTCATATAAAAATTTAATGATAGAGACATATTGATAAAATATATTACCCTTCCATCAGATTACATATTTATTTTTTCACCAGTCACCTTCATTGAATATTTCTCAATTGATGTAAAAGAATTTTTTCAGTATAAAAAAGTTATAGGCCAATATATAAGATATAAGGAATGATCCTAATTTTCTATCCATAATAATATTTTCTATTAAATTTAGGAATTCCCCTAATGTTGAACCAATTTATATTATCGATGATAAGGAATCAAAAACGGTGCCTTGGTTCGAATGATAATTAAGTTCCAAATTATCAAATTAACAACTGAGAAGAGGGGGGGGGGGAGGGGGTTGAATTAGCTGTTAACATTAATATGATTCAGTAATTTAAAAAGATTAATCCCTTAAAATTGTAAATTTTTATATCCTTTTCGTACTTTAGTTAATAACCATGCATGAAAAACAAGGAAAACATGTAATGTAAACAATATTTACAAGGTTTAGACTCAATGTGAGAACCAAACTCCCTGTAATAGCCACTCCCATGGGTCTATGTAAATTATGTATAATGATGTAGTGAATAAAAATTCTAGGGACTCCCATTAAAAACATTCTATCTCTAAATATTACTGATTGTACTATCTAACTTCTATTATATAAAGTTAATATAAAAACAATGAGTGAGTAAAAAATTATAAAGACTTTGCTCGATCCAATCTTTAAAAGAACTATCTAGAACATCAATTTTAAGTGGTTAGATATGATTCTCTCAATTCGATGGGGCTTGTTTCAATGTACTCAGTATGATGAACCCATTCTAAACTTAGTTCAACTATACATTTTTATCTTCCATTGTCCGATCTTCCCCAGTCTAATAAGAAAGCTTTCAAATATATGATATTCTAATGAGATCTATATCCAAGAAATATTAACTCTAAATCATACTCTATAATGCTCCACCTTTTTGACACATGAAATATATTAAAATATATAAATTTAATAAACATCTATTTATAGGTGTGTTAGAATAGGAATGGATGAGAATATGAATTTTTTTTACTGCTCAACCAAAATTCCCAAATCCTGAATTTTACATTCATTTCAAATTCATGTTTGACTAATTATGTGCTTATTAAGACTTACTGATTCTTCTTAAACCCTATCAAACCATCTCAAGACATCAGCTGACTTCATAATCTCTAATCATCATTAAGCATGATAAATATGTCATTATAATTCTCCATATTAGGATAAAACTAAATGTAATTTTGAAAAGATCTCAATATATGACTTATTGGTGTCATAGATCCTTCTAAAACTTTTTCTTCTTTTTTTGGAATATATGTAATCTTTATAAATAATCTATTTCTTTATAAAATTGTATTTTGAGAATTTTTCATGATTAATATGAACTCTATGATCGGTAATTCATAGTCTGAATTAAATTTAGAATGTTTAAGAACCTTCTAACTCAGAACCTCAGTATCTTCATTGAACCTATTCAACAACATTCTTAATTTGTATCCAACACCAACTCTGATGAATTTATAACTTCATGGTGAAGATTCTAAGATCGATGATGAATCTGATCAAAACTTCATATTTGTGAAATCTTATGCACCCAATGTTTCTCGGTCAGATACTCTACATCCAAAAAACAATATTCAACCCTTTGTGTTGGGTTTAAAATTTCACCACATTTACCTTTTTTTAAAAAACATTACTCTGAAAAATATTAGTTGTCAACAAATACAAAACATTATTAAGAACAAAACCTCACAAAGGTTCTTCAATATTAATATAATTTATTTCCCTTATGGTTTTATTATATATATTTTGGTTTTATTTAATATTATTTATATTTTATTGGTTTAAGTCTTTCAAAGTAAGATTTTACCTTTTTTTCCAATATTCTATAATGTTTCATTTTTATTGAGAAGGTATGGATAATAAAGGTTTCTATTTTTTATTTATTGTATTTTAATTTATTTAATTACAATTTTAATTTAACTAGTACTTATGTTCATATTGAATTAATTTATTTACATTTTTATATGTTAATATTTTTTGAAACTATCTTCATGTTACAAAATTTTATATTTTTCAACTTAATAATGTTATGATTTAGAACTATTTATATTTTTATATTATGTGAATCTATTTTAGTTTAAACTTATTGAAATTTATTTAAATACTAATTAACATTTTTTTACGCTTACATAACCTTTTGACCCCCACACAACTTTAGTTTTTCCCCACTTGACATGTTTTACCCTTACTTAAGCTAGAAAAGTTACTTTTTACACTTACATAACTTTTTTTACCAATTAATTTCATTTACCCTTAATTATATTTTTTAACCTTAGTTAACCGGTACATGTTTAATTTTACCCTTACAAAACTATAGTTTACACTTACAAAACATTATTTTACCCTTACTTAATTTTAGTTTAACCTTATATAACCTATATGGGGTTCTTTTTACCCTCACATAACATTCCTCTACCCTTACAAAACTTCTATTTACCATTATATGATTTTTTTACCATTAATCAACATTTATTTACACTTAATTAACTTTAGTTTTCCATTTCATAACCTTTAAAAGCTTCTTTTTACCCTTACATTGTCTTTTTAACCATTATTTTACTTCAGCTTACCCTATAAAATTTATTTAACCCTTCCATAAACTTTTTTACCATTACATAAATTTAGGTAACCCCTATATAACCTATAAAAGTTTTTTTGCCCTTAATTAACTATTTTTACCCTAAAACAACTTTAGTTTACCTTTACATTAGACGGTTTTACCGTTACATAACATTAGTTTACCCTTACATAACATTTACAAGTTTCTATTTACCCTTATAAAAATATATTTTACCCTTTCATAATTTTAGTTTTCCCTTAATAAACTTTATAATATCCTTAATTAACCTGAAAAAGGTTCATTCTACCCTTACATAACATTATTTTACCCCTACTTACCTTCTTATAATCCTTTCTTAACTTTAGTTTACCCTTATTTTTTTACCCTTACATTACTTTGATTTTACCTTACATAATCTGTATATTTTTCTATTTACCTACACATAACTTTATTTCACCCTTAAAAAACATTAGTTTACTCTTACTTAACTTTTTATCCAATACTTAACCATAATTTAGACATAATTAACATGTAAATGTTTCTATGTACCCTTAATTAAAATATATTACCCTAATTAACTTTTTGTTACCATTACATAACATTTTTCTTACCCTATATGACTTGTACATGTTTTTATTCACCGTTAATTACCTTTTTTAGCTTTAATTAAATTTAGTTTACCGTTATTTAAATTTACATTACATTATTTTTCCCTTACTTTACTTTATTTTATGCATATTTAACTTTCGTTTATCCTTTCTCAACATGTATAGGTTTTTTACATTTAAAAAACTAATTTCTACCCTTACATAACTTTATTTACCCATAATTATATTTCATTTACCCTTACATGTTTTATAATTGTGGTATGATCCATTTTTCATCTTTGTTGGTAGAAAATTAAATGAAAGATTCAATGAAAAAAAACATATTCCTCTAATGTTCTAACATCATCATCCTCTCCAATGTGTGGAGATACTTCGTAGCATCCTTTTTTCACAATTCCTAAAAATAGTATTCTATAATATAAAATATATTATTAGTGTGATTCATCATTATTTTCAATAAAAAACTTCATTTTTTTAATACCTTAAACTCATAACTATTCTAAAGAGAAATAATCACTCGATATTGTGTGGCTGGGTAGTAATTTAGGATAGGTATAACCATTAAATATGTTCCAATTTTATAAATCAAAGCATTTTTCAACTCATGGAAATATGATATCTACAGTTCAAGTAATTCAATTAATCGTACTATCCTCATAGACCCACTCTATGGAAAATTATAGTTAAAAAGCTACCAAAGTAGCAATTCATATAAATACAATAATACCATAACATTATATTTAATGAATTTTATTTTCCATATTTTAGAAAAATAATTATTCAATATTTTATTTATAATATAGCTTAAGGTGAGTGGCTTTATACGAATGATGTCATAGTATTTAGAAATCATTTCCATGAAACTCCAACATTATATCGATATTTTACCAATAATTTTTTTATCCCCATTATACTAAACCATCAAATGGGTGTGGCCATTCCAAAATTAAAACATTCATGTACACCCATGCCGCCTTTCAATTTTATATCTATCTATGAAATAATAAAAGAAAAATATTTAATTGGTAAATATAATAATGAAAATAAAACATGGCTAAAAAATCTACAAGGGTTCTATATATATGATTGATCTTGTATGATCTATAGGAACTACTAAATCTCTAGGCTATAAAGGATCATCGACCTATGTATTACCGGTGAGGTTTAATGTCCACTCCTGATGATCAATTCACTTTTGAGGTCTAGAATTCACTGGAGCCGATGTTGATGGGGCATGAAAATAAAATCCTAGAGAGAAAAAAGTTGTAGAAAGTAGACCTATCATATAAATCTATGGAAAATGAAAATATTAATGGGAAGTTGGAACCATCATTATATAAGGAAAATATTTATGTGGAGGTTTAGATGTAAATGTTGTCGATAGTATAGGTCGTTAAAATATCCTAAGTTACTCTTACAGAACTGTGGGATAAGAAATTGTACTACATAGTATATCTGATGAAGGGTGTGTGAGTGATTAGGTATGATTATTTATGTGAGTAGTTCTAGTACCATACCTCTCGAATCATCATGATGATCACTAATACCAATAATATGGTAAGAGAATAGTTATCTCTTTGGTGATGGTCCTTAATAAAAAATTTCAAAAATGTTCAATGACATGACATTATATGTTATTGATATATATATTTGAAATAATATAATGTCAGTCATGTTAATAACTCTAAATCCATAGTCATTAATAAATGTTCCATGTATCTTCATTAAATTAAATAACTCTCATTTCATCATAGTTAGTTGACCATGGGAGTAGTAATCTACTATTGTTATTTTCTCAACATATCCATAATAAGATACATTCTCATATCGAGGATTACTGGTAGATGCACTTACATAAAAATAATTTTTTCAAGTTACCATAACACTATAATTTTGTGTTCTTATGTTTAGTTCTCTACCAATGATAATAAACTTTTACCCATTTATCATAATTTATTTTCATTCACAAATCATAAAATTATAAGATGTACCCAAATATCTTATTTATTGAAATAAAAAGTTATAAGATATAATTAAAACCGGAGATATAAAAAAATATAAACATTAAATGTATAATTATTTATTTTAATTTATTTCATTAATACTTCTACCTTAAATTTCAAATAAGCATGATACTCTTTACAATGAGTATTATCTCTCCTTCTCAAAGGTAATGAATGATTATATCTAATAATAATTTTTTATATTCCATGTATAAAAAATTGAAATGAATTAAGAAATATGTACAATTAATATTTAGTAGATAACATATACATGATAAATATAATTACTTGATATAGTAATTAAACCAATAATAGATAAACTAGAATGCGTGATATGCCATCCATCATACATAAAGGTTTAATATTGTTAATTAAAATGATCTAAGAATTTATCATATCTGTGTAAGTGTGGGAAAATAGTGTTTAATTTTCACAAAATACTCTTCTTTATTTATGTTTGTCCTATTAAGTCATGTGGTCAAATAAATAAAATACATTTAATATAAATACATACATTCAAGATACAAGTAACGTTCAAAATGAAACATTCTAGGTGATTCTTTTTCTAGATGTAAGAATTTGTCATTTATATATTTTATTAAGTTAGATGTATCCAATGAAAATAAATATATCTTACGAGAAGGATTTCATTTAGAATATGGCTAGTCAGATGCATCATATATGTAAAAAACGATGAAGGAAATATTTTCTCTATAAGAAAAATTAATGGTGACAGTTTTTCATGAAATAATTGGAAACATTTTCCTCAAAAATATGTTTATAAAAATAATACAATCAAATCACATACACCCTTACATTATTAGAGACTAGTTGAGAATTTATACTGGAATCATCTCTTGAATAATGATGTTATAATTATAATTCATTAGATATTTTAGGTTCAAATCTCTTCTGTTAACACATTTTGATATGTTTCTTGAAAAACCATTAGAACCGTTGATTGTTTCTGTTACTTCTAGAAATTGATTTTTTTATTATGGTTTTATCACAGAAGAATCATATGATACCTCCCACTTATTTTAACTGATAATAATTAACTGAAAGTATAGTATGATAGTCCAATATACATAGTCCCATCCAGATTATAAATCATATTTTTCCCTTTTATTTTTAGAAGAATTTTAAGAAATATTATACTTTTTTTTCAATTTTCAATAATTATAAATTATGACATAAGAAACTGGTTATCCAATAATGAACCATAAAGAATATACTTCTCTTCGTCCATTTGTAAATCGATTCAATGAAAACATTCTTCTTATTTAGATATTTCATCTAACCATTCTCAAATGAAAAAAATTAAATATTTCAGTTCATTAAGCACATTAGTTCTAGGCATATGCTGAGGTGGATTTTTGATTTTAATAGTGTTGTCAAACCTTTGATTATTATTCCTATATGGATGATTTATTGGAATGAATAGTACATATCACACAAGACTAAAAATATAATAATATTTTAATATTTTAGATCATGTATTCTTCATAAAAATAGGGAACGAAAATTTTCCTTTCATTAATTAGTAAGACATCACTGTATAATCATGAAAATAATTCACCATCCACATTTGTGAAACACACACATGTCTTTTTTATTTTTAACAAGCATCACATGTGTTAAACCCACATTCAAAATATGATTCATAAATTTTATAAAAGGATTCATGTATACATTCATGAAATTTTTAGGATTAAAAGTTCTAGATATGAGTATACACAAGAATGTTAATGGTTTCTTTATACATATCCATGGAGGAAGGTTATAAATGTGTATAACAACAAATCATGTTCCGTGTGAAGTAATCATATAAAAAATTGGTTTCAAACCATAACATCAAACACCAAACCTCATATAACGCAACTCACCTAAAAAATCAAGATATCGATCATTAGATGTATTCCATAATAATACATATGTATGATGAATAATACCATCATTATCCTTATTTCTTTATATATCATCTCATAATATATTTTTTTGTATTTCATCAGATAATAAAATATTTTGGAGTTTATAAATTAATAGAAAGTTGAAAATTACTTTCTATGGAATGCGAGATGAGATTCATCAGCCTTGGGATTCCATTAAGATGTGTCACATTTTATATAATCATTAACTCTAGTGTTTTTCTCCAATAATAATATTTTTTATTTTGGATAATATTGAATTTCATTTTTAGAAGATACAATTCGGGAAATTAACATCGAGTCTATATAATTGTTTTATGGAATATATACACAATATGGAAGTATCTCCTTCAAAGAGATAAGAATAAAATATATGGTAGTATTAGAAATTACAAACATGTAAGTCCCATGAAATAGCCATATTAAAAATTCCATCTTTTCAATTTTTCCACATTACTGATATACTGGAGTCCTAGAAGAATCGATGATTTTTCACTCTGTTAACATCATCATTTTCATTAAATGAATCATGTGTATTCTTATCCATTTTTTCTTTCATAAAAATACATTATTCGTCATGGCGATGAATAAATGGAACCCTTTATACAATATATTCTCTAATCAAATCCTCTCATTCTTATCATGAACATTTTGAAACTATCTTTTATCCTCATTTTGATTCCAAACATAATTGCTTTTAAACCAAATTTTGTTATATGGTAGCTAAATTTTTTACCACTTAATCATGATATTCTAATATAATATGACATAGGAAGTATATAAGAAAACTATATGAAGCATTGTTTAATGAAAAACATAAAAAAATTCCAACAAATATTGAAAATCGATTGAGATCCAATTTGTAAAATACATAAAACATATATTCATTATATTATAAAATGTTTTATGTCATATCATAAAATAATTGAAATAATATTGATGTAAAATGAAAAAATATATTTAACTAAATGATACCTGTTCACTATTTATCAATAAATTTGTAAAAAATTGATATTTGATTGAAATAAAATCCATTTTAAATCACTCCCCATTTTTTATAAATACAGAACTTAACATACATGAGTACATTATTATAAAAAAAACCTAGCGTATCATGAAAAAAATTGAGTGGGGAAAAGGTTTTTTAGAAATGATTGTATTTATATATTTATCACCCATATCCTTAATTTCATAACACAATCCCATTAGATAACACAATACTATATATATAAAACCATAATATTGAAATCTATTCTATCAATGATAAAGAATAATACATAATCTCGTATAAAACATATATGTATGGAATATTTTAAAAACTATTCCATTGGATAATTTTAATATAAATGATAACAATGAAATCAAACAAAAACACAAAATATATAGTTGTATAAAGATCACTAGTTACAAACAAATCATTGAATGAGTTAAGGTTGTTCAATAACTAGATTATACTAGTTTTAGACTATTAATTGTTCAGTATGGATTGTACATAAATAATTATTACTCTAAACAATCTGCACAGGGAATAATACATAACAAAAACACATATTTATACATATAAAAAGAAATGAAATCTTCTTTAATATAAATATTTGTTACACATATGAAACATAATTTAATAGAAATGATCACGAAACAATAAAATATCCATCCATATTAAAACTTTTATGAAAATAATACCTATATATATTCATACTATATATTACATTTTAAATTAAATCATGCTTATGGAATGAAATAAATAATTTCAATTATTAAATTAAGACAATGATATCAATAATTTCATAACCTCTTAATTCATTCACAAAAAAATTCCACACCAATTAATTAAATATTTACCGCATATATCACACAAAATAATAGGTTTATATTTGATTTATGTAGAAGTAGTGATTTACTAATTTTTTTAAAAAACCTTCACTCTAAATAATCTATATTATGGAATACAATAAAAAATATAATAAAAAATATTCCTTGTTCATTAAATTGGGACGAAACATGACATAAAATAATCTAGGATACTTTTTTTACCTAGAATTAAATGAAAAAGATGATTCATAGATGGGATTATATATTTGAAACTCAACAATTTTATGTTCAAGAAGAACAAAATAAAATCACAAATAGATTATATATCTTCATGTATATAGAAGAAAAGTTACTGCCATTCATATGATTGGATTGTGATGGGAGTGTGATAAGAAGAGGGTGGGTTACGTGGATGGGATGTAGGTTGAAGGGTATACCAATGGTTTTTTAAAACTATTGGTATAACCTGAATATAGTCAATTTTTTAAAAGTATTTGGTATAATATAATATATTATAATGGTTTAAATAAACCATGGGTATATAATTCCCATAAATAGACTATACCAATAGTAATTCTAAAATATTGATATAGGGGAACTTATAACAATAGTTTTGGAAAACCGTTTGTATAGGTTTGTTGGTAAAAATCAAATTTATAGTAATGATAATCAACACTATGATCCCTAATTATTTTATTTTACCTTCATCCTATATTAAAAACATACATATCTAGATCCAACATATTTACCTTTATTTATTTCCCAGGATATATATTCTGATTTTCTCAAATAGTCCATTGAATGGAATATCCTCTACATTCATTATTATGTGTAGTTGCAATAGACACCAATAATTACTTCCTATTAAGTTATTCATTTATAATGAGATCACATAAATCCTTAATCACTAGGTTATAATTTTAGTAATAATTTATTATGTCATTCACTATCACATCCATTGATTTTAAAATGGATAAAAAAAATAAAAAAAACTCCCCAAATATTAATTGTATCTCACTTAAACTGATTTTTAAATGAAATAAATCATAATAAATTAGTTGAAATGACTAGTCACTAATCCTACTTTGAAATTTACATGCTTAATAACCTCAATGTCATGAAAAAATTCCTAATCATTATTGGATTCTCATTCATATCAACTAGGGTATTCATCAAATATACTATGATCTTTACCTATTTTTTTTCATAGGAATAATTCCATTGCAATTACATGCATATAATTATAAGAACATTTCTATTAATAATCTCCCATTATTCATTTTTTTCAATTGATTTTTATTTGATATCATTCATTATAAACACAGTTACTTCAATAATATATATTCCTCCATTTAGATCCCTATAAATCAATGTATATCCCATAAAAATTTTATATCTGAATCTTTCCTTCTTCAAAAATCATTCTTTATAAATAAATGTAGTCCCACTAAAATAAAAAATCATAGATAGACGAAAATTACTAAATTATTTTATTGTAAATTGCTCATAACCTTACTGAACAACAATATATGATACAACATGTTATGATATGAGGCCAAAAAATGTGACTTCAACCATGGAAGAAAGTTTAGAACTTACAGAAGTAGAATAATATTTTAATAATTTTGTATCTAAAATAAGAATAGAATACTACACACCATCCCTTTATTATAATTTCACGCTCACATACATAAGTAAAAAAAATCCTAAAGACAATCCCACAATAAATAAAATTAAAAATGAATTGAAATTAAGAGATTTAAATGGTTTAGATGGTAGTCCTACATCGATAGGATAAAAATTCTAGTTCAAAAATTTATCATAAGATGAAAATATTTTAATAAAAATTAATAATTTTAGCTAATATTAGGTCACTAAAATTTACAAGTCACTCATATGACTTGTCACACCCCACTAATTTATAAAATGTCAAATCAGTCAAGTGATTATATCATCCTATGATATTTATTGGGGACACACCATTGGATTTCACAAACATAGAATTTATATAAGTCACTCTACCTCAACTGCTATATCCAAATGACCAGTGAAATTTATTTTCATAATCCTCACTCTTAATTAATATAGAAAATTTTTAAACAACCAGACACTCATTAATTAACTTTGTAAGTGTGATTATTATATGAGATAGAGATTTTATATTTATATCATCCAGACATGAAAACTTATGTAACAACCAAAACATTTATGAATAAATTACATTTCTTTTATTTAATTAAATGAATTATAGATATTGAAAACACATGAACTCCTTTTGTTCTATTATATCCAATTAGATATAAATTTACATTAATTATCATTACTGTTGATAATTTAACAATTGAACAATTATCACATGACTGGTATAAATATATTGTTTTAAAAAATCTTTTTGACACAAAGAAAGGAATTGATGGCCTCAACTAGTAGGATCATACCCTGTGAAGCACATTTGGTGGAGCTTCTGAGGGAGAAAGAATTTATGGGTATTTCCCCAAACTAAGGAAATGATGATAACCGAAAACTTAAGTATTAGAGAAACAATTTATGGGAGAAGTTCAAGCTCATCGAGATCACGACCCAAACCATGTTCACCAAACGACCCCATGAATGCCCCCCATCACAGACCTTACTATTAAAGAATATTTTGGTGTAATAAAGGGATAAGTATCAATACCCAATCATTATGATTATGTACATTAGTTTTGTATAGATTAATGAATATATATTCTTTCTATTAAGGTTAATTTTTAATTAAATTTAAATAATAAATATTACTTTGGTTAATATTCAAATTAAAATAAGGAATGTTTTTTATTAATTTATTTATTTTTGAAACAAATATTTTTTTAATATTTTTTTATTAAACTACTTTTATAAAATATTAATGATCATATAATTTTTATGTAGTCAAATGTATTTTATATAAACGATTTGAAACTATTTTTCAAAACCCGTAAATTTTTAATAAATATCTGTTTTTATTTTAAAAGTGAAAATTCACATATTTAGAAAATAATTTAGAAAAAATGAATATTATTTTTTGAATCAGAATGTCAAAATTATCCAATTGTGAATTTTTCATTATTTTCTGAGATAGTTAAATTTTTTGGGTAGAAATTAAATATCGAATAAATATATACTATGTTTTATGACATTATAATGACTTAATAGTGATGTAATAAAACACTATAAAATAGATATTAGATCAATTATATGTTTTAACATTAACATAATGTGATTTTATATTTTTTGATTTATTTTATAAATCCTTAGTGAATCCTCCCAGAGTTATAAAATATATTAGGATTTTAAAATAATTACTTGAGAGTGTGACTCAACTACCCATAATCGAGGAAAATATTTTAATATCTTTTGACCTTTTCCTTATAAAATATGTTTTTTAAACTCCCCTTTTCTAGAAATAATTTTTAAAAAACCATGGGATGGTATTTGGTTTTGAATATTTTAGTGTGTAGTGTCCAAAACCAAAAATAATAAAGAATTCCCCCTCCTTTCCTATATAATCCCACCCAAGAACCCATTATTCTTCACTAAAACTCATTTACGCTCATCCAAAATCTGATATATACTCCCTAGAGTCCTCCCAAGGTTCCCCAATCTCCCAAGAAGCCTCTCCCAAGCCTTTATGATAACACGTCCAAGTAACAGTTCCTTCCTTTCTAAATTTTTGTCCAAGTTTCCTTATATTGTTACACCCTTTTATTTTCAATTACAAATAATGTGGTTTGTTTTCTCACCTCTTATATAATACCCTTATTATGTTATAGTGATGAGATATCCCTTTAACTCTCATTAATCCCTCCCATGTACACACGTTAACATGATGAAATTTCGTAATAGCTAATCCATTTCTCATATTTCATCATGTTTCATTATTTTGTTGTGCCTTTTATTTCCAAGTTACTTATGATAGAAAATATATTTATATGAAAATATTACTATATATTTAATTTAAAAATGATTATAGACCCCTTTTAATATCATCAAAACTTTTCATGAATATTTATGTCACGCCATTAGGCTGATGAAATTGCACCACAGATTTCCATTCTGAAACAATTGTGTATTGAATACCGCACCCATTAAAAATAAAGGGTGTTCACTTTTATGAACATATAACTTTTTATTAAGGACATACATGTATTTATTCAACATTACTTGATTGTGGAATAAATTATTATGTTGAATGAATCCATATTATACAATATATATGGAACATTTAAGCCTATGATTGAAATGTTTATGAAGGGTGCACCGTGATAGAGCTCTAATGTATTAGGTAATGTTTAGTATCATGATACGTCATGTGTGTGACATGGGTTTACCAGATTACTTTATTGGATGTTTTTTCATCATGTTGGGACAAGGCATTAACTAATTCCTTTTATGTTTATGATGCAATTTGTATGTTGTTTCCACATTTCTATGTTATGATTATCAAGTCATATAAGGCCTTTATGTTCATGTTTCTTTTGTGATAAAATGATATTCCTATTGACTAACAACTATTTTATTCCTCATGTTATCCCATTTTAACTCCCTTACTCGTCTTTATATCTCACCCCTTTCTTATATATGTTCTCAAGTTATCCCATGTATTTTTAAGTATGATGCTGTATTTATGAACATGTTAAGGAGGTTTTTCAATAAAGATGTTACATTTCATGTTTTATGTTGATATGTATAGTTCCTAAGTTACTGAGACGATATACTTATCAATATTTTGGGATTCTATTAAATGTGATGCCCCCGTAATAAATCATGTATTAAGGTGTAATAAGATTCGGGTTGTTATAGTTGGTTTCAAAGCAAGGTATAATTATTTTTTGGATTTGGAATAGAGAAATATAGTGAAATATCTAGGGATTAGACTATGTATAATAATAACATCTCTAAACTTTGGTGAGTATAGAGTAAGAGGTTTATTTATAAAATACATCACAATATGGATATGAACATGTGGGCGTGAATCAAGTACATATGTATCTAGGGATAATCCTCAAAAACACCTCTTTGAGCTAGACTCGAACGGGAACTAGTGCACGACAAAGGGACTTTATGCACTCTTGGTTAAAAACTACCAGGGGATCTATTTTTGTGAATTCATAATCTTATTACGAACCATTATTAATGGAATAAAAACCCCACAATAATATACGTTAGAAAATAGACCATGGATAACTTAGACTAATGATTAGTAATTATCAAGTTTAGGAAATAAAAGTAAGTTATAACTTATCACTTTAATTGCATTGGATTCCCCTTTATGTGTCTAATATTATAAAATATTAACCCATAATTATCCTTTTGTTATATCCAATGACCGATAATAGGGGTAATTAGAATAAAAACTCATGCAAAGATCAATGTGATGACAACCCTAATAAGATTCCCAGTCCACTGGGAGTGGGAATCAAAAATCTTTTTCACTATACATTCTTATGTAAATAAAGTTGATAATAGAAACTTGGTCCAAGAGGAATTTAAAACCCCCCTAAGAATGAACAAGACACAATCAAGAGCTTCATGAGATAAAGGCCTCCCACTTTCAATGGATCATCCGATCCCTCAATCACTGAACAATAGATAAAATATATTGATAAGATATTCTTCATACTTCAATGCTCTAAACAAGAGAAGGTTCTTCTATACTCTTATTGAATAGAGGGTGAAGATTATCAATGGTGGAAATATATTAAAAATAAAAATCATAAGGAAGATATTGAGGAGACAGAATGGAAGGATTTACAAATTTTTTTATAAATATTTTCCTCTCACCGTCCATCTTAAGATGGAAATGGAATTCCTTTTAATCAATAAAAATGATTAATAATACATTAGATCATTTGAGGAAAAATTCATAAGGCTTACATGATATGCCTCCATCATTTTCATTACCTCTGAATGCAAGGTGGTCCCCTTCATTGGTGGTCTAAAACCTATCCTAAAGAAAGACCTGGAGATTCATGACTTTCATAGCTCCAAGGAAATTGTATGATGTACCCTCAAAGTCAAAATAGATATTAAAAAATCTGAAGGTTATCATGGGGATAAGAAGTGGAAGGTGGAGTAAAATTCTGGTGGTCTGATAGAGAGATCTAATAGTGCCATGAAATTCCAACACCTCACTTGCGAATGGTGCATAATGAAGCACCTCATAAATTTCATAAATGGGATGAAGACATACTTTAGGCGTGGAAGAGAAGAGAACTTGTCCAATGATTGCTAATAGGATAAGCCCACCCATGTGGTAGAGGAAAGTAATACTTTGGTTTACCCTCAATGCATTGTTCATTACTACAAATTCAAGGAACCTGATCACTTTGTGAATCAGTTCCCTAAACTGAGGTTAATTGGGGGAAACCAACAATGTCCAAGGCCAAAAGGTAAAGCATTATACATCACTATTACCAATGTGAATTCAAAAGAAGTGTTGATAGGTATGCTAGTTATTCATTCAAGAATAAAAAACCTACTTTTTGATTCAGGTTCTACACATTCTTTTATATCCTGAATGTAGAGTAGAAAAATCCAAACACCACCATAAATCATGGAAGCAGAGATGTCGATGAAAACAAAAAGGGAAAATTACAACATCCCTCATATATAACTCATCCTATATCACTATTTGTGGTTTGAACTTCCTGGTGAAGCTTATCATACATCCCTAGATGGAATTTGATACAATTCATAGTATGTATTGGCTTTCTCTATATAGTGACAACATAAATTTCCACAAGTGGGAAATCACTCTCCATATGGAGAATCTACCATGGATTATATACAAGGTAAATTAAGAGGATGAATCTTCTGTAGTAATATCATCCCAAGAATGAATATTACTACCTACAAGCATGCATACCTTTCTCAGATGATTGAGTTTATTAAAAGAAACATCCTCAAAGACATGCTGATCTAAATAAAAAATTATAGGAGAATCTTGATAATGGGATTATAAAACAAATTACTTCACCATGAGGTGTACTAGTCCTCTTCATAAAGAAGAAGGATGTGTCAATGTACCATTTCATTGATTATCATGAGCACAATAAAATCATGATAAATAAAAAGTATCATTTTTCCATGAATTGATGAATTGTTTGATCAAATGTGTGCTGCATAATACTTCCCTAAAGTAGATCTGCTGTCGGGATATTATGAAGTAAGGGTGAAGAAGAAGGATTTCTCAAAGTTTACATTTCGTATAAGGTACGAGAACTATGAGTTCATAGTGATTCCATTCAGTCTCAGTAATTCTCTAGAAATCTTCACGGACTTGATGAATTGATTCTTTATAGATTACCTAGTCAAAATTTTTGTAGTATTTATATATTATATTCTAATATACTCTAAAACTAAGGATGATTATGAACAACATTAGATAACTATGCTAGAGACCATGCGAGAGGAGAGGATCTATGAAAAGTACGACAAGTGTGAGTTTTGGTTAAAGGAAGTATCATTATTAGGTACTATCATCACAAGTAATGGGATATCTTTGGTTCCTTATAAGAAAAAATAAATTGAGGGATTTTTTAGGCCCAAATTTGTCACGGATATCTGTAGAATCCTTGGGTTAATTGGATATTATCGCTGATTTGTAAGATATTTCTCATGATTGTCACACCCCATTACCAAGATAACTCAGAATGGAGTAATGTTTTTTTATATTGATGAATGTAGAAAATAATTCAAGGAGTTGAAGAATAGTCTTATCATATCCTCTATTCTCACACTACCCGCAAGTGGAGAGATATTCATGCTCTTTAGAGATTCTTCAAAGAATTTCTTGAGCTGTGTGTTGAAGAAAAATAAAAAATCCAGTTCCTACGCCTGAAGGTAGTTGAAAATTCATGAGAAAAACTATCCCAGGAAAGATGTAGAGTTAGAAGCTGTGATCTTTGCATTAAAAATTTGGAATCATTATATATTTAGGGACAATATGGAAATATATATGGATGAAAAAAGTCTCAAATTTATATTCACATAGAAAGATCTAAATTTTATCTATTGAAGAATGATAGATTTCATTAAGGATTATGATAGTTCAATCCATTACCACCTTAGGAAAGAAAACAAGGTGGCAGATACTCTATATAGAAATGACCCCATGATTCTCTCATTGATGAGAATGAAAAAGGATCCAATATTCTTTGATTTGATAAAGATGGACATGGGAATCATAAATAACGGAAATCATCAATCCATTCACAAATGATTTATCAACCATCTCTTTTGTAAAGGTTAAAAGAATCTAAAAAATATTATGTAGGTGTTCAGAAGAATGTGGAAACTATAAAAAATGTAAATCCCTTTAGTTTGATGTTAATGAAGAAGGAATTGTGATATTTCTATCAAGAGTATGTATTCTATCAAATCTAGAGTAAAACAAAAAACTTTTGGATTATGCACACAGTTTTAATTTATCCATTTACCAAATAAATAAGAAGATGTAACGAGATCTCTGAGATCACTATTGGTGGGAAAATATGAAAAATAAGATCACATGATATACATAAAAGTGTCTGGTATGTCAGAAAATGAAGGCTACATGGCAGAAGCATAAAGGGATGATGCAACCATTGCTGATACCAATAAGGAAGTGGGAAAACATCACCATGAACTTTTTCACTGGCATTATAAATACATATAAGGGGTACAATGTTATCTAGTTCATTATGGATCGTCTTACAAAGACAACATAGTTTATTGTGATTTGAGAGGATTTATCACTAAATCAACTTGCATGAATATATATCATAGAAGTAGTGAGGATTCATGGTGTTACACTATTGATTTTATCTAATAGATATAAAATATTCACCTAATAGTTTTGGAAAAGTCTCTAGCATGCTCTAAACACAGAGATGTACTTTAGTACAACCCATCACCCTCAATGGACATCATATGTGGATGGGACCTACATTTTCCTTTGGCGGAGTTCTCCTACAACAATAGTTTACACTCAGGATTCCAAAGGGATACTTATGAATCCCTTTATTGGAAGAGGTAAAAAACACCAGCATATTGGGATGAATAGGAGGAACAAAAACTTCTTGGTCCGGAAATGGTTGACGAAATGGTGGAGAAGGTTAAGTCCATCCAACAACACATCAATGCTATCCAGAGTCAACAAAATAGCTATTCTGACAATCATTGATGTGACCCAAAGTTAGATATTAGAGACATGGTATTCCTACCCATATATATATGGAATATAGTGATGAGATTTTGGAATAAGGGAAATCTTAGTCCAGCGTACATCAACCCTTTTGAGATCCTTGATCGCATAAGACCAATGTCCAATCAACTAGAAATCCCACCAAACATGTCCCAAGTACATGATGTATTCCATGTATAACTCTTAAGGAAGTAAATAGCTAACCCATCACATGCACTCAATCCAGATTTGGTACCATTGGAGAATAACGTCTCCTATATGGAGAATCCAGCGAAGATCTTATATTGTATAGAAAATTTCTACAAAATAAGATTATTCCATATATCAAGGTGTTGTAGCGAAACCACAAGTTTGAAGAAGAAACCTGGGAACTAGAGTACGTGATGAAGCATATTTAACCTTATCTATTTTAGTTTGAGAATAAAAAAATTTGAGGGAAAATTTTTTCAAGGGGGAAGGTTGTAACGATAAGAACATTTAAGAATAAATTTCCTTCAATTTAATTAATTATTTGTATTGTGGATATAAAAAACACATGAACTTATTTTTTTTTATTACATCGAATGGAATTTAAATAAATATTATGTATCATTAATTACTATTGATAATATAGCCATTGAACAGTGATCACATGACATGTATAAATACAGGTTTTTATAAAATCCTCTTGAAAGCAATAAAGGAATTGATGGACTCAACCAGTAGGATCATACCCTATGAGGCCCATTTATCAGAGCATCTGAGGGAGATATAATTTCTTGAATTTTCCATTAACCAAGCCCAAGATTATATACAACAAATTAAGCATGGGGAAAAACTTTATTGGGGAAGTTCAAGCTCATCGAGATTACGACCCAAACCATGTTCTCTGAATGACCCCATGAAAGCCCCACCATCGCTCACCTTACACTTATGTAATTTTCTTATGTAATAAAGGGATATGTATTAAGACCCTATCATTATGATTACGTACATTTTTTTATAGAATAATGAATATACTTTAATGCTATTAATGTTACTTTGTAAATGAGTTTTAAAGCATATATAGTATTTTGGTTAATATTATAATTCAATTAAGGAATCTATTTTGTTGAGTTAATGTATTTTTGAAATAAATTATATTTCAATAAAATATTATTATTAAACTAATTTTATTAAATATAAGTTATCATATAATTTTTATAAAGAAAAATGTTGTATTTGTTCAGGATTGAAAACATTTTTGTCAAAACCAATAAATTTCCAATAAATGTCAATTTTTTTTGAAAATTTTAATTCACATATTTGTAAAATTATTTAGATAAATTAATATTATTTTTTGAATTAGGATTTAAAAATTTTCCAATGGTGATTTTTTTAGAATTTTCTTTCACAGTCAAATTTTTAGGTAAGAATTAAATATCGAATAAATATATTATATGTTTTACGACATCATAATGTTCCAATAGTGATGTAATAAAATAATATAAAATAGATCATAGACCAAATATATGTTTTATCTTTAAAATAATTATATTTTAGATTTTCTTTTTTTATTTTATATATCCTTACTAAATTCTCTAAAACTTATAAAATATTGATGGATTTTTAGATACTTTCTTTGAGAGTGTGACTCACCTCCTCATAATAAGTGGAAATATTTTAACATCATCGGCCCTTGGACTTATAAATTTTTTTTTTCCAATCCCCTTGGATAGAAACCATGGAAAATACCACGGGGTAGTTTTTTGTTTTCAATTTTTTAGTGTATAATGTCAAAAACCAAAATAATAAAGAATTCACCTTCCTTTCCTATATAAACCCACCCAATCACCCATTCCTCTTCACTAAAAATTATTTACAACCATACAAAGACTGATATATACTCCATGGAGTCCTCACAAGGCTCCCAAAATCTCCCAAGAAGCCAATCCCAATCCTTTGGGATGACACATCCATGTAAGTATTCCTTCCTTTCTTAATTTTCATCAAAGTTTCTTTATACTGTGACACCATTTTATTTTTAATTATAAAATATGTGGTGTGTTTTAAGACCCAAAATACTTCCCTTATTATGTTTTAATGATGATATATCCCTTTCACTGTCATTAATACCTCCCATGTACACCCGTTACCATGCCAAAATTTTATATGAGTTAATCCATTTATCCTCCTTTTTCCAGTTTCAATATTATGTTACACCATCTATTTCCAAATTCATTATTTTAGGAAATTTATTTATATGACCCTATTAAGATACATTTCATTTAAATATTATGGGATACCCTATTCTTTCTCATCAACACTTCTTAAGATTTTTTTTCACGCCATTAGGCTGCCAAAATTGTACTGTAGGTTTCCACTCCAAAATAATTATGTAGTGAATACCGTACACATTACCTATCAATGGTGTTCAGTTTTTTACACATATAACATTTTTTTGAGGATTTACATGTAATTATTCCACATTAATTTATCATAAAATCAACGATGATTTTGAATTAATCCAAGTTATGCGATCTATGTTTCACACATATGCATGATATTGAAATGTTTATGAAGGGTGCATCTTAATAGAGCTCCAATGCATTGGGTAATGTTTAGTTTCATTATACGTCATGTTATGATAGTGGTTTAACAGATTCATTTAAATGATTTTTTCCACCATTGTTGGGATAGGGGTTTACCTAATTACTTTATGTAATGATACACTTTTTAAGTTATTTCTACATTTCCATTTTATGATTGTCATGTTATATCATGCCTTTGTGTTCATTTTTTTTGAGTTCCATTGATATGCCTATTGACTAACATGTATTTTCTTCCTCATGTTATTCCATGTTTACTCCCTTACTGGGCTTTATAGATCAACCATTTCTTATGTATGTCCTAATGTTATCCCATGTAGTTTTAAGTACGAAGAAGTTTTTATGATCATCTAAACGAGGTTTTTCAATAAAGATGTTCTATTTCATGTTTTATGTTGATATATAATGTACCAAATTCCAAAAGAAAATTTACTTATAGATATTTTGGGTTTGTATTACATTTGATATCTTGTTATGAATCATTTATTAATGTGTAATAATATCAAGGTTTTTATAACATACACTCCCAGTTTGAGGATATTTCCTTCAGACCGACATGCCTCCTGCTACTTTCCTTCAGTCACGATCCTATGTCAGTCTGATTAAATTTTTTTCTATTGTCACTCTTTATCAATGATATATATGAAAAATAAATATAGAATTTACATTTTTCTATTTAAGAAAATTTATCTATCTTTTCTATTGTCTCATAATGATCCTCCATAACTCAATTATCATCTTGTACAGTCTAGCTTCTCAATGCCATGCAAGGAGTTAGATTTCTCTCTTTTTATTTGAGATTTTTTTATATCTTCATGTGTTATATATTTATATCTTTAATCCTTTTGGAATTATATTTCATATAATTGGTTAATCTATTTATAATATATGCCCGATCCTCTATTTTGATCTTATGTCTAGACATCTTTTTCATGTTTTTTTGGATTATAAATTTAAGAATTTTAATTAATACCATTAAATCATTTTACTATTATTATTTACATTGAATATAATTATTGAAATGATGAAAAAAATGTTGACATTATTTTTTTCCATCAAAATATCAATTATTCTATGTGTAGCTTCTAGGTATACCTTGAGGTGCTCTCTTCCCACAATATAAGACTCTACAACCAAGATTTCCCTTGATTTGGTGTTGTCAATGATAATAATATAAAATTATTCACTAAGGTCATTAAAATACACAATTTCTTCCAATTCAGTTTCTTCTGATATAACATCTTATAACAATATAAAAATTTTAATTTTGAAGAATTTTTACTATAAAATATTCTTTCCTTTCATATAATTCTACCAGTTATTTTGGAATCATTCATTCTCATCATTATCTCTGAGCTTCATGGAATAATATATTGAGAGATTCCTAACATATACACACTGAAATAAAGTGAGTGTAAGATTGAATTTAAATTTTCATTTTCCGCATTTTATATTTTTGTAAAGAAATGTATTCATCTCATCATCCTCCCTATCTTTAAGATCATCCTACAATGTAATTTTAAACAATTAATTTAATGAAAATTCATGAGACTTATTATCTTCCAAGGACTCGCTATCAAATTTCATTAACTTAAAAAAAAGACATTGTGAAGACTATCTAGTGTCACCTCATTTGGGTATTTATCCTTGATCCCCAAAATATTCACATTATGAAATAGAAATATTCTTAGGATTTTCTTCATTATCATTATTTCATTGAGGGTTTCTTTGAGTCTACACATTTCCTTCACATTAACATTCACTCAATTGTTAGAATCATTAATAGGTTTATTTGGGTGAATCCTCAAATCATCATACCTCTTAAATAAGACCAATAATTCAACTTCCATTACCTTGTAATCTTCATCATTGTTTCCAAGTGATGTTTCCCACATGGATTGTGACAATTTAAACACTATCATATTCATGTGAAGTACACTAGAGAAATATTATCATGACTTGTTGACTCATATGGAATAAACCAAAATCACCCTTTGGTCATTCTATGATAATTCTATATAGTCTATGTATAACGGGATATCTTGTATGGTAGTATTGTAGTCATCCACTTCCAATGATTCAAAATATTTTTGTATGTACTTTTCTATAATTGAAAATTATTGTCGTCAAATATTATAGTTCTCTTATGGTTGATGATAACTTATGTGGATTCCAATAGTGATATGTCACTAAAAACCAACCACATTGATACCATTTTTGGTTTTAAATGTGGTAAATAATCTAGAGGGAATGTATTAGGGTATGACTATTTCTTCGAGTCACCCTTCTCAAAAATCGTGTTCCCTTAATAGTAGGAAACCACTATCCCTCATAATAAGTATGAAGTAGTTGATTATATAAATTAGAAATAAATTGTTTTATTCATTCCTTGTAAAATAAGATATTATAAGTAGAATATATTGAATATGTTCCATTTTATAGGAATCAATAAACACATTGTACATTGTTTTATAATATAGAGGGGATGAACTGACCATCCTAGTTTAAAACCATAAAGTGTGGGGAACTCACTAGCCTAACTCAGTCTAAAATATCCCTTTTCTTAAAATTAAAAACATCTCGATATTTATAAACCAAAAATGAGATTATATCATCTATGGCCTATCAATCAAGACCTCCTTCATCCACATGAATTCCTCTTTTGATCGTCCAATAAAATTGACTAATGTATTCTCCTAAATTATTTTCTATTTCATTATAGAAAATATCTAGAATTATAACTCTTTAATCTATGATACTCCTTCGTTTATTTTATAAAATGATATATATCCATCCTTTATAGAATTTATAAGTTTCCCCTTAATTTATATTTCATCCAACATAATTACGATGAAAAATTACATCAAAAAAAAACCTTCAATTCAAAATCAACCTTCTATAATTCAAGACACACAAAATATCTAATTAATAAGAACTTTAATATCTAGATATTTTTATTAGATTGAATCTCTGAGGCCTGATTCATAGATTCACAATATAGTTCTTTCCTTTTCTAGAAAACCCATAATTATGTTACTTACAATTTCTACACCACCACAATGTGAAAACGTCCTCTATGATGAAAATCACATCATCCTTAGTGTTTAAACATTATAACTCCTACATTTTTAGGATGAAAAAATAACATGATAAAACATTGAATTCACCCTTCATGGTGAATGCATCACTTTATATTGAAACCATCACTATTGGGAATATCAATAGATGTTAAACCCTCCTCTTTTCAGTACAACAACTTCTAGTGGAACCTGGTTTCTCTTTGAGTAACCCCAGTTTATTCTTATGTGGTTTTCGATTTAATATCATAATACATTCTTCACAGTCTAACAACCATCTTACATGATTAATAAAACCATCTTTAGACATTAATGCACTTATTTTCCATGGGTTCACCTTCATGGTAAAAATCTATATTAAAACTTGTAACTTTCAGAACAAGTTAAGTTATGATTAACCGATAATGGTGTGACATAAAAATCGAGGCATGAACTATTATTTGTTAATTTTCCATGGGTTTGTGTTGTTCTAATGTATCATCGACCTCAATAACCATATGTCATAATCTAATCTATCATATATCAATCATCAAATTGATTCATCCCTCATGGTGTAATTACTAATTCAACCATAGAACATTAATCTGATGTCACACATGTTGTGGCATGATTCATGGTTTTAAAACATTATTTCAATCCTATAGATAGATATTTTAATCCTTCCTCCAGCTTCTTCTAAAACCCCTTCAATTACATAGACATGACTTATTGATCTTTTTTGGAAGTCTCCCAATCATATTTTTATGTAAATATAATCCAAAAATACTCCAATGATATTTTTAATAAAACTAATTTTAAAATAGAAACAGGCATGTATATGGATAATTATGAAATAAATATAAATAATATCAAAAAAATTTAGTCTAGATATTTTTTTCTAAATATTTTTTTTATATTTAAATATTTATAAAATAATTATCTATATATAAGTAATTAAATATATATTTATATAACTGTTTCCTTTTTATAAATATAAAATTACTCAAATAAAAATGTAAATAATTTTATAGATAAATGTTTATATATATATAATTATATATGTACACATGTTTATAAATACATATTTGTTGAAGTAGGTATATAAAATCTTTTAAATAAATAAATGAATACACATATATAAATAAACACTCACATACACACATTCGCATATATATTTTTTGGATAAATATATATTTATCACCAAAACATGATAATAAGTACACACACATACTGTTATATGTATATATATATATATATAATATTTATAATATAAGTATAGACATATATAAAAAAATATATAATTATTTAATTAAATTTTATTTTTATATAAGTGGATATAGACACATACAAATTTATATATAAATATATATAATAAAAATTACATATTAATTATTATAATTAGTAAACATATTCAAAAGAATACATATATTAAATAAATGATAAAAATAAATATTTTTTATAAATATAATTTTTATTATTTTTAATATATTTATACAATAAAATGGTTGAAAAAATGCAATTTTTACACACACGAAACATTTTTTATTTATAATATCATTAAATTTAATTTTAATTTCTCTATGCTGAATGTTATATCCATCCCAGATATTCATGTGCACCATGTTTTTCTAGAGAAAATGTAATATTCGTCTAAGAAAATCCACTTATTCATACAAATTTATATAGGGTGAATTTAAATCCATCCTGGATAATATATTTTAGAAAGAATTAAAATATTCCCTAAAAACCCATCCCAAATATATACGAGACTACTCTTACAGGTTGTATATAAAATACGTTATATATAATCCATCTTAAAAAGAATATTATGTATTTTATTTGTGTAGAATATGATATCTATGATGACCTGATTCCACCAAGACCTTAACTATAATGATGGTGAAACCAGGTGAAACCCATAAAACACACCTCCTTTATTTTAAGGAGTGATTACTAGTGCTGAGAATGTATAGACTTCACAAATGGATGACATTACCATTTATAGAACATATTATATGATTATAAAGTAAAATTAAAACCACTAAGACATTAATAATAGGGAATATATGATTAAATTATATCATAGAAAATTCATAACTCTTGAATGTCATACAAAATACTGGAAATTAGACAAAAATAAAAATATGGAAAATTTGATTCTAAATCCCAACAATTAAAAAAACCTAAACAACATACATTCATCTTTAATGAAATAAATTATCCTCAAACACCAAGATTCTCTATCAACCAATATAATTGAGAAAATTCTATAAGAGAGTCCATCTGTAAAACATTCCCCATATGTAAAAGTATAAGTTAGAATATTTATATACTTATGATAATATCCCTAAAAGGAATGAAAACATTGGAAAAAATTTTCCATGTAAAATAAATAAATAGCATAAGTTATAAAGACATGGTTTGATCTCACCATTTTTGAATCCCAACTGAGGGATGAATATGTCAACACATAGGTCTATGAATAACCCTATAGACAATACACCTATATAATCATTCCGATCAAATCCATATCATACTCTCTACAAACATTAAATAAATACATATAGGTATAAATCACAATCATTCTAAATTAATTTTACTTACCTCAACAAACCACTCCCAAAAACTATGATACCATATCCCATTACCATATGTCACTACCAAAGAAACTTTAAAATCAAGTAGTGGCCTTTAAGAGTTCTTTTAATAAGTGTTGATAAACGATACATTTAACAATGTTAACATTAATTCCTAATAAGTATTCTCCTTTATGAGTTTTAAAATATGAATGGATAAGGTTTACATTCTTTTTTATGAATTAAATTTTCACATTATGATAACATATTCAAGTTTATATTTAAAATTTATTTTAAATAATAATAATTATATATATATATATATATTCATTTATAATATATGTGTGTGTGTATATATATATATTAATTGTTAAATTTAAAATACTAGTATATTAAAAAATATTAATTTAGTTTATAATTTTTAATAAATTCAAATTTGATATGTTATAATATATATTTTATAAAATAAAATTTATTTTTTATTCTTTACTTATGAATTGAATTATATTTATACAAATATATATAGTTTTAATTTAATATATAAATTAATACAACTATATATTTTTAATATAAATAATAAATAGTTTATTAAAATATATATATTGACTAGTTACATATGTAATGTATCAATATAAGTAAAATATATATATTAAACACAGACACGAAAAGAGGATTCTTATCTCTATATTCAGTATATTAATTATTTTAATCTATAGGATGTTGTAGGTTTTATTTCCAATAGAACTAGAAATCTCTGATTTCTTTATATATGAGAAGTTTTGTTTCTAAACACCTAAATGGGTTTCTCCTGTTCCCAAAAAATTTCTACATTTTTACTTTATAAATATGTTTGAGATATGAGAAGGTTCTAATCAATGCCTTTTTGTTTTATTTTTTACATTGTGTCTCTAGTAAAAAATAATATATCTTTTCAGGGGTGTGAAATTTTTTTTATGTTTTTTGTTTGTTTTAGTTACTTAATGGTAATTTTTAAAATTTATTCAATTTTAGGAATAATATATGAATATTAAGAATCCAGGTATAAATTTTTATTTATTGAATATTTTTTTATATTGATATTTTTTAAGAGGAATCACAGTTGTTTGGATATATTTCAATAAAGAGGAGTAGGATGGAAATGATGGAATAGAAATTGATTTTATTTTTCCAAAATTCACATTTTGGGGTTCCTATTACATAGTAAGAATACTTATCATATATTGGGAACATTATGGTTATATACCCAAAAAAACATCACCCCAACCATTCACTTAAAATGGTGTTAAAGCCCCTACATTTTGTCCCAAACCACCAGGAACACCCATTTGTGACAATGTATTATGCTAGAATTTTTATTGATATAACATAAAGGCTAAACAACCTCACATAAATTCCCATGATTATGTTGAAATCAAAAAAAATATTATGTTAATCATTACACCAGTATTTCAACTAATAAAGTGGTAATTCACTAACTTATCGAAACTAGTAAAGATGTGACATAGTTTAAGGGAAATGCTTAGGAATCTATCCATATGGATTTTATATCATGGAAACTAGAAAATAATGGAAACTTGATTCAATGTAATAAAATTTGTGACACTCAATTTTGTTGGAATCTTAAAAATTAGGAAACTTTTGTTAGGTTTGCAGTCAAATTTTATTAACATCCCATTATAAGGATGTGTCCACACCATTGTGACCCATGGAATAGGTTGAGGATGCATGCATGCAACAAAATAATGAGGCCTAATATAAGATCTGTGAGAATACTAAATTAAACTAGATGGAATAAAAATGAGAATAGATTGCAAAGAGAATGTAATAATAATAAATAATGAAATATATTTTGAATATAATAAATTATCATGGATCAAATATCATAAAAATGAAATTTTTGGATTTGTAAAGTATTAGAAGTGTTAAAAAAGTGTTTTTGTGGTCCTAAAAGTCTTCGTATCAATATTTAACAGTTAATGAGGAAAAAAAGAATAAAATTTGTATACATGGAGTTATTGATCAAGGGAGTTGCATCATGGTACACACACATGGGATGTGGTTAAAATTTAATAACCATATGAAACTATCTAACCAAATTGAGTAATGCATTAAAAAGATGAAAAATAGTAGTTCATTCAATGGAGGAAGAATGATATCCACATGAGAAATGGTAAGGGAGTATAATTTTAGGATTGATAGTTATTTTTACTTATGTTTTGTTTTTAGTTCATGATAATTACGTGGAATGATTTTTGAATGAAATAATAACTATAAATACAAGATCCAATGGGAATAATCATGAGCTCGTCATTCTAGAAAAAATTTCAAGAAAGAAGAGGAGATTCAATATCTTAGTGATCAGCCCATTAGAGGAAGATTCTTCTATGATCACCATTAGTGATTTATTTTCTTATGTTTCGTATTTTGATTATATTAGCAAGATTTTGACTAGATGAAACCCCTAATGGGTTTTGAGTGAGGTATAGTTTTTAATTATTATTGAATACTTAAATGAATCATTTTACTTATATATTTTTCTTTTAGTCCTAATAATTTCATTACTTGATCAGCTAATATATAATATTAAGTGGATTTGATAATTTAATGAAAGTTAAAGTTCAATCCCAAGTACTTGAATAAGTGAATTTTTACTCTAAAGAATGAGAGTGTTCTAAGAAGCTATGTCACAAAAATATCAAATTCCATAAATAACCTAATTATATTCATGTATTTAAATCCAGTTACCTTTCATGGAATTTTTATTACACTGATAAGGTAAAGAGTCCATCATGAGTGTTCTTATAAATATATATTGAGTGCTCTAGAAAATATTTATTGAACTTGAGAATTGAAAAAATTGCAAACAAATGAACACATCCAGTCGGCCCCACTGACTTATCTTATGAAAAAATCCAAAAATATTCCTTTCTTCTATGCTCATATATTAAATCTTCCATGTCTATTTCTTGTTCATTCACTACTTGTTTCCATTATACCAACACATACCTCATCACTATTTGTATAAGATCATAAAAAATAAAATTTAATCATTTATTTATTTTTTAATCCATGATGATATTACCTACGGGTTAGTCCTAGTAATGTGTTACATTACACTGTACACATTTAGGGTGGTTGTATAGGTGTCACTTCATAGATTTCAATCAAACACGTTTATCATGGTTTATGAGGACAATAGTGAAATTTAATTATTTATTTTTACATTACATATTGAATAAAATAATATAGAGAATAAACATGACACATCATTCTTACAGGCTCACAATGGGCATTGATTCTACAATATAATTCACTTTAAATTATATTAGTTTAATTTATTAGGTACATGATCACTAGGTTTTAGAGTGTATAATTATTATACCTTATACCAAAAATTGAAAGACATTTTTAGAGAAGTAGAGTTATAATATTGAAATATATAGACAAAGCTAACCTTTTAAGGGGGAAACACAATAGAGATGAGTGGTAATATAATGATGAAATTGTAAAGGATGAGAAAAGTCCACCTAGGATATGTATTAATAGACCCATTTGGTCTTTGATGCTGCTTCATTCATTACATTGACAATGAATCCTAGTAATTTTGAGCCGTAACACTTTCATCAACAAAAATTTCAATATTTTAATAGAAAACCTTATAAAAATGAACTTTCATTCATTAAGAAGTTTATTTCACATGACCAATAATTTATTCTCATCATTGTAACTAAGGTTGAGTTGGGAACGAGATGTTTCTCCTATTTTCTAAAAGTAAAAGCATGGAATTGGATACTATAAAAATAAATTTTTTTTTGAGATAAGATATGAGATATGCAATGAATTTATTTAGGGATTATATGATACTTATTGAAAAATGGATATTTAAAAATAATATTCCTAGAAAAGATCAAGAGGATTCACATGAGTCATGAGAGTGGATTAAAAGGCTACTTTTAACAGTGTCTGCATCAAAAATTGCAAAATTATAAATTGATAAAATATTTCGATGGAAGGATTAATGTTATGGGATAAAATAAAGTTTATACAACAGTATAATGTCACTAGAGTGAAAGGACAATTTATGAGATCAATAATCTCTATAGCACTATTCTAAAAAAATCAAATTATAAATAGAAGATCCATTTACAATGAAGTGGTTTTGAAGGTAGATGTAAATGAATATATTATTGATATATGACGTAAAATATATCACCTGGTACCAAATACATAATGATAAAGGGGAAAATATAATTATTTTGTATTTTTTTACACTATGAAATTCACCGCATGATGTTTTACTTTTCATATTTTGAATCATCACCTTGCCTTGTGGAGGAAGCAAGCTACATGTGAAATTATGGGAGTTAACCCAAAATAAATTATCCAATTTCTAATACATATAATCCTCAATAGTATAAATAAAAAAATATGTATAGGAAGAAGTAAATAAATTTTAGTAAATAAATAAAAGATGATTTTCAAGGGAGTTAATAATCCTGATACCAATCCATAAACACATAGTATGATTATGAAATTGTGATTCTACATCTAAAAAAATAAATTTTTGAATAGATAATAAACTTAAAAATCATAGAGGTAATTTCAACAAAATACTTTGGTGGTTCATTAGGAGGAGGAGGGGTGAATTAGTGAAAATATTCCATTATTTTTTTATTTATTATCAAATTAACCCTCATCACTTGGGGGATTCAACATTATCACTATTGAACTTCTCAGACATCATGGACATAAAAATAAATAAAGAAGACATGGTGTACCAGATCAACTACTCAAAATTAGTAGATATATCCATGGAATGATCCTGAAAAACATTAGACTACATACTTAAAAATAATAAAAATTTGGATAAATGAAAATAGTCATTAATTGAACCATTGTTATAAAAATATCAAAAATTAATTTTCATAAGAAGTATCTGAAAATGTTCCATAACTAAATTGTACTTTAATGAAGAAGGGATTATACATCTTCCTAAAATTTTATTTTATAATCAAAATTTATAGTTCTCCCACACCTCTTCAATATATACCTAAGGTGAATTATTCTACATTTATTTAACACACATAGACACTCAATTGTGTGATGAAAACTCTTCAAACAAAAAAAATTCATATGTATTATTTTTATTATTATTGTTTTTCTCTCTTATATTATTTCCATGTTATCTGTCCTATTATATATTATAATTCATATAAGACTCTTAATTGTTATATTATATTACAAATCACTTCTTCCTTCTTCAAATTTGAGTTTCAAATTTGAAATTAAAAAATGTAAGGATTTCTCAATTTATTCCCACTCAAATTTCATCCCTTAAATCATATCAACCATGTGATTCACATTTTAATGTATTCAAGACAACTTATTGATGCATTTTTATGCCCTATGATTTCTCTAAATAACACTGACATAGTTCCCAAGCGGTTATTTTTAATTTTCTTCTTTTTTTCATTACACTAAATTTTTATCAAAATCTATATATACCCTTATTTTTCTAGTGACAATTACATATCAATATTTGTTACATATAAACCCTTTTTAATTGTTATATAAGATAAATTAACATTATAAATCCATAAATATTATAAATTAACCCTTATGGATGATAAGGAAAATATAGCTAATAATTATGTATCATAGTACCCCTTACATTTCCATATGATTAAATAAATTACCTTAAATATCATATGGAAAATTCTGGTAACCCATATGTATTTTGGGATATAATAATTTTTTTATAATATGTATTATCAATAAAAAACATTTAAAAATTTCCTCAAAATATCACCAAACAGCTTTCAAACACCTCTAGATTTTCAAAAATGTTTCACTTCACAAGATAAAATTTAATTTATCTAATTTTGTACATGTTTTTTATATTGAAAAAAACATAAAAGAATTTTCTTCCAATTCTTCATGTCATAATTATTTTTCCCTTTTATAAAAATAATAATTTAAAGGGTTATTCATCAACTTTATGCCCATAAAACCACCTAGGGTATTATAAATTTAACAAAGGTCAGGAAATCTCCAAATCTCTATATTGTCTTTAATCAGTTATTGGTCCCAACAAGTTATCAATTTTGATTTTGTTGACAAAAATTGGACATAAATTATTTTTCAACCATTTCAAAAATATCAATTAATATTCATCAATATTATAATCCTATACAGGAAAAAACAATATAAGAAACAACCAAATTGAATAAGAATGTCATTTTTTCAATTAAAATGACATATATATACTCTTCATTGTAATTAAAACAAGATAAGATCAACTAATTAAAACATATTTTTTCTCTAAATAAACTATACTATGAACCCACTTATAAAATTTTAATGTGACCATGAATAATAAAAATATTATATTGGTTCACAACTCTTACAAACACTTGCTGACTTCAGAACTTTCCCTTTTGAAAAACTACCCTAAAGAAAATAATTCTCTCCCTCATTAGGTTAAACATATGTATTTTGATTCTCCTTATATAATTTATTTCTCCCCTTATATAAACATATTATTTGTAAAATAAATGAATTTATGTTGTCTTTATAAAACTTTGAAAACAAATATCCAACCAACAAGTGAGAAAAGAGACAAAATCACCATACCTTAGTCTAGGACGAGTGAAGACTGAGATTTCTTCAGCCTCCATGGATTTGAATTTAGCTTCTACATTGATTGAAAACCCCTTTAACCCTTAAAGATATTTTTTGGATATCATTTTAGACTAGGTGAATTCATATTCTTCTTCACATTAGTAATAAAGCATTCCAAATAATATATCTTGTTGTCTCTTTTCACTTCATCAATTATTTAAAAACAATCACGTTAATGCCTCGAAATCACAAAAAAATATTATAATATATTTATCCAATATCTTCTAATTTAGATTAGTATTTATAATTACTATTTATTATATTTTATTTTCACCCCTTTTGGATTCATAAATCTAAAATGGATTTTGAATATTTTCCTTGTTCACATTTTGAGGTATCTTGTTCATTAAAAATCTATCTACCTTTTATTTTTTTGAAATAATGTTTTCTCATATTGTTGGTTATTATAAATTAGTAGGATAATGATTCACTCTTTATTTATATGACCATATTGAACCCACATCCCTTGTACATCACTCCAGTATTATAAATGGTTCTCCAACTTCGCACTTTATTGTTGAATAACATTTTCCTTGATTTAGTTTGTTTGAATAGATTATATCCTCTTATATGTGTCCCATTAATAATTATTCATGTACAAAAATGTGATTCCTTGGGACTAAAATCATTTCATTGTAATCATTTATCCTTCAAACAAACCAACAATGACCATGAAAGGTTAATTATATTATTGATTTGATAGTTTTCCCAACAGAAGAACTCTCTTTAAATTCATCATTTTGAAATTATTCTTGAATTATATTTGATGAACCAAAAAATCAAAGATACTCAACAATTGATATTGTTATTATTTAATTTTTTTCTTGATTTTTTATCTAAACATATAATTGTATATTTTTATTCAAATTATACTTATTATAATAAAATAGATTCTATATTTTCTTATCTTCTGTGATTCTTATAACTTTTCATTGCTTCAATTGGGAAAAAATATTTTCTCTAATAAATCTATAATACTTAAAAATAATTGGTTTAGATATTTATTAATTTAAATAATATTCATGTCTTGATTTATCAATAATAAACTTTTCTTTTATAAATTAACCACCCACTCTATGCATGGAATATGAGATATCATGTCTATAAAATTTATTTTAATATTATTTATCCATCAATTTAATTTTTTTATTTAAATACGTTATCTATTAAAAGACTCATATTATTATGTATCATACTTCTTCAATACATAGGAAAAACTTTGCATCCATTTTTTAGAATTCAACCATATATAATTCCATCATATTGGATTAATTATTTACTCTCCTATTTTATTTCTCCAACTTGAAAACCATTAAGATATATTATTTATTTCAATCTTCAAAATTAAATATATTTTAAATTTATATATATTTTATCAATAAGAAATATCTTCTTATATCTTTAGGTATTCTTGACTGCTTGATTCCTTGAAATATACTATTTAAATGAATGTCTTCTCACCTCTACCACAAAAGTAAAAATTATTCTAACTTCCATCAATAGATGATTATATCTATAGGATATAGAACTCTTCATTTTGGTAAAATAATAAATTTTTACTGAATTAATTGATGATAAAATACCTTTATTATTATTATTTTAATTGTTCCTCAAAAATTCATAATTGGAATCCACTTTATAATCATTTTCATTTTCTTTCATATTTGGAAAATACCTATAAAAATGGTCTATACTGCCACAACCGAAACACTTCAAGGGTCACCTTCACTGAAATTTTAATCTTCCTCACTTGAATTTTTTTGGGATGAGTGATGTTAGCTTGTCAAACTTCATATCAGCATCTATATATGAATCCAAACATTCAACTTCATTCTCACCATACTCATCAATTTTCATTGAGTTTCTTTACTTCTTCCAGACATAGAGAGATTTACTTATTATTTTAAATCTTATGGTTCAAAGTACATTAACTAATCATGACAACTTAGAACTAAAACTTTGGGATGCAATCTGTTCAGTAAGATATAAATTATCTTCTTGACCATCATTGATTCCTTAATTGTCACATGAAATACTTTAATGGTTCTGACAACCCCATTAACACTTTTAAAAAACTCTTCAATGTATTTTATTTCATTCATACATATTATAAATTAATTATAAAAATTTAAACATAAACATTATTTATTTGTCATTTCATTTGTATTTTTTTATATTTAAAAAATTTCTTCAATAGTATTAAACCACATTTCCTCAAAAAATTTATTTCTTTGAAATTGAGGATAATAAGTTATGTGTTGTATTCCCATAAACCTCTATATAATTTTTAGCTTCTTGATTCAATGATTTTCTCTGTGAAATAAGTGTAAAACTATCAGTCAAAATGTATAGAACATCCATACCCAATGAAAGTTTGCAAGGGAGAAATATCTATTTAAAAAAATTATAATTATAACATTATGGTATTTTGATATGTAATTATCCTTTAAATTAATTTTATGTTGGATATCATTTGATACATGAACCATCAAACTAAAATGAACTGTGATAATTTTCTTGGAATAAAACATTACAATGAAAGATAAAACTTATACATTATTAGGTTTCAATATGAAACCACATGAAGAAAAGTAAAAGTGGAGTAAATGTATATATATATAAGAATACCACAATCTTAAAAGAAGTATCCTATTGGTTCACTATGATGGTTATAACCCTAAATATAACTATGGAAATGAGGAAAATAATTAAGAGTACAATCGACATGATGAGAGAGAAGTACATGAATAAATTTTAGTGAATTATGTATTGATATATATAGGAATTTAATATAAATTTCTTATATTTTGAAATTTGGAAAAAAAACCATGATATTTATATATATATTGTTTATTTATATTTAAGTTCAATTGGTTTGAAATTAAGATAAAATACTTTGATGGAAGAATATATATATTTCATAAGACAATCTTTATGTACACAATATTTTTTTATCATTATATATTAAGTAAATAACTATTGATAAATTATTTTAATGAAATAATTATATTGTATATTTAATTTACAGAAATAAAAACCATTTCATTATGGTTATTATGAATGAATGAGAATAATGGAAATTTATACTTCAAAAACCTTTTTTCTACAAAAATGGATTTTATTTATTTTTACTAAAGAAAATTATAATTAATTTATTATAATTTTATAATTTTTTTTAAATTATATAATTTTATAAATAATTATATAAATAATATCTTAATCTTAAATTTAACAATTTTTCTAAAATGTTTAATTTTTCAATGAATTGTGAAAAACATAGATTTTATATAAAATTTCATTTTCAATTCAAGTATTTAAAAATTCCCATATTGTTTTAAATTTGGATTAAAATTTAAATAGTTTTTTAAAAGTAATAAAATTTATTTAATTTTAATTTAAATAATTCTTTATTTTGGTAGGAAAACATTTTAATACTTAAAAATTATTTTTTCTAGAAAATCATTTGATGTCACATGTTACAGATCCATTTTAATCATTATTTTTTACATATATATGGATTGTATTTGAGAAAATGGATTCCATATTTGGAATTATAATTTATATTTTTATAATTATTTCACTTTAATTTTTTGTCATTTTGAATAATAACTTTGATAAAAAAAACCAGTTACCACAATAAGAGTTAAAACAATTTAAAAGGGTTGAAACTAAAAGGATGAAAGAAAATGGCTATTAATTATTCTAAATAATATTTTACATTAATATATATACCCTATATCATATTTTAATTTAGCAATATTCGTTCTTTTTCATTTTTACAGAGTATGAAAATAATAAATTTTAAACATTGTAAAAACTCCAATTGCATCATCTCCCTCACTTATAAAAGGACACCCCAATCCTCTCTTATATACTCCTAAAGATACTTTTATATGAGAAATTAGTTTACCATATACCATAATAAAAAACTATCCATAAATCATATTTTTCATGGTTTGATCATAATACTATATAAACCCACCTTTTTAATACATTACTTTTCATTACATTTTACATACAAAGGATCTTTAAAGTCTAGTGTCTTCGAAATCAGGAACATAATACATGAAAACAACATAAAATATCCTTATAATACACTTTTGAGGCTTCATCATAGGTTTATCATATGTACAATCACTTAATCTCATAACTTGGATACATACATCAAAGGAAATGGTGAGAAGAAGTCTCAGTAAGAAAAAAAAGTGAAACAATTGATAGGTGATCTTGAGCTATATTAATAAGAATATAATATAACTCGTGAAGGAAAGAGCAATGGAAGAATAGGAATATCATAATAAAAAGAACTTGAATAATAACTTTAATATGTGGATACATCATTTCATTTATACATTCATGAACATATCACCAAGGTTCATCCCCAAGGTTTCATAAAAATTACCAAAGTTATTCACCAAGTTATCGTGAAACGTTTCATCTCTAGAGACTAATTATTTTCCCAATGCATTGGAGTCATATCAGGGAAAAAACATATTTATTTAATTTAATTTGATCCACATAGATCATAATAAAAATTTTCATAAATACCCCAAATATAATCAAAGAAATGGGTTTCATTTCGAAATCGTGATGTTTAAAAAGTATAAAAAAAAGAAGATAATTATGTCATTTATAACCCATGGAAATGGAGAGAGGGTTACATGTATGTCAATTCCATATTCAAATATATCATTTTTTTGTTACTATGAACAACCATATAAACGAAATAGTTATGGTTGTTCGCCTATATAAAACAATATAATTTCTTGGGAGAAAGAGAAAGAAATTTCGAGGCGAAATTTCTGCAAAATAACGACTATATATCATGGTTTTAGAAAATAATAAAAAAGAGGGGACAATGGTATACCATCCATAAATGGATCATCTTTATTTATAGTTACATAATAAAAAAATAAGATCATTGTTTGTATATTTGAATGACACACCATATGAAAAGGAAACTTGAAAATAAAGAGAAAGCACGATTTCTTTTACGAAAATTCGTCAACCTAACGACGTCATTTAAAAACTCAGAAAATCATTTGGTGTGAGCGGAGAGGGTATTTCATCATTTTGAAATGAAATGGACAGTATTAAGGATATATAAGAACAATCTCCCATATAATAAAATGGATCTATAAGACATAACATAAAGGAAGTCATGACTTAAAAGAGGAGGGTGAAAGGATCCCTTACCCTGAAAAGTAACTTCGAATACTTAATGGCCGGGACCTTGGGAGGCTTGAGGGAACCTTGGGAAGAGTCATTGGGAGTTAAGAGACCAGATATTCGTTGAGGATGATTTTGGAATGAAATGGATGAGGGAATGGCTTAGTATTTATAGGAGAAGTGAGGGAACACATCATTAATTATCAAGGGACACCTCATCAGTGGTATTGGAAAAACCATGGGCTTTCCCATGGTATTTTCCCATGGTATTGTCCAAGTGGGACACCTCAAATAATATCTTAATATTCATAATTCCACTAGAATGATTACACAATTATTACATCCTTAATGATGTCATTAAACACCCTAAACATAAAACTGTATTTTCACTATTGACCTAAAATTAAACTATTTCATAAAAATACCAAAAATTCACCTTAACCTAATATCGACGCTCTGAATTAAAAAGGAACTCCAATTTATGAAAATAATTTTCTAAATATTTTTAATTTAATTTCTAAATAAAAACACCATTCACCTGAAAAAACTAATACTTAACTAATAATTTCTGAAACTTTTATTTACTTATTTTATTAAATCATAGTACCTAATAAAGGTTCCTAAATTATAATAATACTTTCATAAGTGAGATTACAATTTCATTTGGTCACATTACTATTCATAAGCGTAAAATTACTATTCATAACTTACTATTCACCAAAAATTAAGTTGATATTATTAGACTCTAAATATCCTGCTGAACACAACTGTAGAAGACCATTTTTTGAAAATCCTTAAAACATATTAATTATTTAATGATTACATAAATATTTTTGAATAGCATTTTTTCCAAAAAAATCATCAATAATATACATCCTTTATTTATCCAGACATTTGAAATTACCAAACTTTACCATAAAAAGAATTAACAATTTTATTTATATCAAAATATTACACAAAGTAGTTAAGGTCTCGTTACATAGCCCCGTATAATTCCATCATATAACCTAAGTGTAAGGTGTGATAAGGTGATAGAATCTTGGGGCGGCTCAACAAACATTGCTCGAGTGGTGACCTATATCAGCTTGAACTTCTCCCATAGGCGATTTCGTTCAAGCTTCACATGATGAAGTTCGTCTTGGGCTTGGTCTAGAGAAAACGCCAGTGGTGCTACCTACTTCCCAACTTCCATCAGATGGGCTTCGAACGACCCGAGTCTACTAGATGAGGCCATCTAAACTTCTTTCCATATTAATTAACAAAGATCAATTGTATTTATAAAAACAATTGTAACGTTAAGAGTGTATCTTCCGACGATCATATTGACCAATAGTTATGTAACAGTCGAAACCCAATGACCTCATTTAATTATACTCACTTCATTAATTAGTGAATATATTTTTGTTGAGTAAAAAATTAGGGAAAAATTTTTATAAAATGTTCGGGTCGTTACAAATACATTCCATTGAATGTTTTTTTGGTAAAATTAAAGAAGTTTTCTGAAGAGGGGGTATAGTGTCTTTCCGACTATTTTCATTTTACTTTTTATTATAACACCCCCCAAAACTATATCAAACAACATGATATAATAACATAAAAATCAACCATATAATTTAATCTTATTATGTTTATATTATAATCCTTTTATGTATCATTTCCATCGTATGTGTGAATTTCCACCTCCATGAAGTGGTCTGTTTCATTTTTCATCACCAGATCATATGCATGATTAAAATGAAAGAAGAAATGAATATATACGACATTACTGAGATAGATATCATTATATAAAAATAATATATTCTTATTTCCTTACATTTAAATAAATTATAATGTGATTACCCCTTTTATCAGTGCTAAAAATGGCCTTTATCCTCGCTAGAAAAGCGCTGATAATGCCGATGAAGTTAAGGGGGGGGTCCCCTTTATCAGCGCTCCGAAAAGCACTGATAAAGACCCATTTTATCCGCGCTAAAAAACGCACTGATAAAAGAGGTCTTTTATCAGCGCTAAAACGAATCACTGATAAAAGGGTCCTTTATCTGCACTTTAATTTTAGCGTTGATAAAAGACCACTATTATCAGCACTTTTTTTAGCACTGATAAAATTTTAAAAAAATTAAATTTTTTTAAAAAAAATCCTGGTAATCTCGGGGGGGGGGGGGGGGCTTTTTACAATGCTTGAGCCCCCCTTTATCGGCGCTTCCCCGCACCCTCTATCCCTCACGCACCCCCTTCAACCTTTATCAGTGATATACCCTACCATTATCAGCGCTAGACCATTAAATTAACCCATGCGCGTGCGCCCCTGCCTCCACCCGAATTTCATCTCGAGACCTCCCCCCCTACGCGCCTGAAGCCTTTGCCACTCCCCTATATTGGTTTGTTATCTTATTAATGATGTATCTATTTATTTATATATATATTTAGTTATATTTATTCGTATGGAAATATATAGTTATATTAATATATATATAGTTATATTAATACATATATAGAGTTATATTAATGTATATATATTTACAGTTATATTAATATATATATATATATAGTTATATTAATATATATCTCTATTTATATATATATATTTAGTTATATTTATTCGTATAGTAATATATATTTATATTAATATATATATAGTTATATTAAAATATATATTTATAGTGATATTAATATATATATTTATAGTAATATTAATATATATATATATGTAGTTATATTAATATATATATAGTTAGATTAATATATATATATATAGTGTGATTAATATATAGGTATATAAATATTTATATATTGGTATTTAAAATAAAATGGATATTAGTTATTATTTAGATAAAGCTAATATATTTTATATGTAAATATATTTTATTATTTATTTTTATATTTAAATTTTTATGTGTGAATATATAAAAAATATGTATATATTTTTCTATACTTGATTATAAATAGAAATGCATTATAAAAAATGATAAAATTTCAGAGAAATAATATCAATATGAATGTAATACCTTGGATGAAATTCAGTCCCTCCCAAAAAAAATCCAATAATACCCCCTTAAACGAGGTTGAAAATCCACAAAATGTTAAAAAAATCGGGGTATCCCGACTAAAAACTCTGTTTTGGAGCCTTATGGGCCATTTTTTGCCTTGAAAAATGTGGAAAAGGCTTTTATTCAATCACCAACGCGTAGAGATTTTTGCAGGCTTCAATTTTATATGTGGTAGAGCTCAAAAGGACACCCAGATCAAAAGTTATGGCCGTTGGAATTTCGGGTTGCGTTTTCAACATATTTTGGATCCTTTTTAATATTTTTTTTAGTATTTAAATTGTTATTAAATGACTATTACTCCATTATAATTAGAAAAATTTTAATTGAAAATATTTGTTTTTATTTTTTAGAAGCTATTTTGACTAAATATTTTATATATTTAGTATATTAAGTGTAAATGTATATTTATACTTATCTAAAATATATTTAAAAATTAAATATTATATTTATTTAAATATAACTGTATTTATATATTTATATATTAATATATTATTTGTAATTAATTTTTTTGGAAGTCGATCCTTTATCAGTGATTTTAAAAAAAAGCGCTGATAAAGGCACCCGCTATCAGCTCTAAAAAAGCACTGATAAAGGGGGTACCGTTATCAGCGCTAAAAAAACACTGATAAAGGGGTACTTTTTTCAGTGCTTTTTTAGCACTGATAAGGGTACCATTTATCAGTGCTTTTTTTAGAGCTGATAACGGTACCCCCCTTTATCAGCGCTTTTTCGTTAGCGCTGATAAAGGTTGGCGCCGGGAAAAACTGTTTTTGTGGTAGTGCATTAATGGATGGTAAAAATTTTTATTTATTGAATGAAAATTATAATTTTTGAATTATTATTATTATTTTTGTGATAATGAAACAATGATCACTTTGACCATAATCATCCTACAAAATTCATTTTTCAATTATGAACTGAACATCCTCAAAACACTGGACGTAGATTTAACTGATTAAGTAAATAAATATGTAACTAGAAATGATATAAATGGTTTAATGATAATGGAATAAAATTTTAAAAATGTTATTAAACAAATAAATAATTAATATTAGTTTTTTATACATGAGTTGAAGGACATATATAAAATGTTGGGATTCGAGGTAATGATTTTTATAACTAAATTTCCATTCACTAGGTTATACATCTACAACATTTACCATGTTATTCAAATATTATTTAGGAAATCAAATATGATTTTATTATGTTATAATTTAAAATTATTTTTTTAATATTTTTACACATAATTAGTTCATTGAATAATTATAACATCAAGGATATGATCTTTGTATGGATTTTTCATCTCATTTTTTTTCTTTGAGACATGTCTTTTATTATAAATATAATTATTTTTATAAGAAATATATTTGAAATATTTTGATATTATATCATGATATAATATTTTATCATGATATTTTATGTTTCTTCAATGTTATCTCTATCACGAAATATTGATTCAAATGTTTTTAAATTTTCAATGGTTTTCATTGTCTAAATCTAAATTATTTGCGACATAATTCAAGTTTTACAATATGATTTATTTAATATGGTGTACATGATACCCCATGAATTTTATTTATCATATTAATTAATTGAAATTATAGTTTTTATAGAATCAAACTATTTTCCTTCATATAATGTATATTGATTCAATCCTTACCCAACTTGTAAGGGATTCTTGTCTGAAAATTCCTTCTTTAATATATGTTTTGGCTGGTAATCCTACATTCATTTATATGGCATATACAATGACTATTGAAATATAATATCATTATTGTTTTTACACTCAAATTATTTTATCTTCCTTCTTATATTCTTTATTTAAAATTGTTTTTGCTTTCAAAAGGTCGTAAAAGGGGTTTTTCTTAAAACCAATATTTCAATGTTTTAAAGTATTTTAACCAAACTGTTCATTTTTTTATAATTTATAACATAATTTTGATTTTCCCACATTCATAAATATTTAATTTTATTAAATATTACTTTATAAGTTGCCATGTTTATTGTCAAATAAATCCATTTTCTAATTTTTTTTAATTTTCAGTTTTTAAAGGTATCATGGAAAAGCGTATTATTCGCTAGATTCAAGGAAATTGTTTAACTGTTATTTTAAATACATTTTAATCTATGAAAAAATACATTAATGTTTCCTATAATTCATCTGGAATATGATCTTATGATACCACCTATCTTATTTCTTTTTATGGCTTACGTTGATATTGTAAAGGAGTTTATCATGAAACCTAGTTCTTTTCCATTAGTAAACTAAGATATACATAAATGTAAGATATTTTTAATAGTTTTATGATAAAAATATATATTTTAATGTGTTATCTTCATATATATAATATGGAAATTATTGATGATGATGGGAGAGCCCGATATATCTCTCTAATTCATTGTGTAGAGTTTCTTGTCTTTAAAAGACAGAATGAGGGAGTTCACTGGGGAAGTTACTCTTACGGATTTAACTGGGCTCCAGTTATTTCATAAATTAGTTAAGACCAGTGAAAAAGATAAATTTACACGATTGTAACATGTTTTATCAATTCTTTTAATGAGTTTATAATGGTTCCTTTGATCACAATTGACTTCACATTGTTTATAATTATTGATTCTTATGAAACTTTCATTTGTTAAAGCGTTATTTAATGTCAAATGTTTAATGATCATGGTTTTTATGGATAAGGATTAACTTTTAATATATTATCATAGCAGTGTTAAATTGATTATTTATTAATAGAGAAATTTAAAATTATGATAATTATCACATTTAATGTTTATATACAATGTTGATTATTTTTATTTAGGTAGATTTCACTACATAATACAATTTTGTAGTGATTCAAGTTATTTTAGAAAAAACACGTATTTGGGAGTTTTTTGAGATAACTATTTATGGAAATATCTACATTAATCCCTTGGTTTTATTATTTAAGTACTGGAGATTAATGTATTATATATTCATAAAAATTATTTTTTGGGTATTACATATTTTATGATAAACATTTTGATTTTAGTAAATATAGGAAGTATATATTTTGATCCTTTTCTATACCACATGGTCAATCAGATGTTTATTATTTTACTTGTGGAATTAAGTATTCATACTCTTCATTTGGATTAAAATATGAAATAAAATTGGAAACTTACAGAAATATTCAACCAAATATGGAATTTCATTTATGGATTTGAGGAAAACTAATTATGTATATTTCCTTGGGTTCTTAGTATAGAGGGTAATAGAATTCCACAACTCTAGAAAAATGAACATTAAATTAAAATACAATCAAATTAAATTCAATTATATCGAATTGAATGACTTCTTAACATGGTATTGGTTTATGACTTATGGTTAATGAATTTATCGTGATAGTTAAATTTCATTTAATAAATTTTCTTTGTCACTCTTCATCATAATTTGGAAAATACTTTGATCATCCTTGTCTAAACTATTACTTATGAATAATGTTATCTTATTTTTAATATATGTTTTGTGTTCCTCCATATGAACGTTATATTTTTATTTCCCTCATTTCAAAAGAAATTTTCATTAACCATTTTTACAATTTTAAATTTAAATAATTTTATTTCCAATTCATAAAACCTTGATTAATGATGTCAACATAAAAATTCAAGAAAGAAATTTATTAATATGGGGGACAATTTAACACCTCAATATTTTGATATGTACTTATCCTTTAAATTAATATTTTGTTTTATGGTTTATGATACATGCATCATCAAACTAAAATGAACCATGATACTTTTATCGAATTAAAATATTAAAAGGAAAGATAAATACTAATATATTATGAGGTTACAATATGAAAAAATAGAATGAAAATTAAGAGTGGATAAAATTAAAACATATATAAAAATACCAAAAACCTAAAATATTTATCCTCAGGGTTCTCAATGAAGATTGTAACCCCAAATTCTTATATGGAGATAAGGTATAATAATTAGGAATATAAATGACATGATGAGAGAGATGTAAATTAATGAAATTTTATGAATAATATAAGGAAATATATAGGAATGTAATATTATCATTATACATATGGTGGTTGATATTGTATCTGTTCTATATATATAACCATTCTATATATATAAATTCAATTAGTTTTAAATGAATATAAAATCATTTTATGTTAAAAGATTTATTTTTCCTAAAACAATTTTTATGTGTGCACTACAATGTTATCTTAATAGATTAAATTAATAAATATTGATGAATTATTATAATAAAATAATTATAATATATATTAAATTTAATTAATTAAAATTCATTTAATTATGTTCATTAGTAATGGAATAAGAATAAAGTTATTTTATTTCTAAAAAATACTTGTTTTTTTCAATAACGATTTTACTACATTTTTGTGAGAAAATAACATAATTAATTTATTCAATTTTATAAATTATATTATATTAATGCAGGATAATTCATGAAATAAAAATATCAAAATTTTGTTAATGTGAAATTTTGGGATTTTTAAAAAATGATTAAAATTTCAGGAAATAAAAAAAATAACAAATTTATTGAAAATTACCATTTCTATTCAAGTATTTATAGTGTCCAACTTTATTTTATTTTATTTTCATAATATCATGAATTAATTTTGATTAAAAAAAATCCAATTAATTTCATTTTAATTTAAATTTATCTTAAATTTTTTATAAAAACATTTTTTTGATATAAATATGCATTTTATGGAAATGTTTTTCACCAAGTTTTGTGGGTTTATTTTGTAACTAATTTTTTCCTCATAGTGGTATTGATGTTTATAAAACTTATTCTATATTTTATATCTTCATTTCAATATTTTTAGTCATTCCACTATGATTTTTGGTCATTATGAATTCTAACATTGGTAAAAACTCAGTTGCCATGGTAAGATTTTAAACATGTTAAAATGGTTGAAACTAAAATGATATGGCATAGAATGACCTAAAAATTTATATAGATCCTATTTCATTATAAATTTTAAACCCTATATAATATATTCTTCCAACATGACTCATTTTGGAGAATTTTCTTTTGAGTAAGACATTAATTTATTTATATATTTTTAAAAATTCCAAGTGTCTCTTATTGATATCTTATAAAAGAAAACAATTTCCTCTATATTACACATATATAAAAGAAAAATTATCTCACCATATCTATACCCAAATCCCTTTATAAAATCTATCCTCATGTATGTGTGGTCTTATTTTGGAGTTAGAATCCAATGTCAAACTTTTTGTTCATTGATTATATGTATATTCGATGTATTGAATATTAAAAAAACATCTTATTATATAATGATCATTATTTTTCATGACTATAATATAATAATGTACTAGATTATACGTCACATTGATAAGGTTATATAACCTCCTCTCTATGATTATAACCATGTTGTGCTATGATGATATTCTTAAATAATGTTCTACGGTTCGATGACACACTATGATTGGACATATAGTACATAAATGTCAAGTGAGAGTACTCATAAGTAGATGAAGCTTCTACTTATGATGTTTTCACATGGCAATCTTAAAGTATATATATTAAGAGAACATACCCACCAGTATGAATTTCACATGGTTTGGTGTTTTCAGATATTCCTATCTGTGAGCGTGTGTGATGGTCCTTTGAATTTATGATTATTATTAGTTAATGTTACAACTCCCACACATAGACATGTTTCCTAACCCATGAAGATAATAGTTCATGGAGAATTTTGCTATGTTAGGATATTCACAAGTGACATGTAATTAATATAAAAGTTATAGAAGGATATTTTCTTTCCACTTATATGGTATTTGACATCTCAACCTTTGATTAAAATAGAACACTCACATGAAATTCAATGTCTATGGTATAATGACATGGTTTTTTCATATAGTCAAAAAATATGTATCAAACATATATGTTAGTGGAATAGATGTGAATCATTCATAATGATATGTTAATACAAAGGGATTATATTGCATAGTTAGAGTTTGTATGTGGTTGTAATCATTACAAAATAATGTTCTTTCTTATGTGTAACCTAGCCCGTTGCTGGATTGTAATCATGGACTTTAAGAAGACCTACCTAATTCCAATGAGAAGGAATCCAAAAGGGTCACCCACTATGTGTTTCAATGAATCTCTATTAAATTATATTTTTAATTTAATTTTTTCAACAAATATTATTCTCAATACCAAGTAATAATTTTATTCTACTTTTATTGGTCGCTGATATTTACAAGGTAAAAAATAATTATTTCTTTATTAATAAATAATTTATTTGACTATGTGAATATATATAAAATATTTAGTTTCTAGATTGTGAAAAAAGTATTTATTTTATTTATTGAATATTTTAATAAAAAATTATTTTTTATAATTTTAATAAAATATTTATTTATTAAAATTTATTCATTCAATTTCTCAAAAAATGCTTGAGGAGGATGAAAGAACCAAGACTGAGGCTAGTGACATATATTAATCAATAAGATCATTACATAGTATTTTTTATTGATAAAGTTAGTAATTGACACAATATAATAATAATTATATTTTTATTATGTGGAATGTGGTTTATTAAAGGTTATAAATGTCATTTAATGGTTGATATATAATTAAATAATATTTTATCCTAAACCCTAACTCTATAAATAGATTATTATTATTATTTTATATTCCATCCAAAAATTGAGAATAGAGAATTGTTTCACACAAAGAATTCTCTCTTAGCTTCTTATTCTCTCCCACTCTCAAGAATTAGAAGTGTGATAAATATTTCTTCAAGACCTAAGAACAAGCGATCAATATCGAACAACGCAAGACATTCGATATTCCATGTTATCACCCATTGATCGAGTGGTTTTTCTTGAAATTCATTGGAGAATGTGTGAATCACTAATATATGGATTCTATCCTTAGATACCCATAGCATAAAGAAGGAAATTTGAAAGGGCCTTTTTGTAAAATCAAAAATAATCAATAAATAATGTTCCTAAGACCATGTATTTATTTCATCTATTATTAAATAAATTAATTATAAATTTGATGTGAAATATCCTCACTCATGGTTTCAGGAAATGATTATTAAAATAAATTTTAATATATCACCATTCAATGTATGATTTCACTATGTTAGGAAACAACAAGTGCTGTCATATGGGCCCTATTTAAATTAATAATTATTATTTTGACTATTGATCCATACATATTCATGGTTGAATATTAATTTCTTATTATTTTTTCCTTAATCTGATTTGAATTAACATGATTCGACATATTAATCATATGCATTTACAGTTCAATTTTCTTAAAGGTTTAAAAATCAAATATATCATCGGGAAGTGACAAATAATTGGCAATAAAACTGGGTTACAGATTGTGTAACCGAAATACATTAAACATACCCATGAAAATTGTTCCTAGATGAACCAAGTAATTAATTACATTCGGTGCATTTGTTACACTCAACCTTTTGATTGGTCAAACCTTTCACCTGACAGGTGGATACCTGGAATGTAGCTGGCAAGTACACATCATGTAGTCCAGTTGAGTTAACACTCCGTATCCCAAGGTGCTTGACTTAGATACAAAGAAACCAAGGTACACATTGTGTATCTTGATTATACATGCTGTGTAGTCTCCCATTAGTGGGGGAAAAAATAAAAAAAATGTCATTTAAATAGAAATTACAGTAGAAAAACATTATATTATTGAATAACCCACTAACACGTGTTTGAAAATTTAATAATGGGATTGAATAATATTTAATACTAAATTAATTTATTGTAATGAATATGTTATTATTGGTTATACTGTTTATTTTTCATGAATGCCATAAATGATGGGTACCTCTAATTAAGATCGTATGACCATTAAGATGAAGGCAAATTAATTTTTTAATTAATTAATGAAAGAGTGTTTATCATAATAATAGAGAACAAATAATGAAATCAATACCAGACATTTACTTTTGTGTATTAGTTTCATGAATGACAGATCATGGCCTTGACCCAGACCCATTTATGTGTTGAAATTAATTTAATTTAATTTAGTGTATGGGTTTATAATTTTTTAATATTAAATCATATCATGGACAATGAGTCATCACTCCCTCCATAATTATGTAAGATCTGCATATCCAAGGATATTTCTATAATCCCATTTAATAAATCCGTTGGTTCCCCTATCCTACATGTGAGTAATAAATAATTTTAATTAACAGAGAATCCCATGGCTCGTGGAGGAGGTTGAAGATGAAACCATAATGACAAGAAGTCAGTGACACATAGATACACATTTTGAATGCTGTAACTCAATACATGACTGTAAAATGGAGTTATTCACCAAGGACATGGGTTGATTTATTTTCCAATCATTAAATCAACAGTTAGATATGATAATTACTGAGTCATTTAAATTATTTATTTATATTCAATATATTTTTAATGAATTCAAGTATTATGTCACATATATGATTGAATTAATAAAAAAAATTTAAAATCTAAAGAAATGAATTATGAAAAAAAGGTTATCTAACCTATTAATTTAATTAAGTTACATCCACATAATATTAACACTACACGCAGAAGATAGAATAGGATAAAGTTTATGCATAAAATAATTAAAATCCCTTAATCAAATATTAAGTTGGGATAAGACTTCCATTACATTATTGGTAATGATAACTTAAAACTATGTTTTGTACATGGCCAAGGTCTATACACTTACTTTTATCATATAGTTCTCTTGAGAGTTTTGGGATGACTTATCTGAACTTTTATTGAGTTTAACAATTAGAGTCTATTCAATAAAAATTCAGAGGAAATATTGTGGAAACCCAAGTCAGGATTTTAGGATAGCGGAATCCACTCAATGGATCAAGGAGATATAATCCTACAGTTGACAATACAACTTACCTATATTACTTTATTATGGTTTTCTTGGAAATAGTCTAGAATATTTAGAAAATTAATGGGTATAGTTTTCACTAGAATGTCATAACAATTAGAAATTATGAGTTCAATGTTGAGGGATATTGGAACTCGATAAAATAGTGGGAGATTTTAAAAAAATTAGTCAATTAGTTTATTATTTATCACATAATTTTCACTGAAAATAATATAATAATAATATAATCCTTTCATTGTAGAATAAAAAAGAATTATCATAACCCACACTATCCCTATGATTAATAATGGAGAATGAAAACCTCATAAATGAAATTAACATCCAGGAGTGGTTTAGATGTCTTTGGTTTGTGCTATTCCATTAACCGAATTCTTACATACAAGAATCCTCAATTGTAGACCATCTTGATAAAGAGGTGAGTGATGTAGAGTCTTTTTCTATGTAAAACGTTTGAGTGACACTTTTTATGTTCAATTTCTGATTCTTTCATCACTATCTAGTAAACAAATGAACTCTAATGAAAACATTGATGCATATAACATTCTCGATCACCTTAATGGTCTATACTATGAGATATCTTGTTAGTAATGGTTAGAGATTTTTACGGTTTATTTTTAGAGCACGGTTGGGGATGGTTCCTTAGATGGGTCTCAAGTAGTCCTGATCATTGGGTACATTGAGCACAGAGAGGTTCTAGGGGTTACAATCTCTGAATAACATGGAATTGATCACATTCAAACATCCCTCACTTATAGATTAATTAGATTTATTTGTGAATTTTAATATGAACAATGTTGATAAGTCTCCGCCAGATCTTATCACTCTTCTTTTCCATGTTGACAAGGATACAAAGATCAAAATGGATTTAGTCCTTATGGTGAACAAATATAAAGTGAATGCAACGTTATATATGTACAATTCTTCTCGAAACCCTTACATGAAGAGGAATATCAAGTGGAAGTAAAAGTAACATGATTCTATTTGTTTTAAATGTGGCAAGAAGGGCCACTGGATGAAAAACTTCACCAAACTAAAGAATCATTGGAAAGCTTCATGTGTATTTCTTATCATGTTCAGTTTATGAATTAAAAAAATTGGTTATTAGATACATCTTTTGGTGATCTCATATGTATTAAAATAAATAAACCTAGAATATTCAGAAATATTGAATGATGGTAGGTAGATCTACAAGAATCTAAAAAAGATAAAATTGATGGTGTATCTAGACTAGATATAAATGTTTTGGTTTTCATGGTTGGGATTAAATGTTTATTATTTTATTAATAACACATTTTACGTTGTAAGTTACATTTAATTAATGGCATTAATTTGTTGGATTACACATACCAATTAATGAAAATCGATAATGAAGTTACTTAACATGAATCATACCATAACTAACTTTGGAATCATTGGGTAGGTCATGTAAATGAAAAGAGTTTTATTAGATTACATCAATATGTATATTTACACACTTTTGAACTAAAACCTCTTGGTGTATGTCAGACATGTTTAAAAATAAAAATTACCATAGAACGATTTAGTGAAAATGGTGAAAGGGATAAAGATATTATTGAATTATTTCATATCAATGTGTGTGGACCATTTCCTATTGATGTAAGGGGTGGTTACTAATAATTCATAAATTTTAAGAATGATTTTTGTAGATATGGATATGTCTAATTAATGTGGTATAAATACGATTCTTTTGATAAATTCAAGGATTGAAAGCATACTTTTTAGAACCATCTTGGTGAGAATATTAAGAGACTTCACATAGAAATTTGTTGTGAATATCTTAATCAATACTTCATTGATTATTTGTGGCAGTTCAAGATATTATCTCAACTCACTCCTCCTTAAAAAACATAGTGGAAGGGTATAAGTGAAAGGAGGAACCATACATTTTTGGAAATAGTGAGATCAATGATGAGTCATCTGATTATTCCATCATCATTTTGTGGATACATGTTACAAACAACATCATACACACTAAACTGAGTACCATCTAAAGTAATAAATGATATAACCTACCAATTATGAAATGGAAATAAACTTGTATCATCTTACATATATGAGTTAGGTTGCAAAACATTATTTAATGCCACTTTAAGTAACACAATTTATCCCTAAGGCACAAAATGTGTCTTCTTACAATATCCTAAAGAATAAAGGGGATACTACCTATACAATCCTTCAACAAAAATGGTTTTGGTTGATCGAAATCCTAGATTTCTTGAGGAGGATATGATCTCTAAATGTGAGAGTGAGGAATATATAGATCTCAATGAATTTTTGGCAAAATATACACACGAGTTGGAAAAAGGAAGAAATTCCAAAAATCACTATGGAAGAAGAAATTTTTATTGAGACACAATTACTATGAATGAGTAATAGAGAGGTTAGAGAATAATAAATATATGATTTTCTTGTAATTGAGGACGAAGATTCATTATTAGTAGATAATAATGACCCCTTAACCTCAAAGTAATTGGTATGTGGGATAAATGTTTTCATGTGGAAAGATACCATAAATTATAAAATGGATTACATGTACCAAAAACAAGTTTGGATTTTGGTATACCCTCCAGTAGATGTAATGACCATTAGATTCAAATGATTATTCAATAAGAAACATCATATGGAAGGTAAACTCATTACCTAGAAGGGATGAATGGTTTCCAAAGTGTATAAAAAATCAAGGCATAGACTATGATGAATCATTTTCACTGGTTTAAAGGCTTAAATCCATCATAATTCCATATTAAATTGCATCTTTCTATGATATTGTGATTTGGAATATGGATTTAAAAATAGACTTACTTAACTGGAACCTTCTGGAAGAAGTCTATATGAAAACACATAAAGGAATTGTGACTCCAAAGTAATCTAGTAAGGTACATAAGTTACGACGATCCATTTATATATTAAAGAAAGTATCTAATCCATGGAAAATGAATTTGGATGAATCTATAATTGAATTTTGTTTCGTAATGAATGAATTTGATCTTTGTGTCTATAAATGGTTTACTGGGAGTATATTCATTTTCATAATTGTATATGTTGATGATATATTACTCCTTGGAAATGAAATAGTAGTCCTACATTCTTTTAAAGAATTATTGAATAATTGATTCTCTATGAAGGACTTTTGTAACGGTAGCATATTTTCTTGGGATCAAGATTCATCATGATAGATCGAATAAGTTTCTTGACCCATTTCAAAGTATATAAATTGACCTGATAATGAAAAGAATCAGTATGAAAAAAATCCAAGAGTGGATTTTTTCTAGTGACAGATATCATTCAACTTTCTAAGAAAATGTGTCCCCTAAAACATGAGGAAAGAAATATAATTGAAATTATTTCATTCAAATAAGTGATTGGTCTAGTCATGTATGCTATTATATGTACTAGGATAGATTTCACCTACACATTAAATATATTAGGAAGATGTCATGTTGATTTAGGTAACCACCATTGGTTGTATTTCAAGACTATGATTATGTATCTTAGCCATACAAATGATATGTTCTTTGTTTATGAAGGAGATGAGGAACTAGTCATTAGAGTATCTGCAGATACCTGTTTATAAAAAAATCAATATTACATGATGTCACAAATGGGATACATCTTCACTTTTAATAGAGGTTTTGTGAGCTATAATATCTCAATGTATGCTATGGATGGAAAATAAATAGTGTAATTCATGTATATAATAGATTATGAGGAAACGTAAGAATCTATATTGATGAGAAATTTTTTCAAAGATATTGTTTTGGTACATAGAAATAAGGATCCTATCACACTCTATTTTGATAATATTTCAGTAGTGGATCTGGAAAAAGAGACAAGGTCTCATCATCATAAGAAGCACATATTTAAGAAGTACCATCACTTGGAGGATTTTTCTTCTAGATGTAAAGTTATAGTAATCAATAATTTCATGGAAGACAATGTGGCGTACCCATTGACTAAAGCCTTGCACTAGAAGAATGTTAACTTTCCTTTATGGTCTAGTATACTAATGGTTGTAGGAATTTTCCTCTAGTACAAGTGGGATTTATCTAGAGTTGGTGTCCTTGGACTGAATATTTTCACATTAGTTACATATATATTTGAATAATTTAATATTAATAAAAACTTATTATTACATATTGATAATTGTTCTGCAAGACAATAATATAATAATTTCTTAGAGTACATATCATATTGATAAGTTCATGTTAGTTCCCTTCTTGATAGAACAATGATTTGCTGTGAAGATATTCTTAAATAATGTTATATGGTTGGATAATGTAATATGATGGGTCGCATAGTACATATACTATCAGTTTTGAGTACTCATATGTTTATGAGGATTATTCTCATTAAGTTCACACTTATTAATCTCCAATATGAGAGATTATGAGAATAGAGCTACTAGTAGGAATTCCAAATGTTTTGGTGTTATTAGATATTACTATCTTTGATAATGTGTGATGGTCTTTATACATTAAGATTATTATCAATGTATGTTACAACCCATTTATATAAATTTATTTCTTAAACCATGAAGATAAGAGTTCATGGTGTAGTTGGATATATTTGGTGCATCACGAGTGACATGTCATTAATGGATAAGTCTAGGAAGGATTTGTCCCTTCTATCTTTATGGAAACTAATCTATCTTCCATTTTATTATAATGGAACTATCACCCTAAATTTCACTACCACGGTGTAATGATGTGATTATTTAATATATTCAATGAATGTCATATCGATCATATAGGCTGGAAACATAGATATGATACCCGATTGATGAGATATTGTGGAAAAGAGATTATATTACATAGTGAGTATTCATATGTGGTTATTTTCATTGCAAAAACAAGTTATTTCTTTTGGGTGACTTGACCTATTCTAGATGGAAATCTTGTACATTATCCAAACCCACCTAATTCCAATAAGAAAGAATCCTAGAGGGTCACACACTAAGTGTTTCTGTTGATCTTGAATAAATTCTATTCGAATTTAATTATTAGAATAAATATTATTCTCAAGATCAAGGAATAATGTTACTCACATTTTTTTGATCACTAATATACACAAGGTAAGAAATAAATATTTTTTTTATTAATACATAATTTATTTGATTACGTGAATATATATAAAATATTTATTCACCGGATTGTAAATAAAATATTTAATTTAATTATTTAATATTTAAATAAATATTTCTTTTCTATATCATGAATAAAATATTTATGTTTGAATAAACTATTTATCATGTTTCTCAATAAATTCTAGAGGATTTTTAATGGACCAAGACCAAGGATGACGAACAATATTAATCTAGAAGAACGTTACCCAATATTTTTTATTTTGAAATCTGGTGGATGAAAAAAAAAATTAATAATGATATTATTATTTTGTGGCATGGTTTTTATTAAAATTTTTAAATGTTATTTAATGTCCAACATGAAATTAAATTATATTTTTACATAAAACCTAACTCTATAAATCCACAGTTTCATCTATTGTATACTACATCCAAATATTTAGAATATAGAACTTTGGAATAAAACGAAATCTATATTAAATCCTTTTTCTCTCTTTCTCCGATGAATGAGAAGCACAAGAGATATTTATTCCAAACTGAAAGATGAGTTATAAATAAAGAACAACACATGAAATTTGATACATTTTTTTAGCTCCCAGTGATTGAGTAGTGTTTCTTAGAGATCATTGGAGAACATGTAGATCATATTAGAGGGAATGAATGCTTCTATATTCATAGTTAATGAAGTAAATCTGAATGGGTCTTTTCTGATGATCAATAATAATGAAAAAATACATTTCCTAAGCCCATGTAATTATTTATTTAGATATTAAATTAATTGGTTATAAAGTTGACATGCAAGATCCTTTCTCTTGGATTTAGAAAAAACTTATTAAAATGAAATATTAATATATCTCCCACTCCCATATGCTTCTATTTTCCCCATAAATAATATCATGTACTGATTAGAAGACCATCATAATGAAGATTTTATATAATCATAAGGAGGAAGTCTGAAGTGGAGGTAGAGTTCCGAACCGAGTTTTTTATTTATTCGTTTACCTCCTCCAAAAATGTCCCAACCATTATGATATAATTACATAAATATTCAATATACATATAAATTGTATTATATTTTTATTATAATCCCTTTTCTTCACCCTGCACATATTATGGGAAATGGAAACATCTCTCATTCGTAAGTGTGGACTACCATCTCCATGATGTGACATGTTTCATTTTTCATCGTTGGATCATGTGTCTGGTTAAAATAATGGAAACAATGAATATATATATATATATATTATATCAATGACATAATTTTCATTATATACATATAATATATCATATACATTCATACCATTCCATCTGTTGGAAAATTATACAAATGTTCATGTGTTTGTGTGGATTATCACCTCTAGGAAGCGATGTGATTCTTTTTTCATATACTCATTTCATAGAGGGTTATAAAAATGTATTTAATGTATTAATATTATATTTAGGACATGATTATTATGTTTTAGATGATGGAATAATGACCCCTGACCATAATCAATGTGCCAAAGTCATTTTTGAATTGTGAACAGAAATTTTTAATAACACTCAACGTTGATTTAACTGATTATGTAATTAAACATTTCATTGAAATAAATGTAATAAATGTTTTAATAGGAAGGAAATACATGTGAGTAAAAATACATATTGAATGAATATAAAAGTTTATATTATACTCTATGAATTTTTTTATGATTTTAATTTACATTCCATATTTTGTGAAGATATAATTACCTTATAATCTTACACTACACTGACACAATATTTATTAAATAAATAGAAAAATTAATTAAAAGATTTTAAATATATTAAAATGAATATAATTTGTGTAAATTATTGATTTCCATGATTTTTTTAGAAAATTATGATATATCACAGTTGTGTAAAAGGAATAAATTAGAATTCTATCTTTTTTCGTATATTAATTCAAATTAAATGAATAGTTTCAAAAATTACTATAATACTATTTTATAACAATAAAATTTCAAAAAATTATTTAAAATTGAAAAAATATTTAAATAGGACAAGGTGGATATAAAAGGGCACTCATCCTTTCACTTATCTACACAACATTGAGCCATATATCTCAATGAAATCCAGGATAATTATTTTTATAAAAATACGTATCCATAAATTAGATGTTTTTGTATTCATAAAATACTATTCCAAGGGTCCCTAAGGAAGGAACTATAGAATGCCTACCGAAGAATTTGTAAACATACTAACCGACCTCTTTGTTTTAGTTTATTTATAAAAATACTTTAAATATATGATATTATTCATAAAATTATAATTTCAATATATCTAATATAATTAAATGTTTCTATGATTTAAAAACTTAATTTATTCTCCCTCTATTTCATCAAATGGGATGTGAAACAATTTATTGTGCGCATGTGCGTCATACCCCCTCCACACAGTGAATCAATTCATTTTCCATCACCATATTTAAAGGATGGTTATTATAAATGGATGAGTGTTTATTTATTATATATATGATATAATTATTTTTCTATAATTATAATATCATATATGTCATGTAAAATCCAAAGTAATTATATAATAATTCTTTTTTTCTTCATATCTATTAATATCTATGAATTAGATTTTATTTTTAATCCAAATTGGATGCTTTTTATAATAGCATACCTAAAACTCAAAAATGGGTTTCTCTGAAATCTTCTGTTGCACACAAGACTGATTTATACCATAAAATAATAAAGTGTTTATATTATTTTTTAACAGTAATTATCAACTATCCATCGTATTAGTTAGAGTGAAAATAACTAATTATACTATGTTTAAAAATTTGTATTAAAATTTTTCACTTTCTTCCAAAAATTTCTATGGGTTTAAATAAGAATAAAGCCAATTTTTAATATAAAATAATATAATATTTTTAAACGGTAGTTCTAAAACCTTTTGATGGTGAACCCAGATTAAATATAGTTATTTACACTTTTATATTTTATATTGGACAAATTAACTTTCTTATTTGGAATCGGGACAACGGAATTTATTTTTGTTTATTTTTTTGGTATTTTTATGATAATATTCAATTTATAATGAATAGTGAAAAGTGCTGCATTTTAATTCAATACTTATTTTTTCATCGTATTTATTTATATAGTAAGGTTATGCTTTAAATTTGTTCTAAATTATAATCAAATAAAGTTTTTATAAAATAATTAAATTTTGGTCATTGTAATCTATTTCAAATTGAAATTGGATATAAAAAACATGCTGAAATTTTGAATGTTTTACTTTAAAAACCCCTTTTTCTCAATCCGTCAATAGTAATAGTGTCATACATAATATAACCACTAATTTGAATTTAATTTTTAAAAATGGACATACATGGTTGTAATCAGTATAAAAAATTTGATATAATAGGATCAAAATATTTTTTTTTGGAATAGTAACTTTAGTATATTTTTTAATCACGGTTAAAGGTAAATGGGGAAATTAAAGGTAAAAATTATATTATAATAATTTAAAACAATCCTAATAATTGTACTAATTATATTGGATGCATTATTTTTTCCAAGAAAATACTTTGGCCGAAATTGTTGCTTTTGGATGTCACTTGGGTGTGATTATGACTTTAATAATATTTTATTCATAGTAAAAACTAAAATATCAAAAAAATGACTCCAATTAATAAAATCTTTTTAATATGGTGTTATATAAGTGATATAAACGATTATAAATAGTCCTTATAAACATAAAAATATTACCCACATCATGATAAATTTTTATAATTTTTAGACATTAAATAATTAAATGTAATTATGACATAATGATGATATATGAATAGATTTATTAGTGGAAGAATCAAGTAAATGATATTAATAATATTAAAATAAATATAAATTAAAATATTTTTTGTCATACACAAATTTTATGGATGACATAGATATGTTATTTATGATTGAAACTTTTTTTTAAATAACAATGTTGTTATGATTTTTTAAAAAGGAATGTAATGAATAATGTCAAAATTGACATAATTCATATTTTAAAATGTAAAATATATAATTAATTGAATTAAATTTGTTATAAATTCTAATATTTGACAAACTAGTTATGGTTAGACACCAAATATCATTCAAGACTCATTCATTTTTCATTTGGTAATATTTTGAAATAATTTTAACTGTCAAAGTGTAAATTACATAATAAAATGGTAGGAATTAAAAGGGTTATAACATAACAGTTAAAGGTTATAAAATAACAAAAAGTTTTATAATTTTTATTAGATGAATTTATTTCGATCCATACACATCCTATCTTCAAACTAAAACAACTTGGACCAATATGGAATCAATAATGAATTTATATTAATTTAATAATTTTTATAATTCCAATAGTACCCCTCCCCTCTCCTATAAAAGGCACTCTACTTATCTATTACATACACTTCAAAAATCATTTGGTTCAGTAAATATCTTACCAAAAATCTTCCTAGATCCCTCCACAAATTCTTGGGTCCGTATTTTATACACAAAACCCTTCTTATATGTCTTAAGTTGTTAAGAAAGGTGATCATCCAACTGTAAGGTAATTTTTTATTTAAGTATTTCTAATTTATTTCTTCTCCAACTTCTTTTAAATATCATCCATCCATGATGTGATGCCTTAGACCCAGATTCCACATAACAGGTTCCTCGATCCTGGTGAGCCACATGGCCTCAAGGACATCACTCTAATGGGTAGAGTCTTCCAACTTGAAGAAAGGGACTAGGGTGTGTCTGTGGGGAAACTATTCCCTCATTAGTTAAGTGTGGCATAGTGGAAGAAAAATAAATGAAAATTAAAAAGTGGAAGAAATAAATATAAATAGTGAAAGAAAAATTATGAAATAGTTAAATGAGAATAATAATAGCTGTATCCACTAGAATAATGATGGCGTAATGTCATGTACGTAGAAAACTGGAAATCATGGATACAATACTACATGAAATATATGTTCTAAAATAGTATAATGGAAATAAAAAACTATCCCCAGAATCCCGAGATCTAGCTTGGTCATCTGCTATCAAGATTCATCCTAAACAACAAGGAATCAGGTGTTTAAAGCTTAATGCTTCACTTTGTCAATACATGCAACCTTGTAATCTACTGCAGGTACCAAACATCGCTCGAAGAGGATGTGAGATTAATCTCAATGGGCCACAACCATTGGTGTCTAAAACATATGGCCAGTGTAATAGAATATATCAGTGTGGATACATGAATATATAATGTAAATAAAGTAGTACAATATAACTAAATACCCAAGTACCTGCTTCAACCCTTAGCTGCTATCTGAACATATAAACAGTAAATTAATTAAGCAATTACCATTTAATGATAGTAGGTCACATGATTCATAGCTAGAAATGACATTATCACATGATAGTATAAGTAGTGAAGGTCCCAATTCATAACAATGAAATCTAAAAATGATATCCAGTGAGGGAGTTCCACAATAACAACCAAGGTAACATAGAACTCATGAAATTATAACTCATAAGTATCTGAGTCTCGAAAAGGGGTAATATTTTAATCTAAGGAGCATAATCCAAGGCATTCCACAATAAGGAACCTACAAAATCCAAGGTTATTTACCAAGGTAAAATGGGGATAAACAAAGATAAAGTCCTATAGGCTTTAACCATGGAACCTACTAGACAAAACTGGAACCAAGGAGTTTATCTAATGTATTATATAATAATGTAAAGACCTTATGGTAGTATACCGAGAATATGAGGAATCTAAAAGAACTATAGTCTAGGTGGGTGTCAACCAAGTAAAACCACATCCTTGAATCAGAATGGGGTTCCTGAGACCCATGGTATTCTCATCTTTGAATCCAATGTGATCTCGAGTTAGTCCATTCCTATTTGATATTGTAATCATGTAATCATTCATTAGGTTCAAGCATTGTCTTCCATTAGTGTGGATAGGCCAAGTAAAATTTTAACCATTTAATAAAGTCTTAATTAACCATTTGGTAATTTCAATTATTGAGTTTCACTATGCTACCTTCCATCAATATGGTAAGGGGTTCTATAGACATATAACCTTTATTCAATCTCATTTGTGAAGGTTCAGTTATATACATAGTATACTAGCCATTTCACATTTCACATTTAATTATCAATTTGAAGAACTCAACTTAGGTGGGTCAAGTGGTGAGCATGCATGGTACATACCATTATACAATTATCATTAATAACAAGACATATATTATAGGATGGATCACCTTTTGGAAGGTCAAGCAAGGGAACACCAAAATGGTGGCTCATACGTGCCAAAATAGTGAAACCCAAAAATGGAATAACCTTCATCATGGGGTGGATTTAGTTGTGTTTGTAACCACTAACAACTAATTACATATTTGGAAAGAGAATAACCATATGATTCTAACAAGTAAAATCCTGGCATGTAAATTCAAGAAATGGTTCATGATGAAATCACTGGTTCCCATATAGATATTCTAAAATCAACGAGCTTTAGGGATGAGTTATAGACCACACACCTTAGGGTTGTATAAATATACTCCTCCGGTATTGGCCCTGGATTTCCCTCGAACTGGAGTAGATATAATAAAATTAGACAAATTCTCAAATGACGATATCTCATCCGAGAAAAAATAGGAGGGGAATGGATTAAGAGGACTCAAGTACTTAATGTTTCACATCAAACGTGATGAAAAAAAATCTCAATCAGATCCCGAATTAAGTAGATATCTTGATCCTTATCGTTGGTCTTCAAAAATATCTAATTGGTTGAAAAAGGATCACAATCCAACTAGTTTACGAGATGAGAAAAAGAGAGGAGTAAAAAGATCATTAAGGGAATTTCAGAAAATATATTCAAAATTTTAGCTTGTTCATAGTTTTTCCACATGGTTTGTTAAACCATGATCAAATCGCGTGAGATGGTTCTTCCCAAAAAAAAAATTCTACATAATTAGTAAAATCATGCACTAAGAGTGTTCAAACCATACAATTTGGCCTATTTTGAAAAAAATAGGTGTTACAAGCTCCAAAATAGCCCTGGAAACCTTCATAACTTTTGATAACTCATTAGGCATCCATGTTAGGTCCATGTAAAGATTTAGACAAAAAATTAAAAAACCATACCTGAGTGAAAACTGGGTTCTTACAGTCTTTACCCCTTAAAGGAAATCTCCCCCAAGTTCTCCTTCTAAGTGTAATGAAAGACTATCTGAGAAACATTCTGGCTACTTAGCTTGTACGTCAGCTTCCCTCTCCCAAGTCTCATCCTATAACCAGTAGTTCTTCCGTAACACCTGTAATAGAGGGATAGAATGGCCTCAAGGAGCCTTTGTGCTCTAGTCGATGATGCGCACTAGATAATCCTCAATGGTAGCATCGTCATCTAACTGAAAATCCTCATGATCAAAAGTATGAGACTGGTCAGAATGATATAGGCATAGCTACGAGATATGAAAGAAGATGTGCATGGCATGGTACTTAGGATGTAGTGGAAACTGATAGGCTACTAGACCGATGTAATGAGGCGACGAATTTCCCTATTTTCATAACTGTTTATGCCCAAGCCTGGGAGATACCCAAGAAAACAAATGATCCACAACCTCAAACTCAAGAGGTCGCTGACGGTGATCGACATAAGATTTCTATTCAGACTGAGCAGTAGTCTTATGCTTCCAGATCAGCTAAACGTAATCTAAAGTATCCTGAACGAGATGAGGACCTATTAAGGGTGCCTCACCCTCCTCTAGCCACCACAAGGGTGAACGACATGGCCTACCATATAATGCCTCAAAAGGGTCTATCTGAATCATTTCCTAAAAACTATTATTACAGGAGAACTTTATGAGAGTGATATAATTTTCCCACAAAATGCCAAAATCAAGGAAACATGGTCAGAGCATATCCTCTAGAACATGTATTGTCCGTTCGGATTGTCCATCGGTCTGAGGGTGAAAAGAAATCATAAAATCACCTGTGTTTTCATATCTTTCGGAAAACCCTACCAAAACCATGATGTGGAATGAGAGTCCCAATCTACAATGAGAATGCATGGAATACCATGTAGTTGTATGATGTCATGGACATATGGTCTTCCCAACTCATCAACTAAGAAATTTTCCTATATAGGAATCAAGTGGGATGATTTTGTTAGTTGGCCAAGGACTTCCCCGATAACATTGCTACCCCTCATTGACCTAGGTAAGCTGACTACAAAATCCATAAAAACTTCTTCTCATTTCCATTTTGGGACTAGAAGTGGCGGTAACAATACTGCAGGTCTCTATGGCTATTCATTCACCTACTGACTGGTGGATCACTTAATGATAAAGCATCCAATATAATGTTTCATTCTAGACCACCAATGCACGCGTCACATATCTCAATACATCTTTGCGGTGCCTATATGAACAACCCACTGAGAAGCATGAGACTTATTCATCAACTCCCCTATTATATTTGTAGGAATCCAGATACATCCACATAGACACAGGATTTTTTTTCCATCCACACACTAATCCAGAGTCGGGTTATCTCATTATATAATCTCACAGAGAACCAAACCTTCAAGATTTTAAAATTTCCTACTATTCAATTTTTCAAGGAGGGAAGTGGTAACTATTATGGTTGAAAGGTAATACTTCTAATGAATATCATGAAACTCTAGAATAAATTTAGAGAAGAGGTCCCTTAACTTCCATTCATCACTAGCTTCTTGTAAAGCCTACATTTGAGTTTTAAAACACAGTGCATCAGCGAGCAAACTTTCCTTTCTAGGCATACAGGCAAGCTCACAATAAAAGTATTATAGATAATCAACCCATATTAATTGTCTAAGGTTCATTTCATGCTGAAAAATATATACTTTAGGCTCTTGTGTTTCGTGTACACCACAAAGAGCTCACCCAACATATAATGTCTCCGACAATGTAAGCATTGACAACTATTGGTAGCTCGAGGTCTTGCATATGGTAATTTCACTCATGAGGCCTCAAATGCCTAGATATTTTCATGATGAATATATCTTCCTACATCAACATTACTCCTAGGAAAATGCCAGATGAATCATAGAAGCCGATATGACCTCTTATAGGATCTTGAAGTATCAGAATCAGAGCCAAGAAAAGAATCCATTTCAGATATTTAAAGGATTTCTCACATGCTTATGACCACAAGAACTTAACACCCTTCATTTTATGTCAAGTAATAAGTGAATAAAGATGTGTGAAGTCTTATATGAAATGAATATAAGATCTATAGATCCCCAAGAAACTCCTGATATCAAACACATTCTTGGGTGCTCCAAGGAAACAAAAAAACTATCCTTTTCAAGGTCAATAAATACTTATGATTCTGAAATTATATGACCCACGAAGTGGACCTTGTGGATCCAGAAGTGGAACTTAACAGGATTGGAAAAAATCTATTGATATCTTATTGTTCTCAGAATGATCTCAAGATGTTTGGCATGGTCTCTATGAGTGCGAGAATACACCAAGATGTAATCCACAAAGACCATGACAAAAGAATCCAAATAGGGGTGGAAAACCATATTGATCAAATCTATAAAAATGAAAGGCGTGTTTGTATGACCAAATAGCATAACAAGATACTCATATAGACTATACCTGATATGTAATGTTGTATGAGGTATGACTGATGGTCTGAGTTGCACCTGATGACAACCTGATCTCATGCCGATCTTAGAGAAAAACGTTTCTCCTAAAAGATTGTCAATTAGATCACCTATTAGAAGAACTAGATTCTGATTATTGATTGTAATCTTGTTTTCACTTCTGTAATCCACATATAGACAAAAGTTTCTATCCGCCTTCTTGGAGAAAATCATGTGCAAAACCCAAGAGGATGTACTAGGAAATATAAGACCATTGGCCTCTAGGTCCTCTATCTTCCACATGAGCTCTTGATGATCTGTAGGTTCCATCCTGTATGGGGGGATGGACACTAGAGATACTCCTAGAACAAGTTCAGTTTTAAACTGTACCTATCAATTACGAGGTAAGTTAGAAAAGTATTCAGGAAAGACTTCTATAAAAAAATCAACTATATGAGGGAAATTAGATTGATGCAAACCCTAATCCTTCATGAAAGTATTTTCAATTTGGGCAGTAAATATACCTATCCCATGATGCTTTGTTCTATCTCTCTAAGCCTGGACATCCCACTAACCTTTGAAAAGGTAACTACAGCCTTCTCCTGATGTAGAAGAGACCCTGCGATGATAACATTATACAAAGGTGTGACAGTGGAATAAGCAGTCCATACTAAGAATGAAATCAAATACCATAATCTAAATAAAAAAATAGATTCCACAAGAAAGGGTAATTGGCTACCTCAAGGGGATAGTCCCTGCACTGGCATATGCCGTCTCTTTGTATTCACAACGGTGTATCAAGGGACATTACACACGAGTGATGTTGTATCTCTAATCAGAGAATTGACATTATAGAAACAGAAATAATAGAGTATGAAGAACCTATATCAAACAAAGTAGAGACAATAGTGGATTATACTAGAATAATACCTCTTATTTTATATGGTTCCGCAACCGAATCCTCGGGTATCAGATGCAAAGCATAAAAATGACCTGATCTATTTCCCTATGAAATAGATAGACTACCATGATCATGATTGCACTACTGGAACTATCGGTGATTAGGGTTCAGAATACCATGGCTATTACCTCCTCCTCATCCAGACCTACTAGTGCTATTCCAACTCCATGCCTGATGCAGAGTAAAAGAACATTCTCCTGAAGGTGGAGATGATGTTGATCATTTTCCACTTGAAGATGGTGGAATGGTGCTACAAAAATGATAAAGATGATCCATATGACCACAATCATGACACTCCATAGGGTCTATATCACATTAGGGATTACTATTCCCTTATCTTCCACACTGATAACACATCAAAAAGCTGTCAAACTGGATACTATGGCTACCAATTCCTCAACGAGAATCCTTGAGGGAACATTTCCTGCCACCAAAAGAACTGGTGTCCTGATGTGGCACTGATCCTTTAAACCATTTACTCATTCTATTCCATAGGATAAACATAGTGATAATGTCCTGATCAACTATTGGAAAACAAGTTGGAAGGATAATGAAATTCGCCTAGGTTTTAATGCTGTACTAGAGCCCATCCCCAAAATATTATCATCTGAAAGCTCATCACCAGCTAGAAGTGGTTAAAAGTGTAGTAAATCAGTAAAAGGTGATAAACATTCCATATATAACATAGAATCCTACTTGAGATGCATGAACTCTCTAGATACATTAGCTCTTAGTTCCCATGGAATGAACAGATCATAGTAGGAAGTCTAGAAATCAACCCATAACATACACTGATGATGAATGGCCTGGGTAAGCACACCCCACCAATGTTTGGATGAATCCCAAAGTATTAATATAGCATCCTTGAATCTCTTCTATGGAGGAATTTCGAAATTCTCAATGATAAAAAAAATTTCCACTAGCCAAGACTCAGTAGCTTGAGAACCGCTATCCCCTGAAAAAGTAGGAGGATGCTGCCGCTAGAACTCGCAGGTCAAATCAACCATCGTAGGTTTAAACCATGGAGCACCATGCGTGGACAACATCAGATGTAGGAAGCTATCACAGACATGGACCTCAATTCTTGAATCATGTACAACTGTTTTGGAACTCCTAGAAATAATACAGAAGGCTCAAAGATCACCACATCAGAAACATGATCATCACCAACTTCCTTGCGAAAGACACGAGGACGTTCTGGTGGCATTGGTCTAAAAATTCCAAGTACATGCCTCAGAAAAATCTTATAATCATAAGATAACATCAAAAATAGAAGACAAAAGTAATAAAACTCACTACCCATGACATACCAACTCAAATTACCCGCTTATACAACCAGGTATCAGTAAGTGCTCATGTATAAGTTTCATTTCATTATGACTTTAATTTCAAGGTTCAATCCATTACCTTTCAAATACATGACACGGTGGGATAAAAAAGTGAAATAAATTAATTTTAGATTTCATGATTGAACATAAAATGGATATCCAATTTCTAAGAATCAGTTCCTATACACATATCACCAGAAATGACACCCATTTATTTATAGTATAATGGCTTGAATAGGTAAATTACTCATACCAACCCATGAGGGACCATACACCCCATGAATTGAGACATGAAAGAACTCATATACAAGAGTAATAAATGTATAAGAAACTATCACAACATCACTAGACAATCAAAATAATATCAGGAAATGCATGTCGTGAAATCCACATGTATGGCATAGAAATATGCATGACGTGAGAATTTTATGTGCCTATAACGATGCATGTAGAAAGTCTCCTTGCCCTAATATTATCAGGCTAAGGGTGAAATAAATCCTCGATCAGAATAATATTCAATGAAACTACACAACATGTGGGTCCCCCAACATTGAAATAATATCAACTATAATAGGAAAAATTGAACAACAATTTCGTTTCAGGTAACTTGGATTTTACCCCGAACATGGGTTCACAATAGCCAAGAACAACATATTACCAAGTACTAATCATTCCTAATCCACAATATATTATTTCCAAATAGTAATACAATAAAATAAAACACCTCTAATACCACATTGTGATGTCCCAGACCCAAATTCCACTTAACAATTGCCCAGATCTCGGTGGGCCACATGGCCCCAAACGCATCTCCCCGAACGCCAGAGGCCGCCCACTAGTAGTGAGGGCCAAGGGTGTGTCCTTGGGGAGAGTAAGTCCTCATTATTAGAGTGTATTATATTTTAAGGAATATAAATAAATATTAAATAGCTGATGAAATATAAATAAACAGTAGATGAAAACTGATACAATAGATAAACGACTATAGTAATAGCTCTATCAATTTGAATAATGATGATGTAATGTCTCGTCACTAGAAAATAGAAAACATGGATAAAATAAAAAATGATAAATATGTTCCACAACATTATAAAGATATGAAAAACTACCCCAAGTATCCCGATCTCTGGCTCGGTCATCTGCTATCAAGCCCCATCCTATAAAACAAGCAATCATTTGTTTGAAGTCGTGTGCTTCCCTTTGTCAATACCTTCACCAGTGTAATATACTCTAGGTAAAAAATGGCTCCCAAAGAGGATGTAAGATAAATCTCATTAGGTCACCACCAATTTTAAGAACCCTAATTTTCACTCTTGTATGGATCATTTAATTTTTGGTCTAAATCTTTACATTTGACCTAATGTGGATGCCTTTTGAGTTATTAAATGTTCTGAGGGTGTTTGGGTCTTGATCAGGGCCAGGAACCCATATTTTTGGAGAAAACATGCTTGACTCATGGTTTAGCCTAAACCGTGTGAGAATTCTGCATGGTTTGGCTAACTATGTGGATGCTGTTTTTCCGAACAGAGCCACCTCCCATTGTTGGCACACAACCATGTAGCCAAACCGTATGAACACCCATTTTCCCCAGGTACCCATGCTTGGCTTGCACACGGTTTCACCAAACCATGTGAAGGATATCTTTTCGAGCAGAACCATCTCACATGGTTTGAAAAACCCAGTGGACAAACCGTGCATAATCTAATTTTCTTGGTAAATTTCCAATTTCACCCTTAATGATCTATTAAGCCACCCCTTCCTCCCTAACAAAAGTTTTTGTTGGATTGACCTAAATCCCTCTCAATTTGGAGCCTTTTGAAAATATAAACTTGGAATCAAGAGATATCCTTCATCTGGAATCAAATCGAGCTTCCTTTCATCATGTTGGATGTACAATGGTAAGTACTCAAGTCCTCTTTAGCTAATATTATTCTATTTTTCTCTCTTCCAAGATATTGACATGTGAGCATTTTTAACCTTTTCTTAGATATACTCTGATCCGAGGTATATCAAGTGTTGATACCATAGGAGAAGGATCATAAAACTCTATGGTGGGTTTTCTATAACTTATCCCTAAAGTTCTTTAATTTTGGAATATTCTTGTGGGGACTGCCGATTCCTTCAGTGGCTATTTCTTATATTTACATGCCATGATTATGCGTGTTAGAATCATATAGTTATTATCTCTCCAAATATGTTATTATTTTTTAGTGGTAACACCATTAACTCAATCCACCTCATGTAGAAGGTTATTCCATAATTTAGTTTTTAGTGTTTTTGACACATTCGAGCCACCATTTGGGTGTTCCATTTCTTGAAAATAATAAAGGTGAGACTTCCTATAATAAATGGGTTGTTGTTTAATGAGAATTTCATAATGGCATTTACCATGTATGATCATCACATGAACCTTCTATGGTAAGTGCTTTCAAATTATTATTAAATGTGAAATGTGAATTGAAAAGTATACTAAGTATATAACTTGGCCATATATAATAAGATTGAATAATGGTTACTTGTTCGTATCACCCCTTTACATGTTGATGAATGGTAGAAGAGTAAACCTTAATGTTGGAATATTCCATAATGGTTAACAAAGACTTGATCAAAATTTTTTAATGCAACATGGACTATCCACACTAATAGAAGACAAGGGTTGGACCAATAAATAAATATTTTCAACTATACTTGACCTATACAAAATAATGTAAGGAAATACTTGATCCAAATGAATTATTACCTAATTACAATATCAAATAGGAATGGACTGAATTGATCTCACCTTGTATTCTAAGTGGATAATACCTTGGGTCTCGTGAATCCCATTACGACTCAAGGATGTAGTTTTCTTAGGTTGATACACACCTAGACTCTGGTTCTTGTCTATTCCTTATATTCTTGGTATACTACCATAGGGTTCTTTTAGTTTTAACTTTAAACCTCAGATACACTCTTTGGGTCCATCATTGACTAGAAGGTTCCATGGTTAAAGCCCATAGTGCCCTGTCTTTACTTAGCCCCATTTTACCTTGGTTGATCACCTTGGAATTAGTAATCACCTTATTGTGGAATGACTTAGATAACACTCATTGTATTACACGATTACCCCCTTATATAGACTCACATACTAATTAGTTAGCATTCTGTGAGTTTTATGTTAACTTGGTTACTACCTTAGAACTCACTCACTGGATATCTTTGTCAAGTTGCCTTATCAAGTCTTGGGACCTTTACTATTTATACTATTAAAAGGTAATGTCAGTTTTGGCTATGACTCACATGACTATTAACATTAAATTGTAATTTATTAATTAATAATCTTGTTAAATTTTCATAAACTAGCCAAGGGATGAAGCAGGTACATGGGTATTTAGTTATATTGTACTGCTTTCTTTACTTTATATATGTATGCCTGCATACTGCAATATTCCATTACATGGGCCATATGTTATAGAAACCATTGGTGGTGACCCACTGAGATTTATATCACACCCTCTCCAGGCATCATTTGGTACCTGAAGTAGATTACATGGTTGCAGATATTGACAAAGAGAAGCGTACTACTTCCAAAAATTTATTGCTTGTTGTTTTTGATGGAGCTTGATAGGAGATTACTGAGTTGGATCTCAGGATGCTTGGAGTAGTCTTTATTTTCCTTTACATTCTATAACATGTTATTTTTATTGCTATGTACCCATGATTTTAGTTTTCTAGCGAAATGATATTACATCATCATTGTTCCAGTTGAAGCAGTTGTCATTATTCTCGTTTATCTATTGCATTATATTTCTTCCACTGATTATTTATATCATTTATATTTCTTCTTCTATTTACTAATCCTTTATATTCCTTCTGTTGTGCTATACTCTTCTAATAAGGGAATAGTCTTCCCATATATCCATCGTAGGACCTTGTTCCTAGTCAGTAGCCTCTGGTGTTCAGGAAGATGCACTTGAGGCCATGTGGCCCACCAAACTCGGGGCACCCGTTAAGTGGCATTCATGACTGGTTTATCACAAAGTGGTATCAAAGGTTGTTTCTTTTCTTTCTTTTCTATTTGGTGAAATTATATTGGAGAATATGAAATATTGGGACTTGGTCATAAGCCGTGCTTGGGCGTCGTGAACCCATGTTCAGTGTAAAATCCAAGATACCCAAAATGATACTGTTGTTCTATTTTTCCTAATATAGTTGATATAATTTCACCATTGGGTTGCACACATGTTGTGTGGTGTTTTTGATTATTACTCTATTTTATAATTTATATCATCCTTATCTTAGTGACATGTGGTATAGTATCATTGTTACATGCATCATTATAGGCACTTATAATTCACATGTCATGCATATTTCGATGCCATATAAGTGCATTTCACTTCTTTGTATTGCTTGATATGCCTGTAATTTTGGAGTGATGCAGTGATAATTTCATGTACTTGTATTAATTTGGCTATTATTGAGTGATTACCTATCTCAATTCATGAGGTGTATGGGACCTCAGGGGTTTGGATGAGTAATTTACCGAGTCAAGTCATTATACTATAATGAAATGGGTGTCATTTCTGGTGATAGGTGATTGGTAACTGATTCATCGGAAATGGATATCCACTATAATGTGAATCCTAAAATCTAAAATTAATTGGTTGCACATCCTTATCCAACCTTGTCATGTTTATGAAATTTAATGGATCGAAACTAAGAAATTAATTACAAAATATCATGAATCATATACTTGAGCACTTACTAATACCTAGCCGTCTAAGAAGGTAGTTTGGGTAGTGTGCCATGGGTAGTGAGTTTTCTTGTGTTCATTTTCCATTAGTGATTCTATCTATATTTTTATAAGGTGTGTGATTGGTATTTTTAATCCAATTCCATCATGTCATCCTTGTGTCATTTTCCAGGAAGGTGGTGATGACCATGCTCAAGGAATGGTGGACCCTGATTCACCAGTCATACTTCTAGGAGTCCCACTGGAGGAACCACCTGTTGTACCTGATCTGAGCACTAATAACTTGGTCCTTGATCTCTTTTTACGTCTAATACAGTCCACACATGGTTCCCCACGAGTTGCACTTACGATGGCTAATCTTACCCATGCGTTCCAGAAGCAGCATCATCCTACTTTTTTAGAGGATGGAGGTTCTTAGGCTGTTGAGTCTTAGATAGAGGCCATTATATATATCTTTGAGCATCTAGAAATGCCTCCCAAATGGAGAGTTAATATTTCTTGATACATGCTTTAGGATTTGGCCAACCATTGGTGGGATGTGGTTACCTAGGGCCGTCATCATTAGGGGGGGTTATGGGTTGACTTCTAGACTGCCTTCTATGAACAGTTCTTTCCTCAGGTACTGAGAGACGACAGAGACATAGATTTCATGTATCATGACAAGGGTTATATGTTATTTATGTAATATTAATCATTATTCATTGATTTAAAGTGATTTCCAGAACTTCAAGCCTGCGATGAGCTTTTGTATGATAGAATTTTTGAGGACGGGCTCCAAAATGTTATACCAACTCAGGTGAATGACTTTCACCTTCCAACCTTTTCTGCAATAGTTGATCTGGACCATATCGCTGAGCGTAACTTGAGTGATGGTGCATGTAATAGATTTAAAGGATCAGTGTCGCATCAGGCCAACAATTCTTCAAGAGGAAGGAAATGTTTCTTTGAGGTATATTTTCAAGGAAGTGGTTGCTAGAGTATCCATTTTGATAGCTTTGTGGTGTGTCATTTGTTTGGAAGAATGGGGAATAAAAATCCCCAATGAAATAGAGACCCTATATAGTTCTGATAGCACAGATGTATGGGTCATATATAGTTCCTTTGCAGGTCCTTTTCACCATCTTTGAGTGGAAGAATATCAATTTCAGCTCCACGTTCAGGAGTGAGTTCTTTTGCACCAAATCAGGCGAGAAGATGAAATAACATCAATAGGTCTTTCCCGGGAGAATGTCGTGGCCATGGAAGTCTGATCCCCGATCAACAGAAGTTCCAGAAGAGCAGTCATGATTGTGGTAGTCTATTTGTTGCACATGGCCATGGATCAGGTCAGTTTCATGCTATACAGCCGATACCTGAGGATTAGGATACGAGACCATCTACAGTATGAGGTACTATTCTATGAGTCTATATTATTTTATCTTCTTCCTTTTTTATATGGGTGATTCAAACACATTAATTTCTGTCTCTATCATGGGAATTCTTGGACTAGAAATATAGTATCAGTATTGCGTAATGACCATCAACACACTTTTGGGAATACAGATAGCGGCAATATGCCTATACAGGGACTATCCCCTTGAGGTGGGAAGTTACCCTTTCTTATGGAATCTCTTTATTCTCGAGATGACGAGCTTAAATGTCATTCTCAAGATGGACTAGTTAGTCCACTATCACACCATTGTGGACTGCTATCGCCGTAGGTTATCTTTTACATCTCCATAGGGAAACATTTTTATTTTCAAAGGTGAGTGGGATGTCCAGGTTGGGAAAGCTATTCTGTAGCATCATGGGCTAGGTGGAGTGACCGCCCAAATTTAAAATCATTTCTAGGAGGACTAGGGTTTGCTTAAAACTAACTTCCCTCTAATATTTGATCATTTCTAGGAAGTATTTTCAGATGAATTTTCTAGATTATCTCCTATGAGAGAGGTAGATTATACAATTGAGCTTGTCCCAATAGTAGCTCTAGTGTCCATTCATCTATACAAGATGGAACCTATTGAGATTTAGGAGCTCAAGTGGTAGATAGAGGAAATTGAGGCCAAAGTCTTTATACAACCTAGTACATATTCTTGGGGTTCACTTGTGCATTTTTCCAAGAAGATGGATGGAACATTATGTTTAGGTGTGGATTATAGAAAGTTGAACTAGCTTACAGTCAATAATCGGTATCCACTTCCATGAATGGATGATTTCTTTGACCAACAATGAGGAGCAAAGGTATCCTCTATAATTGAACTGATATCGTGTTATCATCAGGTGAGAGTAAGACCATTATACATATTTTGGAAAAACATTCATAGAATTTATGGTTTATATGAGAATCTTGTTATTCCGTTCGGTCTTAGGAACACTCCAACAATTTTCACGGATTTAATGAATAGGGTTTTCCACCCCTCTTTGGACTCTTTTGTCATGGTCTTTGTGGGAAACATATTTTTGTATTCATTCAGTCACAACGACCATGCCAAACATCTTGATATCATTATGAGTACACTGAGAGAGCATCATATTTTTTCTATGCTTGCTAAGTGGGACTTCTGGATTAACAAGGTCCACCTATTTGGCCATATTATCTCAGAATCAAGAGTTTCTATAGACCCAAGAATGGTTAGTGTTGTAGTTTCATGTGAGCAGCCCAAAAATGGGTTTGATATGAGGAGTTTCTTAGGGATCACTAGATATTACAATAATTTCATATATGACTTATCACATCTTTCTTCACCTCTTAGAATACTTACAAAGATGGGTTTTATGTTCCTATGGTTAGAAGTATGTGAGAAAGATTTTAAGTAACTAAAATGTAGGCTTTTCTTGACACCGATTTTGATTCTTCCTAAACCTAGTAAAGGTTATATCATCTTCAGTGATGCATTAAGCATTGGTCTAGGAGCAGTGTTGATGCAGGAAGACACAGTTGTTGTGTACAAATCTCGTTAGTTGAGGTTTCACGAGAGAAACTACCCGACACACGACCTCGAGATAGAAGTAGTTGTCTATGACTTACGTTTCTAGAGACATAATCTATTTGGAGAGAACTTAGTGGTGTATACATATCACAAGATCCTGACATATATCTTATCACACCATGATTTGAACTTCATATAATAGATATGGGTCAAATATATACAACCCTTTGATTTTGAGCTTACCTATACACCTGAAAAGGGAAATGTGGTCCCTGATGCAATGATTTGGAAAACTCAAACACATGCAATACATGAAGCTAGTGATTCATGGAAGTTAATGTCCCTATTTTCTGAACTTCATCTAGAGTTTTAGGATAGTCACGAGCAGTCAGAAATATCATCTTTAATAGTTACCTCTTCCCTCCTTCAGAAGGTGAAGAGTAAGAAGTTTTCAAATCCTGATGGTTTGGTTCTCTATGTGAGTATATCAGGAGATAACCCACCTCCATACTAGTATTTGGACATATACAACATCATGAATCTACATAGAGGTTTAGAAACCCGATCCATTTACATATAACATTTCATGATTTTAAGCATAATTAATCATCAGAGTACAACCCAATGATCATTAGGTCTAGTGACTTGGAAGACTAGGTACATATAAAATAAAACATAGAGATAGAAAACAATTATTTATTTAATCTCCATAAATAGATTCTAACTTCCATAGAGCCCTCACATCTGCATAGGGCACCCTGGATGACACAAGGACAAATGGATGAGCTAAAAATCCCAGTAAGGGAATGAACATAAGGATACATCGTAATCATATTAGTTAGGAGACATGACATAATGATATCAAAAGCATGGAACATATGAAATAATATCATATAATCCTGAGATCATATAAACATGGAATTATATAGATGTGGAATAATCATAAAACATTTCTTTAGTACGGGTCAAGGCTAACCGCCAATCCCGTTTCACATTACATCTCATCAGACTTAACCTTACCCAATGCATTGGGGCACTATCTGGGTGCACCCATGTCAACATATTCATGAATATTCATTCCCCATAAAATTCTCACCATATATATAATCATACATAATCAACCATACATAAACATAAGGGTACCCATGAAATGAATTGGGTACCCCAATCATGACATAAATCATAATCAATGGGCGTATCATGAAAGTGTCCATGAAAGGAAAGGATTAGAACATACACGGACGTTCACTGGGTAAAATAAGCATATAACATGGTAATTGGTGTCAAAAAAAAGTGACCACATATAAGAAATGAATTTTAGAATCATTAGTATGAAAACATTTTTGTGCAGTTTTAAGGAAAATTTTATAGAGCTTTACAAATAGAAAAGATTAAATTATTTTATATTAAACCATAATTTAGACAAGAAGGTTTTAATAATAAAATACTGATTTTATAATGACAATGGTGTCTTAAAATAGAGTATAGAGTGCACATGAAATTTGGGTAAAAATTTGTGAAGTCCCCTTAAAACAGGTTTGCTTATCAGAACGTTCTAAGGAGGGAATCTTTCAAAAACATGTATATCCCCTAAAGAAAGTGATAAAAGGATATTGATATAATAATATTTTACAACTAACCAGAATTAATAATATTCACATAAATAGATAAGACAACACTATTTTGAACGAAAGATAAGGAAACCCGAAATAACAAAGAAGGTTCGGGTAGAATTCATTACGATTTGGGCGGCATGGTGTTGGGTTTAACTAAGAGGGATTGGTGAGGGAGAAATGGAGTTTGTAATAACTTATATATAAATAGGTTAGTATTGGGGATGTGTGTAAACATACCCCATCATTTTTATTACACATAAAAAGTCATAGCATAAAGACCAATCTTGATTAAGAGTGAAGCAAAGAGGATCCCTTACCTTAAATCCGTTAGTGTTCTCCACATGTTATTAAAGATATGAATAAACAAATTTGGTTTATTAATTAATAATTACCAATACTCTTATATATGTAATTTATTTATTATAATCCTTTTTAGTTCATTAAAATCCTGTTTGATTAGTTATAAGGATCAATTTCATAGTTTGGGCGTGTTTGTTTACTTGTTTTTAAAAGACTGGTTCAATTATATTCATGTTCGGATAATCATGAAAGATGAAACTGTTTTTCCATAATTGAATCTATATTCTATTAGTGCACATCCAGAAAATGACATGGTTTAAATTTTAATTTGGTTACTTAGAGTGATGTTGAATTATTATTTAAAACCACTGTGACAACCGTTTTTGTTAGTTGGTGGGTTTGATTACAAAGAAAATGTTTTGTTTTTATAACATAATACCATTTGTAAAAAAAGATTATAGAACTAAAAATAGGATATTTTACATATATAATAATCATGTTCACCCATAAATCAAATGGTTTCATGAACATAATTAAAGAATATAATAGGAATTGATAAATCATTGTCCTTGAATGTGCTAAATTAGCACATCTCAAACGGTGCTTTCATTTCTTCCAAATAAAAGGGTGGGGAAAGGAGAGAAGAAAATGAAATATCCCATTATAATTAAAACATTCCTGTACATGTAGGTTACTTGATTTATTATAGTATTATGGTAAAGGGAGGTGAGGAAAGAAATAAAAAAAATAACTTAAAAGAAATGAAGGAATTGAAAAGAGGAATTTACCTATTGAGACTTCCTCCTTTGAGAACCTCTTAACGGGAGAGGATTTGGTATTTTGAAGAGGATAGAAGATTTTGGACGTGGTGGGGGGGGATCTTGGGGAGATATTTGGGATGAATATTGGCTGGGCACAAGGCTTGTGAGGAGTGAAGAGAAGCCGAAATGAGGGGAGGTTTTTATAGTGGAGGAGAGGAGAGTTTTCATAATATTATAATCATTAATTTATTATTTATTCAAAAGACAAGGAATAGAAAGTATTTCATGTCCAGGAATAGTAATTTTAACATTTCATCTCGAACCAAGTGGGCTTACATTAGCAAAAAACCATCAATGACTCAATAAATCCTTTATTTAGCATTTATTATAAATTATCGTATTTTACTATTCATAAAAAATTCATGTATTTCTGAAAAATCCCAAAAAATTAAAATAACCATTTTCCAACAGGTAGAATCCAAAAACGAATTCCATTTTTCAAAAATAATTTTCTAAATTTGATTATTTTAAAATTTAATTAAAACCATAATTTACTATCAAAACCTAGTTTTAAAACATTCATTAACTTAATATAAAATATAAGTATATCATACTTTTAACTTGAATAATATTTATATATTATCAAAGGTAAGGTTACTATTCATTAGGGTATGTCAGTATTCATAAGGGTATCTTACTATTCATAAGGGTAGGTTACTATTCACCAAAAATTATGTTTTTTTATCAGACTCCAAATAACATTCTGATTGCAACCATGTATATTAGATTTTATAAATATAAAAAATAGAAGTGGAAAACTTATGTTTAAAGTTCACTTAACACTTAGTAGTTCATTATATTTTGTTTTCATGTGATTTTATGACATATTTATAAGAACCGAATTTCCATTTATAAAACATTGGGTGTTTACATTCTTCCCACCTTATGAAATTTTTCCGTCGAAATTTCATTTTACATTCTAAACCAAAAAAAGGTGTGGGTACTTTTCCTTCACTTCTTCCTCTAGTTCCCATGTTGCCTCTTCGTACTTATGTTTTCTCCATAGTACATTGAGCAGATGAGTTATCTTGTCGCGTAGAACATTGTCTCTACGGTCCAAGATCATCATTGGCTGCTCTTCGTAAGAGTGATCATCCTCCAACTATACCATCTCTGAAGAAAGTACATGTGAAGGGTCTGGTATGTACTTCTTTAATAGGGATACATGAAAGACATCATATATTTTGGACATGGTAGGTGGAAGTGCGAGTCGATAGGCCACAACTCTGACTCGATCAAGGATATCGAAGGGGACGATGTACCTGGAACTTAACTTCCATTTCTTCCCAAACCTCACGACCTTCTTCCATGGAGATATGTGTAGAAATACCATGTCTTTAACTATGAACTCAAGGTCCCATCGATGGTTATCTACATAACTCTTCTGTCAACATTGGGATGCCTGCATATGATGTTGAATGGTATTCACCTTCTCTACCATTTCTTCATCCATTTCAGGTCATAGCAGCTCACTCTCACTGACTTATTCCCAACATGCCGGTGTTCTGTACCTTTTCCCATAAAGGGCTTCATATGGTTCCATTCATATGCTTGAGAGAAAACTGTTGTTGTGTGAGAATTAAACAAGGGGAAGATGTTTTTCCCATCCTCCTTGGAATTCCTTAGAACATGGTCTCAACATGTCATCGAGTGTATGAATAGTTTGCTCAGATTGGCCATCATTTTTAGGATGATAGTCTGTACTGAAGTTCATTTCAGTGCTCAGATCATGCTGGAGACTTTTCCAGAACATCGAGGTGAATCTCAGATCAGGATGAGATACAATAGATAGTGGTACTCCATGCAGACTTACCACTTATTTGATGCAAATCCATGCAAGTTGAGCCAATAATAAGTCATCTCGAATCGTGATAAAGTGAGCATTCTTTGTAAGACGATCCACAACAACCCATATTGCATTGTTTTACGTAGATGTATTTGGAAGTCCAGTGACAAAGTACAAAGTAATGTTCTCCCACTTTCATGCTGCTATGGGTAGTGGTTTCATCATCCCCTTAGAATTTTGTCTTTCGGCCTTCACTTGCTAACATACACGACACTTTGAAGTAAATTCGTCAATCTCCTTTTTCATATTTTCCCACCAAAATTTTTCTCGGAGATCTCAATACATCTTTGTGCTCCCTGGGTGGATAGAGAAGGTCGAGCTATGTGGATCATTCAATAGATTCTTCTTTATCTCTTTATATGATGATACATATAATCATGTACCAAATCTTAAAACTCATTCTTCATCAATTTAGAAATCATAGGATTTCCCATTTTTTATAGCTTCCACCCTTTTTTGAATTTCCACACATTTTCTTCGAGCATCCTATATTTTCTCCAAGAGGGAGCGTTGATAAATCATCTTCAAAAGGATTGATGATGTTACTTACTTAATTATTCCCATGTCCATCCTTTTTAAAATCTAAGAATGTTGGATCCTTTTCAATTCTAATCATTGATAAAGATATAGGATCCTTTCCACTTAGAGAATCTGCCACCTTGTTTGCCTTACATGGATGGTAGTGGATTGAGCAGTCATAATCCATGATAAGATCTATCCATCTTCACTGGTGCATATTAAGCTCTTTTTGTGTGAATATATATTTGAGACTCTTGTGGTTAGTATATATCTCACATTTCTCCCCACAGAAATAATGCCGCCATATTTTCAACGCAAAGATCACTACCGTCAACTCCAGATCACACGAATGATAGTTTTTCTCATGGATTTTCAGCTGCCTTGAGGAATAGGCTATCAATTTATCATTTTGCATTAGCAAACAGGATAATCCATTCTTATAAGCATCACAATACACAACACAGTGTTCTCCACTTGATGAAGTGTGAGTACTGGCGCAGTGATAAGCCTCTTTTTCAACTCCTTGAAATAGTCTTCAAATTCCTAAATCTAGACAAACTTTACTCCCTTCTTTGTCAGATTGGTCATTGGGTTTGAAAATCATGAAATGTTATTCAAAAATCATCGATAATACCCAGATAGACCTAAAAAGCTTCGGATCTCCATTACAGAAGTTGGTCTGAGCTACTCTTCAATTACCTTAGACTTGGGAGGGTCCACAGATATCCGTATCCAGGTGATAACATGCCCCAAGAGTGATACTTCCTCCATCCAGAACTCACATTTACTATAATTTTCATACAAATTCCCCCATCGCAATGTCTTTAACACAATTTTCAAATGCTCCTCAGGTTCTTCCATTCACTTGTAGTATATCAGAATATCATCAATAAAGACCACCACAAATTTGTCCAGCTAATCTCTAAATACTATATTCATTAAATCCATGAAAATTTAAGGAGCATTAGTGAGTAATATGGGAATCACTATGAACTCATAATGCCCATACCTCATTCTAAAGGAAGTCTTGGGAACATCTTCCTTCTTTACCTTTAGTTGGTGATATCCCGAACGAAGGTCCACCTTAGAAAAATAACTGGCCCCAAGAAGCTGATAGAAAAAGTCATCTATCTGTGGAAAGGGATGCTTGTTATTTATCATGATTTTATTGAGCTCACAATAATCAATGCAGAGGCGCATTGATCCATAATTCTTCTGGAATAAGAGGAATGGATCACCCTGCAATGAAGCACTCAGGCATAGAAAACCCTTCTCCATATTCTCTGGTAACTACTTCTTCTGATCTTCCAGCTCTACAATCGCCATTCTGTAAGGTATCTTTGAGATTGGTAGATATAGAGACCCGAAGCTTGACGTACATTAACATTACATTACATTTGCGGAATACTTAGTACATAACAAAAACACACACACAAGGATCGTAATAGTTTAGTGTCTTTGGAAACTCAGAGTATAATCTTCTAATCCTGGTGAAAGATCTTCAACATCTCCCATAATGATCTCCCCTTTTTTTATACCTTAAACCTTTCTTTATATCCTGGGGAAAAGTAAACATAAAAGGGTGATCTCAAATGCTCAGTAAGGGTAAACAAAAGAAATATCAATCACATCATATTCATAAGAACATAACTTTTTGAAATCTTAACCTGCAAAAGAGAGCATAATTTCATAACATGGGATAAATCGTAGTAGTGAAATGAAATCCCAATAATCATAACTTAAAACATGAAACATTGTGTCATACACACATAATCATAGAGAATCATTTCTTGTTAGTCAAGACTCATTGCCAATACTATCTTAGTGGACAAAGTCCCTTTCTGAACCGAGTCACCCTCGTTTCAGTCCTGTTTCACTGAACCGGTATAACCTACCGTTCCAGCCATGTCTATCTCATGAGATATAAAATCTTTACCCAATTAATTGGAGGGAGATATAGGTCCCACCCATCTCATAATGATACCATTCTTATGTGTGCCACAAAATCATAAATCATACATCATTTCATAACCCATGTAATACAAATGAGAATCTTAAACATCATGACATCATAAAAAAATTCATATAAAGAAATTCATGAAAATAATTCCATCACAACATAATCAAATCAATGTAATAATAGGGATAAAAATATAACCCTTTATTATCTTAGATGGAAAATAATTTTCATAAAACACTTGAACTCCATTCTTGAGGAAAATATCCTTTCTTCTTCAAAAACATTTTTCCTTTCTTAACATGTCATACAACTTTAAACTAAAAGAAGTTGATTAAAAATAAACTTGAAAACTTGTAAAGGATACTTCTTGGAAATAATTTTTTAAAAATCCATTCATGCCGTATAAGTTAAAAAAATATATTCTTCTCGTACTTTTGTTGGAAAAGTCAAAAAGTACCTCGTATGAAAAACGACAAAAGATTCCTTTCATATCTTTTACTAAAAACTCACCGAAGGGTAAAATTAGATTTAAACAATTGTAGATGGATGGAAATAATATTACATATTTAGGAAACATGGATGTGGATGATAAAATACAACCCACTAAATACCAAAGTATAAACAATCTCGGATAAAAATGAGATTGTGATATTTTCTCTTACCTTAGGTCTGATTTGCTTCGTAACTGTCTGAACCTCCTATATAATGATTTAAATAATGTCATTAACTTATTCCAGAATCATACTCATTGTTATTATATCATATATGGTTCACTTATGACTTTATTTTAACCGTTCTTTTGTAAATTCCATGTTAAAGAGTGTTTTTGGTAAAATCGATTCATTTGTCGTAGGTGTTTGGACTTGTTTTTCTTGACATTATTATTACTTATATCATAATTTACTTACTTCCAAAATATAAAACATGGTTTATATATCATATATATTCAATATATATATATATATATATAATAGATAGATATAGGAAATGAAACACACCGTTCATGGAGACGGTAGTCCGTACGTACGCATGAACGCTGTTTTTGTTTCCTTATTGAGTTGAACAGAATTAAGTAGATGACATTCATATATATACACATAAATACAGTATCATTATTTTTTCATATATTTCATGATTACTTATTATATATACTTTATAATCATTCATGAATGGTTAAAGTGGAGAATGAATCTCATCGTGTCGTGGAGACGGTATTCCGTACGTACGCACGAGCGATGATATCGTTCTCATGATCGTGGGACTGTATTGGAGTGTATGTATACTATCTCATAATCAATATCACTTTATAATAGTCATATATAGTCATTATTTACACCATTATACCCATCCAAGTGGTGGAAAATAGATTACACCACGGCGTGGAGACGGTATTCCGTACGTACGCATGCGCGGTGATTTCTTTTTACGTAGGATGGATAGATGCTGAAATAGGGTTGTTTCATACTTATAATAACATATCAGTATATGATTGATACTGATGTAATTACTTCATAATGAAACAACTAAATAAGAAGAAGTGGAAGAAGAAATAAAGAAAGAATCGGTAACAGACATTACCTCTTCTTTGAAGTGCTTCTTTGAGTCCTTCTTTTAGGGCACTAAAATTGGTCTTTGAGGAAGACCAGAACCTATAGGATGTTTCTAGGGAAGTGTCGAAGAGAATTTGGCAGGGGTTGGCCGAGCCTGAAGGCTCAAAGTTGTGTGAGGAAGAGAGGGAGGAGGTGCCCTTTTATAAGAGAGGAGAGGGGCACCTTTGGAATAACTAAAAATATTATTTTATTATAAAGTCATGTTTGGCATTAAATAGCTCCAAATTGATTTATTTCGAGGCTAAGGTGGGTATGGGTCGAAATCCTCTAATCCAATAGGATTTAGACAGGTTTAGGTTCCTATTTTAACCTTATCATTTAGATTTAACATTAAGTTAAATAATTTTACTTTTACCGTGTCTTCTTGTGTTCTTACACTATAAGGTTAATAAACATACAATAAGAAGCCAAACGAACCCCAAAATGTTTATTATTAATATATATAACTTTATATAAGTCATTTGGCCGAATCATAGATTTTTAGGAATAACATAACAATTAATAATATAATATTTGTTTTAAAAACTATTTTATGTCTATTTTGAAACTATTTAGTAATTGATTTTTGTGAAAATCTTAACAGAATGATGAGTTCAAAAAAAGTTAATTAAATCAATAATAACATGTGATATTAACCTATAAAATTAGTGGAATTCATAAAAAGTCTCAAATTATATTTATTTGAGTATTTATAACATCAATTATGTCAATATTTCATTAATAAGATAATTACTGCATCATCGTTGTGTCATAAATAGATTAAATTATTTAATGTCTAAAAATTACAAATAAAATACCAATATGTAAAAAATATTTTTATCTTTCTAATTAATTTTTATAGTCTAATTTATCTTATGTATAACCCTATATTAAAAATGTTTTATTAAATAAACTTTGATTTTAACTCTTTTAACTCTTCTTTGAATTAAATAATAATAAATGTCCAAATCTAATCCATGTGGGACTAAATGGTCATATTTTATTCCTAAGCTTGTTTTTGGTCGAATTACACTTATCTAATAGAATTTGGACATGTGTTATGGTAATAATAATATCATTTTTACCCTTAATTACCCTATTTACTTTTAACCGTGGTAAATAAAAGTAAAAAGTTACTATTCACCAAAAATTATTTTCATCTCATTGAACCACATTATACATACTGACATCAACCGCGTCTCTCGGATTTTTGAAATTCCACTCACAGAAGCTGTAAAATTATGTTTTATGAACAATTCAGTTTTTTAACTACCACTTAGTGGTTTCACTATTCATCAAAAATTGAAAGTTTTCAGAAAAATACAAAAAATTAGGCCTATGCTATATTTGATATTATGAACTCAAAAATGATTTCTATTTTACAAAATTCAAAACATATCAGTTGCATTAATTAATTTAAAAATTAATTCCCGTCGTCAAAACAAAAGGCGTGTTTTTAAGAGATAATAAATATCAAAAGATTGACACTTGTTTATAACTGGTTTAAATGTGAAATTATATCCAATGACCAACATTGTATTTAATTGTAAAAATATATTCTAAATATACTTTAAAACCACTCAAATTAATAATTTATCACTATTAATTATTTCGATTGAGAAAGTTGTTTTTAATTAAAATTTAGTAATTTCCACTATTCATCAAAATATGAAAGTTATCCGAAAATTACCAAAATTTCACCCTAAGCTAATTTCGATATTCCGAATCCAAAAATGAAATCCATTTTGAAAAATAAAATTTACAAAATTTCAAAAAGTGGTTATTACTATTCATAACGGCTAGTTTTAATAATATTTTAATAGCATATCGTTGTTTAGTGAAACTCGGTATTGCGTACTACACACGCTATCAAGGAAGGTCACGATTGCGTGTAATGCAAGCCAAGTCAGGGTTGTGTGTTGTGAAAGAATCCTTCGTTGTTTTGTATAACATAATTCAACCATATTTCATTTATTAATTGAATATATATATATATATACTCAATGTTGCGTAGAATAACTATTATCAAAATTGTGTGTAACACGGTCCAAGAATAGTGTTGCGTATACTGCAAGCTAATACGGTTTTGCGTATAGCGCAAGGTAATATTGGTGTAGAATACAACACAATACATTAATGAAATTAAAATAATATTTTTCATAAAATATCGGGGTGTTATATTCTACCCCCCTTAAAATGAATTTCTCCCTCGAAATTCGTCGGGGTTATAAATGGTTTACTACTTGAAAGTTTCATTAATAGAAACCCACATCATAAAAAGGAATACCCAAAACCAATCTTTAAAAACAAAAGTATTAAACGTAACGGTTACCCAAATAAACTAATCACTGGGTTTCCACATAGGTGAAAATATGGATATGGAAGAAAAATCTAACCATCATGTTCTGATAGAGAGTGGTAGAGAAAATGGCTATGGAAAATCCAACAATCACAAATCCATAAATTTTTTATGATCTATGGTACCATCGAATTAATCATATATAAGAGCACTAGGACAACATTTTTGGTTTTCAAGATCGTTTCCCTAAAGTTGAAGGATTTGAATTAGAATAAATACTTACTTTATTTTGGTACAATCTCACTGTTGTTCGTACCTTGAACAATTTCTACTTCATCTCTTAAATAAATGAAGTTGAATTTGTTATTCGTGAAGTGTTAGGAGATCATGTGATAGAATGACGGGTCATTCCATATGTCTCAAACAAAAGGTTAGCAAAAGTTATTAAATATACAAAAGTCATTCTATAGTGAGATTAATCATATATGGTTCCTAAAATGGACTTATAATTCATATATCATACTGCTTAATATAATAAAACTAGTTTCTACTAAACAGGGACTTCCTGTAAGCCAGTGGTAGGCGATAAAGGCCAGTCGCACTTCGGTTGTGGGTTCGATTCCCACAGCCTTGTCCGAAGCGATGGGTTGTCGCCCGTCCTGCAGGTTATCCATTTTCTAAAACTATATTACTATAATATCCCATCAATAATATCAAAAAAAATTCTATCCTTAAACAATACTAACTTATGTCTAACATAATCCATTCCAATCTTTAGGCTTATCCATAATACTGCAGTCCACTCTCATAGTATAGTGAAAACGATTACCAGAGATTTAATACCATCGTTGATCCCCATATATCATAAGATATGACTTTTTGGTCAAATTACAAACATGTGAATACCTTAATCATGTATTCTATTGAAGAATGAATACCCATTTAACCTTAGTGAAAACATGAATGCAGTTAAAAGTTAACACTTTCCACATACCAAAATCCTCAAAATTCTATATACTCAAACCATGATATCACTTAGTCCTTATATCAATCATGAGCTCATGAATACTGTTAAACATTTCATTTTCTCGTTTTCCCTTCATTATGCGCATATCATCTTATTTCCAAAAATATCTCAATCACTTTGAAAACCACATTAGACCAATACATAAATATTCCAATACTCCATGATACAACATTATTTTGGAATCCCATTACATATGCACTTAATCATTCCAGCACATCGTTGTCATATTCAACATCGCCAATAGTGATCGCATGTGACTTCCCTTTGTCCTTTGCCTTAAGTGGTTGCTCATGTTGATCATCACTAACCCTTGGATTAGGGTATTTATTAGCATAATGCCCCATTTCCTTGCACTTGAAGCATTGAAGTGTTGGTGGTGTGTTCTCTGCAGTGTTTGCTTTATTCACATCATTAGAAAACCTTTTTTCATTACTTCGACACTCAGCTGCTCGATGACCTTCTTTTCCACACTTAAAATATTTTCTAGTCCCTTTAAGACAATATCCACCATGCTTCTTTCCACACTTTGTGCATAATGAAACATTCATCTTCTTTTCACCATTATTCTGAGATTTCTCCTTGAACTCCATATTTCGTTTCTTGTCAAAACCATGAGATGGATATGTAACACCAACTTCCATTTCTACCTTGATAGAACAACACAAAATTTCTTCATAGCTACTGAAGTCTCTTATAGCTAATGCCCTTCGAAGACTTGGTTTTAAGCCACTGAAAAATCGATCAAATTTACTTTCAGGTTAGATGATAATGCCAGATGCATACCTTGCATGTCTTGTAAAATTCGCTTCGTATATACCAACAGATTCAACATCCTTTTGCTTCATCTCATGAAACTCACTTTCCATCTTTGTTCGAAGAATACGAGGGAAGTACTTACTGAAAAACAAGTTCTTGAACTAGTCCCATTCCATGGACTCAATTTCATATCTTGGCCTCGTATTCTTGATAAGATTCCACCATTGATCAGCTTCACCTTCCAAACGATATACTGCTAAGATAACTTTATCATGTTTAGAACATTGAATAACTGAAAATATCTTTTCAGTGGTACTGATCCATTGTTCAGCAATAAGTGGATCGGAAGTCCCACTGATAGAAGGTGGACGTTGCCTCATGAAGGAATCAATAGAATATTGTTCCCTTCTCTGCTCATTTGGATGTCCAGAATGATTCATATATTGTGTAAGTATAGCAATAAGATTTTGCACTCCATCTCCTATAACATTTGTTTGTTCAGGAGGACAATCATTGCATTGTCCATTTCATTGATCAACACGTTTCCTTCGGGTTTCATCCATCGTCTAAAACCCAAAAAGAATAGTGTGAGAGGCAAAAATCATGCTAGGGAAAACAACATTATAAAGGGGGAGTATCCTCAATATCAAACTTCTTAGGTTAAATTCTATGATCGTTACTGTAGTTCTAGGACTGTATCTTATACGTATACTTATTCTTAGGGACATCCCTAGACATACCTTAGAAATATCTCTTGGGATCTCACTAACACTTTCGCATCCTAGTTTCCAAAGGTTGACTAAACCTTTCCTCTGATACCAACTGTAGAGACCCGAAGCTTGACGTACATTGACATTACATTACATTTGCGGAATACTTAGTACATAACAAAAACACACACACAAGGATCGTAATAGTTTAGTGTCTTTGGAAACTCGGAGTATAATCTTCTAATCCTGGTGACAGATATTCAACATCTCCCATAAATATCTTCCCTTTTTTTATACCTAAAACCTTTATTTATATCCTGGGGAAAAGTAAACATAAAAGGGTGAGCTCAAATGCTCAGTAAGGGTAAACAAATGAAATATCAATCACATCATATTCATAAGAACATAACATTTTGGAAATCTTAACCTGCAAAAGAGAGCACAATTTCATAACATGGGATAAATCTTAGTAGTGAAATGAAATCCCAATAATCATAACTTAAAACATGAAACATTGTGGCATACACACATAATCATAGAGAATCATTTCTTGTTAGTCAAGACTCATTTCCAATACTATCTTAGTGGAAAAAGTCCCTTTCTGAACTGAGTCACCCTCGTTTCAGTCCTGTTTCACTGAACTGATATAACCTACCATTCCAGCCATGTCTATCTCATGAGATATAAAATATTTACCCAATGCATTGGAGGGAGATATAGGTCCCACCCATCTCATAATGATACCATTCTTATGTGTTCCACAAAATCATAAATCATACATCATTGCATAACCCATGTAATACAAATGGGAATCTTAAACATCATGACATCATAAAACAATTCATATAAAGGAATTCATAAAATTAATTCCATCACAACAAAATCAAATCAATGTAATAATAGGGATAAAAACAGAACCCTTTATTATCTTACATGGAAAATAATTTTCATAAAACACTTGAACTCCATTCTTGAGGAAAATATCCTTTCTTCTTCAAAAACATTTTTCCTTTCTTAACATGTCATACAACTTTAAACTAAAAGAAGTTGATTAAAAATAAACTTGAAAAATTGTAAAGGATGCTTGTTGGAAATAATGTTTTAAAAATCCATTCATTCCGTATAAGTTAGAAAAATATATTCTTCTCGTACTTTTGTTGGAAAAGTCAAAAAGTACCTCGTATGAAAAACGACAAAAGATTCCTTTCATATATTTTAATAAAAACTCACCAAAGGGTAAAATTATATTTAAAAAATTGTATATGGATGGAAATAATATTAAATATTGAGTACACATGGATGTGGATGATAAAATACAACACACTAACTACCAAAGTATAAACAATCTCGGATAAAAATGAGATTGTGATATTTTCCCTTACCTTAGGTCTGATTTGCTTCGTAAGTGTCCGAACCTCCTGTATAATGATTTAAATAATGTCATTGACTTATTAAAGAATCATACTAATTTTTATTATATCATATATGGTTCACTTATGACTTTATTTTAACCATTCTTTTGTAAATTCCATGTTAAAGAGTGTTTTGGGTAAAATCGATTCATTTGTCGTAGGTGTTTGGACTTGTTGTTCTTGACATTGTTATTACTTATATCATGATTTACTTACTTACAGAATATAAAACATGATTTATATATCATATATATTCAGTATATATATATATATATATATATAATAGATAGATATATGAAATGAAACACACCGTTCATGGAGACGGTAGTCCGTACGTATGCATGAACGCTGTTTTCGTTTCTTTGTTGAGTTGAACGAAATTAAGTAGATGACATTCATATATATACACATAATTCTAGTATCATAATTATGTCATATATTTCATGATTACTTATTATATATACTTTATAATCATTCATGAATGGATAAAGTGGAGAATGAATCTCATCGCGTCGTGGAGACGGTATTCCGTACGTACGCACGAGCGATGATATCGTTCCCATGATCGTGGAACTGTATTGGAGTGTATGTATACTATTTCAGAATCAATATCACTTTATAATAGTCATATATAGTCATTATTTACACCATTATACCCATCCAAGTGGTGGAAAATAGATTACACCACGGCGTTGAGACGGTATTCCGTACGTACGCACGCGCAGTGATTTCTTTTTCCATAGGATGGATAGATAGTGAAATAGGGTTTTGTCATACTTATAATAACATATCAGTATATGAGTGATACTGATGTTATTACTTCATAATGAAACAACTAAAGAAGAAGAAGTGGAAGAAGAAATAAAGAAAGAATCGGTAACGGACATTACCTCTTCTTTGAAGTGCTTCTTTGAGACCTTCTTTTAGGGCACTAAAATTGGTCTTTGAGGAAGACCAGAACCTCATGGATGTTTCTAGGGAAGTGTAGAAGAGAATTTGGCAGGGTTTTTCCGAGCTTGACGGCTCAAAGTTGTGTGAGGAAGAGAGGGAGGAGGTGCCCTTTTATAAGGGAGGAGAGGGGCACCTTTGGAATAACTAAAAATATCATTTTATTATAAAGTCAAGTTCGGTTTCAAATAGCTCCAAATTGATTTATTTCGAGGCTAAGGTGGGGATGGGTCGAAATCCTCTCATCCAATATAATTTAGAAAAGTTTAGGTTCCTATTTTAACCTTATCATTTAGATTTAACATTAAGTTAAATAATTTTACTTTTACCGTGTCTTCTTGTGTTCTAACACTATAAGGTTAATTAACATACTATAAGAAGCCAAACGAACCCCAAATTGTTTATTATTAATATATATATCCTTATCTAAGTCATTTGGCCGAACCTTAGATTTTTAGGAATAACATAACAATTAATAATATAATATTTGTTTTAAAAACTATTTTATGTCAATTTTGACACTATTTGGTAATTGATTTTTGTGAAAATCCTAACAGAATGATGAGTTCTAAAAAAGTTAATTAAATCAATACTAATATGTCATATTAACCTAGAAAATTAGTGGAATTCATAAAAAGTCTCAAATTATATTTATTTGTGTATTTATAACATCAATTATGTCAATATTTCATTAATAAGATAATTAATGCATCATCGTTGTGTCATAAATATATTACATTATTTAATGTCCAAAAATTAAAAATAAAATACCATTATGTAGGAAATATTTTTATCTTGCTAATTAATATTTAGATTATAATTTATCTTTTGTATAACCCTATATTAAAAATGTTTTCTTAAATAAACTTTGATTTTAACTATTTTAACTCTACTTTGAATTAAATAATAATAAATGTCCTAATCTAATCCAAGTGGGCCTAAATGGTCATATTTTATTCCTAAGCTTGTTTTTGGTCGAATTACACTTATCCAATAGAATTTGGACATGTGTTAGGGTAATAATAATATCATTTTTACCCTTAATTACCCTATTTACTTTTAACCGTGGTAAATAAATGTAAAAAGTTACTATTCACCAAAAATTATTTTCATCTCATTGAACCACATTTTACATACTGACATCAACCGTGTCTCTCGGATTTTTGAAATTCTACTCACAGAAGCGGTAAAATTATGTTTTATGAACAATTCAGTTTTTTTAACTACCACTTTGTGGTTTCACTATTCATCAAAAATTGAAAGTTTTCAGAAAAATACCAAAAATTAGGCCTAAGATATATTTGATATTATGAACTCAAAAATGATTTCTATTTTACCAAATTCAAAACATATCAGTTGCATTAATTAATTTAAAAATTAATTCCCGTCGTCAAAACAAAAGGCGTGTTTTTAAGAGATAATAAATATCAAAAGATTGACACTTGTTTATAACTGGTTTAAATGTGAAATTACATCCAATGACCAACATTGTATTGAATTTTAAAAATATATTCTAAATATACTTTAAAACCACTCAAATTAATAATTTATCACTATTAATTATTTCGATTGAAAAAGTTGTTTTTAATTAAAATTTAGTAATTTCCACTATTCATCAAAATATGAAAGTTATCCGAAAATTACCAAAATTTCACCCTAAGCTAATTTTGATATTCCGAATCCAAAAATGAAATCCATTTTGAAAAATAAAATTTATAAAATTCAAAAAGTGGTTATTACTATTCATAACGGCTAGTTTTAATAATATTTTAATAGCATATCGTTGTTTAGTGAAACTCGGTATTGCGTACTACACACGCTATGAAGGAAGGTCGTGATTGCGTGTAATGCAAGCCAAGTCAGGGTTGCGTGTTGTGAAAGAATCCTTCGTTGTTTTGTATAACAGAATCCAACCATATTTCATTTATACATTGAATATATATATATATATATATATATACTCAATGTTGCGTAGAATAACTATTATCAACATTGTGTGTAACAAGGTCCAAGAATAGTGTTGCGTATACTGCAAGCTAATACGGTGTTGCGTATAGCGCAAGGTAATCTTGGTGTAGAATACAACACAATACATTGATGAAATTAAAATAATATTTTTCATAAAATCTCGGGGTGTTACAGTAGAGATCCTGGGATAAGTTCAATTGAGAAATCAACCCCTCGCTCAGGGGGAAGAGCAGGAAACTCTTCAGTAAATAAATCATTGTAATCCCTCATGATGGGAATGTCTTCAGTCATGATTTTCTCATTTGTCTCAATCATTTGTGCAAGATATGAATGCTCAAAAGAAAATAATATCAAAGAATAAGATGATGATTCGAAAGGAGATTCATATTCCTCCTTATACTTGTAAAGAATCAGAGGATGCTCTGGGATGTGAAAGGTGATCTCCCTTTCCCGACAGTTGATGTTGTCCTTGTACAAAGATAGCCAATCCATGCCAAAGATAGCGTCGAACTCCACTAAAGGAAGTATGACGATATTTTCTAGGAGGTTAATTCCACAAATGTTAACTGGGGAGAAATTATAAACCATGGACACAATAATTTCCCCATTCGCTGTTCTCACAGATAACTTTTCCTCTAGATTTTTACGTGGTTTTTGAATAGCTCTACAAAACTTGCATGATATGAAAGAATGTGTAGAACCAGAATCCAATAGTACATTTGCTATTCATGAATGAATAACTAGCATACCTATCACCACATCATTTTCCGGATCCACCTCAGTAGTAGTGATAACATAATCCCTTCATTTTTACCTTGGAGGATGTTGTTTATTTCCTCCAACAACCCTCAGCTTAGGGAAATTGTTCGCATAATCCCCATGTTCCTTGCAGTTATAACACTGGACTGTAGTCTGAGTGTTGATCGGAACATTCCTTTCTTATTCAACATTAGTAGTATTTTTCATATCCCTTCGGCAGTTCATGGCCAGATGACCAAACTTTCCATATTTGAAGCAATTCTTGGTTCCCTTAAGACATTTACCAAGATGCATCTCCCCTCAATCATTACAATGGGAAAAGTGAGGCTTTTTTCATTCATGGGATTTGTTTGATGATCCACCCACGTTGTTCTCCATTTTCTGCTTCTTGTCATTAGGTTCACGAGACCACTGAGTGTCTCCAATCTTTATTTCAACCTTGAGGGCAAAATGGAAAATCTTCTAAAGACTGTCGAAGTCTCGAATCACCAATTCTATTCATAGACTCAGATTTAGTCCACTAAATAAGCGATTCACCTTACTTTTAGTGTTCATGAAGAAGCCAGAGGTGTACCTTGAAAGCCTTGTACATTTCACTTCATACGCCCTGACAGACTCATCTTCCTTCTGCTTGAGTTTGAGGAACTCTATTTCCATCTTGAGACAGAGGGTTTGAGGAAAATATTTGTTGAAAAAAATAATATTGAATTCATCCCAATATATGGAATCAATTTACTCTTGGGAATCTATATTATTGAGGAGTTTCCACCACTGATCAGCTTCCCCATCAAAACGATAGACCACCAGGACAACTTTCTCTTCTTCCGAGCACTGGAGGACAGAGAATACCTTTTCAATGGAGTTAATCCATTTTTCAGTGAGGAGGGGATCAGAAGATCCGCTAAAAATGGGAGGTCTTTTCCACATAAAGGATTTTATAGAAATTTTCGCTTTTTGTGGAGGAGGAGGATGTTCCACCTAATTTAAGTTATTATTCATAACTTGATCCAACTGATCATGTACTACCATAAAAGTTTTAGCACCCACTTCTATCACATCAGGTATATCATTAGGTAAATCATCACATTGCCTATCAGATTGGTTGTTGGAATGTGTTCTTCAATACCCAACCATTAACTAAGAAAAAAATGTATAATTAGAGGCCTTGAATACATAGGTATTGAGCATAAAATGGAAAATTAAAATATAAAAGGATAAACTTATAAAGAAAAAGTACATCCTAACTTGTTATTCCATAGGTTTATATCTAGGTTATGCTCAATCTATTTCTTAACTTATATTCTTATGAGATTTTTTTGGCCCTTACCAATGGTATATACTAAGCTCATTAATCTACCAAAGCATATCCCCCAAGACTGTCCTAACCAAGAGTGCAACAAGACCCAATGTCATGCACTAGTTCCCATTCTATTCTAGCTCACAAAGGTGTTTTTGGGTATTACCCCTAGATACATCTATTCCAGATCCACCTCAACCTGGCCGTATCTAGACATGGATGTATTTTCTTGATAAACCACATAATTAATACTCACCAAAATTCAGGAATGTTTTCTTATACATAGTCTTGTCCTTAAGGTTCTCTGTATGGTTCTCTATTCCTAATCTCCAAAATTACTAGACCATTCCTTGGATACCAACTATAGCTACCCAAGCCTTTTACATATAGCATTTCATGATATTAAGCATAAATAATCATCAGAGTACAAGACAAGGATTGTTAAGTCTAGTGTCTTGGAAGACTAGGTACATATAACATAAAACATGGGGCTAAAAATACACGTCTTTATTTAATCTCCATAATGAGCTTCTAACTTCATTTGATCCCTTAAATCTACATAGGGTACCTTGGGGAACACATGAACAAAGGGATGAGCTAAGAATCCCAGTAAGGGAATGGATATAAGGATACATCTTAAGCACATGAGTTAGGAGGCATGACATAATTATTTCCAAAGCATGGAACATATGAAATAAAATCATATATGAATGGGATCATATAAAAATGGAATCATATAGATGTGGTATAATTAAAAAACATTTCTTTTGTACGGGTCAAGGCTAATAACCAATCCTGTTTCCCATTTCAGTATGGGTCAAAGCTAACCGCCAATCCTGTTTCACATCATATCTGAGGAGACTTTAAATTACCAAATGAATTGGAGTGCTATCTAGGAACACCCATGGAAAAATTTCCATGTATATTCATGCCACATAAATATTCTTACCACATAGATAATCATACATAATCATCCATACATAAATATAAGGGTACCCATGGAAATAATTGGGTATCCAATCATGACATAAATCATAATCAATGGGTGTATCAGGAAAGTGTCCATAAAAGGAAAGGATTACGAAATACATGAATGTTAATAGGGTAAAATAGGCATATAAGATGGTAAGTGGTGTCAAATAAAAGTTAAAAAATATAAGAAAGTTATTTTAGAATCATTAGCATTAAAAACGTTTTGTGCGGTTTTAAGGAAAAATATTATAGAGCTTTTCAAATAGAAAAGATGACATTATTTTATATAAACCCATAATTGAAGAAAGAATTTTTTAATAATAAAATACTGATTTTATAAAGTCAATGGTTTATTAAAACAATGGATAGAGTGAACTTGAAATTTTGTTTAAAATTTGGGAAGTCCCCTTAAAATAGGGTTACTTATCAGAAAGTTCAAAGGAGGGAATCTTTAAAAAACATGTATATCCCTGAAAAAAAGTGATGAAAGGGTATTGATATAATAATCATTTAAAAATATCCAGAATTCATAAGATTCACATAAATATATAAGATAACAACATTTTTAAATATGTATAAGGAAACCCGAATGAACAAAGACGGTTCGGGTAGAATTCGTTACAATTTTGTCAGCATGGTGTCGGGTGTAACTAAGAGGGATTGATGAGAGAGAAAGGGGGTTTATCATCACTTTTAAATCAATAGGTAAGTATGGGGGAGGTGTGTAAACATACCCCATCATTTTTTATTACACATAAAAAGGCATATCATAGAGGACAATCTTGATTAAGAGTGAAATAGAGAGGATCCCTTATCTTAAATTCTTCGGTGTTCTCTAGTTGTTATTAAAGACCTAAATAAAAAAATTAGGTTTATTAATTAATAAATATAGAACCTCCTATATATGTAAATGATTTATTATAACCCTTTTTAGTTCATTCAAAGCCTTTTTTATTAGTTATAAGGTTCAATTTCATTATTTGGGCTCGTTTGTTTACTTGGATTTAAAGGATCGGTTCACTAATATTCAAGTTCGAATAAACATGACAGATGAAATCAGTTGTCCAGAATTGAAGTTATATTATATTAGAGCACATCCAGGATATTAAATGGTTTTAAATTTCAATTTTTTTTACTTGTAGTGAAGTTTAATTGTTATTTAAAACCATAGTGACAACCATTTTTGTTAATCAGTGGGTTTGATTACAAAGAACATGTTTGGTTTTTATAATTTAATACCATTTTTACAAAAAGATTATATAACTAAAAAAAGTATACATTACATATATAATAATATGGTTCAACCATAACTCAAATAGTTTCATGACCATAATAAAAGATTATAATAGAAATTGATAAATTGTTGTCCTTGAATTTGCGAAATTCGCACATCTCAAATTGTGCTTTCATTTCTTCCAAATAAAAGGGTGGGGAAAGGAGATAGGATAATGAAATATTACATCAGAAAGAAAAAATTCTAGTACATGTATTTTACTGGATTTATCATACTATTATGGTGAAGGGAGGTGAGGAAAGAAATAAAAAGAAAATAACTTAAAAGAAATGAAAGAATTGAAAAGTGGAATTTACCTCTTGAGACTTCCTCCTTTGAGAACCTCTTAAGGGGAGAGGTTTTGGTATTTTGAAGAGGCTAGAAGCTTTTGGACGTGGATGAGGATATAGAAGAGAGATTTGGGCAGAATATTGGCAAGGTACGCGGCTTGAGAAGAGTGAAGAAAAGGGGGAGTGGGGGGGGGGGTATTTATAGTGGAGGAGAGGAGGGTTTTCAAAATATTATAATTAGTAATTTATTATTTCTTCAAAAGACAAGGAATAGTAAGTATTCCATGACCAAGAATATTAATTTTAGTATATGATCCTGAACCAAGTGGTCTTTCATCAGAATAATACCATGAATGACTCAATAAATCCCTTATTTTGTATTTATTGTAAATTATCATATTTTAATTCATAAAAAAATCAAGTATTTCAGAAAAATCACAAAAATTGAACCTAACCATTTTTTCCATATAGAATCCAAAAAATGAAGTCCAATTTTCAAAAATTATTTTCTAAATATGCTTATTTTAATATTTAATTTAAATCCTAATTTACCATCAAAAAGTAGTTTTAAAACATTCATTAACTTATTCTAAAATATTGGTATATCATACTTTCAACTTGAATTATATTTATATATTATCATAGGTAAGGTTACTATTAATTTGGGTATATCACTATTCATAAGGGTATTTTACTATTCATATGGGTAGGTTACTATTCACCATAAATTAATATTTTCTTATCGGACTCAAAATAACCTACTAATTGCAACTATGTACATCAGATTTTTGAAATTCCAAGAACAGAAGTAAAAAAATTATGTTTAAAGGTCACTTAACACTTAGTAGTTCATTATGTTTTGTTTGCATGTGATTTGATGTCATATTTATAAGAAAGTAATTTACATTTATAAAACATTGGGTCCTTAAAGGACATATCTGGGTTCCTGCAGACATGAGAGATGAGTTGATTAAAGTACCCCACGCTTCCTAGTGGGCAGTTCGTCCATGCATCTTGAAGATGTACCGATATATGTGAAGAAAGTATTGGTGGTATGGGATAAAATTCTAGATTGGAGGTTTAATCACTAGGTGTTCCACCTATCATCTGGTGAAGGCAAAGCTCCAGTGACCTGTAGTCTTGTTACAAACACTTCCTATTTTGGAATGGAAATGAAAAGATGTTGATATAGATTTTGTATTTGGATTACCTAGGTCACTAAGGGGTAGCTATGCTATCTGGGTAGCCATTGAATGACTAAATAAATCACCCCACTTCATTCATATTTGGGATACTTTCTTAGTTGATGAACTAGAGAGACTGTTTGTTCGTGAGATCATAAGACTACACATGGTTCAACGTACTGTCATTTCAGATAGGGATGCTCATTTCACTTCAAGGTTCTAGAAAGGGTTTCAAAGAGATATGGGGACTTAGTTTCTTCTTAGCATAAATTTTAACCCTCATACTGATGGAAAATCTGAATAAAAAATATAGGTTCTAGAGGATATGATCTGAGCATGTGTCCTTGATTTCAGCAGTTCTTGGTAGAAGAATATCCTTCTCGTAATGTATGCTTATAATAATAGTTTCCAGGCTACGATTCAGATGGGTCCTTTTGATGCCTTATATGGTAGGCTATTCTGTTCAACCTTGGGCAGGCTAGAGGTAGGTGAGGCACCCCTTCTAGGTCCTCATCTCATTCAAGAGACTTCAGAATAGGTTCAGCTGATCACAAATCATATGACCACTCCTCAGTCCAAACAAAAATCTTATGCTGATCACTGTTGAAGACCTCTTGAGTTTGTGGTTTGGGATTGTGCTTTTGTTTGGGTATTGTCCAAGATTGGTTATAGATAGTGAAATAAGGAGGGAAATTTTTCGCCTCATTACGTCGGGCCTTTTGAAAATCTATAGAGTGTTAAGCAGGTAGCCTATCGAGTTCTACAACCTCAGAGGTACGATGCCATGCACGACATATTTAAAGTCACACACATTCTCTAATATCATGATGACCCATCTAATACCTTTGATCCAAGATAGTTAAGTTAGATGTTGATTCTACCTTTGAGGAATATCCAGTCCACATCGTTGATCGAAGCATGAAGGCTCTCCAAGGCAAGTCTGTCCCTCTCGTATGGGTGTTATAGCTACATGATTGAGTACATGACGATACTTGGGAGAGGAAAGCTGATGTATGTGCTCAGTTTCCATAGATTTTCATAGATAGTTTTTCTTTACCAATGTAAGGAGAACTTGAGGGTGAGTTCTTTTAAGGGGGGAAGACTGTAAGAACACAGTTGTTCACTAAAGATTGGATTCTTTAATTTTTTGTCTTAATATTTACATTATATCTAATTTAGATTCATTTTAAGTTGGTAAATGATACAAGGATATCCCAGGTTTTTTCAGATCCCTAAAACCATCTTTTTTTGGATAAAACAGGCTTGGCCCATGGTATAGAGTAAACCCTATGGGAATTATGCACGGTTTGGATAACCTTGGGGATGGTTTTTTTCAGATAGAGCCACCTTACGAGGTTGGTGCACAACTGTGTGGCTAAACCATGCGAACTCCCCTTTTAAAATATAATTTTTTCACTAGTGTATTTGAACTTTTAATATTTTAATTAAGTGATTTTAAAATGAAAATATAGTTTTCCTCAGAAAATATTACAATGATTCTTTGAAATATATTTTCATATGTGATAACATCCTATGATGTTAGATTGGTTTCACTAGGGATATAATCCAATAATAACACTACCTATATTTTTATGTATCATTTTTGATTATTCTAATGATAATTATATAAAACCCATTTAATTTCCATTGGTTATGCTATGATAAAATATGAATTGATTATGAAACGTGTTTTATTTGCATGGGTTATGATATTATGATATTATGATTTATAATCATGTAGAGCACATATTTACGGTTTTCATTATTTTTGGTGCATGACTATAATAATATTGACCTCTAATGCATTAGGTAATGTTTTATATCTAAATCGATTAATATGGGAGACAAGATGATGTGCTTGATCCACCAAGGTAAACAAGTGTATTTTCTTGATCCACTATGGGAGACAAGTTAATGTGATTGTTCCACTATGGGAAACAAATAAATTTCCTTGATCCATTGCGGGAAATAGATATGGATACCTAATCAAGTTAGAAATGATAAATGGGTGTTGATTCCGAATCCACTATTATTTGATGGTATTAGTAGTTATCCTGGGCATATGAAAGGGTTTATATGGCTATGATTGTTCCACAATGTTATGTCATGAACTTATCGTTTATGATTTATTTCTCATAATTTATCCCAATTATAAATCATGTATCCTCAAATGATAATGTTTTATGACATGAATCATATTTACGATCAAATTTATATTGGGTATGAAATATAAAAGTTATGTTCCTAATATCAGTATCATATTCTTTTCTAATTATTTCATATGATCATAAATTGATGTCTATCATGTGTACCGTCAGTGAGCATCTCTGATCATCATTTCTTATGTTTCCATTCCCAAGGTTATAAAGAAAGGTTTATATAGTGTATGACCATGAAGATTACTATGTGTGAAGATATTTTAACATTGGAGATATTTCATTAAATAAGAATATTATGTATCTAGTCTCGAAAGACACTTAGCACTTATAGTCCACAGGAAGGTATTTTTGAAATATATTTAATATTCATCTAAAATATGTAATATTTATGTATTATAATAATTTATAGTTATAGTTCTCATACCCTTATTCTCATCATGTTCTCAATGTATAGATTCAAATGTTAATACCAAATTTTACCCTTAATAAGCATTTAAGTTCAACCATATTATATTTCATCTTCCCAGGTTATAAGAAGAAATGGATCGTATGATTTTTTCTAGATGGGTTTCATGAGGTTAATGATGAAGACCTAATGTGGAATAAGAAAATATGATTATATTGGAAGAAAATTCCACTTAATTACATAAGTATTAATTTGTAATAGTTTTTCCTAATTATCTAAAAACCTAAATGTAAATTGTTCTTGGGTATTTAGTTGATCCATTATTTCCATTTGATTTTGTAGGTTTCTGATGGAAGTAATTATATCGTGTGTTTTAGTGTGAAATCCATAAATATAAATATTAAATTTTTTATAGGATCAAGGAGTGTGGGTTCATGACTATTATAATAATATTCATTATTGAATGTGGGAAATCCTTTGTTTTCCACCAAATTGATATTATCCACAATAGATATGAAAATATAGAACAAAACTGCAATAACATTGAAAAACATTAACAAATATAATATATCACTACCTCAATTTTAAAATACTGAGGAAAACTTAAATACCATCCGAGTTCAAACACAATCAAAGTAGAAAAATTAAAACTCATTGATCTTCATAGGAAAACTAGATTGATTTGATACCACTTTTATTGTCCCTAGTTTATTATGTTAGTTAACTAAGAAAGATTGATTGAGTCAATTGATATTATTACATATTATTTATGCTTTCTTATCGAATCAGACAATATAACTTTCTATGGTGAACCATATTTTCAACATGATTTAAAAAATTGCAAAAAAATCCAACACAAAAACTATATCTAATTTATATATTCATATGTATTCATTCCATTGAAAATAATCATAATGTAATGTATTCTTTTCCAAATATTTATCTAAAATAACTCCTTTATGGTCTCAAAAATCTCCCCAATGTCACAAAATATCTAGATGTCAACATCTTCCTCAATCATTTATTGGTCTCAATATTAGAGTTATTAAGAGACATCAATTGGTGTTGAATGGATTTTTTATAACAAAAAATATAATCTTTTTAGGGAAATTTTGGATAATACAAGGGAATCTGGATATCATTCACAATATTTAAATTAAATATTGGAAAATTAACAACAAAACACTTAGAGTAAAAAATTAAATTCACTAGAACAATTAAATAAAATCCTAGAGAAGGAAGTGTTATAATAATTAAAAAAGGATAAATGAATTTTTAAGAAAGATATAATAAACAACTAGTATAACATAAAGTGGAAGTATAACATAGTAATGAAGCTTAGTTCATAGAAAATAAAAATGGAAGTGTGAACAAGAAATAGTACCTAGAATCGAAATTTACTAAAAAAGTATAAAATAAAGGAAATTGACTAGGTATAATGATTAAAAAGAATATTAATTGCGATTTCAAGTCTTGTGAACCATGTGCACCACTCTAGGAAATTGAAAGAGAAGTGTATAAGATCTTGTACATGTATTTTGAAAGATTCATTAAAATATTATATGATATCATATTTGATATTCCATTAATTGATCCACTTTAAAAAATTCTATCCTATTCTAAATTTTTAAATAATCTCATCTCAAATTGGAAAATCTATAATGGTTTTTCCATAGTATCACTTTTTGAAGATTGAAGTATTGTTATCCAGAGAAATGTATCTCAAAAAATAATGATATTGGGGGATTTAAAATTCCCCTTGAATTGGAGGAATATGGAATTTTTCTTCTTGTTTTGGGAGGAAGAATTAACTTGATTACTTAGGTTGTTTACAAGGAAAATTCAATTAGAGAGCATGAGCCTATAAGTGAGAAATTTTAATTTTATAATAGATCACACATATACAAGTTAGGAATGATTGAATATATACTGGTTAGAGTGGGAAATCTCATAATACAAATTTGTTTCTTGGTGTTGGATAAGAAAAGTTATAAATAAGTACTTTTCATTTCTACATGAAAGGTCCTTGATATTTGGGAGCCTTATTTTAATATTATAGAAGGGAAAATGAACATTAAATTTGTAGAGAAAAATTGGATTCTCATTGTTTTTCAATATGTTTGGAATCCATATTTTTAAAATGTTTTTTAGTATATTTCATTGATCATGTGGTAAGAAATGAAATACAGATCCCATATGGTTTCTAGTGATCAATAAATAAATTAGAATACTAAAATACGGAATGAAAAGAATAAAACATTTGGGTAATTTTAGATAATATACAATGGAACATTTCATAAATATTTATTTGTTAGTTTTTAATAAAATTTAAATGATGGAAAACATACATCACTATAATCAATATAAAGAAAACTTAGTTTGCAATCAAAGGTTTTTCCTACAAATTTAAACTTTTTATATCCTTATCTATAATGGAGAAACTTAATATTATTATATCAGTTTAATAATAAGTTTAACATGAAGTTATGTTTCTTGTAGTGGTATGGAGGCATTTAAATTTTATTTCATTGACTATAATATTCATTTAGGATGTTAGTCCAACCATATTCATGCACACAATTCCTATGGAGGATGAGTCTTAGATGAATATTAAGTGTAAAAATAAGGGAACATGTAAATTTAATGGATATTTTCAAGGAATATGTAATAAAATTTCTTAATATATTGGAAATCTATCATTGTTCAGACAGTTCTTATGCGAGACCTATTAATGTGATACCAAATACGGGAGTCTTTAATGTGATATCATATTAAAAAGTGGAACACATATCGACAAGGACTATACCTGGACCAATAAGATTTATAGACTATGTAAATTTAAACAAGAAAATAAGAAAATCTCATTTACCTCTATCATTTATAGATTGTACATTTAAAAGGAAAGTATAACACTTTTAATTTTACTTATTGGATAACTATTCAAGGTATAATAAATTCTCAGTTAATCTTTTAGACCAAGAGAATCCAAATATCACTTATTGATATGAAGAATTTACCAATAATTGAATTCCATTTGATATATGTGGAGATCCCTCCAAATTTCATATATTCTTGATGGCCATTTTCTTATATATAATTGAGAATATCATTTATGTTTTCAGGGATGTAATTTTTTTCACTGACATGAAATTTGAGTATTTATTCGAAAATCTATGAAGGAATATTTCTATATGAGAAGAGAAAAATTAGGTACTCAATTATAAGATATGAAAGTCTATTTTGAAATAAGACATCATTATAGGGCACATAATATTCAAGGATAAAATTGGTATTGAAAAGGCCACATTAAAGGTATGCTCATCACTACCTCCACCAACAATAGTTAAAATCTAAAGGTACTTCATTGGAGGTTATGTTTTTTATTGAATGTTTATGAAGGAATTTTATAAATATCGCTATAATATTGTTGTATTTTTGGGAAATGGAAGTTAAATTTAATTTTGATAAAAACATCTATGATCCTTTCAGTTGATTGAAGAAAGTGATAGTCTTTGCACCCATCATCATATCACATGATTAGTTATTACCTTTAAAAAACATTTCAAATGATATTAAATTTACTACAAATGTGATTCTTATATATAAAATAGAATGGAAACAAAATTTCATATACAATTAAAGAATGTTATTTAATGTATCCTAACATAATTATGTTTTAAATGAGATGGATATGTTGGTTGTAGCATATGTTATGGAGATGTTTAGGGAGTTTCTCATTATAATTTTCTTTTCTATGTATACATACCACTCATACATGAAATATTTACTATCAAAGAATACATCTAAGATAAGTTTTATTATATTGTTATTGACTTAATCTTGATATTACAGATAAAAAAGTTTTCAAGAATCAAGTTGTTTACTACTTATATAGACTGGATGACATAAATGAGGATCCTACAAAACATATAAAGTGTTTATTTCATAATTAAAAATTGTTTTCCATAAAAAATGTAATCCATTATTTGTAACATTGAAAACCATTTATTTATTAGAAAAATCCATGGGTTATGACATGGAATGAAAAGAATGGATTTGGGGAATATTTGGAGGACCACTTATAGTATGATTCATTCAATTTATTATATAATGTATAGATGGGATTATTAAAATGTGTGTTGTAGAGGATTCGGTTCTATAAATTCTCTACAATTATCACATAGTACCTTATTGTGGATATTTTAGGAATCTGAAAAAAACTACCAAATTTATTAGAAAGGTTTTTATTGTCCTCCAATTCTCAATTATCCAGAAAAATTTACTAAGAAGAAAGATAGTTTCTAAATGAAAGGAATCATAGGGAGAAGGTAATAGATACTGAAAACAGGAATTCTAAATGTGAACATATTTGATGTTTGGTGGTTAGACTTCTTGTAAAAATTATGAAAATATCTTTAGATTGACTATATATTAGTGGTAGTTGATTATGTATAAAAATTGTCTAAGACCATTGCAATCGTAAACAATATAGAATCATCTATAGATAAATTTGTAAGGAAAAAACATATTCTATAGACAAGGAGTTCTAAGGTGTATTATAAGTGAAAATTATGTGTACTTTCTAATAATTAATTCATACTTTTGATGAAGTAGTATGAATAGAGACACGAGATTAGAACCATTTACCATCCACATGAAATATTGGACTTCGAAGATTGTGGATTCTCTTTGGAAATACATAATTGATGTGGAATTAATATTATATATGTCTTCCACATCAAACAATATGACTTTTTTCATTCTATTTTGGTAAATAAATGTGTATTTTATTGATTAATATTTGATGATTTTATACTTTATGCGAGAATTATATTACCTTAATTATTTTTATTTAAATAATAATTTTGTGTATTATTATTTAATGTTTCTTCAGATTAATATCGTTTTATTTTAATAATTTTTTTTCTGTTTTTTCTAGTAATTTATTTGAAATATTTTTTATGTTTTTTTAAAATAGTTTCCAATGATTAGAACATGTTTTTTACCATGCCCCATGGTTTTATTTTTGTTACATTTATTTTTTTGGGAATTTATACAGCTTTATTCTATATTATATTTATATTTTATTTATTTATTTCATAAAAATTTATTTATTTTTATATATTTATTATAGTTAATTTTCATATGAATTTAATTTTGGCCTGTAAGATTATTTTTACTAGGATATCTTTCCATAAGGTATTCTAAAAATAACGATTGTAAAATATTTTTCAGATATCTCATTAATGGAATTTTTATAAGTGAATTACCACATATTAGAAACTGGTTCTATGATATTACCCTTATATTTCATAAGATAAATTAGTGGACTATATGGATTTTTCATACAATGCATAGGATAAATATCCTATGATCCTGGCATTTATTACAATTTCCATTGCACTTTTTGATATTCTATTAAATATTTGAAACCCTCAACATAGAGAAGACAAGGATAAAAAACAAATATTAATTTTTGAAAAGGGGAAACTAAACCTAGATCACGGGTTTTAAGTCAATAATTGATGGATATTTTAATAAAAATTAATCCTTACAAAATTGGTCTAATCTGAAGTTGTAGATGAAAACTGAAATAAATTCAATGCTTCGAAGTCCAATGTTTGGTCTCCATAATATAATTGATAATGAGATATGATTAGATGATGAAGAGAATAGAATCAACACTCAATCTTGATGATTGAGATGTTTAGTCCAAGGAAACAACCATAAATCTACTTAATCTTGAAGGATTTTAATGTCAAGATTAAATATCATTGTGAATAATTATCCTTGTAGGGACCCAAATTTTTATTAATGAAAATACATATGGATCTAACTGAATGTCTTAGTATATAAACTTATAATATAAAATATGAACATCCTTGGTTTTATTTTTTTGGATTTTAAAATACTGTTAAGAATTGTTTCCATTGATAATATAGTCGTTGAAGAATGAACAAATGATTAGTATAAATTTAGGGCTTTAAAAAAACCAAATTTACTTAGAAAAAGGAAGAAATGACGTCATCTAGTTGAATTGCTCCATACGAAGAACATTTTTTGGATCTCTTAAAGGAGGTAGAATCTGTCGACTTCACTCTTGACCAAGACCAAGTGGAGCTTCAACACGTTAAGCGTGAAAGGAACTGCATAATAGAGAAGTTGATATAGATATAGATTACCAGCCAAGCTATGTTATTTGAGCTTCCTAAAGTGTCTATCACCATCTCACACCTTACCATTAGGTGTTATGCGTTTGTTATAAGAGGTTATTTAAGAATACCCTATAACTATGATTATGTGCATTATTTATTTATAGAATAAATAATTTAAATTCATTTTATTATCTTTACATTGTACATAGTTTTTAAAACACAAATAGTATTTTTAGTTAACGTTCAGGTATGAAATATATTTTGATGAACTAATGAATTTTTTAATTAAAAATTATTTTAATTAAATATTATTACTAAATTAATTCTTTTTAAACATAAATGATCATATAATATTTATAAATACAATTGTAATTTTTATTATTGTTTGAATGCTGTTTTTGTCAAAATCCATGAATTTTTGATAAATATCAGTTTTTATTTTATAAGTAAAAATTCAAATATTTATAAAATTACATATAAAAAAGAATATTATTTTTACAATCAGGATGTCGAGATTATCTGTAATGACCCAAAGTTTCATTAATGGAAATCCCTCATGATCTAATTAAATGGATCTTTATGTTTATATAAAATGTCAACTTCTTTGGTTTTATGTTGGGAATTTTGTCCGTTGATAATATAGTCGTTGAACAGTGATCACATGATTAGTATAAATATAGGTCCTTAACAAATCCAATTTAATTAGACAATATAAGTGATGGCCTCATCTAGTATAATTTCTCCCGACGAAGCCCACTTGTCGGAGCTCAGAGAAGAGGTGGTGTTATTGGGCTTCGCTCTTGACCAAGCCCAAGCTGAGCTTCATCATGTCAAGCTTGAACGAGGCCGTCTACGGGAAAAGTGGAAGTTGATAGAGATTACCACCCGAGCAATGTTATCTGAGCCACCCCAAGAGTCTATCACCATCGCACACCATACCCTTAGGTCTTATGCGGCTGTTTTAAGGGGCTATGTAACAAATCTCTAGTACTATTTTCATGTATATTATTTTTGTATTTCATAATGAATATACCTCGTTTTCCTTTTTGATACATTGTAAATAATTTTTAATGTACAAATAGTGTTATTAGTTATTATTTAATTAAGAATTCTATTTTATTAAATTATGGGATTTTTTGAATTAAATAATATTTTAATAAGACATTATTTTTATTATTAAATTAATTTTTATTTAATATAAATTATCTTATAATTTTATGAATGCAATTATAATTTTTATTAAGGTTTGGAATCCATTTCTGTAAAAATCCGTGAATTTTCGATAAATGTCAGTTTTTATTTTAAAAGTGAAAATTAACATATTTAGAAAATTATTTAGATAAAATAAATTTTATTTCTGGAATCAGGATGTCAAAATTATCCAACGGTGAATTTTTCATAATTTTCTGAGACAGTCATATTTTTGGGTAAAAATAAAATATCGTTTAAATATATAATGTGTTTTATCACATCATAATGACCCAATAGTGATGTAATAAAATACTATAAGATTTAGGTTCATCCAATATATGTCTTACCATTAAAATAATGTGATTTTGGGTTTCTTTGACTTACTTTTCAAAGCATTAATGGACCCCTCAAGACTTATTAAACATCTTGTCTTTTTAAATTATTTTCCGTGGGAGTGTGACTCACCTCCACATAAGCAACCTCATTATTTTAGGAATTTCGGACTTTGTACTTATAAAATATTTTTTTCTTCTTCCCTTTTCCAAAAACCATGGGATGGTTTGTGGTTTGGATTAATTTAATATAAGGGGTCCCAAACCTAAAAAATAAAGAATTCTCTCACCTTTCCTATATAAACCCACCCAAGATCCCAATTACTCCCCACTCAAAGCCCTTGGAGTTCGTCCAACCTCTTCCCTACTCTCTCTATAATATTTCCAAGGTGCCCCAAGCTCCCAAAAGACCTCTCAAGCCTCTCTCAATCCTTCTAAAGCACACTTCCAACTGAGGGTTTTTTCTTCCTTTCTCATTTTTGTCAATTTTCATTAAGTTGTTTTTCCATTTTAATTTCAATTATTAATGTTGGGGTATGGTTTCTCACCTCCCTAATAAATACCTCCTTATGTTTGAATGATGGGATACCCATTTCTCTCTCATTGAATGCCTCCCATGTACACCCGTTACTATGCCAAAATTCTAAAAGGAACTTCTCTCTATTCTTTTACATTCAAGCAATACTTTTGTATAATGAATCTAAATTTCATTAAAATTGTTTGGAAATGTATCTATATGACCCCCTTACTGTCCATTTCATGTAAATATGATGAGACACCCCTTTCTCTCTCATCAACCATTTTTATGAATTCTTATGTCACGCTGTTACGCTACCGAAATCGCACCGATTTTCTAAGCCAATGCCATTATGTAGTGAATACCAAGCCCATTTCTCCATCAAGGGTATTAACCATTATTCACATTTACATGTTGATTATAAAGTTTCATATATGAATTCCACATTACTTTATCATGGAATAAATGATTATGTTTTATGAATCCATGTTTTATGATCCATGTGGTACACTTATGCAGGAAATGAAATGATTAAGAAGGGTGCACCCTTAGAGCGCTCCAATGCATTGGGTAAAGTATAGTATAATGATACGTCATGTGAAATGAGTGTTGACGCATGCTAATTCAAGTGCAACAAGGGTTTACTCGTGCTTCATGTGCTATGAGGGTTTACTCATGCTCCATGTGAAATGAGCCTTGGCTCATGTTAATTCCATGTTAAGTGTTGTTGCCACATTTCCATGTTATGATTATCATGATTTATCATGACTTTATGTTCATGTTTCTCTTGTGATCTATTGATATTCCTAATGTATAACATGTACTGTACTTCTCATGTTATTCCATGTGTATTCCCTTCCTGGGCTTTATAGCTCACCCTTTTCTTATGCATGTCCTCAGGTTATCCCATGCAATGCTAAGTACAAGGTAATGTAGTGGTCATGTAAAAGATGTTTTCAATAAAGATGTTTTATTTCATGTTTTACGTTTTTATGTAATGATCCTAAGCCCTAAAGACACTAAACCTCTCGATCTTATTTTTTTGTATCAAGTGAAGTTTTATGTAATAAATAATGCTTAAGTTTGTAATAAAAGTAGGGCTGTCATAGTTGGTATCAAAGGATAGGTTTAGTTATATTTGGGATTAGAATTAGAAAACCCTAGTAAAGCCTTATAAATAGGACTAAGTATAATAAAAACATCCCTGAGTTTTTGTGAGTATTGAGTAAGTGGTTTTTCAAGCAAATACATCCCTATCTGGATACGAGCAGGTAGAGGTGGATCTGGAACAGATGTTTCCTAGGGGTAAAACCCGAAAACACCGCTTTGAGCTAAACTCGAATAGGAACTAGTGCACGACAACGGGCCTTTCTGCACTCTAGGTTACGACACCCCAGGGGTATATGCTTTGGTAAATTCACAATCTTAGTATGAACCCTTATTAAGGGAATTAAAAAAAATTCCCCTAAGAATATATGTTAGAAAGTAGATCATGAAAAGCCTATATTGAAGCCTATAGACCCATGAGTTAAGGAAATAAAAGGTTATTTATAAGTCATCAACTTTTTTCTTTGGATTACCCTTTATGAGTTACCCCTAACTTTACGTTTATTCCAGCCAATGGATGGTAATAGGAGGACTCTGGCTAACAACTGTTGTGAAGATAAGTGTGATGACTATACTAATGAGATGCCCAATCCAATGGGAGCAAGAATCGCGAACTTTGTCACACTTCTCTCTCAGCTAAATCATGATTTGAATAGAAACACGGGTCAAGAGGAACGTCCAAACCCCCCCAAAGAAGGAATAAGTCGCTATCGAGAGCTTCATGAGACAAAGGCATCCTACTTTTAGTGGATATTCTGATGCCACGATCGCTGAACAATGGATCAACTCCATTGAAAAGATCTTCTCCATCCTTCAATGTTCTGAACAAGAGAAGGTTCTCTTAGAAGCTTACTGTATGGAGGGTGAAGCTGATCAATGGTGGACGTTGATAAAAAATACGAACCCTGAGGAGGAGATCGAGGAGTTGGAATGGAAATATTTCCAGAAGATGTTTTTCGATAAATATTTTCCGCCCACCCTACGACTTAAGATGGAAAGGTACTTCATTTCCCTCAAGAAAAAATAAGAATAATCTATTGGATTGTACGAGGAAAACTTCACAAGGATTTCATGATACGCTTCCGGATTTGACGTTACCCCCAAATTCAAAGTTGACCGCTTCTTTGGTGGGCTGAAGCCTAGCCTAAGGAAAGCATTAGTGATCCGTGACTTTGACAGCTATGAGGAAATTGTCTGATGTGCCCTCATGGTCGAGATGGAGATCGGGGAATCACAGGGGTATGATGGGGACAAGAAGCGTAAAGTGGACTTTAATGCTGGTGGTCCGATGGATAAATCAAACAGTGCTAAGAAGATCCAGCACCCCACATGCCAAAAGTGCGGAAAGAAGCACCCTGTAAATTTCCTCAAGGGGATGAGGAAATTCTTTAGGTGTGTAAGAGAAGGGCACCTAACTATTAACTATCGGCATAAAAGACCCATGACTACGATAGAGGAGAGGAATGATCCGTTCGAACCTCAACACGTTGTTCAATGCTACAAATGAAAAGAACTGGGGCATTTTTGAAATCAGTTCCCTAATCCAAGGGTTTTTGGAGGCAACCAACAACCTCCAAGGAAGCAAGGAAGAGATTTTTCCATCACTTCTGCCGAAGTGAACCCCGACAACAAAGTGGTGACAAGTATGCTAGTTATTCATTCAAGAATAGAAAATGTACTTTTTAATTCATGTTCTATACATTCTTTTATATCTCGAAAGTTTAGTATAACAATCCCAGCACCACCACTAATCATGGAAGTGAAGATGTCGGTGAGTACGGAAAATGGGGCAATCATTGCACCCCATGCGTATATTTCCTCCCCTATTATAATCTGTGGATTGAATTTCCCGGTGAACCACTTCATACTCCCTCTAGTAGAATTTTATGCGATTCATGGCATGGATTGGCTTTCCTTATATAGTGCCAACATAAATTGTTGGGAGAGGGAAATCACACTCTATATGGAGAATCAACCCCCGATTCTTTACAAGTGTAAGGAGGAAGATGAATCTCCTTTAGATCCATCATCTCAAGCATGGATATTACTGACCTATTAGCATGTGTATCTGGCTCAGATGATTGATTCCAAGGAAGAAACCATCGTTGAAGAAATGCCTATTGTGAGGGAACTCACTGGAGTGTTTCTCGAGGAACTGCTTGGTCTCCCTCCTAGAAGAGATGTTGATTTCTCAATGGAACATATACCTAGGGCGCTACCAATATCCAAGACTCTATATTTAATGGATGTCGTTGATCATGAAGATATGAAGAAAAAACTACAGAAGAATCTGGATAAAGTGTTTATATTCCCAAGTGCTTCACCATGGGGTGCACCAGTCCTCTTCATCAAGAAGAAGGATGGGTAAATGCGGCTTTGCATCAATTATCGTGAACATAACAAAATCATGATAAAGAACAAGTATCCTCTACCACAGATCGATGACTTGTTTGATCATCTGCATGGATCATAATACTTCTCCAAGGTGGACTTGCGGTCGAGATATTATCAAGTAAGGGTGAAGAAAGAAGATATCCCCAAGAATGCTTTTCGCACAAGATACGAGCACTATAAATTCATAGTAAAGAATTTCGGACTCATTAATGCTCCAGCAATATTCATGGACTTAATGAATATATTTTTTAAATTACCACGAAAAATTTGTGTTAGTCTTTATAGATGACATTCAAATATACTCCAAAACCAAGGAGGACCATGAGGAGAAATTAAGAATTGTACTAGAGACTTTGCGTAAGGAAAATCTCTATGCTAAGTACAGAAAGTGTGAGTTCTGGTTGAAGGAGGTCTCATTCCTGGGCCATATCATCACAAGCAATGGGATATCTGTGGACCCCTCCAAAACAGATGCAATTGAGGGATGTCTGAGGCCAACATCGGAAAAGGATATCCATAGCTTTTTGGGGTTAGCTGGATATTATCAGCAATTTGTGAGAAATTTCTCACGATTTTCCATCCCTCTTTACAAGATAACTCTAAAGGGAGTAAGGTTTCCTTGGAGTAATGAATGCGAAGAAAGCATCAAGGAGTTGAAAAGGAGGCTTATCACTGCGCCCATGCTGACTTTACCCACATGTGGGGACCTGTTTGTTGTATTCAGTGATGATTCAAAGAAGGGATTAGGCTGTGTGCTGATGCAGAATAATAAAGTGATATCCTATGCCTCAAGTTAGTTGAAAATCCATGAGAAAAACTATCTAACACATAATCTGGAGTTAGCGGTGGTGATCATTGCCCTGAAGATCTGGCGGCATTATCTTTATGGGGAGAAATGTGAGATATGTACAGACCACAAGAGTCTTAAATATATATTCACACGGAAAGAGCTTAATATGCACCAGAGAATATGGATTGAGATCATCAAGGATTATGACTGTTCAATACATTACCACCCTGGGAAAGCGAACAAGGTGGCAGATTCTCTTAGTAGAAAGGACCCAGCGATTCTATCAATGATGAGAATTGAGAAGGATCCAATCTTCTTAGACTTGATGAAGATGGACATGGGAAACATAAATAGGGGAACATCATCAATCATTTCACAAATGATTGCTCAACCACCACTTTTTAAAAGGTTAAAGGATTCTCAAAAAGCAGATGTAGGAATTCAGGGAAAAGTGGAAGCTATTGAAAAAGGGAAATCCTCGATGTTTAATGTTAATGAAGAAGGAATTGTGTAGTTTGGGAAAATACTATGTGTTCTATAAAGTCCGTAGTTGAAGAAGGAACTTTTGGATGATGCACATAGTTTGAATTTCTCTATTCATCCAAGGAGCACAAAGATGTATCGATATTTCCAAGAAAACTTTTTGTGGGATAATATGAAGAAGGAGATCACTAAATATACATCAAAGTTCCTGGTGTGTCAGCAAGTATAGGCAGAGTGACAGAAGTCTAAGGGGATGATGCAACCGTTGCCTATACCAGAATGGAAATGGGAGAACATCACCATGGACTTTGTCACCATATTTCCAAGGACATCCAAAGGCAACAATGCAATCTGGGTTGTTGTGGATCGTCTTACAAAGACTTCACACTTCATTTCTATTCGGGAGGATTTATCATTGGATCAACTGGCACATATATATATCAGAGAAGTGGTAAGGCTGCATGGAGTGCCACTATATATTGTGTATGATCGAGATCCAAGATTCACCTCTATGTTTTGGAAGAGTCTTCAACATGATATGAATACTAAAATGAACTTCAGTATGGCCTATCATACTCAAACTGATGGACAATCTGAGCGGACTATCCAAAAACTTGAGGACATGTTGAGAGCGTGCTCAATAGAATTCAAAGGATGATGGGATGAACATCTTCCTCTGGTTGAGTTCTCTTATAAAAATATTTTCTACTCGAGCATCCAAATGGCACCATATGAAGCACTGAATGGAAAAGGTGAAAGACACCAGCATGTTGGGATGAGGTCGGTGAACGTAAGTTTCTTGGACCAGAAATGGTCAAGGAAATGGTGGAGAATGTGAAAAAAATTCAGCATCATATCAAGGCAGCACAGAGTCGACATAAGAGTTATAGAGATAACCGTCGACGAGACCTTGAGTTTAAAGTTGGAGACATGGTGTTTCTACCCATATCTCCGTGGAATAAGGTCATGAGGTTTGTAAATAAAAGGAAGTTAAGTCCAAGGTACATCGGCCCCTTCGAGATTCTTGATCGTGTCGGGGCTGTGGCCTATCGACTAGCACTTACACCTACCTTGGCCAAAGTACATGATGTCTTTCATGTATCCCTCTTAAGGAAGTACATATCGGAACCTTCACATGTACTATCTTATGAGGTGGTATAATTGGAATATGATCTTTCTTATGAGCAGCAACCAGTGAAGATCATTGATCGTAGAGAAAAAGTCCTACGAAATAAGATAATGCCCCTCGTCATGGTGTTGTGGAGAAACCACAAGTTTGAATAAGCGACTTGGGAATTGGAGGAAATGATGAAGCTGAGTTACCCACATCTATTTTAGTGTGGGAAAAAGGAAATTTTGAGGGCGAAATTTCTTAAGGGGGGATTATTGTAATGACCCAAAGTTTCATTAATGGAAATCCCTCTTGATATAATTAAAGGCCTATTTATGTTTATATAAAATTTCAACTTATTTGGTTTTATGTTAGGAATTTTTACCGTTGCTAATATAGCCATGGAACAGTGATCACATGATTAGTATAAATATAGGGCTTTAACAAATCCAATTTACTCAGACAAAAGAATCGATGGCCACGTCTAGTAGAATTTATCCATACAAATCCCACTTGTCGGAGATCAGAAAAGAGGTGGCATCTTTGAGATTTTATCTTGACCAAGCCCAAGCTGAGCTTCATCATGTCAAGCTCGAACGAGACCGTCTACAGGAAAAGTGGATGTTGATAGAGATTACCACTCGAGCAATGTTATCTGAGCCACCCCAAGAGTCTTTCAGCATTCCACACCTTACCCTTAGGTCTTATGCAGCTGTTTTAAGGGGCTATGTAACAAGTCTCTAGTACTATGTTCATTTATATTATTTTTTATATAATAATGAATACACCTCCTTATCTTTTTTGATACATTGTAAATAGTTTTTAAATTACAAATAATGTATTTAGTTATTATTTAATTAAGAATTCTATTTTATTAAATTAAGGTTTTTTTAATTAAATAATGTTTTAATAAAACATTATTATTATTATTAAATTAATTTTTATTAAATATAAATTATATTATAATTTTATGAATGCAATTATAATTTTTATTAAGGTTTGAAAGCCGTTTCTGTCAAAACCCGTGAATTTTCGATAAATGCCGGTTTTTATTTTAATAGTTAAAATTAAAATATTTAGAAAATTATTTAGATAAAATAAATTTTATTTCTGGAATCAGGTTGTCTAAATTATCCAACGGTGAATTTTTCAGAATTTTCTGAGATAGTCAAATTTTTGGGTAAAAATTAAATACCGTTTAAATATGTAATGTGTTTTATGACATCATAATGACCAAATAGTGATGTAATAAAATACTATAAGATTTATGTTCGGCCAATATATGTTTTACCATTAAAATAATGTGATTTTGGGTTTGTTTGACCTACTTTTCAAAGCATTAATGGACCCCTCAAGACTTATTAAACATCTTGTTTTTTTAAATTATTTTCCCTGGGAGTGTGACTCACCTCCACATAAGCAACCTCATTATTTTAAGAAGTTCGGACTTTGGACTTATAAAATATTTTCTTCCTCTTCCTTTTTCCAAAAACCGTGGGCAAAAATCATGGGATGGTTTGTGTTTTGGAATAATTTAATATAAGGGGTCCCAAACCTAAATAATATAGAATTCCTTCACCTTTCCTATATAAACCCACCCATGATCCCACTTCCTCCTCACCCAAAGCCCTTGGTGTTCGTCCAACATCTGCCCTACTCTCTATAGAATCCTCCCAAGGTGCCCCAAGCTCCCAAAAATCCTCTCTCAAGCCTCTCTCAAGCCTTTGGAAGCACACTTCCAAGTAAGGGTTTTTTCTTCCTTTCTCATTTTTGTCAATTTTTATTAAGTTGTTTTCCCCTTTAATTTCAATTATGAATGTTGGGATGTGGTTTATCACCTCCCTAATATTTCCCTTATTATGTTTGAATTATGGGAGACCCATTTATCTCTCATTAAATGCCTCCCATGTACACACATTACAATGCCGAAATTCCGAAAGGAACTTCTCTCTCTTCTTTGACATTCAAGCAATAATTTTGTATCATGAATCTAAATTCCATTAAAATTGTTTGGACATGTATCTATATGACCCCATTACTGTCCATTTCATGTTAATATGATGATACACCCCTTTCTCTCTCATCAACCACTTTTATTAATTCTTATGTCACGCCGTTACGCTGCCGAAATCGCACCGATTTTCTAAGCCAATGCCATTGTGTAGTGAATACCAAGCCCATTTCTCCATCAAGGGGACTCACCATTATGCACATATACTTATTGATTATAATGTTTCATATATTAATTCCACATTCCTTTATCATGGAATAAATTATTATGTTTTATGAATCCGTGTTCTATGATCCATGTGGCACACTTATGCATGAAATGAAATGTTTAAGAAGGTTGCGCCCTTATATAACTCCAATGCATTGGGTAAAGTATAGTATCATGATATGTCATGTGAAATGAGTGTTTAATCATGCTAATACAAGTGAAATGAGGGTTTAATCGTGCTTCATATGCAATGAGGTTTTACTCATGCTCCATGTGCAATGAGCCTTGGCTCATGCTAATTCCATGTTAAGTGTTGTTGCCATATTTCCATGTTATGATAATCATGATTTATCATGCCTTTATGTTCAAGTTTCTCTTGTGATATATTTATATGCCTAATGTATAAAATGTATTGTACTTGTCATGTTATTCCATGTGTATTCCCTTACTGGGCATTATAGCTCACTTTTTATTATGCATGTCCCCAGGTTATCCCATGCAATGCTAAGTACGAGGGAATGTAGTGGTCATGTAAAGGAAGTTTTCAATAAAGATGTTGTATTTCATGTTTTACGAATTTATGTAATGATCCTAAGCCCCAAAGGCACTAAACCTCTCGATATTCTTTGTTGTATCAAGTGATGTTCTACGTAATAAATCATGTTTATGTTTGTAATAAAAGAAGGGTTGTCATATTATCCAATGGTGAAATTCTCATAATTTTCCGTTACAGTCGAATTTTTGGGTAAAACATAAATACTGTTTAAATATATAATGCATTTTATGACATAATAATGACACAGTAGTGACGTAATAGAATACTATAAAAGGTTTGTTTTTGGAAAATATATGTTTTAAATTAAAAACAATGTGATTTTAGATTTGTATTATTTATTTTACAAAGCCTTAGTGGACCCTCTAGAACATATAAAACATTTTAATATTTTAAAATGATTTCCTTGAGAGTGTGACTCACATCCACATAAGCAAGACAACTAAATTAATATGTTTGAGCATTGGAATTAAAAAATAATTTTTTTCACTCCCATTTGGAAAAAACCATGGGAAAATACCATGGTTCGGATTGTGGTTTTGGTTAGTTAATGTGTGCTGTCCGAAACCCAAATAATAAAGAATTCCCTCTCCTTTCCTATTTAATCCCACTCAAACTCCCATTCCTATTCACTCAAACCATTTATAGCTCTACCAACCTCTTCTATCCTTCTTCTATAATCCTCCCAAGGCACCCCAAGCTCCCAATATGCCTCTCTTATGCCTCTCCCAAGCCTTTGGATCACACTTCCAAGTAAGGGAGTTCTTCCCCTCTCATTTTGGTCCAATATTATTTTTTTATCTATACCCTTGTATTTTCAATTAAAATTTTGGGGTATGATTTATCCCCTCCCCTATACTTTCCTCATTATATTTAATGATTACATAGACCTTTTTCTATCATTAATTCTTTCCATGTACACCTGTTACCGTGCCGAAATTCCATAAGGGATTTCTCTCTCCTCATTTACATTCAAGAAATTATTCGATATTATGCATTTAAATTCCAATACATATAATGGGACATGTATTTATATGACCCCATAATTTCCATTTCATGTAAATATTATGAGACAATTATTTCTCTCTCATAAAAGGTTTATGAATTCTTATGTCATGTCATTATGCTGCCAAAATTGCACTGTGATTTTCCAAGCCAAAGTCATTATGTAGTGAATACCATGCCCATTTCTCTATCAAGGGTATTAACCTTTAAGAACATTAAATTATTGATTATATAGTTTCATGTATGTATTCCACATTACTTTATCATGGAATAAATGTGTATGTTGAATGATTCCAAGTTATATGATCCATGTGGCACACCTATGCATGAAATTAAATGATTAAGAATGGTGCGCCTTGATAGAGCTCCAATGCATTGAGTAAAGATTAGAATAATTAAACATCAAGTAAAATGAGGGTTTTCTCAAAATAATTCAATTTGAATGAGGTTTTAATCATTATATATGTTCAATGAGCCTTGGAACGTGCTTATATCTTGTTAAATGTTGGTTCCACATTTCCATGTTATGATAATCATGTTATATCATGCCTTTATATTCATGTTTCTATTATGCTCCATTCATATGACTATTTCCTAACATGTATTGTATTCTTCATGTTATGACATTTTTACTCCCTTATTAGGATTTATAGCTCACCATTTTTGTATGAATGTCCTCAGGTAATCCCATTCAATTCTAAGTACGAAGGGATTTGTGTGGTCATGTAAAAGATGTTTTCAATAAAGGTGTGTATTTCATATTTTAAGTTGTTATGTAATGTTACTAATTTCCCAGGACACTATACCTCTCGATCCTTAGAGTTGTATTATGTGATTTTTTAATGTAATAAATCGCGTTTTAGTGTGTATAAAGAGTAGGGTTGTTATAGTTGGTATCTAAGGATATGTTTAGTATATTTTTGGGATTTGGATTAGAAATCTCAAGTGAAATAATTTGGGAAAAGACTAAGTATAATAAAAACATCCCTAAATTTTGGTGAGTATTGAGTAAGTGGTTATGGAAAGAATACACCCCTTCCTGGATACAAGTAGTTAGAGGCATCTCTATAACAGATGTATTGAGGGGTAAAACACAGAAACAATGCTTTGATGTAGACTCGAATGGGAACTGGTGCATGAAAATGGACCTTTCTACACTCTTGGTTAGTAAACTCTTGGGGGATATTCTTTGGTAAATTATTAATCTTAGTAAAACAATTATTAATGGAATTAAAAACAAATTCACCTATGAATTTACATTGTGAAGTAGATCATGGATAACATATATAAGTTAAGAAAATAAAGGTAATTTATATTTTATCCCTTTTTTTTAATTTGATTCCCTTTTATGTGTTACCCATAAATTACCTTTTATTATTGTAAATGGATTTTAATAGGTGGAATCAGGCTAACAGCCGATTTTAAGATCTATGTGATGGTTGTTCTAATGAGATTCCCAATCTGATGTGAGCTGGAATCGCTAACTTTTTCATGATACTCTTTTAGTAAACTAATGTTTTGAATTGAAAGACAGGTCAATATAGTCGTCCAACCCCCCCCCCCCCCCATTAAATAACAAACCACAATCAAGAGCTACATGTCACTAATTCCTCATACTTTTAATGGATCACCCATTCCCTCAAACACCGGAAAATGGATGAACACTGTTGAAAAGATTTTCTCCATCCTTCAATGTTCCAAAAAAGAGAATGTTCTTTTGGTTGCTTATTATATAGATGGGGACACTGATCAATGGAGAAAATTGATCAAAAATATAAATCCTAAGGAAGATATCAAGGAATTGGAATGTTTGTGTTTCTTGGTAAATGTTTGTTCAAAAATATATTCCTCTCACCCTCCAACTTATGTTGGAAATGGACTTCCTTGACCTCAATCAAAAATTATACGAACCCATCAGAGGGTACAAGGAAAAATTCACAATGCCTGCATGATTTGCCTCCAGATTTGTCGTTACCCCAAAATGCAAGGTTGACTGCATATTTGGTGGCCAAAAATCTATCTTACAAAAAGCCTTAGCAATCCATGACTTTGAGAGCTATGAGGAAATTGTCTGATATTCCCTCAATGTTGAAATGGTGATTGGATAATCTTAGGGGTATCATGGGGATAAGAAGTGTAATGTTGACTTTTATTCTGGAAGTCCGATGGAAAAATCCAATGGTGATAAGAAATTCCCACACCCCACTTTCCAAAGGTGTTGAATGAATAACCCTAGAAATTCCCTTAAGGGGAAGAGGAAATGCTTTAGGTGTGGAAGATAAGGGAACCTGGCTATTAACCGATGATAATAAAAACATGCTTCAATGATAGTGGAGAGGAACACTATATTTGACCATCAACGCATTGTTCATTACTTCAACTGTAAATAATTATGGAACATTGAAAAGCAATGCCCCAAGACAAGGGTTTTAGGAGGCAACCAACAACCTCAATGGCGGAAACAGAGAGCTTTTTCAATCACTACCATCGAAGTGAACCCTGACAACGAAGTGGTGACAGGTACATTAGTTTTTCAATCAAGAATAGCGAACATAATTTTTTATTTTTGTTCTATGAATTCTTTTATATCCTAAAGGTTTAGTAGAACAATCCCAAAACCACAAAAAATCATGGAAGTAAAGATGTCAGTAAGAAGGGAAAATGGGGAAGTCATTGCATCCCATGAATATAACTCCTCCCCTCTCATAATTTATGGATTGAACTTCCTGGTGAACCTTTTAATACTCCCAATGGTATAATTTGACTCAATTATTGTCATGTATTTTATTTCCTTATATACAGACAACATAAATCTCCATGAGAGGGAAATCACTCTCCATATGGAAAATAGACTCCTGATTCTATACACATGAATTGAGGAGGAGGAATCATCTTTAGCTCCATCATCTCAAGTGTGGATATTACTTCCCAATGAGTATGACTATCTTGATCAGATTATGGAGTATAAGGAAGAAACCATCATTGATGAAATGCCTATTTTGAGGGAATTCACTGAAGTGTTTCCCGAGGAATTTCTTGGCCTTCCTTCTAAAATGGATTTTCAATTATCATTTGATCTTATACCTAGGGAATTTCAAATATCCAAGAATCCATATAGAATGGATGTTTTGGAGATTTAGGAGAGGAAGAAACAACTATTGGAGAATATGGATAAAGGATTTATACACCCATGTGCTTCACCATAGGGTTCATGAGTCCTCTTCATCAATAATAAATATGGGTCATTGCGCCTTTTCCTTGATTATTGTGAGATCAACAAAATCACAACAAAGAATAGTTATTCTCTCACATGAATTGATGACTTGTTCGATTAGCTAAATGGAGAAAAATACTTCTCTATGGTGGATATGTGGTTGGGATATTATCAAGTATGGTTAAAGAAGGAGGATATCCCCATTATTTCTTTCCGTTCAAGATAAGGGTACAATGAATTCATATCAATGACTTTTGGAATAACTAATGATCCAACAATATTTATGGACTTGATGAATTGAGTCTTTAGAGATTACTATGAAAAATTTGTGGTAGTTTTTATAGTCAATATTCTAATACAATATATACTAAGAAGGAGAATGAGGAGTATCTATGCACTGTACCAATGACATTGCAAAAGGAGGAGATCTATGCAAAGTACAGAAAGTGTGAGTTAGGGTTGAAGGAGGGATCATTTTGGGGTCTTGTTGTCACAAGCAATGGGATATCTGTGGATCCCTCCATGACAACTGCAGTTGAGTGATGGATAAGACCTACATCAGTAACAGATATTAGTAGATTCCTAGGGTTAGCTGGACATTATCACTAATTTGTGAGAAATTTATCATGATTTTCAAACCCTCATACATTGATTTCTCGGAAGAGAGTTACTGTTTTCTTGGAGTGATGAATGCGAAGAGAGCTTCCAAGAGTTGAAAAGGAGGCTTATCACTTTGCCCATTCTCACCCTACCAACAAGTGGAGAACATTTTTTCTATTTAGCGATGCTTAGATGAAGGTCCTATGCTATGTGTTTATGAAAAAGGAAAAAGTCATTTCTTATTCTTCAAGGAAATAGAAAGTTCGTGAGAAAAACCGTCTAACACATGATCTGGTGTTGGATGCAGTAATCTTTGATTTGAAAATTTGGCAGCATTACCTCTTTGGGGAGAAGTGTTAAATATATACGGATAACAAAAGCCTCAAGTATATATTCACACAAGAATAGTTGAACATGCACCAATGAATATGGTTAGGTCTGATCAAGGACTATGACTGATCAACCCATTACCACCCTGGGAAATCAAACAAGGTGGAAGATGCTCAAAGGAGAAATGACCCAGTGATTTTTTCATCGATGATAATTGAAAATGATCCAATATTCTATGATTTTTTGAAGATGGAAATGGGAATCCTAAAATAGGGAACATCATCAATCCTTTCACAGATGATTCCTCAACTATCTATTTTGGAAATGTTAAAGGATGATTACAATGATGATTTAGGAATTTAGAAGATTGTGGAAATTATCAAAAAGGGAAATCATTAGAGTTAAGTGTTAATATAGAAGGAATTGAGAGATTTGGGACCAGGATATGTGTTCCATCAAATATGGAGTTAATGAAATAACATTTTTATGACCCGCATAGTTCAAATTCCTATATTTACCAAGAAACACAAAGATGTATCAAGATCTACTAGAGAATTATTGGTGGGATAACCTGAAGAAGGATATCGCTGAGTATACATAAAAAGTACCTGGTATATCAGCAAATGAAGGCTGAGAGATAGAAGTCTAAGGGGATGAGACAACCATTACCCATACTGGAATTGAAATTAGAGAACATCACCATGGAATTTGTCAACAGACATCCGACGACATCCAAAGAAAATAATTCTATATGGGTTGTTGTGGATCATCTTACAAAGACTACACATTTCATTTCAATTTGGGAGGATTTCTCATTTGATCAAATAGAACAGACATACATTAGAGAAGGGGTAAGAATGAATGGAGTACCAATATCTATTGTATCAAATCAATATCCATGATTCACATATATGTTCCGGAAGAGTCTTCAACACGATCTGAATACTGACCTAAAATTAAGTATGACTTATCATCCTCAAACTGATGGCCAATCTAAGAAGACTATCTAATAACTTGGTAACATATTGAGATAATTCTAAATGGACTTCAAAGGTGGATGGGATCAACATATTCCTCTGGTTGTGTTCTCTTACAATAATATTTTCCAATCAAGAATACAAATGGCTCCTTGTGGAGCCCTTTATGGGAAGAGGTGTAGAACACCAGCAATATAGGATGAATATGGGGAGAAAAAACTCCTAGGTTCAGAAATGGCCGAAGAAATGGTGGAGTAGGTCATGACCATCCATCGGCACATTAATGGTTCTTAGAGTCGAAAAAAGAGCTATGATGATAATATTCAATGATACATAGAGTTTGATGTCAGAGACATGGTATTCCTCCACATATCATTGTGGAAGATAGATATGGGATTTGGGAAGAAGGTAAAGATAAATACAAGGTACATCGGCCCTTTTGAGATCCTCGATTGCATTGGAGTAGTGACCTATCGACTAGTACTCCCACCAAACCTATCTCAAGTACGTGATATATTCCATGTACAACTCTTGAGTAATTACATACCTGGACCATATCATGTACTCAATCCATAGGTGATATGATTTAAGAATGACCTCTCCTATGAAGGGAAGCCGGGGAAGATCTTAGATTGTATGGAAAAAGTTATACGAAATAAGAAATACCCCTTCTCAAGGTGTTGTGGTGAAACCAAAAGTTTGAAGAAGCAACATGGTAATCAGAGGAAGTGATGAACTAGAGTTACCCTCATCTGTTTTAGTGTGGGAAAATGAAATTTTGAGTGTGAAATATCCTAAGGGGGGAATATTGGAACAACCCAAACATTTCTTAATGAAAATTCCTCTTTATTTAATAACAAGTATTAGTATGTAAAATAGTTATATAAAATATGCACATACTCTGTTTTATGTTATTGGAATTAAAAATACCATTAAGAATTGCTACCAATGCTATTATATCCATTGAATAGTGACCACATGATTAGTATAAATATAAGAATCTAACAAATGCAATTTACACAGAAAAAGGAAGAGATGGCCTCATCCAATAGAATTTCTCCATCAAAAACCTTACCCTTAGGTATTATGTGGGTGTTATACGGGGTTATGTAATAAGACCCTAGCACTATGACTATGTTATTTTTTATAGAATAAAGAATATACATTCATTTTATTATTGTAACATTGTAAATAGTATTTAAATCACAAATAGTAATTTTTTATAATATTCAATTATGAAATATATTATGATGAATTAATGAATTTTTTAGTTAAATAATTTTTTAATAAAATATTATTACTAAATTACATTATATTAAACATAAATGATCATATAATATTTATGAATAAGATTGTAATTTTTATTACGGTTTGAAAAAAGTTTTTTTCTTAACAAATGAATTTTCGATAAATGTTGGTTTTATATTTTAAAGTAAAAATTCACATGTTTAGGAAATTATTTAGATAAAATGAATATTATATTTTGAATCAGGATGTCGAAATTATCCAATAGTGAATTTTTCATAATTTTCCGATACAGTCGAATTTTTGGGTATGAATTAAATACCGTTTAAATATATAATATGTTTTATGACATCATAATGACCCAATAGTGATGTAATAAAATACTATAAAAGGGATGTGTGGATAATATATGTTTACCTTTAAAATAATGTTTTTTTTAAAATGTTTTATTTATTTAAAAATCCTTATTGGACCCTCCACGACTTATAAAACATTTTGACATCTTAAAATGATTTCCAAGAGAGTGTGACTCACCTTCACTTAAGCAAGATTACTATTTTAATATGTTATACCATTGGACTTATAAAATATTTTTTTTCTAATCTCCTTTGGAAAAAACCATGTGAAAAACATTGGTTGGTTTGTGGTTTTTATTATTATAATGTGTGGTGTCCAAAACCTAAGTAATAAAGGATTCCCTCTCGTTCCATATATTAAGCCACTCAATTTCCCATACATCTTCACTCAAGAAATTTAGAGCTCAACCAACCTCTGCCATCCTCTCTCTAGAATCCTCCCAAGGCACCCCATGCTCCAAATAATCCTTTCTCAAGACTCTCCCAAGCCTTGGGATAACACTTCCATGTAAGATATTTATTCCTCTCATTTTTGTCCAAGTTTCATTATGTTTATATACCCTTGTTTTTTTAGTTAAACTTTTTTGAGTGTGATTTCACACCTCCCCTATACTTCTCTTGTTATTTTTTAATGATTAGAGACCTCTTTCTCTCCCATTAATGCCTCCCATGCACACCCATTACCATGTCGAAATTCTATAAGTGATTTCTCTCTCCTCATTTACATTCAATGAATTCTTTAATATTATGCATCTAAATTCCATTACATATCTTTGGAAATGTATCTTTATGACACCCTTAAATTCAATTTCATGTACATATGATTAGATAACCCTTTCTATATGATCAACAATTTTTATGAAATCTTATGTCACGTCGTTATGCTGCCGAAATTACACCACGATTTTCTAAGACAAAGTCACTGTGTAGTGAATACCATGACCAATTATTTATCAAGGGTATTCACCTTTACACACATTTAATTATTGACTATATATTTTCATGTATGCATTCCAATTTCCTTTATCGTGTAATAAATGACGATGTTGAATGATTCCATGTTGTATGATCCATTTGGCACACTTATAAATGAAATGAAATGATTAAGAAGGGTGCACCCTGATAGCACTCCAATGCATTGATTAAAGATTAGTATCACGATTAGTCAACTGAAATGAGGGGTTAATCATGCTAATTAAAGTGCAATTAGGGTTTAATCATTCTCCATGTGAAATGATCTTTGGCTCATGTTAATATCAGGTTAAATGATGATGCAACATTTCCATATTATGATAATCATGATATATCATGCCTTTATGTTCATGTTTCAATTAGGCTCCATTGATATGCGTGTTTCCTAACATGTACTTTATTCTTCATGTTATTCCTTTTTTACTCGCTTACTGTGATTTATAGCTCACCCTTTTCTTATGCATGTCCTCAGGTTATCCCATGCAATTCTAAGTACGAAGGAATATGTCTGGTTATTTAAAAGAATTTTTCAATGAATATTTGTATTTCATATTTTAAGTTGTTATGTAATGTTAATATTTTCCCAATACATTGGACCTCTCAATCCTCAGAGTTGTCTTAAGTAAATTTTTTATGTAATAAATCATATTTAAGTGCGTAATAAAGAGAATGCTTGTAATAGTTGGTATAAGAGGATATGATTAGTTATGTTTTCGGATTAGATTTAGAAAAACCCAGTGAAATACTGAGGAATAAGACTAAGTATAACAGAAACATCCTTAAATTTTGTTGAGTATTGAGTAAGTGTTTTATAAAGAAAATACATCCCTATCTAGATACGAGCAGGTAGAGGTGGGTTTGGCACAGATGTATCTAGGGGTAAAACCCAAAAACACCACTTCGATCTAGACTCAAACAAAGTCTGGTGAACGACAATGGGATTTGCTGCACTTTTGGTTAGGAAAATCCTGGGGGATATTCTTTGGTAAATTCATAAGCTTAGTATGAAACATTATTAAGGGAATGAAAAATAATCCCCTCAGAATATATGTTGGTATGTAGATCATGGATAACATAGATAAGTTATGAAAATAAAGGTAATTTATAATTTATATTTGTTTGTCATTGTATTCCCATTTATGTGTTTCCCCTAACTTTTCTTTTATTCCAGCCAATAGCCGATAATAGGAGGAATCGAGCTAACAACCGATGAGAAGATCAATGTGATGGTTTTTGTAATGAATATATCCAATCTGATGGGATAGAGAATCGGAAAATTGGTCATGATACTTCCTCAGTTAACACATGTTATTAATATAAACATGGTTTTAGAGGATTCTCTAACCCCCCTAAGAATGATCAATCCGCAATCGAGAGATTCATGAGGCGATGGCCTCCAACCTTCAATAGATCATCTCATACCTCAATCGCTGAACAATAGATTAAGTCCATTGAAAAATCTTCTCCATCCTTCAATGTTATGAATAATATAAGGTTGTTCTATATGCTTATCATATAGAGGGTGAAGCTGATCAATTATGGACATTTAAAATATGAAGCCTAAGGAGGATATAGAAGGGTTGGAATGGACGGATTTCTAGAAAAAAAATTTCGACAAATATTTTCCCACACCCTCCATACAAAGATGGAATAGGAATTCCATGCGCTCAAGAAAAAAGACGATGAATCTATCAGAGCATACGAGGAAAAATTCAAAAGGATTTCACGATACCCCTCAAGCTTTGTCGTTACCCCCAAATGCAAGGTTGTCTTCATATTTTGTGGGCTAAAAAATAGCCTATGGAAATCCCTAGGGTTCTAGGTCCTTGATAGTTATGAGGAAATTGTATGATGTTACCTCAAACATGAAAAGGAGAATGATGAATCTCTGGGGTATCATGGGGATAAGAATAATAAGGTGGAATTTAATTTTTTTTGTCCAATGGATAAATCTAATGGTGCTAAGAAATTCCAGAACCCCAATTACCAAAGGTGTAGAAAGAAGCACCCCATAAATTGCCTGATGAGGAAGAGGAAATGATTTATGTATGGAAGACAAGGTCACCTGGCTATTAAGTGCTGATAAGAAAAACCTGCTACTACGATAGAAGAGATGAATGATCCATTCAATACCCAACTCATTTTTCATTTATTCAACTACGAATAACCAGGGAACCTTTAAAATTAGTTCCATATGCCATGGGGTTTCGAAGGAAACCAATAACCTCAAAGGAAGAAAGGGAAATATTATTCCATTATTATCACTGAAGTGAACCCCAACAACGAACTGGGGACTGGTACACTAGTTATTTATTCAAGAATAGAGAATGTACTTTTTGATTCTGGTTCTATGCATTGTTTTATATCCTAAAATTTTAGTAGAACAACACTAACACCCCCAAAAATCATGTAAGTAATGATTTCATTGAGAATGGTAAATGGGGAAATCATTGCATCCCATGAATATAACTCCTCTTGTATCATAATTTTTGGATTGAACTTCCTAGAGAAATTTATCTTACTCCCTTTGGTATAATTTAATGAAATTATTAGCATGGATTGGTTTTCCTTATATTGAGCCAACATATATTTCTGTGAGTGGGAAATCACACTCTTTATGGATAATAGACCCACAATTCTGTACAAATGCATGGAGGAGGATGAATCATCTTTAGTAAAATCATCTTAAGAGTGGATAATACTTCCCTATGAGCATGCATATCTTTCTAAGATGATTGAGTCTATGGATGAAAACATCCTTGATGACATGCCTATTGTGGGGGAATTCGCTGAATTGTTTCCCAAAGAATTGATAGGTCATCCTCCTAGAAGATATGTTGATGTCTAATTTGAGCTTATTCCTTGGGTGCTTCTAATATCTAAGACTTTTTATATGAGGGCTGTTGTGAAGATAGAGGAACTGAAGAAAAAACTATAGGAGAATCTGGATAAAGGGTTTATACACCCAAGTTCTTCACCATGGGGTGAAGCAGTCCTCTTCGTCAAGAATAAGGATGGGTCAATACTCTATTTCATTGATTATCATGAGATAAACAAAATCACTCTAAATAACAAGTATCATATTCCATGAAATGATGACAGGATTGATCATATATGTGGGGAATAATACTTCTCCAATGTGGATCTGTGTTCAGGATATTATCATGTAAAGGATAAGAAGGAGGATATATATAAGACTGCTTTTCATACATGATACAGGAAATATGAATTCATATTAATGGCTATCAGACTCACTAATGATCCAGAAATCATAATTGACTTGATGAATAGAGTCTTTAGATCTTACCTCAACAAATTTTTAGTATACTTTACAACAAATATTCTAATAGACTCTAAAACCAAGTAGGGTCATGAGGAGAATCTAAGCACTATACTAGAGACCGTACGAAAGGATACAATCTATGAAAAGTATATCAAGTGTTAGATCTAGTTGAAGGATGTATCATTATTTGGTCATATCATCACAAGAAATGGGATATCTGTGGATCCCTCCAAAACTACTGCAATTGAGGGATGACTGAGGCCATCATCGGTAAAGGATATCTGTATCTTCCTAGAGTTAGCTGGATATTATCGCTAATTTGTGATAAATTTCCCTAGATTTTCAAACCTTATTACCAAGCTAACTCAGAAGTGATTCAAGTTTTCTTGGAGTGATGAAATGTGAAGAGATATTGCAGGAGTTGAAAAGAAGGCTTATCACTGCACCTGTACTCACACTACCCACAAGTGGAGAACTTTTTGTGGTATTTAGTGATTCTTCAAAGATGGGTATGGGCTGTGTGTTGATGCAAAATGACAAATTCATTGCCTATTCTTCAAGGAAATTGAATGTTCATTAGAAAAACTATCCAACATATGATCTGGTGTTGGCTTGAGTAATCTTTTCATTGAAAATTTTGTGGCATTAACTCTTTGGGGAGAAGTTTGAAATATATATAGATCAGAAAAGCCTCAACTATATATTCACATAGAAAGAGTAGAACATGAACCAAAAAATAAGGTTAGAGATTATTGATGACTGTGACTGCTCAATCCATTACCACCATGGGAAATCGAACAAAGAGGAAGATTCTCTAAGTAGAAAAGACACAGTGATTCTATCATTGATAAAAATTGAAAAGTATCCAATCTTCTTATATTTTATAAATATGGACATGGGAATCATAATGAATGGAACATCATCAATCCTTTCACAATTTATTGCTAAACCATATCTTTTGTAAAGGTTAAAAGATGCTCAAAATGATGATGTGAGAATTCAGAAGAAAATGGAAACTATTAGAAAATGGAAATCCTAAGAGTTAAATGTTAATTAAGAAGGAATTACGATATTTGGGACTAGAATATGTGTTCCATAAAATTGAGAGTTAAAGAAATAACATTTAGATGATGCACATAGTTAAAATATCCCCATTCACCCAGGAAACACAAAGATGTATCGAGATCTCCAAGAGCATTATTGGTGGGATATCATGAAGAATGAGATCGCTGAGTATACATCAATGTGCCTGGTATGTCAGCAAGTGAAGGCTGAGAGGTAAACAACTAAGGGGATGATGCAACCATTACCCATACCAGTATGGAAATGGGGGAACATAACCATAGATTTTGTCACTAGACTTCCGAAGACCTAAAAAGGAGACAATTCTATCTGGGTTGTTGTAGATAGTCTTACAAAGACTGCACACTTCATTGCAATTCAGTAGTATTTCTAATTGGATCAACTAACATAGATATACATCAATGAAGTGGTAAGGATATATGGAGTATTACTATCTATTGTATCTGATCAAGATCCAAGATTCACCACTAAGTTCTAGAAGAGTCTTAAACATGATATGAATACTGAGCTAAACGTTTGTAAAACATATCATCCTAAAACTGATGGCCAATCTGAGCGGACTATCCAAACACTTGAGGAAATGTTGAGAGCATGCTCAATGGAATTCAAAGGGGTATGTGATCTACATATTCTTCTGGTTGAGTTCTCTTGCAATAACATTTTCTACACAAGCATACAAATTGCTATTTATGAAGCCCTTTATGGGAAGAGTTGTAGAACAACAAAATGTTTGGATGATGTTGGGGAGTGAAAACTCATAGGACCAGAAATGGTCGAAGAAATGGTGGAGTAGGTTAATACCTCCAACAACACATTAAAACTAATCATAGTTAACAAAAGAAATATGCTGATAATCATCGATGAAACATAGGGTTTGATGTCGGAGACATGGTATTCCTCAACATATCACCGTGGAAGAGAGTTATGTGATTTGGGAATAAGGGAAAACTTAATCCAAGGTACATTGTGCCTTTTGAGATCCTTGATCGCATTGGAGAAGTGGTCTATCAATTAGTAATCCCACTGAACCTATATCAAGTACATGATGTATTAAATGTATCACTCTTGAGGAAGTACATACCTGACCCATCGCATGTACTCAATGCAGAGGTGGTACCATTGGAAAATGTCATATCCTATGAAGAGAAGCCGGTGATTATCATAGATTGTAGGGAAAACATTCTATAATTTAAGGAAATGCCCCTTGTCAAGGTGTTCTTGAGAAATCACATGTTTGATGAAGCATTGTGGGAATCAGAGGAAGTGATGAAGCAGAGTTACCCTCATATGTTTTTGTGTGAGAAAAGGTAATTTCAAGGATGAAATTTCATAAGGGGGAATATTGTAATGACCCAAACATTTATTAATGAAAATCCCTCTTGATCTAATTAAATGTCATAGTATGTAAAATGGTAATATAAAATATGGGCTTCCTATTTTTTATGTTTCTGGAATTCAAAATACCGTTATGAATTATTACCATTGCTATTATAGCCATTGAACAGTGACCACATTATTAGTATAAATACAGGGCTTTAACAAATGCAGTTTACTGACACTACTAGAAATCCAGCCTTTCCCAACGGTTTAGAACCGTTGGGAAAGGCTGCAGAACCGTTGGTATATGTTATACCAACGGTTATGCAAACTATGGGGAAGTAAGCCGTTGGGAAAGGATTTTCCCAACGGTTTACACAGAACCGTTGGGAAAGGATTTTCCCAACGGTTTACACAGAACCGTTGGGATAGGTCAGAAAAAATCAACCTATCCCAACGGTTCTGCCAAACCGTTGGGAAAGGCCTTTCCCAACGGTTTGGCCCGTTGGTAAATCAATAGATAATTTTCTTTCCCAACGGTTTAAAAACTGTTGGTAAAAACAACCATGCAATAGGGTATCCCAACGGTTTGAAACCGTTGGGATAGGGTGTTTTTACCAACGGTTCAAGGAACCGTTGGTAAAAATAGCTACATAGAGCCTATGCCAACGGTTTGAAAACCGTTGGCATAGGCTTTGCTGTGAAAATTGCACAACAGCCTGCAATTTGCACAGCAGGTCTGGTTTTTGGGCATTTTCAATTCAATTTTCAATCCAATTATGCCCTCGTTTTCAATTCATTTTTCAATCCAATTATTGTACCTGTAACACATATAATGCATACATATAGAGAACAAACCAACACATACAAATAATGAAAACCAACCAACCAACACGTATAATGCATCCTGAAAATATACACATCCATAATTAAAGTAGAATTCATAACTTAATTATAAACATATATAATTAATTTAGAATTCATTTTAAAATATAGATGACAATTATACATGGAATCCAAAATTCAATTCATAATTTGATCGGTTTTTTCTATACCATATATTTTTACCTCAACTGATGTCCATTTTAAACAAAATACATACACCTGAAGTGATACCGGCCACACCGCACCTCAGATTGAGGCGGGGTTGACTCGTACACGTCACATTTGACCCATGGATCGTTGTGCTAAAGTATCGAAACATTCCGAATATGTTTGGTCGGTTTTCCGTATGCCAGTTGATGTTTTTCAATTAAAATGACGTCCTTTTGAAACAAAAGATGGACACTATGAGTGGTTCCGACCACACCGCGTCTCCAATTGAGGCGGGGTTGATTCGTACACGTCACATATGACCCATGGATCGTTCTCCTAATGTTTAAATGGAAACCGAATGCGTTTGGTCGTTTTTCCGTATGTACTTAAAATGTTGTCCATTTTAAACAAAAGAGTGACACTTAGACTAATCCTGACCACACCACGACTCAGATTCATCCCGGGTTGGCTCATACATGTCACATATGACCCATGGATCATTGTGATAAATTATCAAAAGATTACGAATGCATTTGGTCGGTTTTGCGTATGCCGGTTTTTCTTTTCATTTATAATCATGTCCATTTTAAACAAAAGATACAGAGTTAGGGCGGTGTCGGCCACACCGCGTCTCAGATTAAGACGGGGTTGACTTGTACACATCACATATGACTCATGGATCGTTGTGCTAAAGTATCGATAGAATCCGAATGCGTTTGGTTATTCTTCTGTATGTCAGTTGATGCCTTTCACTTAAAATGACGTCCTTTTGAAACAAAAGACGGACACTTTGAGTGGTGTCAGCCGCACCGCATGTCGGATTGAAGCGGGGATGATTCGTACACGTCACATAAGACCCATGGATCGTTCTCCTAAAGTTTCAACGGAAACCGAATCCGTTTGGTCGTTTTTCTGTAGGTACTTAAAATGGTGTCCATTTTAAACAAAAGAGAGACACTTAGACTTATCCTGGCCACACCGCGACTCAGATTCATCCCGGGTTGGATCGTACACGTCACATATGACCCATGGATTGTTGGGATAAATTATCAACAGATTCGGAATGCGTTTGGTTGGTTTTCCGTATGTCAGTTGATGCTTTTCACTTAAAATGACGTCCTTTTGAAACAAAAGACGGACACTTTGAGTGGTGCCGTCCACACCACGTCTCCGGATGGAGCTGAAACCACCGTTCAACATTCTAATTATTATTCGTGACGTGAACGCGTAGACGGCACGTCAATCGGACGTGCGGTTTGCGCGGTACGACTCAATATTCATGTTTTAAGTGATGCGCGCGCTTCGTAAACGCGCGTGAGGGGGGTCCAAATGGGCCGAACGTAGTCGGAATGGCATGAAATCAGTCGAAAAATACGGGAGAGTGATTTATGAAGTGGTCGAGAAGAGGGCACGTCAATCGGACGTGCCGTGTGCCCGCGGTGACCGACAACATAGTTCTGGTGTCATAAACGGCCAAAACGGGCGTCCAATGGTCAAATTCATAGCGGACAACCTCAGATTGAGCTGAAACCACCGTGAAACATTCTAATTATCATTCGTGACGTGTATGCACAGACGGCACGCCAATCGGACGTGCGGTTTGCGCGGTACGGCTCAATATTCGTATTTTAAGTGATGCGTGCGCTTCGTAAACGCGCGTGAGGGGGGTCCAAACTGGCCAAACGAAGTCGGAATGGCATGAAATCAGAATAAAAATACGGGTGAGTGATTTCTGAAGTGTTCGAGTAGACGGCATGTCAATTGGACGTGCCATGTGCCCGCGGTGACCGACAACGCAGTTCTGGTGTCATAAACGGCCAAAACGGGCATCAAACGGTCAAATTCATAGCGGACGACCTCAGATTGAGCTGAAACCACCGTCAAACATTCTTATTATCATTCATGACGTGTACGCGCAAACGGAACGTCAATCGGACGTGCAGTTTGCGTGGTACGGCTCAATATTCGGGTTTTAAGTGATGCGCGCGCTTCGTAAACGCGCGTGAGGGTGGTCCAAACAGACCGAACGATTTTGGAATGCCCTAAAATCAGACGAAAAATACGGGTGAGTGATTTATGAAGTGGTCGAGCAGACGGCACGTCAATCGGACGTGTCGTGTGCCCGCAGTGGCCGATAACGTAGTTCTGGTGTCATAAACGGCCAAAAAGGGGCGTCAAACGGTCAAATTCATAGCAGATGACCTCAGATTGACCTGAAAACACCGTGAAACATTTTAATTATTATTCGTGACGTGTACGCTCAGACGGCACGCCAATCGGACGGGAGGTTTGTGCGGTAAGACTCAATATTCTTGTTTTAAGTGATGCGTGCGCTTCGTAAACGCGCGTGAGGGAGGTCCAAACGGGCCGAACGAAGTCGGAATGGCATGAAATCAGACGACAAATACTGGTGAGTGATTTCTGAAGTGGTCGAGTAGACGGCACGTTAATCGGACGTGCCGTGTGCCCGCGGAGACCGACAATGCAGTTCTGGTGTCATAAACGGCCAAAACGGGCGTCCAACGGTCAAATTCATAGCGGACGACCTCGGATTGAGCTGAAAACACCGTGCAACATTCTAATTATAATTCGTGACATGTACGTGTAGACGGCACGCCAATCAGACGTGCGGTGTGCGTGGTACGGCTCAATATTCGTGTTTTAAGTGATGCGCGCGCTTCGTAAATGCGCGTGAGGGGGGTCCAAACAGGCCTAACGATATCAGAATGGACTGAAATCAGACGACAAATACGGGTGAGTGATTTCTGAAGTGGTCGAGCAGACAACACGTCAATCGGACGTGCCGTGTGCCCGCGGAGACCGACAACGCAGTTCTGGAGTCATAAACGGCCAAAACGGGTGTCCAACGGTCAAATTCATAGCGGACAAACTCAGATTGAGCTGAAACTACTGTGAAACATTCTAATTATTATTAGTGACATGTACGCGAAGACGGCACGTCAATTGGACGTGCGGTTTGCGCGGTACGGCTCAATATTCGTATTTTAAGTGATGCACGCGCTTCGTAAACGCGCGTGAGGGGGGTCCAAACGGGCCGAACGAAGTCGGAATGACCTGAAATCAGACAAAAAATACGGGTGAGTGATTTATGAAGTGGTCGACCAGACATCACGTCAATTGGACGTGCCATGTGCCCGCGCTGACCGACAACGTAGTTCTGGTGTCATAAACGGCCAAAACGGGCATCAAACGGTCAAATTCATAGAGGACGACCTCAAATTGAGCTGAAACCACCGTGAAACATTCTAATTATTATTCGTGACATGTACGCGCAGACGGAACATCAATCGGACGTGCGGTTTGCACGGTACGGCTCAATATTCGTGTTTTAAGTGATGCGCGCGCTTCGTAAACGCGCGTGAGGGTGGTCCAAACGGGCCGAACGATTTCGGAATGGCCTGAAATCAGACGAAAAATACGGGTGAGTGATTTATGAAGTGGTCGAGCAGACGGAACGTCAATCGGACGTGCCGTGGGCCCGAGGTGACCGACAACGCAGTTCTGGTGTCATAAACGGCCAAAACGGGCGTCCAACGGTCAAATTCATAGAGGATGACCTCGGATTGACCTGAAACCACCGCGCAACATTCTAATTATTATTCGTGACATGTACGCGTAGACGGCGCGTCAATCGGACGTGCGGTTTGCGCAGTACAACTCAATATTCGTGTTTAGAGTGATGCGCGCGCTTCGTAAAAGCGCGTGAGGGGGTCCAAACGGGCCGAACGAAATCGGAATGGCCTGAAATCAGACGAAAAATACAGGACATTGATTTCTGAAGTGGTCGAGAAGACGGCATGTCAATCGGATGTGCCGTGTGGCCGCGGTGACCGACAACGTAGTTCGGGTGTCATAAACGGCCAAAACGGGCGTCCAACGGTCAAATTCATAGAAGACCACCTCATATTGAGCTGAAACCACTGTGAAACATTATAATTATTATTCGTGACGTGTACGCGCAGACGGCACGTCAATCAGACGTGCGATTTGCGCGGTACGGCTCAATATTCGTGTTTTAAGTGATGCGCACGCTTCGTAAACGCGCGTGAGGGTGGTCCAAACGGGCCGAACGATTTTGGAATGGCCTGAAATCAGACGAAAAATACGGGTGAGTGACTTATGAAGTGGTCGAGTAGACGGCACATTAATTGGACGTGACGTGTGCCCGCGGTGACCGACAACGCAGTTCTGGTGTCATAAACGGCCAAAATGGGCGTCAAACGGTCAAATTCATAGTGGATGACCTCGAATTGACTTGAAACCACCGTGCAACATTTTAATTATTATTCGTGACGTGTACGCGCAGACGGAACGTCAATCAGACCTGCGGTTTGCGCGGTACGGCTCAATATTCGTGTTTTAAGTGATGCGTGTGCTTCGTAAACGCGCGGTGAGGGGGGTCCAAACGGGCCGAACGAAGTCGGAATGGACTAAAATCAGAAGAAAAATATGGGACAGTGATTTCTGAAGTGGTCGAGCAGACGTCACGTCAATCGGACGTTCCGTGTGCCCGCGGTGACGGACAACGCAGTTCTGGTGTCATAAACGGCCAAAACGGGCGTCAAACGGTCAAATTCATAGCAGACGACCTCAGATTGAGCTGAAACCACCGTGCAACATTCTAATTACTATTTTTGATGTGCACGCGCAGACTTCACGTCAATCGGACATGCGGTTTGCGCGGTACGGCTCAATATTCGTGTTTTAAGTGATGTGCGCGCTTCGTAAACGCGCGTGAGGGTGGTCGAAACAGGCCGAACGATTTCAGAATGGCCTGAAATCAGACGCCAAATACGGGTGAGTGATTTATCAAGTGTTCGAATAGACGGCACGTCAATTGGACGTGTCGTGTTCCCGCGGTGACCGACAACGCAGTTCTGGTGTCATAAACGGCCAAAACGGGCGTCAAACCGTCAAATTCATAGCGGACGACCTCTGATTGACCTGAAACCACCGTGCAACATTCTAATTATTATTCGTGACGTGTACGCATAGACGGCACGTGAATCGGACGTGCGGTTTGCGCGGTACGACTCAATATTCGTGTTTTAAGTGATGCGCGCGCTTCGTAAACACGCGTGAGGGGGGTCCAAACAGGCCGAACGAAGTCGGAATGGACTGAAATCAAACGACAAATACAGGACAGTGATTTCTGAAGTGGTCGAGCAGACGACACGTCAATCGGACGTGTCGTGTGCCCGCGGTGACCGACAACGCAGTTCTGGTGTCATAAACGGCCAAAACGGTCAAATTCATAGAGGACGACCTCAGATTGAGCTGAAACCACCGTGAAACATTCTAATTATTATTCTTGACGTGTACGCGCAGACGGAACATCAATCGGATGTGCGGTTTGCGCGGTACGACTCAATATTCGTGTTTTAAGTGATGCGCGCGCTTCATAAACGCGCGTGAGGGGGGTCCAAATGGGCCGATCGAAGACAGAATGGCCTGAAATCAGACGACAAATACGGGAGAGTGATTTATGAAGTGGTCAAGAAGAAGGCACGTCAATCGGACGTGCCGTGTGCCCGCGGTGACCGACAACGCAGTTCTGGTGTCATAAACGGCCAAAACGGGCGTCCAACGGTCAAATTCAGAGCGGACGACCTCAGATTGAGCTGAAACCACCGTGAAACATTCTAATTATTATTCGTGACGTGTACGCGTAGACGGCACGTCAATCGGACGTGCGGTTTGCACGGTACGGCTCAATATTCGTATTTTAAGTGATGCGCGCGCTACGTAAACGCGCGTGAGGGGGGTCCAAACGGGCCAAACGAAGTCGGAATGGCCTGAAATCAGACGAAAAATACGGGTGAGTGATTTATGAAGTAGTCGAGCAGACGGCACGTCAATTGGACATTCCATGTGCCCGCGGTGACCGACAACGCAGTTCTGGTGTCATAAACGGCCAAAACGGGCGTCAAACGGTCAAATTCATAGCGGACGACCTTGGATTGAGCTGAAACCACCGTGAAACGGTCAAATTCATAAACGGCCAAAATGTGCCGTCTACATTAGCATGCCTACTATTTTAATAATATCAGCCATTGGACTTATAAAATAATTTTTTCCACTCCCCTATATAAAAAACCTTGGAAACAACCATGGGTTGGTTTGTGGTTTTGATTAGTTTAATGTGTGGTGTCTAAAATGTAAATAATAAATAATTCTCTCTCATTTCCTATATAAACCCACTCAATTTCCCATTCCTATTCACTCAAACAATTTGGAGCTCACCAAACTCTATCACCCTCTCTATATAATCCTCCAAAAGCTCTCCAAGCTCCTAAGAGGCCTATCTGAAGCATCTCCCAATCCTTTGGATCACACTTCCAAGTAATGGATTTATTCAACTATCATTTTTACCCAAGTTTATCTATGTTTCCATACCCTTGTATTTTCAATTAAAAATGTTGGGGTATGATTTTATTCCTCCCATATACTTCCCTTATTAGGTTTTAATGATGATATACCCCTTTCTCTCTAATTAATTCCTCCAATGTACACCCATTATCATGACGGAATTTCATAAGGGATTTATCTCTCCTAATTTACATGCATGAAATTATTTTATTTTTTGCATCTAAATTCCATTAAATATGTGGGGAAATGTATGTTTACGACCCCAATAATTTAAATTTCATGTACATATTATGGGATAACCCTTTATCTATCATCAACCATTTCTATGAATTCTTATGTGACATCGTTATGCTGCCGAAATTGCACCATGATTTTCCAAGCCAAAGCCATTGTATAGTGAATGCCATGCCCATTTCTCAATCACAGGTATTCAACTTTACACACATTTACTTATTGATTATATAATTTCATGCATATATTCCAAATTCCTTTATCCTGGAATAAATGATGATTTTGAATGATTCCATGTGGTATGATCCATGTGGCACACTTATGCATGAAATGAAATTATTAAGAAGGGTGCACCCTGATAGCACTCCAATACAGTGGGTATAGATTAGTATCATGTTATGTCAAGTGAAATAAGTTTTTACTCATCACAAATCAAGTGAAATTAGGTTTTAATCATGATTAATGTTAAATGATCCTTGTTTCATGTTAATATAATGATAAATGTTGATTCCACATTTCCTTGTTATGATAATCATACTATATCTTGCCTTTATGTTCATGTTTTTATTATGCTCCATTTATATGCCTATTGACTAACATGTACTTTATTCGTCATGTTATTCCTTTTTTACCCCCTTATTGGGATTTATAGCTTACCCTTTTCTTATTCATGTCCTCATGTTATCCCATTCAATACTAAGTATGATAGAACATGTGTGGTAATGTAAATGAATTTTTCAATAAAGATGTGTATTTCATGTTTTACGTTTTTATGTAATGTTCTTAATTTCCCAAGATACTAGACATCTCAATCCTCAGATTTTTCTAAAGTGCATGTTATGTAATAGATAATGTGTAAGTTTGTAATAAACTGTAGGGTTGTTATATCCGTTTTGTTCAATTATAACCAAAATCAGAGATCTTCAATGAAAATCCATGATGAGGGATTTAAGATGCTAATGTCTAATGTTTTTACTATGTTTTGCACTGAATGTATTCAAATTTGAAGTTTTGGTCAATGATGGGATCATGATAGACTGTTGAATTCATTTGAAGTTGGAAAAGAATATAAAACCACAAAATCAATTCGAGTTCACTGAAATTGATGATGTTGGGCGTAATTGATTTTTGAAACATTCATTTTCATTTTTATTGCAGATGTGATGATTTTAGCAGCCTAAATTCTTTTCAAATATTGGGTTCAGACACTATAACGTGATTTAAATGAAGTGATCAATGGGAAGCAAGTGATGAAATGATTTTATCAGTCCTAGGTGGATTAGAATTTCTTAATATTGATAAAAGTTGATATTGAGTCTCGTGTTGATGAATATTGGTCAATCGATGGAATTATATATAGATGGTAGATGAGATTCCTGATTGTATATTGATGTTATATTGATTTGGATACTGTGTAATTATGAATTTTTAAGTCATGATAATTCCTCATTCATTCTTCATTCAATGGTACCCTTGAAGCTATTTCATATAGATTTTGATAAGGGATTTGATAATGATTAGTTTGGTGACGATATAAAGGTGAAGTGTATATTTTTTGATTAGGGTTTACAAATGTAAAAGTGGTTCATGATGAAATAAATTATATTTTGATAAATTAATGGATTGGTAATGTTGAAGAAGATTTTTTAAGGTCTTATCTAATGTAATGAAAATAATGAGAATATATTGATTTTATTCTCACATTTTCTTTCACCAAATGTGTGAGATTCTATACTTCATGAAGGTCTATTTTTTTAAATTTTTATTTTAATCCTTTAATAATGGATAAGTAAATGTTTATGTGGTGTTTGGGGAATTTCTAGGGGTGTTCGGGGGGGGGGGCTCGACTCATGAAAGAAAGGGAAATCAGCCCATTTGGTGAATATCGCAGGATTTTCACACAGTTAGTGCAAACCACGCAAGGGTGGAATTCCAACCATGAATCCTTAGAGGATTCTCGCATGGTTGGTCCATGGTTTCTAAAACTTAGAAGGCCTCCTAGGTAACTATACTACATAACCATTCATGGTTAGTTGCGTGTGCAGGGTTAACACACAATTTAGAAAATCATGTATCCAAACCGTGCACCCCATTAAAAAGTATAATATTTCCAAATTTTCCATAGGGGATATTTATGTTTCTCACCCGATGTCTCCCCAATTTATCATAATCTCAAACCTAGTGAAAACCTGAACTTTTACAAGCATGGTAAGGATAAAATCCTACAATTCTATATTGAGTGGAGCGTATTGGTTGCAAATTGAATCTCTGGGTGAATTTAATGTCACTCTTTCTTATCTTCTCTAGATTAGGGATTTTAGTTTTTTCCTTCTCCTTACAAAACCAAAAAACCTATTTTGCACCGGATTTTTTGTTGGCGATTCAAAGGGAATTTGATTCTTGATCTAAGGATAAGGTTAAGGGTGCGTTCATCTTCATATTTAAGGTAGGTGGTCTACAAGTTATATCACCTAGTTTTGTTGTGGATTTGGGAATGTTTGGTTTTGATTTTCTTCCTTGATGGTATGATTGTTATCCCCTTAGTAAATTTTGGTAGAATTGTTAGATAAATGATAAATTAAACCACTTATGATCCCAGTGGGATGAAATGGGAGTGATTAAGCCAATTTAGGGCCACCCTTGTGGTGTGCCAGAATTCTTGAACATGGAAAATTTTAATTTTAAGAATGATGTTTCCTTATGTTGAAATAGATCCCATGATAAGTGTGTTGATATGATATTTTTATTTACAAATGGAACTAGTTGTAGTTTTGTGTACTTGTTGGTAATGGTATATAAGATTTCATTGCATAATGTAAAAATGGTGTTAAATGGGTTAAGGTAAATTTTCTTAATGGATTATGAAATGGATATGGACATGCATAATTAGATTAAGTAATATGAATAGATTAATGGGTAAATGGTTTAGTTGAAGGGTATTTATGAATATGTTAAATGGGATAATGTATGGGAATTTTTTATTTAGTTAAATGGATAAAGTATGAAATGGGATATGGGTTAAATGGGATATTATATGTAAACGGTAATTGTGTTAATGTGTTAAGGAATAAGGGTTATTTACGTTTTAAATGAAATGGGAAACACATTTTTTGTGTTTTTTGGATCATGGATGGCTTGTGATATTTAATATGTGTTTAATGGATAAATTAGAAGGTGTACAGGGTTTGGTGGTATTTATAGAATTTACTTGAGGTTCTACGCCCATAGGTTGGGTTGGAATGAGACTATAAAACCCACTCCTAGAATGCACAGTTTTTAGAGTTGGACTGAGGCTTTATGAACCTAATGGTTGCATTGGATGAAACTGCATAGACTGATGCTCCAAGGTAAGTGGGTTGTAATTGTGTATGATATGTTTTTCCCTAGTTTGGTATGGAATTTGAATTATTACCTTATGCATAGTGATTTTTTTTCTTAGGCCATTGTGTAAATTAAGTAAATGACCTAATCATGGAACTTATGATGAAAATGAATTTTTTAGGGAATATAGTATAACTGGTAGAAATTGAAATAGTAATGGAAATGAACTAGGTGAATATTCCCACTTAATGACACTCGAGTTGTCTTTTTTTTATCTTTTCATTTAATTACTACATGGAATAACAATCTATTTTAATTGGATATTTTGTAGACATCATTGGTGGTGGCCTATTGAGTTGCACCCACACCCTACTCGAGCCATTGATGGGTACGCAAGAGGATTTCATATTTACAGGCCAGGACAAGGGTAAAGGACATATTCTAAGGATTTTATTGGTGGTTGTGATGTTCATGGATGATGATCTATAGATAGAGTCTAGTCCCATTTTTTGGATTCAACTATTTAAATTTATTTTTAGTTTTCCCTCACTTTATAACTATTAGAATGACATGATATTTTAAATGTTTGGTTGCGGTTTGTACCCTTTAAGAAGTGGTTGGTAATGTGTGCTTCTTATTATTTTTAATTTATTCCATTATTTACTATGATTATATACTATATAATACATGTAGTTGGGGTTTGGCTTAGTGGTAAGAACCCCCTAAATCTACATGAAAAATGGGGGTTCAAAACCCATTGGGCGTAGGGTACTGTAACAGTACTGTATTGTACTGTAGCTGCGGCGGCACTGTAGCAACGGCGGGCACTGTAGCGGTGGCAGAACACTGTAGCAGCAGCGGGTACTGTGCAGTATTGTAGCAACGCGGGTACTGTAGTAGTACTATTCACAGAATGGGCTTTGGGCCAAAAAAAATGGGCCTACGGGTCATGTAATGGGCTAAATGCCCACTGGGACTTCGGGCTATGTAATGGGTCTCCCTCTACCCAGTTAAAGAGGTCTTTTCTTTTCTTAAATAATAAAAATGAGGATTCGGCCCCAACCTTTAAAAAAAATATACTATATAATACATTTATTAAGAGTGTAAATACTCCACACATGTTACATTAAACCCTCACTTCTAGTCGATTACCTCTTGCATACAGTAAGGTGAACCTAAGGCCAAGTGGCTACTCACATCGGGGCACCAGTTTAGTGGATCCCGGACCGGGTATGTTAAACATTGGTACAATAGGGGTTATTCTCTATGGTCTTATTATTTAGGGACTATATATGAGAGATTAGGTTGTGTCAGGCCCTGGAAATGATCTCGTTCTTTGGAGTAGTTAACCCATGTATGAGGGAAAACCTAAGTCTCCAGGGGTGGGATTTTTTTTCTAGGTGTGTTTTGTTAAGGTTAAATGATATTTCACCATTAGTTCATGCACTTGTTGTGTGATGTGATAGTTTTATTGTATTTTATCATGGCCCAAATAGAATGAGATTGTGAATTAATGCATCTTTACAGGCACCATGGGATGTTGGTGGTATGCATCATGATAAAATGACACGAGATGGGTGTGTGGGACATGAAGGGTAGGATGTATTTTACCATCTTGAAAACTGTAGGAAAACAATTTCTATTAAAACAAATACAAATTGTTAAAATTGTAAGAATGTTAATGAATGGATTAGGATTAGTCATAACAAAAGGTTTTAAACAAGTAAAGATATTGGTTGTGGAGAATTATGAAATAAGAAATGTGTCCAAATGTAAACATTTACATTAAGACTATGTCTGAGGGTTACAAAATGTTGCCCATGACCTACAGTAGAGATGGTTAAAGGTAGTGTTCAAGGTGTGATGATGTTCTTGGGAATATTGTTGCATGATGAGTTGTATATGGATAGTGGAGAGCCCTTTTTATGTGAATTGTGGAAGTTTTATATAATATATTCTTAGACTTATTCTTGAAATTGTATGAATATGCCTCCACATCAAAGAATGTTTTTTCAATGAAAAGAGGATGTCACTAAGAATGATCCTCCAGAAGTAGGAAAGGAAATCCCAAGAGTGTAGTATAATAGAGAATAAGACTAGTTCTAGGAGAAATTTGATCATTTTATGAAAATGATTGAACTGGACCCAATGTGGGTTGTACCAGACATGTTTGAGTTGACCAAGGAGTTCCAAATATTGTACCCTTTAAATTTTAATGGAGGGGGTGGGGTTGAGGATGCTGAGTTTTGGATAGAGTCTATCCATACAATCCTCAACCATCCATATACTTCTCTGGGTAAGAGACTCAAGTTGGTGGAATATATGTTACGAGGGTAGAAAAAAACTCTAGTGGGACATATTGGTTTAAATTGGGAAAATATAGGGTATTCAATGTAATGAATTTAAAGAAAATTTTATCGAACACTTTTATCTGGAGACTGTGAGGTAGTGGATTTCTGTAGAGTTTATGATTTTGAATATGGGGATTATTAGAGTGATGGATTATTCTATCTATTTCACCAACTTGTAATGTTTTTTATCTGTTTTATTATGGGATGATGAGGAATTACAAGGCACTTCCAGGATGAAGTTAGACATGATAATAATTCTCATTTGAATATCTTCTATTTAAAGGGGTTTTTTGAAGTGGTAGTCCAGACCCTAGTTTGTTATTATGAATCAAGGGATATTGAAGGCCATGTCCAACACTTAGTAAGTCCAATGAATTACTCATATTAATGGAGTGGAACATAATAAAAATATTAATTAATATTGAAACAAGAATATGAGACAAAAATAATTTCCCTAATTTGTAAACATGGTCACAAAAAATATAGAGTAATATGGCGAATGATATCAAGATAGTACATCCTTAGTGAACATAATTATAAACCATTCAATAGAATATGGTAGTAGATGGTAACATAAGAGAAAAATATCAATTAATCATATAAATTCAATAGTTTTTTTGCAAAAAAAATATCAAAATAATATAATAAAATCATTGAGAAATTTTTGAGAAAAAATACCCATTTTTCTTTTGAAATAAGAGTTCTTTTGTAAAATCATTTGTACTTATCATAAAATATTATTGTAAACATGTATATCCAAGAATATAAAAGAGAAGGATTGTGGAATTATATTTTAGAAATATTAAAAGAATATTAACACTTAAATTTAATATAGATCATGATAAACTTTGTCTAACTGAAGTGAAAAAATATCAAAAGAGTGTTTAATAAACATTATAATTAAGACACTTTGGTGAAGTTTAAAAGAAAATATAGAATAGTTTTTAAATAAGTAAAGGCAAAATTGTTTACACAAAATAATAAATGAGCTAACATAGTTTTTATGATGAAATGGGTGATTTCATAAAACTCATGGTTGATTAAAATACATTATTTTGTGTTCTGGAAAATGGGTATGAAATTGGGAATTTCGTATTTATTGGGCTTGCTTATCGGGAGAGATTGAAAATGGAACCCTATAAAACACGTATTTAACCATAAAAGAATGAATAATTGAGATAGGTACTTGTGTTTGGAACATAAAAATAGAATTTATGAAGATTAAATATAAATAATTAATACTTACATTGGGGTAAATAGAATGAAAATCTAACCCAAAGTAAAAAATGGGGGTGCACAAAGAATCCATTACCATGTGTCTGAAAGTGTTCTACACTTTCAATTAATTTCATGGATAATGAAACTAGATTCATTTATAATTTAATTATGAACCTCTTAGACATGTTTTTTATTTATTATAACATTATTAAATTCATTTATGTTTTTTATGAGTTATAAAATTCAATTTCATCATTCGAGAGTGTTTGTTTCCTTGGTTTTCATGATTGGGTGACTTGTATACATGCATGAACGATCATGTAAAATGGGAATAATTCTATAGAATTAAAATTATATGTTATTAATGAACTTCCATATGATTAAATGGTCTTGTTTATAATTTTATCTATATATTATGATGATTCATTATATAAAATGTTAATGATAACCCATTGGATTATTTTGGTATTTTTTGATCATCACAAACTAGTTTTGTTTTATTAATTAATATTATGTATATAAACTAGTTCCAAAACACTGAATAAGTTCTAATACAATTTTTTATAATATTTTTTAACTATTATAATATTTTTACGACTATCCTTGAAGGAATTATTGGAAAATTAAAAAATTGTCATCCATAAAGGTGGTGAATCGACACCTCCTGGATGATGTTTTCTTTCTCAGAAAAAAAAGGGGAAGATAAGATAAATGATTCTAGACATACAATTAACATGAAAAAACTATAATATATATATGATACTTGTGTTCTCATGTTACATTGGATAGATGAGGTGAGTGAAGGATATGAAAAGAAAAGAAATTGAAAGAGGGAGAGGCAATTTTTACCACTTGAGTGTAGTCACATTGAGAACCACTTTTATAGGATTTGTAAAGGGTCTTTTGGATGTACCAGCATGTATTAGACATAAGAAAGTGGATTGATAGAGGAATGGGGAATAATAATAAAATAAATAATGCCTTGATGGTGTGAGGAGAATGGGTGGTGATGGTTGGTATTTATAGGGGAAAAGAGGGGTGTTTTCTAATTATTTAACTAATTATTTTATTATTTTGGATCAATACTATCAACAATATTCTGTATTGTGACTAAGTACAACAACTAGATCTTGTGAGATAGAGATAAATTTCACTTACATTATCCATGACTCAACGATGACTCAAAAATTCATTTATTTACCTATAATGTTAAATACCATAAATTATTGTATTTCACTATTCACAATAAATTCAACTATTTTAGGAACATCAAAAAAAATTTACCCTTTCCATTTTCAATGTTTAGATTTAAAAAATGGACTAAATTTTATGAAAATAATTTTCTCAATGTGATAAATTTAATTTTTTTTAAAATCATCATTTTGTCTAAAGAAACTGATTCTAAAAATATAACTGATTTTAAGAAACATTGAAACAATTAATTTAGGTCTCATAAAATTATCTTATTATCATAATTAAACAAAATATTAATTTATAAATCTATTTTTTAAAAATAAATATTATTTTAAATAGTTATATTAATTATAAAATTATAAATAAACATTTACATTTTTCTAAAATACTAATTCTTATTTTATCATTCTTAAAACATTTATTTTCTTATTGCCTGATATAAATATATTATATTTTCATTCCAAAGATACCAAATTTTTTTTATACTTTAATAGGTGTGGTTTCTATTTTATTGTTCAGATAAATATTCCTAATGGTAACATTATTAATCTAATAGTCAGCTTAATAGTATATCATGGTTTTAAAATATGTGAATAAACTATCGAAAATGTTAAATTTAAAATAGTCATACAATAAAATCCTAGGGTGTTAAATTATAGTCTCATTCAAAAATTTTATCCTCTAAATTTATTGAATTTAACCCCATAATAATATTTTGGTGGTTTTTCATCATAATTTCCTCTAGTTCCCAAGTTATCTCTTTAATGTTACGATTTTTCCAAAGTACCTTTATAAGACAGGTCGTCCAATTTCTCAACACATATTCTCTATTTTCCAAAATCTATATAGGATCTTTATAGTAAGATAAATTTGGTTCCAATTTTATTTCTTCAGAAGTGAGAATATGCGTTTAATCTGGAATGTACTTTCTTAATAATGAGATGCAGAACCCATAATATAATTTATAAGGATAGATGACATGTCCAAATAGTAAGACACAACTCTAATTCACTCCAAAATTGGAAAATGTTGAATATACCTGGAAATAGATGACCCTTTCTTACCAAACCATATGACACCCTTTTATTGATACCTTTAGAAAGACATGATCCAAAACTAGAAACTGCATATAGTTTCTCCAGTTTCGACCTTAAATCATTTTCCAACTTTGCGCTTCTTTGAAATGGGTTTGAATAGTCATTACCTATATTGTTGTTTCCTCCACATGTTTTGGGCCTGTAAGATTCCTTTCACTAACTTAACCCCAAAAAGTTAGAGTGTGACATCTCTTACCATATAATGCTTTATATGGTTTCATTTGAATACTTGAATAGAAACTATTGTTATAGTAAAATTATACTAAAGGTATATACTGATCCCACATATGTTGAAGTTCAATTGATCAAGATCTCAACATGTCTAATATAGTTTCTATTATCCTTTATGACTATTGGGTAGTTTATGTGTGATAAATAGTACTCAAATGAATCTCAGTATCCAATGTCTTCCACCAAATTTTCTAGAATTACAATGTAAATCTTGGATCACGATCAGACAAAATTGAAAGTGGTTCACCATGAGTTCTTAAAATTTCATTAATATAGTTTTTTGCAAGGTGATAATGAGGAAAATATTCCCTTATAGAAAGGAAATGTGAATATTTGTTAATTTGATCAACAATTACCCATATTGCGTCCTTATTTCGTGGAGTCTTTGGTAATCCAGGGAAAAAAATCAAAATTAATTTCATCCTATTACCAAATAGTAATAGATATAGGTTGCATGAATCCTCCATGATGTTGTCTTTTAGCCTTCAACTATTGAAAAGATAAAAATATTAATACATAATATGAAATTTCCCGCTACATATTATACCACTAGAAAATTTCCTTCAAATATCTATATTTCTTAATGATACCTAGGTGTATATAGAAATTTGATCTATGAGAATCATCATATAAGTCAATTTTCAGCTCCATTATAGAGGGAGAAAAAAATCCTCTTCCCATATTTTATAATTCTATCATCATACATGAAGTCTACCAATTCCTTTCATTCACATATTTAATTTTCTTTTGAAAATTATCATTATTATACTAAGAAATTTTTATCTTTTCCATAAAATATGGTATGGAAACCATTTGAAAATGTACTAAATTTTCACCTTCCTTGACAATTCTCATATCCATCTTAATAATATATATGTACACAAGATCCCTATCAATCATAATTTTATTTATAACTCAGTTATCCTTAATAATCAAACTATCTTCTACCCTATTTCCCTTCCCTGGGAGTTAGTGTATTGAAAAATCAAAATTCTTGTGTACCACAAGACATCATATTTTCTTCATATTAAGTTCTTTCTATGAGAAGATATTTTTCAAACTCTTATTATATGTATATATCTCACATCTTTCAACATAATGATAGTGCCTCTATATCATCTGAGTAAAAATTATAGCTTCTAACTCAAGATCCTGAGTTGGATTGTTCTGTTTATGAGTTTTTAACTACCTTGATGCATAGGCAACAACTCTTTCATTCTGTATGAGGAAACAAAATTGTTATTTCGTCATTGCATCACTATAAATCACAAATCCACCAATTCCCGATGGAATAGTCAATATCAGAGCATTGAATAATCTTATCTTAAATTCCTTGACACATTCTTCACATTCCTTTGTCCAGAAAAAACATAACCCCTTCTAAATCAATATTTTATAAAGGGTTAGATAATATGGAAAAATTATGAACAAAATACTGATAGTAAATTTCTAAACCCACGAAACTATATGCCTCAGTTATGTTCATTAATGTAGGACATTCTTGTACAACCGTTATCTTTTCAGATTTAATTGATATTCCATCCTTGGATAAAATATGGTCATGACAAGAAATTGTTTGAATCTAGATTTCACACTTTCTAAACATCCCATATAACTCTTTTCATCTAAATGTCTCTAGAATAATCTGTAATGGTTCCCATAGACCTATTAGATTTTTGAGTAAACCCAGATACTGTCAATAAATAAAAATTCATGAGGATTTTACATCAAAATAATTTTCACTAGACCCTTAAAAATAAAAGGAGCATTAGGAAGTCTAAATGGAATTACCGTAATCTTATAATGCATATATCATATTAAAAATGTTTTCTTTGAAATAACTTCCTTCAATAAATACAATTGATGATATCCATATCAAAGATCAATACTTGAAAAATAATTATCATAGTGATGTTGATCAACTAAGTAATTAATGGGAGGCAATATATACCATTTCATTATTGTAATGTCATTGATCTCATTATAGTCAATGCATAGTCTCATAGATCCACATTTCTTCTTAACAAAATAACAAGATATTACCAAGGTGAAACCCAAGGGTGTATAAATCCCTTACCAATCAATTCTTCTACTTGTTTATTTAATTCTATTTACTCAAATGATTCCATTATATAGGGAGTCTTTGATATATGTCTTGTATTGAGGATTAAATCAATAGAAAATTCATATTTTTTTATTAAGGATTCCTAGGTAAATCCTTTGAAAATATATCAATGTATTCTTATATAATAGGTACATAGTTAATTTGAATATCATCTTTTTCATCTGTAAGTTTTATCTAATAATATTTTACAAGAATATCATTTAGAAGATCTACTCAATGTGGATCCAGATATGGATCAAATAATTAATTCTCCCCCTATAAATATGATAAATTCAATATCTTCATCAGGAATAATAATTTCCTTCTGTTTTAAATAAATTTTTGCATTATATTTTGAAATCTTGTACATGCCATGGATTATATTGAAATCCATCACTAGTATGATATTAAAATCTATATTTAGAGCACATTTATGTGTCATAAAAGAACTTCTCAGAAAATATTTATTGAGACATAGTTTCCACTAAGATTTTTGATGAAAAAGTCCATTTTTAAGGAGAAATAAAAATGTAGATTTTTTATTGAAAACATTAAATATATAAAAGAATGTGATGATGAAAAATCCAAAAATGATATTGAAAAATTAGAGGAGTTGATTAAAGTATCTACCACCACATAATTAAGAACTTTAACCTTATCTGTTGTGACTACATAAGAATGGCCTGGTTAGTTTAACAATTTCTAGGGAATGTTCCCTTGATATATAGGAAATTCATGTACATAGTGTATCATCTCCTTACAGTTGTAATGTTTCACATTTATGACTTATTTTTTTCTCTTCCAATCACAGTATGGGTGGCCTTTTTCTCCACACATGTAACAAACTTCCATTCAAAATAGGCTTGTTCCATGTTTTTTATTTCCATATTTATTTCCAGTTAAAAATTCTATTATTCCCTTCTTCTAAATTTACTTATTTCCTTTTCTAGATAACTCAACGTACCTATTCTTATCTTTATTCCTTCAAAACCATATGGATTGGAAAAATAACTTATCTATATTTATGGAACATGATACTACATCCACATATAATGAGAATGTTTAGGAGACTAGTGAACTTAATAGAATATATTTATGATAATCAAAGAAATGGTAAATATTTCTCCTTGGATTACGTATATAGTCTACAAAATGAATTTCTGACCTTTTAATGATGGTTCCATATGCGGTAACATTTTTATCCTATTTAGTCTCATTATTAATAATTTTCACTCCATATCCACTCGCTGTTTGCGTGGAAAATAATTTTCCAATTAAATTTCATTAAAATCCTTCCACTCCATATTTTTAATTTCTACCACCTTCTTTTTTTTTGAATTAATGACCACCATTGATCTACATCTTCCAAGAGATGACTAACTTCAATGTTATCCTTCCCTATTTTGTTTCATCACAAAGAGATAAATATATTCTCTATGTAACTTACCCATTTCTCAACCACAAAAGGATTTTTCCCATTGAATGATGTAAGTTATTGTCACATGAAGCAGTCTAACATTGTTACACTATGTTGTGGTTCATGCTGCTCAGTGTGAGTAATGTTATTGTTTATAACCTTATTTAGTTGTCCCAATATAAGAATAATTTGTTCATCTCTAGTCTAAGCTCTTTCTCCAATATCATAATCTTGCATAGGATGGAAATATGAACAAGGAATACTTGTGTTGATATGTTATCCAATCCTTTCACTAGGTTCCATTTCCAAACAATCCGACATGTTAGATTAAATTATGTATTTTTAAAACTAGTAAAGTAATTAATGTATAACTGTTATCAAAATAATAGGCTATGTTACTATTAGAATATTCCCAAATTTATTTGTAGGGTTATATTTCCATAATATATGATTTCCAAATATAGTTTCAAAATTTATACAAGAATTTATCTAATACAAATTGTATTGACTCTGATCCCAATTTCCTAGATATGGTACCTTACTTTGTAACATTGTTACTACGAACAAAAAAAATTCATCCCTAGGACTAAATAGTTTAATAGCATTGGAAAAATATATAAAAACTTATTTTTTACATTATAACATGAAATAAATTAAAACATATAAAATCATATGAAAATATCCCTATTCTCCTAGATTATCCATGCATGTGAAACACAATATACATCTTCAAATCCTAGGGAAAAATAAAACATAATAAATGAGTGATATCATATGGTTAGTAAGTGTAATAAATGAAGCAGAAGATATCGTAAATCAATATAAACAATATGAAAATGTGATTAAATACAAACACATTCTACTAAAATAAAATCATTGGCATAATATGTAAGTAATAAAAGATGATAAAATAATTCCACATAAATAATTACATGATAATCAAAATTAACCTTGGATAATGTACTAGTTATATTAACACATGTAAAATCAATAAATAATCTCATAATGAAGGAATGAAAAGTTAGGGAAGTACTAAGAAACATCAAATACTTTTCCATCAAGTCTATATAAGTTGGTAAGGCCTCAGGTAAAACTTGGTGTAGATTGTCTCATGTGACCTACCGATGCATCGAGGGGCTATAACGGGCACTGCGTGGGACTTAATACATCCAATTAATTCCATAAATGAATGGTGTCAAACATAAAAAACACACATATATATATATATATTGAAACTATAATATGAAATGAAAATAATTTCCTGAATCAATAAAAAAACCATAAACTATCCCAAGTAAAATAGAAAATGGCATCAAGATGTTACATCCCCTTTCAAAATAATTATAAACCATTCAATAAAATATTGTAAATGCTAACATAAGAGATAAATATAAATTGAACATAACATAAAATATAGTGTGTTGAAATAGATTATTATACACTAATAAAATCAATGATAAATTCATAATAGAAATAATATTTTTTTTACTTTGGAAAGAAGATTCATTTGGAAAATCTTTTTTTTATAAAATCAGATTGTAATCCTGAAAATCCCAGAAAAGAAAAGGTAGTGACAATGAAATAATAATTTTGTAATATTAAAATAATATACACATTTACATTTGGTAAAGATAATGATAAATTATGTCAAATTGAAGTGAAAACATCAAAAAAGAGTGTTTAAGAAACCTTATAAATGAGCCACTTTGGTGCGGTTTAAGGGAAAATATAAAACGGTATTTATATAGGAAAGTGAATAATTGTTTGAATAATAATAGAAATGATATTAGAAATTTTTTCATGATTAAATGATTTATTTATGAAATATGATGGTTTCTTTAAAAATATTATGGATTGTACTTGAAAATGGATTTGAAATTGGGAAGTGATCTTTAATCAGGCTTTCTTTTCAGAATAAATTGAAAGGGGAATCATATAAAACATGTTTTCCACACCAGATAAAGAAGAAGTGAGATTGGAACATATTTTTAGAGCATAAAAATATAATATAGGAGTAGTAAATAATAATAATAATTAAGAATTACATTTGTGTAAAGAGAGATAAAGAGTAACCCAAATGAAAATGGGGGTTCAAAGAGAATCTCTTAACTTAGATTTGAAAGTGTTCTTCCCTTGAACTTAATATCCTGAATAATGAAATTATATTTATCAATAATTAAATTAAAAACCTATTCAAAATGTATTTTATTTACTATAATTTTATTAATTTCATTTATGGACTTTTGGATGAGTTATAACATTCAATCTCATCATTTGAGCATGTTCTTTTGCTTGGTTGTCGTGATTGGTTCACTTGTATACTTGTATAAAGGATCATGTAAAATGGGATGAATTATCTAGAATAAATGTTATACGTCTTTAATGAAATTAAATAAGTTTAATGTAATTATACATCTTTTTTAAATATATGAGTGTGATTCATTAGATGAAATGGTAATGATAACCATTTATATTATTTTGGTGTTTTTTGATCATCATGAACTATTTTTGTTTTATTAATTAATATTTTGTATATATACTAGTTCCAGAACACTAAATAACTTTCCAATTTTTTTTACAATATTTATTTACCATTATAATAGTTTTATGACCATCCATTAAGGTAGTATGAGAAAATAAAAAAATTGTATCCATGAAGTTTATGAATCGACAACTTACAAACAATGTTTTCATTTTTAGAAAAAAAAAGGGGAAGAGAAGAGAATTGATGGTGGAAGTACCATTAACATAATACAATTATAATATATATATATGATACTAGAGTTTTCATGGTTCTTTGGACATGGGCTGTGATGGAAGGATAACAAAAGAAAAAAAACTAAAATAGAGAGCGGGAATGTTTTACCTTTTGAGTGTAGTCTCCTTGAGAAATTCTTTAAGGGACTTGGAAATGGCCTTTTGGATAGACCAGTGGGTATTGGAAGTGGGGAAGGGGATTGGGAGAGGAATTTGGTAGAATAGAATCTTAATAAATGGATTATAATGTGTGTGGAGAAGGGGTGATGAGGGGTGGTATTTATAAAGTTGGATAGGGGGGTTTTGATTATTTAATTAATTAGTTTATTATTTTTGATTAATGACTATAAATAATATTGAATCTTGTGACCACATACAGTAACTAAAGCATTATAGTTAGAGATAATGTCCACTTACATCATCTATGATTCATCTATGACTCAAAAATTAAATTATTTTTTTAAAATTTAAAATTCCATAAATTTTTGTATTTTAATATTATATTTTTCTTAACTATTATTGAAAAATCACAAAAATTAACCCCCAAATTTTTATAAATGTTGAATAAAAACATGTACTCCAATTTATGAAAATAATTCTCCAAACTTGAGAAACATAATTTTTTATTAATATAATCATTTATTAAAAAAAATACTGATTTTAAAATTATAACTGCTTTTATGAAACTTTTAAAAAATAACGAAGGTCTTTTAAAATGATCTTATAATAATAAGACAAAGAAAATTAATTTATGAATTTATTTTAGGAAAATAAATATTCTTTTAAATCATATTAATTATAAAATTTTTAATAAACATATTCATTTCACAAAAATACTCATACTTATTTTGTATTTTTTAAATATTTCTTCACTTATTCTATGCTATAAATTTATATATTTTCTTTCATAAGATACATAAATTTTATTTATACTTTCATAGGAGAGGATATGGCTTTTTTGCCCAGATTAATGTTCATAATTGGGACAACACTAATGAGGCGTTCATGTTATCAGTATATCATGGTTTGAAGCTCTGTTAATAAGCTATCTAAGTAGTGAAATTATAGAGATACATACCATAAAATATTAGAGTGTTAAAATATTTATTATTTTTAGATTTCAATATAATTTTATGAAGTAAAACATAATTTTTACAAGGGTTCGGTAACATCTATTGACAAAAACCCTAACAATAATAAATAAATATTGATTCTTGAATTATATTTTGAAATTAAAATATTTAGAATATTTTGTTCTATAAAATAAATTTTATTTTTGGAATGAGAATATATAAATTATAACATAGTGTTTTTTTCATTATTTTTTGGGATAATTGAAATTTTGGTTTAAAAAATATGGTATAAATATAGATTGTGTAGTATAACATTGTAATTACCAAAAATTAATGTAATGAATGATATAAAGGGTATCCGAAACTAAATCTATTATTAACCTTTAAAATATTTTTATTTTGAGGGTATTTGAATAAATTTATAAATCCTTTATGAATTCTCCAAAACCTGTATTATATTGTAAGGTTTTAAATTCATTTCAATATAAAAATTAATTCCTCCACATCACTAAAACTTATATTTTAATGATATTTCCCCTTTTAATTATAATATAATTATAACAACTCATATTTAAAAAAACCCGTGGTTTTAAACCTTGTAAATTTTTGTGTTTTTTATTATCTTATTATATAGAGTCCAAAACCTATGCTTGAGAAATAATAATTGAAAGTTCCTATTCAGTGTATTTGTTTCACTGAGAGGGGGATGTGGTGAATTAGTGATACTATTTTCTTTTATGTTTCCTTGAAATAACCATCACCTCCTATTAAATATTTAATTCCATGATAAAAAACAATTCAATCACACATCCATAGGAACACAAGTATTTAGAAGTTTCACTATTAAATAAGCATACCTACATCCTTGGTTTGGATTGGAGAAAATATAATACAAAAAAATCCACAAGAAAACAGTCTTCCAATTATAATGAGTACTATATTAACTTTCACTCATGTAGTACTTTGAAGGAAATAAAAAAGTATGTATATACCCTCGTATCACAAATAGAGTAATATAATGTTTTTTTGTAACAAATTATGTTACCTGTGCTTCTTTTCCATTTCAACAAATGTATTATTTTGAAAACAATTATAGAATTTATTACCCAGAATATGATAAGAACTTCCTGGACTTTCTTGAGGAAAAAAATTATATAATTTTCCCAATACATTTTTCCCAGCCTGATTATTCCCGGTATGATTCTTCCCATTACGTTTTTCACCGGTATGATTCTATGATTAAGATTCTCCCCAGTATGGAAAATACATTGCTTTGTCAAAATATGGTAGAGATAAATATATAACACTTAAATTATTATAATGAATCATTTATTGTGGTTTTTAAATTACTATTCTTATCAACCTGTAAAAACTCAATTTGAATAGATATAACATTGGTTGAGTACAATTGAGATAATTTAGAATATATTCTTCCTCAGTCCGGAAACCTAATGCGAAGGTCCCCAATTCGATTAATCTAACCAAATATGATAAACCACTAAATATCATTGATAAGAATAATAGGGTAATTAGTTGGGTATAATAATCAATTAGTATGATAAACAACTAAATACAAGAATGCAATCTTGTCTCTTCTCTTTCAATTCAATCTATCAATACTTTTTAATCAAAAGTCTTAATGCAGAAATTTATTATTCTCCCTAAAAACTCAAAGCTTCTCTCTATTATGAATTTAACTGTACCTCTGTTAAAAAAAGTGTAATGTACAGTTCTCCTTATATAGGTGACCCATAAAAGGTTTTGGAGGGAATCCCAAATCCCTTCCCGCTCAAAAAAATCACCTAAATATCGATTAGCCTTAAAATATCATGTGTATTTTGACTTAGTCAACTCTTATTAAAGCTTATCGATTAGTATTAAAACTTCATATAAATTATAAATTATTTATAAATTTCCAGTCCATATTTGATTACTGAAACTGATTTTTCCAATATTATTCTTTTTACCAATTGAATATATGATTGATGAAATTAAAGCTCACCCTTGAAGGCACAATCAACTATTATCTTCAGCCCTTTTCTTGATCCACTTATATTAATCATATTCCATATCTTGACTCACTTGATCAATAAGAAATTAATTCAACCACATTAATATGGTTGAATAAATTTTTGAGCACAATATTTTCTTCTCCTTTTTATTCATCAGTCTCATGAAATTCCACTTCAGAATACAACTGCATCTTGAGTCTGATCAACAACATATTTTTCTTTTGTATATGATTCCACTTATCAGCTTCCTTATATTTTCTCATCATAATAATTAATTCAAAAACATTATCTTTTATCATGAATTATTTCATGAAATTAATAATATTGGGAACATATTTAACATCATCAGACTTAGAATGGAATCTATCATAACATTCCATTATTTCCAGCTACCTTATTTTATTTACAGCATGAGTATGATGGTTTATAGTATGATATTTCTGAGTACGATTTCACTGAATAAGATCATGATGAGAATGACTAGCCTGGATATGATCTTCATCATCCTTTATTCTTTGCATCCAGATATGATTTATCTGAATAGAATTAGAAACATCACTTTCTTCTATTGCACATTGATATTATTAATATGAGTGTGATCATAAACACAACTTTTTACCTTTCTTTTATAATTCTCCCATCATAAGTTATCCAAAAAAGTAATGATTTATATAAAATAAAAATACAAAGAGCATCATCACATTTTAATTGAATATATCAGAAATATGATTATAATCAATACCTCATTAAGATCTTCTCCTATTCTAAACCCAAGGTGAGTATGATAAAAACCATTTCTTCTAAAAAACATATTCTTGATATGTTGGAATTTTTTAATAGAATTAGTCCGATTTTCAACTAAATACAATGTGAGGGGATTTACTTTCTTCCAAAAGCATTCTTGACAAAGAAAAAGACACTTCAAAACAAACACCTTCATCATCATATTGGTCCTAACAATATCCCCATTTTAATTTTTTTGTCAACAAAGTTTCATAAATCACCGAACATTATATCCTTAAGAAATTAATCCCTTGTCAAAAATTCTATGTCTATGTGTCTTAATCAATGTATGAAACAAGAATAATTTACCAGAAAACTGTTATATAAAAAATTAGTGACTATGATATCTTTTTATTTCGTGTAAAATAATAAAACACATTTCCTAAAACCACTCAAAAAAATTTAGAATAGTTCACACACTATACATTGCTGAATTCATAGACAACCCACAAATCCATCTTTAATAGAAAATAAAAAAGGATTGATTTATGAAAATTCCCCCTAACAATACAATCCAAAGGTAAAATTGTAGAGGGGATAAAAAAACATACCTAATACTTTATGAAAAATTGGTTGGACCCCAATGTTAATCCTCAATTTATAGAATTATTCCTTCACAAATGGTTTTGTGAAAATATCAGTAACTTTTTTTTTGATGTTAGAACACATTCTTTCATAAATTTATTATTATACACATGATATTTGATGAAATAATATTTGATATTATTATGTTTTTAATGATAATGTTGAAGATGATTCATGATGGGATTGATTGTACATTTTTCATCACAACCCAAGAGAATGGGTAAATTCACTTCAACAAGTATGTATTCCAATTTATTTCTCATCTACATAAGTTGAGTAGTGGATTGAGTGGAATCAACAAACATAGCTTCATCTATTCTGAGAGTTACTGAAATCTGTTTCTTTAAATTCCAACTAACATAATTTTCTCCAAGAATGAACTCTCCAACAGATGTAGATATTATATAATCAACATTTCCTACCCATTAAACATCTAAATACCAAAAAAATATATATTATCTGAGATATTATATTTTATTCTCAATTATGTTATTCCATTGATGTATTTTAGAATTAATTTTCTATTAAGTAAATGATATTATTTTGGAGCACTTTGAAATAATTCACATAAGGTAACAACATAAACAATGTTAGGTCCTCAGGTAGTAAAATACAAAAAACATAAAAGCATCAATCAAAGTTCTTTATGATCAACTTTTTTTCCTTATCCATATTTATACAAATTTTTTCCCAATGATATAGGTGTGGAAAAATGTTTTAAAAATTCCATGCCAAACCTCTTAAGAAGTTCTATAGAATACGTTTCTTGAGAAAGAAAACTATATTCCTTCATTTTTTTGTATTTGTAGCCCAAGAAAGTATTTCATTTCAACTATCTTGAAATTTTTAAATACCCTTTTCATTTCATTAGAAACACATTCAAAACTCCATTCATTATTCCAAAAAATTATAATTTCATCAACAGAAACAATTATAATTAGGGAATAATCTTGACCATCTCCAATGTAAATATTTTTTTCCACTATTACTTTCTTAAAATTAATCTTCCTTATGAATGTGTCCAATTTTGAATACCAATAAAAGGAATATTGTTTTAGACCATAAAAGGCATTTTTCAATATGAACACATAACTTTCATATTTACAAAAAATAATTCCATAATAATGTTTAATATAAACTTCTTTATCAAGACCACCATTCAAGAATACAAGGTTGACATCTGTTTAAAAGATCTTGTGACCTCATTGTTCCATAATAACAAGAAATATTATTATGGTTTATAAACTTTCCACCATAGAAAAGGTTTCATCAATATCAATAGCTTCAATTTGAGAATATCCTTTGAATTACAATATTTATTTGTTTCTAATTACATTATCTTATTCATTCACGTTTTTACAGAAACCCCATTTAGTACCAATGATATTGTTTTATCTAGATTGGTTATAAGTTCCCATGTATCATTATTTTCAATTTCATCCAAATCTTCATTCATGGCTTGAACCCATTCTAGATTTTTAAAATCTTATTTTACATTATTCAGATCCACTTTGGAATATAATGAATTATGTGTAATAGAATTGATTATTCTTATTATTAGAACCTTATGATGTCGATCACCTATAATTTTATGAGTTTCCACTTGCTTCCTTAGATTAGGATGATATTTTCGAGTATGATCCTCAACACTAGAAATATATCAGTCCAAATATGCTTCCTGAGTAAGATTTAAATTGTCTTTACCCTTTTTAGAATTTTTTTCAAAGAAATCGTGCTCATACTTCTCATCATCTTGAGTATGATTATATTGTTATTCCATTTAAATTAAATTAACCTGAGGTGAATCTAAATTTATTTCTATTTATTTGTTGAAACACCAATATCCAATTTCTTCTGGAACATAAATAATAATGATTTTATCTTAACATTTTTTTCTCAAAGTTTACCTAGTTTCTACCTTTATTCGTTATAATACACAGACTCCTGAAAAATTTAATTTGTTAAAACATGGAATTTTTCCCTAAAACAATTCATATTGAGTCATATATGAATGAGTCCTATAGAAACAACGGTTCTAAATATAAATATAAGTACTCATGGCTTGCCTCCAAAATTACTGATGATGTCTATGTTCATGTAACATAGTTCATCCCATTTCTAGAAAAAATATTTTATTTCATCCATCAAATCCATTTTGGTGGGATGTCTATGGGGAAGTATAGTCATGAAAAATTATATATTTCTCTATATAAAATTAAAATTATTTACTTTTGTATTCACCACCAATGCCTATTATAAATTGTTTCACAAAACACTCACATTCTTTCTCATCATTCCTTATTAAAATTTAAAACATTTTCAAAGCATCAGATTTATGTTTCATTTACATAAAAAAAATAATGTGAGTAAAATCATCAGTGAATGTAATGAAATTATTTTTACCATTTCTTTTGGTTTTTAATTGGCCCATAGACATCAGAACGAATTATTTTCATGGGTGGTGTTGAATAAATATCAATATTGTTATGCACTGAGTTTTTAATCTTTCCTTCCTGAATAATAGTGAAACACTGATCCTTTCTTCTTAGAATGTCAATTATCTCTTAGACCATATTTCTTTTAAATAAATTGGTCATGTTTATATGACTCATAGGTCCCATCCTTTTCTACAACAATTTATTCTCTTCCACCAATCTTATTTAATAGGAGTATTGTATTTCACTAACCTAAAACATGTTTCCTTTTGTGTGTTTTCCTCTTATAACTATCTTTCCCTTTTTTTACTTTTCATATAAAATCCATCTTTCATGAAGGTATCATTATTTCCCTCATCAAAAAATTATAATAAACACTTATAAAATTGTATTTTATTCCAACAACATATAAATATTTAATGAATTTAATCTTTTTATTCCCAATGATGGCTGATCTAACACATTTGATTTTCATGTTTTCATCATTTCCAAATGTCACTGTTCCTAATTTAAAGTATTTATTCTTATTTAATAACAAAAAATCTACTATCATTTGAGAATAATCTACACTATTAGGAATCCAATGCTATTTTTTTAATCTTTCAAAGTGGTTTTAATGATATGATCTTTTTCTTCTTCATTTTCTTTCTTCACCGTCAACTGTTAATAATTGTTAAGAATATTTTGTTGTGACGAAATAAAAACAAGACATCCATTTACAATGTTTCCAGCATGTTCACAGACATAATAAATAGTTTCCAATTGTTGGAGGATATTTTCAACTCTTACTCCACCTTTATCTAGTTTCATCAGAAAAAAACTTATCAGACTTATTATTTCGGGGATATTGACTCCCCCTCAACCTTTGATTTTCATAACCCATGGAATAATAGTAATGTTATTGTTTAAACAAAAACCTATTTTACATATATCTATATCCACCTCAATTCCTACAAGATCAATTAAAAGAAAATTTTCCTCTAAAACTTATATACCAGAAAGAATTGTGAATATGTTTCAAAGTCACATTTTTCCCATTCTTTCTGATCCACCAACCTTTCTTTTTTCAATGAAAGTATTGATTTTATTTTATTACTTATTGTAACCAGAAGTATTTTAATCTTTTCTAGATTCATATTAATTTTAATTTTTTTTGGATTCATGATTCTTTAAGACATCTAAATTTCCAGCCTTGTTGGTCTTGACCACATACATAACTTTCCCAAATTTCTTATTTTTATAAAAAATTTCATCTTTATTCTAATCCTTTGAAGATATATTTTATTGATCCCTTTAAGGTTTTTCTTTTAGTGAACATCCACAAAAATTAGAGATAGAGTGTTTCAAACCTGTATTTCTCTATTTTTATTTTGAATGTTTTTGTTGGATAAGTTCTAACTCTTATTTTTTCCTTTAGTTTCTCTTATAGATACATATTACAATTCTATTATTCCAAAATATAATTCTTCAAATATTCAATCTCTCGTACCATACTATCTTCTTTAACTAGGGAAAAATTAATGGTTTATTGTAGAGGAGAATTCTTCTTCAGTTTTTATCTTTTCAAGCCTTCTAATATTCATTAGACATTCTTTCACCTCTTCTTTCATATGATATTCATGTTGAGTTTCTTCTTATTTGGAACTACTGCTTCCAATATCTTCATCATTCACTATTACAATAAAATTATTTTGAACACCATACACAATAGATTTTTTAACCCTCATGAATTAACTTTCAGAAAGTGATGATAATATAGAATTATTCTCCCTTCCATCATTCATAAGATTCTTCTTATAAACAAATTTAAGAAGATCATTATAGTCAATAGGAGGAAACTAACCGGTTGAATCTTAATGAAAATAATATCTAATAGACATAATATAAGGCAAAATATTATTGTTCCAAATATGATAATTACTTTCATCAAATACCATAATACCTTTACCGTTCACACAATTAAAATTCTCCATCTGCAAATAATAAGCGGAGGGAACCTGCTCTTTGATACCACTTGAAATTACAAAGTTAATGGTGTTTATCACTCAGAAAAGGATGGGGTGAACCAATAATATTATTTTATTTTATGTTTCCCTGAAGAAACCTTTTTCTCCTATTAATGATTTAATTCCCTACTAAAAAAAACATCAAACACACATCCAGAGGAAAATAAGTATTTATAATGTTCACTATTCAATAGCTATGTCCTTTGTATGGTTTGGAGATAATCTAATACGAAAAGATCATCTAGAAACCAATCATTGGATTATAATGAGTAGGATATTAGCTTTCAATCATGTATTACTTTTATTACAATTCAAAAGTATGTCTGTAACCTCTTAGCACATATAGGGTAATACAGTTTCTTTCTAACATCTTAGGTTACATGTGCTTCATTCTGATTTCAACAAAATGTATTAATTGGAAAAAAATTAAATTTATTACCATGATGATGATAAAAAATTCATGGACTTTGTTAAGGACAAATCAATCCAATTTTCCCAATATATTCTTCCTAGTTCGATTCTTCCTCGTATGATTATTCCTAGTGTGTTTTTCAATGATAAAATTCTCCCAGTAAGATTCTCTCCAGTATGCAAAATATATTACATTGTCAAAAAATGGTAGATATAAATCATAACCACTTCAATTTGGAGTATGAAGAATATTAGTAAGATTATTCCAATATGATTCTTCCTGGTTCGGAGAAAACACAATATGAAAAGATATTGCACTGGAAGAGTACAATTAAGATAATTCATACCTGCTTCTTCCTTGGTCCAATAAATCAATGCAGAAGTCCCCAAACCGATTAATCTAGTTCAATATGATAATCAGCTGAATATGATTAATAGGAAGAATATGATAATAAGCTGAGTACGATAATAATTGATTACGATAATTAGTTGAATACAATGTTGGGATCTTGTCTCTTATCTTTCACTTCAACCTGTCGAAACATTTTTCTCAAATTACTCAATATAGTAATATATTCTTCTCTCTTAAAACTTAATGCTTCTCTCTATTTTGTAGTGAAAAGTACCAATGTTATTATAATTACAAAGTACAATTCTCCTTTTATAGGTGACCCATAAGAGGTTTTAATGAGAATCCCAAATCCTTTCTTGATCAACCAAATTCATCTAAATCTATATTTCCACTAAATCTCATGTGAATTTTGACTTCATCAACTCTTCTCGAAGAATCATAATTCTTCTTCAAACATCAACTCACTTATAAATTCATTATGAATTTTTAGTCAAAATATGATTTCTGTATCTGATTATTTCATTATGATTTTTTATACCAATTGATTATATGAATTAAGAAATTAAATATTCACCTTGATAGAAAATTAAACTATTTATGTCATCTCTATTATTGATCCACTTGTAATGAAAATGTACTTTATCTTGACATAATTGATAAAGAAACAAATTAATTCAACCACTTTAAAATGGCTCACTTCATTGCTGATAACATTATTTTTTATATTCTTTTCACTCATCGGTCTCAAGTAATTCCTTTTTTGAATAAGATTGCATCCTAACTCCGATCAACATCTTATTTTTCATTTGAATACTATAACAATTGTCACCTTCATTTTATTTCCTCATATACTTCATTATTTCACAAATTTCATCTTGTACCATAAATTATTTCATGAATTTTAAAATAATGAGAACAAATTCAGCATTGTTTAGATTACAATGGAATGCATCTTAACTTTCTATTCTTTCCATCTTCCTTATTTCCTTCAATGCCTATGTAAAATTTTCCAGATTATGACTTTTCTAAGTAATGATTCCATAAATATGAATAGAATGAGAATTATTATCCTAGATACAACTTTCATCATGTTTTTTTCTTTCCATCGAGATCTGATTAATCTGAATACAATTAGTAAAATATATTTCTTCGCTTCCACTTGGATCTAATTAATCTGTGTTCGATCAGGAACAAATATTTTACCGTTTCTTCCATCATGATTTAATCATAAGTTTTCCAATAAATTTAATATTTATTTTAAATAAAAATAGGAAAATAATTTTCACATTTTTATCATATCCATTATGAAATTGATTAAAATCATTACCTCATTACCATCTTCTCTAATTCCAGAACTATCTATAGTCTCATCAAAATGTTTTCATCTAAATATATTCTTCTTGATATGATGAAATTTACATAATATAGTGAGTCCAATTTTCAACTAAAAACAATGTGAGGTGATTTAGATTATTTTAAAAACCTTTTTGACAAAAGAAGACAACACTTGAAAACAAACACCATCATCGTTATCCCAGTACTAACAATAATGAACTCCCCTATCATTTTATTTATAAATCCACCCACGATCATATACCACATTAATTAAAAACTGTGAAAACCATCCTTAATCTTTCTTAAACACTTTATATTCCTCCAAATGTGCCTCTAACCTCTCATGAAGCTACTCCTAAGATTTTGGAATCACCCTCTCATGATAAATGGTCATTTTGTTTTCCTCATTATTTGGCATCTTCTTCATTTTATTCCATTTATTTCCAATTAATATTGTTGGTATATGTTTTTCCACATCGATATTACATTTAATTTTATTTAAAAATCACGAGAGACCCATTTAATTCTCATTAAACCATTTTATGAATCTTTATGTATTTTCATTATGCTACCAAATTTTCACTATGATTTTTCTATACCAAACATTTTTATTGTGAATTGAATAACAATTTCCACTCAAGTGTATTCACCTAGACATACCTATATTCCATTTATATGGGAATTATATGTATTAATTCCACAATTCTTGATCATGGAATTTAATTTGAAGTAATCTGATCATGTGAAGAATGATCTATGTTGAATACATAAGAATGTACATGATAATAATGCCATGGGTGAGCCTAGAATTAAATAGTGTGCCAATGCATTGGTAATGTTTTAGTCTCATGAGACTTCATGCAAGGGATTATGGAGTTATCCAAACCCATCACCAGAATTTTTCCATCATGTTATGAGGTCTTTGTGGTTATCCTTGACCTATTTTTATGATGTCATGTTTAATGTTATTTCAACATTACCCATGTTTTGTTTATGTTACCATGCTTTATCATGCCTCATTTTTCATGTTTATGATTATCACCCCTCTTATTTAACATTTATATGCCCTTTGACTAAAAAATAATAATTTTATAATTTTATTCTTTGTTTAATCCTTTATATGTCTTTATAGATCACCACCTTCTTATATAATTCACTAGGTTATCCTATAGAGTTTTATAAGGTTAATATTTTTTAGGATCATGCTCGAGAAGTTTTCAATAGTAGTTTAGAATCCTATGTTATGCTATGTACCTAATTCCCATATACATTAGACTTCATGATATTATGGGATGTATTATGTGAAATATTTTGAAAAAAAATCAAGAATTAATTTGTAATAAAGTCTAGGATTTTCATAGTTTGTACTAGTATAATGTTTAGTTATTTTTGTAATTACCATTATAAAGCTATACCAAAAGACATATGGATAACATTAAACATAATATGGAAAAAAAATGTTGGTAAAGAATAATTTTTTTGGTTTTAATAAATATAAACCCATGTGTGGATACTATAGGTGGATGTGGCTTGGGAATAGATGTACCTAGGGGTAACACTTGAAAACACAACATTGAGCTAGACTCAATCGGGAATCGGTGCATGATAATGTGCCTTTCTACACACCGGGGTTAAAACTGTTGGGGGATACGATTTGGTATATTTACAAGACCATTATAAATCATTATTGAGGGAATAAAAAATTCCAAAAATATTAAATGTTAGTAAATAGATCATGGATAATATAGATTGAGGACTAGAAATTCATAAGTTAATGAAATAAATGTAATTTATAAATTAATCCTTTAATTATATTGGATTCCTGGTTATGTTCTTAATAGTTTAAAACTAATCATCTTTAATTTTCACTTTATTCTATTCAATGGTTTAAAATTGGAGGAACTAAGAAAACAACCAATGTGAAGGTCAATGTGATGACTTCCCAATTGAGATGCCCAAATTTAAAGGAGTAGGAATCATGAACTACATGATGATAATATCTCAGTTGAATTAGGTTCTGAATAGAAACATGAATCAGGAGGAACAAACAAATCCCCCTAATAAATATGAAGCTTCAATTGAATCCTTTATATGAAAAAGGCCTCCATATTTTTATAGATCATCCGATTCCTTAATCATAATGAAATAGATCTACTCCATTTAGAGAAGAATCTCTATCCTTTAATGTTTCAAGAAGGAGAATCTCATAATGTCTATTTATAATATAGACTGATAAGATGATCATTTGAAGAAATTGATCATGAATATTAACCACAAGGAAGATATTGAAGCAATGGGGTGGAGATAATTCCATAATATTATTTTTGTAAAAAAATTTCCTCACACTCTCTAAAAAAAATTGAATAGGATACCCTAACACTCATGTAAAAAGATGATGAATCCATAAGTAATATGAGGCATATTTCATAGTACTTTTATGATATGCCAATGGATTTTTCATTACCCCTGAATCAAAATTTTATTTCTTCTTTATTTGGGTAAAACCAACTCTACAAAAATCCCTTGTGAAATGACACTTTAATATATATGAGTAAATTTTCTAATGTACTCTCAAATTTAAAATAGATATTCGAAAATATCAAGGGTTTCATGAGGATAATAGTTTTGAATTAGTTATTAATTATGGTGGTATGATGAATAAATCGAATTTTGGTTAGAAATTTGAACATCCCACTTTTCAAAAGTGTGGAAAAAACAACCCTATAAATAACTTGAAGGGGATGAGGGATTGATTATGGTGCTAGAAGGAAGGTAAACTAGCTATTCATTATCGATGGTAGAAACCCACCAATGTTATAGAAGAGTGAAATACTCCATTCAACACTCAATATTATATAAAATGTTTCAAAATCATAGAATCATGGAAATTTTCAAACGAATGATGTAATCCAAGTGTTGTTAGGGACAATCTAAACCAACAACCTCTATGGTTGAAAGGGAATGATTATGACATTATATACAAGAATGTGGATCCTATAAAGTGTAGTGGTTATACGTATTCTAGTTAATCATTCAAAAATAGTGAAAATACTTTTTGATTCTGATTATATTCATTTATCAATATCATGAATGTTTAGCAGAACTGTTCAAACACCACCACAAATCATGGTAATAGAGTTTTTGTTGAAAATGGAAAATGGAGAAATTATTTTATCAAAACTATGTAACTCCTATTATATAAATATTTTGGAAAAAACATCATAGTAAATCTTGTGATACTTCCTTTAGTGAAATTTGATGTAATTATGTGTATGGATTGCCTTTCCATACTTATAGTCAACATAAATTGGTGTGAGAATGAAATCACTCTTCATATCGTAACTCGTACTCATATTATTCTCATGTTAAAGGAGGGGAATGAATATTATTTAGTAAAATAATATAATGAATGGATATTACTTACCTCTAAGAAGGAATATCTAGCATAAATTATTGAGTCTAATGAAAATATCATCCTTAAAGACATGCCCATTTTGAGGGAATAAGATTATTTGTTTTTGAAGAAATTGGTGGTCTTCCTCCTTGACGAGAGGTTGAATTTTCAATAAAAATTATAACTAGTTATATTGAAATATCTGAGATTCCATATATAATGGATTTTGGGTATTATGAAGAGATGAAGAAAAAACTATAGGAGAATATAGATGAAGGGTTCATACACCCAAGTGCTTACATGTAGGGTGCAACAATCATTATCGTCAAGAAGATAAATGGGTCAATGTGAATTTTCATTAATTATCATGAGGTAAAAAAGATCTTGATATATAAAATGTATCATATACCATGTATTTATTTCCTATTCAATAAGATATTTAGAGAACAATACTTCTCCAAGATGGATCTTTAGTCAGTGTAATATCAAGTTATGCTGAAGAAGGAGGACATACCCAAGACTGATTTCTGTACAATGTATGTGCACTATGACTTCATAGTAATTACACTCACTATTTATTTAAAAAACTTCATGTCATTGATGGATAAAGTCTTTAGATATTATGATTCTAATTTTTGATAGACTTTATAGATGATATTATAATATACTCCAAAAGCAAGGAGGTACATGTGAAGTATAAGAGAACTGTGATAAATAACATATAAAAGTACAAGATTTGTGAAAAGTAAAAAAACTGTGAGTTCTATTTGAATTAAGTCTCAATTTTGGGGAATATTATAAAAATAAATGGATATTGGTGGACCATTCAAAGATAGAGGCAATTGAAGGATGGCTGATGACAACATCTATGAAATATATCCATAGCTTCCATTGACTGGATATGTATTATCGTTGACTTATAAGAAATTTATTTGTATTTTCAAACCATATAACCAAATTTATCTGAAAGCGGGTAATTTGTTTTTGGAAAAATGAATATGAAAAGATCATCGATGAGTTGAAAAATAGCATTATCATAGAACCTATAATTATTCAACACAGAAGTGGGGATTTTTTCATGGTATATGATGATTTTTTGATGAAGGGATCGATATGTGTATAAATGTAGAATGAAAAAGTGATATCATATGCCTCAAGTTAGTTAAATGATCCTGAAAATAAATAACCCACACATGATCTTTATTTGTCCTCAGTAATATTTGAATTGAAAATATGGTAGAATTATCTATTTGGTGAGATGTCTGAAATATATATAGATCATAAGTTCCTAAAGTATATATTCATATAAAAATATTTGAATACATGATAGTGAAGATGGTTAGAGCTAATTAAGGACTATAGTTACTCAATACACTACCATTTAGGGAATGTAGATAAAGTGTAATATGATCCAAGTATAATAGAACTATAATTTTTTTCATTGATAACAGTTGTAAAGAATCCAATCTTATTATACATCAAAAGGATGGACATGATAATCATTGTAGAAGGAAAATAATCAATCCTTTTACAAATTATTTATCAACCATCCCTTATAGAGAGGATAAAGTATGATTAAAATAGTTTATGTTGAAATTTAGAAGAAGATGGATGTAATGAGAAAAGGAAAATCTTCAGAGATCAAAATTAATGAAGAAGGAATAGTAAGATTTGGGTTAGGAATATGTGTACCATTAAATCATATGTTAAAGAAGGATTTGTTATATGGTTCACAAATCTCAAACATCTCTATCCATATAGGGATTATAATGATATATCTATATCTTTTAGAGCACTATTGGTGGGACAATATGAAGAATGACATCAGGAAATATACATGAATGTGTCTTTTATATCAGTAAGTGAAGGATGAAATGAAAAAATATAAGGGAATGAGGAAACAATTACCAATACATAAGTGGAAATGGTAATTCCTAACCATGGACTTTTTCACTATTGTTCTGAAGAAATCAATAGTAAATAATGTTATATGGGGTGTGGTGAATCATTTACAAAGATGACTCACATTATTACAAGTCAAGAGGGACATACCACTTGATAAACATGCAAGGATATACATTTGTGAAGTGGTAAGCCTACATGTAACACCACTATCAATTATATATGATTCAGATCCAAGATTTAACTATAATTTTCAGAAGAGTGTCCATCATTATCTATGCATTGAGAATAAATTCAACACATATATCACCCAAAATATGATGGCTAATGTTTGTGAACTATCCCAACATTGGAATAACTGTTGATAGTATGCTCAATGGAATAGCAAGGAGGATGCGAGAATCATATTACTCTAGTTTTGTTCTCATAAAATTTTAGTTTCCACTCAAGTATGGAAATGGATCCTTATGAAGCACATTATGGGAATATGGGAAGAACACCTTCATGATTGGATGAATTTAGTGAACTCGCACTAGAGGGTATTGAAATGGTAAACGAAATGGTGTAAAAGGTTAAGACCATAAAAAACCTCAGGTCAACTTATAGTCAATATAAGATCTATTCTAACAGTAGTCGATGAAACTTGGAGTTTGATGTTAGAGATGAGGAATTCCATTATATATATCAATTGAAATAAGTCATGAGATCTCGGAAGAAGGAGAAAGAATATTCCAAGATAAGTTGGTCCCCTTAATATCCTTGATCACATTAAAATGGTGGTTAATCAACTAGTTCTCCAACCTGACCTATCTCATGTATATTATGTGTTCCATATATCCCTTTTGAGGAAGTACATACTAGACCCCTTACATTGTGTCGAATCCGTAGGTGGTATCATTGTAGAATGGCATTTGATATGAGGAGGAACTAGTGAAGATCTTAGATCATATAGAAAATGTTAAACTAAATAAGAAAACGATCTTAGTGAATTTACTATGGAGAAACAAAAATTTTAAAGACGGGACTTAGGAATTTGAGGACGTTATCGAACAAAAATATCCTCATATGTTATAGTTTTTGAAATAAAAATTTCAAAGGTGTAATTTCTGAAGGAGGAATATTGTAATGAACCAAACTTTTATAAATAAAATTCCCTTTGGGATTGAAATAAATTCCCAATTATATATTATGTTTATAGAAAAAATATTCACTTATTTGGTTTTATTATATCTTATGGGATTTAAAATATTATTAATAAACATAACTATTTATAATATAGTTTTTTAATAGTGATAATATGATTAGTATAAATATAGGGTTTTGATAAATCCAAATGACATATACAAAGGAAGTGATATCCTCAAATAATAGGATTATAACCTATGAATTCCATTTATTTGAGCATCCAAGGGAGGTAAAATAACTAGAATATTCTCTTGATTAATCCCAAGTTCAGATCCAACAACAAAATCATAATAAAAATTGTTTACATGACAAGTTCAAGCTCAAAGAGATCACGAACCAAATCACGTACACTGAACCAACCCATGAAAATATCACCTTCGAGCATCTTAGCCTTAGGGAATTTGTCAATGTAATAAATGGATATTTATAAATACACTATTATTATGAATATTTATATTTTATTTTCAATAAAATAATGCTTATATTTATTTTCTATACTTTTTTCTTTAAAAATGACTTTTATTTTGATTTCAATAAAACAAAAATTGTAATTTTTGGTAATATGTAATATTAATAAAGAATATAATTTTGATGAAATGAATAATTTTTGAAAGAAATTATATTTCAATAATATATTTTTATTAAAAAATATTTATTATGTATAATTGATATAAAACTTTTATGAAGTAAATTTTTTTTTACAAGGGTTCAAAAACTATTATTGTCAAAAACAAAAAAATTTCTCATTAAATATTGATTCTTATTTAAAAAGTGAACAATAAAATATTTATAAAATTATTTGGATTAAATGAATATTATTTTAGGTATTATAATTTCAAAACTTTCCAAAGGTGAATTATATATAATTTTATGGGATAGTTGAATTTTTGTGTAAAACAATACGGTATAAATATAACGTGTTCACTATGGAATCATATACACCCAAAAGTGATGTGATAAATTATATTAAGGGTATCCAAGACAAAATATATGTTTTAGCTTTAGATAATGTTATTTCTTTTTTATTTTATTAATTTAATAAATACTTTTTGAATCTTCAAAAACCAATATTATATTTTAATGTTTTAAAATCATTTCCTTATAAACATGATTGACTTCCACATAACCACAATTAATATTTTAATGAGTTAGTTCATTTTATATATAAAATAATGGAAGAAACTAAAATTTAGTAGAAACCATGGTAATAAACCATGAGATGGTTTTTGGTTTTCAATACATTATTATATAGATTTCAAAACCTATGTTTGAGAAATAATAAAGAACTCACCTATATTTTCCTATATAAACACACCCAAGAACCCAGTATTCTTCAAAAAACCCTTACATAACATCCTTTATCTTCTCTCCCCTCTCTAGTTTACTCCCAATATTCCCCCAAATCTCATGAATCTCTTCCCATGCTTTTGGAATCACCCTCTCAAGGTAAGGGATCTTGTCTTTCTCCTCTTTATTCCAGAATCTTCTCCATTTTCCCATTTATTTATAATTCATAATATTTGGAATTTTTTTAAACATACTTATTAAAATCCATTTTTTTTTTCAAATGATATGATACTCTTTTCCATATCATTAAATCATTTTATGAATCTTTATGTACTGTCATTATGGTGTCAAAATATCAGGGTCAGTTTTCCATGAGAAACCATTCCATTGTCAATACCATAACCATTTCCACTTATGCTTATTCACCCATAAATACCTATAATCATTTTATTGAGGTATTGCATGTATTTATTCCATAGTAAATGATCCTAAAATTTAATTTTTTGAAATATTATCCTATATTGAATGATCTATATGAAAAACTTAATATGTAGTAATGTTTTTGACATGTTATGCTTTGCTTATTCTATTATTGGGATTTATATCTCACCCATTTATGATATATGTACCTATGTTATCCTACATAGTTTTAGATGTTTTAGGTTTCCTAAGAGCATGTTATGTTATTTTTTAATAGTGTCATTTTATTTCATGTTTTTATATGCACCTAATTCACAAATACAATTGGGCTCAAATTTTTTTGGGTTGTATTATGTGTAATATTATGAAATTAATGAATAATTAATGTGTAATAAATACCAAGGTTTTCGTAAACATAATTTTCACTAATCTTGCTGATAATATAGAACAAGAATCCAATTTATAAGGACAATAAGAGTATATTTACATTTGATACTTGGTCCAAAATAAAATAAATGAAGAAGGTGTGTGAACTAGAAATTAGAATCTCAAAAACAAATTCTAGTTCTTAAAAATGTTCAACTACCAAAAACTTGGTAGGATTTGACCAATGATGAATGTTATGGCATGGATACATCACATATTTTCCCCAAAATAGATGAACAATATATATTTATAGAGATTTTTTGACCATATGTGATATAAATTAAGGAGTTAAAGGAAGTGAATATAGAACTACTCAGAAGTAATATACCTATAAGATATTTTCTTCAAGTGAATCCTCATCTTGGAAAACTAAATGGAACCCTGTTACATGAAGTTACAATCATACTAGTGATAGTTGAACCATACCATACACTCAACATGATATCCAAACAACAAATATTATTATACCATATAATGGAGAGATATAAAGAGTTACCTCTATTAGGGATACAACCATAGCTATGTTAGATGAATCACCACATGCCATCTCATGTAGGTTACAAACCCCTAGTATAGGTAGAGCCACGACAACCAGCTCATCTTGTTGCTCCTCCCTTTTCAAACTCCAACCCAGCTAACCCCCTAGCATTTCAACACCATTGAATAATTGTTAGCTTGGTTGGAATCCATTGAATGACGAATTGCATCATTACATCAATGGAAGAATACTTGTCATGAATGGGTGGGAACAACTATTCCCTTTCCAAATTTTGGAATCCAAAATTTAATATCTTCAATTTTTTGGGGATCTGGAACAATATTTGATGCAATATTTACCTCAATGCAGTACTATGATGAGAAATCATGAGTAGTACGAGGCATCCAAAAATATTTGTTTCATACAGACTCTAATGGGACTAGCCTTAATTTTATATACTAGTTTAACTACAAGATCAATCAAAGGATGGGAAGATATTTTCTAGTAGTTTCTATAGAAATTCATCTATATTTTATATAAGATGATAGTTATTGACATCTCAAATTGTAAATATAATGAAAATGATATGGTATTAGATATTAACATTATGTGTAAGGGTTTAACTTACTCCCTAAACATGTAGATTCATCAAGATGACGTCTCAGGTATTTAGTTTAGATCCTTCATGATGAGCCGTGAATACCACTCATCATGTTAAAATATCTCGGTGGATTTCAGGATCTTTCTGCAGTAGTAAAAATATTGTAAGATTCAAAATTGTGAACTAGATCCAAGTATATGCCAGCACCCACAACTCAAAGAAAGAGGAAAAGTATAGTGAAAGTTGTGTCCTTAAAAAAACCCACTTTTGTACTGAACCCACCTCCAAATGCAGTACATTATCACATGATACCCCTTCATGAAATAAAATATAGGCAGAAAAACCTCTGATGGGATGACAAAAGAAAATAAACACGTTGAAAATTTGAATTTCACAAGAACAAAGCTTACTACTTATAAGATGAGTAGATCCCATGTTAAATCATATCGACAATGGAAAATAACTTATTAAAGTCACCAGAATCAAGGAGTCCTAATCACGTTATTCTCAATGACCACCTGAATTATTTCTGATTTCATAAAAATGTAGATAACACCATCCAATATTTCTTTGTCTTTGAAGATATCCTTTAAAAAATGTCCAGTTTAGGGAAAGTAAAGATAGGAAAACCACCAGTCCAAGTGGAATGTGATTCCACTACAACTCTATTGGAAAAAGGAATATTGAAAGATGTTAATAAAAATACTACATATAAGGTTATTTATTGGATGAATAGAAAAAAATCAAATGATCTTATCCTATCATCATGGCATAGTTAAATCAACCAACTATGCCCCCGATTACTTCTACCATAGTATGAATAACTTAATTGGAACTGAAGTGTTCTATGATCCAATATTCTAATAAACGACATAACCAAAGAAATAAAAATCACGTAGAGGAGGATGATCCTATTCAACTTTTGAATGTAGTCCTGAATCTCTTAGTTCTCAAGCCTTCCATCCTGAGATTGTGACCACCATCCCACTGAATGAAACTAAAAGAATTTACCCACCAAGAAAACTCCTCATCACACAAAGAATTAATCTTTATTTCCATTAATTTCATTCAATTAATGAATCCCTTATACGATGATGATCAACTACATGAACCAAAGTTCTTTATGTGAGATTTTGGAACAAAGGGTAGAGGCCACATATGCCAACCATGAAGGGGAAGACATAGTCATGACCAAACCTAATATTATGACAATATCTCAATAAGATCTATTTATGCTATTGAAACTCATAGATACACCATTAAATTAGTGATGAAAGAGTAGGATAATTCACCCATGTTTAATAAGATTATTCTTGGACAAATAATATGGGATGATTCGATGGAAGAGTTAAAATAGTCTCCTAATCCCTAGTTGGTGTGTATGATACGTTGGACAAAGACAACAACATGAGAAATTTCCTCAATGTCTATCCAAAAAACATCATATCTTCACTAGGTACTGCATCTCCCAAAGAACCAACTAGGGAATAACGTATCATGGGGAAGTGTAGACCTCTAGTTTAAAAATATGACATCCTAAAATATTTGGATACAGTTCCATATAAACGATCAATTTTGAATGCTCTTAATTTTTCAAAGGATCATCAGGATGAACTTCTAGAGTCCCTACTGATCCCTTAAGAGTTTAAAGAAATAGTCAGCAATCCTAAGGTATAACATGTAGAGACCAACCCTATGGTTTTACATACATTTATCCCATTCACTGAGTAGGATATGAATGCAATTATATATTGGCACATCAAACCCTTGAATGTATCTAGTAAATTGGATGACATTGAAATCAAAAAATCTTTCATTGATAATAGCTCAGTTTTCTATCACATTCCAATCGAAACACTCTACTGATTAGGCTATGATGGTGCCAACTTTTACCTGTCCCCTTTGACACTATAGGTGTACAAATATAGTACAAACCCCTTGTAAAAGTCAATATTATGAAGAAATTTTGGGAACTAGTGTCTAATTTTGTGTTTGTAACATCTCAACCCAAACCACTAGGTTCAAGCTAGAAGGCCACATGACCTCATGAATTCCCCCCCACAAACAAGAGTCAAGAAACTCATATTGAGGGTTTGAGTCTTTATATGGTGAGACTATACCATTAGTATCCTACCATATGATCAATAAAAAAATTATTATAAATGATTATATAAAACTTAACGAAACCAAATAAATGACATACATATCATACAAATAAAATATATCCCAATGTTGAAAACTAGTCTAGTGTAATAAAAAGTTATACATACATAAAAAAAGGCACCATGAGAGTCCTCCAGAGTCCAATTAGTCTTCCACTTTCTCCATACTCCTCTACCCATCTATCCACCATAGGGCCCTTTACCTTATTTAGATCCCACATAACATCTAGTATCACATTGAAATTCCTGATTAGGGTGTGTGTATATGACTCAATACAACACCACCGATGTTTCCTTAACCTAATTTTATCATTTATAAAATGTGTATTCTATAATGATAATAAATTATTAATTTTAATAAAAATTTAATAAAAAAATGAGTGATAGTTCTCTAACCGTGGTTCCACCAACCCCCGACCATACCTTGATTAGTTCCATGAAGGAAGATAAAGGAATGAGTTTGAAGAAGAAAACCATCGTTTGTACATCATATTCATTGTTTCACCGAGATTATATTCAATGTAATTTATCCCTCAAGAAGTCCATGCCACCAAGAACCTCAAGAAGATAATATCCAGTACTCACATTAACCAGGATATCACATGGTGAATAAAACTTTGAAAATCAAGGTTACCTAGACTTCATCCTTGACCTGACACCATGGCAACCTCATACCCTATTCTCAAGTCCCTCATCCCCAACGTCGTAATCAAGCACACTCCTCGACAAAGGGATAATATATCATTATGGTCCACTTATCTCAAGTATCAATCACAACTACCATGTAATTGTAACACATATACAAGGTGGGAACAAAATAAGGCATAGCATATCATCATGAGTATATAGAAGCATACAGTAAAACATGAGATCATAATAAAAAAATATCATTCAAAATTCCATAAAATATAATAATCAAATAAAAATGTGTAAATGTGATCCCAAAAAGGTAATGAACTTCCTACCAAAAATCCTTCAATGCCAACAACTAGAATAGACCACATTGTGTGGTTTAAAAGACATCATGGAAATCTTTGAATACAAGAATACATCCTCATGAGCCTTATTATTGTTTTCATAAATTTTTTAACACATATGTTTCACCAAAGACTCCTAAGACTAGAACTAGAAATTTCATTTCATGAAGAAATAAAATATTACATTCATTGAAACATTATCTATTATAGATAATTTATGAATTATAATTTTAGGCCAATTTATTCATTCACAATAAATTCCTTAGAATAAATACTAAACCTAATTTAATATCACAATATATCTAAATTAAATTTATAACACATGTTGTAGTCTTAGATAATGATTATTTATAATATAAATAATCATCCTTTGATAAATAGCATATTTCATACTTTTGTGATTATCTTATGAAAATATTTTACAAATTATCCTTTGAAAAATGGTGTGATTATCTTTAGATAAATTTTCTCTAAACTATAACATTATTATTTAGTACAATTATCTATTGATAATTATTTAGTATTATCATTTGATAAGACAGGTAATTATAATATGAAAATTTTTATATTGTTTATCACATTATAATTTCCTTATAATCATCCTTTCATAATTATCTTAATTATCCTTTGATAATTTTTATAATTATTTTTTGATAATACTTAGTAATTATAATTTAATAATTTTAATAGATTATTCATTAATAATTTTATGTGATTATCCTGTTATAATTTTCATTTGATGCCGCAATGTTATTGTAATTTTATAATTTTTTTTGATATTTTACAAAAAACATCTTCTTATAATATACATATACTATTTTTTATGATTTGTTATAATAATATTCATATAATTATATATTTTTATCTTTCTAAAGATTCATATAATATTATTTTAATAAAAATATTATTTATCCATATGTAATTTATGTTTTATTATTTTATCATAATCCAAATTTTTCAACAATTTTTAATAGGGAGGAGTGAAATAAATATATAAATAACAAAAAAAATAAAATAAACCTACACACATTTGGTATAGTTTGAATGAAAAAATGAAGAACAAAAAATCCCTTAGAAAAAGACCCCAAATCGGTCTAATTGAGGTTTCACCAATCACATTCAAGGTGATTTGAAGTCATCTGAACATGATGATATCCACCCAAGTTATCTATCGAAAGGTTCATGAATAAGGAACACAACCATGACAGGAAATTGATGAATCCCAAAAACCAATAATTCATTACCTAGATTCAATACCCGATTCAACCGAAAATTGTATCCATATACTTTAACATCATCCCTATAATGTGTTTGTAATTTTAAACTAATCAAAAACTACTTAATTCATTGTTCATGGAATCATGGGCATGGAAAAATAGTCGTTTTCTCAATAAATAAGTTTAATAGAGTATATTTAACAATAATAAAAATAATACTATAAAAATATTATTAAATAACATAAACATAGTTGTGATCTAACCAGACACTTGACATGCACAAAGGTTATATAATGCCTTCGGTAAACCCATATTATGAACCTAAATATGGTTATATATTTCTCATATGATAAACTGTTAGGAAGATATATAAATTTTTGATATAAATATGTAATAAAAAATTAAATAAATTACCCAAATGTGCAATGTTACCAAACAATCAAAACACATAAAAGTTATGTCGCAAATAGGGTAAACCCTACCTCCAGAAATTGAAGGCTGTCTTAGATTTCCAAAATGACATAACATTAAATGAGATATTCAATTATTTTGGAAAAATAGAACACCTGTTATATAATATATTTTATATTTTTATTTTATCTACATTGAGGCTCTATGGACCTCAAAATCCCAAGTTGACTTAATGCGTAACTCTGAAAATCATTTAGAGAATATTTTAAGGTTTTAACTAATATTATACCATGATTTATATCATTTAAAGGAATATATAATTAATAATGTTATTTTTGTTGAATTTTTTTCACTTCATAATAATCATAATTTTTTATCAAAGATGGTTTTTATAATAAATAAAAATAAAAAATATTACAATACTCTCCCTCTATCGACTTCTCAACCCTAAGAAGTATTTATAGTGGTCTTTATTGAACAAATCAGGCCACTGAGATTGAACATCAAAATAATGCTCCCACATCTCCTCCTAGATGTGTTTATTCTCCCACTGAATCCAGATAATTGGAATTTTATTCCCCTACCGGACCCTCTCACTTGGGTCCATAATATACACTAGATGCTCCACATAATATGTGTGAGGAACCATATCAACATCCTTTTAGATCATGACATTCACATGATCGGTTACATACCTCCCATGATGAGACATATGAAATGACTCATGTATAACTAAATGATGTGAAAAAAGGTCCAACTGGTATGCCACTGTCCCAATTTGTTTGTTCATCATGGAAGGTAAAACATATCATCGTGCTAGATTTCCATTCCACCTCAAATGTATATGGCCTAAAATTAGAGTCAATCTATGTCCAAATATATTCTCCTATAGAAGGTACATAAAACCAACCATATTTTAGAGGTGATCAATCTCTTCTGAATCAGATGAACTCACTTGGAGGACTTCTAAACCAAACCAGGCCCCACAACTACTACCTCACAAACCTTATTCCAACAAATTGGTGATTGAAATGGTCTCTCCTAAAGAGCATCATAAGGTTTTATCTAAATCCAATCACCATAAATATTTTTTTGGAGAACTCAACCAATGTTAGATAATCATACCATTCTCTACAAAACTATAAAATTCAAGATAGAAAGATATATTCGAAAATACCTATCATCCAGTAGGATTGGTTTTATATATAGTGATTTTTTGTTGTACTCACTCTCAACTGAGTCCATAATCATTTATGAATGAACTGAAAATATAATGATGTAAAACATAAATCAATATCTAAAAAAATTCTTAAGGGAAATACAGTATAAGTGTATGATATCATGGGTGTATATCTTTACCAGATCTTGCATTGATTGAGTCTCTCAGATTAGTAAAAACTGGGAAATGTTTTTGAACAATTTGTCAATCACATAGACAACACCACGACTCCTTAGGGCCCTTTGTATTTACATCACAATGACCATTGGTACATACTTAAACTTCCAAGTGGTAATGATAAGTGGAAGGAAAAACCACCTAGATGTTGGTGCCTGAACTTTAACCTCTAGCATATAATCCATCAGGACACAAACCCTATGAGGTCCCTCTTTATTTTTTACCAACAGAACTATCTCTTAAATTAATGGTAAATAATAGTTAAATTTGGATTTATTATCCATATCTAGGTATGTAAAATATCTTAATATATTCTCTCTGATTGAAGTAGGGACTACTACTCTTGCATGTATGGTGATCATAAAATGTTTCCCTAATGTCCACCCAGGTATTTGGTCTCCCCAAGAATGATTTTCCTATATCAAAAATCCCTCTCGGACTAAATCATGACTATCCTTATGTAGTCATACGTGTGAGGATGTGAACAACAATGGAGAAAAATTCATAGAACCCTAGTAACCTAAGGAATACTTCCTCAAATCAACCAATAATGCCCCATTTCATTGCACTTAAGTGGTTTCTCATGTCGATCATCATTAACCCTTGGATTAGGGAATTGATTAGCATAATTCCCCATTTCATTGCACTTGAAGCATTTAAGTGTTGGTGGTGTGTTGTATGAAGTCTTTTATTTATTCACATCATTAGCAACCCTTTTTCCACTACTTCGACACTCAGCTGCTCGATGACCATCTTTTACACACTTAAAACATTTTCTAGTCCCTTTAAGACAATCTCCACCATGCTTCTTTCCACACATTGAGCATAAAGAAACATTCATCATCTTTTCACCATTGTTCTAAGATTTATCCTTGAACTCCATATTTCGTTTCATGTCCAAACCATGAGATGGATATGTAACAATAACTTCCATTTCTACCTTTATAGCACAACACACAATTTCTTCATAGCTACTGAAGTCTCATATAGCTAATGCCCTTCGAAGACATGGTTTTGAGCCACTGAAGAAACGATAAACTTTACTTTCAAGTTGGATGATAATTCCATATGCATACCATGGACGCCTTGTAAAATTTTCTTCGTATATACCAACAGATTCATCATCCTTTTGCTTAAGATAAAGGAACACATTTTCCATCTTTTTTCTAAGAATACAAGGGAAGTACTTACTGAAAAACATGTTCTTGAATTAATCCCATTCCATGGATTCAATTTCATCTTGGGGCCTTGACATCATAATTATAGTCCACCACTGGTCTTCTTCACCTTCCAAATGGTAAACAACTTGAATGAATTTATCAGGTTCCGAACAACGAATTATGGAAAATATCTTTTCAATGGTATTGATCCATTGTTCAGCAACAAGTGGATTAGAAGTCCCATTGAAAGAAGGTGGGTGTTGCTTCATGAAGTAATCAATAGAATATTTTTCCCTACTCTGCTCATTCAGAAGTCCCGAATGATTCATAGATTGCGTAAGTATAGCAATAATATTTTTCCCTCCATCTCCTATAACATTGGTTTGTTTAGGAGGAAAATCATTGCATTGTCCATTACATTGATCAACACGGTTCCAACGGGTTCAAGACATCGTCTAAAACCCAAAAAGAATAGCGTGAGAGGAAAAAATCATGCTAGGGAAAACAACATAATAAAGGGGGAGTACCTTCAATATCTATAATCTTACGTTTAATTATAATATAAATACCATAATTCTAGGACTATAAACTATACTTATACTTACCCTTAGTGACATCCCGAGACATACCTCAGAAATATCTCTACGAATCTCAATAAAGTTTTCACAACCTAGTTTCCAAAGGTTAACTAAACCTTTCCTCAGATACCAACTGTGGAGACCCGAAACATGACGTCCATGGAAATTACATTAATTTTGCGGAATACTTAATACATAAAAAAACAGACACATAAGGACCGTAATATTTTAGTGTCTTTGGAAACCCGGAACGTAATCTTCTAATCGTGGTGAATGATCTTCAACATCTCCCATAAAGATCTTCCCCTTTTGGGTTTCTTACCTAAAACCATTCTTTAAATCCTGGGGAAAAGAAAACATATTAAGGGTGAGCTCAAATGCTCAGTAATGGTAATCATGGATAAAATAAAAAAAATCATATAAATTTGAACTTAAAAACATGAACAAAATGTTTAAACATCAAAATCTTGGGCAATGACATAAAACATGGCAGTACATAAGGTATAGATCATAAAGAAACATTAATCATGATAAAATAGCATGGGAATAAAACATGTGATCGTGGAAACCATTAATCACATAAATATGATTTCCATAGTAGCCAAGGCATTGCTGCCAAGACCATCTTAGTGGACAAAGTCCCTTTCTGAATCGAGTTCACTCCTCGTTCCAGTCCTCTATTACTGTACCAGATTAACTTACCGTTCCAGCCATGTCTATATCATGAGATATAAATCTTTACCCAATGCATTGGAGGGAGATATAGGTCCCACCCATCTCATAATTAAATCATTCTTTCGTGTGCCACAAAATAATAAATCATACATCATAGCATAACCCATGTAATAGAATTGGATTCTTAAACATCATGCCGTCATAACATATTCCATATAAAAAAATGGATATAATTTAATCATAAGGAAAATCAAACCATATAAATAATGGAGAAATTAAAATTTCAACATAAACATATTAAATAATGTCATTTTAGATGGAAAATATATTTGATAAAACACTTGAAATGAATTCTTGAGGAAAATATCCTTTATTCGTCAAAATCATTTTATTTTCACAAAATGCAATGAAATCATAAAAGAAAATGGTTTTTTTAAAATAATCATGCAATATTGTAGAGGAATTTCATGAAAATGAGGCGTTATGAAATCGTAAAAATTCTGTTCATGCCATATAAGTTAAAAATAACATTCTCCACGTACTTTTTTCAGAAAAGTCAAAAACTACCTCGTATGGTAAACAAAATAAAGATTCCTTACATACCATGTAGTAAAATTCAAAAATGGGTAAAAGGAATTTAAACAAACATGAAACCATTTTTATAAAATAGGGACATGGATAATAACAAAAACTCCAGTAAATACTTACGAATAAACAATCTCGGATAAGAGCGAGATTGGAAAAGTTATCCCTTACCTTACGTCTGATATGCTTCGTATGTATCCGAACCTCCTGTATAATGATTTCAATAATTTCATTTACTTATTACAGAATCATATTCATTGTTATGATATCATATATGGTTCACTTATGAATTTATATTATCTATTCTTTTTTAAATTCCATGTTAAATCATCATTTTGGGTAAAATCGTTTCATTTATCGTACGTGTTTCAACTTGTTGTTCTTAATATTATTACTTATATACTGATTTACATAATTCAAGAATTTTAAAACATTATTTAAATATAATATATATTCATAATATACATATATATATATATGATAGATCAATAAATGGAATGAAATACACTGTTCATGGAGACGGTAGGCCGTACATACGCATGAACGTTGTTTTCGTTTCCTTATTGAAATGAATGGAATTAAGTAGATGAAATACATATATATATATATATATATAAATTCAGTATCATTATTATGTCATATATTTCATGATTATTCATTATATATACTTTATAATCATTCATGAATGGTTAACATGGAGAATGAATCTCATCACGTCGTGGAGACAGTAGTCCGTACGTACGCACATGCGATGATATCATTTCCATGATCGTGGAATTGTATTGAAGTGTATGTATAATATTTCAGAATAAATATCACTTTAAAATAATCATATATAGTTATTTATTTACACCATTATACCCATCCAAGTAAGGTGGTGGTCGAAAAAAGATGACACCACGACGTAGAGACGGTATTCCGTACGTACGCACGCGCGATGATTTCGTTTTCCGTAGGATGGATAGAAGGTGAAATAAGGTTATTTCATATTTATAATAAAATATCATTATATAAGTAATACTGATGTTATTACTTTATAATGAGACAAATAATGAAGAAGAAGTAGAAGAAGAAAGAAATTTGAGAGAATCGTAAGAAGAGATTACCTCTTCTTCGACGCACCTCATTTAAACTTCCTCTTAAGGAAGTAGAGTTGGTCTTTTGAGAATACCACAACCTCCAAAATGTTTCTAGGGAAGTGGATAAGAGAAATGGTCAGGGGTTGGCCGAACTTCAAGGCTCAAATTTTGTGAAGAGAAGAGGGAAGGGGTGCCCTTTTTATAAGGGAGGAGAGAGGCACCTTTGGAAAAACATAAAATATTTTTTTATAAGAAAGTCATTTTCGGTTTTTAATAGCTCAAAATTTATTTATTTCATAGATAAGGTGGGGATGAGTATAAATCCTCTCAACCAATAGATTTTAGATAGGTTTGGGTCATTATATTAACCTTGTCTTTTAGTTTTAACTCCTAGTTAATTAGATTGACATTTACATGTCAATTTGTTTTTTTATATTATATAGTTAATAAACATACCATATACATCCAAGGGACCCCAAAGTGGTCCATTAAGGATAGCACTATCATTATATACGTATCTTTTCTAAACCTATGATTTTTAGAAATATAATAACAATTAATAATATAATATTTGTTTTAAAAACAATGTTATGGCCATTTTGACACTATTTTGTAATGGATTTTTGTGAAAATCATAACAACATTATTAGTTAGAAAAACTTTAATTAATTAAATACTAACATGTCATATTAACCTATAAAATTAGTGTAATTCAAAAAAAAATTCAAATTACATTTATTTTTGTATTTATAACATCGATTATTTTCATATTTCATTATTTAGGTAATTACTGCATCACCATTGTGTCATAAATAACTTAAATATTTTAATGTCTAAAATTTATAAATAAAATACCATTAGGTAGGAAAATATTTTAAATTTCTAATGAATATTTATAGTCTAATTTATCTTATGTATATCTCTATATTAAAAATTATTTATTTATTAAACTTTGATTTTAACTATTTTAACCCTTCATTAAATAAATTAATAATAAATTTCCTAATCTAATCCATGTGGACCTAAATGGTAATATTTTATTCCTAAGGTTGTTTTTGGTATAATTACACTTATCCAATGGAATTATGACATGTGTTCGGGTAATAATAATATCATTTTTACCCTTAATTACACTATTTACTTTTAACCGTGGTAAATAAATGTAAAAAGTTACTATTCACCAAAAATTATTTTCATCTGATTGAACCACATTTTAGTCCTTCATATTAATCGTGTCTCTCGGATTTTTGAAATTCCACTCACAAAAGCGGTAAAATTATGTTTTATGTGAATTTCCAAATTCTCCTAGGAGGTGGGTAAAAGACGGTGAAAAGTTCAATAAAATTTTTATATATCTAAAATTATTATAAAATGACTCCAATTAATTATATTGAACTTATATGGGTATTATGTATCATTTTTTACCTAAAAAAATTATAATAAAATAAATAATTATTTAAATAAAAAGTCGGTTTTTAAATAGTAACCTACTGTTTTCACTATTCATCCAAAATTGACTGTTTTCAGAAAAATACCAAAAATTCACCCAAGGATAATTTCAATATTCCGAATCCAAAAATGAAGTCAATTTTGAATGATAATATTTGAAAAAGAGGGTATTACTATTCATTATGACTAGTTTATATAATATTCTAATTACATATCGTTGTTTAGTGAAACATGATATTGCGTACATCACACGTTATCGTGGAAGGTTGTGATTGCATGTAAAGCAAGCCAAGTCAAGGATGCGTGTAGTGCAAGATCCTTTTGGTGTAGCGTTCAACACAATACATTAATGAAATTAAAAAGAATATTTGACATAAAATCTTGGGGTGTTACAATTTTTCTATGATATGGCCATTACGAAGTTGGTTTTTAGTGGAAAGGTACATAAACTAATGGTTGGAGTGGTGGTTTGAGGTTTGGACATAGGGTGGTTAGAATGCCACCACTGAATAGCTAGTGAAAACCAATTTCCAACCATTTGTATTCTAGTATATCTACTAGCTAGATCATACCCTTCTAGCTAGAATGTGGCACTAGAAAACCCAAAATGGTTCTTTTAGGCACACCAGATAGCTTGTGGTGAGACCAGATCACTGATTACACCCACCAGGTAAGTAGTTCGCACATTCTTAATGTACATTAAATGAATCAGGTGGGTTATAAAGTCAAAAATTTTTCCACCTTTGTTAATAAAAATAATCCAACCCATATTCCCAAATTTGTGGTTTAACATCTTCTCCTTTGGTCCTTTTCCACTCTCATACAATACCATTGGGATATTCATTCTTTGACTAGTCCTGTGAAGTTAAATGGTGAGCTATTCTTAGATATAATAAAATTCCTACATCCTTACTTTTAGTTTATCTTATATCAATGGTGGATCTATTATACACGTCATGATAAATGGATGAGTTATTTTATTCATTATTGATCCATGATGGATATTGCATGTCGATGAAATTTCATGAATGAATAATGTTCTACAACAAACACCGAAGGTTCCATTGGTATGTTTTTAAGAAGCATAATTATAAAATTATTCATGATTTAATATTAATGATAAAACCATAATCCATTTATTATTCCATGGTAGATAATTAGATAATTTGATGTGTCCTCAACAACCCCCTTGACTAGAGATAGAACTATCAAGAATAATGATGTTCCTGCGGAAGTCTCTATAGAAAGATCATCCTGAGACCTTATTCTTCTGAAATCACTAGTTCATTGATGAAATTATGATGCATCAATAATATTTGGCTAGACCACAGTCTATGTTCTATAATCAATAATAAATTCAGGATTTATTTTCCAATGGAAAATGTTTCTAATGAATTACCAATACTTCCTTCGATATATACCTTAGTTAGACTTTTTGAAAAAAAATAAATGATATGTGATTGTAAAATCACCTTCTTAACATGTAATATACTTGAGTCTTGTCTCTAAATATCTTTATCATTAAACCATAATATATGTGGACATATTTTAGGTTGGAGGATGTTATTTGTGAGTGTGTGACTCGTTTGGTCATTGATTCTTTGATGATCCTTAGAGTTCATCATAAAAAACCTCAATATAGGTAGTTCCAAACCTTATAGAGTATTATTATAAGATCCTTGGAATAATATAACATTATGACTTTCAATTATATATAGTATATTGATTTTCATAATATGTGTACTTGTTTTGGATATTGTTTAACACTCATGATATACTTTGTGTTCCGCATTATGTAAGGACCTGTTTCATTATGTTTAACTCAATATATTTTGTATTTTTATTATATGCACTATACTAAAGTGACAAGTGGTCTTATCAAGGATCAGTAGATCTAGAGGGTATTTGTGGGTTGATACTGCATTTGATTTGATTAATAGACCACAATTGATGATGGGGTTTGATGGCCTAGTGTGGAATGACCTGGGGGAATGATCCTCCATGTGATCTGAATCATGAGGAAATATGGATCATGATGGTCCATGTGACTTGAATCAATATATAGAAATAGGAAATGATATAATACTTTAGAATAACATCGAGGAATGTGTTCTATAAGGCTATTATGTATCATTGGGACTAGATCATAGAATTGATTTGTTCTATGTAAGCTCATTTTCCCACAAGGATTCAAAGTATGTATAGTTGGTGTTCATGGGGACCTATTTTGTATGTGAACGGTTAGTATGGTTTGTTTAATTATGTGGAATTTAATTTATTACAACTCCATATAGCTTGTGCATTAGTACTGTTGTTATGATTCCATTTCTAGTGTCTTACATGGATTTATCACTCACATGTGTTATGGGAATTATGATGTATTTGAAGAATTCATTTATAGGGATCCAGGAAACGGTAAGGGGACTAGAAAAATTGGTTTGTCCAAGGAGCATGGATATGGGAGTGGCATCAGAGTGTACTATAGGGGTTTCAACTCAACTTATTTATTAGCATTCCATTACATTAATTATGGTCTATCTTGTAACATTGGAAACCTATTTATTTATTATTTTACATTTATGTCATCTATAATTTTTGTTTCTAAATTTTTCTATGATTTATTACAATTATTTTAATTATTTGGGAAATGATATTAAACTAGTGGTAGAGTATCAACACAAATAGACTTTAGACACTTTCTACATGTTGGAAGACTCTTATGTACCAGGAGGCATGCATGAGTTCTTATAGATCTCTAAAATGAACATAGTGGTTAGGGTAGGGGTGTTACTCTACTATCCATGTATATAGCTGGTTCATCTTGAAAAAAATCCAAAATTTCTGAAATGTTAAATCCATACTCTATAAAAATGAATAAAATAAATAATAGGAAAAATAAAAACATTTCTGTGATATCTTAAGTCTTATGAAGAGAAAAATAGTTTTCCATTTTTTATAAATTATTTGTTAACCAAGTAAATTTTGAACAATATTTCATGGATACCACTCAAGATACATGTAATATGATAATGAATATTCTATAAAAACTACTATAAAAATGGAATAATTAATCTTTAGATTTTCTTAGAAAATGTTAGAGTTAGTGAAATATTTGGATTTATTTCGTAGAAGTTGTTTGATAATTATTTGATAAAAAGTAATCAATGACATAAATGTTATCTCCAAATAAGATGGTTATTTTATGGGAATGTTTGAAGTATTTTTTAAAAAAAAATTGAAGAAATAAATGAAAATAATATTTAATATTTTGTTTTTTTATTGTAAAATTTGAATAAAATATTTGAATTGATTTGAATGTAGAAATATATTAATTCTACCAAAAAAATCTATATCAAATGATAATTATAATTCATATCTTATAATGAGTATGTTTATACAATTTTATTTCTCAAAAATCATACTGTTTAAGGAAAGAGATGATGGTGTTCACAACAGATTTTTGGGGGTGTTCTAATACAATATTTAAACCATTCCATAAGTATATTTTCTTATTTTTATATAAATTTATTTCTAAAGTAAATATTTTTGGATGCTCAACATGAAAATTTCAATTTTTCTGTACCCTATTGTTTTAATTTCGAGGGAAGAAAGAAATTATACTATAAATATTTCCAACATAGAATAATGATTTTTCACATATGTTTAATAATTTTGAAAAGAAAATAAATTCTAGTATAATAATTATAATAACCAATGGTTTTTATGGACTATATTTAATTAAATTAACAAATAAAGTTCTACAGAATAATAATTAGTGTATATTAAATCAATTTAATTATAAAAGGAGTGTTTTTTTCTAAGATAAATTAGTGAATCATTTATGATGCTATTGAAAAATAAATTTGAATTTATTAAAAAATATACTTGAAATAGATTTGTTTATTCTTATTGATCTCAATGAAATTGATGAGGGGAGTGTTGGTAGTTATTTTACCGCGATTGATAATCTGTTGTTGAAAAGTTATGTTTATTTCATGGGGATATTAAAATGAATTCATAATATTTATTGTGAAGGGATTAGAAAATTAGAATAGGATTATTTAAGAATGTTTCATGTTGTGTAGACCAATAAAATATCATAACATGACATTTTTGAAGTTATTAGGCATGAAAAATATCTTAGATTACACCTTAATTTCATCTACAAGATCTCCTTGGATAGAAGATGGTCTACCCCCGTGTTACCCATTCTCAAGTGTTAATTATAATTGAATTTTTTGAATCTTACTCATTTATTACATCAAAATTTATGCAGTAAATCTATATTCCATGGAGATGTTGGAAAAAAAAATATAATAATGAATTCCATGTTTGTGTCATCTACCTATTTATTCTTATCAATACTCAGTGAAAAATCTATGATATTTTTTCCTTGTAAAGAATATTTTTCCCTATTATTACTTTATTGATCAGTGAGATAAAGGTGAGAAAGTATTGATTGTCCCTTGATTGGAAGTGAAACATCCATAAATGTTTTAATGGGAGTGACCATTATCTTTGGGTAAACATGGTTAAAAACATTAATAAATTTATTATGTGAATTTTAATATATGTATATATATGAATTTATTGTTTATAAATCTTGGATGTATCCTAATATTAGTGAACAATGTAAATTCCCTATGAATTATGATCATTATTTAATTATCTTCAATGAGATATATATAATTAGATTTTGGTAATGATATCATTGAATGGTTTTTTGAATTTATGAATAAAAATCCCATCAATCAAGTCATAATAAAAAATCTTCTTAAATAAGACATTAGTAACAAGTGTGTTTAGATATATATCATATAGTGAGAGTTTAGTAGAGAAAACAGTTTTATATAAACTAATTTGGAAGTCTTTGGTGCACCCCCCTCTCTGGGTATCTCTCACTAGAATACTATAGCCATAGTTTTTTGTCCCTACTAGTTAAAAACATAATATTTTATGTTTACATAAATACATTCTTACATACATACATAAATACATACATAGATATATACATATATACATACAAATATACTTACATATAGATATACACACACACAAACATACAAATAATAATTTTTAAAATATATTTTCTATATATCATTAGTTATATACATATCGGAATGAAAAATATGTATTTTTTTTAAATATAAATATAAATTTATATAATTATTAGACATATATCTGTGTCTGCTTGTGTGATAATATATAAAGTTATAAATATATATGTATATATTAGGTTTATAATCATTGTGTGTGTGTTGTTTGCACGTATATATATTAGTACTTATATATTTCTTAGAATAATATAAAGATGAATTATAATATATATATATATATCACATTTGTGCGTGTGTAATTATCACATATATTTTTATCTACGTCTATATGGATTGATGTATATATATAATTATTGAACTCACACACACACAAAACATAACAATTGCATTTATATATTTTAATATTTTTCATTGAAATAATTATTAAATGGTAAAATTGAAATAAAAAAAAATGGGAGATGTTATAAAATATTTTTATACTTTTCTATAATCTATGATGTCTTCAAATAAAAAATTGTATCTGTTTCGCTAAAAGTATATCATTTTTCTAACTGTTAAGATAAATATGGAAAAAATTGGAAGGTCTATAATCTAGTATAAAAAGAATATGAACATGTATTCAAGGGGTTCAATAAATGTTTAAAATAAAATATATCCAACTGTTTTAAAATATAGTTTCCCTACATAAATGAAAATTAAACAAGAATAATTGTCCCAAATGAATAGGAAAACACATAATGCAATATCGAATTAGAAAATTTATTAATCAATGATAACAAATGGCGTTGAAGTAAAAATATATATTATGTTGAATTATTATTCAATAAACATATCTTTTGATATTAGCATAATTGTATATGGTAGTATATATTTTTTTGAGGAAAAGACTAAAATAGATTTAGATGAACCTCAGGGTATACAAAACCATTTATATGGTAAAAATATACTCAAAACAATCCATTATTGTATTCTATTATGAAATTTTAAATGTTATTAATAATACCAAATCTGTATAATTCAATTCTAACCAATGATTATAGGTAAACTATTTTAAAAACAATTCCACACCATAGAAGGATATATTAGTGGATGATAATAAGATTTGTTTTTAAACACATAATGACAAAAAACATATGTTATACGGGAAAATGATTAAAAAATATAGTTAATGTGCTCAAATATGTTTTTATAAAAGGATTAATATTATCTAAAATAATTCCATTAGTGCAATACATCCTGACAATTGAGAATGAAACCAACTTCACGAAATGTTATATGGTAATTTACAATAATATGTGGATTTAGATGAATATATAATGTGAAAAAATTATTTATCTAGAAAAAAACACAATATTATTATTTATATATATTAATTTTATGAATTAATATTCATCATATATTTATAAATAATTGTAAAAATGTTTTATTAGAAAAAAGAATTATTTTATTTAAGAATATTGCTTTTGCATGAATTAAATGGTTTTATTTAAATGCTAAATTTCGTGATTTTATAAATTGATTTTTATACAAGGTGATTAATTTTTTGAATTAAGAGACTAAAATTTATTAGCAAGGTAAATTTCATTTTTGGCCACTATGAATAGTAACCATCGTAAATATGTGTCAACATTAAAACTGCAAATCATTATAATTAAGGAAAAAGTAAATGATATGGTGTTGAAATAATATCATGATTATTATTTGGTGATATTATTTGAATACTTATAACCTTATATTTTAATTTTAATATTTTATGTGCCACATGACCATGAGATTGACTTAATATTATTTTAAAGCATTTAATAATTACAAGGTTTCCACTCCCCTCACTTATAAAAGACCACCTACTCTCCTCTATTCCACAAATATTTTAATCACTACTCTTTAGTCATTCTGTACCCTAATATCCCTAAATACCTACCCACATACTAGAGGCCATAATACTCTTAAATTACCAGAACCCAAAAGTATTAAGGTGTACTCCATGATAGGTTTTCCAAAGAATATGTATAATTTTTAATTGAGTATTTGAAATTTATTTATTCTTATATCTCCTTTAAATAAAATTAAACAATGCTGAAATAATAACATTGGAATATTCCATAGAATAAAATTTTATTAAAATTATTGTATATACCATTTTCATTTCCATTTAAATTATATGGTAAATGAAAACTTCACACGTGAATACGTGTGGCCTACTACATCCATGATGTGATGTTTTTTTCATAATTGGGTCATATATCCTGTTTAAAGAATTTAAAATAAAATAAATATGATATTTACGATGTAAATTTAATTATAAAAAATTAATATACTTCTTACATTATTAAACATTTTATCTATTGTAAATTTTTAATATCAATTGTTTGTATGTGTGGAATTAAACATACTTTAAGTAGTGCGATTACTTTTTAATCTACATCATACAATGTTTGTAAAAAGGATAGATAAAATGAATAAATATAACATATATAACTTATTTATTATTTTTTGAAATTAATTTATTTTTTACTTAAATTCATTTTCACCCACTAGAAAAATAAAAATTCCATTCATGTGTATGTACAGACTATAATCTCTTTGAAATTTCCTGGATCATTTATAATGATCTCTTTCCATTGATGATTTCAAAATTTTATTTTCTATATAAAAATTATTATTATTAAATGATAAATACTATAGATTTAATGTAACCATTAATATTTTACCATGTTCAACAAACCAATGCTATTTTCCGGTTATAAAGAGCACAACCTAAAAATGTCCAATCTGAACTTAACACTGTTAGTTCATAAATAAAACATGGAAAAATGAAATAAAAGGAATAATAATTTTATATTGAATGTTAAAATTTATGATAAGAAAGTATAACTATAATATAATTTTCTAATTTAGGATCTCAAAAATGTTGTAAGCAACATGAGACTTAAGGTAAGATATTTTCCTTTAAAACAATGTTTATAAAATTTTAAACACTTTTTTCTTTAAATCCATGTTATTTTAAATGCTTTAAGAAGTTCTACTTTATGATTCAAAGGTTTATAATATCCATATTGAACAAAATTCTAATATCATTATAATTTTTAAAATGTAATCTTTTTAATGTTTTTTATTGTTAATTTTTTACTTTTTACCATAATATAAGAAGAATGGTTTGGTAATGTATACATCTTGGTCACCTTTAACCACTATTATTACAAATATTTATTGACAACAGTTATCAAAATATTAACATGTATAATTTAATTGAATATCATATTCATTATCTCCTGGGAATTTTTCAATTTTATTAATTTCTAAATTATAAAATATTTTTTTTCCTAATGATTATACCAAAAATGGAAAATGTTGTTTTTATAGATTAAATTGTATTTTAAGTGATTATAATGAAAAATTAAATGAATGGTTTGTTTTTTCATGATATGGTACTTCATCTTTATATACGATAAATGGATGGACCAATATATATCATAATGATGGGTGGGCCCAATATATACCTCTAATGATTTGGGTAATGAATAGCCTTCAATGGTGAAAATTGTGTGAGATAACAGATATGATTACTTTTATGGAATGAACTGGGATTTATTTAATTTGACAAGGGTAAAGAATGTTTAGTAATGAGTTTGGAATATGATGATCTAATATACCAATATTATTAATTCAAAAATGGGGTTTATAGGAATATTTCGATTTCATGATATATGAAATATTTAAAGGTGAATTGTTTATTTTTTTCAATGGAATGTTTTCCTTAATTTCCACATACCCCCAAATTCTGTCAGAGTTTTTTATTCTTTCATATGAGTTTGAAATGTTTTTATTGATAAGTGGTCTTATTTATGATGAGAATGTTTTATATTTATTCCTTTAATGTTTTATTTTAATAAATGTAAAAATTGTCAAGGGATTTCATGTTGTTAACTGGACTATTGGGATTCCATTATTTTTATCCATTAATGGGCATTCCCCTTTATCATCTGATGATTTCAAAACAAAATTCACTAGAACTAAGGACAAGTAAGTTTTTTAAATGTCATGATTTCTACTATGGTGAATCATAATAAATCTAGAGAAAGAGACTTTCCAAAAATATGGGTGTAAACATAATGCTCTATTTTTAAGGAAAAAATTATACAATGTGAAATTTTTCTGATTCATATGTAATATTTTACATAATTCACTAAAATTATAAATTGAAAAAGTCCTTAAAATGTAATATTGTAAAACCCTTATTATTAATCAATTAATTAGGGTTTCATGCTGTGTGGAAATAATGTTTCTATCAATAGAAATGATTATATATCTCTAATGGTTAAGAGAATGATAAAAGACACTTTAAATGGACTCTCATATATATTTATATTATAATGAGACAAATTTTAAATATTTTCATGTTTCTTCATCTAATTTATGTCTATTTAGAATGTGTTTCCACAAAGGAAATATTGTACCTAAAGTATATGGAATTAAAATGATAATAAAATAACAAATCAACAACCTGGAATGGTAAAAACATAATAGTTTATCACATATGTAATTCATTTAATGTAAGAAATTAATGGTTTTACCCATGAAAGAGAGGGAAAAATTTATTTATATAGGAACATGTCTATAGTAGATCATTTCATGAAAAAATATCCTCTAACTTTTGATGGATACTCAAACTCAATGCTCAATAAAGGATGGATAAATTTATTGTATAAGATATTTATATTTTTCAGTGTATTAAAAAAATATCTCTTTTTATTTATTGTTTTTAAGTAAAAGTTGATCAAAAATAGTCTCTTATTATTAATAATAATGGATAGGATGATATTTATTCCATGGATAAGAAAATTAGTAATGATATATTTCATGAAAACTATTTTCCAAATGCTATTCGACATAAAATGGAATTATTATTCTTGGAGTTTGAAAAAAATGAATAATTAATTACTATTTAAGTGGAAAATTTCACTATACTAGTCATGAATGCACCTAAATTTGATCACGAACATGTTTGTTAAATTGATTAATTTAACACAGTTCTAAAACCATGTTTATCAATGGAGTTTTGTTTTCAAATTTTTTTAAGTTTTTATGAGTATAAGAAATAAATAAGGACTATTTAAAAAAATTAAAAGAAATCAAGTTGTATGAAAAATTCAGTAATTGTGAATTTTAAATATAATATATTTCTTTTTTTGGATATATTATTACTATATAAAAAACAAATATTTATTAATTTAAAATAATAGTATAGAATGAATGGATAACTATCATAAATATAATTATGATTCAATGTTATCATGGTTTAAGAGATCAATATCAATAATTTATTGAGAAAAATTCTCAGTTATCTATAAAATAAAATAGATTTCACAAAAAGGATTTAAATTCAAGTGTACCAATGTCACCCAAGCTTACTATAAATATAATAATATAATAATTCCATGTTTTAAATAATACATCTCATAAAAGTCCCAAAAACAAAGGAATAAAAAGATAATATCTTGAAAATAATCTATATAACTATCTTATTCTACAATATTTGTGAACATTTCTCCCAAATAATACACCTCTAGAACCTTTCCCGTATACATCACATGATATGACCATATTCATAACCTAGGGATTCAAAATATAATAATTTGGTGGGCATTGATTCTTGAAAAGAGTAAACAATAAAATAACCAGAAAGAAAACTCAAGGAAGATATAAATATCAACACAAAATATCAAACACCATACATGAAAATCATAAAACTTATAATGGTAACAAAATATAACAAAAATATCATTAAATAATAATAAATGATATATAAAATTCCAGAACACATCTATATAGTCATATAACATGTTATCATGAAAGAAAAGTTTGGAATACTTTAAAATTATACATATTTAGGAAAGAAAATGAATTTTAGGTAATGTAAATGAATACTAAAAATATGTAATAACTTGATGATCAATTTGGAAATGTGAAACAACTTGATAAACAACCTAAAAATTTGAAACAACCACCCATTGGAAAAAATCTATCTGAAATCCCATTATACCATAGATAATGTCAACAAACTCATTGTTTCCACACTTGAAAATGTGAGCAGCCCTATCTTTCCAAATTCTATGTGAACAATCCCATTATTTTAATTCCATACTATCCCATTTGATATAATCATATAAAAATTCATTGGAGGTTGATATATAACCCAACCCATCATAATCTATATATATATAAACAACTTAAAATAAATCCTCATCATAGAATGAAATCATTTATCACTTCCCAAAATGATTCATAATATAATAACAAATATAGGATGATAAAAACATAACTCCATGGGATATAATCCTTATAAGAACAATTGAAGTGAATATTTTTCTTCACAAAACCTTTTAAAACATTGAATTAAAAAAGTGCTTCCTAAAAAATAATTGTGAACTGAAAAAGTATACTTTTGAAATCTTCAAAATAAATATTTATTAATAAATTTTCCTTAAATGTTATAAGGTTTTTAAAAATGGGGATATGAAAATACTATTGAAATTTTTACTTTTATAAAACATTAATAATGGAACAATGGAAAAGGAAACTTTTTAGTTTATGGTGTTTAAATATGTTTAGTATTTTTAATTTAAAAAAATAATTAGTAATATAACCATGAAAAGACATAAAAGTTACCCAAAGAAAATGTGGAGTGAATGATAAAACCATATATTTTGAGAACATATAAAAACCATTTTAACATTTTAAATAACCTTATCAAATCCAATATATTTATAAGGATAAAGAAAGAATTAAATTTCAAAGAGTTTAGAGTAATAAAGGTTGAAATTTAGATAATAATATTGACTTTTTATAATGATAATTTTGGTGGGATTTAAAAATATGCTCATGGAATAAGAATATATTAAAATTAATTTTAATTTTTTTTTATAAAAAATTCATTTTAACAAAACATTAAAATCATAGAGGAAAATTAATTTCTATGAAACTTTATTTCCCCATTAATTAAGGTGTAAGTACATTATAAAATCATCATAGGTTAGAATATATCATTCATGAAAACAATAGATAAAAATGAATGATTATGAACTAATGAAGAAAATTGAGTCATGAATACTGCATTCAACTTGTGGAGTATGTAAATCAAATAATACTAAATAAGGGAAATTCAAATTGTACATAAATTACAATGAATAAATTTATTTCACGTTATAATTTCTCCATTTGGTAGTATATAAACCACACTACTTGAAATGGGTTCATCATATAAAACATGTACCAATGACGGAAATTTGAGATGAAAACACTTAATGAATAAGAAACATCTTTATAAAAACAACATGAATGGGGGAGAGCTTAAATTTCAATTTTAAGTACCATGAATAAGAATAGTAAATGATATTATATATCCATCTTATATTATTATAAATATTTAAAATAAACTAGGTGCATTGTAGAATATATGTCTCAAAGAAGGATGTTTTGAGATGAAATCCTTACAACATTTATATATTTTAAATCCACTCCACCAAAAACTATGAACATGGAATAAATGATATAATTCATGAAATACAATGATATCTTGATACAAAATTAAAACGTATTTTTACCATTATAAATTAATCATGTTGTGTAACATAATTAATTTTTAATGTATTCAAATTTGAGACAATGAAATCCTTAACTTGTTTCCCCACATAGAATTGTTTTCCCTAATATACTATAAAAAATAAATATCTTAATATATTAATGTATATCCATATACATAAGAAAAAAATTGTATTTTTAATTTACAATCATTATCTATATGTATATTTTTATAGTATTTTTTTAAATTTTCTGACATAAGGTGTATATAGTTTTGAACGTTTATATTAGTTTCGCTGGACTATTTGTGGCATTAATTCTTCTGATGATTATAATTAAAATTTAATAATTTTTATCTTAATTAATGAATTATAATTATTTCCTAACTGTAACTTTCATTAAATGATTACTTGCATTGTTATAAAAAAATATGGAATTTACAACTAACATTTTTTCAAGGAAATTCAACCTACATAGGTTGTTTTCATAATTAAGGAGTTAAATATTGACGTATACATACAAGAACCAGAACATTAATTAATTATATATTAATATAATATAATATAATATACCTAATTATGTTTTCATTATCATCTAGAAAAATATTTGATGTCATTTTTCAAGTGGTTGCTCAAACTGACCCAAACATGAACATACTTTTACTCGATTTCTGAATATAGTTTAGTGGTGTCTATATGGACATAATATCATTATAACAGAATCATCATAATATTTTATTTTAAAATTTTTGATGGTGAAATATATTCGAATATTTTTATTTAAGGAATGAAAATCTAAATGAAAAAAAAAACGATTTTTTGTGGAGGTTATAGTCCTGACAATGCATGATTAACATTCCATTTACTCAATGAATGACGGGGGTGAAGTTGGATTTAAAGAGAACATTTTAGAACCATAAATACAGTTTATTAATCATATTTTGAAACTAATACCATCATTAATACCATCTATGAGTGGATATGATTAAAATATGATAGTGTCACTTCATGGAGTTGGTAATTATTGCACACACACTAATGACGATTCTTGCTTTTCTTAGTTGATGAAAGCAAATGGATAATGATTTTTACATTATTATAATAACACATCAAGACAGTAATTATTCTTATGTTGTTATTATTTCATGGTTATGGTTGTTTTAAACATTAAATAATAAGGAATGGAAATTATGATTGATTTTATAAACATATTGAGTCCTCAAAAAACCTCTTGAGTAAGAGATCATATTTGAGGGTCATAGGTTAATTTGTATTGAACATTGGAATTATGACATGTAAATTAAATTAAGGGGATGATATTTTGGTAGATTTTCAATGATATTTAGAAATAATAATGTAGTTTTGATTGCATTAAAATGATATCCTTTTATAAATGAAAGAGAGGGCATGTATCATGGAAAAGTATGGTATTTATGTGGTAAGAATGTAAATAAATAAAATTAAGGCGGGTTAGGTGATGTGATATTGGTTAAACATGTAGTTAAGGATTAAAAACCTAATATTCTGTTTTATATAATGTTTAAAGGTCATGTTAATTTATGAATATTTAATCATCCTTATATTAGTCATTCAAACACTTATTACTCCTATATAAATATTAATTGGGATAATTATTTTGTTAGTAGAAACTAAATTTGATCATTTTTAACAAATTTCAAAAATACTAATCCAAAAATGCTATCCATTTATCCTCCTTAAATTTATATATAGGAAAAAATTAACTTTTAAATCATAACATATAATGTGTTGAAACAAAATTTTTATATAAAAAATGTCATATTAATCATTAGTTTTTATTAGTTTTATTTCACATTTATTACACATTAATTGATTATTATTTCATTTATATATATGTTTGAACATCACATTTAAATTTTAATTTAAACATTAATCCATTTAAATTTTTCTTAAAATACCCATTATGAAGGAAAATATTACTCATTGAAAATAATCAATTTTTAGGGTAAATAATATATTAAATATATTGAATAATATTTGTTTCAAATAATAATGTGGTGCTCATTAGATAATTTGGACCCACTAATTTAAATTTTATAATCCATTTTATTATAATTAGTTGATAAAATCTAATTTTAAAATACTAATGAATAAATTGTTTAAAATAATTTTATAGAAAATATTACTTATTTTCTAAATGAAATTTTTTTTTAATTAAAACCTGATATATAAAAATATTTAATAACACATAAAAAAGTTGTACATATTCATGAAAATGATTACTAGGTTTTATGTTATTCTTATATCCAGGGGATTTTATAAAATCCATGGTATTTTAAAAAAACATTATTTTTTATTATTCACATAAAATTAATTATCTTATAAAAATCTAAAAAAATCATCTCAGACAAATATTACTATGATAAATCCAAAAATTGATGTTAATTTTCCCAAAATCAAATCTTAAAATTGAAATATTAACAATAAAATAAATCAAAAAAGTATTACAATTTTTTATATGGAACCATTTTTCTATACAAACTAATCTTCTAAAATTAGTGCCAATCATAAATATATCAAATATGTAAAAATATCCATTTTAGGAAATAAATGTCAAGATCAAGTAATTTCATTAGTTTCTTAGATACAGTAATGTTTATCGATGTTTGAGCAAGATGACATTTTTTTGCTCTTATATATATTTTTTAATATGTATTTTGTAATTCAACTACCACGTTTATACCTAATAATTCAATGGATACATCATGAATATCAATAATTGTTTCGATTTTGGAATTGTGTGTAGAGAAAACCATCCAACATATTATTTATTTAAAAATAAAAAAAATTGGTTTTTACAATCTATATCCTTTAAATAAATTACATGACCACAATTTTATTATTATTTACTTGGAGGAATAAAAAATGGCGTAGAAAAGATTGAAATTCCTCGCGATATTATAACTAATTTGATATAATCCTCAATATCATAGGGAAGTATAAAAAATATTATTTTTTATCATGAACCCTCAACCCAGAGAGTAACCCTCCTGGTGGAAAATGAGATAAGGGAGATGGTTACTACCCAAGTCCCACATCTTGTAGACCCCAGATTGGTAACTGGCACCAAAGGTATAATAAATCAACATGTGAGAGGAATTAATCTCTAATGGATGACAAGGAATGTAGGGAGATATGATATATTCACCAATCAAAACGTTCTGAGAAATATAAATAAATTAAATGACATGTCCATACATGGAATGTCATATTGTTCTATAATAACAGAAATGAAAACTAAAAGTACAATAAAGGTAAAGATAACTGCAACCACAATGACAAAACAACTCTTTCAAAACCATGAGATAGTAATATCCATCTTGATCTCCAACCTACTCGGGATGACTTGAACAATAGTTTATATATACCTATGATGCGTATAACATTATTGTATGTTGGATCTACCCTAGAGACCCTCTTCCAAAAGATAATGAAATAATGAAAAAGAATAGTGAATAATAGTGAAACTCACTTGTCACCGAAATGGGTAAACTATGATTCAAGAACCAACATGAATTACTATCACTATGTATATCATATAGGGTATAATATAATATAATAATTAACTATCAAGGGTACCCCACAAATTCTTCCCTGGTGGTTTTCTACTCTGCATCAATGTCACACTTCTGGATCTATCTACCTCCAAAAATAATCTAGACTAAAGACACATGGGAAAGACATATAAACATGAACCATGTTAATAAAATCATCACATAATCCCATTTCACATATCTATATAGTAAACAAGAAGTTTCTAGGAGGCACCACTACCTGTATGATGTGAATCATACAAAGAGTACTACACCTCAAGCTATCAGAGCCCATACACTAATTAAATAACATCAAGACATCACAACCTATACACATCAAAACTATAATCATCCATTGGATAATATATCTGGTGGTACATGTGTATGAAATGAATTCAATACAGCACACCCCTCTACAAACATATATGGAGAATCTATCCACCACGCATAAGAGAACATGTGATTTCCAAGAGAGAAGAGTGAGGCCAGAGGGGGTAATAAACCATCCATCCTCCCACCATGATGTTAGGGAAACACCCTCCCAGATTCCAATTGGAGTTATTCAACCCAACATAAATGGGTGGTGTAGAATATAGAATTTCATATTATCCATTATATAATATTTTTCACAACCACACTATGGTAATAACATATTCTTAAGATCAACTTAAATTATCATCTCTCAAACACCCATCTTCCACTTCTGGGGATTAAATATCCTTTAAGAACACAATAATGATTAAGAGACACATTAAATTAATTATTTTTAATTATATAATAACATTATGATAATTAATGTTTTATTTATTAATTAAGAGACAATGGTATTCTGAGTTATATTACATTAAACATCCAAAACCAAGTCCACAACTTCTAGCCGTAAGCTAAACCATGTCAACAATTTCACAAGATCAATATATTTCAAGAATTTTCATTCCATCAACACCAGAACTATGGTTATATAATTTATTTGAAATTATTACTTTCAAAAATCTAGTTACTATAGGAAAACCATATTAAGCTACCACCATGGGTAAGCATGAAACCATCCACACCCAGTTTACTTAAGAAGTGGGCAATGGAATATAGATAAAACAAGAAACCCATTAATTGATCATAAAATAGATTTATGTCAAGGAAGATTCCAACTTTATTACATTAAATGGTAAATACAAATTTGGACCATTCCATCATATATAGTGGCATCCCTTACACCCACATGTATATCCTAATGTATCATTCCATTATAGTCATCAGATACTGCCATATAATCTAGGCCTCCCCCATATCACAACCTTTATCCCAAGCCCATCCATTCTAGTCTCATAAAACATCACCTAGAAAATATCACATCAATTTTACAACACAAGGTTTTAAGAAAAAAACCTTGACAAATGGGGGATCTAGTCTCCAAAAACAAGGCATCCATCCTTCACACATAAACAAATACTCATGGGTCCAAACAAAAGGTACTCAGCCTTCATAAGTAGATGAAAAAAATAAGCCCTATAAGTTATTGTTATCACATAAATGGTCCTTATCAATATTTAATTAACTAACTCATTATTCACAGGATCCAACAATAGGAAACCTAAGGAATCAAGTTATAATAATATATTAATAGGTAAACTATACTCTTATTATGAAAAACCATTTCAAAAAAATATTGAGAAGTACCATTCTCATTTAACTTTAATTTTAGTTATCAACAATGAAAATTAACATGCTACATGTTATTTATCAAATACCATCAACAGATGGAATAAAATATTCTATTAAACATTAAATTGTATCAATTTAATCATCATAAATTTTCAACACAACAGATTGAAAATATTCCTATTATTTAAGTATTCTTAATCCCATTAATTATTTAATTCATCTTTTACATTATTTATGATTTTTTTTCAAAACATATATCATAATACATGAGATTATAAGACATACTAACAATAATAATAGAGATAAAACACTATTTAGAAAATCAAGTAGAAAACCATCAGCATGTTATAAGGAAATAATATATAATCGCTACAACCCCTTCTTTATTAACCGATTTCAATAATTATTAGGTTAATTAAATTTTGAAAAAACATTCTAATCCATGATAACTTTATGATTTTCATAAATATATAAGAGAATAAATGAATTTCCTACCTCAATAAAATCATTATTATTCACAGAAGAATTTAAAAATGATTTAGATCCTGACCACCTCTCCCATAAGAGCTGAAATTTATGATTTTCATAAATATATAAGAGAATAAATGAATTCCCTACCTCAATAGAATCAATGTTATTCACACAAGAATTGAACAATGATTTATATCTTTACCACCCCTCCCATAAGAGCTACATCCCTCCTAGTATTCCCTACAACAACCATACCAACCATCAACATAAAAAAACACTAAAATTAAAGAAGAAAACGAACATCACATGGAATGAATATGTATGACTGTCAAGATTGATGAACCATGAGATAATGGGTAGAGAATACCTCATATTACCATGGATCAGTCATGGGATGCCTAGAATACATCCCTACCAACAGGATTCCAAAACGCACAAAGATAGTGTCATTGGACCCCTGGGGTTTGGGAGGAAGGCTATAGGGCTTCATAAAACATAAGGTGATGTAACATATAATGGTTTATTGTATATCATTTTTTTGGACATGAAACCATTTTACGTTTGGAAATTATCTGGTTTTAATCCATACCAAAAAATTAATATCCTCTTACCATTTGGACTGAGATTATTTCACATTGTGAAGAACCATGTGAACCAGCCTCACACAAGTTGTGAACCACATATTCACAACACGAACCACTTAAATTTTTTTAATTCCTCCTGCTATACCTATTAGTATACATAGGTCACTTGACGTTCTCTAGGCCTCCTCTAAGTACCTAGTACTTCAGAAAAATAGAAAAGATTAGACTTGATGAATATTGGACCTTAAATTATATAACACTTAAACAATTATCTTCCATGAAATTTAAAAAAATAAACCTAGAGAGAAAATGAAAAGGGTCATTTGAATAGCCACATTATATCATACAACTCATGGTTAGCCCCATCCGTAGAGCTCAACCACCTCCTTATAAGGACAAAAAAACCTTGAAAAAAATGACACACTCTTAAACATTATCTTAGGTGAGATAAATTTCAAACAGAACCAATGTTAACAATAATATATAATATACAACTATCACATAAACTAGAGATTTAAGCTTCAATAAAATGAAAAACATTACAAGATTAGGGATAAACATAAAACAAATCGAGGTAAAGAGTTCGCATTTGTATCTTCCATTACTAGGTACTCTCCTCCATACCACTATTCCACCACATGACAACAACCAATAGTGTATAACACCTATGAATTAAATTATCATAGTGTTACTAGATCTATAAAATCCACTCCTCAAAGGTCGTATCAACATCAATATTAATCCTTCCCAAATCGATTCCATAATAGTCATTTTGAAGATAATGATAAAGATGTGCCAAGTGAAGAAAATCATGTATATTGTACATTAATGGAGGATGTTATATTTTATACACCATGTCTCTAACATGATATGCTACCAATAAAGGTCCAACAGTCTAGGGAGAAATATAACTCCTATGAAGAAACATTGTTACCCATGAAGAGTGGCATTCAATAATCCGTGATCTCCACCATTGAACTCCATATGTATCCTCGTATGACTGAAATAAATTTTTTTATTGTCTTATTTCTCCATAATATTATCATGAAATACCTAAACCATATCTCTTATATTAAATACTAGTTCTGGACTGAAACTTGATGCCTCTCCTACCCCAGTCTAGCATAACGATGAATGAAAAGGTTATCCAAACAAATATTTAAATGGTTCGATACAGGTGGATGAGTTGAAACTATTATTGTAAGTAAACTCAACCAAGGGAAAGTTCTTTATCCATGAACATGTAAAATATAGGGCACAATAGTGAACCATTTCTTCATGATTTGAGATGGTTTTTTGTGGATGATCATCCTTTAATGGTATAAAAGATGATCTAAGACATAATTGAGATCCAAAAGCATGTTGGAGTCTTATCCACACCATAGAGGTAAAAAGAGGATCCTAATTAGAGATGATTGACCTTAGGAATTCATGGAGTAACAACACTTCCTCTAGATATTGCGTCAACCAAACCTCTATTATGCTCGACTCAATGATCCTTATAAAGTGGTAATATTTCACCAAATGATTCACTATCACCCATATAACCTGAAATCGTCCCTGATCATGAGGTAAACTGGTAACTAAGTCCATCGAGATGTACTACTAATTCATCTGGGGAATATCTGATGGATGGAGAAAACCACAGGGAACACAGTGCTCAACCTCCACCATAAGGAATTAAAAACATCCAAAAACAAACTAATCAACTATATAATTCATTCCAAGCCACCAAAACTAGCCTATATGATCTCAATAAATCTTCATTATATCATGATGTAACACTAATGGTAATCTATGTAACCCATGGATATAAATCTCCTGAATCATATAAGGGATTATAAAATTTCTAAACACACACCCAATATAATCCATTCTCAGACCAACCATTAGTGGGATTACTAAAGAAAACATAGTCTCTCCATAATTACACCTAAAAATCCCCCCAACAAGGACTCTTTCTCATGGTGAAATAATATGACTACAAAATAAAATTAATAAGGAAACATCCACCTCTAACCTCTAATATATCAAGATATATCAACAATATTTCTTCCATCACTCTCCAGGAATCCCTAGACTAACTGACAACATCACTACATGAATTCACAATCAAAACATCAGCTATAGAAGTTACCTTTAGTAGAAAATATGAAATATAGAAGTGTTAATCCTTTAATAATTCCATCCAAAAAACATTGAAACAAATTTATTTCAATCTAGGAGAATACATACCTTAGAGTCTTATTTGCTGGTAAAATCCACAAAACACACTCTGATGAGGTAATGTCACCACGACATCAAAGAAAACAAAACTTCCACCATTTTAAGATTATGGGTGGCATAATTATGCTCATGGGTATGTAACTGGTGATACCCATAAGAAATAATTTACATATATTTCATCCAAAGAGAACCTAGCCCAATATTTTTAAAAACACATTAATCCTCAAACTAAACTCATTCTTCTAGAAAATAAAAGAACCAGAGCACTGGCCATATTCTTTTTCAGGTACCCAAATGACTCCTAAAGATTGTAAATAATCAAGAATGAATGATCCTTTTTTTATTAATGCTATTTAAGTAGTAAAAAACTAATATAATTCTTATATTAACCCTTTATAAAAGCATGAAATACCAATGAAACTCTATACCTCATCCCCTATCCAAGGGGATTCCTGAGAAATAATGACCCATGTCCTTAAGGGATATAAGGATACTCTATATTGGGACATGACATTACCCAATAAATATAATTCCAAAGAATAGATATGAAAATTTTAAAACATCATGGACAAATTCTCATAATGAATAACTCCCAAATTGGTGTGCATATTCTCTTGATGATACTCCCCAAATGCAGTGTACATAAGGATTTCATCAATGAAAACCACCATGAACATATCCTGTAACTCTATAAAGACCATTTTAATAAAAACAATTAACATGGATTGATTATTATTCACACAATATAAAATCACATCAAACTCATATTTTCCATGATATCAAAATAAATCTGTGTAACACCCATAGATTTTATGGTATGTAATTTTTAAATTTTACTATTCAATAGCTTATGCACTGAGTTTAAAACCATGATATAATATCGACATGACTATTAGATTAGTATTTTAACCATTAAGAATATTAATATAATCAATACAATAGTATCCTCACTAATTAATTTACAAAATTATGCAATGTATCTTTTTAATGAAAATATAAAATATTTATAACACAGAATAAGTAAATAAATTTTTTAAAAATGAAATATTACATATTGGTATTCTTGAAAATGGTAAATGGTTATTTAAAATTTTATAATTAATATAATTAGTTAAAAGAATATATATTTTCATAAAATAGATTTATAAATTAATATTTTTTTTCTTACGAGTCTAATATAATTTTATTAGATATCAATCGATTTTACAATGTATCATAAAATGAGTTAAAATTTTAAAGTCATTATTTTTAGAATAAATGTTGATTTTTTTTAAAATTAAATATATCCTATTAAATAAAATACTCTCATATTGAAAAATTGTTAGGGTAAACTTCTAGTATTTTTCTAAAATAGTTGATTTTTTGTCGAATAGTGAAATATGATAAATTACAATATTTAACATTTTAAGTAAATAAATGAGTTATTAAGTCAAGGTTGATTCATGGATTATGTTTGTGGAAATTATATCAAACTAAAATTATCTATTTATTTTACTTAGTCACTAAAATCAATAATATTTATATTCCGGAGGGAAAAAAAATAAACCAATGAATTAACTAATAAAAAAGAAACCCTTTCCTCCACTAAAAATACCACCCTCACCACACCTTCTCCTCACACTTTATAAGAAAACAAGATTTCTCATATTATAATAAATTCCTCTCCCAATACTCTTCCTAACTTCTAATTCTGTCTAGGGGTTTTCGAAATACCATTTCAAAGTCCCTTAAAGAAGTTCTCATGGAGACTATACCAAAGAGGTAAAACCTTCCCCTTATCTCTTTCAATTTTTTTCTTCACCTTACCTATCCTACCATATAAAAAAATAACATGATAAATCCAGTATCATGTATATGCTGGAAGGTAATTTTTTTAATGGTATAACCACCATCAATTATCTTCCCTTTTTGTTCTAAAAATTTAAACATCATTTGTTAGATGTTGATTCACCTCCTTTGTAGATGATGGTTTTTCATTTTCTTGCACCTACATAAAGGCTTCCGATAAAAAAATTATATTGGTTAAACAAGGTTTTGAGAATATTTATTACAACTTATTTATTGTTTGAGGACTAATATATACACGCAACATTAATTAATAAAACAGAAGTAGTTTGGGATGATTAATAAATACCAAAATAATCTAAATGGTTATCATTACTGTTTTATCCAATAAATCATCCTAATATTTTAAAAAAGTATATATAATATGAATTAATATTATTTAAGTTAATTAATAACATATAATTTCAATTATAGAAATTTTTTTTCATTTTAAGTGATCTTCCATACATGTATACAGGTGAACCAATCATGAAAACGAGGGAAACGAACAATCCTAAAAGACAAAAATGATTATTATTATTCATCAAGATGGTCATAAATCGACCTAATATAATTATAATAAATCAAATAATTGTTGAATAGGTTTTTAATTAAATTATTAATAAATATAATTTCATTATCAATAATAATAAGTGCATTTTCAGAACACTTTATAACTGAACATAAGGGATTCTCTTTGAACTCACATCTTTTCCTTCAGATTATTCTTTCTCTCTCTTCACCCTAGTGTAATTATTAATTTATATTTTATAATCCTCAGATGTTATGTTATTATCTTTCAAACATTCTTACCTAAATCAATTCATCTTTCTTTGATGGAGAAATACTTCATTTATAAGGTACCCTTTTCAAAACCTCCTGATAAGCAGCCCCGATGGATGGAAACGTCCCAATTTCATATCCATTTTCATGTAAACTCCATAATTTTATTAATAAACCATTATTTTTAAGTAATCACTCAATTAATCCGGGAAAACTATATTATGTCATTTATGGTTTTACTAAAAAATATTTTATTTTACTTCTTTAAATATATTTTTATATTTTCCATTAAACAACACCAATGTGGCTAATTTATAAAGTTTATTAAAAACACTTTTTTCATGATTTCTCTTAAGATTTAGATCAATTGTCAAGACAGTTGAAAATTTTAATTCTAAATATTATTTTAAAATTTCCTATATATAATTGCATAGTCATTCCCTTTTCATTTTTCCATTTTAATGTATATGTGGATTATGTTTTACCCCTTTCATTTGTAGAATGCATCATAATTAGTAATTATCAGGTGGTGACTATTATAGCCCCTGGATGCATTGGTAGGGGTCGTGAGAAAAAAATACATAGGATTTTGTCATAGGCCTTACCAATTAATTGATACTTTTTCTATGATTCCTTGATGGTATGTTTATGATTTCCGACATTATAAATCCCCACATTTTGAGATTATTTTTTGATATTAAATGTGTTTATTTTACTAGTATAATATCTAATGTTAAGTTTCATTCCCATGTAATTATTTATATGGATATATTTGATCATTTTTTATTTCTTCAATTTTATGATCAATATTTTGTTTTAATGGAATGTGTTTTTAGTTATTCACCTTAACTTATTGTTTATGTTTATTTACGATACCATCCACTGAATTTCATACACTCACTAGGCATCTAATCACACCACTTTCTTATGTTTATTTTTTCTTATGTTTATTTTTTTTTCTTATGTTGTCAAGATGTATATTATGTTTTAAATGCATGGATAATCTATGTGAATATGGATGTTTTTAAAGGATTTTAAATATTTTATTTTATTTCATTTGAAATGAAAAAATTATATTTGTATCATGATTTCCAAGGGTACTATACTATAAGGTACTTTGGGATAAGATCACATGTTTATAATACCAATGACATAATGTAAGGTATCAGCTCTGGGCTACTTGTGTTAGGGTATTTATAGTTAGTACTATATAATGTTTAGTATAAATGTTGGAAACTAGATTATGAAACCATAGATTAGGGAAATTTAAAACTTTGAATAACTTTTTAAATATTCCAAAGGTAACCAAGATTATGATTTTTATATTATTTATAATTTAAGTGTTTCATTATTTCTAAAATTTTATACTCTAATGTAGTTTATTCCATTTTTAAGAACTGTTACATGCTAGAAGGAATGAAACCCATATCAATACACGTATTCTATGTAGGGATTTTCCTACTATGCAAGAACATAATTTTGTAGGAGGAGCTATAACTAGGGCTGAACAAACCTATTAATGTAATGGAAAAAATGACTCAGGTTATATGAAATAAACATACTCGCATAGAGAATATCTATCCATGATGTAGTTTAATAATTTTATACCACTTAATGTGACAACATCCATCATTCAGTAGAACTACAAATCCATTTATAGTTGAGAAATTGTTAAGTTCCTTAGAGAAGATATTTTTGGATTTGGGAAGTAATGAAAGGGAAAAGGTTATCATGAAATTTTATCATATATCAAGAGATGTTGATCAGTGTGGTCATTAATTAAAAACACAAAGGAGTAGGAAGAAATAGAAAATATAGAGTGGATGGATTTTATAGATATTTTCTAGGAAAATTATTTACCTAATGAACAGTGATGATATATTGATATATAATTCATGAGTCTGATACTGAAAGAGGATTAAAACGTTGCTATTTATGATTCCAAAATTACAAGCCTAGAATGTTATATCATTAACTCAATATGTAATCCAGGGATCAGGATTGAAAATTTCATTGATGGTCTTAAACAAATTATATGAAGGATACTAATCTCCAAAGAATTCTCATCATCTAATTATATAGTATCATGTTCCATCAAGGCATAAAAAAAACTTTTCTAGCCATAAGTCTTCAAATAGAAGATAGAAAAAAAGAGGGATGATGACTACTCTAGAAAAGGAAATAAATTATAAGGTAAGAATTAAATTTCAAACTTATAAAAAATGTAGAAACAAATATGGAACATACCTATTCGGAATGGGTGCTTTTTACATGTGTGGAGAATAATTCCACCATATTTATAAATTCAAGGGAAAGAATGATGTTGTAAATGTATAATGATTTACCAGAAAATATACGAGACATTATGCATACTAATATCCAAGAAATAAGTAGAATTTTAATTTTGGATCATCACATTCGTTTATATCTCCCCAGTATCCTATACAAATGAGATATTTCCACTTTAAAAATGGAGTTTTTAGTTAAATATCATAGTGGAAACCTTATTACAATAAATATGTGTCAAGAATTTTTTATTATGAAATAGATACATGCTGTAATTTATGATTTTATTATCATACCTGTTGTTGATTTTGAAATAATTATTGGTATGGACTAACTTTCAAAAAATAATGAAAACATTTATTTCCAAGAGAAGGATAATATGATATATTATGAAGATAAATAATTTCTCATGTTTAGAGGGGAGACTTAATCATATGAGTCATATTTGGATCCACCTCCAGTAGCTTTTTTAAATGTGATTCTTGGAGAAGAACATGAGATGAAATAAACTAATGAAAAAGGTGATATTCAAATTGATCATGTACCTATTGTACATTAATACATTTATGTATTTCCAGAGGATTTACCTGGACATCCTCTGGAGAAAAAATTTTAGTTTCACATTGATTTCATCCCTGATGAAAGACTTATATCATTTAATCCCAACCGAATGTCCATATTAGAGGTAATGGTGTTAATTAATCAACTAGTGGAATTGAGTTATAAGGGATTTATATTCCCTAGTGTTTCACATTTTGTATCTCCTTTCCTTTTTGATAGTAAGAGAGATGGATCTGTGAGTTTGTGCATTAACTAAAGGGGGTTAAATTCTATTAAAATAAAGAAAAATTATCTATTTATTAGCAATAATTAATTATTTGGTTAACTTCAGAGAGATAAAATATTCTCAATGATTTTGCTTCAATATGGGATTCATCAATTATGTGTGATGATGGAAGAAATTCCTAGGATGTCATCTTGAACAAGGTATGGAATTACATGTTTTCATTAATTCTTTTTGGACTGGCTAATGAACCCTCTATGTTTATGGATTTAATTAATATTTTATTCAATAAATATCTTGATAATTTTATTTTATTAATTATTAATGACATCTTGGTGTACTAAAAAATCTACGAGGACTATAAGAACAACTTACTGATTATTCTGTAGACTCATAAAAGAAAATAGTTTTATAAGAAGACTAAAAACTAAGAATTATAGCCTCAAATAGTTTCTTTTCATGCCTATATTATTAACATGGAACTAATCATAGTTTATCCAGAAAAAAAGTTCATTCAAGTAATTTCATAAACCAATGAACATTTCCAGGGTACATAGTTTCGTTGGTTTAGCATGATACCATCAACATTTTGATCATAATTTTTCTGTGATTATATAACCCGTTAACCATGATTAGTCATAAATGGGTTATGTTTATTTTGATAATGGAATGTGAATAATGATTTTTAGAATTAAAGAGGAGATTAGTTAATTCTTCGGTATTGACTATACCATAGGGAAATGTTGGATTTGTAATTTATATTTATGCATCAAATAAAGAACTTGGTTGTGTCCTTATACAGAATGATATAGTTATTTATTATTCATCAAGGCAGATAAAAATAATTAACAAAATTGTCTAATTCATGATCTTGAGTTAGATTTAGTAGTATTTTCTCTGAAGATGTGGAGAAAATATGGCTATGATGAATGATATGATATATATATACATATACAGATCATAAGAGTTTAAAATATATCTTCTAATAGAAAGAACTCAACATGAGGAAATGGTGATGGCTCAAGATACTCAAGGATTATGATTTTCAAAAAATTACCACCCGAGGAAGGGAAATAAGGTACAAGATGTATTTATCTGGAAGGATCTTGGAGTTCTAAAAAAATGAGGATTGGTAGGGATCCTGTATACATTGATCTAGTAAAGATAGATATAAGAATTATCCATAAAGTTGACACATCACTAATTTTTTAAATGGTTTCCAAAAAATATTAATTAAAAAATATAAAAAGATATTAGTTTGATGATGATAATTTTCAAAAGAAAATTAATACTATGAATGATAGGAAGTTGGTATCATTTTTTTATGAGGATGTAATTTTGGAATTTGGTTAGAGGTTTTTTTTCTTATATACCAAAGATAAAAAGGAAATAATTGGATGATTCTCATAGATAAAATTTCAATATTCACCATTGTAGAACTATAATTTATAGAGATGTTATGGATGATTTTCGGTGGGATAACATGAAGTGGGAAATTAGGGATTATGTATCAAGATGTTTAGTTTTTTAACATGTGAAAAATGAAAGAAAAAATTATAGAGGAGTAAATAAACCTCTAACTATTATTTCATGGAGATTGGATTAAATTAATATGAATTTTTTCATTGGATTACCAAATAATCCAAGTAAAAGTGATGCAATATGGCTAATTGTTGATCGACAAACCTTATCTTCACATTTCTTCGCTATAAGGGAATATTTTCCAATGGATCGCCTTGCAAGACTTGATATTAATGAAGTTATAAGACCATATGGTGCACTACTTCCAATTGTGTCTAGTCGTGATCCATGAGTTACATAAAAATTCTAAAAAAGAATTTAAATGGCTTGGGGTACTAAGCTTCATTTGAGTACATCTCATCACCCTCAAACTTATGTGATGTTAAAAAGGATGATCCAAACATTAGAATATATTTTGAGATTATGTTCACATTAATTTCATGGTATGTGGGATTAGTATTTAACTTTGGTAGATATTTTCTATAATAATAGTTTCCTTTAAATTATACAAATGTAACTATTTGATTAATTATATGTAAAGAGATTTAGTACTCCAACATGTTGGGATGAAGTTATTGAAAGGAGGATTATTGGCCTTGAACTTGGGGATTGAATAATAACAGAGGTAAAGACTATTAAAAATTATATTATGGTTTCTCAACGTAGGAAAAAGAGTTATGGAAGCAATCAAAAAAGGATTTGAAGTTTCAAGTGGGATATCAAGTCACTCGGAAAGTATCTCAATGGAATGGTGTCCTATGGTTTAGTAAGAAAGGGAAGATGAGATCCAATAACATCATACATTTTGAAATTATGGATAGAATTGGATTTGTGTAATATAATTTGGAAATGCCTCATAGCCTTTCCATAGTACAAGATGTTTTTAACATCTCTTTTTTATGGAAGTACATGTAAAACCCACCAAATGCTCTTATATTTTAAGAAACATAAATGGATACCTATTTATCATACTATAAATAGCCTATGCAGATTCTGGACACTAGTGAACTAGTGTTGAGGTATCAAAATGAATTTCCTTGACCCCAGAATCCCTGAGTCGGTGCATTATTACGTATCATTGGCATGATCACAAAAGATCATGTCTCAAAATACCGATTAGTTTAGTAGCTTTGGAAGTACTAGATACATTACTATGGTTTACATTAAATTATAAAATAGAAATCCACAACAACATTGTTTCCGTAGACAATAATGAGATCCCATAGATTATCCCTACAGGTTAATCATAATATACTTATTTGCATCCTGGGAAAAATAAAACATAGAAAGGGGTGAGATCCGATGCTCAGTAAGGAAAAAAACAAAGGGGAAACTTTCATAAATATGATAAACATTTATGAAAATGTATAAGACTAAATCAACATCCTTTTAAACATGAACATCAGCATAATATGGAAAAGATAAAATCAAATAATGACATTTAATTATTCACATGGATATTCTACAAGTCAAATAATAACATGAAATATCAATAGCCACTTATATAATGATGGAATGCATAATTCCAGACTTTCATAACAAAATATTCAGGGCCTCGTTCCAAGAATACAAATAAGATTTTATCAAGGACTTGTGTCGAGACACTAGTTTGTCTCATGAGACATACTGATGCATCTAGGAGCTATAGTGGTCTCCACCCATCACTTAATAAGTCCAATGCATTCCTCATATGAAAAGTTTTAAACATAACATAAAACATTCATATTAAAAATAGAAAATGAAATGTCAATAATTTATCTATAAACCATGAATGGTGTAATAATAACACATCCATATTCAAACATATCACAAAACCTTCAATAAAATATGGAAGTTTTGTATCACAACAAATCAACTTCAAATTTGCTTAAAATCCATCAAAGGATGTTGACATAGATGAAACAAAAACCATTTTTTTAGAAATATCTCTTTCTATTTTGAAATCATTCAAGAAAACATTTATTTTTAAAATATTCTTATAATCATGTAAGGTAAACTTTGATGATTTTATAACGGTGGAAAATAGCCGCACCCTTCGTATAAGTTAAAAAGAATTCTTACCATAAATTTGTCGAAAACGTCAAAAAGTACCTTGTTTAGAAAATGATGGAATGAATTATTTCAAACCATTTTATAAAAGTGAAACAAGGGTATAAATTACTTTAAAACATATTTTAGTAAATCGTAAAAAGGTTTTGGAATACATTTTTATGAAACATGGATGTGGATGATAAAGAGGTATCAGAAGATTTAAAAACAACCTCGAATAATAAAGACATTGTGAAATAAACCATTACCTTGTACTTTCCTTGGTCAAGGGTATGTTAACATTCTGTATAATTCTGAAATATTTGTTATTAAATTATAAAAGAATCATATACATTAATATGATATCATATATGATCTTTTAATATTGCTTTGTTAATAATATTTTAGTATTATTGTCATTTCAGGTGTTAATTGATTCATTTTCGATTATATTCATTGTTATGAAAGTAATGTTTATTATGGATAGGATGTATTATATTAATTTTCAGAGTGATATTAAGTCTTTAAAATTTATTTTTAATCATCTAATGAATATTAGTCTTTAATGGATACGATGGGGAATGAATCTCATCATGTTCGTGGAGACGGTAATCCATACGTACGCACGAGCGACAATATCATTATTTTGATATTAAAATAATATATAATTGGATGGAATATCTTATATACACAATAATTATCATGTTATACTTATTATTTACATCAATTACACATCCTTATCATACCCATCCAAATAATAATGTATTGAATAACAATAACACCACAACGTGGAGACGGTAACCGTACAAATGCACGTATGGTGGAATTTCATACAAAGGATGGATATAATAATGAATATGGATGTAACATATTTATAATAACATAATATTATATAGAATATACTAAAGATATTATTTTAGAATTTATAAAACAAAGAAAGAGGAAGTGTAAGAAGAAAGGAACATGAAGGAGGTGATGAAATATTTACCTCTTCTCCGGGTTCTTCATTTTGATCTGATTAAAAGGGCTCCATAGGTTGGCTTTCTGACTAAAGTAAGGCCTCTCGGATGAAGGGAAGAAAATTTAGAGGGTATTTGGGCATGGGTTGGCCGAGCCAAATGGCTTTGAATGTGTGAATTAGAGATAAGGGTGAGTTCCCTTTTATAAGAGGGGTGAGAGGCACCATAGGAAAAGCTAGAAATATTTTTTTGTAATAAAATAATTTTTGGTTCCTAATGGATCTAAAATAAATTATTTAAAGGCAAGGGTGGGTATGGTTCGAAAACCATTGAAACAATAGGTTTCATACAGGTTTGGGTTACTATATTAACATTATCTTTTAGATTTAACTCTTAGTTAAATAGTTTCACATTTACCATGTCTCTTTGTATTTTTATATTATATGGTTAATAAACATACTATATACTTCCAAGAGAACCCCAAGTGGTTCATTAATGATGCAAATATAATTATATAAGACTTTTGGCTGAACCTTAGATTTTTAGGAATAGAATATCAATTAATAATATAATACTTGTTTTAAGAACTCTTTTATGTAAATTTTGACACTATTTGGTATTTTGTTTTTTCTAAATTCATGACATTAAAATTCATCTAACCAACCCTATAATGACATATTAACCTAGAAAACTAGTGAAATTCGTAAAAAGTCTCAAATTAAATTTAATTGGATATTTATAATATCAATTATTTTAATACTTCTCTAATTAGGTAATTACTGCAACATCATTTTTTCATAAATAAATTAAATTATTTAATGACTAAAAAATATAAATAAAATACCGTTATGTAGTAAATATTTTTAGCTTTCTAATGAATACTTATAGTCGAATTTATATTATGTGTAGCCCTATATTAAAAACAGTTTAGTTATTAAACATTGAATTTAACACTTTTAACTATTCTTTGAATTAAATAATAATAAATGTCCTAATCAAATCCAAGTAAACCTAAAGGATCATATTATATTCCTAAATTTTTTTGGTCTAATTAAACTTATCCGATAGAATTAGGATAAGTTTTAGGGTAATAATAATATCATTTTTACCCTTAATTACCCTATTTACTATTAAAGATGATAAATAAAAGTAAAATGTTACTATTCACCAAAAATTATTTTCCATCTTATTGAACCAAATTTTACTTACTAATATCAACCGTGTCTCTCGTATTTTCTAAATTCAACTCACAGAAGCAGTAAAATTAAGTTTAACGTAAATTTGCAAATGCTCCTAAGAGGTGGGTAAAAGACAGTAAAACGTTCTATACATTTTTTATATAACTAAAATTATTATAAATTGAATCTAATGAAATACATTGAACTTATATTGGAATTATGTATCTATTTTAACATAAAAAAATTAATTAAAATAATTTTTTATTTAAAAAAAATTCGGTTTTAAACTATAACTCAGTGTGTTTCACTAGTCATCACAAATTGAATGTTTTCAAAAAAATACCAAAAATTCACCCTGATATTCAGAATTCAAAAATGAATTCTTTTTACCAATTTAAAAACATAGATGTTGCATTAATTAATTTAAAATCAATTTTCGTGGTCAAAACCAAAAAAGTGTATTTTTAAGAAATAATAACTATCAAAAGATTGACCCTTGTTTATGTCCAATTTAAAAGTGAAATTACATATAATTAACTTCATTGGATTAAATGATAAAAATATAATCTAATTATACTTCCAAACCATTAAAATGTATAATTCAATACTATACATTTTTTTTATTAGAATTTTTTTTCAGTTAAAATATAGTATTTTTCATTATTCACATAAATATGAAAGTAATTACAAAAACACCAAACATTTATCGAAACTAAATTATTATGTACCAATTCTAAAGAAGAAGTTTTTTTACAAATTGAATATATAAAAGTTTCAAAAATTGGATTTAAAAAAGGTTCTCCATTAAAAGGTGGTAGAATTTCATTTTTTGAAAAATAATTCTTTTATAAAAAAGAATTTGTTCTTACATTATGTATAAAAAATTGATAATATGGATTCTAAAATTATAAAGATTATATAAAGTTCAAAATTAAGTTAATACAATTCAGAACCACTTTTGAATTGCTAGTTTGGTACGTCATGGTTCGCTTGAACTCAGAGTTTCGTGTAGTGCAAGTTATTGCATTACTTTGAAAAAAATAACATACTATGAAATCTTGGGGTCTTACATTCTTACCTCCTTCAATAATTTTTCTCCTCACAATTTTAAATTGTTATTTGAAAATAAAAGGTTGAAAATAGAAAATACCATTGTTGGAAAACCCACATCAGAAATTGGTTTAATAAACTTTAGTCTTAATAAGAGGAAAAGAGGAATGAAAAAGTCACCCCCAAATTATGATATCGATTAGGAGAACATTGGACGAAATTAGAGACACATAATTAGAGAAAAAATGTAAATATTTATAAGGAGTGATTGAGGTCATGAGTGACAAACAATTGTAGAAGTGGTGGCCTCAAAGCCATCAATCTATGATGATTTAAAATATCATCGGTTCAACAAAACATAAGGTATTAGGATAACACATTTTTAGATTTAAGATCACTATATTAAAGTTTAAGAATTATTTTATTCATAGAATAAGAGAAGGAAAAAATATATACTTGACAAGTAGAGTTCCATCCTTTATCTAATTTCTACAAGAAACTCATATTTCAATCTAAAAAATAATAGAACATAAAAAATATTCTATTTATCCTATTCGTATAGGGTTCCAAAATAAATGAATTTATAATTCATCTACCGGACCTTTAAAAAACAAAATTTTTCAATCTAGGACATCAAGTGGGCCCGTAGTAGATGATACACCCTTATCTCCCTTTGGTTCCATGTTCAAGTCTCCCAGCCTTGCCAGTGGCGAAGGGTTGCTGCCCGACCTCAGGGTTGTACTTTTATGGAAATCCAAAAATAATCTCATACAAGAATTATCTAAAATACATCTATCCAAACTCACAGTCCAAAATTAATAAGGAAGGTAAACCCAATGAAAATACTTTTTCCCATGGAAAAACATGTGAACACCTTCATCATGTATTCTTTTAAAACACTGCAACATCCTGAATTTGAATAAAACCTTATTTATTAAATTAATGCTCCCTTATTCCTTATAGAATAGTAGATATACTCTTTCTATCCAAAAATGTTGTAAACTCCAATAATGATGGAATATACAAATCATTAATCTGTTTCTAGGTAGTCAAGAATATCCAATATAATTTATCCAAATCAATTAGGTATTATTCCAAAATCACTATCTCAGTATCATAACCATATTATGGTTTATCTTTCTATCAATCATATATTTTCAAAAAATTAAACCTGATATTGAGTCACTTTTCTTGGTTCCACACAATCTCAAGTCCTTAATGAAATGGTACTACAGTAAAATCCTTATATACTCTACATTTCTTATAACATGTACATCATTAACACAATACTCAAAAGACACAATACTTTAATAGAAACTTAATAAATCTAACCATTACTCTTCATATTTGGTAGTATCATAACATTATTATTATCCAATATCATCATTTGGGGTATACTCTGATAATATGGACATTGATTCGTGTAGTGTTTAAACTCCTTGAAGAGGAAACATTGCACATTTGAAACGATTTTCTTACCCTTACAATCACATACTTGGTGGGATTTTTCTCCAAACTTATAAAAAACTCACATTCCCTTCAATCATTTACCATGGTGATTCTTTCCATAGTTATCACATATGGGAAAATCCTTCTTTTCTCTCTTCACTTTATCCTTCTTTTTCTCTTCCATCCTTTTATTCTCTTGCTTCCCTTCAAAGAGATAGGACTCAACTAATTATTTACTTATCTAATTAACACATGATACTATTTCTTCATATGTTGAGAATACATGGGAGACTATTTCACTTATAAATGTATGCTTTATACCATGAAAGATATGATCCTTCATACTATTTGGATCATATATATTTCTGGAGTTCACATTCCTTCTACTGGGCACCATTTCTATACAATGGCATACACTAGATCAGTTTATGAATTGAAATGGATAATTCCAAACTTGTAAAATACCTTACTTAAATTATACTGTTTATGGATATAATCCATAATCATAAAAATATTTTTTTGAGGAGGTATATACTCTCAAATCATTCAGAATGATTTGCAATGAAATTGAGAATTATCCTAAGCATATCCCCCATGAGAGTCATAACCAAGAGTGAAGCAAGGCCTGTTGTTGTGCACTAGTTCCCGTTCTAGTCTAGATCAAAGAGTTGTTTTCAGTGTTACCCCTAGGTATATCTGTGCCAGAGCCGCCTCTACCTGCTCATATCCAGAAAAGTATGTATTTCATGGAAAACATACAAAATCTCTACAATACAAAAACTCTAGGTTGTTCTTTTATACTAATTCTCAACGTCTATCTTAGGGATTTGTGCTTCAATCAGAGTTTATCTAAATCTAGTTTCCAAGGATTGTACAAAACATCCTCTGATACCAAATATAATGCCCTGACCCCAAAATCCTAGTGTCGGTGTATAATTATGTTTCATTGGCATGATCACAAAAGATCAAGTCTCGTAAGACCGATTAGTTTAATATCCTTGGAAGTACTAGATAGATTCATATGGATTACATTACATCATAAAATGGAAAACTACAACAACATTGTTTCTATAAACAACACTGAGATCTCATAGACTATCCCTGCAGGTCAGTCATAATATACTTCTTTTTATATATCAAAAATTATTATAAAATGACTAAAATGAATTAAATTGAACTTGTACAGGTATTATGTATCTATTTTGACCTAAAATAAATTTAAATAAAATAAATAATTATTTAAATAAACATTCAGTTTTAAATTATAACTCAGTGATTTTCACTATTCATCAAAAATTGAAAGTGTTTAGAAAAATACCAAAAACTCACCCTAAGATAATTTTGATATTCCGAATTTAAAAATGAATTATATTTTACCAATTTTAAAACATATAAGTTGCATTAATTAATTTAAAATTAATTCCCGTTGTCAAAACCAAAAAGCATATTTTTAAGAAATAATAACTATGAAAAGATTGACACATATTTGTGTCCAATTACAAAGTGAAATTACTTACATTGAACATCATTGGATTAAATGGTAAAAATATAATCTAATTATACTTCCAAATGACTAAAATTTATAATTTAAAACTATAAATTATTTTGGTTAAAAAAAATGTTTTCAGTTAAAATATAGTATTTTTCACTATTCACACAAATATGAATGTTATTAGAAAAACACCAAAAATTTATTGAAATTAAATGCTTATGTATCGATTATAAAGAATAAGTTTATTTTATCAAAATGAATATATTAATTTTTCAAATAATGGATTTTAAAAGGTATCGCTATTAAAAAGCGGTAAAATTGTATTTTTGGAACAATAATTCTTTATCTGAAAAAATGAATTTTTTCTTAAATTATGTATAAGAAACTAATAAAATAGATTCTAAAATTAGAAGGATTATATAATATTTATAATTCAATTAACACTATTCATAACCTCTTTTGAACGACTAGTTTGTTAAGTCATGGTGTGCTTGAACTCGGTGTTGCGTGTAGTGAAAGTTATTGTATTACATTGAAGAAATGACGTACTATGAAATCATCGGGTTTTACACAGACAAAAAAATGTGTAATGGTACTTTGGAAAAATCATAATTTTGTAGAGGCGATGTGGGAACTAAAGGAAATTATGATGAAGAAATACCAAAACCTTTTTATTAGGTTAAATTTTAGAGAATTTTAGATTTATTTTTTATGATGGGAGAATCTAACACCAAAATATTTTATGACATTTCCCTTTTAAATTTAACATCTTATATAACTTATGTATCTAGTTTAAAATGAAAAAATACTATTAACATGACCATTTGATTAGTAATGTTACCATTCAATATATTAATGCATAAAATATAATAGTAATCTCATCTATGAAATTATAAATAAAATATAGGTATCTTATCAATGAATATATAATATATTTATATCGTGGAATAAGTAGATAAATGTTACAAAAATGACTAATTAAATATCGATTTTTTTTTCAAATATTAATGTTCATCTACAATTTTACAATTAAAGAAATGTTTTAAATGGATATTTATTTTCATAAAATATATGCAATATTATTTTTTATGCTGATAATATAATATTAATATAGCTTAATTAGTTTTTCAATGATTCATAAAATCATTTATAATTTTAAAATAGATATTTTTTTAAATAAACAGGTATTTTAATTAAAAATTAAATTTTATAAAATTTAGAGAATAATTTTTATATAATAGATTCCATTTTTTAAATCTATATGTTGGAAAATGGTTAGGGTGATGTTTTTTGGATTTTTTTTGAAATAGTTGATTTTTTGTTGTATAGTGAAATACAGTAATTTATGGTATTTAATATTATAAATAAAAAATGAATTTTTTATTTATGGATGAATCATGGATTATGTAATTTGATATTATAAAGAACTCATATGAAATATATTATATACTCAGTCACAATAATCAATACTATTTATAGTCCTAATCCAAAATAACATACTAATAAATTAAATATTGAAAAAACACCCCTGTCATACCCTAGAAATATAACCCCTCACCACCCCTTATTCCCATACCTTATTAGTGTTGAAGAATGATTATATTTTTCATAATTCCTCTCTCAATCCCCTTCCCACATCCAATTCCTACTAGTCTTTGTGAAATACAATTTCCATGTCTCTTAAAGATGTTTTTACGGAGACTACACTCAAGAGGAAAATCCTTCCCTCTCTCTCTCTCTCTTTCAATTAATTTTCTTTTCACGTAATTCCCTCAACCCCCCTACATAAAATAACATGATAACTACATTATAACATATATACTGGAATTTTTTTTATGTTAATGGTATACCCATTATAAATTCTCTTCTCTTATGATTGGTTTCTAAAAATGAAACCATCATCTATGAAGTGTCAATTCACCACCTTCATGGATAATGTTTTTTAGTTTTCAAATAACACCTAAAAGGCTAGTCATAAAACCATTATAATGGTTAATAATAATTGTAAAAATTTATATTATAAATTATTTCGTGTTCTAAAACTAGTATATATAAATATTATTAATTAATAACGAATAACTAGTTCATGTTGATAAAAAAATCCAAAATAATATAAATTTTTATTATTAACATTTTATCTAATGAATCATAATAGTATTTGTAAAAACAATGATGTATTATAAAATTTAATCTTATGGTAGTGGATAAATAAAATAAAATTTCAATTATTTATAAATATTATAATTTTACATGTCCTATCATAAATTTATATAAGTGAACCAATCATGAAAACCAAGGAAATGAAAAATCCCGAACAATGAAATTGAATCTTATAACTCAAAAAAATGCCATAAATGAACTTAATAAAATTACAATAAATTAATCACATGCATAAAAGTTTGGAATTAAATTATTAATAAATATAATTTTGTTAGCACTAAAATTATTTGAATGTGATGAACACTTTCATACATATGGTATGTGATTCTCTCATAAGCCCCATTTTTTCCTTTGGGTTATCCTTTCTATCTATTTACCCCAATTCAATTATTAATTGTTATTATGTACTAATACTACATTCTATTTTAATGTTAAAAATATATTTACCCATCTCAATTATTCTTTCTCTGATCGAGAAATACATTTTTCATAAGGATCCCTTTTCAATTCAAACCAATAAGTAGGTCTGATAAAAAAGAACCTCCCAATTTCATACCGATTTCAAGTATACTTTATAATATGTTTCAAGTAACCATTATTCATACGAAATAACTCATTTCATCATGAAGAAATATTTTTTTTCATTTATGATTTTATTAAATCAATTATGAATTTTCCTCGTTAAAGAATATTTTATATTTTACCATATACCTCCCCAAAGTGGGTAATTTCTAATGTTTCTTAAACACTCTCTTTTACATGTTTTCACTTCAGTTGGAAATAATTTATCATGATCTGTGAAAAAATCAAATGTTAGTATTCTATTAAAATTAATAAAATTTAATTTCATTGTACTTACCTTTTCTTTTGTGAGATATACATCTTTTTAATATGATTTTAAGACATGTTTAAATGGTTTTAAAAAAGAAGTCTTCTTTAAAAAGTAAAATGGATATTTCTATCAAGAATTTATCAATTCTTTTACTATATTATTTTTATATATTTCAACACCCTATTTTGAATATTATATATAATTGACATTGATATATTATATTACCAACTACCATATTTTATGGATTGTTTATGATTGTTATGAATACTGAAATACTAACATGACACCGTTCACCATATTAGTCTAGATAGTTTGTGATTCTATTAACTAATTGGGTAATTTTATTTTATTTCATATGGTAGTTTGAATATGAATTTATATTTTGATTATGTTTCACCACTTTCAGACAAGGAATGAATTTAACTTAGTATGTGTCTAGTAGAGCTTACTATAGCCCCTCGATGAATAAGTAGGTTCCATAAGAAAAACTAGACTTATTTTGTTTCAGGCCATACCCATTTTTGTAGAATTCATGGTCAAGGACTTGATGGTAGGTTTATGTTTTCCCAAATTATGCATTACTTCATTATATGATTATTTATTGATGTACCATGTGTTTATTCTACTATTAGAATATCCAAGGACATGATTCATTATCATGTATTTATTTATATTGTATTATTTTATCTTGTTTTTTACTACCATATTATTCTAATGATTTTGTTTTAATAGAATTAATTTTATGTTATTAACCTTGAATTATTGTTTATCTTTATTTATTATAGATTTCATTGTATATATTTCTCTTACATAGAATTTAAGATCACCCCCTTCTTCTATTTAATTTTTCATATGACTCTAGGATATATATTATGTTTGAAATAAATGGATAATCCAATATAATGGGGTTGTTTCTAGAGGGATTTATATATTTTATTTGATTTCATGTTTTAATTTAAAAAATATGTTTGTATCCGATTTTCCAATTCTAATAAACTATTCAGCCATTTGATATGAGATTGTTTTTTCATAGTACTAGTGGAATAATGTAAGCAACCAACTCCTAGATACAAGGGCTGGGGACTTTACGAGCATTGTTCTAAAAATCCTTATCCTTCACTGACATATAATGATATCATAACTGTAGGTGAATTAATGAAAAACAACATACTCTATTTAGTTGAATGAAAAAATCATAAATATGTGGATTTGGATATAGGTTCTTCACTATCATCTAGTTTAAAAGATAATAATCAATAAAAATCTACAAACCACCATCAACCTTCTATAAGAGAAAAACAAGTGCATCCCAAGATTACACACATGGATAAATAAGACATCACTAAAATCGATCATCAAGATGTACTCATAATTCTTTCTACTTAAGAAGGCACTATCCTATATGAAGACATCGAGAGAGGAGATATGCCCATGTATAGACTGTTCCTAAAATCAATCTCTAATCGAGGGGGTAACACTACAATATAATCTGGAAAGGCATCAGAGGAATCTTCTACATCCCTAAGAAACACTAAATACTAAACATCCATTGATTTATCATCATCATTTACATTACGAAGAAGGGGAAAGAACATGCCTCTAACCCATCTAAGAGTCTCACTCGCCAACAGAAATCACTGGATCTCTATCGGCATCCTAGAACACAACCAAAATCTAAAAGAAATCCACAATACCCTACACTAAATACATCAAATTTATGTGAATTATGATTTCATATTTTTAGATAAAAAATAGAAATCTCCCAAAGAGTGGTGCAACTGAATAACTAGCTCAATATCTCTACATACTTCATACAAGTTTTCTCGACCTCCAAATGACATAGTCAATGCCAAAGGAACAGAAAGACTCTCTAACTAAATTCCAAAATCATGGATAAGGGTAGGTTTTATAAAGGAGTGTTTCACCCTAGAAACAAGAATGTAGTGAACCCGTGTATAAAAAATAAAAGGGTTCCTCAAAAAATGTTTATATCACTTGGTGATGGGAATGGTAAAGATAGAAGATGATCACAAACTAATAACATAACCACTTTTCCCCTACTGAATTCCACCTCCATAGTTGTACTATACTCAGTGAGGTTGTGGAGAATCACAAGGCTTATACATTTTCTACCACATTTCCTCTCTATTAATCACAATATGGAATAACGTTTCACTGCTACCCCGGCTAAAACATCCTCAACATAGGAACTTGATTCTAAAAACCTTGGAAATGTGAATTTCTTAGAATGGTTGGGCATTATCATCACATATGAACTCAGTCTTCCCAATAAAAACACATGTTTATCCCTTTTCATAGGATTGATAGAATCCACCCTTGGATAAATGAGATGATGAGGTTGGTTACATATCCATGGATGACCCAAATATCTTTAGTCTTATAAATTTGGAACCCTATACCATAACACTACTTTGTGAGGAATCATAACAAATATCTTCTCTTGATAATACAGTTCTAACCAGTTTCCTTTAAATGACTTCTACTCTCACAATCACCTCAAAATAAATCGTCAACATAAAAGGGGTTACATGGTAATAGATATTTGGATACAAAATTTCTTTAAAATTCATCTCATTGTCCTTTTCATCTAGAAAAGTGATTGATGCATTTTTTATAGGGGTCCTGAAATGGATCCTGAACTCACACACACTAGAAATCACATATCAAAGGGTAATTATATACTAGCTACTAGATTCCTTCATGTTCGAAGAAAGTAATTCTTCATGGAACTGTACTCAGAAAATCTCCCATAGGATTGATGACTACTCATAACCCCCAAGGAATAATATCCACCACTTCCTCACTACTACATGTAGCATCATCGTAGACAATGTAATCCAGTCACCTTCTAAGAATGGATCGAAATGAAAGCTATCTCAATGTGCTCCAACCAGTCTTATATTACAAAATCTGAAATAGATTCCTCAAAATTTGGATGACATTGGCATTGAAATTCTCTGGGTTTCCTCCCCCATGTATCATCATAGTTTACCTCCACTTTGTAACAATGTACTAGAACATCAAAATGAAAATATTTAGTGAAAAACAAAAGAGTAATTTGACCTAATTTGATGGTTTTAAAAATAAAATTGTACTAGACTACTGAAGCATATCAAACAAAAGTGAAACTAACTCATCATATATATATTTATATTAAGTTAATAGCCTCACCACAGAAAAATTTGACCTTGTATCACATCCAATAGGTCATATAATATAATAATAAAAGGTACCCAAAAACTACTTCCTTGCTATTTTTCCACTCTTCCCCAATGTCACATGTCCCGAGACATATAACTCCAAAATATGTCATCCTAGAGAAACCTGGGAAAAGCATCAAAAAATGAACCTTGTGTATCACATCAACAAATCATCCCATATAACATATCCATATAGTAACCAAATAGTTTCTTGGATTTACTATAGCATATATGACAATTACCATACATTAGGCACTATAACTCAATCCATCACAGCCACAACACCGAGCAAGGAACCTCAATACATCACAACCTATACACATAATAGCTATAATCATCATTTAGATACTATATCTAGAGACGTATGTGTTTGGAATAACCACAATACATCATAACCCTATACACACATGTATGGTGATTCTAACCACACTATATACTAGAAAAAGTAACTAGTAAGAGAATAGGGTGGGGCCAGATGTGGTAGTCAGCCTGTTACATCTAGAGATTTGTAATTACTTTATTTTATTCTCTTTTTGGCTTTGGATCATTTTTGTTGTAGTTCATGTTGAGTCCCAATTTAATTTTTTTATTAAATAGTTTTAGGTTATTTTTCAGCATTTGTACGATTAGGGGAAACCATGCTCCTTTCCCCAGAAACCATGTGGCTTGGTTTTATTTTTGAATAGTGACGTTTGGTATGGTTGGTGCACAATTATTGAACCATGTGGCCATTCCATGTGGGGTTTTAATTATAGACAGTGATAGATGCACGGTTGGTGGATAGTTTGACAAACCTTGTAGCCAAACCGTGCAAGCTGATTAGATTTTTAAAATCATAAACTCCATTGTTTCCCTCCCCTATTTTATCCCCTTTTAGGTTTGTTGACTTGTTGGAAATTTCTTCCTCATGAAGGGAGCCCCCTATTCTCCTCCCTTTGGTTCTTCCCATGCCTATGATGATCATCCATGTATATAAGGTAATATTATTATGGATTTTGGTTGATTTCTCATTCCTATTACATTTATCTCTTGATTCCCTAGGATTTCTATATGCAGTTTCTCTCTTTAATGAAAACTAGGATTATAGTTGGGTGATTTTGGTTGATTTATTGGATGTTAGTGTGTTCGGATCTTGTATTAGTCTTGTATCTCCATTCTAAATTAGTTTAATCGCATTTACACAGTGTTGAGGTAGGTGTTTCTATTAATTTACTTTACGATTCATTCCATTGATGCTTTCAGAATTTTACATAATATTCAAATGTGTTTGGAATTATTGTGATGTTGATTTCTATCATTTTAAGGTGTTTTTACGTTCTTAAAAATTATTGGAATTGGGTTTTAAAAAGGTTTCTTCAAATATGTTAATAATTTATGGTCATGAGGCATTTAAAAAAATTTCTATCAATAATTAATTTGAATTTGAGAAATTGTATTGTCATTTGGTCTTGTTAATGTTTTGATAAATTGTGTAAAATTAAAAATTGGGCTTTATGTGTTTCCTGGATGCCCTTTTATTCTATACTGGATTGTGGGAATTTTTTTTGAAAATGTTCTTCCATTTTTAAATTGATAATTGTTAGTGTGCAATTGTGTGATTGGTTGTGTTGGATAAAATTCAAGTCATATTTATAAAAAATAGAATTTGGGTTGATTTCATGGGAAATTGAATTGGGTCTTTGGATGTTCATCTCATCAATGGGTGAACAAGGTGAACACATGGATGGGAATTCAATTGAAAATTATTCTAGAAAACAATGTACTCCATGAATCTCGGTTTCTCAAATGATTTCACTTTTCTCTTCTCTTTTCGTTCGTTTTAATGTAGATCCTTGGTTCTTAAATGGTGTGTTGGAATTTCATGTTTCCTTAAAGTGGTTTTGAATGTGTATTTTAAAAACACGACCGATTTGTTAGTTTGAAGGAGATGATTGGTTCCTAAATAATGTTAAAACCTATTTGGTGTCACTAGGTGTATTTTGTGGTATCATCTTGGTTTTAAATAAAAAGAGAAATGGAATTGAGCATTAAAGGTATATTAATTTTTGAAATTGTACATATATTTAATGGTGGTGTTATGTATTATGATAGATATGTTTTGAAAATAATTTATAAGGGTACATGAAATGATCTCGGTGTAATGCACGATTTTTCCTTCGAATGTTTTTGAGAAATGTTTTATAAGACCATGTGATGTGACGACCTGGTCAGCACTTATGAATGAATTTCTATATGACTATCACCCCAATTGAGGATTTCAAAATATTGGTTATTATATAGGTGGTGTCATTGTATGGGGTAGGATAGTGCAGTGACGGAAGGAATGGTGTGGCACGTGTTCGAGGGCCTCATACATACATAGTGTAGTATTACCAATGGTTTCCTAGTAATATTTTATCGGTTCGAGTGATGCTTTCCTATCGATCATGATTATATGGGTTGGTACCCCTTGGATTTCTTAGAGTCCACGTGGGTTGTGCCACTGGTAGAGATAGATTAAGTAATCTCGTTGGTTATTTACTCTGGAGCTGCACCATATAACAAAAGCTGAGTCCGACTCAAGAATGTATAGGGATCACTCCAGGTATGTTTTATAAATTTCCATGTTTTTTATCTTTATTTAGTTTTTATATTCTATGTGAACTTGTTTGATTATTTACATTGCATATTTATTTTCAGCAGAACTTGATATTATTGTATTTTTATTTTGATTTGTGTTTTGGATAATAAATGGATAAATATTTTTGAAAATATTGATATGTTGTGTTGGTTCTTTTGAAAATGGGAAATTTTTTGTTATTTCTTGAAAAAATATTAAAACTATTTTTCACATTTGTATTTCAAACTAGTGTTTGTGAACTATTTCGAGAAAGGAAATGTGTAGATTCTGTGTTGATTTCCAACAGTGTTTTTTAATATCACACCATACTTTTTCCCTTCGGTGCTGGTTGAATTTATCTATTTTGTAGGTGCGGTTTATTTTTTTGGATGCACACCTCTAGAGAAGGCTTGTATTGTAGTTTTTGGTGACCAAGAGGTTAATAGATATCTTATTAGTGTGGTTCAGTTTTAGTTTTTCATTTAGTTTATCTTTTGTTCAGCAGTTGTAAAAAACTCAATTTTGTATATCTATTTGAGATATAGTTATTTTTGGTTCTTCAGTTTTTTTAGTATATCTCATTTTGATCATAGTTTATTTGGAAAAAACCACCACTTTAGGATTTTGTTGAGGCCCGACACAAGTTTTCAGCCCATGGGGATCAGGAATGCTCCTCAGGAAATGTCTCATATTGGTTCTAATGTCGGGTTGGATGGAATCCCAAATTGGATCTTGAAAGATGGTATTTGTGTAGACCCATTTATATTTTGGCTGTTAGGTTAACATGATAATTGGATTTCTTGTACCCATGAGGTAGGACATGGGTTGGTGTCTGACCACCACCACTTGTGACGAGACCAAAGTCACCAGGGGTAGTTGGGTTTAATGTATTTTTTTTGTTTTGGATTGAGGAATAATAGGGTAGGTGATCATGTGCCATATTTTGATATCACATAGAGTAGTGACTCATGTGAAGTCTAAGTGCAGACTTCAATGTCCACATAGCTGTTAATTCTTACATGGAGAATTTCATACTACCATGTCACCGGGTAAAGTATGTCCACTATTTCCTCATTCTAGTTGTCTTGTGAGAGAAATTATTTGGTGTCAGTCTCAGTTGATGTGAGTAGGCTTTTGAAATTAACCTGATTTTCGAAACAGAAATAATTTCATTCAAGTGGTTTAGAAATTGGTGAAATGGGTTTTAAATGATAATGTTTTTGATTGAGAATTTTCTAAACACATGGGTTATGATAATGAAATGATATGTTTGACCCTTGATACTAATTATAGAGGATTAAATATGGTTGGGTATAAGGGGAATGTGAATGTTGGAACATGTGGATGGAAATGGATGGGCACATATGTGATGGTTCATAGGATGTCATGGGTGAGTATTTGAGATAAATGATATGGTTTTTTTTAAAAAATTGGACCATATTTTAGAATGTGGTTTCAGATTGTTGAAAATTAGATTTTTTATTTGGATAGTGTCATTGGAAGAAGATAGTTTTGAACATGATATGAAAATGGTGGTTTTTCCGAAAAGTATTTTTGGTTGTGTTTGTATTTTTTGTCTTGTGAGCCATTTGTTTTGACATGAGATGGTATTTGGGTTTTATTTTGGTTGGATTTCGATTTTTTTCCTTATGTATTGATGTTATTTAAAATATGCTACCTAGTAATGTCCCCATCTTTTCATATGAATCATTCATATTTTGTGGTTCATCTCTATTATTGTTTTATCAATCTTGGTGACTGAGGTCCTATAGAAAAAGTGAAGTGGCAAGATGAAGCTAAAGGATCCTTTAAATTGTTGGGTAATCCTAAAGCTGTTAGAGTCTCTGCTATCCTAGGTTTTTTTGAGGGTCTAGATTTGGACCAGTAGAAGTTTATTTTATCATCATCATTTCAAGTTGGGATGACATGGGAAATGTTTAATACCACATTCATCCAAAGGTTCATACACGTGGAGGTGAATTCAAGGAAGTTGGCATAACTGTGAGATGTTCGGCATGGCCAATGAATAGTGGATTATTAAGTAAACAAATTCAATGTGAAAGTTTCATTATATATGTATGTACCTTCATAGAATCAGTTTAAAGCACCTATTTTTTTGGTATCTTCATCTAGATATCACAAAATGTTTCCTATCATCAGGTGAGACCTATTTCAATATGTTTGTAAATGGGAAATTATTATACAAAGTTGGTTTTATGGGTGTAATCAGTTGTGGTTTTCCATCGTGACAGTTCCTCGCATGATGAGAGGGGAGTTCCATTGAAATGTGTTTCTAAAAAGACTCTCTCATTAGGTACGCTCTCTATTTCTTCAAACCATTCAGTTATATAAAACCAGTGTGGCCAGTTCGGGCATTTGAATCCCTATTCTCACAATCCTCCAAAAACATTTCATCATTACGGTTACTAGTTTGTATGAAGATGTCTTAAAAGAAGGATCACTCAAAGATGATTTAGTGACTATATGATGATAAAGACTAATTGTTAGGTAGTATATGCTTCAGTCATCAAGGATCCTACAATATGACATAGAGTAAATCTCGCACATAGTCAGGGAATTGTTGATGGTGTAGAAGGCAATTTTATGTTTTCATCTCTAGTGTTGTAGTGGAGACATTTGAATTTAATATTCAAATTGTTTCTAATATTTCGGGGTTTTCCATTTATTTAAAGATTTTTTGTGAATACATTAATCTAAATGCATCTATTTGAATCATATTTCATTATTTGAGATTTAATAGTTCTTATGATTGTTGGTTTTAATTTTAACAGTGCTTATTTGGAGATTCTTGAGTTTTATGGAATTGATGGAGTGTGTTTTGATTCACCAAATTATTTGGTTTTCTTTCATGGTCTCCCCTGTAATGGGTATTCCTAGTCTTAGGGAGATTTATTATTATTATGGGGAGTTCCCTTATCCTTGGTTACTATGTGAATTTTCAATGTTTGTATGGAAGAGTCCAAGTTAGTTCTCATTTAGGTGTGGTTCTATTGGGGGTGAAAATATTGATCATGCTAGATGGGTTCATGTGGTGGGGAGAAAAATCTCATGTTGTCCCCTTATTATTATTTTTTGGTCTAATTTTATTGGTCAGGTGTGACTTTTGGAGTGAAAGGTCACCCAGATAATCATGGTTCCTTTTGGTTTTCATTGGGCTTGGGATAAATTTTTGTTTATCTTTCGAATGAGTGAATTTCAAGGGGATGAAAGTGTTTGTGATGTGGATAATTTTTGAACACTAATCTTTTAAATTAATTTATATTATTCAATCCTTGACATTTTATCTCTTTGGTTTAGGTTTGAGTTGAGTACCAATTTAATTTTTTTAATTTTGGATGTTTAGTGTGAATTTTTAGGTCGCACACAATTTGAACATAGTTAGTGAAAATAGTAAACATTACCCAGGAAACCATGTGTCTTGGTGTCATTTTCGGATAATGGAATTTGGTAAGGTTGTACCACAATTTTTAAACCATGTGGGAAAGCCATGAGGGTCTCCCATATTAAAAATGAGGGGAGCACAATTTGTGTATGGTTTGATAAACCGTGCAAGATGCCAATATTTTTAAAATCATAATACTATAAGTTTTCCCTACCATATTTTTTTACCCCTTTTGGGTTTTACTCCTCCTTTTTCATTTTTAGCTCATGAAGGTAGACTCTTATCCCTTTCTATATGGTTCTCCACCCTTTTTGATGCTCCTCCAAGCATCCACTATAATAACCTTAGAGTTTTTGGATGATTTCCCCTTCCCATTCAACTTTTGTCTTGATTCCGTGGGTTTTCCATATGAGGTTTCTCTCTTAGCCAATCCCCAGTGTTAGGGATGGCTGATTTCGGACAATTTCGAGGATGTTAGGGAGTTCAGATCTTATCTTAACCATGGATTTTACTTCTCCCTAAGTTTCATCACATTATCACACCTTTGAGGTAGGTTTTTCTAATAATTTCTTTTCCAATTCATTACATTTATTCTTTTTGTGCATTTAAATTATTTTCAATTGTTTTTTTCATGATTTTATATTAGTTTTTTGGCTTTGTATAGTGTTTTTTTGTTGATAAAAATTATTGTGTGTGTATTTTAAAGAGTATTATTCAAATATGTTTAATAGTTTTGAGCATGATATTTTTACTAAAATATTAATTATGTTTTAATATGAATTTGAGAACTTCTGGTGTAAGTTTTCATTTTTCTTGGTTTGATAACTTAGGTGAAATTATAAATTACTCTTGATGTGATATTTGGTTACCACTTTATGGTATAGTTATTTTAGAAAAATGTTTTTGAAAGGTTCTTCAGATTTTAAATTGATTATTGTTAGTGTGTAATAGAATTATTGGTTTTGTTTGTTTGAATGAATGTTAAATTTCACGATATTGGATTTTGGGGTATTTTTATGGGCACAATAAATGCTTCATTGGATGTTTGATAAATCCATGGGTGAAAAGTGTGAACACGTGGATGGGATTTCAAACAAAAATTATGATTTAAAACAATGTTTTCATTCAACATTGTATTATAAAATGATATCTTTTTTTATCATCTCTTTTTCCCCTTTTAAAATGTCTCTCTGATTCCTAAATAGTGCTTTGGAATATCATGTGCCTTAATGTGGTTCTAAATGTGCACTTTAAAAAATTAACAATTTTGGAACTTTAAGGAGGATGATTGGTTTCTAAATAGAGTGAATGACCATATGGTTTTTCTATAAGTATGTAATGATCTAATCATGTTTTTAAATGAATTAATAAATGTAATTGAACATGAAATGTAAAGGTCCTTTTAGAATTATATATATGTTTTATGGTGGTGTTTAATATTATTTGAGAAGTGATATGGAAATTATTTCTATGTTTATTTGAAATGAACTCAATGTAATTCTCTATTGGAACGTTTTCATATCTTTTACAAGTTATGTGATCACCCAATTGGAAATTATTAATGATTTTTTGTATGATCTGAACCTGTATTAATGATTTAACTATATATTTTATCTTATAGGTTGTGTTAGTGTTTGGGGTAGTCCATTGTGGTGACGATAGGTAAGGTGAGTCATGCATGCGGGGGGGGGGGGGGGGGGGGGGGCTCCTACAAACACGATATACTATTACCATGGTTTTCCTTGGAGTCTTTTAGAGGGTCGAGTGACAATTTTTTACAAAATCAGATTACATGGGATGGAACAAGTTTTATGTATTAATGGCCTGGTTGGTTGTGCCACTGGTGATTCTAGTTTAGAGGTTCCATTTGGTTATTGACTATGGAGCTGCACTATATGTTGACATGTGAGTCCGACTCATGTCCATCTAGGATTGCTCAAAGTTTGTTTTGGAAATGGACAAGTTTTACATATTTATTTCTTTTATATATTCTGTGTTCACTTGGTTTCTAGTTTATACTACTTGATTATTTTTAGCAAATCCTGATACCATTTTTTTTATTAAATGGTAATGTAATGTGAAAAAAATTATATAGTTTGTGGGTTTTTTTAAAGGGAAATCAATCGTTGTTTCATTAAAATTATTAAAACATATTTTCACATGCGTATTTTTAACTAGTGTTTGTAAAATGTATTGGGAAAAGAATATTTTGGATTCAAAGGTGATTTTTTACAGAGTTACATAAGGTCAGACCCTAATTTTTCCTCTTTGGTTCCCGTAGACCTAATCTGTGTTAAATGTGTAGGTTTTAGTTTCAGTTTTCCACCACTGGAACAGGCTGGTCTTGTTGTTGGTGGTGGCCAAGGGGTCACATGGAGGTCATGGTAGTGTGGTTCAATTTCAATTTGGTATTTTGTTCCTATTTTTTAGCTTCTGTAACTGACTCAGTTTTTTATATCTATTTGATAATAATATATTTTCGGTTATTCAATTTATCAGTTTATCTCATTTTTACAATGGTTTATTGTGAAAATATCCTTCCCCTCAGTGATTAATTTTATTTATTCCACTATTTACGAGCTTGTGGGGATCAGGAATTCCATCAGGCTATGTCTCAGATAGGGTTAGATATCGGGTTGGATTATATCCCTACATGGTTTGTGACACATCAATCCTTCCATCCACTATAATGTTTATGAAAAAACCCTCCCATAGTCTAATGAGTATCAATATCACTAACCAAAATGGGTGGGGAAGATTATTAAATCAAAATATATACATGATAAAATATATCTCATAACCAATCAATGGGAAATAACCTAATCTTAAGATCAAATTCAGCTATCCTCTCTCAGAAATCGAACTCCCACTACTATAGACTAGATATCCTAGAATCACACAATAATATTTATGAGATATATTAAATTATTTCTTTTTCAATAAAAAATCACTTTAAATGAATTAATTATATATCTATTAATAAAAATAAATGTATTCCAAATTATATAACATTAAACATCAAAATCCAAGTTCATGCCTTCTTAGTATAATATAAACTGAGTTCATTATTTATCATGATAAAAATATTTATAGATTTTTAATTCCATCTACGCTAACCCCATGTTTTATGAATTTTTTAATCATTATTATTGTCCATAATCTAGGTACTCTAGGAAAACCATCGTAATCTACCACTAAGAGGAAACGTGTAACCAAGCATACCCTGCTACCTCATGAAATGGGGAAAGGAATGTAGATAATAAAACAAACCCAACCATCGACCATTAAGCAGATTGAAGTCAAGAATGAATTTATATTTATTACATCAATTGGTTAGCCCATATTCAACTAATTCTATAATCTCTTTATTTATCCATTACACCCACATGAATATCCTATTGCATATTTCCATCAAAGGAATCACATTATGCTATATCATCCAGACCTCCCTACCACATATGACATCATCCATACCGAGATCATAAAACATCACATAGTAAATCACACATCCTGAGAGCATCACAAGGCAGTAAGACAAACAAATATTTTATAGAAATATCTAGGCTATAAAGTAATGCATCTAGATTTCACATATAAAGGAGATCTCATGGCTCCAGACACAAGGAACTTATCCATCTTATAAAGATGATCAAATTCGTCCCAAGAAATTATTTTCGTCACTGAACTAATTCTAATTTTTTTTTGAATTAACCGATTAATTATTCAAAAGTTCTAACCATGGGAACCCAATGGTATGAATATATAATAATTGATCAAAATGTAAAACATTCATGTATTATTAAAACCCATTTCAACAAACATATAAAATTTCAGTTGTCATTTAAAATCATTTTTGTTTTCATAAAAAATAATTAACATGCTTTACATTATTTTTCAATGTTCAACCACACATGGAATAAAATATTTAATTAAGAATAAAATTTCATCAATTTGATTATCCTCAAATTATAATTTACAATGGATTACAAATATGGCACTTATTTAATTATTCATAGTCTAATATATCTATAAATTATAGATTTATGTTCTTTACCATTTACCCTCAAAAGTAATATGATAATCCATTTCAAAACATGAAATGCTATCAAGAATAATAATGATAGAAAAATATCTTGAATATAAAGAGGAAAACATTTATCATGGTAGAAAGAAACAAAATGTGATTGATATAACCAATTCATTATTAATCTAGTTTAACAATTATTAGGTATATTCCATTTCCATCAAAAGGGACAAACCATTATAAAATTTTTATTGCATGTAAATAAATAGAAGATTCAATGAATCAAATACCTCAAATGATTCAGTGTTCTTCACATGGTAACATACTAATGTTATATATCTTGATCACCCCTCCCGCAAGAGAAATATCCCTCCAAGGATGCCGAACCAGAACCAAAAATAAAATTAACCAAGAAAACCCCATTAAAATGATGTAGAGAATCCTCCATCGCATGGAAAGAAGAAGTTGGAGGATCTAGATCAAAGAACAATTAAAGGAAAGGAAGAACGTACCCCAGATAACCATGGATTAAAAATGGTAAGATGATAATTGATCCTGGATGAATGGTTTCTGAAACTCCTAATGATATTTCCATTGGCCAACTGGGGTTTGGTAGAGAATCCATAGTGTTTTCGTAAACTAAAAGAATTTCCACTTATGAATGAACTTTGAAATTATAGTTCACTATGGTAACCACATTAATGTCGTTAAAGTATTAGGTTCTATTTCCCTCTAAAAAAACATCACCTCAGACTGTTTTGACAAAAAGTAATTCATGTTGTGAAGTACATTATCACCCATACAAATGTAATCCATGAAACACAAATCAATGATTGGAAACACTTTCACATCATAAATGCTCCCTGCATCCATCTTTTAGCAGCCAGACAACTATAAACCTTATTGAGGCCTCTTCTGAGTACCTTAGTCTTTATAAACACACAAAGGGCCAGACTAGATGGATCTGATACCATACATTTTCTATAACCATTTCATGGGAATGTATGTCATATCTATTTATTGTGACCCATGAGATGTATTTAGTTTTCATTGAAGTTAATTCAAATTGTATTTGAAAAAATAGAAAATTATGGATTGATTTAAAATGTGATTCATTCATATTATAGAAATCAGTTGAATTAAAAGTTAATATGAACATTATTTTGGAATAGTTGAATCAAATTTTCTTATTAGGAGGGGGAAATTATGATTTTCACAATGTTTATTTCAAAATACATGATAATCATACCACTAAATGTCATCTACAAATTATAAATCATGGAAATTGGTTGCTCGATATTCATAAATAGAATCCCAGAAACAATATATTCAATAGTTATATAATAAATCCAATAATTTGGTGTACAGGTTAGGTGAAAACCTAATTACAACTATCCTCCTCATCAAAAGACATTTAATAGTTTCATCATTGATCCCAGAGTCTAGAATGTTATAGTTTCCTACCATTAACTACAATCCTAGGATTATTTCAATAACAATGATAATACATAAGTTCTTCACACATAATTCATTATACTGTTAGTGGTTTCCTTGTATGGGTTCTATATTATTTCCTCATTTTTATTAAATACTTCATTTTACATTTTAATTTTGATTCTCGATGGCCACCTTTACCATAATTAAATAATCTTCCATTTCAATTGAAGAAATTACCTTGATTATTCCTAAATATATATATATATATATATATACAGGTTGTTTAATATCATTTATTGTATCATCATCATTGCGTATATTTTTATAAGCCTTCATCGTTCTCTTCTTTTGTGCACTATGGAATTCAGTTATGGTTATATCCTTAATCAATTTTTTCGATTGACTTGTTGGAATAATAACTAATTTTTAGTCTCTCGTCCATTCCAGTGGGTTGATCATTAAGGCAATAATCACATTTTTTCCCATATCCATGGTAAAATTAGTTACTCCTAGTTCCATCCATCACTAAAACAGTGGTTGGAATGAGTGAAAACACATTACCAATAACGGGGAATTATCTTAATAATAATGTGAATACGATCTTAAAAAGATTTTTTTTCAATTTCATTTTGGCTGATAGTTCATTTACATAAACCTATATCAATCTTAGTTTAACCTAGGTTACATTATCCGGGGTTATCTTTCATTTCTCAACATAATACAACAAATTAACATAGAAATACATCTCTCATAGTTGTATATAATAGGAATATGATCCATCAATTTATATCCAATGTGATTGTAAAACTAGGATTATAGTCCTGAGGTCACTCAACATTAAAAAGGGTGATTATTGGGTCAATCCTTAACTAACCATTTTCATGGTGATTACCCGTAGGTGCATCTTTACCAAAATTGCATCCACTTATATTATTTTAATGAGGTTGTACAACATTGGAATATAATCAACTCATGGAATATGAAATTTTTTAGGATATAATTCATTTCTAAGAATCAGCAGTAGTGTCTTCACTGAGGTTATATAAACTAATCCTGAGAATAACTAATAGAATTTATAAAAATATATAAAACCAATCTCTAAAATTTCTAAACTAATATTAAAATTTACTAAACTCTTTCCTGATACCAAATAAAGTTACCCAACGTAAAAATCAATCAAATGAATCAATAATAATTTTTTTTAAATAACACATATCTCAATAATCACAAATATCATGGACCAAAAGTTTTAGTGTCTTAGAAATTACCTTCATAAATATCTTATTTTACTACAATTGTTTCTATTTTCCATAATCATGATCCTCTAGACCATTTCCATGACACATCACAGGATATAATAATATTAGTGACCTGGGGATTGTAAAAATAAAAAATGGGTGACCTTAGATTCTTAGAAAGTGAAAATCATAACACAATATGAAGGAAAACATGGGGAAAAATTATACAATATAATAAAATATCAATGACTATTTATTATAAAAATAAAACCTTTTAGGGTAACATTAGATCATAAAAATAACATTAAGAAAACAAAAAAGGTATGAACTAGCTCAAAACACATCTCTATATTTAAATTTTAGGTGAGAATGAGATAAAATTGTGAAATACGTTAAAAATAAATAATTATCATGAAAACAAGGAATTTTATGAAAATGAAAATAATCATTGAAATTAAGAATAACTTGATGACCAATTTGGAAATATGAAATAAAATGATATGAAACATTAAAATTTGCTACAACCATAAGGCTATGAAAAAATAGATAAGAAAACCTATTACTCCCACACTTATGTCAACAAACTCATTATATCAATCCTTGGAAATGTGAGAAATGCCATTATTCCAACACCTTTTGAACAAAACCATTATGTGTGTTCTTGATTATATAATAAGATATAATCTTATATAAAACATTGGAGGGAAATATATTCCCTCTACCATCATCATCCATAAATATGTATAGTTATTAAAATCAATCATTATCATATCTTAAAATAAATCATCATTTCAGAAAATTATTCATAAAATAATTACATATAGAGGATAATCAAAGAATCACTTCATGAGAGGTAAAACTTAGAAGAAAAATTGATGTGAAAATAAGAAAGTTTTTATAATACCTTTTAAGACATTGATGTTCAAAATTAAATTGAAAACATAAAATTTTTATGGGGAAGATTATATATTTTAAAGCCTCAATATAATGTGTTAGAAATAAAATCTCCGTGATATACAGAAAGGTTCCAAAAAAGGAAAAGTTAAAATACTTTTGCAAAATATAATTTTAAATGAATCATTAATAATGAAATATTGGAAACAAAAATGCCTCCAACAATATAAGTGAATATGATTTAAATATATTTAATTTTATTAAGAATAATTAGTAATGGATCCTTAAAATGGTCATAAAAGTTAATAAAATATAAAATTTGGATTGGATGATTAAAAATTATTTTGAAAGGATAGAAAAACCTTTTGAAAATTCTAAAATAAATTTATCAAAACAAATTCCATTAAAAAGGTTTTAGAGCCATTAATTTAAAATGAGTTTACATTAATAAAGGTATCACGTTATTCTAAAAATGGATTTTCCAAAAGGAGAATATTATTGGGATGTATTAATATGAACGTAAAAGAAAATTCAATTAAAATAATGTGAATTATTCTTCAAAAAATGTCTTTTAATGAAACATTAAAATCATAAAGGATGAAGGAACTGATAGGAATCAATATTTACCTAGAGTGTAAGGTAAAAAAATTTAAAATCCATCATAGGTTATAAAAGATCGATTTTGAAATATAATAGAAAAATAGAGATATTAGAAACTATGGTAGAGAATTGAGTCAGAAATCTAATTAAAAATGGAGGAGTATTTAAATAAATACCCAATGAATGATATTTACTCAACTTGAAAATTAATTACCACGAATAAAAGTTAATTCATGTTATAATATCTCAAATTGGTGGTATATTAACCACATAATTGAATTATTTTCATCATAAATAATGAGTCTAAAAAATACTAATTTTAGGCAAAAACACTTATAGCTTATGAAAATCCATCATAAGAACTATATGAAAGATATATTGATTTTATTTTAAGATAAAAATGATTAATAATAAAAAATTATATGAGGTATCTAACTATGTTTTTAGACACCATTTTAAAAACAATTAGGTTCATAAGAGAACATGTTCCTCAAAAAATATGTTTTGAGATGAAACATTTATGGAATTTGTAACTTTTGAACAACAAACTGTTGAGAGAATTAATATGGAAAAAAATTGGAAGTCCTAAGATATTATGATTTCATGAAACAAAATGAAAATGAGGAACTATTTAAACTATCAAAAATAAAACACAGTGCATAACATAAACATGTCTGATTGGCTTAAAAATTGAGACAATAAAACACATAACTTTTTTTCTTGCATAGTCAAATGAACACTAACATAATATAAAAAATTAGTATAAAAATATAATAATAATGAAAAATATTCAATCATAAAAGTAATTATATTTATCATTTATAATCATTATCTATATGTATATTAATTAGGTTTTTGTCAATTTTTCCACATTTGGTGTATATAGTTATTATAATTAGATGTAGTTTTATAGGAGTGGTGTCAATATTAATTTTTATTTTAACTATGATAATTAAAAATACAATAATATAATTGTTATTTATGTATTATTTTTAAATTTAATTTCATGATTAAATGTGAATTTATCCTAGAAGATGAAATTGACAACAATTGTTTTTGGTAATTTTCATTCTGTAAAGGTATATTTATTAATTAATTAGATTAATATTAATATATCCATTAAAAAAACTATACATAAATAATTATTTACATATTTGTAACATATTAAACCATTTGTAAAATTTTTATAATCATATATGAATAATATCATTACATTCCTCTTGTAGGGGTTTGAACTGACCCAAAATTTGATACACCTTAACTCGATTGGTGATGATGGTTAAGAATGTATTTTTTAAAACAATATCATTATAAAATAATCATACTTTTATAATTTTTCTTTTTTATTATGGTAAACCATATTTTAGGATATATAAATAATAATTGGAAAGCTATAATATAAATGAAAAATTATTTTTCATGGAGATGGTTGTCCAACAATGCATTAATAGTGTCTCCATTACATAAAGAATGATTGGGGTGAATGTGAATATTATGTGTTAATTTAAAAAAAATACATTATTTAAATCATAAATAATCACTAAAAAATCATTATATCCATCGATGAATGTTGGTGGTGAAAAACCTAATGTGTCGCTTGGGGGAGGCGGTAATTCACACAATTACATGAATAATGATTGATGTTTATATTTATAGATGTAAGTGAATAAATAATTGAATTATAATTACTATAAAAACACCTCAACAAACTAATTATGTTTTTTTATTATACTATGATTAAATTTGGGTTTGAATGGAAATAAAAATAAATAAAACTTATTAAATATGTCATACAAACATTGAGACCTTGAACACCCTCTTGATGGAAAAAATATATTTGAGGGACTTAGGATCATTTAGGATAACTAGGGGAATTTGGTAATGAAAAGGTAATAAATTAGAGGATATTTTTTTAGGGTTTCAATGAAATTTCAAAATAAGAGAGGAGTATTGAAATGGTGGAAGGAATCTCATTTTATAAATGGAAGAGGGTCTATTTTATGGAAAATAATGGTTAATAAGGGGTAAGAATAAAAAATAATTAAATATAAGAGAGTTGGGTGAAGGGATGTCATTTATACATGTAGGTAATACTTTAAAACTTAAAAAAGTTATATATATGGTTTAATATTGATTGTAATTTTTGGAAAATTTTAGCCACCGTAGATTATTCATTGAAAAATTTGTACACATAATAATATATTAAACATTTATGTTGTTTTATTAATAAAAATATAAATGGACTTTTATTATCAACTTTTGACATGATTAATATGAATTTGGGACCTATTTATCCTAATTATTTTTTCAGAATTTGATAAATTAAACATTGGAATAAAAATATATAACATGTTTAAAAATAGTTTTTTTTAATTGAACATTTAGTGTTCCAAATATTATTTAACATTTATTAACCATTAAATAAGTATTAACTCAATTATATATATTATTAGTCATTATATTATTGAATTAATTAAAAAATATTTATTTATTTTTAAAAAATACACAATATTTAGGTATGTATTAGTAATTAAAAAAGATCATTTTACTAGGGTAACAAATATTTCATCAAGGAAGCTTAATTACGCTTTGTAAAAAAATGTGGCCCTTAATAAATATTTTTTATTTAATGATTTAAAATATAAGAACCATCTTATTTTTTTCAATTATAAAAATTAATTTTTAAAAATTAATGTATAATGTATTTGGTATAATTTTAGAAAAATTATTACTTCTGTTATAAAATATCAAATATATTTTATTAATTATATCATAATATTTTAAACTATATGAAATTTCATAAAATACATATATTATTTCAATAAATTTCTTTCCTATAATTTATTTTTCACTCATATTGAAGTGATGTTATAAAATCCACTACACTTTAAAACAACGGTCTTTTAATTAACCATATAAAAAAATGTATTGACAAAAAATCCAAATAATTCAACTTCAAATAATGTAACTATGAGAGATCAAAAAACCATGTTAACATTTTTAAATAAACTTCATAAAATTGATAAATTTTACTTCAAAATGAAATCATAAAATAAGATGAAAAGTAGTTTTTTATAGGCAATCATTTTTTGGTATATTATTTATTCATTTAAGGTTACTAATAATCATTTTATGGAGAATTTTACATTGTTTTTTCTTATATATATATATATATACATATATTCATTTATATATATTTAATATTTTTTACCACTATTTATACAAGAAAATTCTTTGGTACCTAATGATAGTCTATAATATTTTTGTTCTTTCTGTTTTGTGTGGATAAAACTATAGAACATAATATTTATTTATGGAGAAAAAATAATCACTTCATTTTAAAAATTAAATGTTATGATTGACTTGGAGAATTATAAAGAATATGGGGTAATGATCTAGGGTTTCCCTTAAAAATAGAAATTATAAAGTTGTTATTTTCAATTATTATTCAGTGAAAATACTTGTTTGTGTCATAATGTAAACAAAATCTCCAAATTTTATATGCTTAATGTTAAATAAATCTATAAGAGCAGAATTCCCTTATGATTGGTCTATTCTTACTATAGTGGTTCTTTGGTTTATATATTAAGTGGTATATTTTATATTAGGTAAAATTTAAAATATATACTAACCATAAAATTGCATAGTATATTGTAACTCAAAAAGCGTTGAACATGAGCTATATAAGAAAGTTAAAATTTAGAAAGTATTGTAATATCACTATTCACTATCTTATAGGAAAATAAAACAATGTAGTTGTTTCCTGAAGTTAAAAAGTTAATTTAAAATTAATATTCATTATTTTGTATGTCATCCTTACGATAATTATTTTATTATTGTGGGCATAGAAATTTTGTATGAAGTAGCTCACCCTATTTTGGTTTAGATGACACCATAATCGTCATTGTTAGAAAGAATTAAGAAGGATCATATTGAAGTCCACTGTTTGTAAGAAATAGTAGAATTAGTCCATAAGTATACATTTACAAAGCTTAATATTGATTAAGAGGGTATTATTAGATTTAGAAAGATTTTATGTGTTCTAAGTGATCCTTAGTTAAAGAAGGGTTTTTTAAGCTCATAGACCCCCAATTTCATATCATACTTTTATTACTAGGATCTGTAGAGATATTCAAGACTATTATTGGTGTGTAGGAATGAATAATGTAATGATTAATTTTATCATGAAATTTATGGCTTGATAATTTGTTAATACTGAGTGACAACTATAAAAGGGTATGTTACCTCCTTATGCATTGACTAAATGGATATAAGAGAATATATCTATAGATTTTTTGAAGGTATTTCTAAAGAAACAAATATGCAATAAATTTGTTTTTTTTATTTTTTATCTTTTAATTAAATATTTACATTTTCATTCAATTTGAGATACTATTTCTTTGGATAAATATTATGGATTTTATCTTTAGAATATTTTCAGGTTATATGAAGTCACTCTATCTATTGTATCATATGAGGATCTTAGTTTTAACTTGTAATTTTGGAAATAAAATTGAACTTCTTTTGGAAATAAATTGTATTCCAGTACATGCATTAATCCTAATTTTGAGGAAAAGTTAAAGATAATGGTTTATAAATTGGTGGATATTTTATTTTTCTTTATCTTTGGAATAAAAGGGTTGTTAGGATAAGAATATTTCATTAGTTGAAGTTTTCAATATCACTAGTCTACAGTTAATTATAAAGATTAATCATCTAGAGGAATTATAATGAAAGAATTGTTAAACTGCAGAATACAAGGATGGTGATGGTGAAAGAATGTTTTTAGATCTACATTTGGGAGAATAATCAATATTGAATGTAAATATGATTCAATAGTACATGAGAACATCTCAGAGTAAGAATATGCCCTATGTAAATCATAGGAGGAGTCACCTCTTGTTTGAGGTAACAGTTCATGTTTTTATTAATATATCTCTTTGGAAAAGGTTTGATCAGTTTATTAATGATTATCATTGCCTCTTTGTTTACCTTAGTTACAAGATTTATTTTAGGTTTTTGTTCATCAGAAAATGTATATACAAGAAGAATCTCCTTTTTGAGCCCAGTTGTATAACAGTTAGAGGTAAATGTCTCCTATAATGAAGGATGGTTCCATTTTTGGATAACATGGAGAAATTTCCACATAACGAGGTTACTCATATGTTCATTGTTTTGAAGAATTATCAAATTATTGTAGAAGAAAAATGGAAATTAAAAAATATATGAGGAAAAAATACCCCCAACGGCTTAAGTAATGAATAAAATTGAGGATGAAATTTATTATAGGGTAATAATGTGAGAAAAATATTATAATTTAAATAAGTAAATCATATTATGTGTATGTATTAAATTAAGGGATTTGTAATCATCTTAGTTTTATAAATAATTTTATAAAATAATTCAGTTGGGAAAAGAATAATTTTATTTCAATAATTTATTTTTAAATGAATTACATGATTTTATATAGAAGATATTTTCTTGATTTTATAAATATAAATTCATTTAAAGTACTAAATTTATGGAATTATAAGTTTCAAATATTGAAATGAGATAAATTTTATTTTATTTTTTCATTTTGAATAGTGAATTTCATAAATATGTGTCACGAGGACAATGTGTAAATCAGGTTAATTAATGTAAAAATATATATGTTAAAGTCATAGAATCATATCTAAATTCTTATTTAATGTTATTATTTAGACCCTTATCACATTATCTTTAAATATTAATTGTTTAAGTACCACATGACCATGAGACTGACATAATATTATTTTCAAAAATTGAAAAATTTCAATTGTGTCCCTCCCCACACATATAAAATGGATCCTCCGACCCTCTATTCCTTATACCATTTTAAAACACTAGAAAACTAAATACATTCCAAAATAAGTACTCAATTTCCTTCACCAAATCCCAAATTTCATATTATTCTTAATATAAAAACTTTTAATGCTTTTTTATAAGCCAATGGTGGTGATTGAAATACTATTTATAATTCCTACACTAGTATTTCATGTATATTAATTCTTCTACCTCCTTCATATTAAATTCAACAATTCTAAAATAATTTCACCAGTTTATAAAATATAAAAAGAATGTTATTATAACAATGTTATGAACATATTTCATCTCCTTTTTTATTTTATGAGAAATGGAAATACATGTGTAAATATGGACCACCACCTCTATGAAGCAATGTGTTTTTTATTCATCACTAGATCATATAGTGTGAGAAGATGTTGAAAAAACTTAATATAAATGAAATTTAGGATAATATTTTGATTCTAAAATTTTACTATATTACCTAACTTCTTATAATTTCCATCTATTAGAAATTCATAATTTCTTTCATGAATAAGTATATATTACAACATCCATAAAGTGATTTGAATAATTTTAAATCTCCACCTCAAGAGGATTTTCATAACAATATAAAATGAATAAGTATTACATATATAAAATATTTAATATTCTGTAAAATTAAAAAAATTACTTTATTTCTTTTCTATCATTATGTAAAATGAAAATGAGATTCACACATACGTAGGTACTGCCGTCTCTTTGAAAAGATGTGGATTATTTTTAGGACCTTATTTTATTATTGGATTTAAAAGTATATTTATGGTGTAAATATTATAAAAATAACATGTTTATAATTACTGAGTTAATTTAACAATAACCCATTTTACCATGGTCAATGTGCCTAGATTATTTTTTGTTTATAAACTGAATGTCTTCATTGTTCCAACATGAACATAACCATTTTAGTAAATAAATTAAACATCGTTATAAATGAAATAAATGAAACAATAATTGTGAAATTTAAATTTATATATTTATCAATATAGAATAAAACAAGTATAATTTTATTATTCTTGTGATAAAGAACATATGAAGATAAATGAGACTTAATGTATGGGATTTCCTTTTAAAACGTTATTTTAGTTATTCTAAAATCTAATTCTCCCATATACATTCTATTTTAAAATTTTCAAGAATATTATTATGTATGAAAAAGGATTCTAAGGATAATTTGTGAATTTATTTGAAATTTTTATTATAGTTTAACATAGAATCATTTCAAAAGTTTCCTTATGGGTTATTTGAGAATTTAAAAAAATGACAAGAAAATGTTTTTAACATATACAACATTATTGTGATTTCATTCAATAATAACCATTATATGTTATCAATAATCCTATACAATTGATTTTTTTTGAATAATATCATATTACCTTTATTTTTTAATTTTTCATTTTTTTTCATTTTCAATGAAAAATGATATTTCTTATTAAGATTATGCTAAAAATGGAAAGTAGTTTTCTTTTGGGTCCAAATGTATTTTCAAGGGTTTATAATGGAGATGTTAAATCATAATAATATTTTATTTATGATATAGTACATGAGAATTAAATTAGATAAATAGTGATCCTGATATAACTTAGGATGATAGGTGAGACTAATATATCACTCAAATGGATTGGGTAATGAATAGTATTTTAAGGTTAAAATTGATAGATATAACCAATTTTGTTACTCCAATGGAATAAACTATTCTCTAGTTTATATGATATATGTTAAACATGAGGGAGTATTATGAATATGATCCTCCATGATACCAATATTATTCTTCAAAATAATTGGCTCTATGGACATCATTTGATTTTATTAGAAAAATAATGTTTAATGGTGATAGGATTGTTTCAAAAGAATATTTTATGAGTTTCCACTAGGATTAGGATGACTTTATTGGTTTTATTAAAAATTATAATGTTTTTGAAAATTACTCATTGACTAAAGGTTTACTGTCTCATAGAAATATGTTTTATTTTTGTTCTCAATATTTTATAGTGAAAAATATAATTTTTATAATGAATATTCATGTATTTCACTGTAAAAATAATATTCTTTTATTTATATCCATTATAGAGCTTTGTTTTTCACATCTAATTGTTTATAATATTTTTCACATAATTAATGGATGAATAAAAATTTTAGAATTATTAATATTTCTTTAATGGTGACTCGTATTAAAATAAAAAAAATATTCAAAAATGAAAGATTCTTTTAAACATAAATAATTATTTTTGTTGAAGAAATGTACACTGTGTGAATGTTTCCACTTTCTTATACAATTTTATTAAGTAATTCTTGAAAACACTAAACCAAAATGATCCTCTAAATCCATGAAACCGAAACCCATGTTATAAACCAGGTAATTATGCATTCGATAATTTAAGAGAAGTTATATATAATAGTAAATAGAATATAATTATGTTAACATGACACAAATACAAGTTAATTCATAATTGTAAAATTTAAAACCATATTATTATTCTCAGTTGGTGAAAATTGATCATTTTCTTCCCTTATTTGAAATATAAATAAAAAAATATTCATCTTTGATTAAATATTGATGAAATGAATCTTTATGTTAGCCTTAGAAAAACTCACAATATATGATCAATTTCAATAGTAACTTCTAATTGATAAAAATGAATATTTATAAATCCTAATATTGACAATTAATATGTCTCAAAAATTAATTATTTCATATTAATTAGGGATATGGGTGTTATGGTGGAATATCATTTTAATAAAAGATATTTTATATTGTGAGACTTATTCCTTGATAAAATAAAATATTTTATAATATATGGTAATTTACCCATGAATAATATTATAAGAATGTTAGGTTTCCATATATTGGATGAAAGAAAACTCTCAATTTCATTAAAACATATTGTGAATAATAAGTATCTTATAAAATCATTAATTAAAGATCAGTTCCTTTTATGAAATCATTTTCTAATTGAATTTATTTATTTTCTAATTTAATTAATCATCTTTGGAAAAATATTTATTATTTTATAATATTATTAGATAATTGAAATTTTAAATTTATTTTTTGGAAAAACAAATTAAACATTAATATATATTTATAATTTTATAGAAAAATTTCAAATGGGAAAAAATTAATGATTAGATAAATATATACTTATTTTTTTGTTGGTTAGAAAATGGGTCAGATCAATTGGTTAGTAGTAGAGAACATACAAAATTCAAGTAGAAACTAGGACTAAGAAAAACTAGTGTTTGTTGGAACCAAGAATAAGAGTCATTTAGTATAGTGGAAGGTGGTGCTACTCGAGGAAAATTTTGGGAGGAGTGTCTCAAGCATCACCCCAAGGGCTTCCAATTGACCGCTTCTATTAAATCTTATTTAATGAATCCCTCAAACATGTTCATATATGATGTAGGATGAAATTCAGTCATCCCTTGTACATACATACCAATTAAATGTCATTAGGAATTGTGTCTTACATTTTCCCTCCCATGAAGTTCCAATTACATGAAAATTATTTCTCAAAAAATTCATTTGAAGTATTCCATTATCGAGTGAATGGGAGACCAATTCCACATTTATAATGGATAAAAACACACTAGGGGCCTTATTGAAACACATAACTCGATGGAAATGAATTTTAGTGGTCAAAAAACATCTATTAAAGGAAAAATATCACACCCTGATGCTATTGGAGGAAAATTATTTATACCACAGTGAAGGATGAGAGAGTTCCATGCATGCATGTAGAGGCAGAATGATGGTGTTGGGGCCTCTCATCCAATTATGTAGTGATTAGCATGAGGGGGGGGGGAGACTATGATTTTTATATTCTATTTGTCTAATGGATTACTTGAATATAAAGAGATGATGGATTGGTATGTTAAGGGAGATTATTTATAATGGGAGCCACTTTCACCACTTCAGAAAATGAATATTTAATATTGATATAGTCCTGTTAAAATTGAGTCACGTAGAAAAATAAGGGTGTTATTTATTCTAGGATCTTGGTTTTTTGGATATATGACGATACAGTTAGATGGGTATTTCAGTTGCAAAGAACATAGTGAAAAGGTGTTTACAGTTTTTTATATGGAGTGTTATAGAGAAGGAAGTTCTATCACATTGTGGGAGTGATGTAGAAAATAATAAAATTAATAAATTGGAAAGTTTCTATCATATGAGTGTCAACAGTACTTTAGTGTGGACAAATTTTCCAATGGATCATTTTTTTGATTGGACATTACTTTTTCCATATTGTCCCTATCATACTGCAATCTATGTTGATGATGATAAGGCTTCACAATAGATCAATGTTTTAGGAACAAGAAGGTATGTCTTCAAAGATATATTTATAACCAAATATATACATTATATAACACTGCGTACTATTTTTGGGAGATTAAAAAAACAAGCATTTAGGGATATTGATAGAGAAGAGGAGTGTAATTTCATCTGAAAAATTAGGTATTTTTATCAAGACTCAAGTGATGAAAAAACATATAGATCATGCTATAGATATAGATACGAAGGAATTAATGCTGATATAGGATCATCTAGTCATATCTATCATATATAAAATATGAAATATAATTCAAAAGGACATGAATAAACAATCATATGTGTAGAACATGTACAATTAAACGATAATAAATTATATGATACGAGGTATGGAAGATATGATATATAAGAGGAGATATCTACAATAAAAAAAGGATATACTAAAACTTGTTCACTTTCTACAAGTTACAGTATAATGAATTGGTTAATTTATCATGATCTGATGTCACGCATATATATGTTTTTAATTATGCGACATGTGGTTAATAAATTATATATGACTCTAATGAATTAGGTAACGATAAAATTATTAAGAATCTCCAAAAATATGGATGTTTTAAAAAACTTATAATATGAAAGAGTTAATAAAATATTAATATAATGCAATGTTATCTAGATATAATAAATATCTATGATAATGCTTTAATTATCAAATTTTTTTAATTCCTTGTAGAATGTATGATTCTGAAAATATTAGTATGGATGCTAATGATTATTATTTATCCACAAAATTCCAATGACAAGTTTTAATTTTTATCTTATGATCTCAATAGACTTCATTTATTAAATATTATTCTTCACTATTATGAATATAGTTTTTTAAAATACTAAATATTAATTCCATGAATTATAGTTTATGGTATTTGACTAAATGGGAAAGAACAAATAATGTTATTATCATGATATCATATACTTGTGATTTTCATATGATTGCATATGATCTTCAATTTTTATCTCTCATGTTTACCCATACAGATCATTTAATATCATATATTCATATGTTTCTATTTTCCCTAGCTTATGAGGAATGATATTATGTAATTTGAGTCTATAATGGTATCATGTATGGAGTCTTTTTTTGGGGTTTTAATGTCTTATTATATAATTGTAGAATCATGGTATAATGGAAAAAATTACTATTTAAGGATACAGACATGGGTTTTTTTATGTAGTGGTTATTTCTTATATCACTAAAACTATAGGACTAATAGTTTTTATAATGAGGCAAACTTTCATTAATGAAAATTCCTCTTGATCTAATTAATTGTCTCATTATGTAAAATTTTTATATAAAATGTGAACTTAAATGTTTTTATGTTATTTGATTTTAAAATACCATTACGAATTGTGAACTTTGCTAATATATACATTGAACAACGATAACATGATTAATATAAATATAGGGCTTTAACAAATCAAATTTACACAGACAAAGGAACAGATGGAATCATCCAGTAGACTTTCCCCATAATAATCTCATTTTTTAGAACTCGTAAATGGGGTTGAATCACTGGGATTCACTGTAGAGATATCCCAAGAGGAGAATGAATATGTTAAGCTTGACCAGAACATCCTATGAGAGAAGTGGAAGTTGATAGAGATTACCACCTGAGCAATGTTATCTGAGCCACCCGAAGAGTCTGTCACCATCACACACCTTACCTTTCAGTATTATGTGGGGGTTATAAGGGGTTATGTAATAAGACCTCATCACTATGATTATTTTTATTATTTTGTATATAATATTGAATATACAATGATTTTATTATTGTTACTTTGGGAATAATTTTTAAAGAAAAAATAGTATTTTTAGTTAATATTCTACTGAGAAATCTATTTTGATGAATTAATGGTTTTTTCAATTAAATAATTTTTAATATATTATAATAATTATTATTATATTACTTTTAATTAAATATAAATGATCGTATAATTTTATGAATGCAATTGTAATGTTTATTAAGGTTTGAAAGCTGTTTTTTGTCAAAATCCATGAATTTTAGATAAATGTTTGTTTTTATTTTAAAATTAAAAATTCAAATATTTATAAAATTATTTATTAAAATGAATATTATATTTGGAATCAGGATGTTGAAATTATCCAACGGGGAATATTTCATAATTTTCAGAGACAATTGAATGTTTTAGTAAAAATTAAAAAGCGTTTAAATATATAATGTGTTTTATGACATCATAATGACCCAATAGTGATGTAATAAAATAAAATAAACATTATGTTCATACAATATATGTTTTACCATTAGAATAATGTGATTTTGGGATTGTTTTATTTATTTTACAAAGCTTTAGTGGTTCCATCAAGGCTTATAAAATGTTTTGTATTTTTAAATTATTTTCCTTAAGAGTGTGGCTCACCTCCACATAGAAAACCATATTATTTTAATAGTTTAGCCTATTGTTCTTATAAAATATTGTTTTCCACTCCCCTTTGGAATGAACCATGGGCAAAAAACATGGGCTAGTTTGTGGTTTTTATTAGTTTAATGTGAGGTGTCCCAAACCTAAATAATAAAGAATTCCTTGTCCGTTCCTATATAAACCCTCCCATCTTCCCACTTACTCTTCACTGAATGCATTTCGAGTTCGTCCATACTCTACCCTCTTCTCTCTAGAATCCTCCCATGGCACCCAAAGCCCCCAATAATCCTCTATCAAGCCTCTCCCAAGCCTTTGGAAGCACACTTCCAAGTAATGGATTCCTATATTTCACTTTTTATCCAAGTTTCTTAATATTTTTATGCCATATTATTTTCAATTATAAATTTTGGGGTATGATTTAGAACCACCAATATTTATCTATTTATTTTTTAATGATGGTATACCCCTTTCACTCTCATTAATTCCTTCTGTGTACACTCGTTACTATGCTGAAATTCCGTAAGGAATATCTCCCTCCTCATTTACATTGAAGAAATTCTTTTGTATTACGTATATAAATTCCATTACATTTGTTGGGACATGTATCAATATTATCCCCTTACTTTCCATTTCATATACATGTGATGAGACACCCATTTTTGTCTCATCAAACATTTTTATGAATTCTTACGTCACACTGTTACGCTGCCAAAATTACACTTTATTTTTCCAAGCCAAGATCATTGTGTAGTGAATACCATACCCATGTCCCTATAATGGGTATATACCCTTATAGACATTTACTTATTGATTATGGAGTTTCATGTATAAATTCCACATTCTTTATTTATGAAATAAATGACGATGTTTAATGAATCCATGTTTTATGATCCATGTGGTACACTTATGCTTGAAATGAAATGTTTTAGAAGGGTGCGACCTGATAGAACTCCAATGCATTGAGTAAAGTATAGTATCACGATAAGCCATGTGCAATGAGTTTTGAATCATGATAATTCAAGTGAAATGAGGTTTTAATCATGCTTCATGTGCAATGAGGATTTACTCATGATCCATGTGAAATGTGCCTTGGCTCATGCTAATTTCTTGTAAAGTGTTATTACCACATCTCCATTTTATGATTATAATTATTTATATTGCCTTTATGATCACATTTCTCTTGTGCTCCATTGATATTCTTATTGTATAACATGAATTTTATTCCTCATGTTATTCCATGTTTATTCCCTTACTGGGCTTTATAGATCACCATTTTCTTATGCATGTCATCAGGTTATCCTATACAGTACTAAGTACAAGGAAATATAGTGGTCATGTAAAGTATGTTTTCAATAAAGACGTTGTATTTCATGTTAAATGTTGTTATGTTATGGTACTAAGCCCTCAAGACACTATACCTCGCGATCTTATATGTTGTATCATGTGAAGTTTATGTAATAAATCATGTTTAAGTGTGTAATAAAAAGCAGAGTTGTCATAATTGGTATTAGAGTATTGGTTAAGTTATTTTTGGGATAAGGATTAGAAAACCCTCGTGATGCCTTAGAGATAAGAATAATTATAATAAAAACATCCCTATGCTTTAGTGAGTACTGAGTAAGTAGTTTATCAAGAAAATATATCCCTGTTTGGATAAAAGAAGGTAAAGGAGGCTTTGACACAGATGTATCGTAGGTGTAAAACCCGAAAACACCACATTGAGCTAGACTCAAACAAAAACTGCTGCCTGAAAATGGGCCCTTCTTCAATCTTGGTTATGAAACTTCTAGGGGATATGCTTTGGTAAATTCACAGGCTTAGTATGACCCATTATTATGGGACAAAACCAAATTCCCTACGAATATATATTAGAAATTAGATGATGTATAACATAAAATGAATTCAATAGATTCATATGTTAAGGAAATAAAAGTTATTTATAAGTCATTAGTTTTTACTTGGATTACCCTTTATGTATTACCCATTACTTTTCTTTTATTCCAGCCAATGGTTGGTAATATGAGGACTCAGGGTAACAACTGATGTATTGATCAATGTGATGACCGTGCTAATGAGATTCCCAATCTGATCGGAGCAGGAATCATGAACATTGTCATGATTTTCTCTCAGTTAAATCAAGATTTGAATAAAAACATGGTTCAACAGGAACATTTAATCCCTCTTAAGAATGAACAAGTCGCTATCGAGATCTTTATAAGACAAAGGCCTCCTAATTTTAATGGATCATCTGATCTCTCAATCACCGAACAGTGGATCAACTCCATTTAAAAGATCTTCTCCATAATTCATTGTTCAGAACACGAAAAGGTAATCTTTTCATCTTATCATATGGATGGTGAATTTTATCAATGGTGTACATTGATAAAAAATACGAAGCCTGAGGAGGAGAACGAGGCATTGGAAAGGAAGGATTTCTGGAAGATGTTTTTTGCTAAATATTTTCCGCGCACCCTCCAATTTAAGATGGAATGGGACATACTTTCCCTCAAGAAAAAAGGCGAAAAATCTGTCAGATCGTATGAGAAAACATGAGTCTAGAGAAACATTAAACCCCCCTAAAAAATTAACAAGTCGCTATCAAGAGATTCATGAGACAAGGTCCTGAAACTTTTAATGGATCATCTGATCCCTCAATCACTGAACAATGGATCAACTCCATTGAAAATATCATCTCCATCCTTCAATGTTATGAACAAGAGAAGTTTCTCTTGGATACTTATCATATGGAGGGTGAAGCTGATCAATGGTTGAGATTGATCAAAAATACGAAGCCTGATGAGGAGTTTGAGGTGTTGGAATGGAAGGATTTCTGGAAGATGTTTTTCAATAAATATTTTTCGCGCTCCCTCCGGATAAAGATAGAAAGGAACTTCCTTACCCTCAAGTAGAAAGATGATGAATCTATTGGAGTGTACGAGGAAAACATTACAAGGCTTAGATGATACGCATCCGGCTTTGTCGTTTCCCCCGAATGTAAGGTTGACCTCTTCTTTGGTGGGCTGAATCCTAGCTTTTGGAAAGCGCTGGCGATCCTTGAATTCGACAACTATGAGGAAATTGTTTGATGTTCCCCAAGGTCTAAATAGAGATCGTAGAATCTCAAGGCTATCATGGGGATAAGAAGCGTAAGGTGGAATTCAATGTTGGTGGTCCAATGGATAAATCCAATGGTGCTAAGAAGATCTAGCACCCCACTTGCCCATGGTACATAAAGAAGAACCCTGGAAATTACCTAAAGGGGACAAGGAAATGCTTTAGCTGTGGAAGAGAAGGAATCATGGATATGAACTTTCAGAAAGAAAAACCCACGGCTGAAACAGAGGAGAGGAATGCCTTGTTCAAACCTCAACACGTTGTTCATTTCTACAACTTCAAAAAACTAGGGCATCATACAAATCAGTTTCCTAAGCCAAGGGGTTTCAGAGGCAACCAACAACCTCCAAGATAGCAAGGGTGAGATTTTTCCATCACTATTGTCGAAGTGAACCCCGACAATTAAGTAGTGAAAAGAACACTAGTTATTCATTCATGAACAACAAAATTTATTTTTGACTTAGGTTCCACTTATTCTTCTATATTTCTAAAGTTTAGAAAAACAATCCGAACACCACCAAAAATTCTAGAAGTGATGATATCCGTGAGTATGAAAAATGGATAAATCATTTCATCAGAAGAATATAACTCCTACCCTATCATAATATATGGATTTAACATCCCTTTGCACCGTATCATACTCCCTCTCATGGAATTTTATGAAATTCATGTCATGGATTGGTTTCCTTATATATAGCCAATATAAAATTCTGTGAGAGGGAAATCACTATCCTTGTGGGGAATAAACACTAGATTCTATACATGTGGAGGGAGGAAGATGAATATTATTTATCTCCATCATCTCAAGTGTGGATATTTCTGCCCTATAAGCATTTGTATCTGTCTCAGATGATTATGTCTAAGGAGGAAACCATCTACGAAGACATGCCTATTTTGTGGGAATTCACTGAAGTGTTTCTAGAGGAATTTCTTGGTCTTCCTCATCGAAGAGATGTTGAATTCTCAATTTATCTTATACCTTGGGAGTTGATAATATCCAAAACTCCATATAGAATAGCCATTGTGGAGCTTGTGGATCTGAAGAAACAACTACAAGTGAATTTTGATAAAGGATTTATATTCCCAAGTGCTTCCCCATGGGGTGAACCAGTCCTCATTATCAAGAAGAAGGATGGGTCAATGCACCTTTGCATCGATTATCATGAGCTTAAAAAAATAACAATAAAGAAAAAGTATCCTCTTCCATGATATTTTGACTTATTTGATCAGCTGTGTTGGGAACAATACTTATCCAAGGTGTATTTTCAGTCGGGATATAAGAATTTAATGGTGAATAATGAATATATCCCCAAGAAATTTTTTTGTATAAGATATATGCACTATTAATTCATAGTAATTACTTTCAGACTCACCAATTCTCCAGCAATCATCATGGACTTGATGATTAGATTCCTTAGATATTACCTCGAAAAATTCAGGGTAGTATTTATTGATGATATTTTGATACACTCCTAAACCAAGGAGGATCATGAAGAGAATCTAAGAACTGTACTAGAGACCTTGCGGAAGTAGAATCTCTATGAAAAGTACAACATGCATGAGTTATAGTTTAAGGAGGTCTCATTACTGAGACATATCATTAAAATAAATGGAATATCTATAGATCCCTCCAAAATAGATGCAATTGAGGGATGACCGAGGCCAACATCAGTAACGGATATTCGTAGCTTCTTGGGGTTGGTGGGATATTATTGACGATTTGTGAGAAATTTATCACGATTTTCCAACCCTCTTACAATGATTACTCTGAAGGGATTAAAGCTTTCTTAGTGTGATGAATGTGAAGAAAGCTTCAATGAGTAAACAAAGAGGCTTATCACTACTTCTATGCTCACTTTACCCATAATTGGAGATATTTTTGTGGTATTCAGTGATGCTTCGAAGAAGGGCCTGGGATGTGTGTTGATGAAAAATTACAAAATCATTTCCTATGCTTCAAGAAAATTATAAGTTCATGAGTAGAATTATCCAAAAAATTATCTGGGGTTGTCTATGGTGATCTCCTCTTTAAAAATTTGGCAGATTATCTCTTTGTAGAGAAGTGTGAAATATATACAGACCACGAAAGCCTCACGTTTATATTCACATAGAAAGATTTGAACGTGCACCAATAAAGATGGTTAGTGATGATCATAGACTATTACTGCTCAATCCATTACCTCTCTACGATTGAAAACAAGGTGGAAGATACTCTAAGTAGAAAAGACACATCAATTCTATCATTGATGAGAATTAAAAAGGATTAAATATTCTTAGATTTTATGGAGAATGAAATGGGAATTATAAATAAGGGAACATCATCAATGCTGTCACAAATTATTGCTCAACCATCACTTTTGGAAAGGTTAAAGGATGCTCAAAACGATTATGTGGGAATTCAAAAAAAGTGGAAGCCATCAGAAAATGGAAATCCTCTGAGTTCAATGTTAATGAATAATGAATTGTAATATTTGGGAAAATACTATGTGTTCCATCATTTTCATTGCTGAAGAAGGAACTTCTGGATGATGCACATTGTTCAAATTTCTCTATTCATCCAGGAAACACAAAGATGTATCGAGATATCCAATAGCATTATTGGTGGGATAACATGAAGAAGGAGATCTCTAAATATACATCAAGGTTCCTGGTGTGTCAGCAAGTGAAGGTTGAGATATATAAGTATAAGGGGATGGTTCCACCCTTACCTATACCGACATTGAAATCGGAGAACACCACCATGGTCTTTTTCACCAGACATCCAAAGAAATCCAAAGGCAACAATGCAATCTGAGTGGTCTTGGATCGTCTTACAAAGTCTGCACACTTCATTGAAATTCAAGAGGATTTCTCATTAGATCAACTAGAACATATATATATCAGGGAAGTGTTATGGCTACATGGAGTACCACTCCCCTTTGGCAAATAAAATTGGCAAAAACTATGGGCTGGTTTGTGGTTTTGATTAGTTTAATGTGAGGTGTTCCAAACCTAAAAAATATAGAATTCCTTCTCTATTCCTATATAAACCCACCCAATATCCCAATTCATCATCACTAAATGACTTTGGATTATATCCTTCCCTTCCCTTATCTCTCTATAATCTTCCAATGGCACCCCAAGCACCCAAGAAGCCTCTATCAAGCCTCTCCCAAGCCTTTGGAAGCACACTTCCACGTAAGGGATTTCTACCATTCTCTTTTTATCCAAGATTCCTAATATTGTTATGCCCTTTTATTTTCAATTATAAATGTTTGGGTATGATTTAGTACCTCCCCCATAATGCCTTAATTATGTTTTAATGATGGGATACCCCTTTCACTATCTTTAATGCCTTCCGTGTACACCTGTTACTATGACTATATTCTGTAGGGAACTTCTCCATCCTCATTTACATTGAAGAAATTATTTTGTACGACATAACAAAATTACATTACATTTTTTGGTACATGTATCTAAATTACCCCTTACTGTCCATTTCATTTACATATTATGATACACTCCTTTCTCTATCATTAACCATTTTTATGAATTCTTATGTCACATTGTTATGCTGCTGAGATTGAACCGCATTTTTCCAAACCAGGATCATTGTGTAGTGAATACCATACCCATGTTTCTATCAAGTGTATTCTCCTTTATGAACATTTACTTATTGATCATAGACTTTCAATTATGAATTCCACATTATTTTGTCATGGAATAAATGATGATGTTTAATGAATCCATGTTTTATGATCCATGTGGCACACTTATGCATGAAATGAAATGTTTAAGAAGGGTGTGCCCTGATAGCACTCAAATGCCTTAGGTAAAGTATAGTATCATGATACTTCATGTTCAATGAGTGTTGAATCATGATAATTCAAGTGAAATGAGGGTTTCCTTGTTCTTCATTTCAAATGAGGATTTACTCATGCTCTATGTGAATGAGCCTTGGATCATACTAATAACATGTTATGTGTTGTTCCCATATATCCATGTTATTATTATCACGCTTTATTATGCCTTTATGTTAATTTTTCTATTGTGATCCATTGATATGATTATTTTCTTAAATATAATGTATTCCTCATATTATTCCATGCTATTTCTTTACTGGGCTTTATATCTCACCCTTTTCTTTTGCATGTACATAGGTTATCCTATGAAATGCTAAGTATGAGGAATTTTAGTGGTCATGTAAAGGAAGTTCTCAATAAAGATATTGTATTTCATGTTTAAAGTTGTTATGTAATGGGTTTAAGAACTAAATACACTAGAACTATCAATATTCTATGTTTTGTCATGTGAAGTTTATATAATAAATCATGTTTAAGTGTGGTATAAAAATTAGGGTTGTCACAGTTTTTGCATATCTAAATGAATCAGTGTTTGATATAGATATTTTAATTATTGATGGTTAAATATGGGTAACATCAAGCTGTATAAAATCCAATAATAAATAATTATGTTTTTACACTAGATCTATGGGAACATGTTTAAGGATGTTTTTATTAGTATCAGATAAGTGTTTAGGAAAATTTATAAAAAATAAGTTATCAAATTAGAATAATTTAAGAGTCATGGATACCATTATGAGATTTTATGTTTAAGGATAATCATACATTTAATATAATTAATAGCCATTTTAGATTTCATGTTATGGAATTTTAAGGTGAATTATAATATTTTGGGAGATCTTTATTGTGCTTCAAAATACTGGTGAAGTAAATGTTACCCATAGGTTTAACAATTGATTTATTTTGAAGTCATGCATGAAAAATGTTACTGGGATGTTAAGTTAAAATAAAAATATATTCATTAATTATAATACATTTTTTTGATGAGGAGGTAATTATGGTTAATGATAATTAATAGGTTATCATGTATTGGTGAAATATCTTATTTTTATTATGAATCTAAAGACATATTTTTATGTGGGTAGAGGGATGCCCATTACATAGCCCATAGTCCCAATGAATATTATCCCATGATCCTAACTATGTCACTAGGCTTCCATCATGCGTACATCATATATCCCAGAAGGGGATTTCAAGGATTTGATCCTTGGTATTTTGGATGTAGGATTGTTGGGTTTAACACTCAGGCACCACCCCATCATAAATATATTAGTAATAAATTTCATTAAAAACATATTAGGTGACAAAGTGACTAATTTTATTCTTGAAGACATTACTTTTGTTGGAAACAATATATGATTATGGGGAACATAAAAATATGGAAAACATGTTAATTTATTTTAGGAATAAAAAATGAGTATTTTTTTTGAAAATTTATGATTTTATTTTGAATTTATTGTGATTTATGTTCATTAAAAAATTAATAAAAATATTTCGGTGAAATTATGATATGGTGTGTGAAATTTTTGTTCATGAAATTATGAGTGATTAATGAAATATATGGATAAATGTTAATTTTTTATTTCTATTATATATTATAAAATCACTTTTATTGTTTTTGGTTTTGACTATGATCCGGTATATTTTTCAGTGTTTTAAGGTTTCATAATTATTTAATGAATAATGTGGAACATTTGTTGTTATTTTTCAGGGTTTGAAGAGTACTGTATTATTTATTCATATGAATATTTATTCATATTATGTATTATATACACATGTGTCAACCATTTTGGTTTTGGTAAATATATAAATAAATATGGAATAAATTTTAATTCTTTTTTGGATCTTATGTTTGAAGAAATGTTAATTTTAGTGCATCGTGTACGAGGATTTAATCATTGTTTTCTAACATGATTCATAGGTAGAAAATTTATCAAAACACAATATAAGGATGAAACTATAGAAATAAATCAAGTATGTATAATTTTTTTACATTGTTTATTGTAATGGTAAAATAATTACACTTAATAAATAAATAAGAGGAAATTCTTTTGAGACCAATAAGGATAATAATTTTGAGCTATCATGGTTTGAATTTTGAAACTAATTCAATATTATGAATATTATAATGCATACAATGTTGATGAAATATTTTGGAAACATTATCATTCATAGTATACATATATACCTTAAACAAATTATAAAATGGAAATGTGATTGTTGTAGATTAGAAGAAATTTCTAGTCACAGAGCTATATTTATGTCCAACTCACTGGAATGAACTGTGAAAATGTTTTAATCGTTTTTCATCACACATGACATAAAAATTGTGATATATGAAAATAATTTTTTATTATATAATATAACAGTCGTATATTTTGGAATATATTTATATTTAATATATTCTATGTGTTTGATAGATTCTGATATGGGCAACACTGGTTGAAAATTTAAAGCGATATGCTATGTAAATATAATAACATAAAGATTGAAGTTGTGACCTATTTTCTAACTTTGGTGGGTATGAATGGGATTAGAAATATTATGAAATATATATATAAATTATTTCCATAATAAAATGAATAATTAATTATTTATTTATATAAATTTTTCAAAAATGAAGATAAAATATTTTGATTGTAGAAATGAAATTTTCCCTAAAATTACTTTTTCTCGGGGAAATATATTTTTATTTGAAATAACATAATTAGTAACCATTAATAATCTATTATATTAAAATATGTATATAATATATCCAATTTAATGAAGGAAAATTAATTTAATTATATATAATAGGTATGTAATTATAATAAATTCATTATATGCTTGAAAATTACATTTTCTTCAAAAATGGGGTTTACTACATATTGTGTGTAGGTATTATAATTATTTTCCACATGTTTTATAATTTAAATATAAAAATTGATATGAATTTTTAAATAATCATGTTATACTAGGATTATGATGAATTTCTTTTAATTTTTTGAAATGATTAATTATTTATTAAATAGTAAAGAGGTCATGTTTTTCAAAATGGTCATTTTATCCAAATATCATTTAATTTAAAATTCCCATTATATTATTTATTTAACTATTATTTAACAAAAGACTCATTTAATTTTAAATAATATAATAAATAATAATATAATTATAATTTTATTCAAATATTTTATAAACTAATTTTTAGCCACAAATATAGATTTTTCCAAAAAATGATATCTTTTATTATGTTGTATGAATTTAAAATAAAAATTAAATTTTTTTTAAATTATATAAATATAATAATAAAACATTGATTAACTATTTGGCATTCATAGGTTAAAATTTGGTTATCTGTCCCTTTTATTTTTTCTCACTAATAATTGTAACCATAGGAAAAATGTTATCACCACGGTAAGGGTGAAATGAGTAAAACAAGGTAAAAAATCTAAGATAAGACACGTAAATCACACTAGGAAATTCGTTTGTATTTTATGATTATGGTTTTAGACTATATCCATCATATAATAAAAAAAATTCAATTTCATTCCACTTTCCTTTGATTACAATTGTAATATTGTTTTAAGTAACAAATAATTTGAAAAATGTCGGTCTATTGCATTTAATTTCAATTATATTGGGAAAAATGTTTTTACAAATGAATATAAAATATTATTATAAAATTAATAAATTATTTTTTATGTAGATTTATCATTAATTTATAGTGATGGTATATCTTTCTTAAACTCGTACACAATGATGACATAGTGTGTGTATAAGTAGTAAAGAATCATGTAAAAAGAATTATAAAAAATTAAAATTAAAATTTATCGATGAATTATAATTTTAAATAAATTTTATTTTATAGATAATATAATAAAAAAAACTGTTGTTATGTTAGTGTCTTTACATTCACCTTTTGAAAATAAGTCTAAAAATGAATTTAATGATATTCAATGAGAAAAATTATTTCATAAAATTGTTTAAAAATAAAAAAAATCATGAGGAAATTTGGAATGGTAAATGGTCTAAAATTTCATTTCTGGACCATTTTGAGTTACTCCCCTCATATATGAAAATTTATATCCCTTAATGATTAAATAAGTTGTTACCACATCTAATGTTAAAATGGGTTAGCAATGGGTTAAAAAAGACAAGGATCAAAATCCCAAATAGACCTAACCGAATTCAATTAGTTTTTAAGATATTTATATATATTTTTAATATAAACATAAATTATGTTAACTATTTTACATTAAATGATCATGATATTTATGATATTATATTTCTTCTTAAAAATCACAGGTGTGTCCCATCATCCTCCAATAAAAGGATGCCAAAAATATTTACAAAATCACACATTTTAATAACTTTTGTTAAAATTATTCCTTCCAACATAAGTTACTAACATCACATTAAATTTCCAATATGTCCTAGACTCCCAAAAAGGTCAACCATTCTATGATTACAATGTAAAGCAAGGGAGCTTTTCCAAAGTAGAGGAATAACTCTTAACCTATTATTTCAAGGTTTAATTATTCATCCACCTAATATAAATCATATATTACCATGTTTTTATAAAATAATAAGTTTCTTATATAAAATTAAATTTTATTATGATCTTTTAAACCCCCTTTTTCTCCATTCCATACCAATGAGAAATTAATACATCGCTTTCGATTTTGAATGGACTACCATCTCAATGAATTGATATATTTAATTTTCCAAAAATAACTATCTAATATGGTTGTTATGATAGATTAATTTTTTACATATTATATTTATAAAATATTTATGATTTATAATTATGTTATTTTATCCACCTTCTTACCATCCCAACCATTAGAAATCTAGAAAGTAATTTGTGTGTATGATTGGACAAACACTACCATGAAATGGTGTGACTTATTATTCATCTACACAGTACATATATAATATTAATTATATATTTATGGAATCATAAAAGATATTTATGATGTAAATTTTTTTTAATGTTGAACAATTATTTTACAATTTTTCTTTACATTCATTGAAAATTGAAAAACATCATTCGTGCATACGTACATACTACCTTCTCCATCATGTAGTGCAATTCTATTCTCACCACCAATTTATAGAGATAAATAAAAAGTTTCAAATAAAAAATTTGTAATTATTATGACAATATTATGATTATTATGATGATAAAATGATGAAATCGATTCAATTATTGAAAACGTTGAACTAAAACATGCATAAAAAAGACCAATTTTATCCCAAATGATGATTTTAACAAATAATTATTAATAAAAGGATAATTAGAAATTATAAGGGAATAAGATATAGTAATATATATATATATATATGTATTAATATGTTAATATAATTAGTTTATAATTAATATATATTTATAATACAAGAGGTTTGAATGCATAAGATGAATGATATTGCTTGAGGTGCACGTTTCTCATTTCCATTTTTTTGTGAGACATATGACATATTCCCCACATATTTAGTTATTGTGATTTATATACATAAAACTATAAAAATTTAATATTCTTTTCATGGAGACTATTTTTATTGAAAAATACATCATAGGTTCTCTTTTTATGTGATTCGTATTTAGAGGTTCAAAATTTGTTAGAGTTTTTGTTACAAGGACATTTAATTTTGAGATTTTATATACCAGATTATATTCAGGAAAATTATATACTTGTTATCCTTTAAAACCCATATATTATTTTATCCTATGGTTATTCTAATAAATTTTGGGTAATAATTTCATTTTTCTTTCTATAGTTCTTATAATGATCTAAAAATATATTTCAATAAAACATACATTATTTACACTTGGTTCGTTCAACATTTTCTTCGATGTCTATTATTTTATATTGTTTTAAATAATTTTTATTTTAACGAGAAATAATTATTTAATGAATTTTTCAACCATATTAGTATTTATATTTAATGTTTTAAAAATGAATATTTATAGTGTTTTCTAGTCTTTTTATTTACGTCTTTAAAAAAATTTATAATAGAAATATTTACTTTAATATTTACCACGTTAAAGTATTTACATACTATCATGATAATTATTTCATTTTAGGCATTCATTACAGTCCCCATGGATATTTTTGAGGAAAATAATTTTCTCAATATTTTTATAATTTATTCTTTTATAATCTACAAAAAGAAAATGTTATTTTCTTTATTGTAAATGAAATGTTCAAATTCTCTTATAATGTTACTTTTTATCTATGTAATCAAACATTAAGGTTTTCATACTTTATTATGTATATAATCTTATAACACCATCCAATTTTATTTTTTGGATGTTTTATGATGATAGCTCTTTATAGATGATTCTATGAAACTCATATAAATCTTACATGTTAATTTACATATGCGGAAGTATTTATGACACAATTTTATTTTTGACTTTTTATTTTGTGATGATATAATGGGATGAAACCCATTTCATTTCAATGGGTCATGATATGATGAATTGAATATTTTTTTGACCTTTTGGAACACATATTTATGTTTTTAATAATGTAATATATGGAAATAAAATTATATATCCCTCTATTGAATTTTGAAATAATTATAGTTATAAGAAACTCTTAATTGATGAAATCATCATGAAAATATAAAGAGATGATGGGGTTAATAAACCCATAATAGATGAAAGATTTATCATGACATTAGTAACTATAAAGTGAATGATGGAATTATACTATTTGGGTAATTCCATACTGAATGTATTATACCCAAAATATTATAATGATTATATATTATTTTTATTGACCCAGTATATTTATATGATTATTTTTGGTTCTTATGATATTTTTATATGGATCTTGATGAATGACAAATGTTTTCTCACACAAATGACTCATGTATTTTGAAATACAAATTCTATATTTCCTTACTCTTGAATTACGATCTATGACTTATTGGTAGTGGAAATTTTACATTATTATCATTATATCATTCAATTATACTTATCTTATGGATAAATATGGTAATCGATTGATATATCAAATTTTTATCCTTACTGGTCCTTTGATATCAACCTTCAATTTGTTTCAACATTACCCTAGGTATGAGTAATTATATATTGTAATATTGATATAAAAGGGTTTCATGTGTTGATATGTTTGTGGATGATATTGCAGTATTATCATAGAATATGAAAATGTATTTATAATTATAATAATACCCATATTAGAAGACATATAAATGTTTTTTTACATAAATAATTTTTATGAATTATAGAAACCCCTAAACCTAAATTTCATTTTATTAAAGAGACTTAATTTTTATTAGGTATATTAAAATGCTGGATGGTTAAAATTAGGACACTTAATGGGGACATAAAATTCAGTATGTAAATATTACATTTAACATCTGATATGGTTTTATCGGTCATGGGATATCCCTTGTAAGAACAAGTTTCTGATAAAATTACTAGGCCTAATTCATTAATGGGAGTGGGGTGGGGGATATTATGGTCTCACAAACATTCAAATCGATCCACAAATATCATTTTATTTTCTCTTTTTTTTGGTTTCCATTGAGGAATATTTTTTGAGCTGAAAACTCCCAATCATTTCCATGTCTACAATATGGAACTGCTTTCCAAATGTAGGGAATCACTGAAAAGTTTACCAGTGCTAGTTAGAGAATCACATTGGTTGAGAATATGGGAAGGCAGGATCATTACACACTTTTGGGGGAAAGATTTCCTACTATAGGACACTTTTTTGAATTAAATTTATATTCATGAATATTTTATAGACATTAAAATATGACTAATCACACATCACATTTTCAATAAACCTCTTGTACATTAAATATTAACCACATATTTTTATCTAGTCTTCTCCATGAATGGTTCCATCTGTATGTAATTGGGGTCCTCAATTTAAAGACCCACTTGAACATATCAATGTTTCTCCATATCATTTTTTTGATTACCTCGTAAAGATTTATTTGAAGGATCATGATTTTAATCCTCGTGACTGGGTTCTCTGATGTTTAATTCTATATGTGGAGGGAGTCACAATTTTTATATTAGGATCAGACCTAGGAAATGGGATTCCTATGTATCCCTATAAAATGAATCATAGCCCACATGGTTCTTTCCTACTTAATGGGACACATCAAACATTTTTGGGTCATGTGATGAGAACCACACCATATTGCTTAATTCCTTTTAGAATGGATTCATAGGTAAAATGTAGCTAGTCAAAGATGGTTTGGGAGTTATACAAGAGAGAAAATTTATGGTGGATCTGGTAGGGAGTATGATCCTTTGATTAGATGAACATTTCAGAAGACATAGGTAGATGAGGATATGGTGTAATGGACCTGGAATAAATAGAGTCTCACAAGAGAGGGAATTATCTCACAATGAATACGACCAAATAATATTAATAGTGGATCAATGTCATTGGGCTTTAACCTCACGTATTCTTCCTACATATACCATGAGTACAATAATCAAATCCCATGTGATTTGGAAGGGTTGGGGCTTACACAAATGACGGAGGCCTAATTATCTTGAACCGTGAAGAGTAAAATGACCCATAGTGACTATAATATTGGATAGGGGATTATACCTTGTAGTATTCCAATATAAAAATTTGTTTATACTAGTTATATGATCACCACTAACCTCTAATCCGATGTGAGTCATGCTTATCATGAGAGATAAGAGAAAGTAGAAGAACTAGCACATTGTATAATTTCCTTTATCAGATGGTTGATGAGGGGTATGGTATTGAAGGTAAGACATGTCCTATAGGAAAGGATCTTCTCTCACACTAGGATGGATTCGTATTTTTTGGTTATAGAGAGGATTAGGTAAGGACACAACAATATCCTTAGTTTGATGGAAAAGAATGTGGCTCCCCTCACTATTCAAAATGTAGAGGTCCTTGGCACTACCTATAAAGATGAGGTCAATGTTATCAATGGGGTGATGGAATTTTATTATCCTGAGGAACCTATCTATTAGGTAGGATAATTATGGCACATATTTTACAGGAGGAATAGACAATAGAATTTGCGACATAGTGGTTGGTCATGTGCTCTGTTCATAAAATTCTAGGGGCCTCAATGGAGGTTTTAACATGGTATCCTTCAGATGGGAGTCCCATGTAGAAGTATTTATCATTGGGGGTATGGTATATGGTTCCTAGAATTTTATAATCCTAGGTTATACATGGGTGAGTTGGTACGGGCCTCACCCAAGTGACATGAAGGCTCATTTTATGGTTCTTCACCTAGGCAATACATCGGAGAGATATGAGGTACCTCACCCAGTTGATACTTGGGAGGTGTGAGAGGTACCTTTCCAGGTGATACATGGGTGATATGGGAGTTACCTCTCCTTGTAGATACATTGGGGGAACTAGTGTTGTCCTATCAGGGAGAGAACAACCCAAGATACTACACTTAGGTAACACCATAATCTGATCTCTAAGGGTTTCCTCATGTTCATTAGGAATATTTTAACTCATATTTTGATCCAAGGAATGACCCTTCAACCTAGTGTGTTTGGACTAGGGATTGGTAGTTCCTCAAGTGGGTCTTTGGTTTATAATACCTTTGAGTAACATTAGTCCCTTGAATCTTGCTAATTACCTCCTATTCCTAAGCCTTGGTGATCTTCCTGAGGGTTTAGAGGACACTTGAAAGATAATTGTGTGAGTATATATTTGAGGGAACACATCATCATATAGTCATTGAAAATTGGGATCCCATGTGTCCAATTTATTATAATATCCTAGAGTATAGATGAATTAGGTTGCTCATTCAAGTCATCAACACAGTTTACCCACACCTGTTTGTTTCATAGGTCTATCTTGATCTATAGTGGCCATGAAAGTGTGAAGCATATTCATAGGTTTTTATATTTTCTTGTATAGGCATGGACAAGAAGGTGAACTATGTTGGTTTACTGCATAGGTTTGGTCTTGCATGTCTGATGTGCAAGTTCTCCATGCATTTTGGAATTGGATGAGATGGGAAAAGGATCTGGGTGTGGAACTTGAGTGTGAACTCAAATTACTCTATGAAAGTTTCCAACTATTAAAACCATATTTGTTGATCCATAAGTATTTTTGGGATCTGTTACTAGTAAAATTGAATCTTTTAAAGTGAACTATTCTCTAAGATATGGTTTATGAAACATATAATGGAATTTTTGATACCACTAATTACCCATAAGACCTAATAAATGTATTTTGAGGTGTTAACACCTTTTTATCGGCAATCTGGGAAATCCATGATCTAATCTTAGAAGGAGGTTATTTAAAAAACATAACTATAATGGTATGAATATCCATGTAATCTTCACCCCTTAGTGTGTGAACAGTCTTGAGAAATATAGAAATCTAAAATGTTTCTTCTTCTAGAATAGAGACACATTTCTACTCAAACGTGATATATATTGTCTAAGTGTTGTGAGCATCTTGGGTCAAGCCGAAATGCATGTGGAATTAATTTCAAAATGAAAAAAATGACCCTCTAAGAATCTTATTCCTTTGAAATGAAAATAATATAAAATGAAAATAAATTATGGCGACTATTATGCATTCCAAAATCATCTTTTGGGGTTTTGATTTATCACACAATGGGGGAATTATTGATCATATTACTATGAAAAGGGACCAATAGATCATATATTAACTATTCCTATAGTCAAATGAGGAAATCTAAAAACAATGTTTCTTTTGTGTCACTTTGTTAATTTTTTTCAAAGTCGGATATGAAGGATACTTAAGAGGAAAAGACTTGAGTTTTTCTTAGGCTTCCCTTTATGAGGGTTTTTACCTAATATGTTTTTTGAATTTTTAATTTGAATTTTTTGATTTTCCCTTGATCAAAGGGAGTGAACATTTATAATTTCTAGGCATAAATTCTATCAAAGGTTCCCTTTTGTGTGGTTTTATACTTGTGAGTACTAAGTCTATTCCTTTTGGTAGCTTTGAATATTGAAATATGGACTAATGTAACTGATTTTTATATTGAGGCAACATTGACTATAATTTATGGGAATAATGACCAATGTAGGGTTTAGAGACCAAGATATTTCCAATATCTTTTGGACATGTGGGGGGATGCTTTTAATTCACAATCATGGGATTTTTAGATCTAAAGAAATGGCATGGGATAAGTATATAAGGAATGCCTACACACCATTTTTGTAAAGTGGTTTCTACTATGATATTTTATGTATGTATAGAGATAAATGAATTTTCAAAAAACAATGAAGGTTCCATGGTTTATAGGTCAGATTGGGGAGTAATATGAAATTCTAAAGTTAGAAATTTTATATATAGTAAAAAACGATTCTATCAAAATGGATTCAATTATCACAAATTTTAGAAGAAGGATTTCGATGATATGAATTTCTTGAGTCAACTAAGTGTGAATTTTGAAAAGGATGAGTTTGAGAATTAATGGAGAATTTATATCATCATTCATGATGGATGGTAAATTCCCAACATAAAAATGATTTGTATTAATATAATTGGTAATTTAGTTTTAATCACGATCTTGAAAATAAGATAACTTATTAAAAATTTAGAACCACCTACCTAGATCATTATTTTAACCTAAAATGAAAGAATTTTTTTTTACTATCTCTAGGTATATAATGGAGGATTAATGTGTCATTAATCCTCCCATTGAAATGATAATCAAGACACATTGGTTCTGAAATGGGTTGAAAGTGTGGTGGGATAGCATCACCAAAAATCGGGGTCCCCCCAAGTGAGGGAAAATGGACCACATCATATTATATTCTGAAATATGGATGTAACAATGTAGTTTATCATCTTATGGTGAAGAAATTGTAAACAAAATTTAATTTTGTATGATTAGGATGTATGGTTGATGCAATTTAGGGTCGTATAGATTTTACAAACACTAGTTTGTGAGGAAATATATATTGTAAGGTAAAGGGATTGGCATTATGTAAAGATAGAGCACAAATTCTAGTATAGATGATACCTTAGACAAAGACACTTAGTTTAAATTCATAGTACTCATAAAAATAGGCTTTTGGATTTTTGGGAAGCATAACATCCCCCCCCCCCCACTATGTTCATTTTAATGTCTTATATCCATTGAAAGAAATGTATCTTAAGGATATGTGATATAAACCAGTAGACAATTCTAGTGGAACTATCCCTTAACCAAGAATATTTGAATAATTACCCAAAATATCTAATACTAAATGATTCATTATTTATGTGAGAAATAATAAAATCATAAAAAATATACAAATAATACCAATAGTTGTATCAAGTGGGTAATACTTTATTTTCCATTTTATTGTTATCCACCTAATAATTCACTGAACCTTTCATGGTGTAATGGGGGATAGTCATAAGCCACAATCTCAGTTCTCTCAGTTTTGGGAATATGATATTGAATAAGTACATAAGGAATGCACATAGACTATGTTTGAAAATAGGTTTTTGCAACAACGTTATCAGGGTGTATATAGAGAAAATTGACTTTTCTTAAGGGAAAACGTGAATCAATTTTAAAAGCTACATTAAATCATATTATTTAGCGCTAAATTTAGAAATATTCTACACACTCAAACCAACGGTTCCATTTATTGTTGGGTTCTCTTATCAATAATATCAAGGGAAAGATTATTGAGATATGAATTGCACAAGACAAGTAATGTGATTTGAGAAAAATAGAACTTGTGTATGAAATTATAATTTAGATTATAAATGACCGAGAATGGGTGGATTTTTCCCTCCATAGATGTGGACAATGTATAATGAAAGGAAAATCATTAATATCCACGATATTTGGAGTAAGGGAACCCATGTTGGAATCTCTTATAAGGATTGAGGACATACAAAGGGGAAATGAGAAAATTTTATTATCGTGATGCATTTTCCCTAGAAATTTAGAGCTAGGTGTAACTGAATATTCCATTGTATCAAGAATAAAATAAAAAATATTTGTGGAGATAATTACCCCCAAGGATTATGTTCTTATACTAGGAGAAATATTTTTTACTAAATTGTTGAAGGGCTAGGATGTAGAATTCGGCCATCACTATATACCTCATCAAAATGAGAATCAATCCACATGTTGTTATATGGTATTGGTTCCTCATACTAGTTTGGAAAATATATATAGGGGGACTATTTTTTGAATATGGGCTATATGAAAGGATGAAAACCCCAGGATGGAATATCCCATAAATATTTGCATCGTATACCGGGGAGTGGGGGTATCTTTTATTTTGTTTTATGGTTGGACCTAGGATAAGTGATCCCAATGTCATTATGTATCTCATCAAAGTGAGAATCAATAAATATGTATTTCTCAATTAATTGTGCTATAGGATAACATCATCAGGAACATTATAAATCTTAGGAAAGGGCCATAATAATTTACAACCAGATAATGTATGAAAGGGACACCAACCATGTAGTTTAACGTCATATGATAAGGATTTTCGATGTTCCTTTTATGGTCTTGAATCGAGGACCATTAATGGGTATGGAGTGGCACCATCAAGTTGTTAGGATGAATATGATGTAAATAAATGATGTGTTATTAGAAACAAGTGAAAAAATATTACTTGGGTTTGAACTTGTGGTTGGTCATGATATAGAATTTTTAGGCATCGCAACGTATCCTCTGTGGACAAGAATCAACCAACACAAAGTTCTAGGAAAAGATTCCTTATACTGATCTAACTCATATATATGGAATATGGATTTATTTTTTATTTTTTATATAAGTGGTTGTTCAAGGATATATGAATCTTGAATAATTATTTGTATCTTCAAATTAACAATTAAGACACACATAGTGTAACTCTCAGAGTTTTCAGGTTTTATTGTTTTTGAATAAATTAAAATTATTTGGAAGATTGAATTATAATCTACACCATATTAGTATTTCTTTATACACAATAGAAATTTAGGATTATGATACACATAATGATGAGTTTATCTTGAATTACACACATCACTTCTTTTTTCTTGTGATATAATTTGTTACATGAAATAATGATCATAACTTGTGTTACATGCAAGAGTAAAATTAAAATAATTGTAGATTATTATTAAAATATCATTATAGTTATCACCGACTATTTAAATGGAAGGTATGAAAGGGATTAAATAATTTAAGAAAATATTTTTCATGAATGTTTATAAAACAAATTCCTTATTAACCAATTAATTCGTAATAAAATTAAAAACTATTTGAAAATAAATTAATTTCATTTATGAATTTTTTTTATGTATAATCATTAATCATCTCAAAAAAATTAAAACAAAAAATTTATTAATTTATTTTAATTAAATTCATATATTTTATATACAATCAAATGTTTTGAAATTCTTTGAATATATTTGATAGACATAAGATAAAAATAAATCCAATTTTATGAAAAAAGATGTGTTTTTTCTAAAGGTTATTTTGTATCCTTTAATATCATGAATATTTTTAAAATAAATTTTTATAATTTTATAATTTATATTTGAAAAAAAAATATTTTTAAAATAAGAACTTCAAAACTATGTTAGGGTGAATTGTTTATGAGATATTTCATTTTTTATGAATAGTGAAAAATATTCAATTTTAATTGAAATCTTCCTTTTCATTCAAATTGATAGTATTTTAAAATTAAGATAGAAATTAAATTTAAAGTATAATTAGATAAATTAAAAATCTATTAATAAAATTTAGGAAATCCTAATAAATGTTTTATTGAAATTTGATGTAAAATCATTTCAAATGTTTGATCATTTCCAATTTAAAAACTTATTATTTCATCCTGTATGTGGGATTGATTTTATATTAATTTTTTTTAATTATGTGATTATAATTTTTAAAAATGGATTCAATAGTTTTAGTCAGGATAAATTATAAATTATAAATAGTTAATTTTTTTACAAAATGTTTTACTAAGAATTGGTAAAATTAATCACATCAAATTAGAGGAAAAGAGTTTACCAAGGGAATAAACATTAAAAATAAGGGAAACGTGACATAGAAACTTGTAAAAAACGATTATATGGACATATATTGACTATAAACCTTCATAGATCTAATGTATTTTATTATGGAAGCTTTTTTCAGGTAAAAAAGATGGTATACCTAACATTATATTCAAAAAATTCTAAGTGTGTCATCTCCCCCTCTTATAAAAGGCTACTGCATCGTCTCATCAATTCACACATTCAAAACCAATATGATAAAAAAAATCCTTCCAAAATAACTTATACACTTCCTTAAATTCATTCTAAAATCCTTCCTTGTAAATAAATCATACTCAGAAAGTTATTTGGTGCAATCTAAAAGGATATACCCAAATAAGAGGTAACGCTAATCAACGAATGTTTTCAAATAATTTCATCCTCAACCCCTCAAATTCGTTTTATATAATTTAAAAATAATATAATATGTATTATAAATATATATATAAATGTTTTTTAATTTAATTTAAGGACTAAAAAAATACACACATCCATCAAATCGGGTACTCAATCATCGTTCATGTGTGTGGAAAACTACCGCCACGCAAACGGATGTCATTAGTTTTTTTCATTACCACCATTCATGGGTGGAAATTATGATGGATTTAGATTTTATATAGGATATTTATGATACTTATAATGTTATTATGATTATGTAATTTTCATATAATACATCACTTTTTAATTTCCATTTTTTGGAAATATAATAACGTCATTCGTGCGTACGATAGAATAACACCTCGTAAAATGATGTTATTCATTCATAGTTTACATGGAATATATTAAGAGAGATTTTAATAAAAATATTTGATATATATTCAATTAATTATATTTTTTAATGATAATTTTTCATATTTTTTTCTTTGTTTCAATCCAAAAGGATAATTGAAATATCTTTCATGATTACGTAAGACCTACTATCTCCATGAATGATGAAATTCATTTCCTACAAATAACTTATATGAATAATGATAAATACATATAAATTTGAATATATATGATATTTAAATAATTATAATTATTTTGGTTATGACTAAATAAAAATGAATGTAATAATATAAAAAAATTATAACAAATTAAAACTTATATGAAAAAACGAATTGGTTATTACATAAAACACAAATTTAACATGGAATAATTATTAAACAGATTATAAAAAGGTCCCAAGAAAAAAATATATGGTATGATATATATGTATATGGTTATTTAATAGATATATAATAAACTTATATTTATTATACATGTGGTTTTAATTCATATGAAATAAGTCCAGACTTAAGATAATTGATTTCCATCTCAATTTTTACTTTTGAGAGACACATGCTATATTAACTTCCACTTTCACCTATTTATATTTATATAATGAATATCTTTATTTTCATGATATTTTAAGCTTCTTTTAATTTTATTATTTCATTGGAATTTCGATTCCATATAACCATAGTTGTAAGAATGTTTTTCTATAACGACATTATTTATCGGGATTTTTTATGATTATACTTCCATTGGTGAAATATTATTATCCATATATAAAAAATTCTAATAAATTTTATTCTCCTTTTTCTATTTAGGATACCTTCATTCAATGGTATCATTTTCCCTCTCTATAGTACATTATATTATCAAGAAAATGTTTTTAGGAAAATCATACATTATTTTTCTCTTCTATAGAAATATATTTTCTCCCGAATATATGTTTTCTAAAAATGTTTTCAATAATATAGTAAAATTATCCTATTATAGAAATAAATTTTTACCAATGTATTAAATTTTTAAAAATTGTTTTAAAAGTTACAGTTTTGTCATTTTATCATCATAGAAGCTTTTAAAAAATTTGAGGTGCAAAATTAATGTTTGGAATCTATGGATTTACAAGCCATCATGAAAATACATTTTTTAAAGCATCTTTTCAAAGTTTATAATATTATTTTAAAAGAAATATTACTTCTAATATTATTTAAACTAAATTTTTTAAAACTTGTTTTCATAGGAAATTATTTTCAGAATTTTATGAATGTTTTGGAAACCATTTTCAAATCAAAAAGGATATTTCCCTCATGGAATGTTTTGAATAGTTTTTAATGAATAATTTATATGTTTTGAAAGTGGTTTTCCAGGGAAATGATTTTTGAAACAGTTTTCCTTTTTAAATTGTGATATTCAATGAATTAGTATTTCCATTAAGAAATGAATCAAGTGATATTTAAAAATCCTCCTCAATATATTATAACATCCTTTGATGTAGTTTATTCCTTAAGAGAGATTACATATAAGGAAAACATTCATATACATTCTTTTAATGAGTTTTTATAATGAAAATACATTTATGAAACCTATTTCTCTTCGACATATTATAACATGATGAATGCCGCTTCTTTTCATAGGTTAGGATATGATGAAATGATTATGAAATCTATCTCTTTTCCATAGGTTATGATATCATGAAATTTTAATAATACCTATTTCATTTCATGAGTTACGATATGATAAATGTTTCATGATTTTGTGGAACAAATAAATATGTTTATCATTATGTGATGGGTGGGGCATATATCTCCCTCCAATGCATTGGGTAAATATTTATATATTTCATTATATTGACATGGCTGGAATATAGATTGAATCAAAAAAATGAGACGGGGATACCATTAGGGATAATGTTGTGTCTCTCTTAGGAGGTGTAGATGCCTATACATCAACCTAATTACATGTTCACAATTTTATCCATGAACCTGACTACATATTAATAAAATTGTTTTTGAACCTGATCATATTTTCATAATTTCATTCATGAACCCAGTTTCATTTTCACAATGTTATGCATGGACCTAGTTGCATGCCCAGAAATTTATACGAGGGCCTCATTTCATGTCCTTTACTTAATGGGTGAACCTATTTATGTTTACATAGGTTCACAATGTTATAAGCTGTTGTGTATACCAAAAGTATATATATTATGAAAATGTTATTTTCTAATGAATCATGTATATTTTCTTTATGATTCATATGTTATGAATAGACTACATTTATTCCATGATTCATTTTTATTATATTTGATATGCATGGTACATTTTTTCATATGGGAATACCATAATACAACTCATACCACCACATAAGAAACCTTATATTCACTAATATGGAAGATAGAAGATGTCTCACTCAATGAAGTAAAGATACAACCACTCCACATTACTATTTGTTATCAAATATCCATATATGAGATATCACATAAGTGATTAAATAAATTTTAATGGATCAATAATAAGTGACTAGATACATTTCACCATTTATAGGTTCACCAAAACCAAATATCACAATCTTTCAATTATAAATTTTACATTATTTCATTCCTTCAAGGAGAACAAGTATTATCTATCAATGCTCTAATGATACAAAGTAAAAACCTCCAATGTTTGAACAAAAATGGGAAGGGACTTGTGTAATGCATAAGGTAGACACCAATGGTGAATATTTATTTATTTCAAGGAATGTTGATCATACTCTACCCCCACTAATGAATGGTTTCTCAAGAAGTTTTTCATATGAATAATGACATATAATCATAATTGGACGATACTAAACTTCCTGTAGCTGTTCTCATTGCCTTGGGTGTTTTATGAGGGCACAACTTAAGAAAAAGGTTTTTTAGTAGGTAATTAATTGATCAACCCCCAAACATAGTAAAAATAAGGGATCATCTCTCCTTTATTATACACAATCAGCATTGAATAGTTTTATTACCAAATTTTTCCCACCTTTGACATTAATAACACCCAATGGTATTTTCAAAACCTTCTCTAAACATACAATATGGGTAAGGTATTATACTTCATTGATTGTTATCCCCTATAAAAACATGAAGGAATAAGGTAGGACTACCTTTATGGGAGACATAATATGTACTCCAAAACTAAATATGTTGTTCCAGAAGTCTTCCATCCTATTTCCTATTAGAAATATACTAGGTGGGGGTCTTGTATATAGAATATTTCTTCTTCTGGTAATTTAGAATTCACAAAACATTTTTCTAAAGAGGGATAGTTTTCTAGAAAACCCTCTAAACCAACGATTTTAATTCCTTATGGGGTATGAATGCAATATAGAACAACCACTATTTTACATTACACTATTAGAAATGTACAATTAACATAGGATGGTTGTGGATATATTTAAGTGGTCCATTTCAGAAGACCAAAAGGACCACTCGGTGTTGCAGATAGTCACTCAATTTTTGAACTGAAAGTATTAGCACTAGATAGTTGTTCTTGATATATATATAAAGAGTCACATTATTGAGCTTGGTCTGATTATGAAAATAGATTTTTTTTTCATTGATAGATTAATTATATTTTATGAGGAATTCTCCATGTGATCAATCTGAATAAGTCACATATAAGTTGAGTTTCATTCCATTAACTCGAAACACTGGTGGACTCAGAAGATATTTCTTGAAACTATCAAATGATTTGTGGTATTCATCAGACAACTATTAAGTGACCCCATTTTTAAACTACTTATTTAAGGGTAGACACTTTTCTGAAATATTCTCCATAAGGAATATAATTTTGGAAATTCTTCCTTTTAGTCTTCACAACACCTTTTTTTTAGGATGTAACATGTCAATGCAACATGTTTCTTCTTAGGATCAATATTGATACATTACTGGCGTACGATAAAGCTAAGAAACATTAACAAGGTAACAGAAAAAATGACTTTAAGGGGTTCATTTTCTAGCTATGCAATCATACCTTATTGAAGACGTTCTCGAGATCTGAAAGATGATTTGATTGATAGTTGGGTTTGAATACTATATAATTAATGTTTAAATTGATATAAATTTACTTTAATGATTTGATGATGTGATTCATGTCATGATTTTATATATCACCAAAATTATTTAGACCAAATGAATTTACATGGAAGTAGTATACCCCTGGGGTTCTCTGAAGGTAGTAGATCTTCATCATCAAGAGAAATTTGAAAATGGTTATATCATAAATAACCATCCATAAAGTATAGATATTGATATATTCACATTGTATTTATCATAATCGATGTTATTAGAATCGGGAAATCATCTTTTGGATAGTATCACTTAAGATATTTGATATCGATGAAAACATTGATCTTTTCATTATTCTCCTTGACTAGAAATTATTGGTGAAACACCATAGACAAAAGACTTACAAAATGAATACATCCTTGATGATTTTATCATATTTGGTTTCTACTCTGAAAGAATGAGTTTTATCTATCATTTGGGTTACCTATTTATTACCATAGTGGTCTTCTAGAAATCCTAGGTGGTGGCTGGAAACACTAGTTTAGATTGGAATGATTATTAATCCATTGATTTTATTATTGAATTCTTTTCCAAATTCAATTTCAACTTGTTTTCTAGACACGTATAAGGATGAGATGTGTCCTTGTATAGCATAATTCATTTGTTGTTCAACGAAAGAGATGAAAACATGAAGAAAAAATATGGTTGATATCTACATGATGTGTCTCAGTATTAGAGAATTTAACTTTAAACTCTTAAGGGATTATTTGGGCCTCTAAAAGTTATTCTCAAAGAACCTTTGATAAATATATAGTGTACAAGATAGAGAGTTTGGATAGAATTGCATCCAAATTTTTTAAGATTTCATATTATTGAATCAAAGGTCTATACCATATTATATAAGACTAGTACATAACTAGAAATTTATGGGATAATGATGTTGAAGTATATGGGTGAAGTGAATAAACATACATTCAGGGCATATTTATCAGTGTATGATTGGGGAAATGTGTCCTACCCACCAGTCTTGGCAGGTGAGACTTCTACATCCCATCCATCTAATCATCCAAAATAATTGGGCCCATAATAATATCATTAAATACAGGTTTATTTTACTTTAAATTCAAAACATGTTGAAAGGATATTTCATGTGTTTTAATAGTATAAATGGATATAAAGACCACGTGGCTAGAATATTGGGTTCGTCTATGCATGCATCTTCTCTAACATCCTAAGATGATATATCATCTACCCCTAGTTCCCATTTCTTTCATAGGGTTATCAGGTTCATAAATATATATATTGTTTGAATATGGTTCCCTTATATGTATGAAATTAATGGAGCCAAAGCGAAGATCTTGGATAAATGATGATTCTACTTGATGGGGTGGATCCTGCAATTTTATTTTGGGGGAACATACCCATACACTTAGGATTGAAGTCATGAAATCGTAGAGATTCAAGAATTCATTTTTCATCTGTATAGAATAATCATCATATAATTTAGTTTTTCCTCTACGGTTAACCTATTTTTAATAAGATCAACTATTATAGTCTTGTGATGCCGATAAATCTGGCTGCATCATGGAAGAATAAATTTGTTTCATAGTTGGTCAATATAGCTATTACTTGAGGATAATATGAGTTTTATTTATTGTTATTCTTATCATCAAAACATTTAAATTTTGATAACTCTTTCTTATAACTACCGTACATTCACTTTATTTCTTTCGAGAAGTAACAAAAACAAATAACACTATTGTTGGTGGTTGTCATAGTTTATCCTTTCCAAAGTATGACACATTTTATAGAATCTATTTAAATATAAAACACCCATATGGTTGGAATCAAGGTCGGGTGAATGGGGAATTAATTCAAGATGTCATCAACAATTACTATATTATGCCGCTTAAAATTTGGAAAATTCAATATAATATTTCCAATATAGACTATAAGATATACTAGATATTTTTTGTGAAGAAAGGAATAAATTTCATTCTTTTTCATTTCAAATTGAGAATTATTAGGCTCCCTTATATCATCCTTATGGTGGTACTATTTGTGCTATTTCCATTATAGAGTTGGAACCACATGATTTGGTGTATGCGTCAATGATGTGGTTGGTTTATGAGCTTGCCTCAAGGTTATGATCGTGGTTTACACTCTACATGTCTCTTTACATGAGCTGTAGGCACTGGTCTAGACATGGATCTGGTTTGAAAGAGGGAATCTGCCGATATTTTTGAAAATTTATTTTGGTCCCAAAACCTGCCTTAATGTTTCATATGAATGAGTAGCTTTTGAATCATATTATGGGAATTATTTATATGAATAAACAATTATATATTCTATAGGAAGTTGTTGGTTTATCGAGAAATTAAAACCCTTCAACCGAGAAATCATCTCTTTAACTCACTCATTATCTCACTATTTTTATATTGAGATTTTTTTCTATCATTCATTTGAATTTATAAAGTAATTTTAGGTAGATATTTTCCCATCCTTAAATTGACCGGGTCATTAAAATGGTATACCAGAAAACAGATAGTCTCTCCAACATCTATATGAAACTTATGATACAAGATACGTATTTCTACTCAAAATTTACCATCATGCAACCGTACATAGATAAAATGTATGTTTCATACTATTACAGATCCCTTTATTCAATGAAATTATGAAATATAGGATTCCTTACATCTATAGGGTAAAGGGTTTTGTTTTCCCCTTTAGGGAATCAATTCCTCTCTGGTTTTAGTGGTTCATGTTGTTCCTCTATTACTTCTAATCAGGATTCTTATTACTCAATGGTTTCAATGAGATTAGGGCTAATGACCAGACAAGTATCGTCTTAAATGTGGGGAATAGTGGTTTGGGCTACTAGTGGTGGATCTATCTATAATTTTGGGATGTAACATGAATTGGATATCCCATTAGGACTTGAATAAATTGGTTTTAAATGTTTCCCCAATTGAGGGAATTCATGATGGCCCTCTATAATTAGTTCCAAATATATTGGTTATTTGAACCCCATGATGAGTGTATGTTCCTGTTCTACTTTCAGTATCTTGACATGACATTTTTTATTGGGGAATACTGGTAGAGGGAGTAATATGATGTTCCTCTTAAAGAACATATCTATTAGTGATATTACGTCTGATTAGTTATGTGTTCAGATTCTCCGAATATTTTATTTATATCTCATTTTTAGAGAGCCTCTCCTCAAATGTAAGTTATTAAAAACTTTCCAGTAAAGGATTAGATATTTCAAAACCATTACTATTAGACATGGTCGATGTTCACCAAGGGTAGTGGTAGTAGAAAGTTCACAAGAACCTAAATTTTTTTTCCTAGATTCTTATTTCTGGTTCACAATCTATCATTTACTTTAGTGTGGAACATGTTTTGAATGAAAATATCCTCCTCCTATTCATCTTCATTATCTTTATGTTATTTAGCATCACAAGGGTTGTGCTAATGAAATTCACCGATGTGTAATGCGTTGAAGTTGTCTTATTATCACCATAATGAAAAGTGGGTTAGTCTACTGGGACTATCCATAGATGGATATGTGATCTTTAAAAGTATTTCTACCCATAATAGATCAATTTTTTATTTTTACCACCACTAGGCCTAATCATTCATTATAAGTATTAACTTGGAGTTTTTTATCAATGGTTGATCTAAAGGGAATCTCTAGATCCAAATTAGTGAGGAGGTTGATGTAAAAATTCACCCATCACTATTGGTTGGTGTTTCCCCTTATCCACTTATAGATCACATCAAAAAATATATAACAGTCTTGATGGTGGTTTTAGTCTTACAAATGACCTCATACATTTGGGAAGGGGATTCTATTATGTCATAATGGATTTAGTTATAATGTATTCTACCTTTATCTTACACATCATTGGGTGAGAATGAGTTTAGCTAAATATATGGTGTTCACATAAACCATTTACTCTGAAAAAATCAGCAGATCATGATTAGGTTCCCTTTAGAGAAAATCATTTTCAATGTTTTCAAATTCGTGAGGCAAGTTTCATTCAATGGATTTTCCTCATCAAGCTCGATGTTTTTGAGAATTTTTCAGGACCAATATTTGTTAATATTACCATTAAATTTGAGCAGGGATCACTTATGAGAGCCGACAAGAAATGATGACATTACATCTGGTCACATATGGGGGGATTTACTAACTAGGGACTAGATTGAAATTTAATGCTCCATGTTTACCCCATCCTCTGATATGGATGTTGTGTGGGAAATCATAAATCAAGTGGCATAATTTTTGAAAAGCATTAAGGCATGCACAGTGGTTATCCTCCTAATATTTTTCCAATTTTGGGTGTCATATAGATTGGAGGTAAGCATGGTGAATTTGAATATGATGATATTATATTACCTTGATATGATTTTCAAATAAGAAGTATGGTAAAAATTTAGTTTTTAGTTGATGAAGAGTTTTTAACGTTTTAGGAGGACGTCACACATGCAATTTTTAATAATTCCTCTAGAATGTGAAAACGAAAAGTGGATATGTTCTGATACATCACTAGTTCATGATCAATATACACCTTTATCACCATTATGGATACATTTTGTTCATCTTCGGTAGAGGATTTCACCACTTGGTTTGATCAAAGTCGATGATTCATAGATGCTTTGTTGTAGACTTGGGATTAGTAGGGATATATTCTATTGTACTGGAAGGATAATGATCCAAGTGTGGTTCATGGAATGAACTTTTCAGTCTACTATCATATATTTAAAAAATATTATCACAAGTTAATGGTAAAACATAGAGAATTACTAACCTCGCATTCCAAAGAACCCCATGATATGAATAATTTTACACAATTGATTCAACAATGTGGGGATCATCATGCCAATGTGAAATATCACTATTGGGTGGTACTTCACTATGAATTTAATTATCATGTGGATTGTAACACCATGATATTTTTTGAATTTTTTTCTAATTAATATAATTTTTTTTGATATTTTCCATTTCACACAACACTGAATAAATGTTCTATTATATAAAATAACTACGTTTTCCTTGAATTTTTCTCACCAAAAATTTATTCTTATGATACACACAACTCGTAGCTTATCTATTTGTAAACAGAACACTATGTTTAGATTATGTTACACACAATGATGATTTCCTTTGATAGCATGTGTTGCATGCAAGGATGAATTTTATTAAATTATAATATCCTATTAGTACTTTTATTAAAATATGTTTTTAGTCACCACCTAGATGTTGGAATTGATGTTACGAATAAGATTAAATAATGTGTGAAAATAATGTTTATACATTTATTTAAAATTAATCCTTTGGGTATTAATAAGTTATAAATGAAATTAGTAACTATTAAAGAATATATACGTTAATTTTCAAGGAAAACTATTTGTCTATGTAGAAGAACCATTTTTTATCAAAAAAATTTAAAAAACTGATGATTTTTTTAATTTATATAATATATATTCGACCAAATAATTCTAGTACTCATCCAATAGATTTTATAGAAATAAGATAATAATAAATCCAATTTTGTGAATACAATGTGGTATTTTTATAAAAGGAAAATTTACCTCCTTTTAACAGAAAATCGATTGTAAATATAATTTTTGAAAATTTTACAATTTTTATTTGACATAGTAAACTTCATTTCTTTGAGAACCAGAACTGTTAAAGATAAAATTTCCTTTATGATTTATTTTGAGTTATTATTATATAATATAGTTATATAAAAATCATGTACTTCTGTGGTTTTATTTAATACTATTAGATTTAAAATATTGATACACAACTTTACCATTAATAATATAGTCGTTGATTAATAATCACATGATTAGTATAAATGTAGGATTTAATAAATCCAATTCACAAACAAAGGATGTAATGACCTCGACTAGTAGGACCATAACCTTGTAATCCCATTTATAAAAGCTTCCATGGGATATAACATCTCTGGGATATTTCCTTGACCAATCCTATGTCAAGATCAAAATACATCATCATGATCAAAACTGTTTGCAGGAGAACATCATGCTCATTGAGATCAAAACCGAAATCATATACTCCCAACCGCCCATGAATGTCTCAATGTCACACACCATACTCTTAGGGAATTTTCGGGTGTACTATAAGAATATGTATCCGGATGCTAAAAATGTGAATATTCATATTTTATAGAATAATTAATATATTATCATCATAAAATTGTTAGTTTATAAATGATTTTGATTTTTATATAGCATAAGATAAATTCTATTTTCATGTAATATTCAAATTCAATTTTGGAATTTATTTTTATAAATTAATAGATTTTTGAAATACATAATATTTCAATAAAAAATAATTATTAGTTATTTTATATCAAATAAAAATGATCATATAATTTTTATGAAGTCGAATGTGATTTTTATAAGGGTTTAGAAATTGTTTTTTAACCCATTATTTGTTAATAAATTTATATTTTTATTTTAGAATGGTAATTGAAGATTATTAGAAAATTATTTAGATAAAATGAATATTTTTTTTAATTTTAACGTCAATATTATCCAACAGTGAATTCTTCACAATATTCTAAGACAATCGATTTTTGTGTAAAAATTAAATACCGTATAAAAATACAATGTGTATTATGACATCATAATGACCAAAAAGTGATTCAATAAATACTATAAAGGGGATCCACTACGAAATATATGTTTTAAACGTAATATAATGTTAATTTTTTTTATTTTATTAATTTTATAACGACATTATGAATCCTTGAAAACCATTAATATATTATAAGGGTTTTAGATCATTTCATTGAGATTATGAGTCAATTCCTCTTCAACAAGGGTACCATTTTATTATTTTTTCACACAAAAATATAAAATAATTTAATCCAATCCCTTTCTGAAAAACATTGGAAACCACCTTGGTAAAGATTGTCAGTATTGTTATTTTATTATATAGAGTGAAAAAACTATGTTTGAGAGATAATAATGAAATCCCCACTAATTTCCTATATAAACCCACACAAGCTCCCATTTATCTTCACTCAAAATCATCATAGATCATTATTACTCTTTACTCCCTTCTCTAAAATCCTATGTAGGCTACCAAAGTTGCCTTGAATCTATCCCAATCATTTTGAATCACACACACACATAAGGTATCCTCTAATTATCCTATTTATTTATGTTTCTTTATCATCTTATGAATTCTATTATCAATTCCTAATACTAGTATGCAGATTACAATTCCATATTAATTAACATTTTTTCTAAATTATTAGATGCCCCATTATCTCTCATCAAACCAATTTATGAATTTTTATGTGACATAGTTATTCGGTAAAACATTTACCACGATTTTCCATGCGAAAACAATTGTGTAGTGAATACCTTACTCATTTCCTATCAAGGGTGTTCACCTTATAAACTTATACATATTTTAACTGGGAATTACATGTATTTTTTTCTACACTCAATAATCATTGAATTAATTTGATTGTGAATGAATCCATGTTTTATGATCTATATGGAACACAAAATCATGAGAATGAAATGAATATGATGGATGAACCCGTAATTATATAACACCCCAATGCACTGGGTAATGTTTAGCCTCCCGATAATTCATGTTAGGACAGGGATAAAACATGTTTACATTATGGTAATATTTCCAACATGATGTCTTGGAGGTTATCCTTGACCTATTTTTATTATGGAGTGTTTTAAGTTGTTTCCATATATCCCATGTAGCCTTTATGTTATAATTGTACGTAATGCCTCATTATTCATGTTTATGATTATCAGTCATTTTATTCCCCATTGATATACCGTTTTTATCATTTATTTCCATATTCATGTTATTCTATGATTATTACCTTTCTGGGTTTTATAGCTAACACCTTTCTAATGTAATTCCCCAGGTCATCTAATACAGTTTTCAGTGAGATCATGTTAAAGAAACGTTCAATAAAGATTCTTTTATTCATACTCAAACTTTTTATGTAATGTACCTAATTTAAAAGTAAATTATAACTATTAATCATTAAGGTTTTATTAATTTTAATATTATGTAATAAATCACATATTAGTGTTATATAAAGATATGGGTTGTTATAGATTAAATCAAAGGAAAGGTTTAGTTATTTTTTTGACATGGATTAGAAAAATCTAGGGAAAACCATAGGGATAACACTATGTATAAGAAAAGATCCCTAAATTTTGGTAAGTATAGTGTAAGTATTTTTTTTTAAAAAATAATATTCATTCTGTATACTACAAGTGGGGGTGGCTCTGGAATTGATATATATAGTGGTAAAACCCGAAAACACCACATTTAGCTATACTCTACAGAGAACTTGTGGATGAAAATGGGACTTAGGACACGATTGGTTTGACATTCCTAGGGGATATTGTTTGGTAAATTAATAACCTCACTACGAACCATTATTAAGGGTATAAAAAAGTATCCATAATAGTCAATGTTAGGAAATGAACCATGAATAAAATATATTGAATCCTGGAAATTCAAAATATAAGTAAATACATATAATATATATGTTATATCTTTAATGTCATTGTATTCCCATTCATGTGATTAATATTATAAAAAAATATTCCCTATGTCTGTTATGGAATAAGTAATTGTGTAGAACCATAATCAAATAGTGATAGTTAGGGTTATCATTCATCGTTCTACAAATTACTTCATATAATGAAGGTTTAGTTTTATTATTCAGATTCTTGTTTTTCATTGTTCACTTAGAAACATTCATGACCTTTGATTCATGTTTATTTTCATGTCATATTTATTTTGTCTTTTATGGGTTCCCTATTTTTCCATCTCATAAATTGGTTTCCTTATTTTTTGTTCAATTAAAGGTTCATCAGCCTTGAACATAAAAAATTAATATCTAGTAGAACTATTCAAACACGACCACAATGCATGGAAATAGGGTTTTCGAAGATGATGAAAAATGGGGAAATCATTGAATCCCATGTATATAAATCATCTCTTGTAAAAATTAATGGGATAGAATTCTTAGTGATCCTTTCCATACACCTTTTGGTGGTATTCAATACAATTATGATAATGGATTGGCTTTATTTATATAGATCCAAAACAAGCTACCGTGAGAAGGAAATCATTCTATATATCTTGAATCACCCCCAATACTGTACAAGTAAAATGAGTGTGATGAATCATATTTAGAAAAAACATATCAAGAATTGATACTACTTCCCTAATAAAATTTATATCTATCTCAAATTATTGATTCCATGTAAATAATAATCCTAAATGCATTCCCATTGTGAAAGAATATGTTGAGGATTTTTACGATGAATTTTTTGGTCATCCTTCTATCTATGAGGTTTAATTTTAAATAGATCTTATACCTTGGGTGTTACAATTTCCATACTCCGTATGTAATGAATCTTGTGTAACTTCTTGAGATGAAGAAACAACTATAGGATAATCTTGATAAATGTTTCAAATTCCCATGTGCTTTAGCATGCGGTGTAGCAGTCCTCCTCGCCCGGAAGAAGGATGGGTCAATGTGCCTTTTCATTGATTATCATGAGCTCAACAATACCATGATAAAGAAGAACTATCCACTACCATAGATTGCTGACTTTTTTGATCATATACATGGTTTAATATACTTCTCCAAAGTGGATATGCGGTTGGGATATTACCATGTTATTGTGAATAGGTATGATATCCCCAATAATGCTTTTTCGTACAAGGCTTGGGTACTATGTGATCATAGTAATTACATTCAAACTAACTAATGATGAAAAAATATTCATGTACATTATGAATAGAGTCTTTAGATATTATTTCCAAATTTTTATTGTATTTTTATAGATGATATTCAAATATTATCCACAAGAAACGAGGAGTATGAGCAGTATATGAGAACATTGCTAAACACATTATGAAAGTATAGGCTTTATTCCATGTATATAAAATCTAATTTTTTGTATAATGAATACTACTTTTTGGGGAATATCATCTCAATATATGGGATATTTGTAGACTCATAAAGGATCAATGAAATTTAAGGATTTTTGAGCCAAGAATATGTGACATGTATCCATAGTTACCTTGGATTAGCTGGGTATTATCATTATTATTTGAGAACGTTCTAACTATTATGAAAAAATTTAACAATGATAACATGAGAAAGAGTCAATTTATCTTGGAATTAGAAAATTTAAGTGAGATTTAAGGATATTTAAAATATGGCATCACTACACATGTGCCTACACTACCAACAAGTGGAGGAATTTCCATAGTATTTAGCAATGCATCAAATAAGGTATTTGGTTGTGTGATTATGGAAAATGGAAAAGTGATTGCCTATTCTTCATTTAATTTGAATGTTCATGAAAAAAACTATGAAACACTTGATCTGGAGTTGGAAGAAGTGATCTTTGCTTTGAAAATACAAAAGAATTATCTTTTTGGGGAGAAGTATGTGATAAATATGTATCACAAAAGACAAAAATATATATTCACCTAGAAGGAGATGAATATACACCAATGAAAATTTTTATAGCTAATAAAGGACTATGATCGATCAATCCTCTACCATCCTAGAAATTTGAATAATGTGGTAGATGTTTTAAGTAAAAAGAATCAAATAATTTAATCATTGATGAGAATTGGGAAGGATATGAAATTCTTTGATTTGAAGGGGATGTATATGGGAAACACAATGGAGGAAAAATATTTAATACTTTCATGAATTATTTCTCAAAAATCACATACAGAGAGGAAATGTAAGATAAAATAGATGGTATAAGAATTTAGAAGAAAGTAGAAACAATAATAAAATCGAAATTGTCACTGTTCAATGTTAATGAAGATGGAGTAATGAGATTTGGGTCACAACTATCTATACAATCAAATACTAAATTAATAAATGATATATTAGATGATTTTCAGATTTATATTTTCTCTATACATCTAGGAAGAACAATGATTTAGAGAGATATTTGAGAGTTCTGTTAGTGGGTTAATAATAAGAAGGATATTGTAGAATATACATCAATATGTCTTGTATGTCAGCAAGTGAAGGCTGAAAGTGAAAAATAGAAGGGGATGATGCAACCATTACGCATACCATCCTTCAAAGGAAAAAAATATAACGATAGAATTTTTCATTATTCTCCCAAAGAAATTAATAGGAAAATAAGTTATCTAGGTTTGGATGGTTTTTCTTACAAATACTACACACATTATTGTGATTCGATAGGACTTATAACAAGATCATATTATAAGGATATACATTAGAGAAGTGGTGACTCTACATGGAACACCACTATTGATTCCATTAGATAAATATCCAAGATTAACATCATTGTTATAGTAGTGTCTCCAACATGATCTAAATTCAATGTTTAACTTCAACATGACTTATCCCCCTCAAATGAATGGCCAATTTGAGTGAACATACCAGAAAGTCGAGGACATATTTGGAGCATGCTCAAATGACATTAAAGGAGGATGTGGCCAAAATCGTCATACTATTGAGTTCTCAAATAATAATGGTTTCCACTCAATTATCCAAACGGTTCCCTCTGAATCTATTTATGGGAATAAATTTATAACACCTTCACATTGGTATGATGTTGGATATGTAAACCAATAGGTATTGAACTAGTTAAGGAAATTATTGAACAATTTAAGACCATAAATAATTACATCAAGGCAAATCATAGTAAATAAGATGTATTCTAACAATCATCAATGATACCTATAGTTTGATGTTAGAAATATTGTATTCCTTTACATATCCCTATGGAAAAAATTTATTTGATTTGTAATGAAGAGTAAGATTAGTCCAAGATATATCAGTCCCTTTGAGATCCTTGATCACATCTGAGTGGTGTCCTATTGACTAGGAATCCCAACCTAAACTATCACATGTACATTATATATTATATGTATCCCTCTGGGGGTAATTACAAACCAGACCCATCACATTTACTACATCCATAAGTTTTATCATTGGAGAATGATATATCATATGAGGAGTAGCCAGTGAAGACCTTAGATCATAGAGACAAAGTTCTATAGAATAAGACAATTCAAATGGTAAAAATGATGTAGGGAAACAACATGTTTGAAGAAGAAACATTGGAACTAGATGATGTAATGAAATAGATGTAAATGAATTTATTTTGTATGGGAAATGTATATTTTTCGGGTGAAATATCTAAAAGGGTGAATACTGTAAAAACCCAAACAGTTATAATAAATTTTCCATTATGATTTAGTTAAATGTAATATTAATTAATATGGTTGTAGAAAAATAAATCTCTTTTTTGTTTTATTATATCTTATCATATTTAAAATACTGATAATAATTTATAACATTGACAATATAGTTGTTTAATAGTGATCACATTATTTTTATAAATGATTGGTTTTAACAAATCCAATTAACATAGACAAAGGATGTGATGACCTCAACCTATTGGATCATACCCCATGAATCCCATTTATTGAAGCTTCTAAGGTAGATAGAATCTATGACATTTTCCCTTGACCAAGTACAAGATTATATCAAGAAACTTAAGCATGAGTGTAACTGTTTAAGGGATAAGTTTAAGCTTATTGAGATCATAGCCCAAAACATATACGCTAAACCACCAATGAAGGTCTCACCATCACACAACTTAATCAAAGAGAATTTGGTGGCTTATTAAATGAATATGTATTAAGATATTAATAATATGAATATGTATATTTTTTATAATAATGAATACCTTTTTATCTTTTTATTTTTACATTATAAATGATTTTGTTTTTATACAACAAATTAAAAAGTGATTTTGGGGTAATATTAAAATTCCATTAAAGAATTTATTTTCATGAATTATTGGATTTTTGAACTAAATAATTTTTTTTAAAAAAATAATATTATTAAATAATTTTTATCAAATTTAAATTCTCATATAATTTGATTGAATCCAAAAGAAAATTTTATAAGGTTTTGAAAATTCTTATTGTCAAAATCCCATCAGTTTTCAATAAATGTTGATTTTTATCTTAATAGGTTAAATGAACATATAGAGAAAATTAATTTGAAAAATTTTAAAAAAATTTAGATTATTTAGATTAAAATTACCCAATGGTTAATTTTTCATATTTTTCGTAAACAATGGAACTTTTAGGTAAACTATAAAACTGTATAAATATATAGTTTGTTTTATGACATTATATGACCCAAAAGTGATGTGATAAATAATATAAATTTTATCCACAACAAAATCATTGTATAACTTTAAAATAATTTGAATATATATCTATTTTATTAATTTTATAAATCCTTTTTGAATCCTCCAAAACCATTAATATATTTTATGGTTTTTAAATCATTTCATTAAAAGTTTGACTAACTTCCATAACATCAGGAAAACTATTTTATTAATTGTAGACATTGGCCTTATAATTTAATGGAAATAAATACCATTTGAAGAAACCATAGGAGAAATCAATGGGATGGTCTGTGGATTTTGTTATTTTTTATATAGAGTCCAAATCCTAATGTTAATATATAATAAAGAAATCCTGACTCTTTATATATATTAACCCACCCAAACACGCATTTCAATTCACTAAAAATACTTAGAGAATGTTCTTACCCCTAAATCCCTTCTATTGATTCTTCCTAAGGAACCCCCATGATCTTATGAAGATCATAACAAGAATTTGGAGTCACACACTCACGCAATGGATCCTCTCATTCTACTAATTTTTAATGATTCTATATTATATTATGTCATCTATTCCCTATTCCTAATGTTGTGATATGAACTTCTATATACCTATTACTTCTTATTAGATGTCCAAATTTTGAGAGACCCCATTCTCTCTCATAAAATAATTTTATAATTATTTTTAATCAGGATGTTATGCTTCCAAAATTTCTCCATGGTTTTCCAGGGAAAAAAATTGTGCTGTGAATACCATACACATTTCTTATCAAGGTTGTTCACCTTTATACACTTATATTTTTTTTATTGAGACTGACATGTGTGTATTCAAAAATACATGAGCATGAAATAGAATATGATGATGAATGAATCCATGGTGTATGATCTATGTGACACTATTAATCATTTGAATGAAATTAAAGTGATCCATGCACCCACAATCATTTAGTGCTCCAATATATTGGGTGATAATTAGTTTCATGAGACATTGTGTTGGGATATGTAGTAATCCTGATTCCATTATTGGAGTGTTTTACATTTTGATATTTTGGTGTTTATCCTTGACATATGATTATGATTTAGTGTGCTATGTTATTTCCATATTCCCCATGTTGCCTTTATGTTATCATGTTATATCATGCCTCATTTTACATGTTTATTATTCTCACTCCTTTTATTCCCCTTTGATATGCCTATTGTATATATTGTATTACCCTATTCATTTTTTGGAATATTTTTCCCTTTATTGGGATTTATATATTACCACATTATTATGTATGTCACCAGGTTATCCCATGTTGATTTATGTTCGATCATGTTTTGGAATATTTGAATAAAGATGATTTCTTTCTTATTTTAAATTGTTATGTAATGTACCTAATTCCCAAAGACACTAGAATTCTTGATTTTCTATGCTATATTATGTTTAATATTATATAATAAATCATTTATTAATGTGATATAAATATATATTTTGTTATATCATTGAAAGTGGAATATCAAAACTTACTTTTAGTGATTTTTTAGTATTCTTCAAATAAGTCATTTTTTGATGAATAGTAAAAAAGTATAATTTTAATTGAAATCCATTTTTTCATCTAATTTATTATTAAAGATAAATTATAATTTTTATTTTTTTTAATGATCATTTTTAACAATTTTACATCAATTAATCTAATTTAGTTAATTGGAATCAACTTTAAATTGAAATTGTATATGAACACAATTCAAAAATTTCAACATTTTCGCTTCAAAAACATGTTTTCGCGACATGTCTATGGTATTAATTTTAAATTAATTTCTGAAACTTCAATAATAATAAATTTAAAATATGGATTCCATATTTTTAATTAGAATAATTTATAATTTATAATAAGGTCAAGTAGGGTTCTGAAAAAAAAATATTGTGGAAATTAATTGAAATTAATTACAACAATTAAGGTAAAAACATGATTACTTATGAGTTAATCTTTAATTCACTAGGACAAATAACATAGAAACATTTCAAAAATACATTTTAAAGAACTAGTTTAATCAATTAACCACTTTTATAAAAAATTGGACAAATATTTGAGGCACATTATGTAATGGATACCTATCAATAGTGTTTACCATTTTATATTTACAATAATGTCACTTATCCTCAATTATAAAAAGGAAGTCACCCCATTAACATATTCACACCTATAAATCAATTTGGATCTATCATAAAAATCCCAAATCTCTTAAAACAATTACATTCCATCATCCTAGAATCCACCATTTGGGAAGAAATCCATCCAAGGAAACCATTTGTTGTAAACCAATAGGCATTACCCAAAGAAGAGGTACCATCACTCTAGAATCTATTTTTCTTTATTTTATTTCTCCACCACGAAAATTATTATTATTAAATAATTATTTAACAACCTCAATATCCTCAAAATACTAACATGTTTTTTTATCTAAGGTTCTGATCATTACATTCACACACATCCATCAAATAGGAAAGGAACTTACCATTAAGGTGTACGACTGACACAACCTTGTGAAACGATGTTGTTTGTTTTTTTCCATTACCACCTTTTGTGGTTGGTAATTATGATTTAAATACTCTTTTACATGATACATATTCTATTTATTAATTATTTATTCTTGTTTAATTATTATATAAATCATAACTTCATTCTTTCCATTCTTTATAAATATGATGACTTTGTTTGTGGACATACGAACTATCGCCACCTCAATGCATTGTGATTTATTAAAACCTTTCATACAATTTATTGAGGATGAGTTTTGTAAAATTATATGATATATATGAAATAATTATTATATTTTAATAATATATATATATATATATAAATATATTTTAATATCAAAAGAAAATGAAAACAATGTTCAAGCCTATGTATGATCAACTGTCTCTATGAATGGTTGATTCTGTTTCATGTTTTTATAATTTATAAAAAAGTATAATTATTTATATACTGAATATATATGATATTTATATCATGTGTTAAATTATTACAATATTCAAATCATGATCTATGTAAGAGATTAAAGCATAAAATGTCCCAACATATCTGAAAAACAAAAGAAATATTACACGAAACATAAAATTAGCATTTAATTATTAATAAACTGGTAATATAAAGTCATAATAAAATAATATAATTTATTCTATATAAGAATATGGTTCATTTTAAGATTTTTAATGAACTAATAATTATTATTCCATAGGTTTTAAGGTATATGAATAAATTCAAGAATAAAGGTAAGGGGTTTGTCAACTTAATTTTATTTCCTTGGGATTTATGATTTATTCAACACTTGTTTATTTTGTGTTTTGTATATACTGACCATGAATATATTCTACGATTATTATAAAAAAATTTATAGTTATTTAAATATCCATTTCATGACCTCTATTTTTGGGTTATGTAGTTAATTTTAACAAAATTGATAATGTAATTCAGTCCCAATTTAACTTCTTTGAGACATATGGTATATTACGAACATTTATTCCTTTGCGAGGTGTATACACATCCCTTTGAAATTTTCAATCATGAATATACTTATTTTCATTATATTTTAATCTTTTTGTAATTTAATTTTCTTACATGGGGAGTATCATTCAATGTCAGTGATTTGTAATATTTGATTGAAATATTCTTATCATTTTTCAAGACTGTTTATGACTATGCTTTCATTGATGAAATCATATTAACTATATTTGGAGAACATTAATAAATTTTCATATAATTTGATTATTCATGATATATTCATGTATTAGTAAAATTTTCCCACTCTTTGTAATCTAATATAATTATTAATTTTTTTTAAGAAAATCAAACTTTATTTTTCTCTTTGTTAGGTAATCGGTGTTCTTTCAAAACCATGTTTTCTAAAAAGGTTTTCAAAATGTTATACATCATAATTTATATAACTTTGATGAATAAAATTTTCAATTTTTTTTATTATTACATTATAAATTTAAAAATACAAAGGATGTCAAATTATTTTCATGCTACTTTAATAATTTTTTAAGGAAAATGATTTTCAAAATGTTTTCAAAGAAATTAGTTTTCAATGTTTATTAAATAATCTTTGACATATTTTCAAGGATTTTATTTTTCAAATTTTTTCCAATAATCCTTTAATATTTTTCCAAGAAAAAATTCTTCAAAATGATTTCAATCATCATTTATAAATTTAAAATTTAAAAGTATATCCAAATGTCATCAAGATTCATTTATATGTTGTAATGGTTATAATATAATAAAATTATTTTCAAAATGTTATATATATTAAAATTTATTTTTTTAATGTGGACTTGATATTTTCCTCAAGAAATTATTTAAAAATATTTCTCAAAAAATATTTACCATATATGATTACTTCTGTTAGTGTTATTTGTGGCTTTCTCAAGAAATGATCCAATGGTTCTATTCATATTATTTGTCTGAATGGTTTATGTTTTTATTGAATTATTTTAAGGAAACATGTTCCTCTTTGATATGTAATATGTTTATAAAACCCATTTTTCTATCATGGGTTTTATTTTTTTAATCCTGTTTCTATTTCATTGGATATAATATTATGAAATCTGTTTCTCGTTCATGGGTTATATGTTTATGAAACCTAATTTAATTTTCTGATTTATATGTTTATAAATCTTGTTTCTATTTCATGGGATATATGTTTTTGAAACCCCTTTCTATTTCACCAGTTATATGTTGATGAAACTCAGCTCTATATCATAGGATATATGTTTATAAACCCCATTTATTTTTTATTGGTTTTAGTTTCATGAAACTCATTTCTCTTTAATGGGTTATATTCTTATGAAACTCTCATCTTTTCACGGGTTATTCTTTGATGAAATGATTTTGAAACCTTTCACTTTTTTGTAGGTTTTTATATGATGACAAGTTTATTATACCAATTTCATTCATAGGTTATGATATTATTTTTTATGATCCTGTGGAATGAATATGTATGAATTAATTATGAGATGGGTTTGACCTATATATATGTACCGTTCATTTAGTAAATATTTACATCTCATGAGATAGAAATTGATTTAATGGGGAGTAAAATTAATTCATTAAAGTACTTTTTCTTCTAAGATGGTCTCCGGAGTGAACATTGACTACTAATATGGTCATGGGAGTGAACCCTGACTACAAATATGATTTTGGGAAAGAACCAATTCTACTAAAATGGCCGTAGTATTATGTATTAACTACTATATATATAATTTTTATATGATTTTGTTACATCCAAAAATTATATGTCTTATACCTATATTAGGTTATCATGGATTATTCTATTGATTCCATTATGATTCATATATTATAAACTACCAATATTTTTTCAATTTCTAATATATATGATCCTTGATATGAGATGTTTTATCATCAAATGTTGTTATCACATTCTTATACCCTTATGTTTATGTTATGCTTACGTATCATCCTTATTTACCCATATCGATCATATGAGATACCAATTTCCTAGGTTTCCATTACCTATGTTATCAAGAATGGTTTAAATAATAAGTACAAATGGGTAAGATCTTTGGGGGAAAATTTACGACCTCTCATAATGTGATAATATTTGTTCCAATTTTAAAATGAAACTAATCTATTACGGTCCTTAGGCTCGTATTTTTTTAATGTGATGAATATTCATCAAAATTTATGTAATTCCCATGTATGTTAATCCTTGGTAATGATAGTTGGTATCAATGTAAAGTATTGTTCAACCATTGGAAACTATGATAAGAAAGAATTAGTGATATCCATATGGATATTTTTAAGGATAAGTTTATGAATTTATTTTAGGATAATCCTAAATTGACAAATACTAATGAAGGTTTAATTATTTAGACAACCTATAAGAAAGTTTTTATGATAATTTGGGTTTCTAATATGATTATTGTTTCTCAAACTATTCTCACTAGTTTATGTTAATGGTGGGATCTATAGGTAAACTGGATAACATTGAGTGTGATGAATAATTTTCTGATAGGTTGTGAACTGGGATTATCAATAGAGTAATGGATGTTGTTATCAATAATAATCAGTTATCATATAACAAGATTAAAAATGTGACCTTAAATAACTCTCATACTCAAAAAATAATATGAGGAAGTTTTTTTATGAGTTCTCATGTAACGAATACAATTTTTGAAGGAATATTCAGTTTCCATTATGTCAAGAATTTGGAATGATTCACCCAAGTGAATGAATTAGAGGAAGAATTATATGTTTTGACTATGGAAAATATGGTCACTAGGAAATTAACGATATAATGAATAAAAAGAGTTTTATTAACACAAAGGATGGTAATATTAGACTCCCTAGGAAACCATCAATGGTTAAATTCGTTAAGTGTGGAATAAATGGTAGTTATGAAAATAAAAGTCCCAATTGGAAAGATCTCAAAGAGAATTAGCAAGGTGGTATGAGTAATGGTTATATTTCCAATGCTGAGGAGACTATAGATTTAGTGGGAAAGGAAATATGTATCATGTAATAGTATGAGGTATCCTTGTTATTACATATGGATATACTAGAATAATCAATGTGTTTATGTACTTGGAATCGGGAGTTTTGAATTTTGAAATATATATGGATTGTTCAGTTTTTGTTATTCACTAAGGATTTATAAGAATATGTTAAATGGTTCTGATGGACTAGGAGTGTAATTTAATTTCATGGTTAAGATCATTAAACAACATTATTATGTTAAAGATAACCATTAATGTGTTCCTTAGGTTATCATAATGATGTTTTGATAAAGAAATGTTGGATAAAACAAAGTAAATTGGATGATACTAATTATCTTAGAAATGGTTTAGTATTTTTTGACATGTTTTTTATACTTTAATGGATGATGTTTAAATATTTTTGTATATAAGTAATATATCTAATAACATTTAGAATATTAAACAATTCATGTTCTTATTATTTAATAATGGGGATTCCAGTTATTACCATATTTTAATAGAATACATTAAAAAGGTATTCACATGATTGGAATGTGATGGCCAAGAGATACCTTATGATATATGGGGGATCAACTTTATAATGATTTAGTGAAATTGTTTCTAAATTTTTCTATTTTAAAATATTTGAAGGGTTATAGGGTTGATCATTTAAGAAATGGTTTACATTAAACATCAGATAAAGTTTTAGAGGTTAATGAATTATCTCACCATATGAGGATTTATTCTTATTGGATAACTGGGGATAAAATTTATGATATGATTCTAAATAAATAAATATGATATGAATTATAAATATACCTATGGTTCTTATGATCTATTAATTCTCTATGGATATAAATATCACTATCAATTTTCTTGGAGTCAGAGATGAAGTGGAAATTAACAAATATATAACCCAAGCGTAATATGAAATGGAATGAAATAATGTATATATATTTCATTATACTATAAGACACAAAAATAATTCCTCAAATTTAAGAAAATGATATTTAAAAATATTTTTCATACTACCTTATTTTCTATAAAACTAATGGTATAATAAATCTTCATAGATTTATTGTTTTGAGGCCCTTAGTTATTAATTGATCATTCACTTGGTGGTGACCAATAATCATTACCAATCTCTATAACTATATAAACATTTCTTATATGTATAAAATTCACTCCAAACCAATGTTATCCTAATCATACTTCATGTTATGAATTAAATTGGCAAATCATTACGGTTCTAACATTAACTTTTAATGGAAGCTTTAACCTTTACTTTTATTATGTGGGATTATATGAAAGGAAATTTGAAGTATTAATCTATTTATAATAGATATTAATTTCGAGGGAGAAATTCATTTTAGTGGGGGGGGGGGCTATAATGTAATTCACTAGGATTTTTTTTGATTTTTTTATCGAATTAGTTTAACATTTATGATATTTTTTATTTTATAGAACTCTGAATATAGATTTTTTTATATAATAGTGCACATCTTGTCTTGCATTATATAAAAAAAGGTAATATTGCACTACAAAAACACTTATATTGAATTTTTGTACTCTCATTACAATATTTGTCTTGTGGAACACAAAATTCTATTTTCCATCAAAATCTTGTGTTACGTGTAATTTATGTTTTACAAAACTACAAAATACAATTAATATTTTTATTAAATTTTTATTATAATTACCACCAATCCTTTGGAATGGTTGTTAAAAATAAAATTAACTCACACTTTAATATATTATTTTAACACATATATAAAATTAGTCAATTGTTTTTTAGATAGATAAAAATTAATTTAAAAACTATTTGAGAATGAAGAAGTTACTTTTCTATGAAAACTAATTTTTTAGTCAAAACACTATTTTACATCGAAAAAATTAACAAACCAATTATGATGATTTTTAAAAAAAATATATATATTGTATATTTAATAAATATTTTTACACCCATGGAGTAGATTTTATACAAATAATAAAAGATTAAAATAATTTCTATGAATAAATAGATGTATTTTTCTAAAATATAAGTTTACCACATTTTAATGGATAAATAATTTTAAATGTAATTTATTAAATTTTTCAAATTTTTATATGAAAAAATAAAATTCAATTTTGAAATATGAATATAAAAATCTTTCTTGGGATAATATTTTATGTTTTTCTGAGGAGTTTCAATTTTCTTTTAAATAGTGAAAAGCACCGAATTTTAATTGAAAAATAATTTTCATCTAAATTAATTGTATAGTTAAATTATATTTTAATTTTTTATATTTAAATTAGGAAAATTATTACATAAATTAATATAATTAATCTCATTTAATCAATTTCACTTTGAAATTGTACATAAAAGTAATTAATACTTTTAGAATATTTTTCTTAAAAACTTGTTTTCCCGACACGTATACATGGATAACATTAAAATAAATTCTTATAATTATGTGATTATAATTTTTAATAATTTATTTAATTTTTATAATCATAAAAATTTATAATTGATAATATGGTCAGCTATGTTTTTAACTATAAATATAATTTAATGTGATTAATATTAATTACAGCAATTAAGGTAAAAGCAAGATAACTTTATAGTCAAACATTAATTTATGGGGCCAAATAGCCTATAAACATGTCCAAAATCAATTGTCTGGAAATAATTATAACAATTACCCTCTTGGGTCCAAAATAAAATATTATTGGAGGCACATGATATAATGGATACATCTCAATAGTGTTTACCTTTTTATATTTATAATAATGCCACTCCAAATCAACTATAAAGGGGCACTCACCCCCCCCCCCCCCCCCCACACACTTCTTCAAACATATCAAGACATTTTTATCTTACAAAAAATGAAAATGTATCATCCCAAATTTCCTTACATCATAATATAACCCTCCATTAAGATAGAAATCTAACCAATGTATCCCTTTGGTGAATACCACGAGGTGTTACCCAAAGAGGTGGTAACATCCTTCCATAGGATCTTTTGGTTTATTTTCATTATCCATCTACTCAATTATTATTATTACATATTTGTATAAAACTATAATTATAATAAATAATTTTGTGTTATTTTTATTATAAGGCTTTATCCTATACCAACACATAATTACATTAAATGGGTAACGAACATACCATTTGTGTGTATAGGGGAAAACCGCCTCATGAAATGTTGTCCTTAATTTTTCTTTTAAAACCTCAGATGGTTGGGAATTATGATCAAAATAAAATATTATATTATATATGTGATATTATTTATTTATTTACTCTTATTTAATTATTATAAAAAACATACCTTTATACTTTCAATTGTGTGTAAATATGATAACATTGTTTCTGGACATGTGAATTACCACCTCCAAAAAGGGATTGGATTCGATCAAATTATTCCGGGATTGTAATAAGGTTGTGTTTAGTAAACATATATGGTATATATTAAATAATAATTTTTCTATAATTATAATATATATAAACATATATTTCAATATGACATGAAAAAAAACAATGTTCATGTGTACGTATGGTCTATCGTCTTCAAGAATGGTGGATTATATTTCATATTTCTACTTTTTATATATTATTATAAATATTTATTTAATGAATAAATATGATATTTATTTCATTTAATAAATTATATAAATAAGTAATTCATATTATACGTAATAGGATAAATAATTACATTTCAAAACATATCTGAATAACTAACTGGATATTACCTGAAACATAACATTAACATGGAATTGTTAATAAAAAGGTAATAAAAACACATAATAAAACAATATATGGTGTTAAAAATAATATGATTTCTTATTTTTTTGATATTTAATAAATATATACTCATTGTAAAAGAGTTTTTAATGTGTTTGAATAAATTTCGGACATATGGTAAGGATTTTTTCATCTCACTTTTATTTGTAGGAGATTTATGTATTATTCGCCTATTATTTCTTTCGTGTGTTGTATATAATACCCATGATGATATTATATTATTATTAAACATAATTGTTTTTAATTTACATATCCATTTTATGATCTCTCTTTCATGGGGTTTATGTTAAAAAGTTATCAAATTGGTAATGTAATTTTTTCTCAAGTTTTCTTCTTTGAGACACATGCCATATTGTAAACCTATAATCATCTAAGAGGTGTACAAACTAAAATTTAAAAATCTATATCATTATTTATTTCTTTTCCTCATATTTTATATTAATTTATTCTAATTTTCTTACATTGGGAGTATCATTCAAAGTTTCCATGTTGTAAGAGTTTATAGCAATAATCTCACCATTTATCATGATTTTTTATGATTATGCTTTCATTGATGAAATATTATGAACTATATTTCAAGAAAAATAATTAATATTATTATACTCTATTTAGACATGATTTATTAATTTATTATTACAATTTTTAACTCTTGGGTAGTTGAGATTATTAAGAAAACGTTTTTATGAAAATCTGACTTTATTTATCTCTTGAGTCAGAAAATAATGATCATTAAAAATATTTTTTTTTCTAAAAAGTTCTATAAAGGTTTTAAATATTTTATTATATTTTTTTATTAATAATAGTATGAAAAATGTTTTCAATATTTTATTATATGTTTTTAATGAAATTTATTTTTCGAAATATTTTCACGATTCATTTATAAGTTTTCTGTGAAAAAAAGTTTTCAAAATTTTTTCAATGTTTGTTTTTATGTTTTCAAATAAAATTTTTATAAAAATATTTTAAATCATTTTAATAAGTTTATAAGGGACTTTTTTTCCAATTTTTATTAATATTCCGTTATATGTTTTCAAACAAAATGTATCTTCATATGTTTTTAATATTCATTTTTTTTTCTTTTCAAGTAAAATGGATTTCAAAATTTCTTCATGATTCTTTATATGTTTTCAATATTATATAAAGGAAATTTCTTTTCAAAATATTTTCATTTTCAAAAATTATTATTTTTAAATAGGAATGAATATTTTCCTCATGAAATGATTTTAAAAGTTTTCTAAAAAAATATGTTTCATATGAGATGGAATTCGTTGTTGTTACTTGTGTATTTATGGGGAGATGATCTAGTGGTTCCACTCAAATTGATTATCTGAATTATTGATGTTTTGAAGACGTGATGTTTATGACACCCATTTTTCTTTCATTTAATATATTTTTATGAGACAAATGTTTCTTTCAGTGGTTATATTTTTATGAATTATGTTTCTCTTCCATGGATTATAAATTTATGAAAACTGTTTTTCCATCATGGGTTATGTTTTTATAAATCACATTTCTCTTTCAAAAGTTATTTGTTTTTCAAACCTATTTCTATTTCATGGTTTATACATTTATGAAACCCAGCTCTCTTTCACAAGTTATAAATTTATGAAACTATTTTCAGTTTTATGTGTTATATTCTTATGAAACACACTTGTTTTGAAGGATTATTCTTTGATGAAATGTTTATGAAACTATTATATCTTCCATAAGTTATGATATGATGACTTTTTTACGATACCCATTTAACTTCTTCAGTTATGATATTATTTTCTATGAAGATTTCAACATGTATATATGATTTCATTATGAGATGTGTGGGACCTAGATCTCCCTCCAATGCATTGTGTGAATATTTATATCTAATGAGATAGACATGGATGGAATGAGGAGTGAACTTAGTTGAGTAATGTAATTGTTTTTTTAAGATGTAATTCTGAGTGATCCTTAACTACTATGATGGTCATTAGAGTGAACACAGTTTAGTAATGTAATTCTTCAGTATGAAAAATGTTCTCACTGCTTTCTTGGTGTTCTTTCAGCGGCGGCCGACGAGCTCTCGATTCCTTCCCAGTTGCAGATCTATTAATACGGAAACATCCCTTGGGCGATTAATCCTCATCTGCACTTCATCCTCTTGATTCCTCACCAGATATGAAATACTTCATTTTTGGTCTCCCGGTTGGTTGTTCTTCTTTGGGTCGTTGGCTTCAGCCTTGCACTGGTTTACGGTCATTGAATCCCTTGTACGGTCATCAGTTTCGTCCCCGAGCGGACTTTGTGGTCTCCCTATTTTACAGATCTATTGTCCATCGATTGAAAACTTCTTGAGTCCCTTCATTACTTTTCTGGGCCTTTAGATCGTGATTTCCTATTCATTATCGGCCTGATGGTTCACTGATTCATTGCCTCTGTCTGCCTGACTTCGGCTTTCCAATCCATCTTTTTTTTCGAATCGTCTTCTACGGGGTTCCTCTGCTCAGTGTCGGTAAGGCTTTCTCGCACACAGGGGGGTTTTTCTTGCACATAGGGTTGGGTTTGATCACACAAAGGTGCTATTTGCACCGCACAAGTGTTGTTCATTGGCGCTAATTCGCAGGTGCTTTTCGCAGGTGCTGAGCGTGCAGGTGAGTTTTGCGCAGAGTGGGGATCGCGTAAGTTGGGACCACATAGGGCTTTGCGCGTAAGGTGGTGCTCGCAAAGATTGCTTGAGCACGTAGGTGTCGCATGCATTGGGTTGGGGTCACGTAGGGGTTTGTGTGTTTTGGTGGTTCCCGGACAAAGTTTTTTTTAGCGCGAAGGGGTTACTCGCAAAGGGTCGTTATTGCAACGTGAAGAGGTGTGAAAATAGAGATCATATCACACAGTTACTTGCAAAGGTCTGTGTTCCCGGTGAAGAGTTTTGTACATGACTGTGCTGGGCTCGTGAAGGGTGTACTCGAGGGGCAACGGTGATGAGGTGCTCGTTGTGTATCATGGAAGATGAATTGTTTAATTGGTGGAAAAACATCTCATAGACTGATAAAGAGGAAGCATCAATCGCCACATGAAAAAATGAAGATGCTCTTCTGTCACATCGCATGTCGATCCTAGTTGTAGGGAAATTCTTGGCCAAACATTCATTCAATATGGGGGCCTTAAAAACACTCAGCAAAATTTATGGAGATCGGGGGAGGGAATTTCCATTCGCGAAGTGGGAGAGAGTTTCATTTTATTTGAATTTTTCAACAACAAAGATAATGAAAAGGTGGTCAAAGGAAGACCATGGTCTTTTGAAAAACAACACATTCTCATGGATGACTTTATAGGCGGGGATGAAATTTATAAATTTAAACTAACTTGGTCACCCTTCTGGATACTAATCAATGGAATTCTGTTTCATGGTAGAACGGAATGTGTTATGCGGGAAATTGGAGAACGCGTTGGTAAATTTATTAACTGGGACCAATCTGACCCCATCCACTAGGGACCTGTGGTGAGGATTAGAGCCTTAGTTGATGTGACACAACCACTGATGAAGGGTTTGTTCTTATCAATCGAATATACAAATACCTCGATTTCCATTTAATTTCAAAACCTTCCAATTTTTTTTTCTTCTATGGGCGTATTGGACACCTCCAGAAAGGTTGTGATTTGAGGAAGGATAATGAAAAAGGAACCATCATCTTGCAATATGACACTTGGATCTGCGTAAAAATAGCAGGATTTATGACTATTTCAGAGGCAAAAAAACAAAAGGATCATTACCGAATTGCAAAGGCCCTCTCCAAGAAAACAGAACCTGAACCCAATACTGTCATCATGCTAGGACCACTGGATTTTTTCGGGCGACAATCATGACGACCAGTGGGCGAAAGGAGGGCTCGCATAAAACACAATTGACGGGGCCAGAATCGGGGACAAGCATGTGAGTCAGAGTCCTGGCATGGCTGTTTCCTCAATCCCGATCACTGCACCTATGAAATACAACATATCACCACCATTGGGACCGATTTCAAAATCTATGGAACCACCCGACTCGGCTTATGAACCCAGGAAACGTCGCATCGCATCAACAGAGTCTGCTCCTGGACCAGTGTCTGTTTATCCAGGGATCAACCTCATGGATGAAGCCAATATTATTGGGATATATTCATCATGTACCTTTACTCAAAAGACATGGAAAAGAAAAAATCGTTGTAATAGGAGTGGTGATACTACTTATGCAAAACCCGGGGAACATAAAAGACATCTGGAGGATTGTAAAGTGACTGAAAGCCTCCCAAAAAGGTGTAAATAAGCAGGTGATGGATATTTATATGATGTTTCAGAGGTGGAGGCAGGTATGTCTCATCCCCTCCTAGAGCAATTAAAATCCTATGTTGGAAATTTTGGGGGCTTGGCAACCCACGAACGGTACGGAAGTTCTAGCACAATTGCACGCAAAGTCACCCTGATATGGTTTTTTTGTCTTAAACCATGTTGGATAACAAGGAAACAAATTTCATTTCTCTCAAATGTGGTTTTCAGGGTTTCCTCATGGTTCCTCACCAAGGGCACCCAGGGGGACTTGGCCTTATTTGGAAGGACAATGTCGAAATTATAATTCTCTCGTACTCGGCGCACCATGTGGCTGCATCCATCTATGATGACCCCTCTCCACCTTGGACTATTGTGGGTTTCTATGGAAATCCTTCACAAAATGACAAATGGAAATCTTGGGAACTTCTATGATCTTTATGACATGGTATTACTGGCCCTATTATCTTTAGCAGTGATTTCAACGAGATTCTGTTCAGCATGACAAAAGTGTAGGAGCACATCGGCCCATTTCCTCGATGTCAGGATTTAGTAATGTGATTTCTAGGGTGGACCTGGCTGATCTTGTCCATACAGGCATCCCCTTCACCTGGTTCCGGGGGAACACAGAAATCACACGCATCACTGAGCATCTAGATAGATTTCTAGGATTGACAGAATGGACTAATATCTTTAAGATGCTTCATATCTCCCACTTGGTGCCGAACTGTAAGGACCATTTCCCTATTGTTATCGACTTCTATCATAATGTCAGTAATTCAAGATGTGGGAAACCCTTTCGATTTGAAGGCTTCTGGGCCAAAGACCGTGAATGTGAAGATGTTATCTGATCGTGTCAGCAGGGTGGATGTGAAGACATCAACCGTAACCTCAAGCATGTGGCTGCTAAGATGAAATCATGGAGCAATAAAACATTTCTCCAACACGAAATGTTGTGTAACTCCCATGAATGACACCTCGCTAGTCTCCTTGCCCAAACCTGAACAAATGTTATTATCTCCAAAATTAATACTCTACAAAGTGAACTGGATGCGCCTCTTCATATTAATGAAAGCATCTGTGCTATGCACGCACGAGAAATCCACATCAATGAAGGGGATGAAAACACCCGATACTTTTAACGAAAGGTATCTTCCAGGCATCGCAGAAACAACATTTCAGTCCTCACCCACCCTGATGGGGGAATAGTATCCAACATTGAAGGTATCTAAGATATTATTTCATGTTATTTCCAAAAACATTACACTGCAGGAGATTCCATTTTATCATCGATGGTTTAATCCTGCATCAAACATGTTATTACAGATGAGTTGAATTTCCAACTCACAAAATAATTCACAGATGATGAGATTCTTCAGGCTCTCAAACAAATCCACTCCACAAAAGCCCTCGTTCGTGATGGCTTCCATTATCTCTTCTTTATGAAATACTGGCACATTCTCGGCCCTAACATATGCACGCTAATGAAAGGCATTTGTTCTGGGGAAATTAACATCTTCTCTATTAATGAGACAATTCTCAGTCTCATCCCACAGATCAATAAACTACTTACAGCCTTAGACTTCAGGCTTATCAGTCTTTGTAACATCTCCTACCATATTTTCTCAAAGTTCCTGGTTAATCGTCTGCGAATGTGGTTTCCTTCTATCATCTCTGAAAATCAAAGTGCTTTCATAGAAAAGATTCTTATCACTGATAATTCCATCATGGCCCATGAAGTGTTTCATTCTATGAAATCACGATCTGTTGATAAAATAGGCATCATGGCCTAGAAACTGGATATGACTAATGCTTATTATCGAGTGGAATGGAACTTTCTCTAGGCCGTCATGACCAAATTGGGTTTCTTCCCCAAGTGGACAGATATGATCATGTAATGTGTTTTGTCCATCTATTTTCGGATAAACATCAATGGTGGACTCACCCAAGGCTTCTCACCCACCCATGGCCTCCTCCAGGGAGATCCCCTTTCCCCCTTTCTCTTCATCCTGGTGGCTGGTGTCTTCTCTAACCTCATTTCCTTGGCCTCTTCCACAAAATGGTTACATGTGTCTATAATTTTTCGGGCCAGCCCACCTGTCTCACACCTCTTCTTTGTTAACAACTGTTTTCATTTCTCCAGAGCTACCCATAATAAATGCCTCACTATCTGCCAGGTGATTCTCCTTTATGAGAGGGAATCGTGACAAGCGATCAATCCAGCCAAGTCGGAAATCACTTTCTGTTCTGGAATCCCACTGACCAAGAGAGCAGATCTTTGTCTTACTGTAGGCATTCAAATGGTTGACAAACAAAAGAAATACCTTGGGCTTTCCACTATTGTTGGTCGCCCAAAAAAATTCCTCTCATCTACGGTGGATATAATTCAGAAAAAAGATCTAAGGTTGGACCCCAAAAAGATTCTCCAAAGAAGGTAAGGAAACAGTCATCAAAGCCGCTCTTTAGTCCATCCCTAGCTATATTATGTCCCTATTCAAGCTTCCTGGCACGCTTGTTGACCATATCCACTCCCGCATCGCTAACTTCTGGTTGGACCATAACAATGGTTGGAAGAAAACTCACTGGATTACATGGAATTCATTTTCCACCCTAAAACAGGTGGTGGAATGGGATTTCGAGACCTCCGACTCTTTAATGATACTCTTTTGGCTAAACAAGGTCGGCGCCTCATGATTCATCCATATTCTCTTTGTGCATGGATTTGTCATGCAAAATACATTCCCCATATAGATTTAATGAATTCCTCTTTTGGACCCCGCCCCAAATTTATATAGAGAATCCTCTAGGGATCGCGGACTTTACTTAATAAAGGGCTGGTATGGAGGGTCGGAGATGGTACAAAAATTAATATTTGGACCGATCCCTGGCTGATTGACAAATATGGAATCCAAGATACCTCCCCTACATTACCTGGATATGAAAACGCCATTGTTTGCTTCTTATATGATGATCATGGTTATGGGTGGTGTATGGATAAAATAAACTCATGGTTCAATGTTAGGGATAGAAGGATCATTCTTAGCATCCCATGTGTGCAGAATGTAGAGCCGGACTGTCCCTTTTGGATCAATGATTTCTCTGTATCATTTACGGTGATGTTAGGATACAAGCTTGCTCTCGATACTCAAATCGAGTAATGGAGAGGGCTCTAGAAACCACTTTGGCATATTAAGGTCCCCCCAAAAATCATGTTTTTCTGGTGGCAGGATTGCACAGGTATTCTACCCACCATAGACTTCCTCGCCTTCCGACATGTCATGAATAACAAGAAATGTCCCATTTTCTCGGGCGTTCTTGAATCTCTTCTGCATGCGATCACCCGGTTTCCAGGGGTGGGAAAAATATTGACATTTTGGGGCTTTGATGTGGAGCTTATGCTCAATACGGCATCATACCTTCTGACACTACTTATGTTGTGGTCATATTCTTTCACTGTGAACAATTTTTCTTCATTAAGCATCGTTGCATGGATCGTCTGGACACGACACAAAGAATCCATCTTTAATCACACTGCAAATTCCCCCAGGTTCGGGATTAAACTGGCTACATCCTGGATTGAGGGGTGGAATCAGGACTCTATCCGTCATGGGCTCTCTGGCACTGACACAGCTGCTTCAAGATGGTACCATCCCCCAGAAGGGATCCTTAAGATTAACATTGATGAATCTCTCTCCATGGATGGAATTGTCGTAATTGGACTCGTGGAATGGGATTTTCATGGTCAAATCATTTCTGCCAAACATGAATAAAACCATGCTCTCTCGGAGCCTGTTATTGCTGAAGCCTTCGTTGTCCTTGTCAGGCTGACGTTTGCAAAAGATCATGGATGGGAAGGTATTCACATTGAATCTGATTGCCTCACCATCTTCAATGAAATCGGGATCAATGATGAAGGCCTTCATTATTTTGAACCCATTATCAGGAACATCTAGTCTCTCAGTCAAAGCTTCACAACCTGCTCCTTCTCCTTCATTTAAAGGAACGGAAATGAAACAGCCCATCACCTAGGTTCATTTCAGCACGTCTGGTGTGAATCATATCTGGCTTGACCCCTTTCCTTCCTGGTTTCATGACATTGTTACTGCTGAAATTGGTGATTAATATATCATTTACCTTTGTAAAAAAAATTAATTTAACCTTGACTAATATAGAGAACATTTTTATATGATTATGTGTATTCCATAAAGTCTATTTATAATTCCTATGTTTTGATTTCATATATTATTCTCCTAATTGACTTATGATTCATGGTTTATGAATTGACAATCTATATTCAATGACTAATATATATTATGTATGATATGTAGGGTATGATCTTCAAATGTTCTTCACACGGTCACATTGGAATATTCTCATGTAATGATTACATATCTCATTTATTTACCCATAATACAAATATGATATATCATTTCATATATTTACTTTACTCCGGTTATGAATAAATGTTTTATGTAGCAGTACAAAAGGGGAAGCTATTTTTGGGAAACATTGATGATATTTCACCACGTTAGAAGATATTTTTCCATGTTCACAATGATACTAAACTATTATTGTCCCAAGACATGTATTTTTGTAATATTATGAATATTAATATTTTATGATGTATTATCCATGTTTGTTAAACCAAGTCCACTATATGGACTACCGCCATGGCTTAAGATCCCACCAAAGGGAGATATTCTGTGGCATATTCCATGGGGAGGACCTTTAATGAAGATGGTGGAAAGGGGATGAACTTATTACCATTTTATCTTTTGACAATGTGGTGGGTTGTTTTAAGTACTAATCAAGTGATGAGTTCTCATTATTAATATCTCTTTGACCATGAAATTATCCTTTAAGGTATATATTTTTGGGAAGACAATAGTAGTTACTGGAAGAAAGGTTGCAAGGAGGACCATGGAAACTACAATTATTGCTCCCAAAATTTGGTTACAAATTATCATAATCATAGGAAAACTATGATAGATGTTTGACAGTATTTAGAAAACAAAACCTTGAGTCTATCAGGATAGTGGACCAACTACTATGTTATAAATTAACATATACAAAGATTTATTTTAGATACTCTCCTTTTAATGGCTGGAGACGTATGTTATAGAATCTGGCCTTCATATGTGAGAGTCCACCTGAATGACTGGTATCATTGCAGGGATTTGAAAAACACTTCAAGGAGTTCTTATGAGGATATATTCACTCTCTTGAGTTAATATGATAATATACAAATGATCTCCTGTTAGAACGAGGATGTACACCTAATATTATTTTCTATTATCTGGGTATTTTTATGATGACCCTCCTTGATGGGAATAAGAATATACATATTCTACCAAGTTATTATATTTTGATAATGGGAAACTCCAATTACAAAAGGGACATTTCATTACCAATATGTAATTATGACCCATTAAATCATTATATCATGGATGGTTTGTAGAATTCTTGTAGGGATCAATGTGTGTCCCACTATCATTTCAAAGATGAATTAATTTTCTTCTATAGAAGGAAATATAATATATAACCATTCCATGGTTGGATAAAGGATGTTTCCCTTCTAATTTAAATCACTTATTTTCAGGATATAATGATGATATTCATTTTCATGGGAAGATATATGTCTTTACCACTCTTTGTTGTTGGGGTGTGTCAATAGGTTTCTCTATATACTACCAAATTATTTTGGTAGGATAGAGTAATATGGGAAGGTATATGTGCCAAAAACATGATTTATTCATTGAATTATGTTTGTATTATGATATATAATTATGAAAAAATGTTTCCACAACATACTGTTCTTTAATTTTAGCACCCTATGATTTTATGATTTGTCTCTTTTTTAAATAATATCTTGTGTTGCACGCAACACTGAGTTTGAAAAAAATGTAATCTATTATTGTGTCACTGTTATAACCTAGTTGTTTTTTTTATGGCCGTACATATGACTAAACAAATATTTATAAATATATGGTTTATGAATTGGTAGAATAAAATCATTGGTTATAAATTTATTAGAAAAAATATTAAAAAATGGAACTAAAAGAAGTTTTTTTTTCTGAACAACCACTTTTGCGTGCACAATATATTTATATCAAAGAAAATTTAATTAATCGCTATTACGGAATGATTTTAATGAAATTTATATAATATATATTCAAAAAATGTTTATATATTCATATAACATTTTTACTCTTAAGGGGATAATAATAAATCCATTTCTATTTTAAAAAATTGAATTTACTAAACTAAATGATTTATCACATTTTATGAAATTATTTAATAATTTATGTATGAGATTTATAGGTATTTAATTTGATTAAATTTAATCCATATTTTTCATTTGGTTTCTCAAAATTTTTAAATGGACATCTTTTTATTTTTAGAAACTATGAATTGTAACCCTGGAAAATTTTATCACCTCTCTAAAGGGTAAATTGGGTTAATCTAGCATAAAACTAACTGATAAAGAAATAATTTTCATCCTAATTATTATTGGATAAATATAATTCTCCCATTTATACATTATTCTCAAAATGGATTTTTTAATGGATAGTTATTCGTGGAAATAACTTATACATTATTTAAATGAGATATAGTAACCAAATCTCACAATCTTTATTTTTAGTGTCACTTATATGTCCACATTAGAATGAAAGAATGATACAAATGGAAATAATTTTTTATTTTTATATTAAAGAAATTATTTTAATTATATATATTTATTTTGTATTTTTATAAATTATTTAATTATCTTAATTAATCTTGAAATTCTAATATTGTTTTTTTTAATTAATAGAAAAATAAATTAAATGGTTTTAAAAATATTTATTTTGAAATAGTTTGATTAAGTTGATATCTCAAAAGAATATGTTTATCTATATGAAATTTTAAAAAGTTTTAAATGATTATATTAAAATTTACCCTGTTTCATGATGTATTTGATGTCAAAATAAATGAATAGTGTCAAAATCAGCATAATTGATATTTAATAAATATAAATTTTTTATAAATTATTCTAATATCATGACATATTGAAATATTAAAAGGTGTATTTTATTTGGTTTAAAATTTTATAACATGGTAATTTTGTGTTAATTTTAACCTTATGTGTAAAATATTACAACTCTATTATATTAAATAATTTGCTACCAACGCTATAATTAGAATTGGCCAACTATGTGTTAATCAAAGTGGCATAGTTTAAAATGTAACCAAAACATGAATAAATTCAATTTTTTGATGGGGTTAAAACCCAATAATACCATACATTAAAATAAATTTCCATTTCGAGACATTTATAATGATAATAGTTTATTTATAATTTTCTCTTTTGAGAAATTCCAAAGGTGCCCCTCGACTCAACAATAAAAGGGAACCTCATCCCTCACTTGATCACACATAATTAAGTTATATAGATCAACCAATAACTATATTTTTCTATTTTAAACATATGGAACAATGTTATGGAGGTTATGGTCAACCAAAAATACCATCCTTATATCCCTTAAGAAATTATCTAACGAGTCTCTCAAAGAAGAGGTAATTGTCTTACCCGACCTATTTGAATTTATTATTTCATCTACATTTCAATGTTTTTGCCATTATTAATAACATAATAACCAATTCATAATTGATATAATTAACGATATTATTATTATAAATCCCCAATTAACCACCCTCTTTCATAACAAATAAGAAGTGAATTTATCGCGCATGCATAAAAATGAACTATCGTCTCCACATTGCGATAAAATTCATTTTTTATTACCATATTTATTGGAAGGTAATTGTGAAATGATTAATATTAATGTATAATATTTATAAAATAATTATCATTTTTAAATTATAATATCATATATTCCTTTTTATCTTCCAAACTATTGGTAATGGATAACATCACTAGTGCGTACGTGTGGACTACTACATTCACAAATCAACGTGATTCATTTTTCATTAATAATTTACATGGATGGTAATAATGATGGATTTGAGGAATATATAGGATGAATATGACATAAGATTGATTCTGTAAATTATAAATATTATTTAATTTTTAATATTTTTATTTTTATAATAATGAAAAAAAACATTCATGTGTAAATACAACCTACCATCCTCATGAATGGAGTAATAAATTTTTATATATCTACAATTAATGTGCTTGTATATGGGCTTGCAATAAAATTTATAAATTCTCTTGTCTTTCAATGGGATAATCGGGTTCCGAATGACATTCTTCCTATTCTTAAGAGGGATCAATGTAAATCTCCCATTTTCAGACATGTGTAATGTTTTCTTCTAATAAAGGGGTCTTGCTTATCAGGGAAAGGTCTTAGTTTAACATTAAAAAATATGTATGATATTTAAATAATTATTAATAATAATTAGATTGTGGAACCTGAATCAATGTATAAATACTAAATTGATAGAATTGAATCATAATGAAAAAATAAGTAGCTATTACCATAAACTGTGATTCTTAACAAATAATTATGAAGAAAATGGTGAAAAAAGAATATAAGTATTTCATAAATGGTATGATATGTATGGGTATGGTTCATGAATAAACATAAATTAATATATATTTATTATTCATGTGTTTTTAAGATGTAAAAAGGATGTCAGACTTAATGTATGGGTTTATTTCATAATATCATTAACATTTGGGATTATTTTTACCTGAATATCATATGTGGAAACTTTTAATTTCATATACATATGATCTTTAAAAAAATTTAACTAATATTTCTAATAGTATTTTATTATTATTATCAAATTATTTCTATCCCATGTTTCTCTTATTACAAATCTATTTGAATGAAATATTCTTATCATTTTCTGAACATTATACTTTTCGTCTTTCTTGAAAAAAGTGTGAAATGAATGTTTTTCTAACATACATGGAATTAAATAACTTTACACCTTCATGAATAATATTTTATTTATATTTTTATTTAAATTTTTTTAATTTTTTTAATGAAAATATCTTCCTAGATAATTTCATAATTTTATAAAAAGAAGTTATTTTCAAATTGAAAATTTTTTTTCCAGAAGAATGTTTTCATAAATTAATTTTTATAATATTTACATTAATAAATGTCTACAAACCATATATTAAATATTGTCCAATAGGTATATGTTATTATGATACAATCATAATAATTTATCTAGATGTGTTATGATATATTTTAATTAGGATGTTTTATATTGATACCATTCATTATATTTGTTTGGATGGTTTATAATTATGTTTCATGATTGGGGTTATTATTTACATTTTGATTTCTAGTTCCACTATAAATTTTTTATGATGATTATACTTCACCCCTTTCATATGATAAAGTCATTGTAATTAGTAAGTGACAGGGAGGAATCACTTTAGATTATCGATGAATCGATAGGTCTCATGATGAAATGTAGTGTTGGTATTAACTGAGGGATTACCAATTAATAGAATATTCCTTGGCGCAAGACCAAAATGATTTGTTTACAATGTATAACAAAAAGGATTTCCCTCATTTATATATTTTTTTAATTTAAATGTGATTATTTGAAAAGTTATAGTATCTAAGTATAAATTTTAGTTCAGGTTATTATAGAATTATTTTATTTCAACTTATTTCCAACCATATTATTCATGTCATATTTTTCTTCTTCTATATGCATACCCTTACTGGCATTCCATGCTGACCCTTTTTCAAACTATTTTCCCCAGGATTCCATGTATAATATTATGATTGATATACAGGGATATTCTAGGCGAATAATGGTGTACATAAAGGAAAAATACGTTGTGTTTTATGTTTTCAATTATAATGTAAGATTAACGTAATTATATAGTTTTCAAATACTAATAAACTATTAAGTCGTGTGTGAGTTGATTATTTGTATCTAATGAAAATGTAATAATGTAACCATTGAATCTAAGAAACTAGGGTTGTGTTCATTACATTTCTTATTTGAGGAATTTTTGTAGAAACATTGGGAACTGGGATAAATAAATAACATATCAGGGAGTCTAAACCCTATAAAAGACTTTAAAAATATTCAAAAATAAACCCATCTTATGATTTGGGTATTTTCTATACATAAATTTTCAATTTTTTTATGTGATTCACTAGTTTTAAAATTACACATTTTTATTTATAAACTAATATAGTGAATTCCATTATTTAGAAATGTTACCTAGAAGAACAGAGAGAAACTATATCAATGTATGTAATCCATGTTGGTATTTAAATCCTACAAAATATAATAATGATATATCTAGAGAAAACTAAATTATAATTTTACTGATATATCCAACTTAGTTTATGATAAATAAACTTTCTATACGGAGAAACTTACTGAACCACAATGTCATATAACAATGTTAAACGACATCATATAGCTAAAACCTATATCATTAAATAGGAATCCAAAACCATTTATTTATTATAAATAGATAAGTTTCTCATAGAATATATTTCTCCCTTTTAGAAGTAATAAAATGGATATGATTTTTATTTTAGTTTACCGGATCTCTATAGATATATAATAATGGTGGTCATTAACTCTAAATAGTACAGTGGATGAGAAAATATAAAACAGGGAATGGATAGATTCTATGAAACTTTTATTGGAAATGTATTTTACACATGAACAATGATATTAAATGGAGAGAAAATTCATTATTCAAAGATAACATGAGGTTGAAAATGTTTCAATGTATGATGAAAACTTTATATGGTTGACAAATAATTCCATGAACTATGTACGTTATCCAAAGAGAATTATTGAGAATTTATTTTTTTGATTATGGAAATTATTCAAATGGAATATGTATCCCAAATATTATCATTATATGATGATATATTATCATGTTATATGAATATAGAACGATAATTACCCAAATATTATGGATTCAAAAGTAATCAATATAAGAATAGGTCAACAGGGCACTCCTAAAACTGAAATAAGAAATAGGGGAATAAGTGAATGATTGAATCTCTAACATAAAAGAAATGTGTATTGAAATATTATAGATCATTCTTACCAGGAATAGAAGTTTTCTACAATCATGTATAAAAACACACCAAGTTCATGGTTTCATGGGAAGGAATGAATCCAACAATATGCAATGAATTAGCTGTGAGGAGATGAGAAACTTAGTAAATTATTGTCCTAGACAACTTGGGAACCTAAAAAAGAAAATAATATAATAAAAAATCCAAGATTCTCTGATCATAATAGATATGGTTAAAGTTATTAATAATGTGGATTCAGTTACATTGATCATATCTTCAATTTTAGATTATTATTTCTTTGATTCGGGATCATCACATTAATTTATTTCTTATTAGTATTTGAAAAAAATTATTCTATTTTGATTCAAATTTATAAGGTAGATATTGGTAAAATATCATTGCATAAAACTCACTACAACAAAGATATATCAATCAGTTCCCATTATGAGAAATAAAAATTCTCTATTTTATGAATTTATTATGATATTTATGGTTGCATTGATATAATCCTCGGTATGGACTAGATTCCAAAATATAATAAACACATTTATTACAAATATAAATAAAATATGATTCATGATGATGGTATAGAATTCCATATCTTTAGAGGGGAGAATTCATCATCTAATTTATGTTTTCATCCATCTTTAATATCTCTTCTAAATGAGATTCTTAGAGAAGAAGAGTAGAAACAACCAATGGATGAAACATAAATATTAATATTAAGGATATACATGTTGTATAGGAATACTTTTTTTATTGAGTAATTAACTAGATATCGACTATAGTAGGATGGTGAGTTTACAATTACATTAATCCCTTATTCAAGACTAATATCAAATTATTCCTATAGAATAGACACTATACAATTAGATAAATTTATAAAACTACAAGTTTATTTTAGAGGTAAGGGTTTTATATTCCATATTGTTTCACCTTGGGTATCCTTGATCCCTTTGGTAAGAAGGGTGATGGATTTGTGAGGGTATGAATTGATTATAGGGAAATCAATGCTATTACATTAAATAAAAACTATCATCTACCTCACATTAATAACTTATTTGACAAAATTCATAGATCTCAATATTTATCACTGATTGAACTTCATTATGCGTACCCTAAATTGTGAGTAATGAAGGAATATATTCCAATGATAGTGTTTCCAATGATGTGTTGTCATTATGAGTTTATAGTATTTTCATTTGGATTAACTAATTCACCCTCTATTTTTATGGATATAAAGAAAATAAAGTTAAATTAATATCTTGAAAATGTTTTTCAGTATTTATTGATGATATAATGGTATACTCCATCGACTATGCAGACACTTAGAACCACTAATGGATCATTTTTTTGACTCTGAGAAGAAAAGAGTTTACTGGGATAATTAGAAAGTTGGAATTCTTAATTCAAAATTCACATTTTTATGTCTATATTGACTTCATATATGTAAAAATAAGTGATATTTTAAAGGAAAATTCTTTCAATGAATAACATATACAAATAAACATAACTGAGGTATGTATTTTCATTGGTTTTCGAGTTTACTAATTGAGATTTTTTGAAAACATTTCTTGATTAGTTGAACAATCAACCACACTTACTCATAAATGGGATGTGATTATTTAGACAAAAAATGTGAATAATGTTATGATTAATTTTAGAGCATATTGGTGAATGATTCGATATTTGAATCCATCATTGGGAAATGATGTATTTTTCATATATAACGATGCATCGAGGAAGTGATATTGTTATGTCCTTATTCTGAATGATAGAGTCATTTATTGTTAATCGATGATGTTAAAAACCCATGAACATAAATACAAACCTCATGGCAATCAGTTAGCTTCAATAATATTTTCCCTAAAGATATGGAGATAGTATATCTACAGTGAAACATGTGAGATATATATAGATCAAAAAAATTTAAATACATATTCTAACAGAGAGAACAAAACATTAGAAAAAGGATATGGACCAATCTACTCAAGGATTGTGATTTCTCATTAGACTACCACCCAGTGAAGTTAAATAAGTAAATAGATGCATTGAGAAGAAATGATCATAGAGTTCTAATCAACATGAGGATTTATATAGAACCTTTGTTCATGATTACAATAATGATCGATATGGTAATTATTGACTAAGGGGAAACATCACTCCTTTTTCAAATGATTTCTAAACAATAATTATTTGAAAATATAAAAAGTTCTCTGTCTGATTTTGAGAATATTCAAAATAAAATTAAAGCTGTAAATCATTGGAAATTAGAAGACTTAATATCTGAAGATGATGTTATAAAATTTGTAAAGATGATTTGTATTGGATCTATACTAGAGAAAGAAATGGAATTATTGGATGATTCTCAAAGATTTTATTTCACTATACACACTGTTAACAACAATATGTATAGGGATTAGAATAAATATTCTTGGTGGGATAATACAATGTAAGAAATTTTAATGTATGTGTTAAGAGGATTGGTTTTTCAACAAGAGGTGGTTGATAGACCACATTCTATAAGGATTCATGAAATATTGACTTATTCTAACATGGTAATTGGATGAAATTACTATGGAATTTTTCCCGAGATTACCAAAGAATCTAAGAAATAATTATGCTATATGGGGTTTTATATATCAACTTTTCAAATATTCACATTTCTGTGATATTAGAGATGATTTTATATTGTACAATCCTTTCACAAATATATATTATTGATGTTATGAGGCATCATGATAAACCACTTCTAATTGTGTCTGATATTGATCATAGAATTACATCAATATTATACAAGTCTTGAAAAGGTTCTTCATAGTAATATTCATTTCAGAACAACTTTTCATACTCAATATTATGGAAATATTGAAAAGAATATCCAAACAATATAATACATATTGATATTCTACTCACATGACTTTCAAGGAATGTTGGATCATTATCTACATTTCATAGAATACGCTTATAACAATATCCTCCATTAAAGTACTCAAATGGATTCATATGAAGAGCTATATGGTAGGATGTTTCATTAAAGAAATTTTTCGGATAAGTCCATGAAAGGAATATTTATGCCGAGAACTTGTGGAGGAAAATTGAATAAGGTGAAGGCTATTCAAACCAGTATCAAAGCATATGAATGCAGGAAAAATATCTATCCCTATAACTGGATAAATTATTTGGAAATTAAAGTAATATTTCATATTTTATTGTAGGTATTTAAATGGATCGGTGTTATAATATTAGGTATGAAATGAAAACTAATCCCAGGTACATCGTACCATTTTAAAACCAATAAATAATTAGTTTTTGGATTACTATTTGAAAATCCACCTAACCATTAAAAAGTACACGATGTGTTCCAAATATCATTGATAATGAAATACATTCTTGACCTAATGAGTGATCTCAATTAGGATGAAATATAACCGTAACCTATTTTATCGTATAGTGAAGAGCCTATCGATATTTTAAACTATATAGAATAAGTGTGGGGGAATCAAATGATTTGCTAGTAAAGGCACATTTGACAAATATTAAGATAGAAGAGGAAACATGAGGACCTATGGATTTTATGATAAATAACTACCCAATTATATTTGTGATATGACTTTATATTTATTTTGAGGATGAAATTTTTTTAAGGTGAGAATAATGTGACACCCTATGATTTTAAGGTATGTCTCTTTTTAAATAAATTTTATCTTTTATATAGCTTGTGTTGCATACAAAACCAATTTGAAATAAACAACTATCTATTATTATGTGACGAATATAAACTATAAATTAAATTTGCGGGTTTAAATATGACTACAAAAATTGTAAATATTATTTAGTTTATATATCTATAGAAAAACATTAGTGGTTTTTAATTGATTGGATATAAAAATAAAAGTACAAATAAAAGAACTTTTTTGGAAAAAATTTTTGGGCATTCAATATATTTATATTATAATAAATTGAATTAGTAAATACTGGGGTATGATTTAAATGATATTTATATATTACGCATTAAATAATTTTTTTCACATTTATATAATATTTTAATCATTCAAGTGATATGAATAAATCTAATTTTTTTCTTAGAAAGAACATTTTTTAAAATTATTTTCTTAACTTGTTTTGGGAAGATATTTAGGAATTCATATCATATACCTTTAGTTGTTGAATATGATTAAATGGATACATAATTCTAAATTTCGAGCTTCAAATTTAGTAAATATGTTCATTTTAGTATTTGACATTATGATTAGTAACCACAATAAATCTTATCACCTCTGTAAAGAGTAAATCAGGTTAATATTGGTTAAAACTAAGTGATATGGAAATAATATTTTTTATTAACTCTAATTGGATTAAGGGATATCATACCTTAATACCTTCTGCTAAAAATTGAGTTATATAGTAGACAGATGTCCTTAAAAATTACTTATATATTATTTAAATCAAATGTGGTTACAAAAATGTTACTCTTTTTGTTTTTAATATCTTTTATATGTCAAAATATGTACAAAGGAAATACATAAATAAAAATAGATTTATATACTGATCTTAAGGAAATTATTTTAATTATATAATTCTATTTAGAAATTATCAAAATTATAAAATTATATTAAATGCCTATGCAGTGGAAATCAATTATTTATTTAACAAAGAAAAAAATAAAATAAATTATTGTAAAAATAATAATTTTGATATAATATTAATTAGTTAAAGTATAAAAATAGGTTAATAGATCCATTTTACATATAAAAAATCCCTAAAAAATATACTGTAATTTCTACTTTTGGTAATGTATTTGAAGTCAAATTAAATAAATAGTTTCAAAATATAAAAATATGATATTTTATAAAAATATTATTTTATTAATTATTTTACAAATTATAAAATCTTGATATAAGATATGGTGAAAAGTTTATGGCCTAAAATTATATAAAATTGAAATTTTTGGGCCACTAGTAACCCTTTATGTAAAAATTAAAACTCTCTAACATGGAAAAAATTTATTAACATAGTTATAATTAAAAATTATTAACTAAGAGTTAATAAAAATGATAAGGATTAAAATGATATCCAAACATGCATAAATTTTATTGGTTGATGTTATTACAACCCTATAAAAAATTATATTCAAATAACTTTCCATTTAGTTTAATTTTTCATGAGAAATAATTTATCACAATTTAATATTTTCAGAAATTCGAAAAGTAACCCCTCACCTTAATTATAGAAGGTCACCTCCATCTTCAAATCTTTACAAAGCATTTATCTATATAGCTCACCCAATCCTTGAAAAATTATCTTATAAAATTTCTTATCAATTTACTGGATTTTTGGGTCTCCCTAAAATATCATCTTTATGTCCCTTAAGAAATGATATAAAAAAGGTCCCTCGAAGAAGACGTAAATTTCTTGACCAACCTATATAAATTTATTCTTTCTTCTAACTCTTCTAAAATTTCTGGATGTTATCATAAAATATGAAATTACATATCCTACACATAATAAAATGTTATTATTATTTTTATTAAAACACTACTAACAACACTATTTCACATCAAAATGTATGTGAAAGAATCTCTCTTCGAAACGTACATCTTACCGTCTCTAAGTGGCGATACAATTCATTTATCATTACTGTATTTTATTGATGGAAATTGGGATTGGATTTATATTAATATAGTATATTACCTAAATAATTATTATTCTTAAAAAATTATATCATATATACATTCTTACAATCCAAACCTTTGGTAAAAGATAACGCCGCTAGTGCGTACGTGTGAACTACCACCTCCATGAAGTGATGTGATTCATTTTTAATTTATATTTTACATGGATGATAATAAGGATGGATGTTACTAGTATATATTCTTTATATGATATAATTGTGATTCTTTTAATTATTATTATTTTTCTTCACTTAATTCTATCTGTTGAATAATGTAAACAATGTTCATGGTTACACACAACCTACCATCTATATGAATAGTGTAATACATTTTTATACCTTTATATTTAATAGATTACATTAATCATATATATAATGAATATATATGATATTTATATAATTATTATCATTATTTATTTTAGTTAACCTTGTTCAATGTATAAATTTAAGCACTTTCAAACCAAAACAGAGTTGAAAATCGAAGCTGTTATTAATCAAAATAGTGAGTTTTGACAAAACATTGTTAAGAAACTGGTGATAAAATGTTATAATTATTTCATAAATGATACGATATATATTATTATTCTCCCATAATACATAAATAATGAATCAATATTTATTATATATTAAATTTTAACATGTATGAAGGGTGTTGGACCTGAGATAAGGGTTTATTTCACAATCTAATCAATAGTTAGTATTATTTATTCTTAAGTCTCTAATGGGGAATATTTTACACAAATAACCATATTTTATATTAAATTGTTTAAATAATATTTTAAACAATCACCTAATATTTTGTTAAATTTCATTTTTATCCATATTTTACTTCGTACAAAATAATGGGAAAGGAATTGCCTTATCATTTTCTGAAAAAGGTACTTTTCATATTTTACAAAATGTGTGAAAGGAATGTTTTTCACTAATTTAGAATGAACATATTTTCCTTCCTTAATGAATAATATTATATTTGAATAATATTTTACAATTTAAAAGTTTTATTTTTATAGAAATATTTTCCCTTCGCAATCACACGTCATTTTTAAATTATTTGGTTTTCAATGTGTAAAGTCTATTTTCATCATATATTTTTTTAAATTATTTTTAGGATATTTTTATTAATATAAGACTTTAAGAATTATTTCATATATACTCTACTACTGATATGTTAAAATTACACTATCCATATTATTTCACTAGATGGTTTATGATCCGTTTAACTGGGGATGTACTATTTTGATATTATTCAACATATTACTTTATATGGTTTTTGTATATGTTTATTGGTCTAAGAAATTAATAAAATTTCATATTATAGTTTCAATATAAAGTTTTATGTTGATTATGTTTCAAACCTTTAATATGAGGAGGGAATTGGACATAGTATGTGATGGTGGGGCCTACATCAACCCCTCGATGTATCAATAGGTCTGATGAGACAAACTAGATTGGGTATTGGTTAAGGCCTTATCCATTTGTGTTATATTCCTTGGAAAGGACCTTGATGGTAATGTTATGATGTTTGGAATTATTTATTTACCTCATAAAGAAATTAGTAATTGTGATTATTTGATTAGTTACGATATCAATGGATGTTTTATTTACTCAATTGTTCTTAGAATTATTTGATTTCAATTTATTTCCATCCATGATATTCATGCCTTAATTATCTTATGATGTAATCAAACCCTTACTGAGAATCTGGGACCACACTTTTTATGTTTTATATTTTTTCCAACATACCAATAATTATATTATAATACATTTATAGGAATAATTTAGGACAATAATGGTGTTATTAAAGGAAATACAATATCATATTTTATTTTTTCATCTATAATGTAAGATTCAATTATCTGAATTGTTTTCCATTTCTACTAAAATACTCAGTCATTTAGGTGGTGATTATTTGTATATAATTAAAATGTAATAATGTAACCCCTAATTAATGGATACAGGGTTTGTGGTCATTATATTTGGTATTAGAGGTAGTTTATTCGAAACCTTTGGGACTAGATTTAGGGGAAAATATAATAGGGAAATGTAACCATATAATAAACATTAAGAATATTCCCATAGAAACCAAGATTATGATTTTAAGACTACTTATAAAAAAATTAAATTGATTTTAAGTGTTTCACTAGTTTCAGAATTATATATTATGATTTATAATCTAATCTACTGTATGAAATTGTTTATAAATTGAGCCTTGTGAAAGGAATAGAAACTCTATAAATTGATTTAATTAGTGAAAGGATTTACCTCCTAGGAAAGATAAAGATGAAGGTGTTTGACCTACTATTAGAGATAAATTAATTATAACTATATTAGGAAAATTGACATAGGTTATGTGCAAAAACCATCCATATATAAATTATCATGCTGATCCAAAATGTGGTGTAATAATGTTAGACTACTTCATGTATCAGTAGCCTCCATCATTCAATAGGTATATAGATCAATTTATATAAGATAAATGGATAATTAGCTCAGATAATATATTTCTATGTTTTTGTAGTACTGAAATGGAGTGGTTTTACAAGAAATTCTATCATATTTCCATATATATAGATAAATATTTATCATTTATTAAAAACAAAAACATTGAGGAATAAATAGAATATATAGAACAAAAGGATTTTACGGAACATTTCATAGAAAAATATTTTCCAGAAGAACTTCTCATGCATATGGATAGAAAATCCCATCGTTTGAGACCAAATTATAATTATAATAATCTTATGTATGAATCCAACCATAAAAATTTTATATTTGAATGCCACAGACTATGCACATAATTCAAAGAGTAATATTGACCATTTATTTTATCCAATTAAGCCAACAATTTGTAGGGAACTTGTCTCCCCAACATTCAAATCATATTAGGATATAATATCATGTGTTATGAATAAAATAAAGAAATCTACAGTTATTTAAGCTTCAAATGGATGAAATATTAGAATAGGTTGTTGGGTTATCTAAAAATGGAAATAAAGAAAAAGGGAAACAAGAATAGTGGAATTTCTAACTAGAAGTAAATGTGGACTGAAACATCATAAAACATATTTATTGGGAATGTGAGTATATATAATGTGTAGAGAAAAAGGCCAACAGTTTGGTGATTTAAAAGGAAATAAATAATTGAAAATGTTCAATGCTTCATCTATAAGGGTATAGGACACTATGAAAATAATTATCCTAGCCTTAAAGTGAATATTATCCAAAAAAGTACAAAGGAACAAGGATAAGCTTATTTAATCATAATAGACAGAGTTTAAGTTCATAATGATGTGGTGGATGGTACATGAACCATATCCCCAAACATATATCATGATTTATTTGATTCTATATCATCAATTGTTTGTATCTCTTTTCATTTTTCTAAAAAAAAAAGACATTTTCCATCCGCCTTAAGAAGCATGTTTTCAGTAAATACACATTGTGGAAACCTCACTGCAAAAGATGATGTGTCAAGAAATTCAAATTATGTTACATAAACATTACCTATTCATTGATTTTTTATCATACCTATGGTTAGTTTTTATATAATTCTTATTATGGACTAAATATAAAATTACAATGATAAATATTATTACTAAGAGAAGGAAATTATGATTCACGAAAAAGATATAGAATTCATTTTCTTTATATGGGAGAATACATAATTTGATTCATGATTTTATACAGATCCACTAGCTCTTCTAAATGATACTCTTGGGGATGAATATCAGACACAACCTATATATGAAAAGGTAATCTTCAAATTGAGGCTGTAACTATTATTCAACATTACCTTGAAGTATTTCTTGAGGAATTATGAAGATATAAATAACTAATGCATGACATATATCCAAGACACCCTACTGAATGACCACTATAGAATTAGTGTAGTTGAAGAAACAACTAGAGGATCAGAGAGATAAAGGATATATATTCCCTAGTGTATCACCTTGGGTTACCCATGTTATTTTTATTTAGAATAAAGATGGATATATGGGGTTGTGCATTGATTATAGGTAAATCAAAGATATTAGAATAATGAACAATCATCCTCTACCTCACATTGATGACCTATTCATCTAACTTCACAGAGGCCAATATTTATAAAATATTGACCTTTTTTGGATATTATCAATTGTGGGTACAGAAGAAGGATATTCTAGATACAACATTTCAAACAAGGTTTAGAAATTATGATTTAATAATAATTCCATTTGGATTAAATAATGAAATACATTATTTATGGATATAATGTAAATAATATTCGTTTAATATCATTATAAATTTTTTGTGGTATTTATTGATTATATCTTAGTGTACTTCATGAACTATGGTGACCATAATAACCACTTGAAGATAATTCTTGTAACGCCCCGACCCCAGTTACCTAGAGTTGGTGCATTATTACATAACATTGGCATGATCACAAGAAAGATCAAATCTCGAAAGACCGATAGGTCTTGTAGCCTTGGAAACACTAGATATATTCATAAAGTTTTACATTACATCATAAAGTGAAAAAACTAATACAACAACATAGTCTCCATATCCCACACTCATATCCCCACATACTATCCCTGCAGGTCATTCATAAATTACTTCTTCACATCCTGGGAAAAATAAAACATAGAAAAGGGGTGAGCTCAAATGCCCAGTATGGATAACAATATAGCGGAAACGTTCATAAATAAGAATAAACATTTAAGGAAATGTATAACTTAAAACAAGAGACTTTAAACTTGAACTTCAACATATTATGGAAAAAATAAAATAAAATAATTCCATTTACTTATTCACATGGATATTCTACTAATTGAATAATCACATGCAATATCAATTACCATTTTTATAATGATGGAATGCATAATGAGAGCCTATCATAACCACATAGCCAAGGCCTCGTTCCAAGACTACAAATAAGATTTTGCCAAGGCCTTGTGCCAAGACACTAGTTTTTCTCATGAGACCTACCGATGCATCTAGGAGTTATAGCAGGCTCCACCCGTCACATATTAAGTCCAATGCATTCCCATATGAAAAGGTTTAAACATAACATAAACATTCGTATTAAAACTAGCATACGAAATGTCAATAGTTTCACCATAAACCAAGAATGGTATAAAAATAGCACATCCACAGTCAAACATATCACAAAACCTTCAATACAATATAGATGTTTTGTATCATAATAAATCAACTTCAAATAAGCGTAAAATCAATCAAAGGATGTTGACATAGATGAAATCAAAACTCTTTTTAGAGAAATATCTGTTTCTATTTTGAAATAATTTAAGAGTCATATATTTATGAAATAAAACATTTTCTTTGAAAATATTATTATAAACTTGTAAGGGAAGCTTCTACAATTTTATAACGGCGGAAAAATAACTGCACCCGTCGTATAAATAAAAAAACATTCTTACCTTAATTCTGTCGAAAAGGTTAAAAAGCACCATGTTTGGAAAATGACAGAAAGATTCCTTTATAAACCACTTATAAAAAGTCAAACAAGGGTATAAATGACTTTAACCCATATTCTTGTAAATAGTAAACATGTTTTGAAATACATTTTTAAGAAACATGGATGTTGATGATAAAGAGGTCCCAGTAGATAATTACGTATAAACAACCACAGATAATAAAGAGATTGTGAAATAACCCTTACCTTGTACTTTTCCTTTGTTGGGGTAGGTTAACCTCATATATAATGTTGAAATAATTGTTATTAAATTATACAAGAATCATATACATTAATATGATATCATATATGATCTTTTAACATTGATTTTTTAATAATATCTTAGTATTATCGTTGTTTCAGGTGTTAACATACTCATTTTCTTTTATATGTTTTGTTATGTAAGCCATGTTTTTAATGGATAGGTTGTATCATAATCATATCCAGAATGATATCAAGTCCTTAGATACTATTATTAATCATCAAATGGGAATTATACTTGAATGGATACGATGGATAATGAATCTCATCGCGTTCATGGAGACGCTAGTCCGTACGTACCCACGAGCGACAATATCATTCCTCTAATATTAAAATAATATATATTTGGATATTATATCATATATAAAGAATAATTATCATGTTATATTTATTATTTAAATGAGTTACACATCATTATTATACCCATCCAAATAATAATATATTGAATAACAATTACACCACGACCTGGAGACGGTAAGCCGTACGTACGCACGTATGGTGACATGTTATTCAATGGATGGATATAATACTGAATATTGTTGTAACATATTTATAATAATATCACAGTATATATAAGATACTGGATTTATTATTTTATAATGGTAATAACAAAGAAAGAAGAAGTGGAAGAAGAAATGACCTTGAAAAAAGGTGGTGAAAACATTACCTCTTCTTCGGGTTCTTCATTTTCATTTAATCAAAAGTGATCCTTAGGATGGCTTTATGATCAAACTAAGGCCTCTAGGTTGTAGTGAGGGAAGTTGAGAGAGTATTTTGTCTGAGTTTGTCCGAACCAAAAGGCTTAAAAGGTGTGAATTAATGAGAAGGGGGAGTGCCCTTTTATAAGAGGGGTGAGGGGAACATTTGGAAAAGCTAGAAATATTAATTTATAATAAATTCATATTCGGTTTATAATGACTCCAAAGTTGATTATTTAAAGGTTAAGGTGGGTATGGGTCGAAAACCACTCAACCAATAGAATTTAGATAGGTTTGGGTTACTATATTAACCTTATCGTTAAGTATTAACTCTTAGTTAATTAGTTTCACTTTTACAATGTCTCTTTGTATTTTTATATTATATGGTTAATAAACTTACTATATACATCCAAGAAACCCCAAAGTGATCCATTAATGATAAAAATATCATGATATTAGTCTCTTGTCCGAGCCTTATATTTTTAGGAATTTAATATCAATTAATAATATAATATTTGTTTTAAAAACTCTTTTATGTCAATTTTGACACTATTCAATAGTTGATTTTTGTGAAACTTATGATAGATTGATTACTTCTAAAAAGGACAATTAAATCAATCCTAATATGTCATATTATCCTATAAAATTAGTGTAATTCATTAAATGTCTCAAATTATATTTATTTGGGTTTTTACAATATCAATTATTTTAAATTTTTCACTATTATGGTAATTACTTCATCATCATTGTCTCATAATTAAATTAAACTATATAATGTCTAAAAATTATAAATAAAATATAATTATGTAGGAAATATTTTTATCTTTCTAATTAATATCTATATCCGAAAATCCAACATATATAACCCTATGTAAAAATTGTTTTTCTAAAAGATATATGCTTGTGTCATTTTTTTATTCATTTTAACTTAATTAAAATAAAGTGTCCCTATCACTTACAAGTGGCACCATGGGTCCAAAAATCGACCCAAAGATGCCTATGGTCGAACTTGTATCAGAAAATAAGGTTAGGACACATTTTATGGTAATTTTAATTATTATTATATTATTTTTTAACCCTTATTTACCAGATTTACCCTTAACCATGGTAAATATTTTATTTACTGCTGTAATTATTCAAAATGTCTAAAAATAAAAGTTACCTATTTAAAAAATTTAAGCATCCTGATTCCAAATATGGAATCCATTTTTCCAAATTTAAAACAAAAAAGTGGGAGAAATTAATTGAAAATTAATTCCCGCTGTCAAAACAGAAAGCGTGTTTTTAAGATATAATAAATATCAAAAGATTGATACTTGTTTATGCTCGGTTTAATTGTGAAATTATGTCCAATGACCAAAATTGTATTAAATGGTAAAAATATAGTCTAAATATACTTTAAAAACACTCAAATTCATAATTTATCAATATAAATTATTTCGATTAAAAAATTTGTTTTTAATTAAAATTTAGTAATTTTCACTATTCATCAAAATATTAATGTTATCCGAAAAGTACCAAAATTTCACCTTAGGCTAAATTCGATATTCCGACTCCAAAAATGAAGTCCATTTTAAAATATAAAATATATATAATTTCAAAAGGTAGGTATTACTATTCATAACGGCTAGTTTGATTAGTTATGGAGTGTTAGAACTCGGTGTTGCGTACAACACATGCTATAACATTATTCAAAGAGAAGCGTACCGTAGAAGCTTGGGGTGTTACATTCTCCCCTCCTTCAAATAATTTCGTCCTCAAAATTTCTAGAATATTATCGCATGAAAAGACTTGGGTGTTTCTTCATCATAAGTTCCTTGGGTTCCCACTTTGCCTCTTCCATCTTATGATTTGTCCACAAAGAAATTTACCAGAGGTGTCGTCTGGTTTCTCAGTACTTGTTCTCTTGTATCAAGAATCCTGATGGGATCTTCACAATAAGACAGATCGGGTTCCAGTTCTACTTCTTTATAGGTGATTACATGCGTTGGGTCAGGCATGTATTTCCTCAATAGAGATACGTGGAAAACATCGTGAACTTTGAAGAGACTTGGCGGCATTGCCAATCGGTAAGCTACAACCCCAATTAATTCTTGAATTTCGAAAGGTCCGATGTACCTGGGACACAATTTACCTTTCTTAACAAAATGTATGACTCCCTTCCATGGAGATAACTTCAGGAAGACATGATCACTGACTTGAAATTCCAAATCCTTCCTTCGATTATCGGAATAGCTCTTTTGCCTACTTTGAGCTGCTTTGATGTGATTTTGGATTACCTTACCCTTTTCAATCGTTTCCTCCACCAGTTCTGGGCCTACAAGTTTTCGTTCACCAACGTCATCCCAACAGGTTGGTGTGCGACATCTCTTTTCGTATAACTCTTCATATGGTTCCATCTGAATACTCGAATGGAAGCTATTGTTATATGAAAATTCTACCAAAGGTAAATATTGATCCCACATACCCTGAAAGTCAAGTGAACAAGATCTCAACATGTCTTCTAAGGTTTGAATAGTCTGTTCTGATTGTCCGTCTGTCTAAGGGTGGTAGGCAGTGCTCAAATGAAGTTCAGTATCCCTGGATTTCTGAAGACTCTTCCAGAATCTTGAAGTAAAACGGGGATCACGATCAGAAACAATCGATAGGGGTACTCCATGAAGTCTCAAAAATTCATTAATATATAGTCTTGCTAGACATTCCAGTGGTAGATCTTCACTTATAGCAATAAAATGTGCTGACTTGGTAAGACGATCAACAATAACCCACATTGCATCGTTCTTTCTATGAGTCTTTGGTAGTCCCATGAAAAAGTCCATCGTAATATTGTACCATTTCCACTCCGATATGGGAAGAGGTTGCATGACTCCTCCAGGGTTTTGACTTCCAGCTTTCACTTGTTGACAAACCATACATCCTGACACAAAATCGGAAATCTCCCTCTTCATGTTGTCCCACCAAAAATGTTCCTTCAAATCACTTTACATTTTGGTGCTCCCATGGTGTATAGAAAAATTGGAACTATGAGAATCCTCCAGAAATTCCCTTTTTTGGTCAGGTATATCGGGAACACAAAGCCTCTTCCGAAATTCAAAATTCCATCTTCATACACAAAGTCTCTCAATCTCCCATCATTCACAACTTTAATATTCTTTTTAAATTCTTCATCATCGTTTTAAGAACTCGTAATCCTTTCTAGTAATGATGGTTTGGAAACCATTTGAAAGAGCATTGATGTTCCACCTTCCCTGGTCATTCCCATGTCCATCTTCACTAGATCAATGAAAATTGGATCCCTTTCAATTCTCATCACGTTCAAAACTGCATGGTCTTTTCTGCTCAAAGCATCTGCCACCTTGTTTTCTTTCCCCGGGTGGTAGTGTATCGTACAATCATAATCATTGAGTAATTCAAGCCATATCCTTTTCCTCATGCTGAGTTCTTTTTGTGAGAAAATATACTTCAAACTCTTTTGATCAGTATAAATCTCACATTTTTCACCATAGAGGTAGTGCCTCCATATCTTCAAAGCAAAGATCACAGCTGCTAACTCGAGATCATGAGTAGGATAGTTTTGTTCATGAATTTTCAACAGTCGTGATGCATATGCAATAACCCTAAAATTCTTCATAAGGACACAACCAAGCCCTTTCTTCGATGCATCACTATAAATAATGAACCCATCATTCCCCGATGGTAGAGTCAATATAGGAGCATTGACTAATATTCTCTTAAGTTCATTGAAACATTCTTCACACTCTTTTGTCCAAACAAATTTAACCCCTTTACATGTGAGCTTCGTTAATGGGTTATCCAATCGGGCAAAATTCTGGACGAAACATCGATAATAACCTTCCAAACCAATAAAACTACGTACCTCAGTTATATTCGTTGGTGCTAGCCATTCTGGTATTGCCTTGGTCTTAGAAGGATCAACAGAGATTCCATCTTTAGTGAAAATATTGCCAAGAAAAGAAATCTCCTGAAGCCATAATTCACACTTTCTAAACGTCCCATATAATTCATGTATTCTCAGAGTCTTTAGAATAATGCGCAATTGATTTTCATGATCATCGTAGCTTTTGGAGTATACCAAGATATCATCAATAAATACCATCACAAATTCATCGAGATACTCCTTGAAAACTCTATTCATAATATCCATGAATACAGAGGGATCATTAGTCAATCCAAAAGGCATTATAGTAAACTCATAATGTCGGTACCTTGTTCGAAATGCTGTCTTCGGAATGTCTTCCTTCTTCACACACAACTGATGGTATCCAGATCGAAGTTCAATCATTAAAAAGTATTGAGATCCATGGAGTTGGTCAAATAAATCATCAATGTGAAGTAGCAGATACTTGTTCTTTATTGTTGTAGCATTGATCTCCCTGTAGTCGGTACATAACCTCATAGATCTATATTTCTTTTTAACAAAAAGAATAGGGGCTCCCCATGGAGAAACTCTACGGAAAATAAATACCTTATTACTTAATTCCTCTAGTTGTTTCTTTAGTTGAACTAATTCTATAGTGGCCATTCTATAATGTGTCTTCGATATAGGCCTTGATCCAGGAATTAAATTAATGGAAAACTCAACTTCTCGTTCTGGAAGATGTCCAGGTAAATCGTCCGGAAACACATCTACATATTCTTTAACAACGGGTACATCCTCTATTTGAACATTCCTTTCCTCACCCATAGTCATTTCATTCTCTTCCTCCCCAATAATTGAATTTAGTTGAGCTACTGGGGGTGGATCTAGATAAGAATTAGGTGGTGACGATTCTGCTCTAAAGATAAGGTTTTCCTTATCATCATCATCAAGAGTCGTAAACTCTTTATTCTTATAATAAATATTCGCATCATTGTCCAAAATCCAGTCCATACAGAGGATTATATCAAACTCAATAATAGGCATGACGTATGAGATCAGCAGATAAAGAACATTTATGTGCTATAATGGGGACTGATTCACAAAACATTGTTGCAATGATACATCCCTTAGGAGTTTTAACAGACAACTCCCTTGTTAAATCAAATTGGAAATATCTAATTTTCTTAGAAAACTGGGGAGAAATGAAACAATGAGATGATCCAGAATCAAATAATGCATTTTCTAAACTTGAGGAAACCATTAAATTACATGCCACCATGTCTTTCGGAGCTTCTACCGAAGCAGTAATGATAGCATAAGCTTGGCCTTGATCCCTTGGCCTTTTCTGAGGTATGTTATCCTGACTCTTAGAACATTCATTTGCATAATGCCATATCTCCCTACAATTGTAGCACTGAACATTGGTAGCTTCCTTCTTCCCCTTTCAATCACGAGCTTGGTGGCGTTTTTCACCACACTTGTAACAAACTCTCGTACCCTTCAAGAAAGTACCGGGGTGTTTTCTACCACATTTACCACAGGATGGATATTCAACCTTCCCCTTCTTCTCCTTATTTCCATTCCCAAATTGATCAACAGGTCTCTTCATCTCTTTCTTTGCATTAAATTCATAGGACATAGATAATTCCTTTTCGGTCTTGATAGCACATAAGACAATGTCTTCGTACAACGAGAAGGATTGTGATACTAATGCTCGACGAAAAAATGGTTTTAACCCATCAATGAAATGATCAATCTTACTTCGTGGGATACATATATAATCTCCATAATACCTTGCTAAACTTGTAAAGTTAGCCTCAAACTTTATGACATTCTCATCCTCCTTTTGTCTGAGACTCAGAAATTGTCTTTCCATATCTGCTCGATGGTCGCGAGGAAATTATTTTTCTAAAAACAGATCTTTGAACTCCCTCCATTCAATATTTGATACTTCATCATCTTCCTTCGTATTTTGAATTAATGACCACCATTGATCAGCATCTCCAGTTAGGCGTTAAACTTCCATGATAACTTTTTCCCTTTCACTACTCCCCAAAGCCTGAAATATTTTCTCTAGGGAAAATATCCATTTCTCAGCTACTAAGGGATTTGTACTCCCATTTAATGTTGGTGGTTGTTTCCTCATTAAGAGATCAAACATTGATCCTCCACGCTGTGGATCAGGGTGCTGCATACGAGTAAGGTTATTATTCATAACCTGAGTAAGTTTTCCCAATATGGTGATTAGATGATCGGCACTAGTTGAATCACCAGCTCCACTATAAGTATTTGGAGTAGGAGGGAAATCCCTACATGGAATGCGTGCATTGATATGATTTCCATTTCTTCCACTAGGTGCCATTTCTAAACATTAGCATAAACTAGATCAGTTTATGAATCAAAATACATAATCCCATATTTATAAAACACTTAACATAAATTGAACTATTTATGGATATAATCCATAATCATAAAAATGTTTTATTTGAGGAATTATATACTCATAAACCCTTCATAATGATTTGTAATGAAAATGAGTGTTATCCTAATCATATCCCACGGGAGTGTCGTAACCAAGAGTGCAGCAAGGCCCGTTGTCGTGCACCAGTTCCCATTCGAGTCTAGCTCAAAGCAGTGTTTTCGGGTTTGACCCCTAGGTACATATGTGACAGAGCCGCCTCTACCTGATCGTATCCAGACAGGGATGTATTGCTCGGAAAACTCACAAAATCTCTACAATACCAAAATTCTAGGAAGTTCTTCTATACTAATCCTCAATGTCTATCTTAAATCTATGTGCTCTAATCAGAGTTTATCTAAATCTAGCTTCCAAGGTTTGTACTAAACTTTCTTTGATACCAACTGTAACGCCCCGACCCCAGTTACCTAGAGTCGGTGCATTATTACATAACATTGGCATGATCACAAGAATGATCAAATCTCAAAAGACGGATTGGTTTAGTAGCCTTGGAAACACTAGATATATTCATAAAGTTTTACACTACATCATAAAGTGAAAAACTACTACAACAACATAGTCTCCATATACCACACTCATATCCCCACATACTATCCCTACAGGTCATTCATAAATTACTTCTTCACATCCTGTGAAAAATAAAACATAGAAAAGGGGTGAGCTCAAATGACCAGTAAGGATAACAATATAGCGGAAACTTTAATAAATAAGAATAAACATTTAAGGTAATGTATAACTTAAAACAAAATCCTTTTAAACTTGAACTTCAACATAGTATGGCAAAAATAAAATGAAATAATTCCATTTACTTATTCACAAGTCTATTCTACTAATCGAATAATCACATGCAATATCAATTACCACTTTCATAATGATGGAATGCATAATGCCGGACTATCATAACCACATAGCCAAGGCCTCGTTCCAAGACTACAAATAAAATTTTTCCAAGGCCTTGTGCCAAGACACTAGTTTGTCTCATGGGACCTACCGATGCATCGAGGAGCTATAGCACACTCCACCCGTCACATATTATGTTCAATTCATTCCCATATGAAAAGGTTTAAACATAACATAAACATTCGTATTAAAACTAGCATATGAAATGTCAATATTTTCACCATAAACCATGAATGGTAATAAAATAGCACATCCACAGTCAAACATATCACAAAACCTTCAATATAATATAGAAGTTTTGTATCATAATAAATCAACTTCAAATAAGCGTAAAATCCATCAAAGGATGTTGACATAGATGAAATTAAAACTCTTTTTATAGAAATATCTCTTTCTATTTTGAAATCATTTAAGAGTCATATATTTATGAAATAAAACATTTTCTTTGAAAATATTCTTATAATCTTGTAAGGGAAGCTTAGACGACTATATAACGGTGGAAAAATAACCGCACCCGCCGTATAAGTTAAAAAACATTCTTACCTTAATTCCGTCGAAAAGGTTAAAAAGCACCTTGTTTGGAAAACAACGAAAAGATTCCTTTATAAACAACTTATAAAAATTCAAACAAGGGTATAAATGAATTTAACCCATATTCTTGTAAATAGTAAAAATGTTTTGAAATACATTTTTAAGAAACATGGATGTGGATGATAAAGAGGTCCTTGTAGATAATTACGTATAAACAACCTCGAATAATAAAGATATTGTGAAATAACCCTTACCTTGTACTTTTCCTTGGTTGGGGTAGGTTAACATCCTGTATAATGGTGAAATAATTGTTATTAAATTATAAATGAATCATATACATTAATATGATATCATATATGATCTTTTAACATTGATTTGTTAATAATATCTTAGTATTATCGTTGTTTCGGGTGTTAACTTACTCGTTTTCTTTTATATGTTTTGTTACGTAAGCCATATTTGTAATGGATATGTTGTATCTTATTCATATACAGAATCATATAAAGTCCTTAGATACTATTATTAATCATCAAATGAGAATTATACATGAATGGATACGACGGAGAATGAATCTCATCGCGTTCGTGGAGATGGTAGTCCGTACGTACGCACGAGCGACAATATCATTCCTTTATTATTAAAATAATATATTATTGGATAGTATATCATATATACAGAATCATCATCATGTTATATTTATTATTTAAATTAGTTACACATAATTATTATACCCATCCAAATAATAATATATTGAATAACAATTACACAACGATGAGGAGACGGTAAGCCGTACGTACGCACGTATGGTGACATGTTATTCAAAGGATAGATAGAATACTGAATATGGTTGTACCATATTTATAATAAAATCATTGTATATATAAGATACTGGAGTTATTATTTTAGAATGGTAATAACAAAGAAGGAAGAAGTGGAAGAAGAAATGAACATGAAAAATGGTGGTGAAAACATTACCTCTTCTTCTGGTTCTTCCTTTTGATTTGATCAAAAGAGCTCCATAGGTTGGCTTTCTGATCAAACTAAGGCCTCTAGGTTGTATTTAGGGAAGTTTATAGAGTATTTGGGTAGAGTTTGGCCGAAAATAAGGCTTTGATGGTGTGATGTATTGAGAAGGTGGAGTGCCCTTTTATAAGAGGGGTGAGAGGCACCTTTGGAAAAGCTAGAAATATTAATTTATAATAAATTCATATTCGGTTTCTAAGGGCTCAAAAGTTTATTATTTAAAGTTTAATGTGGGTATGGGTCGAAAAACACTCAACCAATAGAATTTAGACAGGTTTGAGATACTATATTAACCTTATCTTTAAGTATTAACTATTAGTTAATTAGTTTCACTTTTACAATGTCTCTTTGTATTTTTATATTATATGGTTAATAAACATACTATATACATCCAAGAGACCCCAAACTGGTCCATTAATGATACACGTATCATGATATAGGTCCTTTGGCCGAACCTTATATTTTTAGGAATTTAATATCAATTAATAATATAATATTTGTTTTAAAAACGCTTTTATGTCAATTTTGACACTATTCAATAGTTGATTTTTGTGAAACTTATGACCGAATGATTACTACAGACAAGGTCAATTAAATCAATACTAATATGTCATATTATCCTATAAAAATAGTTTAATTCATTACAAGTCTCAAATTATATTTATTTGGGTATTTACAATATCAATTATTTTAATTTTTTCACTATTATAGTAATTACTGCATCATCATTGTGTCATAAATAAATTAAATTATTTAATGTATAAAAATAATAAATAAACTTAATTATGTAGGAAATCGTTTTAGATTTCTAATTAATATTTATAGTCTAAAATGCAACATATAAAACCCTATGTAAAAATTTTGTTTTCGAAAATATATATGCTTGTGTCATTTTAGTATTCATTTTAACTTAATTAAAATAATGTGTCCCTATCACTTACAAGTGGAACCATGGGGACCCCAAATCGACCCAAAGATGCCTATGGTCGAACTTGTATCATCCAATAAGGTTAGAACACGTTTTAGGGTAATTTGTATTATTATAATATTATTTTTAACCCTTATTTACCGGATTTACCTTTTACCATGGTAAATAAAATATTTACCGCAGTAATTATTCAAAATGTCTAAAAATAAAATATACCTATTTAAACAATTTGAACATCCTAATTCCAAATATGGAATCCATTTTTCCAAATTCATAACACATAAGTGGTAGAAATTAATTTAAAATTAATTATCGTTGTAAAAAAAACATGTTTTTAAGATATAATAACTATCAAAATATTGATACTATTTTATGTTCGGTTTAATTGTGAAATTATGTCCAATGACCATCATTGTATTAAAAAGTAAAAATATATTCTAAATATACTTTAAAACAACTCAAATTCATAATTTATCAATATAAATTATTTCGATTAAAAAAGTTGTTTTTAATTAAAATTTAGTAATTTTAACTATTCATCAAAATATTAAAGTTATCCGAAAAGTACCAAAATTTCACCTTAGGCTAAATTCAATATTCCGAATCCAAAAATTAAGTCCATTTTGAAATATAAAATATATATAATTTCAAAAAGTATGTACTACTATTCATAACGGCTAGTTTGATTAGTTATGGAGTGTTAGAACTCGGTGTTGCGAACAACACACGCTATCAGATTATTCAAAGAAAAGCGTACCATAGAAGCTTGGGGTGTTACAATTCTGGAGACTCATAGAAGAAAATAATTATATGGAATTTTTATATGTGTGAATTATATCATTATAAATTTTTTCCCATATCGTTTTAAATGATGGAATCATAGTTGATCCTAGGAAGACAATGATAATATAAAAATTATATATACCAAAAACATAACTGAGGTTTTTAGTTTCATTATTTATAACTGTTATTATTAGACATTTGTTCTAAATTTTTCCCAATTATTAATCCCATTAACCATTATTCCCTGTCAACGTGTTTTCTTTGTTTTGGAAAATGTAATATGAATAATCTTTTATAGAATTGAAGAGGAGATTGGAAAATTATAAAATCTTTAATATACCATCATGAAATAGTTGATTTATGAAATAAATTGATTCATCAAGGAGGGGACATATTTCTTCCCTTGTGAAAAATGACAGAGTTTTTGACTATACATCCTGGAAGATGAAAACCTGTTAATTAAACTATCTATCTTATGACATAGAGTTAGATTCCACATTATTTTGTCTGAATATATAAAGAAGCTATCTATATGGTGAAATATGTATGATATATATAGATAATAATAGTTTTAAATATTCCTTTTTATAAAAATAACTCAACAAGAGGAAAAGATGATGGACCAAGCTACTGAGGGACTATTATTTCTCAATACACAACATCCTAGGGGAGAAAAATAAGGTAGAATATTCATGGAGCTAGAATGATCATGGAATTTTGAAAAAATGTGGCTTTATAGGGTTCATTTTTTATTGATCTAGTGAATATGGAAGTTATAATTATTAAGGAAGGGGAGACATTACTCCATTTTCAAATTATTTTCAAAAAAACATTATTGGAAAAGATAAAATTATATCATTCTAATTTTGAGAATTTTAAAAATAAAATTAAACCTTTGAATGATGGTAAATTATGTGACTTCATATGTAAATATGGTATTCTGAAAATCAATATTAGGCTTTGTGAGCCTTCTATATTCAAGCTAAAAATGAATTATTGGGTGATTCTTAAAGATAGAATTTATTTATAATCCACGGTTTTACCAAAAAGTAAATAGATTTGAAGAAATAATTTTTTTGTGGGAAAATATGATTTGGGAAATTTCTAATTATGTTTAGATACATTTGGTTTTATAATAAGTGAATGCTTAGTAGAAAAATCGTACAGGTGTCAAGAAAACACTTCTAATTCCTACATAGATGTCGGATGACATTAATATAGAAATTGTAACTCGATTACCAAATATTATATTAAAATATGATTTGATATGAGTTCTTATTGACCAACTTACCAAATATACACATTTTCTCACTATAAGACAAGATTTACCACATGATCTCCTTGCATGTCTCTACACTAATGACCTTGCTAGACTTCATGGAGCTAGAATGATCATGGAATTTTGAAACAAGTGAGGATTTATAGGGTTCATGTTTTTATTAATCTAGTGAATATGGAAGTTAGAATTATTAAGGAAGGTGAGACATCACTCCTTTTTCAAATTATTTTCAAAAAAACATTATTGGAAACGATAAAATTATATCATTATAATTTTGAGAATTTTAAAAAGAAAATTAAACCATTGAATGATGGTAAATTATATGACTTCATATATAAATATGGTATTCTGAAAATCAATATTATGCTTTGTGAGCCTTCTATAGTCAAGATAAAACTGAATTATTGGGTGATTCTCAAAGATAGAATTTATTTATAATCCATGGTTTTACCAAAAAGTAAATAGATTTGAAGAAATACTTTTTTTTGTGGAAAAATAGGATTTTGGAAATTTCTAATTATGATTAGATACATTTGGTTTTATAATAAGTGAATGCTGAGTAGAAAAATCATACAGTAGTCAAGAACACTCTGTCGATTCCTACATAGATGTCAAATGACATTAATATAGAAATTGTAACTCTATTACCAAATATTATATTAAAATATGATGTGATATGAGTTATTATTGACCAACTTACCAAATATACACATTTTCTCACTATAAGACAAGATTTACCACATGATCTCCTTGCATGTCTCTACGCTAATGACCTTGATAGACATCATGGTGAACCAATTCCAATTGTTTATGATTATGATCCATGAATTACATTGAAATTTTATAAACTTCTTCAGAATGGTCTTGATTCCATGCTTCATTTAAGAACCACTTACAACCATCAAACTAATGGCTAGTAAAAAATTAATATCCAAATATTAGTAGACATGTCGATATCATACTCACATTATTTTCAAGGTATGTGGGATTATTATTTACCTTTGGATTAGTTATCAAAAAAAATATCTCCCATTAAACTATTAAAAGGTATATATATGAAGCATTATATGGAAACAGATTACATTAACTTGTTGGGATAAAATGGTAAAAGTAAGTTTGAATCCCCAAATGCTATTGATAAAAAAATGAAAAAGTGAAAAACTATTCAAACCCATATCAATGTAGATCAATGTAAGGAAAAAGTTATACTGATAACAGGAGAAAATATTTTGAATTTCTAATGGGATACCGTATTTTATTTAAGGTATCTATATGGATGGGTTTTATAAGATTTGGACGGATAGGAAAAATAATCCCTAAGTATATCAAAACTTTATAAATCCTACAAATAAATGGAGTTGTGGCTTATAATTTGAAAACACAACATAATATTTCTAAATAACACGATGTGTTCCATATCTATTTGTTATGGAAGTATATGTCAGAACTGTCTCATGATCCCAGCTATAAAGAAATATAATTAGAACCAGATTTATCTTACTATGAATATATTATCAAGATTCTAAACATAACATAACATGTGTTGAGGAGTTGGATTACTCGTGTAGTAAATGAACTTTGAAGAAAATCATAATATTAAACATGCAACATGAGATCTTGAGTAAATTATTATGAATAAATACCCAAATATATTTATGATATTATATTATAGAAATTTTTAGTATTTAGATTTTTGATGAAGGGAATAATGTAAAACTTAAATATTTTACAGTATGTATTTTTTAAATAAATTTAATTAATTTGATAGCTTTCGTTGAATAAAATCCTAAGTTTAAACAAACCACGATCTATTATCATGTGACCATTATAAAATAGAAAATTATGATGAAGGTATAAATAATAATTTCTAAATTTCTAAAATTATATTTTTTTTACTTTTATAGAATAAATTCGGTGGTTACCAATTTATTAGAAATTAATATAAATATATAATTATAAATAGGATTTTTTCTGACAACGTTTTTTATACATGCTATATATTTATATAATAGAAAATTGAATTAGGCACTGGGGATTAATTATTTAAATTAAATTTATATATTAAATATTCTAATAAATGTTTTAAAATTCATATAATATTTTTAATACGCATGGGATATGAATAAATCCAGCTTTATTCTGACAAATTGAATTTCTTAAATGTATTTTTTAAAAACATTCTCTCACTTATTCTAAAATTAGTTTATATTATTTATAGGTATTGTATTTTTTTTAAGTGGATTCTAGATTTTTAAAAATGAGGCTCTAATTCTGCTAATAGGTCCTTTTATTTATTTGACATTTTGAATAGTAACCATAGTAAATTTTATCCCTTTAGAAAAGGCTAAATCGAGTAACTCTGGTTAAAAAACAGAGATAAGACTATTATATTTCATTATAATTATTATTGGATGAATTAAATTCTCACCTCAACACCTTATTCTCAAAATTGAGTTAATTAATGTAATTTTTTCAATGAAGATGACTTATATATTGTTTAAATCCAAGATAGTGAAAAAATTTCACTCTGTCTGTTTTTATTCTCTCTTATGTGTCCACATAGGTACAAAATAAATATATCAGTGTGAATAAATTTCTATATTAATATTGAATAAATTAAATTAATTAAATAAGATTATTTTTTATTTTTATAAATTATATAACTACTTTAAATTCATGTGCATCGGTAAAATAAAATGAATTGTGTCAAAAATGACAGAAATGCTATTTTATCAAAATAACAATTTATTAATTTTTCTAAAAGTAATTAAACAGTGAAATAACAACGGCTCAATATAGTATTGTCTAAAATTTCATATATTTTCCATTTATGTTCCAATTTTAACCTTATAAATAATAATTACAACTCTTTAATATGGAAAAATATGTTACCATATTTAAAATTAGAAATGATTGACAAAGTGTAAATCAAGAAGATAAGGTTCAAAAAGGGAAAAATACTTGTCTAAATTATACCGGTTCATGTTATAACAGCTCAATCATATATTTTCATTAAATAAATTACCATTTGGAGGTATTTTTAATTATATTTAATTTATTATAATTTTATCTTTTGAGAAATATAAAAATCTCCCCTCCCCTCAACAATAAAAGAGAAACTTATCTCTATCTTCTTTAACTCACATTGATAAATGAATCTTGACTAGTATCAACAAATTTTTCTTCTCCAAATACTTATACATTTTATGGATGTTCTGGTATCCTTAAAATTCCATCTATAACCCCATTACGAAAGGATATAATGATGGTCTCCTGAAGAAGAGGTAATTGTCTTACTTGTCCTCTTTTTATTTCTTCCTAATTATAAATCTTATAAATATCCATAAGTAATAATTAAAAAATCAATTAAGTATAATCCATATACTAATATTTTATTACGATCATGACACCAACATTATCCACCCTCTTTCCCATCAAATGGGATGTTAATGTATCGCTCCTTAGTACATATGGCTTACCATATCCACATAGCGATTCAATTCAGTTTCCATTACCATATTTTATTGGTTGAAATTATGATACAGTTAATATTTATATATTATATTTATAACATAATTAAACATATTATTTAATAATTAAATATCAACCTTCTTACTTTCCAAACCATTATTAAAGTATAATGTCGCTCGTGCGTATGTGTGGACTACCAACTCCACAAAGTGATGTGAATATTTTTTCATTTTTATTTTCTTTGGATGGTAATAAGGATGTATTTTACGAATATATATGATTTATATAAAACTATAATGATTATATAAGTGATAATTTTACTTTTACTTTCTATTTTTCAATTCGTAGCATAATAAAAATAGCATTTATGTGTATATTTAACTTACCATCTCCATGAATAATGTAATACATTTTTATACCTCTATTATTAATGGAAAAAATTAAATACATATATAATGAATATATATGACATTTATATTATTATTCATATTATATATATTATTTTAATTTGATCAATGTATAAATATTGAAACTAGCAAACCAATTCATACATGAAATATCAATCATCTAATATAAAAAAAATGATTTTGAACAAAGAATTAATAATAAAAAAGTGTTAAAAGATTTTGAGGATGTAATAAATGATATGATATATATAATTATGGATTAAGAATATTTTTATAAGAAATCCATATTTATTATAATTTATTTTTGAACATGTATGATGGAAGCTAGACCTAAGGTAGTGGTTTATTTCACAATATCATTAATATTAAAGATTGTTTTACTTATGTCTCCAATAGGTAATATTTTCCAACCAAATCCAAAAATTAAAAAAAAATCTAAATAGTATTTTAAATTTTATCATATGATTTTTAATGTCTTTTTTACCCATATTTGAATTCTTAGAAAACTATTTGAAAAAAATATTATCCTCATTTTCCGAACAATGTACTTTTCATCTTTTCGGAAAAAAGTTTTAAAGGAATGTTTTTAAACATCTATGTCATGAAATAATTTTAAGACATTAATGAATGATATTCTAATTTATTATTCCATTAAATTTTAATTGGGTTTTTTAACATAAAAGGTTTTCCATCATAAATGCAATTTTTTTTAAAATATTTTATTTTCAAATTGAAAAAGTTTTTTCTTCAAGAATGTTCTTAAAGACATTTAATGTTATTAATGTTCAAAAATTACTAAATCCCCTTTTTAACTGATTTTTCACTAGGGATATTTTATGATGATAGCATACTTTAAATTTAAATATATTGTTAATATTCTATTTTTCTAGGGATGTATGTTTTTATACCATTCTTCAAATTGCATTGGATGGTTTATGATTACTTTTATTTTTTATGGTAATTATTAATATTTCATATCCTAGTTTCAGTATATATTTTTATTGTGTTTCACCCCTTTCATATGTGAAATACTTTGGAGTTAGTAAGTGATGATTAGGGCCCACTATAGCTCATCAAGGCATCTGTGGGTCTCATGAGACAATGTATTTTGTATTGGGTAAGGACATACCGATTTATGAATGATGTCCTGGAATGAGGCCTCGAATGTATGTTTTTGATGTCATACATTACACATTTTTCTCATTATGATATTAGTTATTGATTAAAATGCGCATATTTTATTTTCTATGATGTCAATGTATATGTTTTTAAATCATGTGATTGTGGAATTATTTAATTTCCATTGATTTATTACCCTATTATTCATGCCTTATTTTTCATCCACTATATGCATACCCTAACTGGGCATATGAATGCACCCTTATTATTAATTTTATTTTTCACTTAGATTACAGGAATTTTATTATGATTTATATGAAGGGAAAATCTAGAATAATAGTGGTTTTCCCAAAGTAATTACTATGTTCTATTATATGTTTTCAATTATAATATAAGATTCAAGTATGTATCTAGTTTTAAAATACCACTAAACTATTCAGTCTATTAATATGTGATTATTTGGATCTAATTAAAATTTTATAAAGTATCCACAAAATCTAGTTTTCTAGGTTTATGGGTTTTATAGTCATATTATATAATTTTTATGTTGTCATGGGCAATTGTGTCTATGTGACCTAAACTAATTCCCATGGTTATTAATCCTCAAGAATATGAGGGTTTGATGCTTTGTGGAATTGGTGGTTGTGGTTTCAGATAGGGGCCCTTTAGGGTTACTTATATGATGTTTAATTCAGGCCCTTAATGGACTCTTAATCTACCTCCCCGAGAAAAGAGATGAAATTGTTTCTGCATTCTAGGGAAGGGCTTTGTAAATGGTTTGAGATTGTGATTAAATACATTTTCTTATTTTCCACCTCAATTTTTTTTGGTGGACAGTTGTTGAAACATAATATCTCATAGGGATAAACAAGTGACCTCCATGGTTATGACATTACAATTTTGGTGGTACTCCCAAACATATGCATTTGTTACCCGATGATGAAGACAGTAGGTAATAAATGGTATCCTCTATCTAGATAAGGACTCGACTAGTGAGACATCTAATGTGTAAGTTTACTTCATTCAGTATTTCCCTATTTGTATTGAATATTTTTCAATCAAAAATTCATGAGAGTTTCATAGTGTACATGAGTAATTAAACTCATCATATAATCATCATAGAAAATCCAATGTACAAAATATTGATCACCTTAAAGGATTTTTGGTGGAAAATTCTATATTGTTGGAGTATGAAAGGGTGTGACAAGTGGGAAACATAGTTATTTTGGTTAATTAAAAGAAACAAATGAGGCTCACCATTGTTTGATAAAAAAAATCATGGTCCCGACGTTTGATTGTGGGGGGGGGGTTGTTACATAGTCTTTGATGTTGAGCCATAACTTTAGTATCACATCCCATTTTGGGTGGTTTTGAATTGGATTTATATGTGGAAGAAGAAACACCATGTTTTTCATGTGTATATAATTAGAAACTTCTTTCTGAAGGTAGGTGATCACATTAAATTTTTCAAATACTACTTATGGACCCACATTGGTTGATATGAAGGTAGATTAGGGTCGTCATACCATTTTCTGGGGAATCATTTCCTACACTGGGACTTAATTGTATATTTTATTCATATTTTTGACTCTTTTATAAATATTAAAATAGATTTTGTCACCCTTACCTTTTTCAATCAACCACTTATACATGGGGGAGTAACCATCTGTATGAATCAAGTATTCTCCATCAAATCAACCATATGTATGTAATCGTGTTTCTCAATTGAAATAATTGTTTACAAAAATTAGATGTTCTCCATTTCATTTTATTATCTACTTTTTTTTTATTTAAACTACTCATGTTTCAATCCTTATGAATGGAAAATCTGGAGTTTACATCCACCCTGGGATGTGGTTAGAGTTTCTATATCATTATTATTACCTTTAAAGGTTCTTACTATGCATCCTTGTGAAATGAATCATAACCCAAATAGGTATTTGCTATGTATTGGGACACATATTACATCTTAGGATCATGATACAAGGTCAATACCATGTTGTTAAATTTCATTTGGTAAATATGTTCAAGAGAATGGTACCTAGTGGAATTTTGTGTGGAATTTATGTATGAGGGGCCCTTTATAGTTTATTTCATAAGGAATATAGACCAATAAAAATACTACCTTCACTGGGAATTTGGGGGGGATAAGGATAAATTGATATTGACCTAGATGGAATATAACATCAAAAGTGAGTGAATGATATTACTAGGGATATGGTACAACAATAATTATAGTGGATTGAAGGTACTAGGGATGAACCTCAATGAGGCTTCTTATGTATTTCTTATGTAAATGAATCAAATCCCATGTGGTTAGAAAGGTTAGGGGATAAAAAAAATAGGGATGCCAACTTATCTTGAAACATGCAGATAAAGTAGAATTGTGGTGATTGAATTATTTTTGGGTGATTCATACAAGTAGGATACACATATTTACATATTTCTATTCTACTGATATGATCACCACCATCCTCTATGCCCACATGAGTCATGATAAATTTTAGAAACAATGGGATGTGGATGATGTTGATAATAAGTCCGTTTTACTATTTGTGGATGTGTTATTATGTGTATAAGGATAGATATATCCTGAATGAATTTATATGGGAATAATATAGGAGGTATTAGTAGTTCACATATTTAGAGAGGAGAAGATAAGGACACAATATTAACCCTCATCCAATGGAAAAGAAAGGGTTTCCCCTTACTATAAAAAAGTGTGAGGACCCTAGAACTTCCTCTATGTTCAGTTTCATCACTAATAAGTGGATTTAAAATTATATATATACATAGGACACTTCCTATTAGGAAATTTATATAAAGAGAATATTTTTACAAGGGAATTAAAAATCTAATGGGGGACCATTGATGTGTCATGTACTCTAGTCAGGAAATTATAGGGGCCTCAATAGAGTTTTTAACTTGGTCTCTTGTAGATGGGTGTCCTAATGATATTTACCAATCAATAGTCTTATAAGATATAGTTCCCATAGTGTGATTCACACAGGTTATACAAATTTGATTTGGGATGGGCCTTGCCGAAATGATACCTAGGTGAGCTGTATGGTGCTTCACTGAGGTCAAATCTGGATGATCTGAGAGGTACCTTACCATGGTGATACATGGGTGAGATGAGACGTATCTCTCCCAATTGATAAATGGGTTAATTGGGAACAATTTGTTAAGAAAATAACAACATGGGAAACTAAACTTGGCTGAGGCCATGCTCTAATCTCGGTGGGTTTCTTCACCTTCCCTTAGAAGAATGGTGATCATGTTTTGAGTGTTGTCAGGGACCTTGACACTATTGTTTTGGACATAGAAGGTATGGTTAATTTTATAGGTCCTTGATGTTTTATACCTTTTAGTAATTTTAGTCCCTTGATTCTTCATAATTACCTCTTATTCATATTCCTTAGTAAGTTACTATGGGTTTTGGATGACTTAGGAGAGATACTTCAGTGAGTAGATATTCAAGCATTAACATTGTCTTACATTCCTGAAAAATAAGGATCCCTAGGGTTTTATTTATTAAAACTTTTATGACCTTGGGTGAAGTATGTTTCAAAATAAAATTATCCATGAAGTTCGTCCACAATAATTGATCACGTAGGTCAAACGGGGGATATAGTGGTTGGGAAAGTGTTTCACATAGGCATGGGCATGCAAGTATACCATGATGGTTTTGTCACGCTGGTGAACCATGAAGGTTAACCATGTAGGGTTGTTTTCATATGTGTCTTTTTCATGTGATCCATATATCGAAGATATTTCTGATATGGGAAAAGGAGCTGGTTGAGCAAATTCCATGTGAACATGAATTCTTGTTTGAAAAATTACTGACTTCTAGAAGCCATATATTTTCTCCATAAGTCCAATTGGAAACTGTGACAAATTAAATCGAAGCATATAACGAAATATATGACATTAAATATGTTTATTAAAACATATAAGGATATTTTCTATGTTAAAAATTGTTGCAACATACCCTAAAAATGAGTTTTAATCTATTAACACTTTTTATCAGTAATTTTAAAAATACATGTGCTACTCCTTGAGGGATGTTCTTGACACCACATCACCATATTGGATTTTTTTGATGAATCTTCCTCCCTCAGTGTTTGATAAGTCTTTTAAAATATAGAAATACAATATAAATTTTCTTTTATCATAGAGACACATTTCAACACAAACATGACATATATTTTCAATGTGAGGGTAATATAAGGGATCATGTATAAAATTGAGGGGTATGTCTTTTTTGATAACAAAAATAGGAATGATTAAGGAAAAAATTAATAAGGAGAATGTTGAGATAAATAGATTATAAATGTAAAGGTGAGTAAGAATTTAATTTAGTTTTTATTTCACTCCCTTACATTTCAATTCAGTTTTTGGTATTGAAAGAGAAATTATAGATTCATACTTAGATTTATGTTACACATTTGATCAATAATATGAATAAAATTTAGGAACAACATGATTCCCTTTTCATATTTCAATTTTATTGAATTTTAAAGGTAAAAGTGGTGGGATAAATGAATTTAGATAATATTAGGGAATTAATCTGTTGAATCATAATTTGGGGAGACATGTGAAATAGTTATAGTAAAATTTACTATACATTTTTCATACATTAAAATTATTAAATATATGTTCAATAGTTTTTATCACGATACATACAATAAGTAATTGAATTTTATCATATGTTCCTATTCATGAGAGGGGTGAATGAAAATTGGTAATATTTTTTCTAATTAAATATTTATTAAAATAATCATAGGACATATAAACCTACAAGAAATTTCAGTTTTATATTGCAAAATATATGATTATAAAAGGTCACTCTTACAATTATTAATTCATTTTAGTTTTGGAGACCTTATCCTTGACAACTATATTATACATTGAATCATATTTCTCCCGTTAAAAATGGATTACGTGGTTTGAGAAGAGAAACATTACAATGCATATTTATATTTTCCAATCATAGCCCTTGAATTTTTCATGATAATCATTAGTTTAAGGTTGGGGGAGAGGATGTTCATGGTGTAAAGGTTGTGGCTAAAATTAATAAAAATATGTGTGGGTGTTTCATTGGGATTTGAGAAAATGTTATTGATTATAAATCCAATATGTTTCATTATGTAATCCTTTTGAGAAATAAATATTGAGATTTATAACTTGACGGTCATAAAAATGAAGAAAAAATTGAAACAAAGATTAATTATTTTTAAAAAAATGAAAATATGATATGTGTTATTTAAGGATAAAAATTCAGCCAGGTTTGACCAATGATCATGATCATTTCGGATTTGGTAGTGGATATGAGACTACCCTAAATAATAATTTTTGAAAAATAATCATAAAATTAGAATATAATAAAAAATATTTTGTGAATTCTTTTATTATGTTTTCATTTTATATTTGTGACACTACACTATATCTGGGATGTAGGGTGTTGTCAATTTTGAAGTGGAGTATGTCACGGAGCATTTTGTATTTGTGTATCATGAAATAAGAATAATAGATAAACCTAATTTTAGAGGTTGATATTGTTTAACAGTATTTTGTATCAATATATAGAAATAATGACTTAAATGGTGGTGAATAGGACCTTTTAAAAATAAATCAATCAAATATGAGTATCGTATTGATAAAAAGTTTTAATCGTTCAGTAAAAAACAAAAAAATGGGATATGTTTTATAGTATTTTACAAGACCATGATTATATTATACTCTTAAATCTCCACTAATTAGTAAGAAGTATATTATTTACAATTTCCAAACCTTTGATAGGGAGTGAGAAGAAAATTATTTATAGTTATACCTATTTCTCAGCTGGTAGTATAACACCAATATTTTTAAGGAGTCACGTCCTATATGACTTTTAGCTGAGCTTCACAACCCATCCTCTATTTTAGATGGTAGTAATAACCTATTTGATATATTTGGATAGGAACATCTTAAACCTTCTCTAGAGTACATGTATTATAATGAATAAATAAAATAAAGAAGAATTGAAATAAAATAATTACAAAAAAAACAATATAATCTTGAATATTGATGAATCATAAGAAATTCAATCACTTAAATAGTGGATGATAAAAATGAAAAAGTCATTAATAATCACATTAATGAAATAAGAATCATAGTTTTGATATAGTGTATCAACAAGATCATATGAAAGTTATATTTTTATATCTCTACAAATGTATTTAGAATTATTGTAAATATTATTTGAATAATGTTTTATAGTAATTTATTTCCATTTTAAAAGCTAATTTCATGTCATTAACTCAAAATATCATGAAGCATATTTTTTTCTAATCACATAAAGACACATTAGAAAAAAAATAAACATTTATAATATATCAATTACCGATATTTCAAAATACCACGGTTAATATAAAATATTTTTCCATATTTATTAGTAAAATTATTAATATAATAAAACATGTAAGATGATGTATAATAAAAACAAGTATATTTAATATTATTAAAATAGTAAAAATACACGAAACATGTAGTTTGTTTGAATATCTAAAATTAAAAAAAACAGAGTATCGCAAAATGAATTAGTAAATGCATTTATAATTTTTGATCAAAATGTAATTATATTTTATCAAAATATAATCTATATAATAGTAACTGAAATATTTTATTTCAACTATAGTAATAAATTTAATCTCCATTATAGTTTGCGATTTTATTTAGAATTTTTTGTGTATAAAAAATATACCACCTGGTAGTAATATGTTTCTACCACTAACTAGATATCTTTGTACAATATATAATTTAATGGTATGATGATATACATTTTTTATAACACCCAAAGATTTAAATGAATGATATATTTATGTTATTATAATTTTTATCAATCCAATGTTAATTTTAATTCAGAAAAACAATTGTAAATAAATGTTAAATTATTATAAAGAAAATTTATGTATATATGTTTTGATTAAATAATAATTTTATAATCATGGTTTTATTTTTATGATTTGAAATTACTATTAATAAATATATATAAATACATGTTATAAATAAAACAATAAAATATTTTTTTTGAAAATTGTTTTATTTTTAGTTTGGTGAAGTACTATTTTTAATTTGGGAAATTTAAAACATTAATTGTGTTATAAGGATTAATGAATACAATATTTAGTATTTAATCATAATAAAATTTCAAATAAATTAATGATGTTTTTATAAAGAATTTCTTACTCTAAAATAATATTTGATTATTTGATGATTATTGTTGTAACAATTTAAAATTTTAGGTTCTTATAAAACAACACATATTTATAAAAAATGAATAAATAAAATCATATATAATATCTATATATGTATGTATATATATAAAGTAATTGTTATTAAAATATATTTATATATGAATTGAAAACTAAAATGGATTATATATAATGATAAAACAATTATATAAAAAAAGAACAAAAATAAAAAAATGAAAACAAAAAGGAAATATGGATTTTGGGTGTTCTTTGAGAAAAGGGGAAGGTCGCACCGTGAAGGGATTCTGATTTCGACACATAGAAGACGAGTGAGGTTTGAAGAGGTGAAGACCAAATTCATCTTCATCTTCAGGAGTCAGGAGGTTGAGCATAACTAAGAATCAAGGCCGAGGCAGGTCTGAGAAGCTCAAGTTCTTCTTCATTAAGAGGTGAGACTGAATGGAGTTAGTGTTCGAAGTAGATGAGGTGAGCACAACATGAGGGATCCGATGATGAATCATCAACCACCAAAGAAGTTTTGAAAGCCAGTGATAATAGAGGGATACGATTAGAGAAATCTGAGTTTGGTGGAGGAGGTGAGGCCACACATCATCATTAGGGTCTTGACATGTTCTAATCTGATTGTTGTTTCAGATTTAATTTAAATATTGGATAAATATTATAAATATCATCTCAATATTTTTATGTTTTGTAAGATTGATGAACTTGTTTCTTCCCTCAACTTCTGGTTTCACTATTTCATACAGTTCCTATTTAATGTGTGTATCTTACATCAATAATTTAGATCAATTTTTATTATATTAATCTTCCATATTTTTAATGTATGTTCTTTTTGTTCTTAGTCTAGTGTATCCTTCAATATCTTCAATCTTGTTTGCATGCGATTTGTCAATTTCAAATAGATTTTCAATGCACTGAATTCATCGATCAACCAGTCCGTATCCCAACTTGCAGAAACATAATCAATTATTTTAATTATATTAGACAAATTTAAAACAATTAATCAATTATATTATCCTTATGAAAGTATAAATAAAGAAATGCAGAGAGGTAGTCTTAGTGGAAGTCGAAGTGCACTTTTTCTATATTTTTTAGTTCTGAGAATATGAGTGAAACAAGGTGGCAATGGGAAGGGCAATAAGTATAAGTAATATATATGCATAAATATATAGTAAGCATATTTATTTTTATTTTATTTATAATAATTCCATTTTTATATTCCAATTTGATTTGAAAGTTTTTTATTTTTAAATTATTCAGCGAATTGAGAAAATTATGTATAAGGGACATTTATTTTTAATACTTAAATTATTAAAAATCAGATTTTCTTTTGAGAAAACATTAGAGTTATTTATTTTAAATCCATGGTTTCCTATTTCGCCTAATAATGATTTCGGTTTTTGATTATGAAATTTCATTGACTTATATTATGTTAAATCTTCTAGTGTGAAGGGTTTTTTGTTAAATAAATTATATTTTTTTATAAAGAGGAACATATATATTTATCAAAATAATAAATTTTCAATAGTTTTGAAAATCTTGAAAAAATTTTGGTTTGTTACTACTATGAATTTGTTAGACTGTCTATTTAATTATGTTAAATTTTAATTTTGATTATTCAACGTATTTAAGAAGAATCATCTTATATTATTACATGTATGTTTTAATTTGATTTAATTTATCGATGTTTTATGTATACATGAAATTATTTTGGTCATTATGTGATATATATAAATAAATATATATATATATACCTTTAAAATTATAAGGTATATAACCATTTTAAATTATAAAAAACAAAATATTAAGAGTGAAATTATAAAATAATAATATCATAAATTTATTGTGTCTTATATATGTCATAAACATATCTTTAATATGGAAACATAGATGATTTTTTATGGCACATCATTCATGCATATGCATGTATATGTGTATATACATATATACATGATGATCAAATAATATTTTTTAAAAAATTTAGATTAAGAAAGAATGTTTATGTCTTTGAATGATTCCATGTAAATATGGAAAGACTATGTATCATGTGATTTTGATGTACCAAGTCAAAAATGTAATTTCCAATGAAGATTGATATTTATACATTTTCATATAAATAAAAGTGAATGTGTTTATTCCAGGTATGAATATATACATATATATATAAATATATTCCATGTAGAATCTCAACTAGAAAAGTATGTATGTATATAAAAAAAGATTAAAATCATTTCAGAAATCCTGACACATTAATGTTGTAAATTGGGTAGGGAAATTTGGGACTAAACTAATCCCTCAATAAGATGGTGGGTCAATGATAGCCTTTAATGTTATAAGCTGCCCCATTATTTTGATTCCAAAATATTTCGTAATATTTTTTTAAACTCACTCGACTATATTAAGAGCATTTTCATTGTTTAAAGTATATTCATAGTAATAACTTTTTTCAATAATGTTTTTATAGAAATTCAAGGTTATTATATAATTAAAAGTTTATTTCAAAACAATAATTTTCCTAAAAGGTATTTCAATGGTTTTATAATCCCGTTCTGGGTAATTTATTTCTCGCCCTTTGTTTTAAAATCCTTTTTTCACTAGTATCATAGAATTTCAAATTCGGATTTCATCTGATTTTGAGTTAGTGAAATAGAAGCATTTTTAGAACTAGATTTTTTTTCAAAAATGTTAAATTTAAGGTGTTGTATAATCTACTAGTACCTAGAATGGTAAAAGGTCATCGTTTGGGTTTAGTTTTGTGTAATATTTCAATTAAATTTATTAAAAAAAATGCACAATATTTTTTAGAACTGAGTCTAGAAGATAGGGATTGGGCCATTATGATTGGCATCAGAGGAAATATCTAGAACGAATTTGGTGATTTGGAAATTTATTTTGGGGAGAACCAAATTGTTGTGCTATAATTTTCTTGAAATAGTTATGTCCCCTTAAAGACTCTTTATTTATAATGATGGAAATTCAGAATTTTCATAAGTCCAATGTATGAATTGAGAGGGAAGAATTCATTTAATGGGAGGAGAATGTAACACCCTGGGTTTTAAATAAAATATTTAATGATTTTATTAGTATATTTATTAATTATTTATTAATTTAAATTCATCAAACCAAATTTGTAAATAAATGTTAAATTATTATAATGAAAATTTATGTATATAAGTTTTTATTAAATACAAATTTTCTAAACACGATATTATTTTTGAAATATGAAATTAATATAAATAAATATATACAAATACATGTTATAATTAAAACAATAAAATTATTATTTTTTATAATCTTTTTTAATTTTAATGTTGAGAAGTACAAATTTCAATTTGAGAAATTTAAAATATTAATTGTGTTTTAAGGATTAAAGAATAATATATTTTGTAGTTAATAATAATAAAACTTGGAAGAAATTAATAATGTTTTAATAAACATATTTTATTTAAAAATAATACTTTATTATTTGATTATTTTTATAACATGTTAAAATTTCGGGTTCTTATAAAAATATACATGTTTATAAAAAAATGAATAAATGAAATCATATATAAGTATTATATATGTATATATAGAAACTAATTATTAGTAAACTATATTTGAATAAGATTTGAAAAATAAAATAGATTACACACACATATATATAATGATAAAATAGATAAATTTAAAATAAATAACAATACTAATAAAAAACAAAAACAAAAAATGAAATATGGATTTCGCGGTTTCATAAGGGAAATGGGTAGGTGGCACTGCTAAGGGAGTCTGTATTTAAAATAGAGAAGGAGAGTGATGCCCAAAGAGGACAATAATGATTTAATCATCATCTTCGTGAGTCTAGTGGTTGATCATGACCAGGAATCGAGGCCGATGCAGGTATGAGAAATATAGTATCTTATTCGGTAAGAGGCGAGACTGGGTGATTCTACTGTTCGAAGGAGATGAGGTAAGCATAGATCAAGGGCTTCAATATTTAATGATCGACCACCGAAGATGTTTCGACAACTGGTGAGCATAACAGTCTTCGAATAAAGAAATACGACCTTTGTAGAGGAGTAAGTCCATGTTTCATCATTAAGGTATCAATTGGTTCATCTCTTATAGGTCTTTCATATTTAGTTTATATATTGAGTAATGCTTCTGAAAATAATCTCAGTAGTTCATTGTTTGGTCAGTTTGATCAACTTATTTCCTCCATCCGCATCTAGTTTCTTTATTTGACACAGTTCTTGTTAAATGTTTGTATCTTACATCAATAATTTAGATCAATTTGGATTATTTAAATTTGCATTCATTTTATCGTATGTGATTTTTGGGGTTTATTCAGCTTATCCAACCATGTCATCAATCTTGTTCTCATGCAATTTTTGAATTTTAAAAAGGTCTTTGAAACACTAAATTTCTCCTTCAAACGGTAAATATCCCAACTTGTAGCAAAATAATCCATGATTTTAATTATAATATTGAATTAGAAATAAAGTGATCAATTATATTATCCTACTGAGTATATAAATAATAATGTAGTGAGAGGTAATCTGAAGGGAATTCATAGTTCATTTTTTATTTGTCTTCTATTTTTGAGAATATGACTGACATGTAGTGGAAATAGGAAGGGGAAGAATCCTTAGTAAGATGAATTCATAAAAATTTAGAAGGGGAATTTATGTTTATTTTATTTCTAATTATTCCGTTTTTAAAATTCAATTTGATTCTATTTTTTTAAAATTCATCACCAGATTTAGAAAATTATATATAAGGGACATTTATTTTTAATCCTTAAGGTACTCAAAATCATATTTTCTGCTAAGAAAATATTGCAGTTATTTATTTTAAAACAATGGTTTCTTGTTTCTCTTTTCTATGCTTTATAGTTTTCATTAAGACAATTCATTTTATTAAATTAGCTTTAATATTATGGGGTTCAATGTTTGTTTTTATTAAATAAATTATGTTTGTTTTATAAAGATGCACATATATATGTGTATATTTATATATTCATCAAAATAAAACATGTTTAGTAGTTTTGAAAATCTCAAAAAAAGGTAGGTTTCTGCTTTGAATTTGTTAGACAGTTTATTTAATTATATTAAATTTTGATTTTTATTAATAAACTTATTTCAGAATAACCATCTTATATAATTACATGTCTATTTGAATTTGATATCATTTATAGAGGTTTAATTAATACATAAATTTATTTTGGTTATTATTTGATATATATATATACTTGTATAATTTTTAAGTATATAACCATTTTAATTTATTATCAACCAAATATTAATAATGAAATTATAAATTAAGAATATAAAAAATTTAAAGTCTCATATAAGATTCATGTTGATATCTTGATTATGGACATATCAATGATTTTTCATGGCACATCTTACATTAATACTCATATATATGGGAATATATATATATATGCTTGATCGTTGAATAAAATTTACAAAAAAATTGAGAATGATAAAAAAATTTATGTTCGTGAATGATTCCATATAAATATCCAAAGACTATGTATCATGGGATTTAGACATACCATGTCAAAAAAGTAATTCCCAATGAATATAAATTTGTATATATTTATATATAAGTAAAAGTGAACATGTTTATTCAAGGTATGAATATATATATATTCAGAGCAGATGATCCAGTGGGAAATTATGTAAGTATATAAAAGAGATTAAATCTGAATTAAATTTTTCAGAGCTATATTAGAAGTTCAAATTCAGGTTACATTACTTTTGGAGTAAGGGCAATGGAATCATAATAGGCACTTGATTTATTTTTGTTCAAATTTGATAAATTTAAGGTGTTATCTAATCATCTATAACCAAGACTGGTAAAAGTTCCTAATTTTTTTTATTGTTGTGCAATTTTTCTATAACTCTTGTTAAAACAATACACAGAATTTTCATGCACTAAGTCTGAAGGAGTAAGATTCTGGTGTCATATTTGTATAAGATATGACGTCACTAGTAGAGGAAACATACTACTGTTGCTATGGAACAAATGAGATGATATAACTTGAAAAAATCTATTGTTTAAGGAGGTGAAACGATACTACTATTAAAAAGGTGAGTGGTGCAACTGTCCCATATAGAGGTGAGACACCATATATTTATGGTAAGTGTTGATATGGGAGGTACCATCAACTTATGTTGATTTTTTATGTTATCTAACAAAGGTACCATGAAGGAGGAATGGTCTAACATTAATACAACCATTAGATGTAATTTTTAGGTGAGTAATGGATATACAATCAAGAGATCTACCATTAGAATGATCTACTAAAAATAATACCTTTATCATACTTAGGTGTGAAAGAATGGTTTAACTTGTGTGACCTATCATTCCAAAGCCGATAATGGTGCGACATTCATTGTGGAGAATGGTGGTTTTAGGGATGAAAGAAGATTCAAACACATCTGTATATCAAAAATTAGAAAACCCCTTGGAACATTGATTGAATTTGGAAAAATAATATTTTTTGATTTAACTCATTGATACAAAACATACTTTCCGGCATGTTAATGAGACTAGTTTGAATCATTCTTACAAGATTGAAATATTCATAATAAGTTCAATTAATCCATAGTAACCACATTAAGGTGAACTGTATCCAATACTAGCCTCAAAAATTGTTGGATGAAGAAGTTTAATGTAGGCTCGATTGAGTAGTTGTTATCATTTGGATAACACATTGGTTGAAATAAAAGTATCATTACACAACGAATGAACTAGGCTTTCCACTTTCTATCCCACATTAGAATAGCTCATAGATGAGACTCTAATATATTAGTAATCCCATAATGCATCACCACAGAGCTGAATGTAGGGGATCATCACCCATACACACCATCACACACCTAGGCCCCATGGGTTGGAACCTCTGCAAGCTTTCTAACCGTTCTAAGATCATATACATGTGTCCCAACCGAATCACGCTCCTCCAAGCCTATAAATGTTCCACTCGTATACTTCTGATTCCATGTAGGTTCCTTGGGATGACTCTTTGATAGGGTTGACCCTTGCATCCCCTATGTGGTTCAAGGGATAGCTCTTGGGGCTAATCAAGGATGGACAATTATTTTACTAAATCCAAAAAGAAACTAAATTAATATATGTAATAATTACAACATGAAACAATTAAAATAATAATACGAAAAATTTATTTTTTAACAAAACTAACTACCAAAAATAATAATAAAATAATAAAATAAATTAAAATATGGCATTGAGTTTTTTCAAAATAATAAAACAAATAAAAACATAATGCCTCATAAAAAAACTCACTTTTTCAAAATTGAAAAATGAAATGAAACCATTAAATTTTAATAAATCACAAATTTCTCCCATTTTTTATCCTCCATTTTATATTTATCAAATGTCATCAGGAAGGAAACAATGTTATGAAAATTACTAAAAAAATATCATGTAGATGATAACTCCCCCAAAATTCACACAATTCCTACATAAATGATATAAAATCAATAAAACAATATTTACCATGATATCATATATTAAATTTCCTTCATTAAAAATTCAAATTTTAATTTTTCAAATCTGATAGAATCATGATCTTTAACCATAAATTCCTTTTTTATTAAATAGATTAAAAATAGCATACAAGGACTGACCATGATGAACCCCAAAAGCATGATACCTAAAAAATTGTGGGCGGGGGGGGGGGGGGGGGGGTTAAAATAGTGTATTACAAGAGTTTCTCCTCAATCTATGATCACAAATTTTGGGGGAAGCGGTACTACAATAGAAAATGAAATAAAATCATCATCATGAGTGTTCCTTGACTCAATATAATAAGCCAACATGTTGCCTTATCTTTTCATTTAGTCTAATACAATATCCCCTATAATAAAATGACATTTTAAAAAGATAAATCTTTAATATATATGTTTCATCCTAGAATTCAATTATGTAATCGTAGATATTGAAATGGAAGATGTATTATCATAAAATATGATCATTTTATCTAAGTAAACATTGGTATCACATAAAGTTTATTTTATCCATTGGATTTGAGGACAATTAATTTTATAACTAATGTACTCAACCTTATTTGGGAAAAATGCAATGGGTAATTTATTTTTGTAACTCCATGATATTAATGAATTAACTAATAAATGGGACATTCCCGATGTTCTTTTATTATGACATCTAAAAATTCCAATGTAAGATTCATAATAATATAACATGTTGAAACAGTTCTACATGGATTAAAACAAACCAATATCAATAGTTCCTTTAAAATATCCAATTATTATTTTAACAACCATTAAAAGACTTTCTTCTTAATTGTATTGATATATAACAGATATATAAACAGAAACAATAATATCAGGACTTGATGTAGGTATATACAGTATGCTTCCTATCATTCCTATATACAATTTAGCATTTACAGTCTTAAATAATTCACTCAAATACACTTAATAATTAGTGATAATTGGGGTTCTCATAGTTTTTAAGAAATCATGGTTGATTTTTTTAACTAAATAGTGATCATGATTTCATTGATTCAGAAAAATAAGATCATTAATTCTAAAATTTAATGGAAAACATAAAAATTTATTTCTCCCATTACACTCATATTATATTAATTATTAATTAGTTTTTAAAACACATTACCAAGAAGATATTTTTTAGAAGAAAATTCAATATAATCAACATATATTTGTAAAATTTAAATTTTAGTTTAATTTTTATTTATAAATAGGATTAGATAAACCATACTTTTATTAAAATAATTTTGTAGGAATTTTTTTATTAGTATAGAATACCAAGATCATGGAGATTTCATTAGAAAACATATATATTTAAAAAAATTAAAAAACATGTTTTAGAAAACCGTCATTTTGAAAACCAGATGGTCAATTAACATATACCTTTTTTGAAAATACACCTTTTCAAATTAATTTGTTTACATCTATTTAAAATTGTGTAAAAATTTTATAAATTAAAAATGTTAATAAAATAATAATGAATCTTTTTCTAGAAACTTGTGCAATGAATTTTCAAAATCCATTGCTTCTTCTTATAAAAAACCATAGGAAACTAGTCGAGCCCTATTTCAAAATATATAACCAGATCCTTCTATTTTATTCAAAAGAAATTTATATCATTCCGATATAAAAATTTATATTTACTAAAATCAACTAGATTCTAGAGAATATTCAAATCAAACTATTTAATTTCATCATACATGTAATACATTTGATTTGAGTCATTCAAAACCTATGAAATATTAACAAGACCAAAATCATATATAAAGGAAAAATTGTGACACCAATTTAAAATTGATTTTCTATTTACCATTTTTGATTTAGGATTTATAAATAAACTTTTAATGAATGATCTCTATATTTGTTCCATATTATATGGAAATATAGAGAGGATATATACTCCCCCACAACTGAGGTATTATCATTTTCAGGTTTATCTTCATGAAAATTTTATTCTTTAAATTCATCAATAGAATTGATAGAATCTGTAATCAGTTGTTCATTATATTTTATGAAGATTACATGCCCCAATCCACTATTTATATAGTTATCTTTTTATATACTCTATAATATTTACCTTTGTTTGAGAATATTATAAAATTCCCTCATCACATTTAATAACTCATTTTTTCAATTAATAGTTAGTATTTAAAATAGATACTCTATATCTAAATACATTATTGTACCTGATCAATGGTTTATTTTATTTTAGTATTATATATGGGGTTTTATTCAACATGGATATAATGTAAAATATCTTAATTATATTGAAACTGGTGTTAACTGATTCTTCCAAAAATTATTTTTAAAAGTTGAATTCATTAATCATTATCTTCTACATTTCATGAATAGTTGTATTTTTATTATCTATAAACCATTTTGTTGTGGTGCTATTATGGTGGGAAAATAATTGAAAAATCTATTTATTAGCTCAAAATTTCACAATTTATTTGTTAAACAATTCTTCACCTTTATCACTAGTGATTAGTTTTATAAAATGGACTTTTTGATTTTTTATTTTCTAAAATAATGTAATAAATGTGTTTAATGTTTCATGAGATATGAAAATAGTCCAACGTAATATACTAAAATCATATACAATTATAAGAATATATCTATTACTATAAAAACTAATAGTTCCCTTGTGTCAAAATAAATTATGAAGAATTAGTTCAAAGAATCTTTTAGTGATAACCATATTAACGGATCTAAAAGTTTATTTTTAATTCATTCCCTTTAAAAAAGAACAACATACCAAATACTTACTTGATTTAAATTTTTTAAGATTCATAACTGATACATAATTTTCAAACTTATAGTGTTATTGAAGATGAACATGTTCAAAACACATGTCTCAAATAATGTGACATATTTCTACAACATTTAATAATATTAAATATTTATAGGTTATTTATGAGAAAATATATCGGGTAAATATTTTGTTTTCAATTTCCATAAAATATAACAATATATTATTTAAAAACAAAATATTTTTTGTCCTCAAACATTAAACTCATACCATCATCACAAATTTGTGATATGATAATTAGATTATGATTTAATCATACATAAAAGAGTAATTTAGAAATTATAAATTATTGTAATATACATACTTCTCCAAAACCTTTTTCAATTCTATTAATGTTTTCACTAAAAGAGAAAATGTCTCTATCACTAGAATTAAAAGATAAAAATAAAAGATATGTCACCAGCCATGTTCTCGGAGAACCCTCTATCTACACCATGTATCATTTTTAACTTGTTAGGATGGTTTCCTAGAAAAAATATTAAGTAGATAATTTTTTTCTTCCAAATATATTTAAGGATCAACTGTATTAGTAATAAAACACTAATGAACCCCTATATATTGAAGAAATTTGTTATATATAAATTTACTAGATATATTGTTTGAAAAAAAGTCATGGTGTGACATAATGAATGAGAAAATATAAAATAACCTTAATTTTCATTATTCCATTTCAGAATAAGCCTATATCATGTAACAGTTGAGAATTTTTCCTTCACTACTTTTATCAAAATTTGTTCTATAATATTATTAATTTCTATATTATAACAATATAAAGTATTATCTGTATAATTTTTTTATATAAATTATAATATTAAATATTTCTTTTATTTGAAAACAAATATAGAATTTCATTGAATTCAATTATTTCACTTTTGTGATTTTCGTACTCTCTTTGTATAAATTCGAGTTCATCACAAATTTTCAAAGTACCACATGATATTTTATTTATTAATTTATAATCATATTGTTTTAGTTTTATGTATTCCCTTTCAATTTTATCCAAATCATTTTAAACTAAGTTAAATATGATTTCTTTATCATCAATGGCTTTTAACTAAAAGTTTCATTATTTATTTGTGTCTTTTATCTTAAAAAAATTATAATCTGAACCCTTTCTCTATTTTTTAAATTTCTTATTTTCTCTTTCCTATTCTCTTTATAGTTCAACCATTATTGGAATATCGCTTTGAATTTTCTTTATTTGTTTATTTCATTCCTTAACTTCTATTTCAATATTAAACTAATAAATAGATATGTATTTAGAATCAATGTTTAACTCAATATTTGTTATTTTCATCAACAAAAGTTTTTAAGATTCTTTTCACTCTCAAAATACTAACTATTAGAGTATTACTCTTATGTGAAAATATATATTGAATGATATGTTCATTTTATCTCCTTCATTAATTTCTTGTATTTTCCAAATTGATTTAATTTCCTACAGTTATATTTTATATGTACCATTTCCATCACAGATAGAATATTAATTTGGAAACATCATATTTAATATTATTTACAATCTTACATCCCTTTCTATGATCCACTTTAGGATCACATCTGGAATTTTTCTTCATGATTATATTTCATTTCATGGAATTTTCTAATCCTCTGGTAAAATATTCAATTTCAACATTCTCACATTATTTAAACATTAATTTATAGGAATTAGAAATAAAATTTATATTTTATTTTGAATATAAACATTTCCATTTGTCTTGATAATTGGAATTTTTATTCTTGTTTTCCATATTGTATTATAGAAATGATCCTATTTTTTATCCTTTAAATACTCAATTAAATCGTTACTCCCCTTGATTGAAACATTATTTGAATTCCACCTTTTTGGTAGAGATAAATGTATTATTTTAATAATAATATCATTCATCGTGGTCTCTCATAGTGTAACCATATTTTATACTATCTAAGTGAATCTAATTTTATATATCAATGACACTCTCTTGATCAGTCACTCTAAATTCATGAAACTACACATTGTGAATACCTAGACTAGTTCGTTGTAAAGTATTAGTTGTTTGATGAGTGAAGTTTAATGTCCTCCAGATGTTATTTGTAGTTTTATAAGATGATATATTTATATACATATTTATACTTAAGGAAGAATATATAAAATTCATAACATTGTAATTTAGAACAAATTTTGTAGAATCATTATCTGTTAGAGTTTATAAAACAACATCAAGACATTTATAATGTTTTAATATAATATCCAAGAGTACAAGAACTATATATTATTTTGAAATATGTATATCCAATACTTCCTTTAAACACAATCACTTCAACTGAAGTGAGGTGGCATGATGTGATTCAACATATCAAATTTATGACTTTCCATATTCAAATAAGTGGATCTTTCCTTACACTACTATTATAGGATAATGGTTTGTTTAAAAATTCAATAAAACAATAATAACCAATGTACTGAAAGGTATGATGATTTAATACCAATTGTTAGGCCTCATGTTATGGAAATATTGATAGTCGGTTCAATAGTCCATTTTATAATATTAATCAATCGAATAAGACTACCATATTATTAAATTGTGCAAATTATTCAAAGAAAATAAAACAAATAAAATTGGAAAATTTTTACAGTAGCTTGACTCACCAAGATCCATGTATACTCTCTGAAATCCTCTGGACAATGAGAAGAATGGTATTTAATATTTCCTCACATTTGATTGGGAGTGGGTAACCAAAAACATAAATGTGTATGTTTTTCTCACATGGTAGTATAAAAATTGAATTTTGATAGTTTCATAAATCACCTTCCTTTTTCTAGGAATAAAAACATGAACTACCTTTTAGATGGGAGGAATAACTCATTTGAATAATTTTGAATTGAAAAATATTAAATTTAATTTGGAGAAAAAAATAGAAAGAATAAATATAGAAATAAAGACATTAAGAACAATAGATGAATAAATAATATTGAATGTCGATAAATATAAACACATTCTATTTCTTCAGTTATATATGATGAAAATGATGATGTCTTTATTGATCTCAAAAATGGAATAACAGTCATAGTCTAGATATAGTTCTTCATGTAGTTCATATGTATGTTTTTTGCATGTTTGTAATTATAATGAACATCATTGCCAATCCTATTAAAATATTTTTTTTCAGTCCATAATTCACATTTCAATGTATAATTTCATTTAATTAACTCCAAATATCATGGGGAGGATTATTGGTAAATCAAAAAAAGACGCATTAGAGAAATAATAATCATTTAAAATATATCTTTTACATATATTCCAAAATTTCATGCATAATATCAAATAGATGTCTCTATTTATTTATCAATAAAATAATATCATAATATTTCAATAATTATCAAGACTAAAAAAATATTACACATTTATAATATAGTTAAAAATAAATGAATAAAACTACATATTATTGAAATACGAAAAATTCATAAAAATTTACTATTTGAAATTGTATAAGTAAATGTTTTTAGAATGTTTTTCTCAAAATATTATAAACAAAATTTAATTATATTTAATAAAAATATAATCAAGAAAATATTAATTAAAATATTTTATTTCAAATATATGAAAAAAACAATATCAATTATAATTTTGTAAAAATTATTTTACAATTGATGGTTGATAAAAATATACCTCATGGTAGTAAGCGGTTTCTACCACTGACAAGGTACCATCACATAGTAAGATGACATACCATTATATATGATCTTATGTCACTAGTAGGGGAACAATTCAACCATTATAGTGGTATAGAGGAGTTTTCCTTACTTGAGTGAAGCTACCATTAATGGAGTGATTTTACTATTTTAAAGAGGTCGAGCAGTGCTACAATCCCTCATGGATGTGAGCTACCATCACTTACGATAGGTTTTGTTAGGTGAGATATAATTTACATAATATGATTCTTTTGGTGTAATTTGGAGGTTCTACGATGATGGAGGATTGATCAACCATTTCTACAACTATTGATGGTGATTCTATTGGTGAGAAATAGAGCTACCGTGTAGGTATCTACAATTCAAAGGATATACTCATGAACATTACATTGATCCTTTTTCAGTTCGAAATAATGGTAGTAGAGGTGTGATTTTCAACTAACAAGTAGATCCATTTTATACAATCACTATTGAGAATTGTTGATCTGTGGATGAGGAAAATTTGAACACATCTGTATATCAAAAATCTGAACATTCCCTAAAATATCAATTACAATTGTAAAAATACTATTATTTGAATTACCTCATTCATACATGTTATGGAGACTAGTTAGAATCATTACCATGATCATGGAATGTTCATAGTTTCTGGTTTCATCAATGGTAACCCTATCTAGTATAGCTCTAGTAAAACTTTTCCTCGAATAATTCTATAAGTAGGACATGAACTCAGGATCAATTGTATCATTATTATCATCTAGATCAGATGTTGGATGAAATATGTGTATTATTAAAAAACAAATGATTAGTGTCTACATGCTACTATCCAAAATTGTAATACACTTGGTTGATCCTTTTCTATATCAATAATATCATATTGAATCACCATTGAACTGGAAAAAAGGGATCAACAACCATATACACCATTATATAGGTGGGCCTCACAGGCTGGAACCTCTTCATGTAGGCCCACCTATATAATAAAATCCCCATATCATCATACCTGAGTGGGGTCTTATGATATTATACAAGAAAAAATCACATACAATTTCTCATTACAAGAACCTTATAACATCTCTCCCATGGGGTTGAACCATTGGTCCCATATTTGTCTCAAGGGAAATATCTTGATAATGTTAGGGTTGTCCAATTTTTTAATAATGAAACCAAGAGACACTAATTACTCACATGTACTAATAAATATATGAAACAAATATAATAATAAAAATATAATATTATTTATGAAAAATATAATGTAAATAAATAATAAGAAACTAACAATGTCAACTAAATAAGGGATTTTTACTTACCAAAACAAAAAAACTATCAGATCAAAAAATCATAATTTACCAACCTAACTAAAACCTTTTAGTCATATTAACTATAATAAAATTTCTCTTGATAATTTTTGATTTCTATCATTACATGTTGAATATGTGTGATCCATTGAATTATAATGTATAAGATCCTATTCATAAAGAATGACAATAAATATTTTCAACTATTACAATGAGTAATTAGAGAAAAATAATAAAAATATTTGTAAATAACGAATTAGAGTGTTTAATAATAATAATAAATTGAGAAACATGAATATAGTGAAGGAAAAGTTTAATATATTCCATAATGGAGAATGTAAAATAAAATGTTATCTTTTTTATTTGAGAAGTGATGAGTTGGGTTGATACTGCCTTTGTAGAGCATGTATTTTTATTATAGACATTATAAACAATTTAATTTTTTTTCTTTTTGATTTTCATATTATTATCAATATATTTATAAAATTGACGTAAGAAATATGATTGATTATGATCATGGTCATTGTGTTGGGGATTTTATCAGTATATTTGATATATTAGTTTTTTAATTTAATTTAATTAACTTTTTAATTTAATTAAGTTGATTGACCATCTATTCAATTTTTCATAACATTTGTGGATAAAAAAGTGGTAAATTTAAATTTATTAAAATGAAAAGATAATGTAACATTAAATTATAATTTTAAAACTAAAACATTAATGCTTTGGTTCAAATATTTTTATTAAAATACTAATAATTTTTACGTTGGAATATGTTTTAATCAATTGGATAACATAAGAGTTCACTCATACACCATGATAAAACATGGGGCAAGAAATCCAATCCATTTTAATTTCATAGTTTAGGATACAAGGTGAATGAAGTAAGGTGGCACAACTTGAGAAGGATATGTGCCGGAGTGTCCTCAGCGACAACCTATGGGTTTTAAACAGTGTGCATATTGTTACGAGTTCAATTTTTAAGAATACCTCGCATGATTTCATCTCTAATGTGGGGTTATCTTTATCCCAATATAATATGAACTCAAAAATACATAATTGTTTTGGGGTATTGTCTCATATAGTCTCCCTCACATAGATTCTATATGTCATAAATAATCACATCATGATAATAATTCACACGACTAGAATACGATCATTAAATAGTTGCTAAAGTCCTTTAAAATCTCTCTCTTTTGGAAGTCATAATTGATATGTCTCTAAATATCAATAAATACTTCCATAGGTGGCTTCTAATGTTACAGACCCAACGATATGTTGGGAGTGATCAATGGTTATCTAGAACATGATTGTTGAGGTTAAGGGATGTTGTGATCTCTATTCAACAACCATGGAAGGTGAACGAACATCTATGTGATGAAATGTATGTTAAGGGTGCATGAGGTGTTGTGGGTGGAGAGGTTCTTTTGTGTTTTTGAATTTTTTTTCAAAATGTGTACAAGATACTTTTTAAAACCAATTAAGCTTGAAAGGCGGTATCCCTACAGCCACCTCCCCCCCCATAGCTTTTGGCCTGGATTGATGACATGTAAAAGGTAGAAGGGGGTGCCTCCATTTTCTTAATTCTTTATAAAAGGAAACCCACCTACTTCTCCCCACTTAATTTTTCAGTCATCGCTCTTCATACAACAATTTCTCTCTCTAAAAAAGAATGTTTCACGTGTGGTGGGTTTAGTGGTCTAAAATAAGTGCCAGTTTTTTTGAGAATCATCATTTGGAGATATTTATATATTTAATTTTATTTTATTTTATTTATTTAATTTAATTACATTAATTTTTAAATATGTCATTTATTAAATAGTTTTGTTAGTTATAATTTTTGTTTAATAAGTAGTTTGTTTATTTATAAATAGTTTTAAATAATTGTTATTATTAGTAATGATAAAGAATATATTTACTATAGAATAACTTAGGAATACATATTCTAAAATTTTGGTAGAATAAAGATTATGTTGTTTTCTAAGAAATAAATTCCCTGTTCGGATACAAACTAGTGGATGTGGCTCTTGCATAGATGTACTTCAAGGTAAACCCTGAAAACACAGCTTTGATCTGGACTAAAACAAGAACTAGTGCATGATAACAGTCCATTATACACTCTTGTTTTGACACTCTTAGGGGATATGATTTATATGATTCATATCTTCATTAAAAACTACTAAAATACTGAAAGGAAGATTAAAAAAAGATATTAAAAATTATTATTATCATAGTTTAGGATATAATAAGATATTTTAAAATTTTATAATCATAAATATTATATGGTAAACCCTCGTTGTAAATTGTAGTCAAAGAATATTTTGGAAGGTGATGTAAAATGGAGACACCACCAAATCAGTTTAATTATCATTGATAACTTACAATTATGATCCTATAAAGTGAAATGGATAAGAAAAAACACATTAAATAACACCGTCATGATTAAAAACATACAAGAAATACATTCACATTTTTCAATAGAACATGATTTGGATGAGACAAGTGTCACTTTTGAGGTGAGGTAAAATTTATATTATTGTCAATTGGACATTTAATAACACCATCTTTATATATATACTTAACAATTAAATTTTCAAATTTTTTCATCCTTATAATGACATATCTAAGATTTCATAAATAATATTTCATTAGAATGCCGATAAATTTTGAGAATTCAAAATTAATTTACATATCATTTGATGATGTTATTAAGGAGGCAGTTGAAAATAATCTAGATTTTAACTTACATATGAAGAGGGGATTAACTCATCTAAACCATGTTCTCTTGAAAAAAATAAATGTATTTATTACATGTTTTAAATCATTTGTCTATTATTTAATGTGTTTGTTAATATCCATTTCACATTATATGATCATAATTTTCATGTTATCAAGGATAATTAATCTGATTTGGTTTTATCTTCCTCTTTAACTTGGTTTCCAAATAATTCTATGACTTATATTCTAATAAACATTTATATTTCAAAAAACATTAGTATCATATGTTAGGGTATAAAAAGATGTTCTAAAATTTCATTTTAATAAATATTATATGGCCATCATACTTTTTCAATATTATTTACAGTATCAAAATATTAATCAAAAAACATTTTCAATATAGAGAGTCATGTTTTTCTTGTGTGTACTACTATGAGGAGGTTATCCAAACTGATCTAAGAGCTTCTTATAGTACAAAAAAAACAACAGTGGTTAGTACAACTAAATGTGTATTCCTACGTGAGCTTCAAGATTGAATTTTTGGTTTCTTAAATTTGGGACCTAATCAATAGATCATTGCTACAAGATATAGACATTTTCTATTCATAGTAACATTGTTGCATCTACCTTGTCCATTGGTTGTCGATGCATATTGGGTCAAACAAATAAAGTAATTTTTTCTGTGTTCATTTATTACCATGATGGAGTTATACTAGTTGAATGATGAAGTATACTTAAATTAATTATTGAAGATTGTATGACCCATAAAATTGACCATATTCCATGTGATTCAGAAGAGGAAAACCTAGATGATATCTTGGATATACATGTAAATACGACATCTATTTAGGATTTTTGGGATGAAAGAGTAGATGGTGACAACAGTGCTAATGTGGAGGAAGCATTGGAAGTTGGGGATGATGTTTCTAGAAATGCATTAGTTGTACAACAGCCTCGACCCACAATAAATCATCCACCAATCTTTTCAACTTGGTCATAAGTAATGACACTTGTTTCATAATTCAACTACAATGTTTTCACACCCCCAACTAAGTTTCTTGAAGTTATACTATATATGATTAACGAGATGGACAAAACTATATATGTTTGATTGAATTTTTCAAGAAAATATCCATTAAAAAGCATGCTAAAGAGATTTCAAATTAATAGGAACTATTAATATATAGTTCAGCAATCATGTTTTAACAAATATACCATATGGAGTGAGAAGTATGTGGATGATTTTATATTCCATTTGGGAGAGATTATGGATATTGTATTTTAAGGTTTGATAATATTAAGGATTGATGCAGCTCATACTTGTATTCACCCAATCCTGACACAAGATCATAACTCATCGGGTGTTGAATATGTTTCATCCATTATTGTTGAGATGATTAAGACATGACATGATGTTCATATTTACCGTGTTAAATATAGGATACAACAAGTATTTATTTATAATATTTACTATAATAAGGAATGGATGAAAAAATAGAAGGCAACTATGATGGTCTATGTTGACTGTGATGAATTGTATCGGGTGTTACCTCGTTTTTAATCTATACTGAGGAATAATTACAATGTTGACCACCATCTTGACACAAATGAAATGTGTCTCAAGAAAACTAGCATGATGAATCTTCTTTTTATGTTCATCGTTTGTTTGGGAAATTCATCCCATGTATCTTTATATATCATTTAAGAAAATAGTTCATTTAGATTGATGGAACACTTCTACACAAAAAATAAAAGGTTGTATTGTTTATTTTGGAAATCCATGATAGAAAACGTTCCCCACTTCCCCTTTACTTTTTCATTTTGGATAAGGTAATTTATGAATCATGGATTGGGTTTTTGTCAAGTATTAGTAACAATTTCACACTCATTTAGGGTGTCTATTTGATATTTGATCAGCATTGGGAAATCACTCTATCAAACAATGTGGACCCTAAGACTTGGAGACCCCCAAATACACAACATCCGTAATTCATTAGAAACATTTCTAGAAATTTTAGGAAGAAATTCCAGAATGAACTTCTGATGAATAAAATAATGAGGATAGTTATGCAATTTCTTTGTTATTTGTTACTATTTCAACATAAAGATAAAATTAATATATGCGAAATATCATCACTTCTATGTAGAATAATAGCTATATGAACATAAGTATGAAGAAGGTTTTGATCAAATCATCAAGTGTTATCATGAATTGTATGATTATATGTTTCTTATTACAAAATAAAAATGGATCTTGGCATATGACGGGGGGAAGAGGTATGGACACATGACCACGAACATTGTGGAGTGCGTTAATGGTTTCTTCAAGGGGCGTTGTAAGTTACCTATTGCTACCCTAGATCAAGAGATAGTATATCATTGCATGAATTATTTCTCTGATAGAAAAAAACTATCCTCATATGGAATTTATATGGGACTATGGTATGAAAGGAACATTCAATGAGAGAATAAAATGAAAACGGAAGAATATTTTCATTATCATGTAATCCTTTTCCACCAAGAAGCCTATCGATTTGAAGTTCAAGAGTGTTTGAACCCCATACCAAATAGTATCGGTGAAAATATGGTTGTATTGCTAGGAGAATGGAAATTATATTATATAATCTTCTAGGAAATATAGTTCTGATGTTCGCATTCCATTACATAAAGTGCATGTGTGAACATATCATGGGAATCATATGTTGATGCAATGCATCATATGGACAGATTTTCTATCTATAATGTTGCACCGTGGATGCCTATTGGAGAGTTTCAATATTCCCCAATGCCCAAACGTAAGACGATAGTGATACCTGACATCAACAGGTTCCTTAGACGAGGTACAACGAAGTCCAATAGAGTGTGGAATGAGATGAACTGGCCTTAAGAACAAGGTAAATGTTGGAGATGCGCCATATTTCATTAAGAAGGACATAATGAAAAAACAATTCCCCAACATTGCTGGACCAAGTTCACACGGTCATAAAAATGATTCATTTTATCTTATGTGATATTCTAATATAGTTAATTATATGGACTTACTATAAGTTTCTTCATTTTATAGAATTATCTGGCTTCTCTAAATAAATATACTATCAAATTGAAATAATCCATTAATAGTGACATTAAAAGGAATATGATGAGTGAATTTGGGTTGACATTAACACATAATCAATATATCCATATCTAAAACAAAAATCATATAGGTGAGAAAATAATAATGAAACATACTATCATGTGGAATTTCTTACATAAATTAAAAATGACCCCATTTTCTAAAAAAATATTATAGAATTAATACAAAATGCCTATATATATAAACATATAAAACCATATCTTACAAAATGACCTTTTAAATGTAAAATCATATCTTAAAAAAACATTAGTAATATGCTTTGAAAAACATGAAGACATAAATTTTTTGTAAAAGATAACTTCATAAAACAATGCGAATAAATATGGCATTTCTTATATTCTAAAAGTCAGAACATTCTACTATCTATAACATTATATTTACATTTTAAACTTATGAATCATTTAATTTTTTATATACATATGTAGGATACCATAATATTAACTTATTAGGTTCCCCATGTTTCCCAGGTCATGTTAAAGGGTGGTGGGGGTTTAATTTAATAGTGTGTGTCGAGTACACCATTTTCATCACTAGGAGCCTCCACATTCCATTAGACTATACTTGCATCATGATGGATTCTTTGGCATTTCTATATCAAATTTCACTTTTTCCGAACATCACCTACATGCTACCCTCGTAGTGAGGTGGATACTAGAGAGACTCATAGTATACCTTTATAAGGGAGAGATGACCATCACCCTCTAGTATTTTATAGTTTTTTAAGTCTTCCTATCCATGGGGGAGATGTTATTAGACCCACAAGTGCATCTTGGCCCTACCTTCCTCAGCAATTGTTAGGCGGTGCCAGTTTTTTCAATGTTGGGATATTGATACAGCGTCGATATCTATGCCCTGGATGGAGGATTAGATTCCCCAATTAAATGAAGATGCTGATGACCATACTATCATGTGTTATTCCTCTTCATATATATTACAGCTCATTAGAGGGACTATGTTCATTGATCAGTAGGTGAGGTTTGTGCACATGATGTATCTATATCTACTAGAGGACTATGAATGGGATTGGACCTGCATTTAGGGATAATCCTATTTGACATACACATACAGAGAATTATGATTTGTATACCGTAGGTACTTCACAAAAATCAAGTGATGCACCATCCTTGTTTATATGTGGGAATGGGAGTGCATCCCCTCATTCCACTCTCATATTTCTCATCCACTGAATCCTATGGAGGTGTTACATGAAACTAAATATGGATGTTGGTATGGTCACTCATCTATATTAGTTTCTGAAGATAGATGGAGTTATTGGATTAAATTTCTCAATATTTTTTACTTTTGATGTTGTATTTTATTGGTGGTCATAGAGATGCCATTTTTTCATGGTTCTGACGCACCATTTGGGTGCATATCACCTCAAGATGGACTATATATTACCCAACTAGGTATGTGTATACAACATATCCATGTCTAGAAAATTTAATAATAGCATCATTTTTTTGTTATGTTTGTTTTCTAACAAAGGTCACGTGTCATTTTAGATTACAGGGATGCCATACTGGACTATACTGGACCATTCAGCATCATACTGCATTGTTGGACTTGATGATGGTATGGACACAGTGACCCTCATTCAAATCAATTTCATATGAATTACAGAAGCATGATAGAGTCATGCACCAATTTTTCTCTATTCATATGACACCATTGCCACCGAGAAAGTCCGAGAAGGTGATAGGGAGCAAGGATTAAGATAGGCACCATGTAATTGCTGACTATTTCGACTACTTGGGAAGATGTGAAGAGTTTCGTATATAAGTTGTACCTACTATGTGATTCCTTTTTTATATGAGGTATATTATATAACATGGTATCAACTGAGGTCAATAATATATCTTACATTACACAGCATAGAGCTTCATAATATTGTATGTTAATATATTTCTAGTAGTTTCTTTATTGAACTAGTTTATAATTCATTTTTAATAACTTTAAAGGGTACTCACACAGAGAATCTTATTGACGTTAGTGATGAAGAGGAGTGTGGGTATTTAGTTGGGCAGTGGTCCATGATGAATCACTATAGCTGATGTCATCTTATCACGTTATTTATGAGAGCATCATGGAGAGTCTAGATAATATAGTATAGGTTGTTAATCTAGAGGAACATCCTACAGTAGCTACGGGTGCCATGGTGCGATGAATATGACGACATAGACCATTTAATGATGCACCTAAGGACTCACCTATTCGATAGGAAGAGGTATTCCCAATATAATACCATCCTCAACTGATTGAGGATGTCCTTCAGGTGGGATGGGATCCATATTTCATGACACAATATCCATTTTTCTCTCTAACTCAAGGTCAAGATCCATCGCAGCCGTTGCGTGTAGATCCATAGAAGGCTTGGTTCCCCATAGTGATTATGGAATGTACTTCTACTACCCTAGTGGGATAAATATCGAGAGTGTAGTATGACATGCAGTTGACACCTCATCCCACAAACACACTGGTGGAACATGTGACAGATGAGGTTCCAGTAATCAAAGATCATCCCTCTCCAGGTCATCATACATTACCCCATCACGGAGATCAGCAATGTTGATATGGGAGTACCCTTCACTAACCACCATGTGTGAAAAAATCTACTCCCCATGGACATTTATTGTAATTATTTAGGCATATTTTTTATGTTTATTGAAATGAATATATTTTTACTACTATCATCCATTTTTACATGTTTTTCTTGAGTTTTAATTTACATTAATATACTATGCACATTTTATATCTTATAATCTTTCAAAGTCCACTACATGAAACATATGAATGACTAAGATATTTTAAGTCACTAACATTAAATTCTTATTAAATATACAGTATAAAAACAATCTAAATAAAATTTAAAAGATATCCTAAATATATATAATGTTTTTGAAAATTAAATGATTTTCATAAATAAAATAAATAAATGAAAATCAATGGAATGTAAAAACATTTATAAATACCATTGTAATTGTTAAAAATAATACTAAAAATTAAATTTTATTAAAATATTAATGAATTTGTAACATTGTAAATTAAAACTAACCCTAGATATTGAGCCCTATTAACGACCCATTTTATCCTCTATGACTATTTCTCTCTTAAAGACCCATTTTCACACAATGATATTTATATCAACTTGAAGGTCAACCGAAAACCAAACATAGTTATTATAGATGTCCCAGATTGTAGTGCCACAAAATTTATTACTGAAAAACATAACATTTTCTCATTGATCTTCCTTTGTGACAATCAGATCTAGACCTAATGAATGCATTTCAAAGACCATAAGATTACAAGGGGAACTAGATCTCCATCTGAAATGTAGACAGGGTTGAGATTTCATTTGGTATGTGGGAGTAGTGAGATGTTCTCTACTAGAATTCATTGAGAAGTAGTTATACGGAAGAAAACCATGGTTCTCTTTTGTCACTCTAGGGTTACTTAGAAGTATGTAAAAAAAGGAGAGATTTCGGGGATGATCAAATAAAAAAATGATTGATTCATCACATAAAAACGGCATATAATGACTATGTAATAATCAATTACCAATTGAAAATAGAGAATTACACATACCATAGATGAACAAGCCATGTTGAAAGATCGATCCTGGTGGGTGACCCAGATGGAAAGTTTTCATTGTATCCGACGCCTTATTATTGATTAAACCCTTTAGTCACTAGACTTTATTTATATATATTCACATTATCTTCCATGTCAATTTTTCTCTTAAAGACCCATTTTCATACAATGATATTTATATCAACTTGAAGATCAACAAGACCCCATAGTTAGTTATAAAAAAATGTCCCAAATTTGAGTTCGAAAAAATTTATTTCTTAAAAACATAACATTTTGACATTCATGTATTATTGAAATAATTCTAAACAACACAAAACAAACACAATATATATATATATATATATCACAGTATAAAAAATATATTTATTTATAAATATAATATGATATATGGTGAAATTATTTTTTGTAGAAAGGTGGCAGGTGTGCTCCCACATTTCATGCATTGTTTTAGAAATATTTTATACCAATACACAATTAATAAAAATAAAAAAAACACCGCAACAAAAAAATTATGGGTGTACATTATAGTGCAGACATAGGGACCCCAGAAGTATTTGAGGGAAGAATGTGGGTGGTGAATTTATATTGGGGTAACCTAGGGTGGCAACGGTTATGATAGATCCATTTAGGGGATGTGATGGCATGTCTACACATGAAGTAGTGGGGAATACCATTAGAGATGGTAAAAATCATACCAGTTTTATTTTTGGTATTAGAGGCTTCCAAAAGCATTTTGTAATACCCCTGTTAGAATCCAATTTTTGTATATATAATGGCCATGAATTAAAAAATGAAATTATTGGTAGCACCGCTAGAGTTCTGGCAACAACATTTCTTGAGGAGCCTAAGCCCACCTCGATACCAGTAGAATCCTCCCCGAGATTCCTATGTGAAATTGAAAATTTTATCCCCATACCATTTGGAGCTTGAAATTTCTCATGAGTCCGAACGAGATTCCATAGTGAAGCTTCTATTGGGCCACATATGAATCTATCATGAGTAATTAATGTTTGACTACACCGAAGACTACATCGATTATGGAGAGATGAGGGTTTTTTGGCCCATGAGAGGTTATGTTAGGGGGTTGTATCTTACACTTCTAGGGACAAAGTGGATTTATAGTTTTTTAGGTATATAAGTAAAAGGGATTAGTTTTACTATGTTGATTATGAATATTCCATGATATCGATTTTCTATTTATAGGTTTCTATTATTTCATGAGGTCACATGTGATGTTGAACATTATGATGTGGAGTGTATAGTAGCTCATGAAGTGAAAATTTTGTTCTATAGAGGTCACAACCATCTCTTATAGGGTCTTGATTTTCCCTCATGTTGAATTTTTAATAACAATTTTCACTATCATATAGTTTCCAGAAAAAAGTGTAATCTTTTTTTATGATGATATGGTTGCATGGGAGTTTCATTTCCATTGTCATACAAACTATATTAGCATAGATATATATACTTTTTTGGAAAAACATTTCTAGTTCATAACATTAAGGACGATTTTATGGGATATAATGTAGGATACATGAACATGCGACCTCGCTTACATATGAGACATTTAACAAAATCACATAAAGGGAAGATTAGATTGAATTTTAAGTGAGGATACATTTTACAGATACATTCACTAAATAATAATATGAATAAAATAAAGTATATATAAGCTAAGATGGAAATAAATATCCAAGATTCAAGATGAAATATATATTAAAAACTGATGATTAGAATATCCCATGTGAATGATGTGTCTAATTCAATGACAAGTAATGATAGAAGAGAAGAAATAGGGATGATAAGAGATACAAGAGATGATATCTATTATGGTACATTGTTTATTAGTACGTGGATTCTATGAAATATGATGTTTTATTTTTGTGTTTTATTTCAATGTGGATTATATGAGGACCAAAGGGTACTCTTGGAGAGTTAGTGTTCCATTGTACCAAGGTATTCTATTTTATTTTAAACAAACTACCTTATAACCAGCATGAGGTTGTGAGACTCTCGAGTTAAAAGATATATATTGAAATTATATTTAACGTAGTAATGTGAGATATTTTTTAGCAATCATATTTTGGATTTTCCATTCATCTCTTATTGTAAATATTATCCTTATTCTCCAATGAATGACCATTATGTGTTGATGAGTATAATCCTTTAATGAATTAACTAGTTCCTTACTCTCGTTTCATTATTATTTCATTTTTAAGGGTAGTTATGTGTAAATAAGGTTTTAAGATACATGTTTTTTGAGAAACCAAATCACCGAAGAGAAGGAAATTATCATTTAATAAAAGATAATTGATAACCAGTTCAAGATTCACATTCATCTAATTTTTAAAACATATCAACTGAATCTATATGAATATTTAATTCACTATTTAATGAACATGGATTTCATATTCTTGGTAAATTTAAAAAAAATTATTCACTTTGAAACATAATTATTCTCTCTTGTATTTAAAACATCATATTAATTATACGTGATTTTGAGGAATCTCCTCTTTGAGATATACCTTGGTTTCCACATACTATATTTCCAGTTATATAATAAATAATTTTTGTAGAGACCTGAAGCTTGACGTACATAGAAATTAAATTACTTTTTTGGAATACTTAGTACATAACAACAACATACACACAAGGACCGTAATAGTTTAGTGTCTTTGGAAACATGGAACGTAATCTTATAATCGCGGTGAAAGATCTTCAACATCTCCCATAAAGATCTTCCCCTTTTTTTTCTTACCTAAAACCTTTATTTATATCCTGGGGAAAATAAAACAAAAAAAGGGTGAGCTCAAATGATCGGTAAGGGTATTCATAGGGAACATAAAACAATCTATAAAAATTTGAATGCAAAAACATGAACATGAAATTTAAACATCAAAATATTTAGCAAATACATAAATCATAATGGAAGTACGTAAGGAATATATCATAATGGAACATCAATCATGATAAAATATAATTGGAATAAAACATGTAATTGTGGAAACCATTCAGCACATGTCATGATTTCCATATTCGCCAAGGCATTGCTGCCAAGACAAACTTAGTGGACAAAGTCCCTTTCTGAATCGAGTTCACTCCTTGTTTCAGTCCTGTAACACTGAATCAGATTAACTTACCGTTCCAGCCATGTCTATATCATGAGATATAAATTTTTACCCAATGCATTGGAGGGAGATATAGGTCCCACCCATCTCATAATGAAATCATTATTACTTGTGCCACAACATAAACATAAATCATTCATCATAATCCAAAGAATAAAATGTGTTTCATAAACATCATCCCATCATAACATAATCCATATAAAACAAATGGATATCATTTCAACATAAGAAAAGTGAAACCACGTAAATCATAGAGACATTATACTTTAAACATACACACATGAAATAATGTCATCTTAGATGAAAAATGGTTTTAAGAAAACACTTGAAATGAATTCTTGATGACAATATCCTTTCAGCTTCAAAATCATTTTCTTTTCACAAAATGTCATTAAATTTTAAAAGAAAAGGAATTTGTTGAAAATAGTCATGAAATATTTTGGAGGAAGCTTCATGAAAATAAGGCTTTATAAAACCATAAAAATCCGTTCACGCCGTATAAGTTAAAAATAACATTCTCCTCGTACTTTTGTCGGAAAAGTCAAAAGGTACCTTATATGGTAACCAAAGGAAAGATTCCATCCATACAATGTGGTAAATAGTAAATAAAGGGTAAAAATGACTTTAAACATTCATGGAAGAATAGTAAATATTTTATGAAAACATTTTTAGAAAAAATGGCCATGGATGATAAATGTAACCCCAGTAAATACTTACGTATAAGAAATCTCGGATAAAAATGAGATTGAAAATTTATCCCATTCCTTATGTCTGATATTCTTCGTATGTATCCAAACCTCCTGTATAATGATTTAAATAATTTCATTGACTTATTAAAGAATCATATTCATTGTTATTATATCATATATGGTTCACTTAGGTATTTATATTACCCGTTCTTTTGTCAATTCCATGTTAAATTAGCGTTTTGGGTAAAATTGTATCATTTATCGTACGTGTTTGGACTTGTTATTCTTGATTTTATTATTACTTATATCATTATTTACTTACTTATAGAACATAAAACATGATTTATACATCATATATATTCAGTATATATATATATATATAATAGATTGATAAATGAAATGAAAAACACAATTCATGGAGACGGTAGGCCGTACGTACGCATGAACATTATTTTCCTTTCTTTATTGATTTGAATGGAAGTAATTAGATGAAATATATATATATATATATATACATAAATACAGTAGCTTCATTATGTCATGTATTTCATTATTATTCATTATATATACTTTATAATCATTCTTGAGTGGTTAATCATGGAAAATAAATCTCATCACGTTCGTGGAGACGGTATTCCGTACGTACGCACGCGTGGTGACTTCATTTTCCGTACGATGGATAGATGGTTAAATAGGGTTGTTTCATACTTATAATAACATATCAGTATATGAGTGATACTGATTTTATTACTTCATAATGAAACAACTAAAGAAGAAGAAGTTGAAGAAAAAATAATGATGACAGAATCGGTAACTGACATTACCTCTTCTTTGAAGGGCCTCTTTGAAACCTCCTTTTAGGGAACTAAAATTGGTCTTTGAATAAGTCCAGGACCTCTAGGATATTTTTAGGGAAGTGGAGAAGAGAATTTGGAAGGGGTTTTCCGATCTTGAAGGATCAATGTGGTGTGAGGAAGAGAGGGAGGAGGTGCCCTTTTCTAAGGGAGGAGCGGGGCACCTTAGGAAAAACTAAACATATTATTTTATTATAAAGTCATATTCGGTTTCTAATAGCTCCAAATTGATTTATTTAGAATCTAAGGTGATGATGGGTCTATATCCTCTCATCCAATAGAATTTAGACAAGTTTATCTTTCTATTTTAACCTTATCATTTAGATTTAAATTTAAGTTGGATAATTTAACTTTTACCCTGTCTTCTTGTTTTCTTACACTATAAGGTTAATAAACTTACTATAACAAGACAGAAAAACCCCAATTTGTTTATTATTAATATATATAACCTTATATAAGTCATTTGGCCGAACCTAATATTTTTAGGAATAAAATAACAATTAATAATATTATATTTGTTTTAAAAACTATTTTATGTCAATTTTGACACTACATGGTAATTAATTTTTGTGAAAATAATAACAGAATTATTAGTTCGAAAAAAGTTAAATAAATCAATAATAACATGGAATAGTAACCGATAAAATTAGTGTAATTTATAAAAAGTCTCAAATTACATTTATTTGGGTATTTATAACATCAATTATGTCAATATTTCATTAATAGGATAATTACTGCATCATCATTGAGTCCTGAATAAATTACATTATATAATGTCCAATAATTATAACTAAAATACCATTATGTAGGAAATATTTTTATCTTTCTAATTAATATTTATAGTCTAATTTATCTTATGTATAACCCTATATAAAAAATGACTTAGTTATTAAACTTTGATTTTAACTATCTTAACCCTTATTTAAATAAATTAATAATAAATTTACTAATCTAATCCAAGTGGACCTAAATGGTCATATTTTATTCCTAAAGTTTTGTTTTGTATAATTACACTTATCCAATAGAATTAGGACATGTGTTAGGGTAATAATAATAACATTTTTACCATTAATTACCCTATTTACTTTTAACCGTGGTAAGAAAAAGTAAAGAGTTACTATTCACAAAAAATTATTTTCATCTCATTGAACATAATTTTAGTCCTTGATATTAACCGTGTCTCTTGTATTTTCAAAATTCTACTCACAGAAGCGGTAAAATTATGTTTTATGTGAATTTGCAGATTCTCCTAGGAGGTAGGTAAAAGACGGTGAAAAGTTCAATAAAAATTTTATATATCTAAAATTATTATAAAATGAATCCAATGAATTTCATTGAACATATATAGGTATTATGTATAATGTTTTACCTAAAATAAATTTAAATAAAATAAATAATTATTTAAATAAAAAGTCGGTTTTTAAATAGTAACCTAGTGTTTTCACTATTCATCAAAAATTGAATGTTTTCAGAAAAATACCAAAATTTCACCCTAGACTAATTTCGATATTCCGAATCCACAAATGAAGTCCATTTTGGAAAATAAAATTTCAAAAAGTGGGATTTACTATTCATAACGGCTAGTTCATAATAATATTATAATAATATCTCGTTTAGTGAAACTTGGTATTGCGTACAACACACGCTATCGGGGAAGGTCGTGATTGCATGTAATGCAAGCCAAGTCATGGATGCATGTAGTGAAAGCTCCTATTGGTGTAGCATACAACAAAGAATCAATAAAATAAAAAGATTATTTTTTATAAAATATCAGGGTGTTACATTCTACCCCCCTTAAAATGAATTTCGCCCTCAAAATTCGTCGGGGTTATAAATGGTTTACTACTCGAAATATTCTTTAATAGAAACCCACATCGTAAAAAGTAATCCCAAAACATGGCTTTAAAAAATAAAGTATGAAACGTAACAGTTACCCAAATTAACTAATCACTGGGTTTCTACATAGGAGAACATAGGTGAATATATGGATATGGAAGAGAAATCTAACCATCATGTTTTGATGGAGAGTGGTAGAGAACATGGCTATGAAAAATCCATCAATCACAAAGCCATAAATTTGTGATGATCTAAGGTACCATCTGATTAATCGGATATAAGAGCACTAAGACAACATTTTTGGTTTTCAATATCATTTCCCTAAAGTTGAAAATTTTGAATTAGAAGAAATACTTGCTTGATTTTGGTACAATATCACTGTTGTTCGTGCTTTGAATAATTTCCACTTCATCTCTTAAAGAAATAAAGTTGAATTTGTTATTCGTGAAGTGTTAACGGATCATGTGATAGAATGATGGGTCATTCCATCTGTTTAAAACAAAAGGTTAGAAAAAGTTATCAAATATACATAAGTCCATATATGGTGAGGTTAATCATATAAGATTCCAAAAATGAACTTATACTTCATATATCATACCGCATAATAAAATAAAACTAGTTTCCACTAACCATGGACTTCCTGTAGGCCAGTGGTATGCGATAAAGGCCAGTCGCACTTCAGTTGTGGGTTCGATTCTCACAGCCTTGTCCAACGCGACTGGTTGTCGCCCGTCCTGCAGGTTGTCCTTTTTTTTCTAAAAATACAATACTAACTTATGTCCAACATAATCCATTCCAATCTTTAGGATTATCCATAATATTTCAGTCCATTCTCATATTATAGTGAAAATGATTACCAGAGATTTCATATAACAAGAATGTTAATACCATCGCTGATCTCCATATATCATATGATATGTCTTGTTGGTCACATTCCAAACATTCGAAGGCCTTAATCATGTATTCTCTTTAAAAATTAATACACATTCAATATTATTGAAAACATGAGTGCTCTCAAAAGTTAACTCTTTCCACATACCAAAACCCAAAGATTCTATATACTCAAACAATTATATAACTATTTCATTATATCAATCATGAGCTCATGAATACTGACAAAAATTTCATTTTCTCCTTATCCCTTCATTATGCGCATATCAACTTCTTTCCAAAAATATCTCAATCACATTCCATGGTTACCGGTACCATAATAGTCCAATACATAAATATTCCAATATTCCACGATACTACATACAACATTATTTTGGAATCCCATTACATAAACACTTAATAATTCCACCACATCATTGTCATATTCAACATCGCAAAAAGTGATCGCATGTGACTTCCCTTTATCCTTTGCATTACGTGTTTGCTCATGTTTATCATCATTAACCCTTGTATTATGGCATTGATTAGCATAATGCCTCATTTCATTGCACTTGAAGCACTGAATTTTTAGTGGTGCGTTCTCTGCAGTCTTTTCTTTATTCACATCATTGGCAACCCTTTTTCCATTACTTCGACACTCAGCTTCTTGATGACCTTATTTTCTACACATAAAACATTTTATAGTACCTTTTAGGAAATCTCTACCATGCTTCTTCCCACACTTTGAGCATAAAGAAACATTCATCTTCTTTTCACCATTGTTCTGAAATTTATCCTTGAACTCCATCTCTCGTTTCTTATCAACACCACGAGATGGATATGTAACACCAACTTCCATTTCTACCTTGATAGCACAACGCACAATTTCTTCATAGCTACTAAAGTCTCTTACAGATAATTCCCTTCAAAGACTTGGTTTTAAGCCACTAATGAATCGATCAACTTACTTTTAGGTTGGATGATAAAACCAGATGCATACCTTACAAGTCTTGTAAAATTTACTTCGTATATACCAACAGATTCATCATCCTTCTGCTTAAGCTCAAGGAACTCCTTTTCCATCTTTGTTCAAAGAATACAAGGGAAGTAATTATTGAAAAATAAGTTCTTGAAGTCATCCCATTCCATGGACTCAATTTCAACTCTTGGCCTAGTATTCTTGATAAGATTCCACCATTGATTAGCTTCACCTTCCAAATGATATACTTCTAAGATGACATTATCATGTTCAGAACATTGAAGAACTGAAAATATCTTTTCGGTGGTACTGATCCATTGTTCAGCAAGAAGTGGATCAGAAGACCCACTGAAAGAAGGTGGACGTTGCCTCATGAAGGACTCAGTAGAATATTGTTCCCTTCTCTACTCATTTGGAAGTCCATAATGATTCATAGCTTGTGTAAGTATAGAAATCAGATTTTTCACTCCATCTCCCATAACATTTGTTTGTTCAGGAGGAAAATCATTGCATTTTCTATTACATTGATCAACACGGTTCCTTCGGGTTCCAGCCATCGTCTAAAACCCAAAAGGAATAGTGTGAGAGGCAAAAATCCTGCTAGGGAAAACAACATAATAAAGGGGGAGTACCTTCAATATCTAACATCTTAGGTTTAATTCTAAGATCGTTACCGTAATTCTAGGACTATATAATATATTTATACTTATCCTTAGGGACATCCCTAGATATACCTTAGAAATATCTCTAGGGATCTCACTAAAGTTCTCACATCCTAGTTTCCAAAGGTTGAATAAACCTTTGCTCTTATACCAACTATATAGACCCAAAGATTGACGTACATAGACATTACATTACTTTTTTTCAATACTTAGTATATAACATAAACAGACACACAGGGACCGTAATAGTTTTGTGTCTTTGAAAACATGGAACATAATCTTCTAATCGTGGTGAAAGATCTTCAACATATACCATAAAGATATTCCCCCTTTTTTCATACGTAAAACCTTTCCTTATATCCTGGGGAAAAGAAAACACAAAAAGGGTGAGCTCAAATGCTCATTAAGGGTAAGCATAGAAAACATAAAACAATCCATAAAAATTTGAAAGAAAAAACATGAACCTGAAATTTAATCATCAAAATCTTGAGCAAAGACACAAATCATGGATGTACGTAAGGAATATATCATAATGGAACATCAATCATGATAAAATATAATGGGAATAAAACATTGTGGAAACCATTCAGAACATGTCATGATTTCCATAGTTGCCAAGGCATTGCTGCCAAGACCATCTTATTGGACAAAGTCCCTTTCTGAATCGAGTTCACTCCTCGTTTCTGTCCTGTAACACTGAACCGAATTAATTTATCATTCCAGCCATGTATATGTCATGAGATATAAATATTTACCCAATGTATTGGAGGGATATATAGGTCCCACCCATTTCATAATAAAATCATTCTTACTTATGCCACAACATCAACATAAATCATTCATCATAACCCAATGAATAAAATGGGTTTCATAAACATCATCCCAGCATAAAATAATCCATATAAAACAAATTGATATCATTTAATCATAAGAAAAGTGTAACCATTTAAATCATAGAGACATTATACTTGAAAAATACACACATAAAATAATGTCATCTTAGATGAAAAATGGTTTTGATAAAACACTTGAAATGAATTCTAGAGGAAAATATCCTTTCATCTTCAAAATCATTTTCTTTTCACAAAATTCCATTCAATTTTAAAAGAAAAGGATTTTATTGAAAATCATCATAAAATATTTTGGAGGAAGCTCCATGAAAAGAAGGCTTTATAAAACCATAAAAATATTTTCACGCCATATAAGTTAAAAATAACATTCTCCTCATACTTTTGTCAGAAAAGTCAAAAAGTACCTTATATGGTAACCAAAGGAAAGATTCCATCCACACAATGTGGTAAAAAGTCAATAAAAGGTAAAAATGACATTAAAAATTAATGGAAGAATAGTAAAAATTTTATGAAAACATTTTTAGAAAACATGGTCATGGATGATAAACGTAACCCCAGTAAATACTTACGTATAAGCAATCTCGGATAAAAAATGAGATTGAAAATTTATCCCTTACCTTATGTTCGATATGCTTCGTATGTATCTGAACCTCCGGTATAATGATTTAAATAATGTCATTGAATTATTACAGAATCATATTCACTGTTATTATATCATATATGGTTCACTAAGGATTTATATTACCCGTTCATTTGTCAATTCCATGTTAAAGTATCGTTTTGGGTAAAATTGTATCATTTATCATATATGTTTGGACTTGTTGATCCTGATTTTAGTATTAATTATATCATGATATACTTACTTCAACAATTTAAAACGTGATTTATAAATCATATATATTCAGTATATATATATAATAGATAGATAAATGAAATTAAACACACCGTTCATGGAGACGGTAGGCCGTACGTACGCATGAACGTTGTTTTCCTTTCTTTATTGACTTGAATGGAAGTAAGTAGATTAAATATATATACATATATATACATAATCCCAGTAGCTTCATTATGCCATAAATTTCATTATTATTCATTACATATACTTTATAATCATTCTTTAATGGTTATCCATGGAAAATGAATCTCATCGCGTTCGTGGAGATGGTATTCCGTACGTACGCACGCGCGGTGACTTCATTTTCCGTAGGATGGATAGATGGTGAAATAGGGTTGTTTCATAATTATAATAACATATCAGTATATTAGTGATACTTATTTTATTACTTCATAAAGAAACAACTATAGAAGAAGAAGTGTAAGAAGAAATAAATTTGAAAGAATCGGTAACAGACATTACCTCTTCTTTGATGCGCCTCTTTGAGACCTCCTTTTAGGGCACTAAATTTGGTCTTTGAAAAAGACCAGGACCTCTATGATGTTTCTATGGAAGAGGAGAAGTTAATTTGGCAGGGGTTGGACGATCTTGAAGGCTCAAAGTGGTGTGAGGAAGAGAGGGAGGAGGTGCCCTTTTCTAAGGGAGGAGAGGGGAACCTTAGAAAAAACTAAAAATATTATTTTATTATAAAGTCATATTCGGTTTTTAATAGATCCAAATTTATTTATTTAGAAAATAAAGTGGTTATGGGTCGCAATACTCTCATCCAGAAGAATTTAGACATGTTTAGGTTTCTATTTTAACCTTATCATTTAGATTTAACTTTAAGTTAGATAATTTAACTTTTACCGTGTATTCTTGTTTTATTACACTATAAGGTTAATAAACATACTATAAGAAGCCAAAAGAACCCCCAAGTTGTTTATTATTAATATATATAAACTTATCCAAGTAATTTGGCCTAACATTAGATTTTTAGGAATAAAATAACAATTAATAATATAATAATTATTTTAAAAACTATTTTATGTCAATTTTGACACTATTTGGTGATTGATTTTTGTGAAAATAATAACCGAATGATTAGTTCGAAAAAAGTTAACTAAATCAATAATGACATGCCGTATGAACCTATAAAATTATTGGAATTCATAAAAAGTCTCATACAACATTTATTTGGGTATTTATAACATCAATTATGTCAATATTTCATTAATAAGATAATTACTGCATCATCATTGTGTCATAAATAAATTAAATTATTTAATGTCTAAAAATTATAAATAAAATACCATTATGTAGGAAATCCTTTTAGAGTTCTAATTAATTTTTATAGTCTAATATATCTTATTTATAACCCTATATTAAAAATTATTTAGTTATTAAACAGTGATTTTAACTATTTTAACCCTTCTTTAAATCAATTAATATTAAATGTCCTAATCTAATCCAAGCGGACCTAAATGGTCATATTTTATTCCTAAGGTTGTTTTTGGTCGAATTACACATATAAAATAGAATTAGGACATGTGTTAGGGTAATAATAATAACATTTTTATCATTAATTACCCTATTTACTTTTAACCGTGGTAAAAAAAGTAAAAAGTTACTATTCACCAAAAATTATTTTCTTCTCATTGAACCACATTTTAGTCCTTGATATTAACCATGTCTCTCGGATTTTTGAAATTACACTCACAGAAGCGGTAAAATTATGTTTTATGTGAATTTTCAAATTCTCCTAGGAGGTAGGTAAAAGACGGTGAAAAGTTCAATAAATTTTTTATATATCTAAAATTATTATAAAATGCCTCCAATAAATTTTATTGAACATATATAGGTATTATGTATCAATTTTGACCTAAAATAAATTTAAATAAAATAAATAATTATTTAAATAAAATGTCGGTTTTTAAATAGTAACCAAGTATTTTCACTATTCATCAAAAATTGAAAGTTTTCAGAAAAATACCAAAATTTCACCCTAGGCTAATTTCGATATTCCGAATCCAAAAATGAAGTCCATTTTGGAAAATAAAATTTCAAAAAGTGGGTATTACTATTCATAATGGCTAGTTCTTAATAATATTATAATAATATCTAATTTAGTGAAACTTTGTATTGCGTACAACACACGCTATCGTGGAAGGTTGTGATTGCGTGTAGTGCAAGCCAAGTGAGTTATGCGTGTAGTGAAGGCTCCAATTGGTGAAGCGTACAAAACAAGGCATCAATAAAATTAAAAATATTATTTTTTATAAAATATCGGGGTGTTACATTCTACCTCCCTTAAAATGAATTTCGCCCTCGAAATTCATCAGGGTTATAAATGGTTTACTACTCAAAAGTTTCATTAATAGAAACCCACATAGTAAAAAAGAAATACCAAAACTTGGCTTTAAAAAATAAAGTATGAAATGTAACGGTTACCCAAATTAACTAATCACAGGGTTTCCACATAGGAGAACATAGGATAAAGTATGGTTATGGAAGAGAAATCTGACCATCATGTTCTGATGGAGAGTGGTAGAGAAAATGGCTATGAAAAAGCTATCAATCACAATGTCATAAATTTCTGATGATCTAAGGTACCATATGATTCATCTGATATAAGAGCACTAAGACAACATTTTTGGTTTTCAATATCATTTCCCTAAAGTTGAAAATTTTGAATTAGAAGAAATACTTGCTTGATTTTGGTACAATCTCACTATTAGTTCGTGCTTTGAATAATTTCCACTTAATCTCTTAAAGAAATGAAGATGAATTTGTTATTCATGAAGTGTTAACAGATCATGTGATAGAATGACGGGTCATTCCATCTGTTTCAAAGAAAAAGTTAGCAAAAGTTATCAAATATACATAAGTCCATCTATGGTGAGGTTAATCGTATACGATTCCAAAAATGAACTTATACTTCATATATCATACCGCGTAATAAAATAAAACTAGTTTCTACTAACCAGGGACTTCATGTAGGCCAGTGTTATGTGATAAAGGCCATTCGCACTTCGGTTGTGGGTTCAATTCCCACAGCCCTGTCCAACGCGACGGGTTGTCACCCGTTCTGCAGGTTGTCCTTTTTTTTCTAAAAATACAATACTAACTTATTTCCAACATAATCCATTCCAATCATTAGGCTTATCCATAATATTGCAGTCCATTCTCATATTATAGTGAAAATGATTACCAGAGATTTCATATAACAAGCATGTTAATACAATCGTTGATCCCCATATATCATAAGATATATCTTGTTGGTCAAATTCCAAACATTCAAAGGCCTTAATCATTTATTCTATTTAAAAATGAATACCCAATGAATCTTAGTGAAAACATGAGTGCTATCAAAAGTTAACTCTTTCCACATACCAAAACCCCAAGATTCTATATACTCAAACCCTGTTATAACTATTTCCTTATATCAGTCATGAGCTCATGAATACTGTCAAACGTTTCATTTTTTCCCTTATCCCTTCATTATGCGCATATCATCTTCTTTCCAAAAATATCTCAATCACATTCCATGGTTACCAGTACCATAATAGACCAATACATAAATATTCCAATGTTCCATGATACTATATACAACATTATTTTGGAATCCCATTACATAAACACTTAATCATTCCACCACATCATTGTCATATTCAACATCGCCAATACTGATCGCATGTGAATTCCCTTTATCCTTTTCCTTAACTGGTTGCTCATGTCGATCATCATTAACCCTTGGATTAGGGAATTGATTAGAATAATCCCCCATTTCATTGCACTTGAATCATTGAAGTGTTAGTGGTGCGTTCTTTGCAGTCTTTTCTTTATTCATATCATTGGAAACCCATTTTCCATTACTTCGACACATAGCTGCTCGATGACCTTCTTTTCCACAATTAAAAAACATTTTCTAGTACCTTTTTGGCAATCTCCACCATGCTTCTTCCCACACTTTGATCATAAAGAAACATTCATCTTCTATTCACCATTGTTCTGAGATTTCTCCTTGAACTCCATCTGTCATTTCTTGTCAAATCCATGAGAAGGATATGTAACACCAACTTCAATTTCTACCTTGATAGCACAACGCACAATTTATTCATAGCTACTGAAGTATCTTATAGATAATTCCCTTCGAATACTTGTTTTGAAGCCACTGATGAATCGATCAACTTTACTTTCAGGTTGGATGATAAAAACAGATTCATACCTTTCAAGTCTTGTAAAATTCGCTTCGTATATACCAACAGATTCATCACCCTTCTGCTTAAGCTCACGTAACTCCTTTTCCATCTTTGTTCGAAGAATACGAGGGAAATACTTACTGAAAAATATGTTCTTGAACTCGTCCCATTCCATGGACTCAATTTCATCTCTTGGCCTCGTATTCTTGATAAGATTCCTCCATTGATCAGCTTCACCTTCAAAACGATATACTGCTAAGATGACTTTATCATGTTGAGAACATTGAAGCACTGAAAATATCTTTTCAGTGGTACTGATCCATTGTTCAGCAACAAGTGGATCAGAAGACCCATTGAAAGAAGGTGGATGTTGCCTCATGAAGGACTCAATAGAATATTGTTCACTTCTCTTCTAATTTGGAGGTACAAAATGATTCATAGCTTGTGTAAGTTTAAAAATATGATTTTTCACTCCATCTCCCATAACATTTGTTTGTTTAGGAGTAAAATCATTGCATTTTCCAATACATTGATCAACACGGTTCCTTCGGGTTCTAGCCATCATCTAAAACCCAAAAAGAATAGTGTGAGAGGAAAAAATCATTCTAGGGAAAACAACATAATAAAGGGGGAGTACCTTCAATATCTAACATCTTAGGTTTATTTATAAGATCGTTACATTAATTCTAGTACTATAAACTATTCTTATACTTAGCCTTAGGGACATCCCAAGACATACCTTAGAAATATCTCTAGGGATCTCACTAAAGTTCTCGCATCCTAGTTTCCAAAGGTATACTAAACCTTTGTTCGGATACCAACTGTAGAGACCCGAAGCTTGATGTACATAGACATTACATTACTTTTTTGGAATACTTAGTACATAACAAAAAAATACACACAAGGACCTTAATATTTTAGTGTCTTTGGAAACATGGAACGTAATCTTCTAATCGTGGTGAAAGATCTTCAACATCTCCCATAAAGATCTTACCCTATTTTTCTTAACTAAAAACTTTCTTTATATTCTAGGGAAAAGAAAACATAAAAAGGGTGAGCTCAAATTATCAGTAAGGTTATGCATAGAGAACATAAAACAATCCATAAACATTTGAAAGAAAAAACTTGAACATGAAATTTAGTCATCAAAATCTTGAGCAAAGACATAAATCGTGGAAGTACGTAAGGCATATATCATAATGGAACATCAATCATGATAAAATATAATTGGAATAAAACATGTAATTGTGTAAACCATTTAGCACTTGTCATGATTTCCATAGTATCCAAAGCATTGCTGCCAAAAACATATTAGTGGACAATGTCCCTTTCTGAATCGAGTTCACTCCTCGTTTCAGTCCTGTAACACTGAACTGGATTAACTTACCGTTCCAGCCATGTCTATCTCATGAGATATAAATCATTACCCAATGCATTTGAGGGAGATATAGGTCTCCTGGATCTCATAATGAAATCATTCTTACTTGTTCCAGAACATAAACATAAATCATTCATCATAACCCAAAGAATAAAATTGGTTTCATAAACATCATCACATCATAACATAATCCATATAAAACAAATGCATATCATTTCATCATAAGAATAGTGAAACCATGTAAATCATAGAGAGATTATACTTGAAGCATAAACAAATGAAATAATGTCATCTTATAAGAAATTGTTTTTTGATAAAACACTTGAAAAGAATTCATGAGTAAAATATCCTTTCATCTTCAAAATCATTTTCTTTTCACAAAATGTCATGCCATTTTAAAAGAAAGGGTTTTTTTTGAAAAAGTCATGAAATATTTTGGAGGAAGATTCATGAAAATAAGGATTTATAAAACCATAAAAATATGTTCACGCCGTATAAGTTAAAAATAACATTCTCCTAGTACTTTTGTCGGAAAAGTCAAAAAGTACCTTTTATGGTAACCAAAGGAAAGATTCCATTAATACAATGTGGTAAAAAGTCAATAAAGGGTAAAAATGACTTTAAACATTCATAGAAGAATATTAAAAATTTATGAAAACATTTATAGAAATCATGGTCATGGATGATAAATGTAACCCCAGTAAATACTTACGTATAAGAAATCTCAGATAAAAATGAGATTGAAAATTTATCCCTTACCTTATGTCTGATATGCTACGTATGTATCCGAACCTCCAATATAATGATTTAAATAATGTCATTGACTTATTAAAGAATAATATTAATTGTTATTATATTATATATGGTTCACTTAGGTATTTATATTACCCATTTATTTGTCAATTCCATGTTAAAGTAGCGTTTTTGGTAAAATGGTATCATTTATCGTACGTGTTTGGACATGTTGTTCTTGATTTTATTATTAATTATATCATGATTTATTTACTTAAATAATTTAAAATGTGATTTATAAATAATATATATTCATTATATATATATATATAATAGATATATAAATGAAATGAAACACACCGTTCATGGAGACGGTAGGCCGTACGTACGCATGAACGTTGTTTTCCTTTCCTTATTGACTTGAATGGAAGTAAGTAGATGATATATATATATATATGTATATATATATTAGCTTCATTATGCCATATATTTCATTATTATTCATTATATATACTTTATAATCATTCTTGAATGGTTAATCATGGAAAATGAATCTCATCGCGTTCGTAGATACGGTATTCCGTACATACGTACACGCGGTGATTACATTTTCTATAGGATGGATAGATGGTGAAATAGGGTTGTTTCATACTTACAATAACATATCATTATATGAGTTATACTGATTTTATTACTTCAAAATGATACATTTAAAGAAGAAGAAGTGGAAGAAGAAATAATGTTGAAAGAATCGGTAACAGATATTACCTCTTCTTTGAAGCTCATCTTTGAGACCTCCTTTTAGGGCACTAAAATTGGCCTTTGAAGAAGACCAGGACCTCTCAGATGTTTCTAGGTATGTGGAGAAGAGAATTTGGCAGGGTTTGGCCGAGAATGAAGGCTCAAAGTGGTGTGAGGAAGAGAGGGAGGAGGTGCCCTTTTATAAGGGAGGAGAGAGGAACCTTAGAAAAAACTAAACATATTATTTTATTATAAAGTCATATTAGATTTTTTTTAATAGCTCGAAATTTATTTATTTCGAATATAGGGTGGGTATGGGTCGAAATAATCTCATCCAATAGAATTTAGACAATTTTAGGTTTCTATTTCAACCTTATCATTTAGATTTAACTTTAAGTTAGATAATTTAACTTTTACCGTGTCTTCTTGTTTTCTTACATTATAAGGTTAATAAACTTACTATAAGAAGCCAAAAGACCCCCAAGTTCTTTATTAATAATATATATAACCTTATATAAGTCATTTGGCCGAACCTAATATTTTTAGGAATAAAATAATAAATAATAATATAATATTTGTTTTAAAAACTATTTTATGTCGATTTTGACAATATTTGGTAATTGATTTTTGTGAAAATAATAAAAGAATGATTAGTTCTACAAAAGTTATCTAAATAAATACTAACTTGTTATATTAAACTATAATATTATTTTAATTCATAAAATGTATCAAATTACATTTATTTGGGTATTTATAACATCAATTATGTCTATATTTCATTAATAAGATAATTACTGCATCATCATTGTGTCATAAATAAATTAGATTATTTAATGTCTAAAAATTATAAATAAAATACCATTATATAGGAAATATTTTTATATTTCTAATGAATATTTATAGTATAATTTATCTTATGTATAACCCTATATTAAAAATGTTTTAGTTATTAAACATTGATTTTAACTATTTTAACCATTCTTTAAATAAATTAATAATAAATGTCCTAATCTAATCCAAGTGGACCTAAATGGTCATATTTTATTCCTAAGATTGTTTTTGGTCTAAGTACACTTATCCAATATAATTAAGACATGTGTTAGGGTAATAATAATAACATTTTTACCAATAATTACCTTATTTACTTTTAACCATGGTAAAAAAAGTAAAATGTTACTATTCACCAAAAATTATTTTCATCTCATTGAACCACATTTTTGTCCTTGATATTAACCATTTCTCTCGGATGTTTGAAATTCCACTCATAGAAGCGGTAAAATTATATTTTATGTGAATTTTTAAATTCTCCTAGGAGGTAGGTAAAAGACTGTGAAAAGTCCAATAAACTTTTTATATATCTAAAATTATTATAAAATGACTCCAATGAATTTCATTGAACATATATTGGTATTATGTATCAATTTTGACCTAAAAAAATTGAAATAAAATAAATAATTATTTAAATAAAATGTCGGTTTTTAAATAGTAACCTACTGTTTTCATTATTCATCAAAAATTGACAGTTTTCAGAAAAATACCAAAATTTCACCCTAGGCTAATTTCGATATTACAAATCCTAAAATGAAGTCCAAGTTGGAAAATAAAATTTCAAAAAGTGGTTATTACTATTCATAATGGCTAGTTCATAATAGTATTATAATAATATATTGTTTAGTGAAACTTGGTATTGCGTACAACACATGCTATCTTGGAAGGCCGTGATTGTGTGTAATGTAAGCCAAGTCAGGGATACGTGTAGTGAAAGTTCCTTTTGGTGTAGCGTACAACACAAGACATCAATAAAATTAAAAAGCTTATTTTTTATAAAATATTGGGGTGTTACAATTTTAGTTTTAAAAAATTAAATAAATAAACTATTTTAATTATATACACACATTAGTCATATTTTTAATAGCTAAATACATGCACTGCTGAATTCGGTGGAAAAAATTGTTACATATTTTTCCCATTTTATTAAAATTAACTAAAATATACAGTTCATCACATAACTGAGGATCATTTCTGATATTTTTTCGATGTATTTATAAAATCCTTACAGTATATATGATTTTTTACCTAATTTAATAATAAAACAATTAGTTGGATTTAGTCGCACTAGATCATTGAAAAACACCATAATAAATTCTAAAGATAATGTGATGAACACCTTAAAAACATATGGTGGGTATAAAATTTCCTTGTAATAGGTTTTCAAAAAAATAAAAATCAATATACAAGAAATCTAAAAAAATTATTTGAAACATATTCCTTTGAAAAAATTACTCTAAATAAATAATTTGTTATCATTTTAATTTATATAAAAAGATTTTAAGTGATGAATAATATTGATGAAAATATAAATAGTTTTTTAAAAAATATACATACATAATACTCAATATAATTTAAAGTAAAAATCATTTTGAATATTATACATTTCGAAACCATTAAAAATACACACCACTTTGAAACATGAATTTACTTCAAAAATAAAAAAACCTATGAAATTACTATGATTTCTCCATCAAAACCATTAAAATATTTTGTAAATAATATATTTTTTATGGATTCTAATGATACTTGGAAACCATAGAAAATCAATGACTCCACTAGTAATATCACTAATATGAAAATGCCCCATTGAGCCCAGGGGATCACCCCATTCCTCGTCAACACATTTGATTCCCAAGTGTCGAATATTATTTTAATGAATTTTTTTATCAAGTGAAACATTTTTAATTATAATCCATTTCATATACATAAAAAACTACACATATTTTTTTTTCAAGGATGGAAATATTTCTATCGATTATAAAAGTCAGTAAAACCATCTTTATGAAAAACACAATAGATATTAGAATATAAGCATAATTTATAAACAATAAATTGAAAATAATATCTAAAAATTAATAATTATTCTTATACACTTTCTGGAGAACAAATACATGAAATATCACAAAAACTAAATTTTATGGCCACAACATTGACTATGAGTCACATGAAATATTTTAAAGAATATTTTAGGCAAAAATTGATGCTTTGAACATCGTAAAATTTATTTATAAATTTCTAAGAAAATTAAAAAAAATTCTACAAAAGGTTTTGAAATCATTTTTTCTTTAATTAGAGATTTCATGAAAATAGTTATGAAATATAGTTATGAAGAACATAAAATAAGGTATTTTTGAAAATTAATTATTATTTTAAATCATAATATATTATTTTTAAAAATCTTATTCACATACAAAATAAGATTCAAATAAAAATAGAAACACGATAAGAAAATTTAATTTCCATTATATGATAAATTGTGATGAAACCATGAATTAAAAAAATTAATTTTTTTTATAAAAAATGAGAAAATTTATATATAAAATTGTAATTAGAAAAATTGGTATTTTTAAAATAACAAGTATCTTCTTACTTCAATATATGTTTGAAAATATAATTCTATTACAAAATTGAAAAAAAAACATTGAATAAAATTATTTTTATATAAAATATATTCTATACAATAGTGATTTTGAGAATAAGTTACCTTAACATAAATGTAATATTTGAAAATATAATTACCTTAATAAATCGAAATAAATTAAATAAAAACATTTTTATATAAAACATAACGAGTACAATTTGTTTTTGAAAAATTCAAAATATTACCTTATTTTAACATACAAATTATTTGAGAGAAGTCTCTTTTTTCCTTATTTCCATCACTTCTTCAATTCTCATATATTTTGACTATCTTTGTCATTCCCTTATCCCTTATCTCTATCTCTCACGACCTAAGATTATAACGGAGTTTTTGAGACAATTTCCAATGTAGCGATCCTTATGTAGTTGTTTTGAAGAACTATATATATATATTATAATAACCTTCTTGTATGTATAATATAAATATTTATTTTTATTAATATATTCATGTTATGTAAATATAAAACCATTTCCTAAGATAAAGGGAGATATTTTATCCATAATGAAAAATATCCAATTTTTGTATTAATAAACAGGCCTTTTTATCCCTTGTTTTTAGTTAAACAATGTTTTCAATGAGACTGAGGGGTGTTAGAATTTTTAGAGTCCTACTGGTTTATTGGAAAGTGTTTCTGCCAAAACTAAGTGGCCACAACATATCCTATGAGACTCCACCACATAATATTGTCATCCGGTACAACATCAAATATTGCACCCTAGCATAGTCCTCCCTAGTGGCCTGTTCCGTAATAGATAAGGATTCACGATTGGGCAGTTTTTCTGGGAGGCTATTCCATTGTTTCAAACCCCACATCTCAAGGATTCTCTATGAATCAGTTTTAGAACTACGACATCCATATTTAGTCTTCGACCATCTAAAATCATTACTTTCAATGCATTGATTAAATGACTTTTTTTCAAATGGAATAAAAGGGATCCCTCAGTCGGGATTTCACACAGAAGAACCCTTCTAGATTTCCTATAAATACCTGGTTCATCCTCTCATGTAAGAATTCCATTAAATAATCCAAACATATAAAAAATAGATTGCTTTTCCATGGCTTCAAATGCCTTTCTAACACATATAATTCCTTGTCCACGGCCATAGCCCCTACCTTATACCCATGGTTTTAATGCCTTGTTCCAATGGTGTGATCATTATTCCCTCGGTGTGAATTCTTTATACCCTTTGTATTTACATTTTCCCTTTTGTGTGAATACCTTGTGCTCATGGTGTGGTAATAATTCCCATTTTTTGAATACCTTATGCCTATAGTGTTTGTATTGTGCCCATGGTGTGAACATTTTGTCCATGTTGTTAACTTTTTACTAGTGGGGTGTGAATTGTGCGCATGGTGTGTTCTTTGTACCCATAGTATGAACCTTGCACTATGGAGGAGTTCTCTATATTATCCCAAGGTATGGTTTTAGATTTTTGTTTCTTGTTTCTCCACAAATTTCTCTAGAAGAATTTTCATAATGATTCAATGGTTCAAGGAGTTTTGGGTGAACGATCGTTATTAATCTGGTTGGTGTGTGAATATGATGTGGATATCAACTCATTTGGCGGAATTTGACAAGGAATGACATCTATTGAGTCAGATGATCCTTACAATATGGGGATCGTGTTTACAAATTATTCCTTGATTATTATTTATATTCCGGAATATTTGACCCCATCATCGATTGGGATTTCTTTTGGGTGGTGTCTATTGTGATATTTTGATTCATTGAGAGATATTTGGGTATCTTATTTCCATTTTTGATTGTGATCACATGATATTATGTGTAATACTATATACTCATGATGATATGGTATGTATTCTTGTCTCCTTCACCCTATATGAATATTACTATGGATTGGTGGTTGTTAGTGGAACTTGAGAAAGGTGGACCATCGTGAACTAACTATCCTTTAGTGAGGGATTACACTTGATATGTGATGATGAAAACGGGGTAAATGTAAACAAGGTGGAGGTACAAGGTAACCATGGTGTCGTGTTGTGGGGGTGCTTGAGGTATCCTTGATTTTACATACTCCATTAATTACAATGTATCCTAATTAATGATAGTACTTCATATTATTGATGTAGATGTCATTAGGTGACATGGTCATCCTCATGGATAGATTACACTGGTTATAATCTCCACAACACTATGTAGTTTCATACAATGGTTTTTCTGGTTTTATGACTAAAAAATTATTTCATTATCAACTATTATAAATCTGATGCTGGTACAATTGGGGTCTTTTGGGGGCTTGATCAGTGCACAACTACTCTATTTTTTATTGTATGTTTATAACCTTACTCATTTTTTACTATAATGGAATTCACTTATTATACTTGATCACACCATGTAAGGATGTGTTGGTGGTTCCATACCGAGTCTCTTCATAAAACACTACTTGTGAATTTGACGTGCTTGTATCTTTTAATGAGAGACCCAGTAACGGGAAATGGACCTGTGGTGGATGGTTTGGAAATGAAGCATGAAGCAAGAAGTGGATAAGGATGATATTTGTTGTAACCATTAACCTTTAATTGTCTTTTATTCTTATTCTGTATTGGCTTCTCATATTGGGTGATACTAATTTTTATAACGTGTATTCTATATTAATATTTCACATGTTTTATATGGTTATATGATTATTTATTCATTATTATTAATTTATGTATGACATGATATAGATTTAATGGTATACCCACTGAAAGGAAGACACCCTCTCAACTAGTTTGTATCCTCTTATATATAGGGATACACACATGATGTTATGAGGAATTTCAAGTTGGGACCTGATGGTTCGATCTGGGACGTTTCGAAATGGCATTAGAGGACATGGTTTTTTAAAAAATTACATTACTATTTCATTGGTTTGGGGACAAGATATAATTAATTTAGGATATTTTGGAGTCGTTTAGGGGAATTATGATAGTTCCTAACCAATACTATATTATGGACCTCTGAGTTTCCATAAGCTAGGGAATTATGTTTTTCTCTTAATATTGATTAGAATATTCCCAGGTGATAAAAATGATATTGGTATATGTTTTGCCATACATTCACCCTTAATGAATAGGAACAAAGGTTAATATACCATGTTTATATGCATGTAATTATTCCTCATAGTAGATATTTAATAAAATACCTTAATATGTGATATATGTTCAGGACAGTTTCACGACTATGTGATATGTCTATTATTTTACATGATGTGGGATATATCATTACCGGAATTCATTATTAGAACAAAGCGTGTTTTTGTGTTATTATATATAAATATATAATGACTATAAATAATGTGTATAGACAAATACTAGGTCATGTCTATGAGGGTTATACCTTGGGATAAGGATATAATCCTAGAATAACCAGGAGTGATCCTATATAATGGATAGGAAATTTTATGTTCTTAATTTTCCTTCTATTTCTAAGGATTCCAAATCACATAATTTCGGTTGGACTGCCAGCTGAGTAGGCTGAGCATGATCTATCACGTACTCTATTGGTACAGTTAGGGGTTTATTAACAATTTTCTCTGAAATCCATGGTGTAATATGGAATGTATTTCTACCTCGATCACCCCACATCCATTCTGAAAACCTCCAGGCCAAATGATATTTATTATTGGATAGATACCATAGATAGAAATTCTAAAATATTAGAAACTTTCTGATATGAAAGTTAAAATTATTTCATTGATGTTGTAAGGACTCTATAATTGTTGTTGGGGAGTGATTATTCAATCCAGAATATGTGAGGGACTCACCTAGGGGGCATTAAAAGACTTGTTTTTAGATATTTTTTTATTGAAAGGTAAATGATAGACTGAGCATATGCATTCATGTAGATGTTGAAATTCTGCATGACCGTATCATTATACTTCACTTACTTTACCAAGATCCTCTATCTCACACCAATTTTGGCCAATAATGAGGCTCAGAATTCCAAGAAGTTCAAAATATTAATTTTACCCAATCCTATATAGAAGGTCTAGAGATTCGATCTGGAATTATAACCATAGGACCTGAAGAAGTCTTAACTATTAATAACACTTTAGAAGATATATGATCAGTTGGACCCTTTACACCTTTCACTACTCATATAGGGGGATATTTTATTGTTACTGTAGGTGCCTCTAATGATGATAGGAAGTGGAATTCTAGGAACATGCTGTAGTGTTGTTGTATGAACCTACAATTGAGTTTTGTATCATTATAACCTTAAAGAAGAAACCTATACTGCTTGGGTAGTGGGATGTTTGGATACAACATTCTGATATTATTGGCACCCCAGACATAGATCTATTAGTGTAGTAGAAGATGAATTCTACTATAGTTTCGAGATATATTATCAAATAGGAGTTGGTGAAATCGATGACCAGGGAACTAGAGGTTGGGTTTGGTTTTTCAGCAACAAACTCAAAATGGACATGCATCTCAAGGATAGGTTTGTAAGGATGAGGATGGTCTTACCTATTATACAAATCAAGATATAGCATATGGTGTATAACAACCATATATTGTTTGTGGTAAAATATTTATTACATTTACTCTATCTCGAACTATATTTAATACTTGTGCACCCCATTCCTTTATAGCTACAAAATAAGTTTATACACTTGAAATGCTGGTTAATTTATCTTCCTAGTTTGTCTCCCTAGAAACACCATTGGTTATGAATGTGTACCATCTCTATAAATTCCATTATTTTTCCATAGTAGTTTCTATTTATGGGAGTATATGGGAGTTTATTATTATATATAGGATGAAATTCATTTTGATTCTCCACAAGGATTGGTTTATTAGATTCTAAGATCACAATGGCTACTATCAGATACATATATCCTACACTTATCCCATGGGAGATAAGTTCAAAATGACTCAAGAATGAGACCTTGGAGTAGGTGGAGTTGGACCAGACATGTGTTAGCTCCAGATGATTACAACACATATGGATTCCTTATTTATTTCATTAGGATTAATGGAATCCCCACATGTTTTCCTCTACTTGTGGATCTTAATTAATTTATCTTTCAAGATGAAAATACGAGAATTCCCCTTGAAAGAGGTGTTGAATTTGAGTTAAAGCTTATACTAGGTGCACAACCCATTTTGATACTCCCACATAAAATGAAACCAAATGAGTTAAAGGATCTCAAGGTATTGTCATATGGATTTGGCATGGAAGAATTTATCAACCCAATTGCATCCCCATATGGTTCACTAGTGTTATTCGCTATAAAAGTTGAATGTATTCTTCATCTTTTCATTGATTAATATAATCTGAACAAGTTGATAGTGAATAATTTATTTCCCTTTATTTGTATTGATGATATTTTCAATCAACTATGTGGAGCCCGATGGTTCTCCATGATTTATATTCAATCAGGCAATGATCATTTAGGAGTTAGAGTGGAGGACATTCCAAAGATGGCATTTCAATGAAGGTATATACTATACAAGTCTTGATAATTTCAGTTGGGCAGATGAACACACCAATAGTGTACATGACAATCATGATTAAAAATTTCCATTTATACATTGGATATTTATCCATAGTGTAGTTGATGTCATCCAAATCTAGTCATCAACACTAGGGCATCATGTTAGGCAAAAAGAGATAGCCGGTATTATGATTTAGGTACATCAGTACTATGCAAAATTTTAAAATTATGACTTATTGATTAGAGTGGTGATGGTACTTGGACACATCATTCTAGCAATGATACATCCCCTTAGAGTTTAGATTGGCAACTCCTTTATTATATAAAATTGAACATGTCTCGTTTTCCTAGAAAACTCGGATGATATGAAAAACGCGATGATCCAAAATCAAATAAAGCATTGGATAAGTTTGCGGATATTATTATAGTACCTACAACCACATCATTAGGAACTTCAACCACATTAGTTCTCTCCACATAAGCTTAGCCTTGATACCTTGGAATTATTTGGGGAACTGAAACGCACGGCCGATTGTCGCCTATCGACCGGTCAAAGTTATGATGCCCTGCTAATGTGTATAGCAGCACTCGGGTCGAATCCTCGGTGATGATACTTTGAAATAGTCGTTTGTTTTTAGTTGATTGTATTCTGATTGGGGGTTTGTTTGGAGAGCTTATGAAATAATTTATGGATGATGTTTGATTCAACAAGTTGATAAATATTGGGGTGAGTTCATTATTAGGGAGTTAATCTTGTGATATCCTTGAGCTTTGCTTTATATTGCATTTAAATTATCACCCACTTCACAAGTTGACATCGATTAGAATTCCTAAGTGTTAAATCTTTATTCCAAGCCTTAACATAATTAGGATTTTAATATCAATCAGTACATGTTTATGGTAATGTATTTTTAGTTCCAATAATCCATGGAAACCACATTCTAAACAAAATATGTCATTAATCCATGACAAATTAAGTCCAACATACACAATGTTAAATTAACGAATACTCATCGAGAAAATACTCTCAATCACTTAACATCCCTAAATTATAACTCACCCCAATGAGATATTTACTCAGCCATTTGGGTGTTTAATATTCTAGTTATAATTATTTTGGTGATGAATTATAAAGAGAAGAAAAAGAAATGGATTAGAAAAGTGTTGTACGTCGACACACACACACGAACGATGATGATAATTAAAAACGGATTTTCGATTGCATGAGGAACCAAAAGAAGGGAAGGGGATTAAAATGAATTTAAACTATTTTAAGAACATAAATATTAAACTACAGAAGGTGGATGAGAGTAAGAGATATTGAAGACGAAACTTTCATTAAAACAGAATTACAAAAGAAAGGACTTACAAAATTACAAAAATGAAGAACATGAAAGTAAGTGAAAACAAAGAGAGGAGGAAAGGTCTCTCAAGTGAAAACGTGAGTATGGCAGAACCTCCCAAGCCTTTGGAAAGGCTTTGGTCATGCCAATATGATATCCTCTATTCTGAAATGCCAAACCTTTTGAAAGGAGAGGAGAGGTTGTATTTATAGCCCAAGGTGGTGGACTGTTTACATTCATGAAATACCCCTCAACTTGGCTCGCCGATAAGTGTATACAGAAAGCCAAATCTTGAGAAACCTCCTTCTTCAAAGTTTTATATAAAAATGTCTTCTATCTACTGTGAAACTTTTTCGGCCCTTGGACTTAGGGAACCAAATTTATGCTAGTTTTAGTAAACAATTATGATCTGTCCATTTCAATACAGACTTTTTCAATGTCCATAATGTGAATGGGATTTTGAATAGGAAGATGCCATCAAATAAAAATAATTTCTTCAAAAAAGTTGGCCACCCGAATCACCTCTTTCACACTGAAAAATATCAGCTCGAATGGATGTCTACATCAGGATACATTGCAAAATTAGTGTTCTTTTTTTTATTCCTGTCCAGAATTGTGGGCTGGAATTCAATGCATCAGTTGGGCCCCTTGTATTTGTTATTGGGTTATGCAATTTTTATCATGGACTACTTTAAATTTCCTCCGAACATGGGAGGATAATTAAGGTATTTGGACTTCTGTATTGAGCCCAGTAATTCGACCTTCATATATGGTCCAATTTCTTCATAGTTTCCTTAGGCCTTCTTGTGGGGTCCATATGACCCTCCAAATGGAAGAATTGGCTCATGTCACCTTCTAATGAAATGTTGTATATTAAAAGTAGAGTCCTAAAAAATAAGAACCACACAATTAGTATAATTATAGTGATAGTTATTATTAAAACATTAAACTGACTCAATTTGACTACTTCTAAAAATGCTCAAAAAATATACTTAATATTAAAACATTAATATTTCACACAAATTATGCACATTTCATATAAAATCAGTAAAGAGGGAATATAATAAGTCATGTAAATATTAATAACATCAACTCCCCAACACTTATCTTTGTGCATGTCCTCATGTGCAACAAATATAAAAACATGACAAAATCATTTTCACTCACCAACAAATATTAAAATTTTCGTTTCTCCAATCAGGGGAGGTTTAGACTATTTCACTCATCCATTTTGAAACCCACCACAAGTTGTTATCGAAACAATTTTCCAAAACTAATTCATTTTTCCATGCTCAAATTTAGAAATGGAAAATGTGGACACTCAAAACTCACACCTCTCAAGATGATAAAATTTATTTGTGGAGGTTCACTCTTTCACCAACCAAAAGTGAAAATCTTAGAGTTTGAAAAGAGCTCTCAGCTTACAATACCTATCCAAAGTGAACACGAATCAAGAGGTCTTTTTAATGGGGTTTTTTTTGTGGCTATGGGACGGTAGGAATATAATGTCCAAGAGAGAGAATAAGAGGGTTAAAATACCAACATAGAAAAACAACGCACATTTTTTTGTAATAAAACATGGAAGGAAATGAAAACACATATTTACAAGGGAATGATTGTGTGAAGAAAGACACAATAGAGGAAGAAAATATGAAGGGGATGAGAAGATGAAATATTTACAAACCACGAAACTTCTCCCAATGATATAAGAATATAATGAAAATGTTCTTTTTTTCCTTTTTTTCTTTGTTTTTTCGAAAGTTGACCTTGAGACAGATCTCACACTCATATCCCAACCCATGTTTGATCTCATCACGACACTAATTGTAATAGTTATAACAAGATCAAAGTTTTAGGAAGAGTGATTTTTGACCTACCCAAGACACAACCCATTTGTTTCATTTTTTTTTTTGAATTTTTTTTTGATTTTGTTTTTTTTTGAATTTTTTTGAACACTTTTCAATATCATTTGTACAATAAATTCATTGAATGACATCCTCCCCCCCACACTAAAATGGATTCCTTCCCTCAAGCATATGATAACACACCAGAAAGTAAGGAAATGATACCCAAAAATGAAATCCATTCCCCCCACACTTAAATTTCAAAAACTTATGCAATGAAAATCCATGTTGATATTAGGTGGGATAAGGTATTGGGCTTGTAATGTGGCTATCAAAGAAAAGGTTTTCATATTCTTGAAGGGGCTTTCAAAAGGAGGATTAATGTAAGGGTAATTAGAGGCTATTTGGATATTGTGATTCTCATGTGGTTCAAAAATGCCTCTATCGTATTAATGCACACTAAGGCAGGAAATTCAGCTCAAAGGTCCACAAACTCAAGACTCACAAATGGGGGTGAAAACACATATTTTGAAAAGATGGCCATAGGCGGCCTTGGCATGAAAGCAATTGTTTGTTCTCACAGTTTGGGGACATCATTTTCCAAATCAAAAATTGAGCATTCAAAATTTGTTAATTTTGACACAAAATTCTTTATCCAAAGTCATGATGAAAATACAAAATTTTTTAGATGAAAACATGTCTGTTAACTCCCATAAATGGTTGGACAAAATTTCAAAACTCTATGGTGAGTAAGAATGACTCTTTTTTTGTAATGTTTTTTAAGTAATTGTGTATTTTTGGTTTTTTTTAGTTTTTAAGTTTATTTTGTAAAATACACAACCACACAAGAAAGAGAAAAATAAAGGGTTTGATGAATAAAGTGGTAAAAAAATGAAAGAGATAGGAAGAAGAAGAAATAGGTAGAGAGAGGAAGAGATATAGAGAGAGTTAAAGGGAAAGAGGTGCCCCTGGTATGGATTTTTTGGGTTTCCATCTCCATCCAGTGGTGGGTCTACTGTGGATCTAATGGAAGTAGATGATGATCTAGGATTGTGTGTCCTCTCATAGTGATGCTTCAACCGATGCACATTTACCGTAAATTTACTTTTGGAGGAGGGGTCTTGGACTTGCACTGCACCAAATGGGTAAACGTTAGTAATAACAAAAGGACCATCCCAACGAGAATTATGCTTACCTAGGTGAAGCTGAAATCGAGAATTAAAGAGCATTACCTTTTCACCTTCATGAAATAACTTTCTAAGGATGTGTTTGTCATGGATTACCTTAGCCTTCTCTTTTCACATATTGGAATTCTAATAGGATTCAAGTCGAAGCTCCTCCAGTTCATCCAATTGCAACAATATTTCTTCACCAGATTTTTCAAGATCAAAATTACATGTTTTCAGGACCCAAAATGACTTATGTTGTATTTCAATTGGTAAGTGACATGCTTTACCAAAAACAATCCAAAAAGGAGACATTCCAATGGGTGTTTTATAGGCAGTTCGATAAGCCCAAAGTGCTTCCCCAAGTCTTTCAGGCCAGTCTTTTCTGGTGGGTTTTACAATTCTCTCAAGCACTCTTTTCAATTCTCTATTAGAGAGTTCAGCCATGCTATTTGTTTAAAGGGTGATATGTAGTTGAAGTTTTATGTACAACCCCATTCTTTTTTAGAAGATCTACCATGGTTCTATTACGAAAATGGGTTCCTAAGTCACTGATCAAGGCACGTGGTGTGCCAAATATTTGGAAGATGTGGATCTTTAGGAACTCACTAACAGTATGAGCATCATCCTTCCTAGTGGGTTTGGCCTCAACCCACCTTGAAACATAATCGACCGCAAGAAGAATGTATGAGAATCCATTGGAAGGGGGAAATAGTCCCATGAAATTGATAGCCCAAACATAGAAGATTTCACAAAAGAATAAAGGCTTTTGGGGCATTTCATTTCTCAATGAAATTGTGCCAAACTTTTGGCAAGTGGGACATGATTGAAAAAACTCATGTGATTCCTTGAAGAGTGAAGGCCAGAAGAATCAAGAGTCTAGGACCTTTCGAGAGGTCCTTTGTGGTCCATAGTGGCCACCACCAGGCATTGAGTGACAGAATTCTAAGATGGATGAATGCTAATGTTCATCAACACATCTCATAATTACCATGTCTGCCCCAATTTTCCAAAGTTTATTTTCTTCTCAAAAATAGTATTTTGAATCACTCTTCAACTTCATTTTTTGTTTTTTTGAAAAATTTCCAGTAAATACACCAGAAACCAAGTAATTTACAATTGGGGCATACCATGGTAGTTTTGGAGTGAGAGATGAAAGGTGCTCAATTGGAAATTCAGGATCAATGATTTCAGAATGAGGAGAATTAGTAATTCTACTCAAGTGATCAGCCACAGGGTTTTCTTTTCCAGGTATATCTTTGATTTCAAGGTCAAACTCTTGGAGAATTAGAATCCATCTTATTATCCTTGGTTTGGAATAACTTTTCTTGAGTAAGAACTTAATAGCAGAATGGTTCGTGAAGATGATGATTTTGGCACCTAAGAGATAGGACCATAATTTATCTAAGGCTAAAACCACTGCTAGAAGTTCCTTTTCAGTCACAATGTAGTGAGATTGAGTTTCATCCAATGTTTTTGATGCATAATAGATGACATGAGGAATCTTTTCTCTTCTTTGACCAAGAACATCCCCAACAGCTCTATCAGAAGCATCACACATTAACTAAAAGGGTAAGGACCAATCTAGGGGTTGGATTATCGGGGCAGATGTAAGAGCAGTTTTGAGTTCAATGAAGGCTCTCTTGAAAACCTCATCAAAATGGAAGGTGACATCATTTTGGAGGAACCGAGTGAGTGGGAGGGAATTCCTACTGATTTTATGGATGAATCTCCGATAGAAACCGGCATGACCGAGGAATGAACGGATGTCTCGAACAGAAGTGGGTGGAGGAAGTGATTGGATCACTTCAATTTTGGCAGGATCGACTTCAATATCATCTTTAGAAACTATGTCCCTTGAAAAATCCCATTAGCAACCATGAAGTGACATTTTTCAAAATTTAACACAAGGTTGCACTTGACACACTTTTGGAGGACAAGCGAGAGTGAATTCAAACAAGATTAAAATGACTCACCATAACTGGGGAAGTCATCCATGAAGACTTCTATGCAGTGTTCTATGAATTCTGAAAAGATACTCATCATACACCTCTGGAATGTTGCAGGAGCATTACAAAGGCAAAAAGGCATTCTTCTATATGCATATGTTCCAAAGGGGCATGTGAAAGTAGTCTTTTCTTGGTCCTGAGTTGATATTGGGATTTGAAAATAGCTGGTGTATCCATCAAGAAAGCAATAGTGTGACTTTCCGGCTAATCTTTCTAGAATTTGATCAAGGAATAGAAGAGGGTAGTGATCTTTTCGGGTTTCAACATTCAATTTCCTATAGTCGATGCACACACGCCATTTGTTCTTCACTCGAGTTGTGACTACCTCTCCATGTTCATTTGTGACAACAGTTATCCCACCCTTCTTAAGTACAACTTGAATTGGACAAACCCATTCACTATCAAAAATTGGGTAGATAATACCAGCTTGAAGAAGCTTGGTGATCTCTTCCCTAACTACCTCAAGTATGAGTGGATTGAGTCTTCTTTGGGGTTGTCTAACTGGTTTGGATGATTCCTCAAGATGGATGTGATGCATGAAAAGGGCAGGGTTGATTCCTGGTATGTCATCTAGGGTCCAACCTAAGGCCTTTTTGTTTTCCTCTAACACTTGAACAAGTTTGGAATCCTCTGTTTCAGTAAGTGTGGCAGAGATAATGACAGGATATGAGTGATCATGGAAGAGGAATGCATATTTCAGGTGTACAGGAAGAGGTTTCAGATCAATCTCATCTTTCACTTTTGGGCTAGACAACTCAGAAATGGAGGAAGGGACTTCAGTTTCTTCAGATTCATTTTTCTCAATGTTGTCCAAGGTGGAGCAGTAGAGATCATAGTTGATGTGGGATTCAAGAGAGTTTTCAAGTTCCTATAGATTGATGGAGTCTATTAATGAGAGGTCCACATCAACTTCACCATTTATGAATTTGTTAATCATGGTGCAGATTTCACAAGATCCTTTATCATTAGAACATGAAGAACATGGTGGATTGGGGTTCGATTGACTCTTAGAAGTGTCCTCATAAGCATGGATTGGGAATGCAGAGTGATCCTCAGATGGGTATCACATGGCTTGGAAAATGTTGAACTTGACCAGTTGGTCACCGAATTCCATGGATAAGATGCTTGAATGGACATCAATCTTGGTTCTCGTAGTCATGAGGAATGGTATTCCTAGAATTAGGGGAGATCGAGAAGAGTTCGTCTCACCTTCCATGTCAAGGACATAGAAATCAGCAGGGAAGATAAGATCATTGACTCGGACAAGGAAATCCTCAACTATTCCCTCAGGACTGGTTGTGCTTCGATTGGATAACTGAATGACAACACCCGTTTGGTGCAAGGGACCTAGACCAAGGTTGGAGAATATGGATTTGGGAATGACATTAATTAAGGCTCCTAGGTCTATGAGTGCATCATCAAAGTTGGAACTTCTAATTTGGAATGGAACCGTAAAGGTCCCTAGATCTTTGCACTTTATGGGAATAGACTACTGGGTGGAAACCTTTTCGAAGGTCCTAAGGTGCCTCTTGTGGGTACACAACTCCTTAAGAAACCTGGCATACTTAGTAATTTGTTTTATGGCATCTTATAGGGTAATTTTGACGTTAACACGTCTAAACATGTCAAGCATTTCAGGATCAGATTCAAAGGACTTCCTTGGTTTAGAAACAGCTTGTGGAAAAGGAATTGGGTTCCTAAGTGGAATGGACAGAGGTGATGGAATGGATTCGGATTCCTTTTCAATTTTCTTTTTCTTTTCATTTTCTAGGTGAACATTCAAAGGAGGGTTTGAGGATTTATCTTGAGGCATAGAAAGTTTCTTTCCTGATCTAAGTGAAATTGCACTTACATTACCCTTAGGGTTGGGTAATGGTTGAGCTGGGAGTTGGGAAGAATTTGATTGTTGTTTCTACCTCAGGTGGGATGCAAGTTGACCTATTTCAGTTTCAATGTTTTTATGGCTAGAATGGGTGAAGGAGGAAAGATCTTCCACTGTACTTTCCCATGGTTTCTTGGAAGAAGAGGCTTGTCCCGGTTTGGGATTACCTTGATTTTGGTTCTTGGGAAAGCACTTTTATTGGGTTGGGAATTGGAAAGGCTCATTCGGATAGTGGAATCCAGGAGGAGGATTTTTCCTTTGAGGATGAGGAACAAAAGGATAAGGTTGATGGAAGTTACCACCACCTTGACCATATTGGAATTTGTTTGGGTTTTGAGGAGGGAATTGAGGGGGTAGGATATGGGATTACCATACCTAAGGCCTTGGTTATAGGAAGAAGAGAAGGGCTCAGAGTGAGGTTGGTTGAAGTTTCTAACAAACTGACCTGATTGTTGAGGGTTGGGGTTCCGCTGAGCATATGATGTATTGAGCTCCATTGGTTCGGATGAATCAGATTGATCCTCTTGAAGTTGTGGACATGTGTCTATTGGATGAGCTGGGGAGCTACAGATTCCACAATTCTTGATAGGTCCAGGGAATAGTGACTGTGGAGAAGATGAGGTTGGGGCTTTGGTAGCCACCGCTAGTTGACGCACAAGACCTGTAAGTTCACTCATCCACTCAGTCATCTTGTTAGGCTCTATGGATTGATTATCTTGGGATTGTTTGACTTGAGAATGTGCTTGAGTATGGAATTATTGTGTGTTTGCAGCCATGTTACTTATGAGATCTCTTGCAGCTGCAGGAGTTTTATCAACAAGAGCACTACCAGTTGCATCATCTATGAGAGTTCTCTCCATAGGCAATAACCCCTCATAGAAGTATTGAATCAAGATTTGGTCAGAGATTTGATTATGTGGGAAGGTTGCAACAAGCTTTTTGAACCTCTCCCAGTACTCATGGAGTGATTCATTTGGGAATTGATGGATACCACTGATTTCCTTTCGGATGGAAGCGGTACGAGAAGCAGGAAAGAATTTTTCTAGAAAGAGACGCTTCATTTCATTCCAATTAGTTATGGAACCAGGAGGGAGGTAGTAGATCCACGACTTGGCAGAGTCAGCTAGGGAGAAAGGGAATGCTCAGAGTTTGATTTGTTCTTCAGAAACCCCTTGAGGCTTCATGGTAGAGCACACTACTTGGAACTCTTTAAGGTGAAGATGCGGATCCTCACCGGCTAGCCCATGGAAATGAGGTAGAAGATGAATCAAACACGATTTGAGTTTGAAGTCAGCCTCTATGTTTGGATATTGAATACCAAGGGGTTGGTAATTCATATCAGGGGCAGAAAGTTCATTCAATGTTTGTTCCCTAGGATTGGACATATCAAATTCAATTGGTTGGATGTGGAATGGTTCTTGAATGAGTTGATTATATCTTATGTTCCTCCTAAGTCGACGAAGAGTTCTATCAATTTCAGTTTCAAACAAATCTGAGGGATTGTTTGGAAGGCTATGGGGAATTCAGAGAGATTTTGGAAGAAAGAGGAAGATGGGTTTTTCTTTGTGAGTTTTTTTTAGTTTTTTTTAATTTTGTTTTTTTTTGGTTTTTTTGACATTAACTAGAAACTAATGACTACTTAAAGCACCATCCCCAGATACGACACCATTTGAAACGCGCGGCCGATTTTTTCCTATCGACCGGTCAATGTTCTGATGCTCTGCTAATGTGTATAGCAGCACTCGGGTCGAATCCTCGGCGATGATACTTTGAAATAGTCATTTGTTTTTAGTTGATTGTATTCTGATTGGGGGGTTTGTTTGCAGAGCTTATGAAATAATTTATGGATGATGTTCGATTCAAAAAATTGATAAAGATTGGAGTGAGTTCATTATTAGGGAGTTAATCTTGTGATATCCTTGAGCTTTGCTTTATATTGCATTTAAATTAACACCCACTTCACAAGTTGGCATCGATTAGAATTCCTAAGTGTTAAAGTTTTAATCCAAGCCTTAACTTAATTAGGATTTTAATCTCAATCAGTACATGATTATGGTAGTGTATTTGTAGTTCCAATAATCCATGGAAACCACATGCTAAACAAAATATGTCATTAATCCATGACAAATTAAGTCCAACATACACAATGTTAAATTAACGAATACTCATCGAGAAAATACTATCAATCACTTAAAATCCCTAAATTATAACTCACCCCAATGAGATATTTACTCATCTATTTGGGTGTTTAATATTCTGGTTATAATGATTATGGAGATGAATTATAAAGAGAAGAAAAAGAAAGGGATTAGAAAAGAGTGGTACGTCGACACACACACACGAATGATGATGATAATTAAAAACGGATTTTCGATTGAATGAGGAAGCAAAAGAAGGGAATGGGATTCAAATGAATTTAAACTATTTTAAAAACATAAATATTAAACTACAGAAGGTGGATGAGAATAAGAGATATTGAAGACGAAACTTGCATTAAAACAGAATTACAAAAGAAATGACTTACAAAATTACAAAAATGAAGAACATGAAAGTAAGTAAAAACAAAGAGAGGAGGAAAGGTATCTCAAGTGAAAAAATGAGTATGGAAGATCCTCCCAAGCCTTTTGAAAGGCTTTGGTCGTGCCAATATGATCTCCTCTTTTCTGAAATGCCAAACCTTTTGAAAGGAGAGGAGGTGATGTATTTATAGCCCAAGGTGGTGGACTGTTTACATTCTTGAAATACCCCTCAAATTGGCTCGCCGATATGTATATCCATACATCCGAATCATGAGAAATATCATTCTTCAAAGTTGTAGATAAAAATTTTTTATGTCTACTATGAAAAGTTGGCGGCCATTGGATATAGTGAACCAATGTTATGGAGGTTTTAGTAAACAATAATGATCTGTCAATTTCAATACAGACTTTTTCAAAATCCATAATGTGAATTGGTTTTTTAATAGGAAGATGTCCTCAAATAAAAATCATATCTTCAACAAAGTTGGCGACCCGAATCGGCTCTTTCAAACTGAAAAATATCAGCTCTAATGGATGTCTACATCAGGAGACATTGCAAAATTAGTGTTCTGTTTTTAATTCCCGACCAGAATAGGGGGCTGGACTTCAATGCAACATTTTGGCCCCTTGTATTTATTATTGGGTTCTGAAATTTTTATCATGGACTCCTCTAAATGTCCTCCAAACTTGGGAGGAGAATTATGGTATTTGGACTTCTGGATTGAGCCCAGTAATTCGACCTTCATATATGGTCCAATTTCATCACAGTTTCCTTGGGCCTTCTTGTGGGGTCCATATGACCCTCCAAATGGAAGAATTGGCTCATGTCACCTTCTAATGAAATGTTTTATATTAAAAGGAGAGTCCTAAAAAACAAGAACCACACAATTTTTATCATTATAGTGATAGTTATTATTAAAACATTAAACTGACTCAATTGGACTACTTCTAAAAATGTTCAAAAAGTATACTTAATATTAAAATATTAATATTTCACACAAATTATGCACATTTCATATAAAATCAGTAAAGAGGGAATATAATAAGTCATAAAAATATTAATAACATCAGGAACATTTCCCAAAATTTTTGGGAAATTATGTGCCTAATGTCCCATATCATTAAAACTATAGCATGGAAAATTGGTTGTTTTTTTACCCTTCCAATCATGAGATTAGAGTCCTTTTTCTCCACAATTATTGTAGGTTCCAGTCTTAACAGAAGTGAATTTTTGGGTGTACCCAACATTAATTTTTCTATTATAAATGATCAATACAAGATCCTTCATGATAATAAAACTCTACATCATCAGAATAGAACAAATAAATAAATAAAGTGATTCCCAAAACCATAGAGAGGATCATCATATGTTTGTTGTAATTAATTAAATTAATATAAAATAATTATCTTGATGGAATTCTATCACTCTTGATGTTTCCAGTCATGATATGTTGTGATCTATCGTTGCATCGTAGAATCCAATTGTATGATTCCAATAGCGGTGATCCACATGTGATCCACGTATATAGGGACGTCGCCGAAGGGATCTCTCAGCTCTAGCACGGAAGAGACATTGATTGTGATGTCCAACATCAATCACCTTAAGATATGCTTGCAAAGTGATCCCCTTGATCTGGTGTAGGAGGATCTCTCTCGTACCTTGAGAGAATTCTTAACAGAAAATAATTCTATCTTAGCTTGGGAGCATTCTCTTGATCCATTGTGTACAACCTCTAAAAATGTATAGGCTAATGAGAAATATAAAATTGGGTTTTTAATTACATAGAATAATAAAATGAATTAATTAATTGAAATCATTTATTCATTTTATTTAATTCATAGTAAGACTCCATGTCTAATAATTACAGTTGACTATTATTATTACTTAAAATGAACCCAGCGAATTACACATAATATTATTTAATTTAATAAATAATATTATTTCTCACAAATCCATAGAAAAATTACATGGCATGTATATTAATAAAAATAGTGAGTGTAATGACCTGGAAATTCTATGGAAATTGTTTTTTTAAATACATGGGATATCTATGAGTTCGCGAAAATTTATGGTGCTTGATTTCGAGGCCCGGTGTGCCTGGAATAAATTTTTGATGTTTTTTTGGGTACGTTCAGTAAACGTGCGAGTGGGATTTTATAAATTTTGAACAGGTGCTCAGTACTAAAATCTGAGGGTACCGTTGACCTCGCACTTCCGGTATTCTCTTAAGAAGACTCTCACCTCAACAGTAGTTGGTCGAGAATGAAAGTTAGTTTTTAGTGTTTTTAAGAATAAAATTAAATAAAAATAAGTATGTAGCTTATTTTAATTTGAAGGTTAAAACCCCCAAGAAGAGGTTAGTGGTGGGGGCCACCACACCATAACCTCCCATGAGAGGTTATGGTGGTGGGTCTCACCCGAGGTCTAAACACCTCTTATCAATTAAATAGGTGGGGACCAGACATGATTTAAACCCCATTCAACTCTGCATAAGTGGGGGGGGGAACCCTTGAACTTCCCTCATAAATGTCCCAATCCACACAAATTATTTAATGGAACATTAATTAATTATCCTGAAAATTTTTGAATATTTTGTCCAACAATTAAATAATGGGTTAGCTTAACCCATTATTTTTTGTTGGCATTTTCAATTGGTGGAGCATTGGGAGAGGGGTTTGAAGAGCTTCGAAGAACTAATTCTCCCAATGAAGAATTCATCTTCCACCAACAAAGAATTATCTTCAACCGGGGCAAGAAAGGGATGTGTTGTCCTTGATGAATGCCGACGACGTCGTCCTCAACCTCTTCGTATTCTTTTAGACGTCAACGGAATGATGTCGGCCTTTCCACAACATCGTCAATGAATAAAAATACGAGGTAGGGGATTTTACGTTTGATATTGTTTCATTCCTTCGACGTACTAATCATGGTTTGTGTTTTGCCAATTTTTATCACCATTAAGCGAAGGGTGCGGCTGCTTGAACATGGCCTGACCCCCTCAGTTTTCCCTTGCTTGTTGATGACGGTGGCGGCGGAGCGACGCTGCTGGAGGAGAGATGGAGTAACGACGGACAATGTCGGGCCGACTACGAAGGAAACCAGTTGCGTAGGGCCGCAGGGTCACTAGAATGGCGTAGCACCATCACACCGCGCATAGGAGGAGGCCACGAACCATGGTCGCGGCGGTACACATGGGAGTCCATTAGGCCGCCGAAGGAGTGTGACGCCGTCACTCCACGTGGAGGAAGAAGCCGCGACCCCCCTGGATGTGGCAGTGGAGTAGCTGCGGCCAGCTGGGCCGGCTTCCGGAGGAGGAAACTAGATGGCCGCTCTGCAAGCCGGACTAGGTGGGACCCTCTCGGGTCTGGTGGGATACCGAACCATCCCCTAGCACTGGTTTCGTTCAGTTGACTGGGGGTGTGGCACCCCCCCCCCCCCCCCACACGCCGCTAGGGAAGGCCCCATAGGGCGCAGCCAGCTACCGGCCAGCTATGCCACGTGGCCCGCCAGCCTCTCCACGCGGGCTAACAGCTAGGCCACGCGGGCCGGACCCAGCGCGGGCCAAACCCAACGCGGGCCGGGTTGGACCTGTTGACCAACTCGGGCACTAGTATGAATACGTTTGACCCGAATAAACCTTTTTTCCCATAACATGGGCTACGAGTGTCTAATTGACTAACTGTCTAGGGTGACATAAATCTTAGAGAGAGACAGTTCTTTTGGAATACCCCACATGAGGTTTGGACACAATTGGGGTATGGTCGGGTTGGATTGAACCTAAAATCCATCCTGGCCCCTGGGGTGAAAATACCAATAACTCACAGACAGGGCATCCGATTGACATGTCGTCTGTTGCATTGAGACCCCTATGATGAGGTGGAGCATTGAGATACTTCTACATGGGACCTCGTGACAGTTTCAGTATCGACCAATAGCTCGTGGAGCGGATCCTTTCAGAGGTGATCAGATAGAGTATGGAGACCTAATAGCTGGCTGAGACCTGATGACTTCTTGAGAGATTCGACTTGGAGTGACTCGACTGGCCCAATAGGGATAACCTATGTCTGATGTGGCAGACCCATGGTGTGGATCACCTTTGTGTGAGCGTGCCAGACCCCCGGTACTCGATGGGAGGAGAACCTCAGCAGGCTACAAGGAGGAGCGCCTACTTGTGAGCGCAACAGACCCGTGGTGGGGAGCGTCTCTGTGTGATGTAGCAGACCCAGGGTACATGATAGGAGGAGTACCTCGGTAGTCCAAGGATAGTGGGAAGTGCCTCTGTGTGACGCAGTAGGCCCACTGTACTTGATAGTGGGGGAGTACACCATCATCCAAGGTTCTGATAGTGTGACTGCGGTTGTTATTTGATAATACCCCCTAGAATAACATCCTGGTTTGAGTTGAATCAATGAATTTGGTGTTTTCCTCATGATTGAGATGGGCTACTAGATAACTTAGTTATATATATGGGCATATAACTATATAATGGCTATCTATTGAATCCATAATTTTTGGTTTATCCTTGTAATATTTTGTGAGAACTTGAGGGTCTCAAGGTCCCTACTAAGAATCATTATACTCACCCCAGCATGGGCTATGCCTGCACGTTATTGTGTTGGTTGAAAATGACACACAACACTAACTGAGCTAGAGAGTAGGAGGACTGGACAGTACCCGGAGGTGAACCACTCGGCGTGACAGTACATGGATCAGACGAACGAACGTTGAGTGCTGAGGAGGCCATATGTACCTAACCATAAATTAGGAACCCCGAAGGATGACCCAATAGTTTCTTAATTTTCTTCATTTGTAATTTCATTTCAGTTGTACTTGTACTTTCCTATGGGGCATGTATTTTCGGCCCCTTTACTTTTCAGCAATCTTTTGTATACAACTTTGTTTAGTGTTTTACTTCCAGCATGTACTCTGTTTTTTGTGTTTCAATTTATAAGGGCAATGCATTCCTAGATTAGGGATTTACACCTTTGGTTCTAGTCGCCATCCCCTAACCTATGGAAGGCGGGCTCGGGGTAGTCATGATACGGGCCTTGGGGGACGGGTCTTGTCAAATTGTTGTCAAAGGAGTCAGTTCAACCGCAGAACATAGGACTCTGGTCATTCTTTTCTATGAAGCAATAGTGTTAGGTGTAAAAAGTGTAGTTTTCAGTTCAGGGAATCCAGTGTCGGTGTGGGTGGCCAACGTATCCATACACTAGGACCCTGACTACCGATTTCCGACTTAGTGCACGAAAACACGGATTGCGTGCATGTCTTTAAAAGTTTTCTTAAGTCAGCTCACCAGGTTCACCTTCACCGGCAAGAAGGGATCCTTTGAAACATAATATGAATTTAATCGGATGAGATTGTATCCAATCACTCATCAGTTAGCATGACTTACCCTCGGAGAAGTTGATGTGGAGAGTCCGAGTTATCCTGTAGTGGTGTACCCGTCCGTAGATGTTTTCCCTGATGATGTCCTAGGACTACCTCCTTATAGAGTGGTGGACTTATACATTGACCTATACCCCGGGATGGCACCGATATCTACTACAGCATATCGGATGTATCCCGCTGAGCTTCTTGAGCTGCGGGTATAGCTGGAGGACTTGTAGGGGAAGGGATTAATTCAGCCTAGTGTTTCTCCCTTAGCTGCCCCGATTCTGTTCGCCAAGAAGGCGGATAGGAGTTTGATGTTTTTTGTCGACTACTGTTGCCTAAACCAGGTGACTGTGAAAACAAATACACACTCCTGATTATTGAAAACCACTTTGATGAGCTCATGGGATCATAGTGGTTCTTGAAGATAGACCTCAGATCAGGCTATCACCAGCTCAGAGTTCGAGACGATGATGTGCAGAACACAGACTTCAGGTGTCGGTACGACCACTACGAGTTCTTGGTTATGACCTTCGGTGAATCCAATGATCCAGCAGTGTTCATGAGTCTGATGAACATGATCTTCCAGCCTTACCTCGATTTCTTCATAGTGGTCTTCATCGAAGACATTCAGATCTACTCGATTACTATGCTGGAGCATGCCTACAATTTTCATGTAGTACTGGACACAATCAGAGAGAACCGTCTTTATGGTATGCTCTAGAAATTATTTTTTTGTATTTGAGAGGTTCAATTCTTAGGGATTGTAATCTCAGAGGCTGGAGTTTCAGTATATCCAGTGAATATTGAGGCGGTACTTTCTTGGGAGCCACCCAGAAGTGTGACAGAGGTACATAGTTTCCCAGGATTGGCTGGATACTATTGGAGATTCGTTCGATACTTCTCCATAGTTGCAGCACCACTATTAGCCTTGATGAAGAAGGGGAAACCCTTCGTGTGTTCTGAGAGATGCTAGCAGTGCTTTCAGGATCTGAGGCAGAGGCTGACTAGTTCCCTCATCTTGAGGCCTCCATAGGAAGGCATAGGGTACGTAGTCTACTGCGACACATTAGGGACCGAACTCGGGTGTTTCCTGTTACAGGAGTGAGCTATGATCGTGTATGGTTCTCTATATCTTATACCACACAAGCATGAACTACACTACCCTTGGCCTGGAGTTATCAGCAGTGGTCTTCACCTTGAATATGTGGAGGAACAATCTTATGTGCGAGCGTTCAACCATCTACATTGATCACAAGAGTTTCAGGTATATCTTCTCCCAGAAGGACCTGAACCTGTTATAGCGGTGTGGGATTGAGTTCCTCCAAGACCATGACCTCGAGATAGTATATACTCTTTGGAAGGGGAACTTTATTGTGGATGCACTCAGTATGATATCTGGTATACAGCTTCTAGGAGAGGCAATAGAGAAAGTGGATGCTTTACAGATTTCTTATGTAGACCGAGATGGATCAGCTTTCCTTCAGTTTCTTACAGTCACTCCTCCACTTCATCAGCAAGTCAGGGAGGCATAGCATGGAGTCGCTGACTATGAGACATGACATGCTCAGATATCCAGAGGTCATGAACCTAATGGATTTTCGAAATGTGGGGAGCATGTCATCCTCTTCATAGGATGTACCATGGTACCGGTTTCAATTTAGGAGGAAGTGTTGAGGGAGTTCCACACATCCCCTCTTACGGTACATCCATGAGTGGTGAAGATGTATCGGGACCTCTGATGACAACACTAGTGTCCAGGTATGAAGAAGGTGGTAGTAGAGTTTGTCTCTCGGTGCCTCACTTTTCAGCAAGTGAAGCCAGATCACCAGGAACTAGTAGGCTTGGTTCTGCCCTTAGAGGTCCCAGAGTGGAAGTGGGATGGGATATCAATGGAATTCATGATGGGTCTTCCACATACATGCATGAGTCATGAATCCATATGGGTGATCATTGACCGACTCACTATGTCGGACCACTTCCTACCGATTAGAGAGAATTTCTCAATAGAGAGCTTGTGATTCCTTTATGTGTAAGATATTGTGTGTTTACATGGAGTTCCTTCTTATATTGTCTCATACCATGACACACGGTTTACTTCCCGGCTATGGAAGGGGTTGCAAGAGGCTTTTAGGACATAAATTCACTTGAGCACCACCTTCCATCCTCAAACAGATGGTCAGACTGAGTGGACCATTCAGACCCTCGATGACATGATCTGAGCTTGTGTCCTCGACCTTTCTCACGGCTGGGATGATCACTTACTATTGGTAGAGATTTCCTAAAAGAACAGTGATCACTCCGCCATCGATATGGAACCTTTTGAGGCATTGTATGGTTGACCTTGCAGATCTCCACTGTGCTGGACAGACGCAGGGGAGTCAACACTAGTGGGACCAGAGATGGTATGTGCTACCATAGAGAAGGTGCATATCATCCAGGAGTGGATGAAGACAACACTGTGCAGACAGAACTCGTCTGATGATAGGAGGTAGAGACCTCTGGAGTTCAAGGATGGCGACCGCGTCTTCCTACAAGTCTCACCTCGACGGGTTCTATAGAGATTTGGTTGAGGCATCATGTTTTCTCTATGATTCATCGGACCTCTCCAGGTCCTCAGCAGAGTAGGTGAGGTGGCTTACCGCTTAGCTCTTCCACATCAATTGCACCGGGTCCACAACGTCTTCTACATATCTCAGCTGATGAGATACGTGTAGGACCCATCCCACATCATCGACCATTTAGAGCTAGACGTCGACGATGGAGCGACTCTCACGGAGGATCCAATGGAGATTGAGGATCGATATGAGCAGGTCCTGTGTGGACGGTCGATACCTCTGGTACGCATTGGCTGGTGGCACGGGAACCTCCATGTGATCAAATGGGAGCATGAGGATCAGATGTGTGCTCAGTACCCCCATTTGTTCCCTTAGTTCGAGTTGTAGCTTACCGGGACGTAAAGACCTATGTTGGGGAGAATGTAAAGACCCGGAAATTCTGTGGAATTTCTTTAAAAATACATGGGATTTTTATGAGTCCACAAGCATTTACTGTGCTTAATTATGAGGCTTGGGGAGCCCAGAATCAATTTCTGTTGTTTTGTTCAGGTACGTTTAGTAAACATGCGAGTTAGATTTTTTAACTTTTGAACCGGTGCTCAAAACTGAAATCTGAGGGCACCGTTGAACTCGAAGCGCTGGTATTCACTTAAGAATACTTTCACCTCGATGTCAGTTGGTCGAGAATGAATATTAGTTTATATATTTTTTGGGAATAAAATTAAATAAAATTACGTGTGTAGCATATTTTTATTTGGTGGTTAAAACATCTAAGAGGAGGTTAGAGGTGGGGGCCACCACACCATATCCTCCGATTAGAGGTTATGGGGGTGGGGACAACCTGATGTCTAAACACCACTTATCAATTAATTTGGTGGGGACCACATGGGCTTTAAACCCCCCTGAAGTCTCCATAAGTGGGGGAGGTAACCCTTGAACTTCCCTCATAAATGTTCCAATCCACTCTATTTAATTAATGGAACATTAATTATATTATTTTCAAATATTTTGAATATTTTGGCCAACTATTAAATATTGGGTTAGCTTAACCCATTATTTTTGTTTGGCATATTCATTTGTTGGAGCATTGGGAGAGGGGTTGGAAGAGCTTGGAGGAACTAATTCTCCCAACGAAGAACACCTCTTCCACCAACGAAGAAAGATATTCATCCAAGGAAAGAAAGGGAAGCGTCGTCCTTGAAGAATGCCAACGACGTCATCCTCGACTTCTTCATATTCTTTCTGACGTCAATGGACCGATTTCCACATTTCTGCAACATCATCAATGAAAAATAATATGAGGTAGGGGATTTTACGTTTGAAATTGTTTTTGTCCATAAACGTACAAAACTTGGTTTGTGTTTTTCCAATTGTTATCACCATAAGTCGGAGAGTGTGGGCCACACGAAAATGGCCCCAGCCCCTCTGTTTTACCTTTATTGTTGACGATAGCAGCGGTGGAACGACTTCACCGGAGTAGAGGTGGAGCAATGGCAGCCGACATCAGGTCGACCAAGAAGGAAACTGGCGGCGTCGGGCTGCCGGGTCGCTGGAAGTGCATAGCACCATCGTTCCACGCAAAGGAAGAGGCCACGATGGTACACATGGGTGGCCATAAGGCTGCAGGAGGGGCGCGGTGCCATCGTGCCATGCGGAGGAAGAAGCTGCGACCACCCTGGCTGCAGCGGTGGAGCAAATGCGGATGGCCGGGCCAGCCGCCGGCATTGCAAACCTGCAGGCCGCTCAGCCCGTCGGACAAGGCGGGACACTCTCGGGTCCCATGGGTTAACGAACTGCTGCCTAGCGCCAGTTTCGTTCAGGTGACAGGGGGCGCGGTACCCCCCTCCCCCATGAGGATGGGGCGGGCCCCATAGGGCGCCGCCAGCCGCTGACCAGCTAGGCTATGCGGGCCGCCAGCGAAGCAAATCAGGCCGCCAACCATGCCACACGAGCCACCGGGATGGACCCAGCATTGGCCGGACCCAGCGTGGGCCAAACCTAGCGCTGGTCGGGCCGCCCCCTCGAGCCGGGTAAGACCCCATTCTGTACCTGTTTGACCCGAAAACACATTTTCACCCATAACTCGGGCTATGGGTGTTCGATCAATGAACCCTCTGCGGTGACAGAAAGCTTGGAGCGAGGCAGTTTTTTTGGCATACCCCACATGAGGTTTGAACATAGTTGGGGTATAATTGGGTTATTTTGAACCAAAAATCCAACTAGCCCTGAGACAGAAATGCCAATAACACACAGACCGAGCATCTGATTGACGCGTCATCTATTGCGTTGAGACCCCGATAACAAGGAAGACCTTTGAGATAATTCCACATGGGAAATCATGACCATTTGAGTATCTACCAGTAGTTCATGGAGATGGTCCTTTTAGAGGGGAGCAGATAGAGTACGAAGACCTAATAGCTGACTAAGACCTGACGACTGCTTGATCGATTCGACTCGGAGTGACTTGAATGGCCCAATGGGGAGCACCTCTATGTGACACGGCAGACCCATGGTGGGGAGTGCCTCTGTGTGAGCTCGGCAGACCCACGATACTCGATAGGAGGAGTACCTCAGAAGGCTACAAGGTAGAGCGCCTCTGTGTGAGCACGGCAGACCCGTAATGGGGAGCGCCTCTGTGTGACGCAACAGACCCACAGTACTCAATAGGAGGAGTACCTCAGCAGTCCATGGATATTAGGATGTTCCTCTATGTGACATGGTAGGCCCACTGTACTTGATATAGGAGGAGTACACCATCAGCTGAGGTTCCAATAGTGTGAATGGGGTTGTTACATTATACTAACCCCTAGAATAAAATCATGGTTTGAGTTAAGTAAATAAATTTTGTGTTTTCCTCATGATTGAGATGGGTTACTAGATAACATAGGTATATGTATGGGAATATACAAATGTAATGGTTATCCGTTGAATCCATACTTTTTGGTTTATCCTTGTTGGATTTTGTGAGACCATGAGGGTCTCAGGATCTCTACTGAATATCGTTATACTCACCCCTGCAGGAGCTATGCCCACATCTTGTTGTGTTGGTTGCAGATGAAGAACATCGCTGACTGAGGCAGAGAGTAGCAGGACTGGACGGTACCCAGAGGTGGGCCCCTCGGTGTGACAGTACACAGAGTGGACGAACGGATGTGGAGTGCTGAGGAGGCCATCTGTACCTACCCTTCAGGTAGGAAACCCAGAGGATGGCCCAGTTGCTGCTTACTTTTCTTCAGTTGTAATTTCATTTCAGTTGTACTTATACTTTCTTGTTAGGCTTTTATTTCCGACCCCTTTACTTTTCCTCACTATTTTGTCTACATCTTTGTTTGGTGTTTTACAACCAACACATACTCTGTTGTGTGTGTTTCAGTTTATAAAGGAAAAGCCTTCCTAGTTAAGGGATTTACACCTTTGGTGCTAGTCGCTAGGCCCTGGCCTATGGAAGGCAGGCTTGTGGTAGTCACGATACGGGCCCCGGGGGACGAGTTATGACAATGTGTACTTTTTTTATTCCATTTTCTTTATTTACTCCACCACATTTATTAGATATTGAATAATGGAAATTTATTTCTCAATTAAATACAACTACATTACTCACTGATGAATATATTATTTCTCCCATTATATATTTTCTCAAAAAACTAGTGTCGAAATAATGAAATCAGGAATTCTTGAATTATTATTAAACAACAATCACAATTAATCTTTATTCAACTTGTTAAATTTATCTTTAACTATGTTACTTGGACACACATAGTGTGTGACCCTCTAGGACTCTTTCTATGTAGAATTTGGCATATCCTTCCAAAATTTCATGGTTAACTTCCAGCAACATACCAAGTCACTCATAGAGAAATAATTTAACACCATAATGACATGTCATATCCTAGGAACTCTTACCATGTAATGTGATCCATTTGTCTCGATATCTTGAATCAGGCGGGTTGTATACTTGTGCTATCATCCCATGTGATCGATTATTCTTTCTTTGATTTCCCAGAATTGAACTTTCCCATTTCATACCATGTCCATGTATTTATTTAGGCCATATCAATTCCATCAATAGGCTTGAGATATCGACTTCCATTATAAAACTATTGGAAAAAATATTTTATTTCATTGTCTATTAATGCAGTATTACTCATGACACACCCAACATATCCTACCTCACTGCGAAAATTGTGTCATAAAAATTTTCTCCAACACATATAAGTGAAATAGCTTTTATACCCTTTAAAAATAATCTTAATGTCTAAGGGCCAAATCAAATGTCTGCAGATAGGAACATCCAATGACACTTTCAAATACGGATTTCCTATTAGTTGATCTCATTCTCATAATATCCTCATGGATATTACTAAGGGTGCACACCATGAGAAGGTGCCTCAATGTTTTTTGAGTCCTCTCCCATAATGGCCTATATTATTTGTTTCCCTCAAATAACATATACATCCATAGAACATATATTCAAGAATAGTTTTCTGGAACTTCTAGGTTCTCATCATATAAGGGATCCACTATGACCTTTTAGTGCAACAACTATCTTTATGAAATTATAACATGCATTTTCATGTCGAAAAATAATCAATATGAGATAAGGTATTTATTAATGAATAAAGTAACAAGTAGTTGGTTCTAGGCCACCAACTCCAATAGAATCCAACTTGGAATAGATCCAAATACTAATGATCATTAAGCCGCTCACTCTCACATGATATTCTTAATTCTGCTGAGATAGTCCTTCAGGCATGGGGTTTTCCATGTTCACTTCCATGGACACTCTTCTCACTACAGCTTCACCCCTTTGATATAAATCCCTCAAGAGGTGATACATCCATAGTATGTGATTTTTCCAAAGATGTAACCTTGGTTATTCTGAAATATGTACCACTTTAGTATTATCACGATACAATGTGATTGGATCTTTACATCTAGGCACTACATCAAGATCTTGGACAATGTTCTGAATCTAGACGACTTCATGGGATGTATAAGAAGCTACTATATATTCAAATTCCATTTTAGAATAAGTGATACCTGGTATCTTTGAACACTTCCACTCACATATCCTCCATTGAAACATAAAACATATCCAGATTGCAACTTTATATCGTTCTGATCTGTCTAAAAACAGGCATCAACGTAACCTCCTATGAAAAGATCCTCATCTCCTCCATACACTAGGAACATATCCTTAGTTCTTATTAGATACATAAGGATAGTCTTTACAGTAGTCCATTGTTTTTCTAATAGATCTTATTGACATCTACCTACCATGATCACTGCATCAGAAACATCAATCCTAGTACATAACATGGCATACATGATGGATCCAATATATAAAGTGTATGGGATCTTACTCATTCAATCATTCTATTGTTATGTATAAGGACACATTTTATTAGAATGATGTAGGCCACGTGACATTGGAACCAATCCCCTCTTGTATTGTTCCTTACTAAATCTCTTTAGTATATGGGCAATGTATGTTCCCTGACTCTGTCCAAGCACCCTCTTTGATCCGTCCAGAATGATCTTGATCCCTAGAATGTAGGATATTTCACCCAAGTCCTTCAAGGAGAAACACTTGTTCAACTAGTCATTAACTGACTATAAGACTGGTACATCATTTCCAATAAGAAATATGTCTTCAGTATATACTACTAGGATAACGTCTGTATTCCCATTAAACCACTTATAAACACATGGCTCACATTTTTTCTTAATGAAACCAATTCTCTTCTGGAATCATCAAATGGAATGATCCATGACATAGATACTTCATTAAATCCATAAATTTTATTTCTACAACTTTGACACCTATTTTTCTTCACCTGGTGTCACATACCCTTCTGCTTGTGTCATGTAGACAACTCCCTAAAGGTTCTTGTTAAGTAATTCTTTCTTACATCCATCTTCCAAATATCATATTCAAGGAAAGATACTATGGAATGTACGATTCTTATGGATTTAAACATGGAAAATGTGGAGAAGGTTTCATCATAATTAATTCCTTGATGTTGTATGAATCCTTTAGCTAGTAGATTTGCATTATACGTACTGGCATAACCTTCAATGTGAAAATTTATCTTATATCAACATTTTCATCCAAAATTCTTTACATGAATTGGCTCATCATCTAGAAATCCGAATTGGTTCTGATACATGGAATCCATATTAGAATTCATAGATTCTTGCCATCTTGTGCTTCTGAGAATTATTTTACTTCCTTTTAGTAGAGAGGTCAATAAATTTCCAACAATAATGATTCAACATCATCAATGACTAGGAAACCATATCTCTTTGGTTACCTTACCTCTTGTGAGCTCCTACACAGTACTTATGTTTCTGGAACCTCTTCCATGTGGACCAGTGGAACATGTTCTTCTACAAACTCCTATATATCTTGAGCATAAAATTCATTGAAGTCAATCCTTCTCCCACTATCCTTTATTAGGATTCACTAACTCTCAGGAAAGACAACATGTCTGGAAACAATCAATTTCATGTTTGAAGGGTTATATAGGTAATATCCTTTCCTTTCCTTGGGATATCCTATGATGATACACCTCATTCTATAGAGATCTAGTTTGTTGCCTTATAATGCCTTAACAAATACCTCGCATCCCCATACATGTGTGTCATACAAAATGGGATTCTTTCCACTCCATAACTTGGAGGGAATTCAGTTTTTCTGCCTTAGTGGGTACTCAGTTTAAGGTGTATGCTGCATTTTGTAATGCATAACCCCAAAAGGATAATGGAATATATGTATGACTCATCATCAACCTCACCATGTCCAACACGTTGTAGTTCCTTCTTTCAGTAACACCATTCCACTATGGTGTGTAAGGAGGAGTGAGCTGAGATAGAACCCCAAAATCCCATAAATGATCGATGAACTCTTGGTTTAAATATTCTCTACCTCGATATGATCAAAGCTTATTTTTCTTCTTACGAAGTTGATTCTCTACTTCATTCATGAATTTCATAAATTTATCTAATGACTCTATCTTATACCTCATTAAGTATACATATCCATATCTACTAAAATCCTCAATAAAAGTAATTAAGAAAGAATATCCACCACTATCTTCTACCTAAAATGGTCCACACACATCTATGTGAACCAATCAAAGAATCATGGTGGCCCATTCACCCTATTCAACTAAAGGAGGATTGATCATTTTACCTTATAAACAAGAATGATATCTATTAAGTGGTTTTAGCTTAGTAGAGTCTAAATAACCACCTTGGTAGAGATTTGTGAAGAACTTATTGTTTACATGACTCAGACGGTTATTCCACAACTGGTTGATGTATGAGTCATGTGAGTTTGTTTCATTATAGATTTCCAATAATTGGTTTATGTTATTTAATACATACAATACATTATTAAAATGTTACATACCATAACTTACATTTTTTTTATAAAATAAATAACCCTTATATCCAAACATAAAAATATATACATCAATATAAAAACATGATATAGAAACTATGATCTTAGTAACACTTGGAAAATAATAAGAGTTACATAAAACCAAAAGAATCCTAGTTGGAAATGAGATATGGTAATATCCAATGGCCGATTCAGCTATCCTTGTTTCATTGGGAGCTCGATGATCCACCTCTCCAATGTAAATCTTTCTTAAATCTACTTGGTTATTGAATTTAATACAGACTTGATCCCACAAGCTATATCTAATACCAAATTTGTATATATGGATATATTACACTTGATAATGAGTGCACATTTGTCATCCCCACACTTCTTGGTTTAGTTCCACTTCTAGTGTTCTTTCTTGCCACATGTAAAACATTCTACCTCCCGCTCCTTACCTTGCCTATGGATCTTCCACTTCATGGAGGGACGATTCTCAAGGGATTCAAACCATTTTTGAATCCCTGTCCCATTTTCATTGTCCATCCATTCCTTATTCACCATAAGGACTGTGGGTTTGTCAGGCCCAATGTCCTTATCTACCTGGAAAATTAAGGTCATCAGTTCCAATAGACTCTTCTCTTTATTTCTCCTGTTTTAGTTGAAAATAAAGATAGAGAAGGCATTGGGCAGTGATGATAGGAAGATAATTGTACATAAATCATCTGGGAACTTAATCCCCAAGATGTGAAAGCATTCATTGTATCCAAAAAACGTGACTACATGAGGCCCAGCTGAAGCATACTCTCCATGCTTAGTTGTAAACAATGTGTTAGAGGTCTCATATCTCTCCTGTCTCTCTTTCTCTTTATATAGATCCTTAAATGGTGAAATCACGCTATACACATCCATGTTTTCATGTTTCTTAAAGAGCTCATTAGACAAGGCCGATAGCATGAAATATTGTACATTTGTGGCATCATCAATATGTTTCATATAGAGAGATATTTCCTCATCACTGGCCTCTTTTCCATTTTCAACTAGAACCATCTTTTCTAGAAAATACAATTTCCTCTCGTGGCGAAGGATGACTCGTAAAGGCCGCTAATATTGTATGAAATTGGTGCTGGTGAGATGGTTTTCGTTCTTGATTATGGTTCACAATGATATGTTTTAAGTTGTTTTTCTTTTAATTTCTACAAATTAATATAAGAATGGGTTTATTAAATTTTTACAATAAAACATAGAGAAATAAATAAATTATTACTTATTAGTCTGCCATTATTTTATCAAAATCGAATAGCCCTCACCATTGAATTTGGAATATTCCATTTCCTAAACATTATAGTTGAAAGGATCCATATTCCTCTTCGTATTACCCGAACTAGGGTCGGTCAAGAAACATTAAGGGTTTTAGGTAGGCATTCCAAATTCAACTGCATTAAATCACAGCTCCTTGATTTGATGAGTGGACTCCCTAATCCAGAAATAATTTTTTATTTCTTCAACTTTTTCCACATGGTCACACAAAGTCCGATTATGGAAGTCAATCCATGATGTGAACCAAATTAATTAAACCCAAAACCATGAGTTATAATTCCCTGATATTTGAATGCTCCCCATCTAGGGTTGGTCAAGCACATTGAACAATGGTTCGATTCTAACTAAGATTATGAAAGGCTATACCGAATTAATTTTTTGAGGGATTTTATCCTTATATGTAAATTTCCATTTAATTATCATTGATTACATTATTTTTTATATTAAGTGGGATATAATTAAGTAGTTAAGAATTTCTAAGATAATATTTATGCATAATACGGTCTTATTTCAGTTCCATCTTGCATTATTGTTTAATTAATTATTGGTGTGCTCGTGAAAAAACACCGACAATAAATAAAAAAAGAATCAGGAAAAAATAAAATAAATTTCATGATCTTGAGCTTGTTCTATTTGTTGGTTTATCTAATAGTTGATAAATTATCCCAATACCTCGTGGAAAACACCTTGATCCTTTTGGGTTCTTGTTTACAACTTTCCACATTCCCACCTTGGTATATCCTTGGATTGGCTTTACCTTGGCTCCTATCTTGAGATGCCTCCACTAGTTTGGAAGCTCTATCCATTACATATTATTTTATCTCACTTGTAGGTGAGGGGAAAAATAGGGTTTTACACAAATGAATCCATGAGAACGCATTCCCTACATATTAATAAGGAGAAGGCTCAGAGGCCAACAAATTTAATTAAAATAAATAAATTAAAAGAAACAATTCACATACAATGGTCTTGGTCTAGATTATGATAATTTATAAATGCAACGATATTTAAACATAAAAAACCTAGCATTAAATTATTTAATCGTTATTATTTAAGACAAATCTTGCTTGAATCAATTAATTATCTTTAATTAACCAATCGTTTTATCTTAAACCCTTTTTTTAATTTCCTTGAGATTCTCATCCATTATAATTTTTTAAAAAATAAATTCATTTAAAATTATATTTGTACGTAACTTTTACCTTGGAGGTAACCCGGAGAATTACCATTCATAACATTCCGATGAGAATAAATTAACATTAAGCAGATGTTAAATTAAACACATATATATAAAACAACTACCACGTGTTGTGCCTCCCCTTTACACCCGCACTATAGTACACGTCTCAAGGTTTTTTAATATTCAATAATAAATTTAAATAAATATTCATTATTTGGATGAGTACACAATGTGTAGTTCCAACTACACAGAATGTAATTTTGTTCTCTTTCCATTTAAATTACACGCCCTGGGACATGGTGTGTAGATGTACTTCGGAAATATTTGGTGTACACGATCTTTTTAGTGGGACACATGTCGTGTAGTATCCACATTACACGGTTTCTAGTCGGGAAATATATGTATGGGGTACCCAGTCTAATCCTAACCTGATGGAACTACATGCTGTGTTCACTAGGCCACACGGTATGTAATCCGGAAACTGTGTGCCACCTGTTCTAGGTCAACACACAGAGTCTTAAAGACTTAGATTGAGTATAATGAGATGGGCTGGTTTGGCAGATCATCCCCATGCATAGAGCCTATAATACACAACGTGTACTGCCGAATACACACTATGTGTTCTGGTTTTGTATGATAGGAAGCTGTGGCACCTACGGATGAGATCCTTTTTTTAATCAAAATTGAAAGAAGAAAACATTTCTGTAAGGTGAACGAGAAACAAAAGTGGTGGAATCGATCTCGAGGTTTAGATTTGAAGAATGATTAACATGAATTGAAAAAACTAAATTAACAAATACATAAATCATCAACAATAAAATCAATAATTATAATCAACGAAATGAACCCTTTGATACAACATGCAGGTTCTAGGCACAGTGGAAGCATGTTGGTGGGTGTACCCTATATTTATTTTTCCATTAACAAAGATCTATTCAAGATCACCACAATAATAAAATGTTGAATCATCAGAATAGAATGATGAATGAAAGAGAGGAAGGGAGTACCGAAACCATAGATAGGATCATCATATGTTGGTTAAAGTTAGTTTAATTAAAATTCCAGAATTACTTTGATCGAATTCTCTCTCTATTGAAGTTTCTAGTCACGATCCGATGTGGTCAATCATTGCGAAGTAGAATCCAACTGTAGGATTCCTGTAGCGGTGATCCACACATGCTCCACCTATCTATGGACATTGCCAAAGGGGTCAATGGGTTCTAGTGCAAAAGAGACCGTGCTTGTGTTGTCTGTCTTTGTAACACCCCGATCTTTCACGATACGCTTCTCTTTCAATAATGCAATAGCTTGCATTGTACGCAAGTTCGAGATTCTAACACACCGCGACTAATCAAAATATCCATTATGAATAGTAATACCACCTTCTTGAAATTATATATATTTTATATTTCAAAATTTACTTCTTTTTTGGATTCAGAATTACAAAATTAGCCTATGTTGAATTTTTTGTAATTTTCTGAGAACTTCCAAATTTTTATGAATAGTGAAAAATACTTAAAACAACTTTTTAATCAAAATAATTTATAGTGATAAATTATACTATTGAGTGGTTTTAAAGTATAATTAGAATATATTTTTACTATTTTATCCAATGTTGTTCATTAGAAATAATTTCACTTTGAATTTGGACATAAACAATTGTCAATCTTTTGATATATATTGTTTCTTAAAAACACGCTATTTGTCATGACAGCGGGAATTAATTATAAAATTAATTAATGCAACTATATGTTTGGAATTTTTAAAATAGAAATCATTTTTGAATTCGGAATATCAATTATAGCTTAGGGTGAAATTTAGGCATTTTTCTGAAAAACTTCAATTTTTGATGAATAGTGAAACCACTAAGTTATAGTTAAAAAATGGATTTTTCGTTTAAATGAAACATTACCACTTCTGTGATTTTATTTTCAAAAATCTGACATACATGGTTTTCATTAGGAATTAAAATTTGGTTCAATGGGATTAAAATAATTTTTTGGTGAATAGTAACTTTTAAGTTTAATTAATCGCGAATAAAGGTAATTAGTGAAATTTAAGGTAAAAATAGTATTATAAAAATATGGAATGACCTTTACACTTGTCCTACCACTATTGGATGTGTCATGTCCGACAAAGAAAATCCATGGGTCAACATGGGGACCCTATGGAGCCACTTTGGTAGGAAAATGACATAAATAACATTTTATTTAATGTTAAAATAAAAAGGTCACAAACAAGAGTTGTTTTACTAAAACAATTTTTAAATGGGGTTATAAAAGTCATATTTTTGACTATAAATATTCATTAGAACGATAAAACGATTTCCTACATCATGATATTTTTTTTATAAATTTTAGACATTAAATAAATTAAAGTATTTATGACACCATGATGATGCAGCGATTACCTCATTAATTAACGATTTAAATAAAATAAAAAGATAAGGTAAAATCCAAGGCTTACACTTGTCCAAAGCCTATTGGATGGGTAGATTTCTAACCCTTATCACCTTATCCTAGAATTATAGAAGTGTGGGACCTTTAAAATCCTAAAATAATTGTATAATAAAGTAATATTTCATTACTTTCCAAGAGTGCCCCTCCTCTCCACTTATAAAAGGCCCCCACCATTCCCACCTTATTCACACTTTCAAGCCATTTGTCATGGACAAAATCTCCCCAAATACTCTCCCAACTTCCCCCTCTTACTCCTAGGAGCCTCACATTGGGCAGAACTCTTCCCAAGGAAGCCTTTGGCTCAAATCAAAAAGAGTTACCCGATTTTAAGGTAATGTCTTCTCTTGTGTTATTTTATTTTATTTTTCTTATCCAACCCCCTAAACGCTTTTTATTCATTTCTTTTGTAACAAAACCAGTATCCTCAATATACTAGTATGTTGTTAAAAGAATAATTCGAGCTACAGTTACACACATTTACATCTAATGGTTAAAGAACATACGGTTTCTGTTGATGGAGAATTTCTGCCTCACGAAACGATGATTGTTCAACACTCATATAACACCTTAAAAGGTGGCCATTAAGATGTAACTATAATTATATATGATATATAATATGTTTATGTTCTACTTAAGCTTCTTTATTTTTCATTTATGGCATACCTTTATGATTTCCATTATGGGTAAACGCGATAATTTCATTTTAGGAACTGCAGACTATCGCCCCCTCAAAGTGATTTGAATCGTTAATGCCATATGTGGGATGTATAAGGGATGGATTAAATGGTATTATACATTATATTATACTGGAATTATATTATAAATTTATTTAATTATAACTTCATTACATTAAATATAAAATGTAAATGAAAGTAGTGTTCATGCGTACGTATGGCTTACCATCTCCATGATCGATGCATTTCATTTCTTACCTCTAAATGTTATGTAATATTATAAATGAATGTATATACTGGATATATATTATTTATATGATATCTACATCATGAATATAATTCTGGATATAATGTATATTTCACCACATGAACAACTTGTAACTATAAAAAGTTTATTTTTGACTCAAGTACCTAAGATCGACAAAACGACCGTTATAAACTTAAATAATTACATAATGTTCATGACATGGTAATAAGTGATATAAAAGGAATAATTAATATGAAAATGGTTCTTATGTAAATAGAAATTAACTCTAGTTTATTATTCAGGAGATCAATGAACGGTCGAGTCAAGTCGAACACGAGGTAGGGGAACTTCTTAACCCAATTTCCATTCTTTGGGTTAATCTCATACTTTCAAATTATGTCATGATATTATTATGTACTACCTTGTAATTGTATTGTATTTACGTGTACTTATATTGAATACACATAATAGATGTATTTTATTTTAAAAATGATCTTTTTAAGGACTTCGTCTCAATCTCCTTTCATTGTGGCATATTTCGTTTTATACACAACGTTCTTTTATATGGTGTATAAACCCCTTTGACTTTTATGTTTATTCAAAAGGTTTTCTTTTATAATTATGTGATTTTTAAATAATTTCAAAAAAGAGATATTTCTCTCCAATATATGAAAATCCATTGCAAATGTATACGTATTTAACGCAAGCTTAAAAATGTTTTCAGAAAACCCGACTCTCGAGTGTGGTAGATAGGAAGGGATTGGGCGTGGACCCATCATGGCCTGTAATTAGTCGAGGAGTCTCAGAATTAGTTATTTTGTTTTCATAAGCATTCTTAATGTTTTCAGAAAAACACTGAAGTATATTTGAGAAATTTTAAACGTAAGTATCTTCTAAAAAAATTTCATCGGTAGGTCTCATGAGAAAAACTAGTGTCTTGGCACGAGGCCTTGACAAAATCTTATTTGTAGTCTTGGCATGAGGCCTTGGCTACGTGGTTATGATAGTCTGGCATTATGAATTCCATCATTATGAAAGTGGTTATTGATATTGCATGTGATTATTCGACCAATAGAATATCCATGTGAATAAGTAAATGGCATTATCTCATTTTACCTTTTCCATATTATGTTGAAGTTCAGGTTTAAAAGGCTTTTGTTTTAGTTATAAATTTCCTTAAATGTTAATGTTTATTTATGAAAGCTTCCGCTATATTGTTATCCTTACTGAGCATCTGAGCTCACCCCTTTCAATGTTTTAATATTTTCCAGGATGTGAAGATGTATTTTATGAATGACCTGCAGGGATAGTCAGAAGAGGATATGAGTGTGGACTATGGAGAGTTTGTTATTGTAGTATTTCACTTTATGATGTAATGTAACATTTATAAATGTATCTTGTGTTTCCAAGGCTACTAAACTAATTGGTATTTCTAGACTTGATCTTTTGTGATCATGCCAATGTTACGAAGTAATGCACCGACTCTAGGTAGCTGGGGTCGGGGCGTTACAGTTGGTATCAGAGGCAGTTAGTACTAACCTTCGATGCTAGGTTTAGATAAACACTGATTTGAGTACATAGCCCAAAGATAGACCTTGAGGATTTGTATAGAAGAACTTCCTAGAATTTTGTTGTTATAGAGATTTTGTGAGTTTTCTGAGCAAGACATCCCTGTCTGGATACGAGCAGGTAGAGGCGGCTCTGGCACAGATGTACCTAGGGGTAAAACCTGAAAACACCGCTTTGAGCTAGGCCCGAACAGGAACTGGTGCACGACAACGGGCCTTGCTGCACTCTTGGTTACGACACTCCCGGGGGATATGCTTAGGATAATTATAAATTTCCTTACAGACCACTATGAAGGGTTATGAGTATATAATTCCCCAAAAAAAACATTTTTTATGATTATGGATTATATCCATAAATAGTTCAATTTATGTTAAGTATTTTACAAGTATCGAATTATGTATTTTGATTCATAAACTAATCTAGTTTATGCCATTGTTTAAAAATGGCTCCTAGTGAAAGGAATAGAAACCGTATCAATGCACGCACTCCGTGTAGGGATTGCCCTCCTGCTGAAGATAATTATTGTGGAGCTGGAGATACAACTGGTGCTGATCAACTTATTACCATACTGGGACAACTCACTCGGGTTATGAATATTAACCTTACTCGTATGGAGCACCCTGATCCACAACGTGGAGGATCAATGTTAGACCGCTTCATGAGGCAACAACCACCAACATTTAATGTGGGTACAAATCCATTAGTAGCTGAGAAATGGATAAAATCCTTAGAAAAAATATTCCATGCCTTGGGGAGTAGCGAAAGGGAGAAGGTTGTCATCACAGTCTACCACCTCACTGGAGATTCCGATCAATGGTGGTCGCTGATTCAAAATACAAAAGAAGATGAAGAAGTATCAAGAATGGAATGGATAGAGTTCAAAGATCTTTTCTTAGAAAAAAATTTCCACATGACCATCGAGGAGATATGGAAAGGCAATTTCTGAGTCTGAGACAAAATGAGGATGAGAATATCGCAAAGTATGAGGCTAACTTTACAAGGTTAGCGAGGCATGCAGCAGATTATATACGTATCCCAAGAAGTAAGATTGATCATTTCTTTGATGGGTTAAAATTATTTCTCCGTTGAGATTTAGTATCACAATCCTTCTCATCGTACGAAGATATTGTATCGTGTGCTATCAAGATAGAAAAGGAATTATCTAAGTCTTATGACAACAAAGTAAAGCAAGAGAAGAAGAAAATGGTTTAACAAGAGACGGATAAAGGGAAAAAGGGAAAGAAGGATTTTCCATTATGTGATAATTTTGGGAAGAATCACCCCGGTGATTTCCTAAAAGGAATGGCAGATTTTTATAAATGTGGAGAAAAAGGTCACCAGGCTCGTGATTGCAAGGGAAAGAAAGAGGCTATCAATGTTGAATGCTACAATTGTAGGAAAATGGGGCATTATGAAAATGAATGTCCTAAGCGTCTGGGAAAATTTCCTCAGAAAAGGCTAAGGGATCAAGGACAATCTTATGCTGTTACTACAGTTGAAGCGGAATAATTAATGTATTGGTGCTTTTGGACTCAAGGATTATATTGTAGTTATAAAAATAATGTGATATATTAAAGGATTGTACTGCAGTACTTGTTGTTATCATTAATGTTTTAATATGATGAAAAAAATAATATTTTTATTATGTGACAATAAAAGAAACTTTACTTTGTTTAGGGAATCAAATGTTACAATTGATTTTGGAATTTAAGGACCCTTTAGAGAAATTCTGGAAGGAGGTATTTTGGATAACTATAAAGGTTGGAATGGATTAAGTTGATCTTTGGATAGTATTGTTTAAGGTTAAAACATTTGTGAAGATTATTTTTGGAAGATTATAGTACTATAGTTTTATGAAAAGGACAACCTGCAGGGTGGGGCATAACACGTCGCTTCGGACAAAGCTGCAGGAATCAAACCCACAACCATAGTGCGACAAGCCTTTATTACCTACCAATAGCCTACAGGAAGTCCCTGGTTATTACAAAATAGTTATACTAATATAAATGGTATGTGTTAATATTTGGAATTTTATACAATTAGGATAAATATAATATTTTTGAGTTCTATTATCTTTTTGAGTGAAAGATGAGTTTTTGGTAGAAATTAGTTGAAGGTTGAAACTCTACTTGTCAAGCATAAATATATATATACCTATATCTTATTCTATGAATAAATTAATTCTTAAACTTTAGTAGAGAGATATTAAAACAAAAAATGTGTTATCCTAATACCTTATGTCTTGTTGAACTGATGATATTATAAATCAACATAGATTGAAGGCTTTGAGGCTCTCAATTTGAAACATGTTTGTGATTGATGACCTCAATCACTCCCTACAAATATTTACGTTTTTCCTCCAATTATATGTCTCTAATTTCCACCAATGTTCTCCTAATCGAGATCATAATTGAGTGGTGACTTTTTCATTTCCCTTTCCCTCTTATTAAGGCTAAATTTTATTAACCTTATTTTCGATGTGGGTTTTCCACAAAGGTATTTTCTATTTTCAACCTTTTATTTTCAAAGAAAAATTTCAAATTCTGAGGACGCAATTTATTGAAGGAGGGGAGAATGTAACACCCCGATCTTCCACGATACGCTTCTCTTTCAATAATGCAATAGCTTGCATTGTACGCAAGTTCGAGATTCTAACACACCGCGACTAATCAAAATAGCCATTATGAATAGTAATACACACTTTTTGAAATTATATATATTTTATATTTCAAAATGGACCTCATTTTTGGATTCGGAATGTTGAAATTACCCTATGTTTATTTTTTTGTAATTTTCTGAGAACTTCCAAAATTTTATGAATAGTGAAAAATACTTAAAACAACAATTTTAATCCAAATAATTTATAGTGATAAAATACACTATTGAGTGGTTTTAAAGTATAATTAGAATATATTTTTACTATTTTATCCAATGGTGGTCATTAGAATTAATTTCACTTTGAAATTGGACATAAACAATTATCAATCTTTTGATATATATTTTTTCTTAAAAACACGCTATTTGTCATGATAGCGGGAATTAATTATAAAATTAATTAATTCAAATTATATGTTTGGAATTTTGTAAAATATACATCATTTTTGAATTCAGAATATCAATTATAGCTTAGGGTGAAATTTTGGCATTATTCTGAAAAACTTCAATTTTTGATGAATAGTGAAACCACTAAGTGGAAGTTAAAAACTGATTTTTTGTTTAAATGAAACATTACCATTTCTGCGATTTGATTTTCAAAAATCTGACATACATGGTTTTCATTAGGAAGTAAAATGTGGTTCAATGGGATTAAAATAATTTTTTGGTGAATAGTAACTTTTAAGTTTAATTAATCGCGATTAAAGGTAATTAGTGAAATTTAAGGTAAAAATAGTATTATAAAAATATGTAATGACCATTACACTTGTCCTACCACTATTTTAGGTGTCATGGCCGACCCCAAAAATACATGGGTCAACATGGGGACCCCATGGAGCCACTTTGGTAGGAAAAGGACATAAATAACGTTTTACTTAAGGTTAAAATAAAAAGGTCACAAACAAGAGTTGTTTTACTAAAACAATTTTTAATTGGGGTTATACAAGTAATATTTTTGACTATAAATATTCATTAGAAAGATAAAAACATTTCCTACATCATTATATTTTTTTTATAAATTTTAGACATTAAATTAATTAAATTTTTTATGACACCATGATGATGCAGCGATTAACTCATTAATTAATGATTTAAATAAAATGAAAAGATAAGGTAAACTTCAAGGCATACACTTGTCCAAAGCCAATTGGGTGGGTATATTTCAAACCCGTTTCACCTTATCCAAGAATTATATAAGTGTGGGACCTTTAGAATCCGAAAATCATTGTATAATAAAGTAATATTTCATTACATTCCAAGAGTGCCCCTCCTCTCAACTTATAAAAGGCCCCCACCACTCCCACATTATTCACACTTTAAATCCATTGGGCTTGTCCAAACTCTGCCCAAATACTCTCCCAACATCCCCCTCTTACTCCTAGAAGCCGCACATTGGGCAGAACTCTTCCCAAGGAAGCCTTTGTCTCAAATCAAAAAGAGTTACCCGATTGTAAGGCAATGTCTTCTCTTGTGTTCTTTTATTTTATTTTTCTTATCCAACCCCCAAGACGCTTTTTATTCATTTCTTTTGTAACAACACAAGTATCCTCAATATACTAGAATGTTGTTATAAGAAGGATTCGATCTACACTTACACACACCTACATCTAATGGTTAAAGAACATACGGTTTCTGTTGATGGCGAATTTCTGCCTCACAAAACGATGATTGTTCAACACTCATATAACACCTTCAAAGGTGGAAATTAAGATGTCACTATATTTATATATGATATATAATATGTTTATGTTCTACTTAAGCTTCTGTATTATTCATTTATGGCATTCCTTTATGATTTCCATTATGGGTAAACGCAATAATTTCATTTTAGGAAGTGCGGACTACCGCCCCATCAAAGTGATTTGAATCGTTAATGCCATATGTGGGATGTATAAAGGATAGAGTAAATGGTATTATACATTATATTATACTGGAATTATATTATACCTCTATATAATTATAACTTCATTACATTAAATACGAAATGGAAATGAAAGTAGCGTTCATGCGTACGTATGGCTTACCGTCTCCATGAACGGTGCATTTCATTTCTCACCTCTAAATGTTATGTAATATTATAAATGAATGTATATACTGGATATATATGATTTATATGATATCTACATCATGAATATAATTCTGGATATAATGTATATTTCACCACATGAACAACTTGTAATTATAAAAAGTTTATTTTTGACTCAAGTACCTAAGATCGACAAAACGACTGTTATAAACTTAAATAATTACATAATGTTCATGACATGGTAATAAGTGATATAAAAGGAATAATGAACATGAAAATGGTTCTTAAGAAAATAGAAATTAACTCTAGTTTATTATTCAGGAGATCAAAGAACGGTCGAGTCATGTCGGACATGATGTAAGGGAACTTCTTAACCCAATTTCCATTCTTTGGGTTAATCTCATACTTTCAAATTATGTCATGATATTATTATGTCCTATATTGTAATTGTACTGTATTTATGTGTACTTATATTGAATACACATAATAGATCTATTTTATTTTAAAAATGATCTTTGTAAGGACTTCGTCTCAATCTGCTTTTATTGAGGCATATTTCGTTTTATACACAACTTTCTTTTATACGGTGTATAAACCCCTTTGACTTTTACGTTTATTCAAAAGGTTTTCTTTTATAATTATTTGATTTTTAAATAATTTCAAAAAAGAGATATTTCTCTCCAATATATGAAAATCCAGTGCAAATGTATACGTATTTAATGCAAGCTTAAATTTTTTTTCAGAAAACCCGACTCTCGAGTGTGGTAGACAGGAAGGGATTGGGCGTGGACCCATCATGGCCTGTAATTAGTCGAGTAGTCTCAGAATTAGTTATTTTGTTTTCATAAGCTTTCTTAATGTTTTCAGAAAAACACTGGAGTATATTTGAGCAATTTTAAATGTAAGTATCTTCTAAAAAAAATTTCATCGGTAGGTCTCATGAGACAAACTAGTGTCTTGGCACGAGGCCTTGAAAAAATCTTATTTGTGGTCTTGGCATGAGGCCTTGGATACGTGTTTATGATAATCTAGCATTATACATTCCATCATTATGAAAGTTATTATTGATATTGCATGTGATTATTCGACTAGTAGAATATCCATGTGAATAAGTAAATGGAATTATCTCATTTTAATTTTGCAATATTATGTTGAAGTTCATGTTTAAAAGGATTTTGTTTTAGTTATATATTTCCTTAAATGTTAATGTTTATTTATTAAAGCTTCCGCTAAATTGTTATACTTACAGAGCATCTGAGCTCACCCCTTTCAATGTTTTTATATTTTCTAGGATGTGAAAAAGTATTTTATGAATGACCTACAAGGATAATCAGAAGATGATATGAGTGTGGAATATGGATACTTTGTTATTGTAGTATTTAACTTTATGATGTAATGTAACATTTATGAATGTATCTAGTGTTTCCAAGGAAACTAAACTAATCGGTCTTTCGAGACTTAATCTTTTGTGATCATGCCAATGTTACGAAGTAATGCACCGACTCTGGGTAGCTGGGGTCGGGGCGTTACAGTCTTCAATCTCCTTGAGAGAAGCTTACAAAGCACTCTCCTTGATCCATTGGAGGTGGATCTCACTCGTACTTTGAGAGCATTCTTAGATGAAAATAATTATCTATTGTATTTAGAGATTCCTCTAGATCCATTGAGCACAACCTCTAGAAATTTCTAGTCTAATGCGAAATATATAATTGCGATTTTAATTACTTAGAATAATAAAATGAATTATTTACCCAAAATAACTTATTCATTTTATTTAATTTTTAGTAAGACCTCATGTCTAATAATAACAATTGACTATTATTATTACTTGACACGAGGCCAGAGAATTACACCTAATATTATTGAATTAAATAAATATTATTATTTTTCACAAATCCCAAGAAACATTACACCGTGTGTATATTAACATACATTATGTGTACTTGGGTTTTTCTATTTTCCTTATTTCCTCCACCACATTTATTAGTCTATGAATAATTGATATTTGTTTATCAAATAAATATCATTTCATTACACACAAATAAATATATTTTTTTCTCCCACAATATATTCTCTCAGATTACTAAGGTTGAAATAATTGAAATCAGGCATCCTTTAATAATTCTTAAACCACAATCGGGAATAACTTTTATTCAACTTGTTAAATTAAGATTTAGCTGAGATACTAAGACACACATAGTGTGTGACCCTCTAGGCCTCTTTCTCAGGGGAATTAAGAGAAGTCTGTGTAATGTACAAGGTTAGTGCATATAAACATTCCAAGGAACCAATAGAGAAATATGTTAATATCGCAATGACATGTCACCACCTATAAATCCTTACCGTGTAATGTAATCCCTTTGTCTCAATAACTCGAATAAAGAGGGTTGCGTACTAGTGCCATCAACTGATGTTCTTGATTATTCTTTCTTTGACTTCCCAAAATTGAACATTCCCATTATTTACAATAGACATAGATTTAATTAGGCTATATAAATTCCTTCAAAGGGTCTGAGATATCTATATCCATTATAAAACAGAAGGGACAAATCCTTTCTCACATTATGAATTAATGCAGTATTACTTCTGACACACCCAACATATCCTACCTCGTTGAAAAAAGTGTGTCATCATAGTTTTTATAAACATAATCTATGTGTGTTTGTTTTAATACCCATTAATAATAATATTAAATTATATGTACCAATACACACATCTGCTGATAAGAGCATCCAATGACACTATGAAATGTGGACTTCCTACTAGAGGGTCTCATTCTCATAATATCCTCTTGGATATTACTATGGGCACACAATATGATAAGGTTCCTTAATTTTTTATTATTCCTCACCCCGAATGGCCTGTATTATTGTGTCCCTCATATAACATCATCCAACCATAGAACTAATATTCATAAACAGTGTTATGTCACTTCTGGGTTATTATCATAGCAGGGATCCATTATAACCTTTCAGAGAAACATCTATCTTTAAGACATTATCACATGCATTGTCACATAAAATAACAATAAAAATAATATAAGGTACTTATTAATGAATAAATATAAAGAAGTTTTTTATAGGACACCAAATTTGACACTTATAACAGACTCATTCCTTTCAAGAAAGTGATAGGGTGTTTCTTCCCATAATTACTACATAGTGGAAGGTCACCTCTTCCCATATTCCCAATTTCCTTATTTCCTCTTCCATAGGTTTTAAAATCCCTATTCTTCTCATTCTTTCCATTAAATTCATAATATTGATAAAATTCTGTTTGTTTGTCTTGATAGAACATTATACTATATTTTCATATGAGGAGAAATTCTAGTTGAGTTGTTCCCTTCAGATGAATCATTTTGAAACATCAAAAAGTAGATCAATATTGCTTCATATATTAGGTATGTAATCCAAGGCATGTCTATGTGACACTATGAATGTAGAATAATACTTTGTGACATTCGCATCATATTTTGTCTTGAGATTTAGAAACTACAATTCCATATCTTCTCAAAGTTCCCAATGGAAGTATTTTTGTAGGAAAATTTCCATAAAATCCCTCTATTGAATCTCTTATATTTCTTCCTCCTCCTTTATGTTTTGTATTAATTACCACCATAGATACAAATTTATTGATAGATGAAAGGAAACCATTAAAACATTTTCTCTTTCGTTACTTCCCAAAGTGATAAATGCCTTTTCTAGGGAACTTATACACTGCTTATCTACATAAGGGTTTGACATCCCATTGAATGATGGAGGTTGTTTTCATAAAAATATATCTAACATATCTCCCCCGTGTTGTGTCTCCAAATTCTCCATACGGGTAATGTTATTGTTCATAACTTTATACAACTTTATTAGTATAGTTATAAGCTGCTCCGCACCCACCCCAGTAATAGATCCCACATAATTATCTTGAATTAGAGGGAAATACCTACGTGGGAAATCTGTGTTCGAACGGTTTCCATTCCTTCCAACAGTTACCATATAAAAATAATGACATACACTATATTAGATTATTAATCACAATTTATAATCTCATCATAGAAGAATATTTATCATAAATTGAAATTCTATCAATAGGTAATATCATAATCATAAATATGGGTTCTCTGAGAAAACTGTTACATTTACAACCTTCATAATGTCTTCTAAAAAATGTAAATTATCCTAAGCATATCCCGTCATAGTTCAAACTAGGCGCGCAGTAATGTCCGTTTTCATATATAAGGATACCGTAGGACAAGTCCGAAACTCATTTTTGGATTTTTCACTCCATTGTACATCTATTCCAGAACCACGTCCACTTGTAGTATCCCAACAATGATGTATTTTCTAGAAATATACACATAATACATTCTTTACCAAAATTATAGGATATTCTTGTATACTTATCCTCAAAGGCTATAGTATATTTTTATTTTATAGTCTACATTTTCTAAATACTGTTTCTAAATTTTCTTATAATCTTTCTCTGATACAAACTATATGGACTCGACCCTAGTTGACCAAAGTAAGGGCCTTATTTTATTACATTTTCATATAAAAATGGAATATGCAACCAAAAGGACCAAGTATTTTAGTAGAATTGGAAACAAGATAAATACATAAGTTCAAAATTAAAACATGAAACAAAATTCAACCAATATGTTCCTTCGAAAACATATACATCTCTTAGGTTATCCATGTAGTTCATTCATAAAATACATCTTGACATCCTAGGTAAAATAAATCATAAGAAATGGGGGGAGCTCAAATGCTCATTATGGGTAATAAATACAGTATATTACATCATAAGCAATAAAATTAGTCATGGTGCATAACTAAAAAAATATCCCTTTAAAAATTAAACTTGAAGAAAATATTGATGACATAATAGATGAATTAATAATTCCATAATAAAACATAATCATGGTTATTATACCAGTTGAATAACAACATGAACTATCAATAATTGTTTCATAACTAAGGAATTTGTAATGCAGGACATCATAACTATACCGTCAAGGCCTCATTCCAAGACCATAAATTTCTATTTTGTCCAGGCCTCGTCCCCAGACCATAGTTTCTATCATGAGACCTACTGATGCACTGAGGAAATAAAGAGAGCCCCACCAAACACTTACAAAGTCCAATGTATTCATCATATGAATGGGGATAAACATAAAAAAATATTTTCCTATAAAAACTAACATATTAAATGTAAATTACATTCCCCGAACATTAAGCATAAATACTAACCACTCAGAGTAAATTGGTGATTGGTTTTAAGATAGAACATCCATACCCAATACAATAATAAACCATTAAATTTATTATTTTAGTTAATATAATTGAATATTAACCCCAACAATACATAATAATCAAAAATATTGTTGATGTAGATGAAGATACTCTTAAAAAATTATCAATTAATTCTAGAGATAAATAATCATTTTGAAAAGAAAAGTTATTTTTGAAAATTCATTGTCTAAAAATATATGTGAAGTAAGATATTATTTTCACAATAAAATAATTTATTTTAAAAATAAACTTTTTTTGGAACATAGGTTATAGAGTGGCCTTAAAAATATGTAAGAATTGGGTAAATTCCATTGAATTAGGCCTGTATTTCATGAAAAAAAATTTAATGATCCATTTAAAAAATATAACTCCCCATAAATGAATGTACGCTTACGGTTGGTAAAAATATTTAAAAAATTCATATAGAATTAATTAGGGGTAAATATTAATAAACAATAATTTTATTGAGGTAAATAGAGGATGAGAATAACACGAATAAAAGTGGAGGTTCAGGTAGAAAGCCTTTACAATAAGTCCGAAGGTGTTCCTCAATTGATCTTAATGACCTGAATAATCGAATTTTCATTTAACAATTAATGATTCTAGAACCTCCTGTACATTTAATTTAATTATTATATCCATAATAGGTTCATTCATTGTCTTTTTATGGGTTGAGAGATTCAATTTCCTTTTTTTGGAGTGTTTTCTTCCATGGATTTCATGTTTGGTTCCCTTATATTCATCTATGGATAATCATGTAGAATCTGAATTGGTATTAATAATAGAATTGTTATGTTATTATTGAACAAATTTTTTTTTACATGGTCCAAAAAATAATTTGGTAATTTGGATTGAAGATGAATCATTATATTAAACGTTAATGACAATTGATTAGGTTAATTGGCGGTTCTAGATCACAATAAACTCATTTTGATTTAAAAATTAACAAAATTTGTACCAAATGGTTCTAAAACCTTAAATAAGTCATAATACATATATTTGATTTTTTGGCACCCATAAAATAGTTTTATGATAATAATTTATTGTGATAATTGAAATCGAAAACCAGTCATCCTTGAATGAGATAAATTAACACATCTCGAATGGTGTTTTCATTAATATTATTAAAGAAGTGGAAGGAGAGATGATGAATAATTTTCCACTATCAAAAAAAATTGTAGTATATTTAAGGTATTTTATTCATCCCAAAAATCATATTAAATGAGTTGTGGAAAGAAAAAGAAAAGAATGGAACCTAAAATAAAAGATATGAAAAGGGGAATTTAACTCTTTAAGTAACTTCTCACGAGAGCCGCTTTAGGGGATAGGTTTTGTGAATTTTATGATAACAAGGTCTACTGGTTTTTGGGGAGGATATTGGGAGGATATTTGAGAAGAATTTAGACAAGGACCATTGATTGAGATAAGTGAAGAGAAGAGGGAGTGAGGGGGGTTATAGTGGAGGAGAGGGGTGATTTGTGAGTATCTTATTCATTATTTTATTATTTCCCTCAAGAAAACCAATAGTGTTGATTCATGTTACCAATTATAGTAATATGTTCATGTGAGTTTGATCCAAGTGTTCTTACATCAGACAAGATTCTAGGAATATGGAATTTAAATGATAATGTATATATAGGGTAAATTACCTTATTTTGTAGTTTATAAAAAATTGACTATTACAAAAAAAATACCAAATATTCACCGTTATTTTTTTCATTTTCTAAAATTAAAAAATTAAATCAATTTTTTAAAATTATTTTACAAATAGTATTAATTTAATTTTCAAATAAAATAATAATTTATTCAAACAATAATAATTTGATAAAAAAATGTGTTTTATATCACATTGGAAAATTAATCATGATATCATTATCATATAAAAATAAGGTATTAAAAAACAATATGATTTATATTCATAAGTTTTATAAAACTATTTATATTACCATTCATTAGGGTATGTTACTATTCACCAAAAATTATGTTTGTCTTATCAGACATTACATATCTTAATGAACACAACCATCCCTGTCATCATTTTTAAATTCAAATCAGAAAGGTGGTAAAATTATGTTTAATATATAGTTTATAACAAAGTAGTGTTTTTTATTGACTAAGTGTTTCATACATTCAATAGTAAATTTGTTTTAAAAAATAACAGGGAGTTACAAACATTGTAACAGATAAACTCTTTAACTAAGGGTTAAATATTAAAGATACAGTTAATTTTGTGGGCTAAACTTATCCAAAAAAAATAGGTTGAGATAATTTCAACACATACTCATCATATCCTAGAAATAATTAACTTTGGATCTATTTTTAATGAAAAATTTATTTATAATTAGTCAATAGTTTTGGAGTTTCCAAAAGTAACCCCCCTCTCTTATAAAATATCTCATCTACTTCTCTTTTATTCACACCTCTAAAGCCATTTGGATCAGCCTATCCATTCCTAAATCACCTCCCAAATCCCCTAACATAATCATAAATTTCAAACTTTGTTAATAAACCCATCATGAGGAGTCCTTTTGTGCAAATTAAAAAGAAACACTCAATGAAGAGGTAATTTTTTTACCAATTGCATTCAATTTCTCTTCCTCTTCCACTTCCTCTTATAATTTTTTTCCATAATAATGTAATAATTCTTGTATTATATATATATATATATGTGTGTGTGTATTTAGATATTAATGTTATTCTGGGATAATCAAATCCCCTATTTATTTATCCGACAAATAACAATATCACCTTGTGTGACTACGTACGACTTACTGTCTCCATGTCGTGGTGTAATTTATTATTCAACACTACATTATTTGGATGGGTATAATGGTGAATATAATAGATATAAATAATAAATATAACATCATAATGATTCTATATAATTAATATATTGTCCAATTCCACATCATTTAACCATCAAGTGAATGATATCGATACTCATGCGTACATACGATCTACCATCTCCACAATGCGGTGAGATTCATTATCCATGTTAACTAATCAATAATGAATATAAAAATTATATGATGGGTAAAAATAATAATTTTGAACCTTATATAATTTTGGATATTATTAAAATACATCATATTCATAAAAAACATGACTTAAAAAACAAAACATTCATAGGAAAACAATCTAGTTAATACCTAAAAAATGGTAATACTATAATATTATTATCAAATTGATATAAGAGGATCATATAAGAAATCATAAATATTGATATGGTTATGATATAAATTAATAACATAATTTAACCATTATACATGAGGTTAATTCACCCTCTAATAATATAATGTAAAAGGTATGGGTTAATTTTGCAATGTCATTACTATCCGAGATTGTTTACAGGTACGTATATACAAGGAAATATTCATAACAATTTCCATGATTCATAAAATTTATTTCAATATATCATCGGAAGTTGTTTAATGCCTTTTTAACCCATTTTGTTTTTTATAAATCATTTTTAATGGAATTATTCCATTATTTTACAAACATGGTACTTTATGAACTTTTCGACAAATTATTGAATGAATGTTTGTTATCTTATACAGCGCGAGCAACTATTTCCACCATCAGGTCACCATAACATTTTTAAGAATCTTTTATTGGTTTAAGTGGTTATTTTTTAAAATAATTCTTTTTTTTAATTCATGACTTTTAAATGATTTAAATGTTAAAAAGGGATATCTCTCTTAAAGTGTTGTAATGATTTTATTAAATTAATTTCATTTATGTCAACATCCGTTATTGGAATTAATGATTTATTGACGTTAATTTATTATGATACAATATTCCATATTGTATTTAATGTTTTATGGAATGTTTTACAATTGTTGTACTATTTTTATACAATTCATGATTTATGGTTAACATATTAACATTTCCTATGCTAGTTTTAAAAAGAATGTTTTTGTTATGTTTCACCCTTTTTATATGAGGAATTCGTTGGACTTAGTAAGTGACAAGCATGACCCACTATAGACTCTCAATGTAGTAGTCAGTATCATGATACAAACTAATGTTTTGGAATGAGGCTTTGATGGTATGGTTATGTATGGTATTGTCATGAGGCTATGATGGTATGGTAATGTATTGTATTGGTACGAGGATATGATGGTATGGTAATGATGTACGACGTTATGTATTCAATCATTATGAGTTTACTTATTGATAATACATGTAATTATTTGACTAGTAAAATATCCACGTGAATGTTTAAATGGAATCATTTTATTTATTCATTCCACTTTTTGAGGGATATTTTTTTAAAAGGATTATTTTAGTTTTATAAACTTCTTTAATATTTTATTCTTATTTATGTTAGCTTCCTCTATATTGATTTTCTTTACTAAGAATCTGAGCTCACACCTTTATTATATTTCATTTATACCATGGATGAAAAAAATATATTGTGAATGTCCTATATGGATAATATAATCGATATGGTTGTTTTCAAAGAAGTTTCTATTTTGTTTTTCATTTCTTGATGTAAGGTAAATTTTATGTTTTTATCTAGTGTTTTCAAGGATACAAAACTGATCAATATTTCGAGATATGATTTCTTGTGATCATGTCATTATAATAAAATAATGCACTGAATCTGGGAAACTGGGTTAATGGCATTTCGAATTTTATATTTAAGATAAACATGATCATATTATGTAATAAGTTAAATTTCAATTTTGGGAAAAAAAGTATGATTAATAAGATTATTGTTAATGAACATAATAATGAAATAAATTTATCTTTAATGAATTATTTTTTAATAATTTGTAATTATTATCTGATCAAATAAAATAAAATAATTTAAATTATGAAAATAGTTCTATGTTTGAACACATGTATAATTATATTAAAACACATTTAAATGGTGACACATTCTAAATATTTTTTAGAACATATAATAGTAGAGCACAATTTTTCTAAAAAAATATTTTTCTATATATAAAATGTTTTAGTTTTAATGATAATTTTATCTTATTCGAAAACTAAATTTTGTTAGCGGAAAATTATATTTTATCTTGTTACACCACAATATTAGAAGAGGGGTTATTTCTTATATTTATTGACATATAAATTATTGAGTAAAAAATTTAATAAAAATGTAAAAAATAAAAATAAAAGGAAATCCAAAAACCTAAGAACAACTGATTTCACACATTTATAAAAAATGGTGTAAAATGTGGTTCTGGGATTTCCTGACCCAAGATCACCGAATACTCAACTAATTGAATAGTTTGGATCGACTTAACCATTCATTGTTTAACAATACCATTGCCATGTAAAGGGGTATTCAAAAAAGATCTGTTTTCACCACTTAAAAAAGGGGACATCTTCGCCACTTCATACCACACCCATTAATTTAACTTTCATATTGATTAAACTTTATTTTTGGCATCCTATAATTAAATATCTTTTTCATAATCCTATATTCTAAATTATTTATCTTATTCCAGTCATCTTTAAGGATAATTTAAAAAGAAACTTTAATGTCTTAAAGTTATAATTAAACTATCCTTAACATTTTCTTATTAATTATTCAATTCCAAACCTATAATAACAAGTTTAATATGATAAAATTATAAAAATTAATATAAATAAATTTAATTATTTTAATTTAAAAAATTATTTATTAATTTCAATAGACATTGAAAATCAAAAGGAGGATAGTAGTGAGTTCTGCAAAGTATGGCCTATATAAAATATCATTTTTGATTTTCATCAAAATTTAAATTCTTTATAAAGAAACACAAAATATGAAATAATAATATAAAAATCTGAATAATGTCATTATTTCTCTTATATTTATATCATATAATCCATTAAACATTCTCACTCATCAAGAAATAACGCATTGAATATTGTGATAGTTTAACCAGCTACTAGAATAATGCTATTAAACTCTATATTGGATGATTATGAGAACATAAATTCAGATTTAATTATTAGTTAATAATGAATCCATTATTTTTTTCTATAATGGTTATATTTATTATTTAAGTTATTAATAAAAAATCATATTTTATCAATAATTTGTGAAAGAAAATGGAAAAATATTAATTTTTCACTAAAAAATAAACAAAACATACTTATAAAATAAAAAAGAAAAAGAAAATTAATATAAATTAATAATTTAAATATTTAATAATACTATTCCCAATAATTTATCTTGTAAAATAATTTTTTTTATTCAAGATGGTAAGCGCATGTAAAGAACAAATTGATAACCTGGTATTGGTTTTTGTCTAAAATTAATTTTTTTGAAAAGACTTTTGTATATTTATCCCATTCACATTTCGGTGATTTTTATAATACCGATATGATGTATCATATCATTAATTATATTTTAATAATTCTGTTTTGAGTTCAATTACAATCCCTCTATTTCATGCGATTTTTATGAAAAGTGTACTCAAGCTATAAGTGTTTGTTTTCCCAAACATTGTTTCTATGATACAAGATTTTGTTATCCACCATTTTTTATTTTGAATGGTGTATTAAAAACCCATTTCTTTATATTTGGAAAATATTTTTATTCCTTTAAATACTAGTATATATGAGTTCATTTTTATCAAATGGATTTTGAATCAATTGTTACCAAAATTGTAATGATTTTTGGGAACTCAATTTTCATTCATTGAGTTATGTTATTTTATAATTTCCTTATTTTTTATTTCTTTTGTAAATTAAATTTTTTATTATATTATGTTATAATTAAATTATTTATATTTCGATGTCATAAAATCCCATTGTTATATATTTCTTACTTCAAGTAGTATGTTTCCCAAATGTTATATTTATAACTGAGTTATGCCTTCCATGGGTTATATTATTTTATCATGAAATAATTTATTCCATGTTTAGTTTATTCTTCATGAATAATTTATTATATTTTAGTTTATCATCCTCGATGATAAAAAATGATTTTTTAATAAAAATGATTTTTTGTTATTCTTCTTTTACAATAAATTTTTTGAATGAATGATATTTTCTATATAATATAAGGGTTATTATTTTCTCCATTATTAGTTTTCATCCTCTAAAAACCTTCCCAAGATAAAATTTTTGTCATATTAAATGATATATTTAAAGAGAAATATTTGAAAATTATATTTTTTAAATTAATTTTTGTCGTCTTTTCAAATGTTTCCTTTCAATGGGAATTGTATGTAATGTCCTGGTTCCGGGTGCCATGAAACAGGTGCCCCGAACCTGGTTCTCCACGTGACTTCAAGCACATTTCCCCAAACTGTCGAGGCTGCCGACTAGCAGTGAGGGCCCATGCCTGATAGTGGGGAAACAATGCCCTCATTTTTCAAAGTGTAGCACAAAAAATTATGAAATTAAATAAACAACAATAGCGGAAGCAAGAAAAATTCATATAAAACTGAAAGGGATAACGGATAAAAAGAAACCAGCAGTCATACATATATGAAAATGCAGTATGTCACTATTCTATAAAATAGCCAGAACATGTTAAACTGCAATACAATACATCACAACTAAAGTGCAAGTACAGAAATCAAAACAGAACAGCCCGCAACATCACGGGCCAATGCTCGACCCCATGCTCTCCTACTCCTCAACAAAAGTCAAGTACCTGTATAGGGACTATTTCTCCTATCCAAACTTGTAGCAATGTAATATGTTTGGGCTGAAAAGCATGACCCAAACAGGGTGTGAGAAATATATCTCAGTAGGCACCCACCAAAGGTACGTGCCCAACTGCGTGCAAGCATTCAACAACAGTGTGTAGTAGTAAAATGCAATAAAGTATGCAGTACTCAAAAGAAAATAACTACCAGTTATATTCCCATTTAATTATTAATTTATTCCATTTAATACAGTAACATTCTATGCTCAACAGCACCATGCCCTCAGGCCAACCAGAATCATGCCCTCAGGTTAAAATAGTAAAACACGCCCTCAGGCTTGCCCTCAGCCTATTCAGAATCCAACCCGCAGGTATTGCCCTCAGGCGTAATAGAAATTGACCTCATGCATAAGAAGTGTCACCCTCAGCCATAGAAGGCAAGCCCTCAGGCACGAAAGGTTTCCCTCATTCGAAATAACTACTGCCCTCAGGCTGAATAGTGCAGTGCCCAAAGGCTAATCACAACAACGCCCTCAGGCTAAAAAGGTTACTGGGCCATGCCCAACATGTAAATAATCAGTAAACAAGAAATTCGTCAAAAGGCAATTCTACAGATACTACTTAAAGGCATACCCTCAGGTATCCGGCCAAACGACTAAACAGTAGAACACACCCCTGGGGTGGTTCCGGATCCAAGCAGCGATCCCAAACAGAATTTTAATATCACGTTTAAATCACCTATACAATCTTTGTATTTAAAATATCTATGGCTTCAGCCAAACGACACCCCAACATGGGTTCGTGGCACGAAAATTCACAAACACACGGTAGTTGGAAGAAATTCACACAAATCCACCTACCTTATATGACAATGACCGCTATACACGAACGTTGATTCCTGAAATGCCCAGATACAACGTAGATCTGACGAAGAAGAAGTACCGCTTAACCTCAAATATCTCTTGTTAGGAGAAGAATTGGTAAGAAACACACCAGGAAAAGAGAGGGCATACCTGTGCGGTTCCAACGAGATCGTCCGAAGTGGAATCAGATTCCAGACGTGCGCCCGAAAGATCTATGTAGGTTCGGTCGTTATCTCTCGAGCTCTCTTCATGGTTCTAACCCTTCCCTATGAACAGGGGAGGCTACTACCCATTTTAAGTGAAAAAACAAAGTACACACCGTGTACTTCTAAGTACATGGCTTGTACTCCCTTAATTTAACTATTCCCCTGGCGGCACTCCCACACTGTTCATCCGTCGACATGAGTTCACGACATGTAATCCCGACTACACGGAGTGTAATGCCGCCCAACAGGCGGCTGCCCCACCACCTTACTCTTTTGGTCTACTGACTAACTACACGGCATGTAAGGGACCACTACACGGTGTGTAGTCGGTTCCTACACCCTTCGTCGCCGACATGGCTACATGCCCCGTGTACTCATCCCACACGACCAAAAGTACAGGGCGTGTGGAAATTTACACGGCGTGTGGTTCCAAAATTTAGGATTTTCACCCATTTTCCATATTATCTCAGAAAAACTTAAGGAAAAGAGAAAATAAGAAGCTCGTACCTCAAAAATAAGAACCGGTTTTTTACCATCTTCCCCCCTTATAGAAATTAGTCCCTGAATTTCCCTTCCAAGGGTGGTGAAGATATATCCCAGAACAGCTCTGGCCACTGAGCATGTACATCAGTTTACCACCCCCAGGATTCGTCTTGCACTCGGCCATGCTTCCATAGAACCCGTACGAGAGGAACTGACCGGCCTCAGAGAAAATTTGTTCTCCAGTCAACGATAGGAATCAGATGATTCTCAAAGGGAGCATCATGCTGAAGCTCAACCTCCTTAGGCTGAAAGATGTGAGATGGGTTTGAATGATAGCGGCGCAACTGAGACACATGGAAGACGTCGTGCAAGGCTCGGTACCGCTGCGGTAACTACAACCGATAGGGAACCAGCCCAACTCTCTCCAGAATCTCAAACAGCCCCACATACCTCAGTGAAAGATTACCCTGTCTCTTAATCCGTTTGTGTACCAGCCTCGGAAAAAAACATAAGAACACCTGATCCCCGACCACGAATTACAATGGTCGTCTACGGCGATCAGCATAAGACTTTTGATGAGACTGCGAGATATACATCAGCTTCTAAATCAACTGGACCTACTCAGAAGTCTCCTGAACGGGCTATGGTCCCAGTAAAGCTTCCTCACCTGCCTCTAACCAGCACAAAGGTGATCGGTATGGCCTACTATATAAATCCTCATAAGGTTCGATCTCTATAGTTTCCTAAAAACTGTTATTGTAGGAAAACTCAATTAGGGGTATATGCCTCTCCCAAGAGCCCCCAAAGTCTAGGGCGCATGCAACCAACATGTCCTCTAGCACCTGTATTGTACGCTCTGACTGGCCATCGGTCTGAGGGTGTTATGTTGTGCTCAAGTGCACTTGTGTACCCAGTGCCCTCTGAAAACTCTGCCAGAAACGAGACATAAAACTATCGTCCCTATCTGAAACGATATAACGAGGGACCCCATAAAGACGTACGATCTCTCGGATATACAGTCGTTCGAGCTCATCAACCCCGAAGGTCTCCCAGATCGGAAAAAAGTGAGCTACCTTCGTGAGTCTATCCAGCACAACCCACATGGCGTCATTTCCATGAGATGACCTTGAAAAACCAGTCACGAAATCCATCGCGACATCATCCCATTTCCACTACGGAATGGGTAACTTCTATAACAGTCCAACTGGTCTCTAATGCTATGCCTTCACCTGCTGATAGGTGGAACATCTCATAACAAATCCAGCCACATATCTCTTCATACCCGGCCACCAGTACTGACGTCTCAAGTCTCGGTACATCTTGGTAACCCCGGGATGAACTGCCCAAGCTGAAGCATGAAACTCTCGCATTAGCTCCTTGCGTATACCCCATAGAACCCATACTCATCCATGGAAATGAAAAACCTCATCATCGCCTATCGCCCAATCGGGAGGAGGGTCCTCACTTTCCACCGACTCCCGTAGAACTAGGCCTTCTGAATCCGATAGCTATCTCATCCTCACTCTGTCTAGGAGGGTAGAAGTCAGAGCTAACGAGGAATGATAAGTCTTCCCCTGACTATCTTGCACCTCCAGATGCATCTCAGAGAACAAGTCCATGAGTTTCCACTCACCACTAGCCTCCTACACTGCACGTATCTGAGTCTTCCTGCTCAGTGCATCAGCTACTGCATTACCTATACCAGGTGTATAGGAAAGCTCAAAATCAAAGGACTATAGGTACTCGAACCACCTCCTCTGCCTCAGATTCAGGTCATGCTGAGTAAAGATATACATGAGGCTTTTGTGGTCGGTGAAAACCACAAAATGCTCTCCCAATAGATAATGTCTCCAACAGTGCAACACATGCACCGCTGTAGCCAACTAGAGATCATGCGTCAGGTAATTCCTCTCATGTGGCCTCAAATGCCGAGAACCGTACCCAACAACTCGATCGCCCTGCATCAACACTGCTCCCAGCCTAATACCTGATGCGTTATAGTAAAATGTATAGCTCTTCCCCTGCTCTGGGAGTCTCAGGATCAGTGCTGTGGTCAACCTTCCTTTCAGGTCCTAAAAAGCTACCTCACAAGCTCCCGATCAAACAAACTTCACACCCTTCTTAGTCAAACCCATCAATGGTGTTGCTACGTGAGAGAAGTCCTGTATGAAGCATCTGTACTAACCAGCCAGTCCCATGAAACTTCGTAGCTCAAACACATTCTTAGGCTGCTCTCAGGAAACTACTTCTCTCACCTTCTCTGGGTCTACTAAAACTCCTTCCTCTGAGATAATGTGACCGAGGAAGTGAATCTGGTCCATCCAAAAGTGTCACTTTGAGAGCTTAGAATATAGCTTATGCTCTTTTAGAGACTCAATACGATCTCAAGATGGGTGGCATGGTCGTGTCGACTGTGAGAGTACACCAAGATGTCTTCCATGAATACTACCACAAAAAAAACAAGATACATATGGGACACATGATTCATTAGAGCCATGAAAATTTCTAGCACGTTTGTCAGTCCGAACGGCATAATCAAGTACTCGTACAGACCTTATCTGTTCCGAAAATCTGTAAGAGGTATATCCGATGGTCTCATGCGCAACTGATGATATCCTGACCTCTGGTCAATCTTCGAGAACACTCATTCTCCTAGAAGTTGATCAAAAAGATCATCTATCCTGGTCAAAGGATATTGGTTCTTGACTGTTAACTAGTTCAGATTCCGATAATCCACGCAATGTCTGAGGGTACTGTCAGCCTTCTTTGAAAAAATGACCAGAGAACCCCAAGGAGAAGTAGTAGGTTGGATGAAACCCTTTGGTTGTAACTCCTATAACTGCCTCTTGATCTCCTGAATCTCGGGTGTAGCCATCCTATAAGGAGGAATGGACACCGGTGCTGCTCCTGGCAACAACCCAATAGAGAAATCCATCTCTCACTCTGGAGGTAGACCTGAAAAGTCGTCCGGGAAGACATCCTTGAAACGGTCAACAACTGGAGGGAAATATGTCTGACAAGTCCCCTGATCATCCAGATATAATCTCGTAATATGGGCTATAACTCCACCTCGCCCACGATGCCCTGGTCCAGCTCGACTCGCCTGAACATCTCATTCTCCCTTGTATAGAAACTCTCTGCCCTCTGGTGACGTGAAACTCACCCTGCGATGATAGAAGTCCACAAAGGCTCAATAGGTAACCAACCAGTCCTTCTCGAGAATGAAGTCATAACTCATCATCTATAAGACATAGAGGTCCCATAGAAAAAGGCACCCAACAACCTAAAGGGGGAACTCCTTGAACTGATGCACACATATCGTTCTAGTCCCCAACAGATTTCTTAGCGTCTTAATATCAGAAAAAGTAGAAACACAGAGCCCAAGGCTCTCCACAACGGGCACAGATATGAAACTATGTGTACCACCCATATTAAAAATTACTGAAGATAAGACAGAAGCTACTAGAATAGTACCTCTGACTGTATAAGGTCCGGGATCCTGCTCATGTTGGGTCTGTTACACTGCATATGCCTGCCTAGTGCCGCGGCCCTACGACACAGCTGTTTCCGACGCTTTCGTCGGGGCGCGCGCGCATCCGTCCGCGGGGGAGGGGGACGCGCGGCTTTGTTGCCCCGCATTCCCGCTTTCCAAAGGCGGGAGGCATTCGTTCCTTATTCAGGTACGTCTGCTCCTTGATCGAAACGGGATGATGGGATGTCGGTTCTTCCTCCTGTGGATTCCTCCTCAGAACTCATCACCTAGTCCGGGTCTCCCTTATAGATTTAATACGTAGTTCGTGAAACTCTTCCCAGTGCCATGTTTCTATGGACGCCGGTTAATTACACTACTTCTGTCGGGACATTCCATAGGGTCCAGTCAGGGCAGCAACCTTCGGTTAGGGGAGTAGTCACGTTTGAGGCATCAGTAGCGTGTCTGGATACTGGGGTACCTGGCGTGTCTGTCTGTTATCCTCGATCACAAGGCTTCTCGAGGGCGTGGAAGCCCGAGGCATCCCACATCGAGCGCGGGGAATTACATGTCATAGACATGTATCTGATGTTTTCCTCAGCTTCCCGTGTTCAACACAGGGAATGCCGCGAGTTTAACGTCCAGCGGAGACGGATGAGGGTGATCAGAACGTCCCATAGAGACGGATCAGATTGGTGTATCGCATAGAGACGGCTATGGTCCCATAGAGACGAGTCAGAATGCCCAATGAGGACGAATCCGAGGTGGTGCACTCCCTATAGGGGAAAAGGGTGATGAATCGGGGTGTACACGGAGGACAGCAACCCGGAGATATGATGGGACTTACACATGGAAAGTGGCCCAGGAGCCGCTAGGGGCAGCGAGGAGATGGATGGCATGACTCCACCGGGATGTTGCGGCCCGGGTGAGAATCAGGATGGGTGACGGATGGATGAGTGAAGTGGAGGAGGATGAAATGGGACCATCGCAGGGGGGCGACAGTGAAGTTGGGCTTGAGCATTGAGGAGGCTTCCTACGTATCCCTGTGGCAGGGAATCAAAGTCCGCGTAGTTCGGGATGGTGCCGATAAACCGACGTGAATTGGGTGATGGGTGGGCTTGAACCTCGTGGAGGCTTCCTACGTACCATGCCTTAACACGGATCAAAGACCTCGTAGTTCGGAGAATACAGTTTAACGTCATGCGGGACGATAGTGAACCCTGACGTGAAAGAACGACGGGTGAGCTTGAACCTCGTGGAGGCTTCCTACGTACCATGCCTTAACACGGATCAAAGACCTCGTAGTTCAAATGGTCACAACGGCTTACCGCTGGACTGGAATGAGACCCGACGTGAAAGAGCGACGGGTGGGCTTGAACCTCGTGAAGGCTTCCTACGTACCATGCCTTGACATGGATCAAAGACCTCGTAGTTCAGGTTTCGCCGGGGAACCGACGTGAAAGCAGACCTTGGTCCACTATTGGTGGGCTTGAACCTCGTGGAGGCTTCCTACGTACCATGCCTTGACATGGATCAAAGACCTCGTAGTTCAAATGGGGAGTAGACCTTGGTCCACTATTGGTGGGCTTGAACCTCGTGGAGGCTTCCTACGTACCATGCCTTGACATGGATCAAAGACCTCGTAGTTCAAATGGTGGGTCGCAATGGCTTACCACTGGACCAGGGTGCAGTTTAACGTCGTGCTGGACGGGGGTGAAACCCGACGTGAATGACGGGTGGGCTTGAACCTCATAGAGGCTTCCTACGTACCATGCCTTGACATGGATCAAAGACCTCGTAGTTCAGATGGGGTTTGTGGATCGCAATGGCTTACCACTGGACCGGGGTGCAGTTTAACGTCGTGCTGGACGGGGGTGAAACCCGACGTGAAAGACGGGTGGGCTTGAACCTCATAGAGTTGGCCCTTGAGATCCATGTACCCCATCTACATGTGAAGGGAGATTCTGAGCTGGTAATCAAACAGGTTAATGGCGACTACGTCGTCAGGAAGCCAGAGCTTGCACCGTTGCTGGAGTACACCCTCCTCCTAATGGCCCAGTTCTCTTCTCGGCCAGAGGTTACCCATGTCCCGCGGTCGCAGAACGACCAAGCGGACGCCCTAGCTGGCTTAGCCGCATCGCTCGCAGAACCCGAGCAAGATGATTTGGTCATACACGTGGCCCACCGGAGAGTCATTGCTCCCGTCACCCAAGAGGACCGTGATAGCCTACGGGTAAGTCATCTCACCGCCGGACCCTCCGTATCAGGAGTCCTGGGTTCGTCAGACGCAGTGGTTGAAACGACCCCCGATTGGAGAGCACCTTTTGTCGATTATCTCCAAAATGGCCAGCTCCTGGACAACCGGGCCGAGAGCGAGCGAATCCGACGCCGCGCACTTCAATTTACCCTCCAGAGCGGCCCCAGTCTTGAGCAGACTCTCTATAAACGGAGTTTTGATGGTGTCCTCCTCCGTTGCATCCAAGGAGTAGAGATACCTCAAGTTATGCAAGAGGTTCACACCGGTTCCTGTGGCGCCCATCAAGCTGGGCCGAAGCTGTCCCATCAAATCCGGAGGCTAGGGTACTTCTGGCCCTCCATGATCCACGATTGTATTGGATACGCCAAGAGATGCCACGCGTGCCAAGTGCATGCCAACTTCTTGCATCGGCCGCCAGAACCCCTCCACCCCACCAAGTACTCTTGGCCATTTGCGGTATGGGGACTCGATGTAGTGGGACCGTATCCGCCGGCAACAGCCCGCCAGTGTAGGTTCATCCTGACTGCTACAGATTTCTTCTCCAAGTGGGCAGAAGCAGTTCCGCTCAAAGAGGTCAAGTCCCGTTCCATCGTTGACTTTGTGAGCTCCAACATCATACACCGGTTTGGGGTCCCTCACGCCGTCCTCACTGACAACGACACCAACTTCCGAGCAGCTGAATTGAAGAAATTGTACGCTAAGTACGACATCCGGTCAAACCATACCTCCCGCTACCACGCACAGGCGAATGGACAGATCGAGGCATTCAACAAGACCCTCTCTAACATTCTGCAGAAGATGGTTGGTCAGAACAAGAAGAGTTGGCCGGACAAACTCCCCAACGCCCTTTGGGCTTACCGGACGACGACTCGCAACTCTACCCAGGTGACCCCATATTCCCTGGTGTATGGAGCTGAGGTCGTCCTACCCATTGAGATCCAGCTGCCGTCGCTACGCACGGCAGTTTATGATCACCAGACATCAGATGAGGTAGCCGAGATCCGTCTAGCTGAGTTAGAGGCACTGGACAAGAACCGGCTTCGTGCCCTGCACAATCTGGAAAGGCATCAGGACAAGATGGCAAGAGCTTTTGACAAGAAGGTTCGTCTCCGCTCTTTTCTACAGGGTGACCTGGTGCTGGCCCTGCGAGCGCCAATGATTTCCGGAAGGTAACCGCCCAAGTTAGAACCCAAATGGGAAGGGCCTTATATCATCCATAAGGTTTACCCCAATGGAGCATACTCCTTGGTGACCACAGATGGAGAGCGTGTAACCCCTCCCACCAATGCCAGATTCCTCAAGCGATACTTTGCCTAGGGCAAGAGTGGTCCTGCATGACCCTAAACTGCGAGAGGGTCCTGCACGACATTAAACTGCATTGGTCCGGCACGACATTAAACTGCATTGGTCCTGCACGACCCTAAACTGTGACTTGGTCCCGCATGACCTTAAACGGTATCTCCGTCGTCACTGCAAGACGTTAAACTGCAAGTCAGTCAGTTCTTCCTGACCGAGGCTCAGCCTCAGGCCCCTCAGCCTCTTTGGGCCCCTGGCCCCGTCTCCACCGAGGTCTGGCCCCAGGCCCCCCTCGTTTCTCTCCGACTTACCCTCTTACGGGATCGTACGGTACAGTGTAGGACTACGTTCTCACATTGGGATCATGTACCATGCCGCACACATCCCCGAACGAGATTCCCCTCGTCCCGCATGACGTTAAACTGCATGTCAAGAACTACGTACGGCTTGATTCCCATCTTCATAGGATACGTAGGAACGCTCGGACGCCTTGTCTTGAGCCCAGCCCCAAGCTTCTCTCTTCCACTATTCCCCCTGGGAATGGTCTCCTTGTAGGATCTTTGTGTAGCAGGGCGTCGGCTTTCTTGGCCCCGCTCATGCAACCCCACTCACGCAAAGATTGTAAAGGTCGCACCATGCGCCCACTCCCGTTCTTCTACCCTCCCACGGCCTCACCGCATGACGCTAAACTGCATGGCCTTCAAGAACTACGTATGGCTTGATTCTCATCCTTATGAGATACGTAGGAACGCCCGGACATTTCGTCCGTTGGCCCAGCCCAAAAGCCAAAATCTTCCCCTCGGGTCAAGACACGGCAGGGTGCACACTTTTGCCCCGACCCACGTCGAGCAAGCCTCGACCCGGCTGCACATTCCCCCTGGAGGTGTTTGCCCCTTTCGTGGATGGATTCACACCCGGAGGGGCCCCCAAGAACATCCTGGATACAAAGCCCAAGGGCTCTCCTGCCGACACGGGCCAACGCCCCCGAGGGTTTCTCAAGCAACAAATCGAAACAAGTCCCGCGTTGCGAATTTGGTCAGCGGTCGACGCTCATTTGTTGCCCCCATGCGGGTCACCATAGGAACGCTGTGTTTCGAATATGGTCAACAGTGATTCATTCTGCCCCATCCTGAGGTGACAAACTTCCCCCAGGTGGTGCTAGTGATCGGGCCCACAGCCCAGGATTCCTCACCCGGAGCGTACGGTGTGGTGTAGGACTACGTCCTCATTCACGTCGGGATCATGTACCATGTCGTACGACTCCACTTCCGAGGCTCAGCCCCAGGCCCCTCGGCCTTTCCAGGCCGCGGCCCAGGACCTATCTTATAGGATTGTACGGCATGGCGTAGGGCTATGTCCTCATTAACGTCGGTTTTTCACCATACTGTACACCTTTCTTAGGGATATGTTATTCCCCTCCTCGTCCGGTATGACGTTAAAATACATTTCAAGAACTACGTGTGGCTTGATTCCCATCCTGATGGGATACGTAGGACCACCTGGATGTCCAAGATCCGGGTCCAGCCCCATCCCTCGGGAATCCTCATCCCATCTTGGCCCCCTGGCCTATCCTTCCTCCATGAGGGGATCATATGGTGCGGTGTGAGATTATGTCCTCATTCACGACGGTCTCGTGATGACCACGCCATGCTCCCACCCCCTGCTGATTTGTTTCGTCGATCCCTCTTTTTCGGCGGTTCTCCAATGTGCTTAAGAGTACTCTGGTTCATTACCTGGAATGCCAAGCTTTACTCGGACACGTCCGCACTCACTTTCCAGGCATTGCATATCCCCGCATCAGGGCTTTCACCATCTTTCACACCCGGATGGACCCCCATGAACGGCCTGGATACAATGCCCAAGGGCTCTCCTACCGATACGGGCCAACGCCCCCCAGGATTTCGGACAACAAATCGATAAAATCCCGCGTTGCGAATATGGTCAGCGGTCGATGCTCGTTTGTTGTTCCCACCTCAGGCTAACGCGATACAGACGCTGTGTTTCTGTCACGGATAACAGTTTTCCTCTGTCGTCACGCCAACCCGTTAAGCCCAAATTCCGGGTACACAATTCACACCCTTCGTCACTTCATCGTGTCCAAGTAGAGTCTCGGGATTCTTGGTACTTTTCCTCCGTGCACGTCTACGCATTTGAGGAACAAGCTACATCAAAGGTGTCCTTCGGAACTTTCTGCTGACTCCCCTTTAATGGATTCCCCAAGTATTGCAATGAGGATGCCCCCCTTGTTCCCCGCACCGAGTTTATCTCACGCGGGCTTAGGGATTGGGCTGACATCTGTGCTTACTTGGGAGTTGTCACCATCCACGGTCCGAGCTCTAAGACCATAAACTAAGACTCTCATCTGGAACTACGTTCAAGACCCCTTGTCTTTGGACCCAGCTTGAGTTCAGTGAATTTACCTCTCTAATCCTGCCTTCAGGACCCTGATCACAAGACTGCGTGGTGCAGTGTAGGATTACGTCCTCATTCACGTTGGGTACGCAATAGCTGCACCACGCACGCCCCCATTCTGAGGTTCAGTACTCCTATCCCCTGTCCTGCATGACATTAAAAGGCACCCTTCAGAACTACGTGTGGCTTGATTCCCATCCTAATGGGATACGTAGGACCACCTGAATGTCTAAGATTCGAGTCCAGCCCCACCTCGGGGAGATCTCTTGATTTCCCGGTCACCTAGGCCACTTGGTCCATCCCTCTCCAGCGGGGGGTGCGTAGGTATGATACAAGGTTGTGGGCATCATGCCCCCCTTCCCCTGGGAATCTGCTATCTCTTGATCACCCCCAAGGTTGAGTCCCTTGGATCCCTGTAGTGGTTCACCCATGTATTGAGAGTACTCTGGTCTAGGACCAAGAGTGTCAGATTCAACTTGGTCAAGTTCCTTCCACTTGTCAAGCTTCGTGTTCCCCTCTATTCGGACTTCCATCATCTTTCACACCCGGAGGGACCCCCAAGAACGGCCTGGATACTACGCCCAAGGGCTCTCCTACCGATACGGGCCAATGCCCTCCAGGGTTACGGACGACAAATCGATAAAATCCCGCGTTGCAAATATGGTCAGCGGTCGATGCTCGTTTTGATTAGTCCTCATTTCTGGCTAACGCGACAGGATGCTGTGTTGCGAACATGGTCAGCAGTAATCCTTTGTCGTCATGCCAGCTCCTTCAGTCCTTGAATGTTGGTTGCATGATTCACATCATTTTCCACCCCATCATGTCCAGGTGGAATCTCGACACTTTTGGCATTATCCCTCAGTGCACCTTTGCATGCTAGGGGGACAAAGTTGCAATCTGGCGCCCTTTGGGGCTCCCATGGTCCGAGCTCTAAGACCATAAACTAAGATCCATTCGGGACTACGTTTAACTTGATTCCCATCCTCATGGGATACGTAGGACCGCCCAGACGCCCTGTCTCCGGGTACAACCCATTCAGGAAGCCAGTCTCTCTCCCTGTTTTACCTCCGGATGGCGTACAATTTGATGTGGGATCATGTCTCTGTCAAATGTGTTTTATAAACACTGCGCACATTTCCCTCCTAGCATTGTCTCTGCTACATCTGCGCTGCATGACGATAAAATGCATGCTTGGTCCTATCATACGACCCTAAACTGTGACATTATCGTCCTGGCCGCACGACGAAAAACGGCACCGCATTGTGGTGACCTCGCTGTAGAGGACATCACGTTGGGTACTGGCCACACGCCATGCCATTTGTCAATGCCCATCACGGCTTGATTCTTGTGGCGACATCACGACCTACAGTTCTAGGCCTGTCGCTTCACACAAAAAAAACCATTCACCTCAATGAACAAACAAGATACATCAAATTCCGCTTCTTTTAGTGCAAGGGCCACGTCCGCACTTCCCCTTTCCCCTGGCACTGGTACCTTACACTGCCACCTTCCAGAACTACGTATGTCTTGATTCTCATCCTCATGAGATACGTAGGAGCGCCCGGGTACTTCCCCGCGGGTCCAGCCTAACCCTGGTGTTCGGTCCCTCGACTCGAGCTCATTCACGTCAGGTTGTGATGTCATGCGTCCCCTGATCCCTTTTTCCAATCCATGGTCCGAATTCTATGACCATAAACTAAGATTTCCCCAAGGGAAAGGAATCTTCTCCCTCTCTCTAATACGTTTCGTTGACGTATTCAGATGTGTTTTGACAAAAAGCCCGAAGCATGGGATTTTCACAGGGACATTCCCCTCATCCCATGACTAAGCTTCGTAAGCTCACTATTTGGATCCTCATCCTCTTCCACATCCAAAAGGACCCTCGGACGACGTGGATCCTATGCTTAAGGGCTCTCCATGAATGCTGGACCTAAGGGCCCTACAATCGTTTTGGGCCAACGTCCCTGCGGATATTCGACAACATTTGTGACACGGTCCCGTGTTTCGAACATGGTCAACGGTCGACCCTCATTTGTTTGTCCCCATTTCAGGCTAACGCGATAGGATGCTGTGTTGCGAATATGGTCAGCAGTAGTCCTCCATCGCCACGCCGTCACCATCGTGATCTGAATCTCGAGCGTCATGATTCACACATTTCCACTCCCTCATGTTCAAGTGGAACTCCACCATACTTGGCTCTTTCTCTTCGCGCATCTAGGTGCGCTGAATGATCGTGTTAGTGTCATCGGGCCGGTAGTCACTGAGCATCCCTTTGCCCCAACCTGCCCCTCTCTGTGTCGGGAAATTCCCACCACTACTGCTTGTTTCCCACACCGAGCACGACTCACGTGGGCTTAGTAGTTTTGGCTGATTGTGTACCAACACGGTCAGGCTGCTCCCCGTCCAGTATGACGTTAAACTGCGCTTCCAGAACTACGTGCGGCTTGATTTCCATCATCACATGGGATACGTAGAGACACCCGGGCATTTCACCTAGGGTCCAGCCCCAGGAATCGCAAAATCCTGTTCCTCCCCATTTCCAGCCCTCTGGCCTGACCCCTCGGGGGGAACTATGTAGCTACAATTTTACCCTGAACAAGTTCAGGATGCCCCAAGATCCAATTGGGAAGCGATAGATCCCCTCGCCAGAGAGGCCCTGTCCCAAGAAGGAATGATCCGTGATCAGGTCGATGCACCCATCTGGCGTACTCCCTCCGCGGTGGTGCAACTACCGAGGTGTTGGATTCTGTTTGAACAAGCCACCACTCCATGTTCCACGCTTTGCGTGTCCCTTATTCGGACTCTCGTCCTCTTTCATGTCTGGAAGGACCCTCTAACAGTATGGATGTCTGACCTATGGTCCACCAACTGTCCTGGGCCAACGCCCTGAAAGATTGATCGACAACATTTGTGACACGGTCCCGTGTTTCGAACATGGTCAACGGTCGACCCTCATTTGTTGTCCCCATTTCAGGCTAACGCAGTAAGGATACCGTTTGTCCGCCACGGTTAGCGGTTGTCCTTTATTGTCACGCCATTCCCACAGTGTTCCGAATTTGGGCATCGTGATTCACACTTCCCATTTTCACCTGTTTGAACTTGTTTCAGCGCCCCTGGTGTTGTCCCGATCGTGCATAAGAGCACGTTGGAGAAACGGTAATTCGGCTATCCTGGAAGTTCCTCCTCCGATCAAGCCTTCCCCATCTTTCGGGAATCTGGACTAGTTTGAGGGAATTGTCGTCAAACGTCCCGCAAACATTGCAGGGATGCAACAAGGCAATTCAACAGTGGAAATCGTGCGTACTACGGAACTCAAAACAAAGGAGAAAGAAAGAGTTGGAGCACAAAAGTGTTAATAAAAGCTTCTTTCGAGTTCGCTACAATAATCGGGGGTTGACTTCCCCCATGGATGGGTTGACTCCGTCAAAAGAGCGTTGCAGCTCCGCCACCCGTTGACTTGCGGCGTCCAGAGCCTGTTGCCGCTGATTTAACTCCCGCTCCTCTTCAGCAGCGGCGGGGCGTAATCCGTCAACCCTGGCCCGGGCCCTTTCCACCTCGGCCTGGACGACAGCCATCCTTCCAGAGGTCTGCTCCATATGCTCCTCAGCCTTTTCCGGCTGGGCCTTCAATCGTAAGACCAGCTCAGACTGTGCATCGAGAGTGGCTGAAAGCTCGTTGGCCCGGATCTGCATCTGTTGGACCTCGCCTTCAGCCTCCTGGAGCTTCCTGATGCTGGTCGCCTTCCTCCGCTGCCATCCCACGCTCAGCCCACGATCATGCTCCCGGATCTTCTCAGCCATGAGGTCACGGATGAGCGTGTGAGGGCGTTGGGCATCCACTCCCCCGGCACACAGTTCGGGCAACCGCGAGCGGAGCCTTTCCATTTCGGCCAGCCATTGCGCTTGGGGAGTGTCCCTGATAAAGCGCGTGATCAGCTTCCACGACCGGCGGCGGACTATGCTGCTGTCTTCCTCATCAGAGGCTGTTTCGTCCCAATCCGTGCGGTCGGCAGGCTCGTACACAGGATATGCCTGCACGAATTCCTCAGCGGGATCCGCATCTGGTGTTGAGTCTGGTACGACACCTGACGCCTGCATAGGCACGACAGGACTGGGACTGACCGGTTGATCCTCCTCCTCGGAGTCCACCTCGATGACTTCAGGTATGACCCTGCTGGTGGTCCGGCCAGTGATGGTGTGCGCCGCAGCTGGAGGAGGTGAAGGGACTATCGTCACCATCACCGGCATGCCCCTGGGAGGGAGGCCGCTAGACATCCCAACCAGCCTCGCTGCAGCAGCCCACGCCAGTCGGAGAACTGTATGACAGAAAGAGACATAAAAGTTAGTCGACATGGCCCACGTGTGGCAACGAAGAGACCGGTGGAGGAGACTTACGAAGATCGACTTCTGAGCGCTGCTCCTGGGCCGGTACTGATGGGACTCCGAGACGAGGCCCCCCGTATACTGTTGGAAGGTCTGGAGATTTCAGAGGAGCCACCTCAGACCCCCTGGTCCCACCAGACGCAGAACTGGACGCAGCCATAGGCGCGGGTTCTGAAGGTCCCGCATCGTCACCCGCCAAGGAGCGAGAACGAGGCCTACGAACAAGTTCCTCCTGCATGACCCAAACATTGGTAAGAAGTCCGTAGGGATTCAAGAACAGATCGTAAGAAGAGATGTTCGGAATGTTACCTCGAGAGCCTCCGCGAAGTCGTCGGATTCTGAGCTTCAGTCTCCGACCTCACCCTCCTCCAGCGGGTCCCCCCCTCCAGCCTCATCCTCCCGAGAAGAATCCCCTGATTCCTCCAGCAAGGGGAAGCACTCCCTCAGATCGGCAGCCGATGGATGTGGAGGGACCTTCTGATTCAACAGTACCCTCACCCGGTCTGTCATTGGGCGAGGGACACCACTGGAGTGGATGTAATCCTCCATCTCGTTCAAGTATTGCTCCGCCTCCGCCGGAGACACCATGAATCCAGCCCGGACTGGGCCTATGCCCGGCAGTCTCATCCCGAGGCGATTCAGGTGGGCCCACATCTTAGATGGGCTGAGGAATTGCCGGTTGACGTCCCAGACGTCCCAAGCTTCCGGAAAGACAACATCTTCTGCCATGTCAATGTGACGCAGCCGCTTCCCCGGAGCCTGAGCGGATATCCGACGGAATCCCCTCGGTGGCCGCCCCTCCGGATGACCTTGCTCTCCCGGAACCACCGGATCCGCCACTGCTGCCATACCCTCGGCCGGTGCGGGTCTCTCTGCCATGACAGCCCCGCTGCCACGGGTGGCCCTAGCTGCCCTCCGACCCCGACCTCGAGATAAAGGAGGCCCACCGTCACCAACCCGGATCGTTGGCTGCTTCAGCATCTCCCCGGGATAAGCGGCCTCCCAGCTAATGGCGTACTCCTTCACTAAGACGAAGGCGGTGGTGGGTGGAGGCAATGTGATCTGCATCTTTCCATCCTCACGTGTGAACATGAGCCACATCTGCCTCATCACACACGGGTGCTCCTCGTGACGCACCTCCCAGTATACCTGCGGGGTCAGCCGCTGGAGGCACCGGAACTGCCTCGCAAAACGGTGTGGGGTGTACGGTTCACAGATCGGCTCACGATCTATCCGAGCCACCAAAACTCCACCTCGGAAGGCCAGGAGGTAAGCCCGATGCTCTTCCGTTCCCCGTCCATCATCAGTAAGCCTCCCCGTCGGCAGTGGAAAGGGATGAAAGTTGAACTCGTCCGCCCTCCACACCCTATTCAGCACCATCGGAACGGCCAGTTTGAATGGGAAGCTCCCAACTGCGTTCAGAATGGAAGGGCGAAAGTCTGATCCCGGTGGCGAAATGGGGTTTGGATACTCATAAATCCCCCTGATATGCGCCGCGATCCACCCATACTGGAGGTGGAAGGGACCACATATTCTTGGCGGCTTCTTGCCCTCGCTAATGCGCCGCAGCATTCTGAATAGTTTGGCGAGCATCGGGATCCCCAGGTTGATCCGCTGCCCCATGGCCAGCATCGATGCCATGATGAACGAGCTGGGCCGTACCCCCATGCTTGTATCTCTCACTGGTAGGATCCACCCACATATGAGAGCCGCGATGAACACCGCCAGCCTACCTATTGGCTGTTGTTCGGTGCTGACGCTGAAACCCCAAGTCTTCCATTGGCTGTCCTCCAAAACCCGCCAATACGAGTGCCCCTTACCCCGCTGGGCTGCCCTCGGACAAGTTCGAGGCCTTGGAGGGAACTCTCGATTCTCTGGAAAGTTCAGGAAACACTTGAACCACCTCTTGAAGTGGACGTCCCTCACGGCCTCCTTGTCCTCTCCAGGGAAAAGCGCCATCAGCGCTGACGCCAGCCGTGGCATTTGCTCAGCATCTCCCCGCACGCTGACAACGGGGAGGAACTCGTCATACATGGCCCCCAAGATCGGGACCCCGGAAATCTGGTGGACATCCCACAGGCTGATGCCCACCTCCCCGTGATGCAGGTGAAAAGTGTTGGTCCTGGACGACCATCTACTCAGCAGTTCCGGCATCAGCTGCTTTGGCTGGTAAATGTGGAACTGGGAGGCCCATGCTGCCTCATACAATCCCACTCTCCTCAGCTCGGCCTCGAACTCCTCGCACGAGGCGCCTACCCAATAGGCCCAGGCCCAGTCGTCGGTAAAATTGCCGCCCTGGCGTAGGTCCCACTCATCGGACCATCCCTTCTTCGGATCCTGCAGAGCCGCCTTCATCATAGTACGGTAGAGAGGAGGGGACGTCTCCGGTTGCAGTGGCCTCCCGTCAATGTCATTTACATGATTGTAGAGGCAATCAGCGGTAACGGGTGTGAAATCCTCTCGTGCATGACCATCGGCCGCCCTGAACCATTGGTGCTGGCATGGTGTGCTCCTGAACCAGCAAGCTGGTTCATCCCTTCTTGCCTCAGGGATGAAGACGTCATCCCTCAGCCCGAAGCCGTACAACAGCAGTTTCTTGCACTGCGGGTAATCCTTCTGACCTTCCGACAGCAGGTCTGTCAAGGAAGTATGGTCCGAGTGGCTCCGAATCATCTCCCCCAAACCCGGACGGTTGACCATCTCATCTCGACGAGCAGCGTCTGCAAGGACCCCCAAGGCAGCTTCTTGATGGGCCATTTTGACTTTGGCCCTCGGAAAAGAATTCTTTCTGACGGATCTCGAAGCTCGGCCGCGAAGCTCGACCGCGAAGTCGGAACGCGAAGATCGGTCGCGAGACCAAGCCGCGAAGTCTGGCTAAGGCAGATAGAGGTTCGCTTAGTGCAGACGCGGAATCGGAGACTCGCGGTTCGCCGCGAAGCTCGATTCGCGGAGTGCTGTCGCGGAGTACGCGGAGCGTCGCGAAATCGAGAGCACAAAAGGACAAGGAAGGCGCGTAAAGACAAAAGAACGCGGACCCCCTATTTATAGGCGCCGACCCCGGAGCATCGCGGCGCGCCTCATCCGCGCAGAGCATCGCGGCGCGTCCGGACCCGCGGCCCCGGCGAGCAGCGCGGGTCCCCCTTCGCGATGACACCTCGCGAACCACCGACAGTTTTTGGCGATTGTCCCTAAGACTTCGACCCTTCGCCCTCCGCGGCTCCAAGTCTGAGGGGGGGCATTTGTTGGCGCCAAAAATGTGGCCCGAAAGGAAGGAACGAAAAAGACAGCCGGCGCGCTGCCTCGCGAAGCACAGCCGCGAAGCACAGCCGCGAAGCCCCGCCGCGAAGCGTCCCAACCTTGGCGGCCCCGCGAAGCTCCGGAGGCGGTAATCCTCCGCGAACCGGTTTGACGTTCGCGAGCCGCCGCGAAGCTCCGGAGGCGGTAATCCTCCGCGAATCCGTTTGACGTTCGCGAGCCGCCGCGAAGCCCCGAAGGCGGCGCGCGAGCCCTGCATCGCGGCGCCCCTTCCCTATAAATACTCGACTCCCCCTGAGTCCCAGAGGACGGACAATCCGACCTTTCGGCTTCTCCTCTCCCGAATCGCGAAGCAAGATTTGGCCCGGGAATCATGAGCTCCGCGAGGTAATTCTACTTCGCGAGACGACTCTGATTTGTTTCGTTTTGAGCCCCTCTTCCGAGAGGGATGCCCTTCGCGAAGCCCAAGGGCGTTCGCAAAGGAAGGGGATTCCCAAGGGAACCCGGGCAGCCGCGGAGCACTCGTGCTTCGTGAAACACCCAACCCATGCTAGTAATCCCTATGCCAAGGTAGGATAACTATGCATCGCGAAGCACATTGCTTGGCAGGACCCTGCTTCGCGAACCACTCCTTCTTCGCGAGGCAGTGCTCCGCGAACACTGTTCCACTTCGCGAAGCACCACCCACTCCCACCTATTCCCCATGCTAAGGCCAAGGCACCCCACTTCGCAAATCACGCTCCTCTGCTTAGCGATTCCTCTTTTCGTGCGACCCTCCAAGTTTGCACGATGTGATTTCAAAGTCCCATGGACAACACCTCCCGTAGCGTTGCTTCGCCCAATGCTTCTTCGCATAGGCACGCTAACGGCTATTGCTTCTTCGCATAGCCACGCTAACGTGGACCCCTCGATGGTTCCTCCCTCGACCCCCCTTTACCATGGCCTTACTGGTACCTTCCCTTCCCCAAGGACCAGAGGGTACCGGTTATGTAAGCCCTAGGGGTGTGGAGTGAACCCACCTCGTCCGAGCTGCAGGACGTTAAACTGCCAAGCACCACGTCCTCAACACATGACGTTAAACTGTGACCCAACCTCGTCTCCCTCACAAAGGGTCCCCCCAACTCGAACATTTTTTACACCACTCGTCTCCACGGGAATGGAACTCTTCCGCACATGGAATGAGATCCTCCTTGTCGGAGTGGTGTATGTTCGCAGGGGAAGGGTCGCCTCAGAGCGTAAAACCCTAACCTTTGGATGATTGCACTCGTGCATCTCGGTACTCCCCCACTACCAAGGTCAGTGGGGGACGTGATAGGGAACGAGGCACCTCCCATTGTCGGACCAAGGTCCATCTTTCCCGCGCTTTGTCGCGCCATGGGCCTCCATCCTGGAGTAAGTCCCAACACCATGGGCCACTCAACGCGTAAGCCCCTCTTCGCTTCTCACGGACGCACCCTTCGCGACGTGATCGTCAGGTCCTTGCAACCTCTTGTTTCTCACACCGAGCATGACTCACGTGGGCTTAGAGTGAGCACCGACCCTGACAAACCCGATCTGAACTACGAGGTCTTTGATCCATGTCAAGGCATGGTACGTAGGAAGCCTCCACGAGGTTCAAGCCCACCAATAATGGACCAAGGTCTGCTTTCACGTCGGTTCCCCAGCGAAACCTGAACTACGAGGTCTTTGATCCATGTCAAGGCATGGTACGTAGGAAGCCTTCACGAGGTTCAAGCCCACCCGTCGCTCTTTCACGTCGGGTCTCATTCCAGTCCAGCGGTAAGCCGTTGTGACCATCTGAACTACGAGGTATTTGATCCATGTCAAGGCATGGTACGTAGGAAGCCTCTATGAGGTTCAAGCCCACCCGTCTTTCACGTCGGGTTTCACCCCCGTCCAGCACGACGTTAAACTGCACCCCGGTCCAGTGGTAAGCCATTTCGATCCACAAACCCCATCTGAACTACGAGGTCTTTGATCCATGTCAAGGCATGGTACGTAGGAAGCCTCTATGAGGTTCAAGCCCACCCGTCTTTCACGCCGGGTTTCACCCCCGTCCAGCACGACGTTAAACTGCACCCCGGTCCAGTGGTAAGCCATTGCGACCAACCATTTGAACTACGAGGTCTTTGATACATGTCAAGGCATGGTACGTAGGAAGCCTCCACGAGGTTCAAGCCCACCAATAGTGGACCAAGGTCTACTTCCCATTTGAACTACGAGGTCTTTGATCCATGTCAAGGCATGGTATGTAGGAAGCCTCCACGAGGTTCAAGCCCACCAATAGTGGACCAAGGTCTGCTTTCACGTCGGTTCCCCGGCGAAACCTGAACTACGAGGTCTTTGATCCATGTCAAGGCATGGTACGTAGGAAGCCTTCACGAGGTTCAAGCCCACCCGTCGCTCTTTCACGTCGGGTCTCATTCCAGTCCAGCGGTAAGCCGTTGTGACCACCTGAACTACGAGGTATTTGATCCTTGTCAAGGCATGGTACGTAGGAAGCCTCAATGAGGTTCAAGCCCACCAACAGTGGACCAAGGTCTACTTTCACGTCGGTTCACCGGCGAAACCCATTTGAACTACGAGGTCTTTGATCCATGTCAAGGCATGGTACGTAGGAAGCCTCCACGAGGTTCAAGCCCACCAATGGTGGACCAAGGTCTACTTTCCATTTGAACTACGAGGTCTTTGATCCATGTCAAGGCATGGTACGTAGGAAGACTCCACGAGGTTCAAGCTCACCCGTCGATCATTCACGTCGGGTCCCATTCCAGTCCAGCGGTAAGCCGTTGTGACCATTTGAACTACGAGGTCTTTGATCCGTGTTAAGGCATGGTACGTAGGAAGCCTCCACGAGGTTCAAGCACACCCGTCGTTCTTTAACGTCAGGGTTCACTATCGTCCCGCATGACGTTAAACTGTATTCTCCGAACTATGAGGTCTTTGATCCGTGTTAAGGCATGGTACGTAGGAAGCCTCCACGAGGTTCAAGCCCACCCATCACCCAATTCACGTCGGTTTACCGGTACCATCCCGAACTACGCGGACTTTGATTCCCTGCCACAGGGATATGTAGGAAGCCTCCTCAAGGCTCAAGCCCAACTTCACTGTCGCCCCCCTGCGATGGTCCCATTTCATCCTCCTCCACTTCACTCATCCATCCGTCACCCATCCTGATTCTCACCCGGGCCGCAACATCCCGGTGGAGTCATGCCATCCATCTCCTCGCTGCCCCTAGCGGCGCCTGGGCCACTTTCCATGTGTATGTCCCATCATATCTCCTGGTCGCTGTCCTCCGTGTACACCCCGATTCATCACCCTTTTCCCCTATAGGGAGTGCACCACCTCGGATTCGTCCTCATTGGGCATTCTGACTCGTCTCTATGGGACCATAGCCGTCTCTATGCGATACACCAATCTGATCCGTCTCTATGGGACGTTCTGATCACCCTCATTCATCTCCGCTGGACGTTAAACTCGCGGCATACCCTGTGTTGAACACGGGAAGCTGAGGAAAACCTCAGATACATGTCTATGACATCTAATTCCCCGCGCTCGATGTGGGATGCCTCGGGCTTCCACGCCCTCGAGAAGCCTTGTGATCGAGGATAACAGACAGACACGCCAGGTACCCCAGCATCCAGACACGCTACTGATGCCTCAAACGTGACTACTCCCCTGACCGAAGGTTGCTGCCCTGACTGGACCCTTTGGAATGTCCCGACAGAAGCAGTGTAATTAACCGGCGTCCATAGAAACATGGCACTGGGAAGAGTTTCAAGAACTACGTATTAAATCTATAAGGGAGACCCGGACAAGGTGACGAGTTCTGAGGAGGAATCCACAGGAGGAAGAACCTATATCCCATCATCTCGTTTCGATCAAGGAGCAGACGTACCTGAATAAGGAATGAATGCCGCCCGCCTTTGGAAAGCGGGAATGCGGGGCAACAAAGCCGCACGTCCCCCTCCCCCGCGGACGGATGCGCGCGTGCCCCGGCGAAAGCGTTGGAAACAACAGCCTGGCTACCTTGAGCTTGCCCGCACTATTGCCTCTTAGATCCTAGTGTCTAGCTACCACGGCCACGACCACTATCTCTTCCTGCACGCCCTGATGTATTCGAGTTCCTCGACTGGTAAGAAGCCACTGGTCCTGCTCCCGCATGCGGAGTCTACACAGAACCCCTCTCCCAAGACATCGGTGGAAACGCCCTGAAAAAGCACTATAGCTAACCCATTTGCCGCAAGCTCGACACTCAACTATGTCATGAGGACACTACGTTCTCTTGTGCCCCTCTCTCCCACACTGGTAGCACCCGATCGGGTACCTGAAGAAACTGCGTGGCTGGTACTTCCACCCTAAGAGAAGTCCATATGTCTCTTCCTCTTTCCAGTAGAAATAGTACCAGTAACTGGTGCTGAACTGCCTTGGCCCACACCACTAGATTCCCACAGGTTCCTCTCTGTAATCAGCACCTGGTTCACAATAGCGTGTACTGAAGGAAACATGAAAACATTCACCAGTGATCAGATGTCATAACGGATACCATCCTCAAAATGTCCGGCTCTCAACATCTCATCACCCACCAGCTCGGGTGCAAAATGATGAATCTTGGTGAAACGAGCAGAATAATCCATCATCGACATAGTAACCTACTGCGGATTCATGAACTCTCAAGCTTTATCTGCCCCCAACATCTCCGGGAATGAATAATTAATAGAAGACTACCAGAAAATCTTCCAATGCCATTTCCATGTGATGCTCTGATTGGGTGGTAACATCCAACCACCTCTTGGAAGAATCATGCAGCACATATGTCGCGAGATTGACCATCCACCACAGAGGCATCTCAAGATGCTCGAAAATAGTTTGCATCGACCCCAACCAAGTCTCTGCAGCCTGTGGTCTGCCGTCCCCCGAAAACGTAAGCGGATGCTGCTACTAGAATATATGAGTCAGCTTGGCCATAGATGTGGCAGCCTGCGGTGCTCCCTGAAAGGTCTTCATAAACCGCATAAAGCCTTCATGGAACTGCGCCTCCATGAATGTGTCCGGTATAATAGTGGGTTCCACATCTGGCTCTACTGGAGGATCCACTAGTAGCCCATAGCCCACCATATCTGTATTATACTCGTTGTCGCTCTCCTGGAGAACAACGCGCGGTCTTCAAGGCGGCATGACACTACAAGGTCAAAAGAACACATTAGATTCAAGGTTTATCAAGACAGAAAACGACGAAACCCAAAAGGGAACATGAGGAAGAAGGCTTAAAAATTTTCAAAACAAGACTACATGGAGTGTACAATGACTACATGGCATGTACTTGACTTCCCATCCCCTGCTCGTGTCCTTCTACACGGCTGATCCACATGGATCCCGTTGAACAAAACTACATGGCGTGTATATAATCTACATGGCGTGTATGGTGTTATTTCCCAAATGACCGTGTCATTTGTGACACAGATGAGTACTCGGCTTGCAAATACACAGCGTGTTACACCCACACACGGCGTGTACACCATCCAGTTTCCCAACCACACGGCTAAGTCCACACGGTCTGTCCTCGGAAAAGACTACATGACATGTCCCAGAGGTACACGGCGTGTTCAAGGATAGGTGACATCGAACCGTGTTGTTAGTTACATGGCCAAGTCCCCAGGTCACACTACACGGCGTGTCTATCATTGTCACGGTGTTTTCTGTAAAGGAGTTCACCGACCCAGGTTGTTAGTTTACACTACAGGACTCCGGGTCAACACTACATGGCATGTACAAAATCTACATAACATGTTTTACCCATGCCTTTCCCTACCCCGTGTCGCCGCCCAAACGGTTTGTGGCATGGGAAGAGAATACACGGCATTTACTAAGGGTACATGGCGTGTACTCAAAAAGTTTATTTTTTTTCTTCCCAAACGAATGAACATACACAGTGTGTATAAAGTACTACACGGTGTTTATACTGGGTTTCCGGACATTATGCCTCAAAAACAACCCTGGAACCCAGAAAATACTAAAAACCAACACGTAAGTGTCAAATTCCGATCCGTGAGGGCCCATACTCCCCACGACTCAATGTTTGACATCTTATCTGTGTTATAACAAATAAACACTCAATGATCCACGAAATTCCGGTCAATGGGGGCCCATACTCTCCAAAAACTGAAGTTTGGCGTCCATTCTATAAATAGCCTCAAAAAAAATACCATATCACAAGCAGGTATTTATCACACAGCTATCACAAAAACATTCTTTATTAGCACAAAAATTATCACAACAATATGAAATTTCTAATGCACCTACATGGCCTGGAACAATGCATGACATGTGATTTCTAGCTTGTTCCTATATGATGCATGAGATGGAATACCCTCATATCATAGGGTTTCAACTAAATATATCCCATAGATAAATTCTAACAGCACAATCACAAGTGTGTCACCCAATGGTGAAAATATAAAAACTGTAAATTACAAAATCAGTAAAATTGCAATCACGGGGGTAAATTGGAATTTCCCTGCACGTGGGTTAGCTATGCCCGGGCACATCTTATTACCAACTAACGTTCGTCCTATCCCTGGTTACGGCTCAAAATAGTAAGTCAATGAAAATAACTCTCTTTGATACCACTTTGTAACGTCCCAGTTCCGGGTGCCACGCAACGGGTGCCCCGAACCCGGTTCACCATGTGACCTCAAGCGCATTTCCTCAAACGCCAGAGGCTACCGACTAGAAGAGAAGGCCCAGGTATGATAGTGGGGAAAAAATTCCCTCATTTGTCAAAGTGTAGTGTAGCAGAATACAAAATTAAACAAACAACATCAGGGGAAGCAATAACCATTCATATATAACTGAAAGGGATAACGGATAAAAAGAAACATGCAGTTATAGATATATGAAAATGCATTATGTCACTATTCTATAAAACAGCCAGAACATGTTACACAGCAATACAATACATCACAATAGAAGTACAAGTACAGAAAGAAAAACAGAACAACCTGCAGCATCACGAGCCAATGATCGATCCCATGCTCTCCTAATCCACAGAAATAGTCAATTACCTGTATAGGGACTCTTGCCCCTATCCACACCTGCAGCAACATAATCTTTTTGAGCCGAAAAGCATGACCAAACAGGGTGTGAGAAATATATCTCAGTAGGCACCAACCAAAGGCCCTTGTGCAACTGCATGTACGCATGCAACAACATTGTGCTGTAGTAAAATGCAATAAAGAATGCAGTACTCAAAAGTAACTAACTACCAGTAATATTTCCATTTAATTATTCATTTAATCCATTTAATACAGTAACATTTTGTTCTCAATAGCACCAAGCCCTCAGGCCAACCAGAACCGTGCCCTCAGGCTAAAATAGTAAACCACGCCCCCAGGCTTTCCCTCAGGATATACAAAATCCAACCCGCAGGTATTTCCCTCAGGCATAACAGAATTTTCCTTCAGGTGTAGGAAGTGTCTCCCTTAGGCACAAAAGTCACGCCCTCAGGCACGAAAGGGTTCTCTCAGGAAAAATAACTAATACCCTCAAGCTAAATAGTGCAGCACCCAAAGGCTAATCACAACAACGCCCTCAGGCTAAAAAGGTAACTGGGCCATTCCCAACATGTAAATAAGTAGTAAACATGCAATTCCTCTCAAGGAAATTCTACAATTACTACTTAAAGGCATACCCTCGGGTATCCGGCCAAATGGATAAACAGTGGAACACACCCCCGGGGTGGTTCCAGATCCAAGCAGCGATCCCAAACAGCATTTTAATATCACGTTTAAATAACCTATTCAATATAGGTATTTAAAATAGCTATACACGACACCCCAACATGGGTTCGTGGCATAAAAAAGCACAAACACACGGAATTTGGAAGAAATTAACACAAAGCCACCTACCTTATATGCTAACGACCTCTATACACGAACATCGATTCCTGAAACGCCCAGATATGACGTATATCAGACGAAGAAGTAGAATCTCTTAACCTCAAATAACTCCCGTTAGGAGAATAATTGGTAAGAACCACACTAGGAGAAGAGAGGGCTTACCCGTGAGGTTCCAACGAGATCATCCGAAGCGGAATCGGATTCCAGACGTGCGCTCGGCGGATCTCCGAAGCTTCCGTCGTCCTCTTCTGAGCTCACTTCCCGGTTCTAAGCCTTCCCTGTGAACAGGGGAGGCTACTGCCAATTTTAAGAGAAAAAACAAAGTACATGGCGTGTACTTCCAAGTACACGGCGTGTAATCCCTTCATTTAACTGTTCCCCTGGCAGCACCACCACACTGTTCATCCGTCGACATGGGTACACGGCATGTACTCCCGACTACACGGCGTGTACTGCCGCCCAGCTAGCGGCTGCTCCTCCACCTTACTATTTTGGTTTGCTGACTGACTAAAAGGCATTTAACGGACCACTACACGGCGTGTAGTCGGTTCCTACACCCTTCGTCGCTGACATGGCTATACGCCCCGTGTACTATTCCCACACGGCCAAAAGTACACGGCGTGTGGAAAAGTACACAATGTATAGTTCCAAAATTTTGGATTTTCCCCATTTTCCATATTTTCTAAAAAACACTTAAGGAAAAGAGAAAATAAAAATCTCGTGCCTCAAAAGTAAGAACCATGTTCATACACTATAAATATCAATTTTACACCAATGCTAAAATGTTTTCTAAAAACTCATTTATGTTATTTGCTTTAGTTTTCCTTATTATTTTCAAAAGGATTTACCCAAATGGGATTTATGTACCTTGATATGTCATCTTATATTTATATATTTTTTAATTTGTGGGATAGAAATCTCAATATCAAAAAATTATATTATTGATCCCTATTTTGTGATACCATTCATGCTGTTATTTTATAGGGTTATTTTCCCTTTTATTCCCACATCCTTATATGTTTCCATTGATTCATTGATGTTACATTAGTTTTCAACCATTTACCTTCTTACTCTGGATGGAAAATGAGGATTTTATTCTATAATTAACTTAACCTTATAACAAAACTCCATTCATTTTTAGCTAGAATGATGCTCACATCAAAAGTTGATCTATTTTTTGATTTATTATTTATCGAAATTATGTATATTATTACTATAATACGATTTACTTTTATAATCCTTCATAAATATTTTTTTACCAAACACTATTTTACTATATATATTTTGTGATCATTTAATTTATTTTATTATCATTGGGAAATGTATTGATGTTCTATATATTTTAATTCTAATATAGTTCATTTTTTCCAGGATGTATATGAATTGTATATGAACCATCATTTTTATGATGGATTATGATCATGTTATAAAATTTATTTAAATAGATAATATTATTGGACTTCCATATGTTATTATTTTAATATTGGTGATTATTGTAAATGGTGATTATGAATTGTTTATTCATTTTCTCATCGGAGGAAGGGATTGGAAATAATCATCTAATGGGTGGGAACCAAAATTATGTTTCCCCCTAATGCATAGACCGGTCTCATGAAATAATAAAAAAAAGTTTTTTTGTATACCTCTCCCCATAAAGATATAATTTTATGGAAGAGGGACATGATAAGAAGTTATGACATTTAGAATTATTCATCCCATCTATATGTGATCAGTAATTATAATTATCCACATTTTTATTTATTTTTATTTATATATCATGATATTTGAGTTATTTTAATATTAAATTATGATAATTACTTAATCTTGAAATAATGTTTATACCGGGTTTACACAAAAAATTTCTTTGTTTTTGGTTTTCCTACAGTATGTATTTGATATCACCACTTCTTATATTCAAACTTCCGGAGGTTATGGTGAAAATTATTACTCAGGATATATATAATATGACAAATTATATAGAGTATTTTTGGGATATTTTAATGAATTATTATGTAATATTTAGATTCTTATATAGTTGAAAAAATATACAATAGCTGAGAAATATATTAGTTATGTTAGTTTTTGTTTTTTTTATACTTCTCTAATTATCTAAACCAAAATGGTTTTGGGAATGTATATAATGATTTATTTTTGTTATCAAGTGACTATTTTAATGTTATTTATAATAATATATAATATATATCAAATAGAATTGGATAAGTATGTGATTATGACATAGGATACGAGAGTTTTGGATGGGGGTGTCACATAAAGAATTGTGTAGAGGTATATTTCTTCATTATATCACTACATGATAATATAAATAAATCTTTATCAAATATACTATGTGTTTCTAGTAATAATGAATTATCAATTATATTAAGGGGTTATAGTGATTATACATGATCCATTATAATATTAGATTCTAGTTATTAATATTCAATGATTATGTTATGGTGTTATTGTAGTAATTTTTGATAATTTCTTTTTGTGATTTTGATGCTTATGGTTATGATACATTAATTTTTAATTCCATATATGTATGTTATTTTTCTTAAGGTGTATGATAATTATATTATTTAGATTACCTTGATTCTATTTATGATGATGATTATTCTATGATCCCAATGTTTTGATGCATGTTCATCTAGATATTATTCACTTACGAGATACAGTCAATTATATTTTTATCGTACAATCAGTCATTATCAATACTTAATATATATTATGTTTACCTTTATAGAGCCTCTAGTCTAACAATTTCTTATGTTTTTTACTCATGTAATTGATAAAGTATAGAGTTTGATATGTCTATAAGGGTACCATGTGAGAATGTAATTTTCCATAGGTGTTTAATGTTTTTCATATATATGCGGATAATTTAAATAATCAATAAAGAAAATAAACCATTATAATTATCAAGAATTAATTACTTTTCAAAAGTATTACATATTAATCTAAAATGATTTAATTAGTATGTATGTTATTTTTGGGTCACCAAAGATGGTATCAGAGTTAGATTTAGTAATTTTTTAGATTAAATTATGAATAATATATACAAAGAACCTATAACAACCTATGTCAAATAAAATTTCATATAGAAATAAACTAAAGTTCTATATTTTCATGTGAATGTTTCAAACAATATTACATATCATGAGTGATTTTCTTATTATATGAATTTTCTGTTTCATTATATTTTATTATGTAATTATTTGAACTATTTTTGTTTTAGTCAACAACCAGAACTATAAGGATCATGAATGAAACAAATGTGAATGGGAATGAAATGGATACCTTAGTAAGTTACCAAAATGAATGGTATCTAGATTAAATACATTATGGAAATGGTTACCCATCTCACTCTAGTAGTGTATAATAAAATGAAAAATGTTGATATTATGAATATAACAAGGAAAGAAAAACTTTATGTTGACTATGTTATGTGGAAACAATCACCTTTGTTATGTGGGAACCTCGATACACAAATTTTTGAACCAAGTATCAATGTGATGGAAAATATATTTTTCTTTCGTCATAGTTTGGTCCATGATAAGGTTTTTTTAGCCTTCTATTGTTAAGAATGTGAGGATGGTCATTCATGTAAAATCATAACATACACCACACTAATGAACGAATTAAATTATATGAAATTGAATTAATTGTAGATTGAATTTATCAAAATATATATTCTTCATAAAATCCTTACTAAATTAGAGATGGATTTTGTAGAGGTGATGTAGAAGGATGATAAATCCCTAAGGGCCTATAATGAAATTATTAAAAATAGCGTAATATAAATTTCTTGTATTATCAGGACTTATGAAATAAAAATCTATTAGTTCTGTAGCTGTTTAATATTTTTTCTCTAAATGGTGTAATCAATAAGAGAATTTTGAAGCAATTAAGAAACCATTCCACATGATCTGACGGTGGATATAAAACATGGGATCTCTCAATTTTCTAATGAATATGGTGATAACAAGGGGGAGATTAAGGATTAAGGAAAAAAACTGGATCGCATGAAAGAAATAAAACTAAAATACACATATTCCAAATGAATCAATAAATTCACCCAATTAAATTTATTAAAATTAAATTATGATTTTTTATATGTAGGAGAACTGTCAAAAAATCACATGATTCCCATAGAAATATGAAATTTTTTAAATAACAACAATGTAGATAAAGATACCAACAAAACTAATTTAGAGTTTGATAAGAAATGGTTTTGAAAATTTTGAGAATTCATTCCCTAATAGATGTAAAAATGTTGATAATACATCATTGAAACCCAGAAATAAAATGAAAAAGCAGAAAACCTATGTAATCACCTCTTTTGATAGGGGTCAAAAATATCATGAAATGAAATGCAAACATATCATCCATTACAGAATGAATAATTTCTTATTTTATTCTATTTATAATCACCCTTTTAAATGTAGATAATTTTATATGGTTATTATATTACAACCTGAGTGACAATATATTGATTTATTGTGGATGACTCTTACTAGTTTGGTGATTTCATATCATGTATATAGCTTGTAATTGATAGAAATTACATGGAATGGGGTTAGTAAATATCATTCCCTATTATATAATTTGAAATCATTTTGGGTACATATTATCTCTATTGACATATGGACTATTTAAATTATTGTGAAAGGGATGTCACAATTTGATATTCTGGAACAATAATTGGTCATCTATCGATTCATGGATGACCATGAACATCAAAAGGGAAATAAATTTATAATATGGGCGTTATTATAAATACATTAGGGGTTATTATATCAAATTAATGTGGATAAATTTAATATTCAAGATAATCATATTTTTATGGAATATAAATAAGTATGTCCTAAACTAATTCCATGTATTCCACTTAATTGTCATGTTCAGACCTCAATAAAACTCATATATGATATTACACTTATTTTTTAGACTCTTAATTGTGTGGTTCACTTTATGTATTTGAAATTGAACAAGAAACTATATAATTAACTTAATGATATATTTATACACTCATGTGTGACAAATTATGGTGAACTTGTTCATTTAATTTTTAATAAAGATTGGTTGATGATTCTCTTCATTGATTATTTTGAACCCCACAAGATGATTATCATGAAATTGTATCTTGTATACCATATTTTTGAATTTCTAGATCAACTACATATAGAACAATAATTTTAAAAAATTAATCTTCGATATGAACTTCACCAGTTAATGGATAAAGGGGAGGTTATACCCAAGACATCCTTCCATTTTAGAGTAATTAATCTATAAATTTGTATTTATTATCATCATAAAAAATAATTCCTCCACGATATTCATGGATAAAATAAATAATGTTGTTATAGATTCCCTTAGTCAATTTTTGGTTGTCTTTATAGTTGATATTATTACATATTTCAAATTTAAAGAAGATAATATAGAAAATTATCATATTATGATGAGGACTTTAAAAAGGCTAAAATATATGTTAAATTTAGTAAATGTGAATTTTTTATACATAATGTATTATGATTATGAAATGTTATTACAAGAAAGTTTTTATTAGTATATCCATTTATGAAGAAAGTTATTGAGAAATGACTTAGAAAATCTACTATGACTAAGATCCATATTTTTATTAGATTTTGTAGATATTATGGATGTATTGTGATAATTTTTTCAAGGATATCAAATAAATTAAGCGAGGAGACTATAAATAAAATATTTTAATTTTATATATAAGAATATAAAAAAAACATGTATCTAGACGGATAGTTTTTCAGTTCACTTATTCTTACACCGTTATGTAGTAGATAATGGGTTTTGATATTTAGTGTTCCATTAGATAAGTATAAAATCCCAGGTAAATGAAGAATAATATATTTTTATATTCATTAATAGTTGTGAATTAAATATTAATCTTACTTTATAGGGGTTTCTTTGTTGAATAGCGTGCTCGATACGCAACAACAGATTTCTTTTGAAACTTACATTGTACACTAACAATATAATATTATTATTTTAAATGGTAGTTATCTCCTAGATGTTGTATTAGAAGGAATGAATGAAACTGACTACAATATGATTATACATGTTTGTTAAATGCATTTACATTTATCCAATAAATGTTAGAGTCTTAAAATGTGAATGAATCCAATTTTAAGCATAATTTACATTAAAAGGCCGATTTACCACCTTTTAATGGAGAAACCTTTTTAAATCTAGTTTTGATCACTCTAATACATTCTAATTGACCAAATAAAATTCTTATTTAGAATAGTGACATCAAAGTTTACTTTGGGTAATGTTTTGGTAATTTTCTGATAAAGTTTATTTTTTAATGAATTGTGAAATTAATGTATTTTAATTCAAAAGTTTCTTTTAATCTAATTTATTTATATGGTTAGATTATCCTTTTAATTGGTTTTAAAGTGGAATTAAAATATATTTTTACCATTTAATTCAATGATGGTCATTGGAAGAAATTTCATTTTGAAATTGGACATAAACAAGTATCAATCTTTTGATAGTTATTATTTTTTAAAAAACATGCTATTTGTTTTAACAACGAGAATTAATTTTAAAATTAATTAATTCCACTTCTATGTTTTGAATTTGAAAAAATAGACATAAATATTGATTTCAGAATATCATATATAACATAGGCTGAATTTTTGATATTTTTCTGAAAAACGTCAATTTTTTATGAATAGTGAAACCACTTAGTGGTAGTTAAAAAAAACAGACTTTTTCATTTAAATGAAAATTTACCACTTCTGTGAATTTAATTTCAAAAATCAGAAAATCATGGTTGTTATTAAGAAGTAAAATTTTGTTCAATAAGATGAAAATAATTTTTGGTGAATAGCAGCTTTGGACTTTTATTTATCAGGGTTAAAGGTAAATAAGTTAATTCAAGGTTAAAAGAATATTATAATAATTCAAAATTACCTTAACTCTTGTCCAAACCTTATTGGTTGAGTAATTTACGACCATGGGCATCATTGGGTCGATTTTGGGACCCCATTTATCCACTTGGGAGAGAAAATGAAAATTTAGATTAATTAATTTAATGTAAAGACAAAATTGACATTAACAAAATTATTTTTTTATTAATTTTTATATGGTGTTATATAATTCCTATTTTATAATATAAATATTAATTGGAAATATAATGATATTTAGTACAATATAGTATTTTTTATAATTTTTATACACTGAATAAATTAATTTATTTATGACACAATATTGAGGCAGTATTTACCTCATTAATAAATGATTAAAATAAATAATATTATAATGATTAAAATATTACCCAAAACATGTCCAATTATGATTGGATGATTTTATTTCGATTATGAGTCATCCTATGTTCGACCTTAATTATTTTTGGACCATTAGAAACCGAATATCATTATATTATAAAATAATGTTTCTACACTTTCCTAAAGAGCCCCTCCTCTCCCTTATTAAAGGAGACCATTTCAATCATATTCCTCACACCTATCAATCCATTTTTCCTGTACAAAATCTTCTTAATTAAGCTCCATACATCCCTATCCTCCTCCTAGAAGCCTTAACTTATGAAGAATTCATTTCAATAAGTCCTTTGGTTCAAACCAATGAGAGTTTCCCAAATTAAAGGTAACCGTTTCTCTTAAATTGTTTTCTATTATTTTACTTCTCCAACCCCTAAACTCTTTTTATTTTCATTCTTTTGTAAAAAAAACAGTATCCTAAATATAATAGGATGTTGTTATGATAATTATTATAACTAAACATACACACACCTCCATCTAATGGATGAAGAATATAATGTTTCTGTGGATGGAAAACTAAGGCCTCACGAAACGATGACTGTTCAATTACATCATACCGCCTCTCATGGTGGCCAATATGATGGCACTATATTTATATATGATATATGTTATGTTTATGATTTCCTTATTCTTCTGTACTTCCAATTTATAGCACGCTGATATGGATTGCATAGTGGGTAAATACGACAATCTCATTTGAGGAAGTGCGGACTACCGCCCCATCAATGTGATTTGATTCGTTAATGCCTTATGTGGGATGTATAAAGAATGGAGTTAATGATATTATTTATGATATTATACTAGAATTATAATATAACTATGTATATTACGGTTTATATTTCCATTAAAATAAGAAATAGAAATGAAAGTAGCATTCATGCGTACGTACGGCTTACCGTCTCCATTAACTGTGCATTTCATTTCTTACCTCTAAATGTTATGTACAATTATAAAAACACATATATACTGGATATATATGATATATATGATATCAAAATCCTGAATATCATTCTGTATATAATGTACCTTTGAACACATGTACAACTTGTAAATATAAGGTTTTCATTTTTACTCAAGTACCAAATATTGACAAAATGAACGTTATTAACTTAAATGATTTCATAATGTTTATAAGATGGTAATAAGTGATATAAAAGGAATAATAGACCTGAAAAGGGTTCTTACGAAAGTTGAAATTAACTTTAGTTTATTATTCAAGAGATTAAAGAACTATCGAGTCAAGTCAGATGCGAGGTAAGGGACTTCGTCTCAATCTCCTTTCTTTGAGGAATTTTTAGTTTTATACACAACTTTATTTTATACGGTGTATAAACCCCTTTGACTTTTCATTTTATTCAAAGGGAGTCGTTTTATATGAAGCATTTTACTAAACGAAAAAAGGAATTTTTTTAACGTAAGCAGTGACAACAACCTTTCCGCCACCGCAAGTATTATTTGATCTTTGGCTTCCATAACAAGCTGGAATGTTTTTTTAAAAGGAAAAAATAAAAACCATATACTCAATTTATGTATTTTGGTTTTGAAAATGATTTTGAGAATTGATTTATTATTTCAATGTCTTGAAATGATATTTTGTTATTGCAATGTGGAAATGTTATCATTCCTTTATGCTTATGTTATGTGTTATAATCATTTTAGGATTCTTGGGAATTATTTAAGAATATGGGTGGTTCCGTGATAAACCTAGGACAGGTGAGCCCGAGATAGCTCTCCAATGCATTGGGTAAGGTGATGGAGGTAAACATGAATGTTTCTCCTAAGGGATTTAGGGAATATACTATAATGGGTATTCCAAAGTAACTCCCTATGTACTTGTGATAGATACAATGTAAGTATGGAATGGATTCCGCAAGTAACCTTTATGATTTATTATTTCTATGTGTCTTTCCTAAATCTTATTGTTTCATGAGGTCAGTAAAATAGTTCATGTTTTTTATGTAATTATGAACTAATGTTTTCATTCATTGTTTTATTACCCCTACTGAGCCTTTTATGCTCATCCCATGTTTTGAAATGTTTTCACAGGACTTTAAGATGAATAGGGTCAAGGATGGGATCAAGGAAAAGTCATGCTATCTAAAACATGGAAGTAGACATAACTCTTTTTTTCAAGAGTTTTTATTTTATGAAAAAATGGAAACTTTCTAGAAATTTCTACCTTGTTATTTTTTGATATGTAATAGTTATGTCCTAATTCTCTAAAACTCTAAATCTGAAAAGATCCTCAATGTGAATTCTTCATTTAATTCAATATTATGTAATGTTTATGGCCGAGTCCTTATAGTTGGTATCAGAGGTCAGTTTAGATAAAATTAAGAGTTATAGTATTGTTAAATTAATATCCATAAAGTAATTTATGTTAATATTGATATCATATAGAATTTACATATTACAATGTTGCATTGCCTAAGATATTTCTATGTTTAGAATGGTTTTCCGCAGAGGAAACAGGGCAGCTATGTTGGGACAACATCAGGAGGAAGAAAAACTTCCAAATCAAAAACCTGGGATGGTCAGAATTGGAACTAAACAGTTTGTTGCAGTGATGGAACATTTGAGTCATGTGATAAAAGGTGGTGGTATCCATGTATGAGATCAACAAGATCAACCACAGAGGAACATGTCAGTAGTGGATCATTTCACGAGGAAACATCCCCCATAATTCATAGGATCATCTGACCCTGTGCTAGATGAAGGATGGATTAAAGAACTGGAGAAGATTTTTGATGTCATGTGTTGTTCAGAACATCAAAAGGTTAGTCTTGTAGTCTACCATGTTGAAGGTGAAGCTGATCAGTGGTGGTCGATGGTGAAAAATATCTGGGATAGTGATGTGATTGATGCTCTCGATTGGGATGAATTCAAAGGTATGTTTCTTGAGAAATATTTTCCTAGGGTGGTTCATCTTATGATGGAAAAACAATTCGTGGAATTGAGGCTAGAGGATGACTCAGTGGCTGCTTATGAAGAAAATTTCACTCGACTGGGAAGGTATGCTCCAAATTTCATTCAAGATCATGATATTAAAATCAATCGTTTTTAATCAGAATTAAATCCAAAGTATTGAAGGGATTTAGCCTCTCGTGAGTTCAAAATTAATGAAAAACTTTTTCATTTTGTGGAGACTGAGGAAATAGAGTTTACCGATGATCATATATTCCTTGAAAAACAATAGAATAAGAGGACGAGGTGGCAGGCGAAAGGGAAGAACTCTTCAAAAATGTCTGATGGTAAGAAACTTAATTTTATAGTTTGAGAAAATTGTGGTAAAAAGCCTGCAGCGGGATGTCTTTTGAATTCTGGTAAATGCTACCGATGTGGTAAAATGGGACATAAGGCTCGTAATTGCACTGAAAAAGATATGGGTAATGGTAAGACAAAATATGATTTATAGTTAGTAAAATATTTTAAGAGAAATGAAATGGGTCATTATGGAAATGAGTGTCCAACAAAGAACTCAAAAAAAGGAAAGAATCCAGACTACAAGAATAAAGGGGTGGTGAAATCCTTTGCAACTACTTCAGCAGATGTTTTTCCATCAAATGAAGTTGTATCAGGTACACAATTTTTTTGTTCAGATTATGCCAATGTGTTTTTTGATTCAGGGTCTACAAACTCTTTCATTTCTGAGAAGTTTTATAGTAAATTTGGAATTACAACTCAAGATATGTGTACAAAACATACGGTAAAAACTCTCTGAGTAAATGTTGAGACAAAAAGAAAACATAAAAATATTCTTGTCCTTGTGTGTGGAAAGAATCTACCTGCAGACCTTATTGTTTTTCCTCTAGTACAGTTTCATGTTATATTGGGAATATATTGGCTTTCTGTTTATCATGCTATGATTGAATTTAGACCTAAAGAGGTTTCTTTTCAGAATGATTTTCAGTTTGTATACAAAAATGAACCCTTCCTATTGATAACATATTATGAAGCAGAGAAACTAGTAAAAGATGGAAATGAATGTTATTTAGAACATATTGTTGAAAACAAAGGAACTTTTCAGATTAATGATGTGCCAGTTGTAAATGAGTACCTTGATGTTTTTCCTGATGAGTTGCCTGTTATTATACCTGATCGGGAAGTTGAATTTACTATTGAATTAGTTCCTGATGCTATGCCAATTTCAAAACCCCCTTATAGAATGGCTCAAATTGAACTTTTAGAGTTAAAGAAGAAATTGCATGAGTTATTAGATAAAGGTTTCATTTGACCTAGCATGTCACCATGGGGTGCTCCGGTCATGTTTGTTAAAAATAAAGATGGTTCAATGAGACTTTTCATTGATTATAGAGCATTGAATAACATCACTCATAAGAATAAGTATCATTTGCCACATATCGATGATTTGTTTGATTAGCTCTAGGGAGCTCAGTATTTTTCGAAGATTGAATTGTGATCAGGGTACCATCAGTTGAAAGTAAAGGAAGAAGATGTTCCGAAAACCTCCTTTCATACTAGATATGGCCATTATGAATTTGTAGTTATGCCTTTTGGGTTAACCAATGCACCTGTTGTATTCAAGGATCTTATGAATAGAATATTTTGTGAGTTCATGGATAAGTTTGTGGTTGTGTTCATTGATGATATTTTGGTTTATTCCAAACGTAAGGAGGAACATAAAATACATTTATTGGCAGTTTTTCAAACATTAAGTGAAAAGAAACTTTATGGGGAATTCAGCAAGGGTGAGTTTTGGTTAAAAAAAAATTCATTCCTTTGTCACATTGTTTCAAAAAATGGCATAACTGTTGATCCTGCTAAAACAAAAGTTGTTGATGAATAGTCAAGACCAACAAATATAACTGAGAATCATAGTTTTCTTACTTTTGAAGGTTATCACTAAATGTGTTTAGAAAATTTTTCACGGTTATCTATTCAAATGACTAAGTTAACTCTAAAAGGTGTTCAGTTCATATGTACAAAAGAATGTGATGATTGTTTTCAGGAATTGAAAATAAGATTGGTGAATGCTCCAGTTTTGGCAATGACTTCCAGAAATGGTGAGTTTGTTTTCTACAGTGATGCTTCTTTGAAAGGACTGGGTTGTGTCCTAATGAAAAATGATTAGGTAATTGCTTATTCTTCACTTCAGTTGAAACCACATGAGTTAAATTACCCCACACATGATTTGGAATTAGCTGTTGTTGTTTTTGTTTTAAAATTTTGGAGGCATCATTTGTATGGAGTGAAGTGTGAAATATATACTGATAAAAAAAAGTTTGAGGTATATATTCACTCAGAAAGAATTGAAAATGAGACTGAGGAGATGGTTGGAATTAATCTAGGATCATTATTACACGATCCTTTATCATTCGGGGAAAGAACATAAAGTGGCCGATGATTTGAGTCAGAAAAGTAATGTCTCATTATCCATATTACATTTGGAACAAGATCCTTTGGTTTTTGATTTGATGAAATTTAGAATAGAAATTTTTGGTGCAGGAAATTCTTCTATATTGTTTCAGGTGTTAGTGAAATCATCCCTATCAGACAAAATAAATAAAGCACAGAAGGAAGATAGTGAGTTGTAGAAAAAGGTAGTGTTGGTTTAGAAGTGTAAGTTGCCTGATTTTAATGTTGATAGTGATTGTGTTTTCAGATTTGTAAAAATATTATGTGTGCCTTGTGATTCACATTTGAATATTAAGTCGTTATGTGAAGCTCATAGTTCTCCGTTTTAGTTCATCCTGGCAGTACTATGATGTACTGAGATCTTCAGGAGTATTACTTGTGGGATGGAATGAAAAGAGATATTGCTGATTTTACTGTGGCGTGTTTGACTTGTCAGCAGCTTAAAGAAGAGCAGCAGTTACCAAAAGGGATGCTTCGGCCTCTACTGGTGCCATAGTGGAAATGAGAAAATATATCCGTGGACATCATTGTGGGATTACCAAATACATCTCGAGGTAATAATGCAATCTGGGTTATAGTTGATTGATTGACTAAATCTACTCATTTCCTTCCTATTAGTGATACATTATCTCTAGAACAACTTGCTCGATTGTATGTTAAAGAGATAGTCAAGTTGCATGGAGTTCCCCTCTCCATTGTATCTGATCGTGATCCCAAGTTCACTTCTAACTTTTGGAAATGCCTTCAAGAAGTCATTGGGTACTGAATTAAACATCAGTACAATTTTTCATCCTCAATCATATGGGCAGTCAGAACGAACAATTTATACCTTGGAGGATATGCTACGTGCTTGCACGATGGAATTTTAGGGAAGTTGGGTCCAAAACCATTCTTTGGTTGAATTTTAATATAATAACAATTTTCATTCTAGTATACAGATGTCTCCATTTGAGGAATTATATGGAAATCATTATCAAACTCCCGCTTTTTGGGATAAAGTAGGTGAAAGGAAGCTGATGGGACCAGAATTGGTAGAAGAGATGGCAGAGAAAGTTCAGTTGATTCAGAAGCACATGATAACAACTTAGAGTAGACAGAGATGTTATGTAGATAACCAGAGGAAGGATTTTTCCTTTGAGGTAGGTTATCATGTCTTTCTCAAAGTTTCTCCATGGAAAAGTGTGATGCGTTTTGGTAAGAAGGGAAAGCTGAGTCCGAAGTTAATTGGACCTTATGAAATTCTAGAGAATGTTGGATCAGTTGCGTATAGAGTGGCTTTACCTCCATGTTTATCCCAGGTACACAATCTTTTTCATGTTTCGATGTTGAGAATGTATATGCCAAATCCATCTCATGTTTTGAGCCCAGAGGTAGTTCAATTGGAAGAGAATATCTATTATGAAGAACAACAAGTCCAGATTCTTGACCGTAGAGAAGAGGTGTTGCGGAATAAGGTAATTCACCAGGTAAAGGTTTTGTGGAAAAACCATATTGCTGAAGAGGCAATATGGGAATTTGAAAATTTATTGAGGGATAAATTCCCACATTTATTTGATTAGTGAATAAACTTGCGAGGATGTAATTTCCAAAAGGGGGAAAGGATGTAACATCCCAGGTAAATGAAGAATGAGATATTTTTATATTCATTAATATTTGTGAATTAAATATTAATTTTACTTTAAAAAGGTTTCTATTTTCGATAGCGTACCCGATACGCAACAATGGATTTCTTTGAAATCTTACGTTTTACACTAATAATATAATATTATTATTTTAAATGGTAGTTAACTCCTAGACGTTGTATTGGCGGGAATGAATGAAACTAACTAAAATATGATTATACATGTTTGTTAAATGTATTTACATTTATCCAATAAATGTTAGACGCTTAAAATGTAAATGAATCCAATTTTAAGCATTATTTACATTAAAAGGCAGATTTACCGCCTTTTAATGGAGAACCCTTTTTAAATCTTGTTTTGGTCACTTTAATACATTCTAATTAACCAAATAAAATCCTTCTCTATAATGGGGACGTCAAATTTTACTTTGGGAAATTTTTTGGTATTTTTCTGAAAAAGTTCATTTTTAATGGATAGTGAAAAATATTGTATTTTAATTCAAATGGGCCTTTTAATAAAATTTATTTATATGGTTAGATTATCTTTTTAATTAGTTTTAATGTGAAATTAAAATATATTTTTACCATTTAATTCAATGTTGGTCATTGGAAGTAATTTCACTTTGAAATTGGACATAAACAAGTATCAATCTTTTGATAGTTATTGTTTCATAAAAACACGCTATTTGTTTTAACAATGGAAATTAATTTTAAAATTAAATAATTCCACTTCCATGTTTTGAATTTGGAAAAATAGACATCAATTTTGAATTCGGAATATCAAATATATCTTAGGCTGAATTTTTGGTATTTTTTTGAAAAACATCAATTTTTGATATATAGTGAAACCACTTAGTGGTAGTTAAAAAAACTGAATTTTTCATTTAAATGAAATTTTATCACTTCTATGAATTGAATTTCGAAAATCCAACATACATAGTTGTTATTAAGAAGTAAAATGTCGTTCAATAAGATGAAAATAATTTTAGGTGAATAGTAACTTTTGACTTTTATTTACCGCGGTTAAAGGTAAATAGGGTAATTCAAGGTTAAAATAATATTATAATAATTCAAAATTACCTTAAAACTTGTCCAAACCTTATTGGTTGAGTCATTTACGACCATTGGAATGTTTGGGCCGATTTTGGGACCCCATTGATCCATTTGGGAGTGAACATGACAATTTAGATTAATTAATTTAATGTAAAGAAAAAATTGACATTAACAAATATCTTTTAGTAATTAATTTTTATATGGTGTTATATAAGTCCTATTTTCGACTATAAATATTAATTGGAACTCTAAAAGTATTTCCTACAAGATAGTATTTTTTTATAATTTTTAGACACCGAATAAATTAATTTATTTATGACACAATAATGATGTAGTATTTACCTCATTAATACTTGATTAAAATAAATAAGATTATAATTATTAAAATATTATCCAAAATATTTCCAAATATGATTGGATGATTCTTTTAATTACTAGTCATCTTAGCTTCGTCCTTAATGATTATTGGATCATTAGAAACTGAATATCATTATATAATAAAATTATGTTTTCACACATTCCTAAAGAGCCCCACCTCTCCCTTATAAAAGGAGACCATTTCTATCCAATTCCTCACACCTCTCAAGCCATTTGACTCATCCAAACTCAGCCCAATTAATCTCCCTACATCCCTCTCCTCCTCCTAGAAGCCTTAACTTAGGAAGAAGGCATTTCAAGAAGTCCTTTGGTTCAAACCAAAGAGAGTTACCCAAATTAAAGGTAACGATTTCGCTTAAATTGTTGTCTTTTATTTCACTTCTCCAACCCCTAAAATCATTTTATTTACTTTCTTTTGTAAGAAAACCAGTATCCTCAATATACTTTGATATTGTTATGATATGTATTAGAACTACACTTACACAAACCTCCATCTAATGGATGAAGAACATAATTTTTATGTGGATGGAAAACTAAGACCTCACGAAACGATGATTGTTCAATTACATCTTACCGCCTCTCATGGTGGCAATTATGATGGAACTGTATTTAAATATCATATATGTTTTTTTTATGATTTCCTTATGCTTCTGTACATCCCATTTATATCAAGCCTTTATGGTTTCCATAGTGGGTAAATACGATAATCTCGTTTGAGGAAGTGCGATCTACCGCTTCCTCAAAGTTATTTGTTTCGTTAATGCCTTATGTGGGATGTATATAGGATGGAGTTAACGATATTATATATGATATTATACTGTAATTATAATATACCTATGTATCATTATGTTTTATTTGGATTAAAATAATAAATATAAATTAAAGTATCGTTCATGCGTACATACAACTTACCATCTCCATGAACGGTGCATTTCATTTCTTACCTCAAAATGTAATGTACTATTATAAAAACAAGTATATAATTGATATATATGATATATATGATATCTAAATCATTATTATCATTCTGGAGATAGTGAACCTTTGACCACATGGAAAACCTGTAAATATAAGGTGTTCATTTTTACTCAAGTACGAAATATCGACAAAATGAACGTTATTAACTTAAATGATTGAATAATGTTTATAACATCGTAATAAATGATATAAAAGGAATAATAAAATTGAAAAAGGTTCTTAAGAAAGTATAAATTAACTTTATTTTATTATTCATGATATTATAGAATGATCGAGTCAAGTTGGATGCGAGGAAAGGGACTTCGTCTCAATCTCCTTTCATTGAGGCATTTTTAGTTTTATACACAATTTTATTTTATACGGTGTATAAACCCCTTTGACTTTTCATTTTATTCAAATATAATCTTTTTATATAAAGAATTTTACTAAATGAAAACAAGGAATGTTTGTTTTAACGTAAGTGGTGACAACGACCTTTCCACCGCCGCGAGTATTGTTTGATCTTTGGTTTCCTTAACAAGCCGGAATGTTTTTTTAATAGGAAAAAATAAATACAATATACTCAATTTACGTATTTTAGTATTGAAAATGATTTTGAAAATGGATTTATAATTTCAATGTATTGAAATGATATTTTGTTATTGCAATGTGAAAATGTTATCTTTCCTTTATGCTTATGTTATGTGTTATAATCATGTTATGGTTCTTGGGTATTATTTTCGAATACAGGTGGTTCCATGATAAACCTAGGGAAAGTGATCATATGATAGCTCGCCAATGTATTGGGTAACATGAAGGAGGTAAACGTTAATGTTTCTCCTAATAGATTTTGGGAATATACTGTGATGGGTATTCCAAAGTAACTCCATATGTAGCTGTCATAGCTACAATGTAAGTATGGTATGGATGCCGCAAGTTACCTTTATGATTTATGGTTTCTATATGTCTTTCATAAATCTTTTGATTTCATGAGGAAAGTAAAAGAGTTCATGTTTTGTATGTATTTATGGAAAAATGTTTTCAATCATTGTTTTATAACCCTTATTGAGCCTTTTATGCTCATCCCATGTTTTGAAATGTTTTCACAGGACTTAAAGATGAATAGGGTCAAGGATCGGATCAAGGAAAAGTCATGTGGTCTAAAACATGGAACTAGACATGACTCTTTTTTTTCAAGAGTTTTTATTTTATGAAAAATGGAAACTTTGTAGAAATGTCTACCTTGTAATATTTTGAGATGTAATAGTTATGTTCTAATTCTCTAAAACTCTAAACCTGAAAAGATCCTCAATGTGATTTATTCATTTAATTCAATATTATGTAATGTTGAAGGTTGGGTCATTATAATAAGCGACTAGGATTTTCTCTCAATATTATTAGACTAGTAGTAACATATCCCTTATGAAAACTGAATATTCTTGGGAAAAATTAACCAAATAGTGATTTGGTTATAGAAATAGTAATTTTTTAATTCAAAATATGTAGGAATTTTCTGTATTGTGAAATGTGTGATACAAATATTTATCATAAAATATTTAAGTATATATTCATTTCGAATTTGATAAATATTCACATAAAAATATGGATGGACTTCATTGATGATTCTAAATACTCAATAAAATTCAACCATGGGATGTAGAACAAGGTGGATTGTGTTCTGAGTCAGGCGGATCATTTTAGTTTTTCTATTACATGTATTGAAGGAGATTGAAGACTTCTTGAATTTTGTATAGTGTATATTGAAACCATGAGGTTTAGAGAGAAACTCTATCATAATAAATTGAATGATCGACCATCAAATCATGTGAATAATGAGGAATCTAAAGAAGGAACAGATTCATAAAATAAGTTAAGATATGAAGCAAAGGAAGACAATGAACGCAATGGAATGATGTCATTCAAAAGTATATTATATGTTCTATTAAAACAATAATTAATGACAAAGATACTAAATAATTCACAAAGATCATAATTCTATATTAATCATATATGTATAGAGATATAAAGTGATGTTGAACTGAATTTATGTTAAAATAATATTAAAAGTGATATTATATAGTATTTATCTTGTTTCGTGCATTGATATAATGTTATGTTAATGTAACAAAAACAAAATGGTTTTATGAAACCATTTTTTATATGGGAATAGAAGTATGAAAACATCAACATTGATTTAATCACTAGACTCCCCAAGATATCTAAAGGCCATAAATCTTTTAGGGAAGTATTCAATCACATTACTAAGTTATCTAAGTTCATTACCATAAAATATGATTTCATTATTGATTAAAATTATATGAGATACATTATGAAAATTGTAAAGAAACATTCAGTAACACATTTAATTGTATTTGATTGGGATCCAAATTTTCTAATGATGTTTGGTAGAAGTCTTTACCAGGTTCTGGATATGGAGTTGATCTATAGAACTTCAAATAACCTTAAAAATGGGATGTTTTGAAAGAACAATATAAATATTCGAGGATATGATGATATAATGTTAATTGGAATGCACATGTATTCATGATCAACACTATAATTTTGTTGATTTTTTGTACAATAATAAAAATTAATCGAGTATTCTGTGTTATCCTTTTGAATCCAACTATGGAAAGTAGTATTTATTTACAAAATGTTGGGATACTTTTATATAATTCATACTATTGGGACCTAATCTATAAGGAGAAATGTGAGATAACATTATAAACATTCGAAAACACATCATGGAATTTTAGAGTTAACAAAAATGTTATACAGATAATAACAGTGGATATCAAGAGTACATAGTTGGTGATAATGTAATATTTTCTACATCTCCTTAGAATAAATTTAAGCTATTTGAGAATAAGAGAAAACTAGGAACTATATATGTTAGTCTGTACGATAAACTTGAATAGAGCATGATGATGTATTATTGTAGGAAACATTCTCTAAATCATTTTCATGTACATGATCTGTTCCATGTATCTCATTAGATGAAGTATATTAAATTTAATGTCATGATCTGTGTGGTCATTATAGTGGTGGGAGGACATGTGTTAATTACTAGTAATTCCTTTTTGTATTTTATTTACTGAATTAAAATGGTATCTAACAGTTTTTTTGAACTGAATCCTCTAGAAACCAATAAAAAACACAGACATTAAACCACGTATTTACAAGGTTCAATTTTACATAATAGTATCTAGACCATGGATTTTTTTAGAAATATCTAAGATGACACATCCTCCATAGAAAATCATTTTATGTATAAATAAATTAAGAAATATAAAATTTTTATATAAAATTATAGTCCTTCAAAAGTGAATGTGATACTCATGGAAATGGAATGATAAAAGAATTTTGAAACAACAAAAGAACTATCACCAATTGGATTCAATAATTTATCATTGTTCTTATCAAATTACTCACACTTCACTTATTATATTTTCTTCTTAAACCATATTATTATTTTAAATAAAAAGGAGAAAGAATAATTTCCAACAGTAGTAGTCCATCTGTTATACTCTATATGTTCTACCTCTGTCTGATACCATTGATACCACTATGACCAATTTCTTAAATTTGATCACTTAATCAGTTTCTAATGACTCTAATTACATGAAATGTTATTTCACATGAAATTTAATTAGAAATATACATCCTCATCAAATGAAACAATATCAAAATTCTTCTCAGTGCAGCTCACCGAATTCTTATTGGAATCATTTCAATGAATGAATAATGAGAAGGAATAATATCAAACTCAAAGTTCCTTTTTAATCATTGAATATCACATTCAACTCTTTCTTCATTTTATTTACTTAAAACCTCTACACAAACTAAATTAGGCAGTATTTTTAATCTCTTACTAATATAAATGTGTTGATTTACTTCAAACATTCATTATAGCACTAATAGAATCATTATTTTTGTAATTCTTCAAGAATTAAAAATCAAACATAGAATCATCATGATGTATTATATTAAAATTATTTTGTAATGATTCAAAAAAGCATCTGGTAAATCATTAGAGGATATTATTTTTTTAGTAATACTCTTTCTAATGCTATGATCCTCAGCCATTTTTTTGTAATTTTTTCCTGATGATATCATTATTATTCATTCGATAATAATTTTTTGATAGTATCACAATCCCTCTTCATATTAGAAAATATATCTGAGGCATTGTAAAAACATATTTTAGTCTATATCATCAACAAAAACTTCCCTTCTTGATGATCTTCATGGATTTCCTCAAACATATAACATTTTTTGCCAAGTTATCTCAAATAATTAATAAGATTCTCTCCAATGCCCTTACGTCAATTCCATATGACCTCCTTTATCATACCAATACATAAATTTAAATCCTGAAGTAAATTTTTCTACAAGTCCATAATTTTTTGAAATTTAATTAAATTTTCAAAAAATAACACAATAATTAATTATGAAAAATATTGTTAAAAACATATTTTTAGGATTTATATAATTCATATACACATTTTACATGTGAGTGTTTTTGGTGAAATCATCGGTTATTATTATAAATATTATAAAATTCCCCTATTTTATTTATAAAATATTTCTGGCAATAAAAATAAACACAAATCCTAATAGTTATTAATTAAACATATATTGATTTTGGTAAACCCTATTTTGGAAGATTACTTATCTATTTATTCAATAATATAATAAAAATAATTTTACCCTGATACAACTAAGGGTTTTATGATCATATCCCCCATATGAAAAAAATTGAATATGATTTATTTATAATTCTCTTACAGAATTTTATTTCCCACACTACTTGGACCATGATGCTTCCTATATCCAAAAATGGACCTCCTAGATAGTTTTTACAATTCATTACACATTCTTTTTTTAGAGTAATTATGAATCAGTTAACCATTATGATTTACTCTAATTCTATTTATGAAATTTAGTTCAAAAAATTGTTGAAATAAATAAAAAAATCCTTCAAATCATTTTCATGAACATATACCGATTCATTTGAATTTCAAAAAAATGAATAACTTATAAACCTCAATGTTCATTTTGAATTAATTCCATTAATTCAAACATTTTCATACATGATCCCATATAATAATCTAATTAATTCATTATTTTAAAGGTATCCATTAGTGGAAGGAATCTCCAAATTCATTGGATGGATTTATCAGAAACACACATCATACAATAAATTTGGTGCTAAATAGTAGTGATAAATCGGTTCTATAACAAAACAAGTTTCATAAACTATCAAAATAATTTAATAAATTCCCATGAAACAATTATAAATGATAGAAGTTATTTTATCTCATTTAAATTCTCCACTATGTGTTATGTAATTTAATGAATCTTTCATGTTTTTATTTCATAATGTTTGTAATGAAGAACTCCAAAACATTAGATTCTAAAACATGATTAAATATTATTGTTTGAAAAGTTGATAAGTTATTCTGGTCATGTTTTCCTATTCTGAATATATGACTACTTATGGTCATGGGCCAGATGATGTCTTCTGGATGATACAGAATATGTTCAGGTTTGAGAATGATACATAAGTGTATCTTTATCTTTTACCAATATAAAATGTTGTTGGTTTTGTGAGGTAGAAGTAATTGGTTATTTTCATTGACCAATGATTGGTCCCCCAAAATATGAAATATGGTAGTGGAATTGAATAACTAATAGTATCCCACAAGGACGGTACTATGGGACAACCCATAATCTGGTTGAATAAACTGTGGTATAACAATGGATAATTTTTGACTAGTTTCTGTAATCTAATAATTTATATGAAATTATTTAAACAATTAGTGTCCTCCTTTAGATATAGAAATATTTTCCAATCCATGTAAATATTTACTGGTTTTTTTATTTTTTTTATATTAAATTTTTTATTTCATGATCCATTATTTTTTGAGATGTTGAGTTAACAGAATCTGTTTAGCGGTTTAGGTCATCGTGATCATTGTTTTGGAATATAAATATCATGGTGTTATTATAGACCTAGATGTTTTTGTACTATGTTAAATTCCTGATTATTTTGGTGGCTTTTTATGATGTAAATATTTCCAAATCCCAATCAAATTTTATCATATCATATCATTCAATAAATCTTTACACATTTATGTAGAAGGCTCTTTTTGAAACATTATAGTCATGAAGATTTTCCATTCAATGGGAATTTTACATTTAAAAGATGAATTATTAGACTATGGAATGATATCTTTGAACATGTTCTGTCACACCCATGATTTTTTTTAAATTAATTTTTTATTTATTTTCCATTCCTGATTTGTTTTCGGGGTTTACCACTCATTTTGGTGAAAATGGTGGGTTTTTAAAATTTGGGCCAAACCGTGAGCCCAATTCCTGATTTAAAAACAAATTTCGTTTCTTCTATAACTCCTTCAATTTTAAATATTTTATACCCATTCCACTTCCCAATTGGCATACCTTGATATATTGAAATCACTATATCCCTTTTGACCACATAGAAATCAAAAATCAGAATAGATTTGGGTTTTTGATTAAGGTAATGGCCCTGCCCGTAGGCCCATTTCCGGCTTTAAATTATTTTTTTAAAATTTCTATATCTCATTACTTTTTTACTATTTTCCAGTTATTCCACCTCCCTCTCAAATTAAATATCCCTATAATCACCCCCATTATCGTTTTCTCAATTTTGGAGCTCATGTGAACCTCGAATTAGGGATATCTTTCATACTCTTCCTCAAATGTACCAGATTTGACGAGGTAAAATTAAACTTTCATAACTCCTTAAATTTTCATCCTTTTCCCCCCATTTCAGTCCCCACAAGACCTAATATGACTCCTTCGAACCACCATACCAATTTTGGGAACTTGGGGATTCATATTTTGGTGGATTGGGGCCGATTGTTTCAAGATATTTCAAGTAAGGGATTTCCTTCTTGGTTCCTTCCATTCTCTTTTAGTTTTATTTCCTCTTTCTTAAAGTTTCTAATATCCAGGAGTTGGGGTACGATCCTAAGTTCTGATTTGGTATCTTTTTGGTCAATTATTGTGGTCTAGGTCGGGATTTATATCCCTTATGGTGTGGCAATGGTGTGCTTAAGGTTTCGCACCATGTTTTGAGGGTTTCGACTCAAAAGGTAGCTAATTCCATATGTAGCCATTTTATGATGAGTTATCTTTCTTGGATTATTAATTTCTCATGTTCATAATCTTTTTTTTGTTTTGTGAAAATATTTTTTGATGGATTTGGTTAAACATTTAATTTTTAGTTGCATTTTAGAATGAAATTGGTTACTTTTCATGTGTGACTCTAGGGGTAATGTTTGGGTTTAGATTATAACACCTGAAAGTGATTTATTAGTCTTTAAAGGGGATTCCAATTCATGTATGTTAATTCCTTATTGTCATGTTGGACTTTAAAGGAGGTTTTTGAATGAGTTTATGGTGTAAAACGTGTTGTACTTCTTGAAGGTGATTTATGAAAACGTGTGTTTTTCTTGTGTATCTTTGTGGTATTATTTGATTTATTTTTATAACACTTGGGGATGGTTTAATAATTGTTTTAGGGCATAAAATTTTGTTTTGGATTGGTATTGGTAGGATTTTGGTTTTGAATGAGAGTTTTAAATGGGTTTAGTGTGAAAACAATGGTTATACCTCTTGGGTTTGTTATATAAAAATTGAAAATGTTTTATTAGGTTAAACAATGTTGGGAAAGGGTGTGTATATACTGTTTGGGTGATTGTGTTCATCTAATGTGTGTTTTTAATGGTAAATTGGTGATTTTAGATGTCAAACTTTTTTAGAATGTTTTATGAATAGCCGAAATATTTTACTAAATTGTGTTTTGTGTGTGAAACACGGGTGTGGGATGTTTAGTGTGAGTTTATTGATAAAATGAATTGTGAAGGTGAGAAGGGTATTATGTGACATGTGGGTGGGATGTTATTTGAGTTGAATATCTTGTAATGGTTTTATAAAATTATTTAAAGGATTTTTGTAAGTGTTAAAGAAATTTGAAAATTGTTGTAGGCAATTTTGGTGTGAGTTTGATTTCAAAATTCATTTGAATGAAAAGTGAAATTTGTTACTTGTGTGAGGTATATGGTGCTGTTTGGTTAGTGTGTGATGTGGAAGTGATATTTTCCTGTGAAAACTATAGTTCATGGATTTTTGAACATGTTTGAGCACAAAGGGGAAACCCAGGTATCTAGGTGGGTGGACGTGTACTAGTATACTAGTGAATCCGCGGGGTTTGGCCTCAGTTTTACTTAGCATGATTGACGCTTGAAACTCTAACAAAACTATGATGATGATGATTTGGGACCACTTGGTTATGGGTATGATCTCTACTAGTGGCTCATGCATGAGAACATATATTTTTTGTGGATACTCTCACCAAGATACGAGGTACCTGAGACGCACAGCTAGCTAGTGCCTAGGGGTTATTTCCTATTACTTGTGCTCATTAGATCCTTTGTACTTACCGTCGGTATACAGTATTGTTGGATGGAAAATTCAGTAACTTTGTTATTTATTTTAAAAATGTTGCTCCTTTAAAATTATCCCACATGAAAACTGTTTTCATTTATTATTTAATCCTTTAGAAAAGCGTAACATGCATTTTTTTACAAAATATGTAATGTTTTTTGTCATGAAATGTTTATCACACGGAATGTCTTAGTGGTGGTATCCTACTAGGATTTTTCTCACAACCTACTTACACCTTTGGGTGTAAGTAGACTTTCTTATTTTATGTCATAGGCTTGGGTGTCATGACCTGTCCTCAGGGCTCGTGCCTTTACTACCCCAAGCCCGCCTTCCATAGGCCAGAGGATGACGACTAGCACCAAGGTGTAATTCTCGATAAAAGTAGGGAATTCATTGCCTTGCAAAGTAAACAAACACCACAGAGTAAGCAAGAAGAAGTAAAAACTAAGTAAAACTGGGTAAAAAAGTATGTGTGGAAAAGTTCGTGGGCCAGAATACAAACCCAAACGGAAAGTAAAGTACAACTGGAAATAAAGTACAATAACTGAAAAGTAAAGCCGCAATGTCGTGCGTCCACAGGAAGTCCCACCTGAAGGGTTGGTACAGATGGCCTCCTCAGCTCCACAGGTCCAGCCGTCCACTCTGTGTATGTCATGTCCAGTGGTCCACCTCCAACTACCAACTTCCTCCACAAACCTCCACCACGATTAGCCTTGTCCGTCGTCTGCATCCAACACAACGTAGTGCGGGCATAGCCAGTGGAGGGGTGAGTATAAGCTACTCAGTAGGGACCCTGAGACCCCCGAAGGTCTCCCAGAATCCACAAAGGATAATCCACAAAGGAAAGATATAATCACGAAGTAATATCCAACACTACTTAGGTATATGCCCATACATATACCTAAGTCATCAATTCCAGTTCGGCTCCAACATCTGAGCCCAAGTACAACCCAGTCCACACAGAAAAAAACAACTCAAATCCACACAGGAAGGCATATAGTAATCCACACAGGATATCATGTCAATCTTATCGAAGACAATATTGAATGTAAAGACTCAACTCACACAGGTATACTTCTTCGTAAGATGATAAAGATGATCAGATATAGCCTCTGATTCATCTAAGCCGTCAGACCCACAAAGGATCGATAGGTACTAACCCCCACAATGACCCACAAGGGATCGATAGGTACTAACCCTCGCAATGACCCACAAAGGATCTGACCCACACAAGATCGGTATGAGCTAGCGCATACAGGACCGTTGAGCGCTGACCCACACATGATCGGTAGCACTGATCCACCAAGGATCGCCGAGTGCTGTAGTCGTCGCTGTTGAACCCACGGAGGATTCCCGCACAGTCTTCATCGTCGTCGCAGTCGCAGCCAACTATAGGGTTCCCGCACACAGCATGATCGTTTGGGAGGGTCCGCTCCACGAGCCGAGGGGCGAATTCATCAACTGACACGATGTCCAGAGTTAATGTATCCAAAAGTTCTGAATCTTCAACATGAACTCGACGTCACAGACAACACGTCAATCGGACGTCTGGTCTGTGAGTTATTGGCTTTTTCGTCCCAGGGGACCTGTTGGTTTTTAAGTGAAAACCAACCCAACCATACTCCAACTGTGTCCAAACGCCGAGAGGAGTAATCCAAAATCTCCCTCTCACTAAGAGGAATCTAAAAAAGTCGACAGCACGTCAATCGGATGTCCGGAGCTCAAGTTATAAGTGTTTCCGCTCCGAGGGCCCGATTGGTTTTGTGTACGAACCAACTCGGCCAAACCCAATGTTCTATGAAACCTTGAGTTTAATATACCAAAATGACTATCTCGACCCAAGGATCGCATCGTAGCTGACGGTGCGTGGATCAGAGGTCCACAGCCCATGTTATGGGCAAAAGAACGAAAGAGGTCCGGAAATAGGGGGTTCGGGCCCGGTCCGACCCGACCCGATACCTAATGGGTCTGCCCGAACCGGGCGACCCGACCCGGGTCCGGGTCCGGCCCAATTGGGAATGGCGCGGCGCGGCTTGGCGTGCTCCGCCTGGCGAGCATGGCCAGGTGGCTCGCCCATAACGGCCTAGCGGAAGGGGGGGGGGGGCAGCCCCCCTGTTTGGAAAACGGCGGCCCCCATGTGAGGGGGGGGGGGGCGCTCCTTCGGCCGGATGGGGGTTACAATCCCCGGTTCCTCGATCGGTCGGCTCGGCTAGCCGACCGTGCTGCTACCACGGGACCCCGCGGTCCCACCCTCCTGCTCCGGCGCCGGCGGCCGGTAGCCGGCCTCCGCTCGCTGCTCCGCTGTGGCCAAAGGCCGCGCCCCTCCGCCATGGCCCCAATCCAGCCGCAGCCTCTTTGAGGTTCTTCGGTGCGGAGTGACGACACCGTGGCTTTGTTCGTCCCCAACGACGCGGCGCGACGGCACCACACTCTTTTTCCACGGTTTCCTCGTTTTCCCGCGGTGCGATGGCACCGCGCCATCTACGTTCCAATCTGCAACATAGGAAAACAATAATAATAAGTGAGGGGGGTCGGCCGTGTTTGTGTAGTCCGACCCCCTCCCGTTAATCGATAACATGCGTCTAAATGTTTATCGATGAACACCCATAATTATTCGTGACATAAAACCAAACCCCTACCTCAAAGGGAAGGTTGAACGAAGGTTCGTCTCGGAATTGAACATCACGGAAGAAGGAATCGCGGAAGGAGGCATCACAGAAGGAGGATCGTTGGTGTCGCGGAGAAAATATTCACTGGAATCGCGTTGTCAATCTCCGAGGAAGGCGTCTCTCACCATTTTCCGCCGTCAAAGGTCGGCGTTCCTCGTCGGCGACGGTGCGTTCTTCGTGTTCTTCAAGGAGGAAGAACATTCTTCAGAACATAGAGCCTTCCTCTACAAAATCATCTCTCACTACAAAAACCACCCTAATTAAATAAGTGTTTCCTTATTTTATTACTCACAGTAAACATTTTCAAATTCAAAATTGAATCAACCAATTAATTGAATTAAATGAGAAGTTTAAACCGCCCAATTAAAGAGGAGTTTAATATTTAGTTAAACGCAAGGGATGATATTCATTTAAAGGGGGTGCGGGTGCGTTACCTAATTAAAGGAATGGGTTTGAGGAAGTTGAATAGGTGGGGCTCGTGTGGGCCCCACCCCACAAATATCATACTTGGTGGAGTAGGATATAGTGGGTCCCACTCCAACCACTTAGCATAGGTTAAAATAAAATAAAATTTGGTTGCACCATTTTATTTTATTCCTTTACTTAACCCAAAAATTTAAAAACCACATCCGAGAAAATGCAACTACCAAAAAGGTGTTCTTAAGAAATTACCAGCACTGCGATTCCATCGGTGTCCCCGGGTTTCGATTCCAAGCACTGGTTCAAAAGTGAGGAAACCCCGCTCATTCGTTCACAGAACGTACCCGAGCTAAACATTGGAAAATGATTCCGGACACACAGGGCCTCAGAATCAGGTGCTGTCAGAAACTGTGTTCTTGTAAAATCCACAAGAAAATTAAGAAAAAATTTACCTTGAATTTTACGGGTCTTTACATTTCTCCCACCTCAGGGATTTACGTCCCCCTAATGATATATCATAAATTAGGGAAACAAATGTGGGTACTGAGCACGCATCTGATCCTCCCGCTCCCAAGTGCTCTCTTGGAGGTTCTCATGCTTCCATCTGTTGCGCATTAGAGGAATCGACCATCCACATAGGACCCGCTCCTGTCGATCCTCCATCTCCACCGGGACCTCTGCAAAAGTCACCCCATCATCAATGTCCAGCTCCCCATGGCCAATAATATGCCTCAGGTCGTGCACATATCTCCTCAGCTGAGATACAAGGAAGATGTCGTGCACCCAGTGCAACCAAGGTGGTAGAGCTAGGCGATATGCCACCTCTCCTATCCTGATGATGACCTGGAATGGTCCGATGAAGCACGAAGATAATGTGCCGCCTCGGACAAATCTCCTTAATCCACGTTGAGGGGAGACCTGCAAGAAGACGTGGTCACCATCCTCAAACTCCAGTGGGCTCCGCCTCCTGTCAGCATAAGACTTCTGCTGGCTCTGAGCTATCCTCATACACTCCTGGATGACCTGGACCTTCTCTGTCGTGGCCTGGACCATCTCCAGTCCCACAAGTGATGAATCCCCAGGGTCTGTCTAGCACAACGATGATCTGCAAGGTCGGCCGTAGAACACCTCGTATGGTTCCATCCCAATGGTGGAGTGGTATCTTTTGTTGTACGTAAACCCCACCAAGGGTAGGTGATACTCCAAGCTGAGACCATAGTCGATGACACATGCACGGAGCATGTCCTCGAGGGTCTGAATAGTCCCCTCTGTCTGACCATCCATCTGAGGGTGAAAGCCGGTGCCCAGACATAGCTGCGTCCCGAATGCCTCCTGCAACCCCTTCCAAAGCCGGGAAGTAAAGCGAGCATATCAATCTGAGAAGATAGATTATGGCAAACCATGAAGCCGTACAATCTCTTGAATGTAGAGACATACCAAAATTTCTACTGATCCATACTCTATTATGGTTAAGAAGTGATCTGATATGGTGAGTCGGTCGACAATCACCAAAATGGAGTCGTGACCTTTGGAAGTGCGTGGAAGTCCTGTCATGAAGTCCATAGATATCCTATCCCACTTCCACTCCGGGACCTCCAAAGGCTGTACCAAGCCTGCTGGTACCTGGTGCTATGCCTTCACCTTCTAACAGGTGAGGCATCGAGAAACTAACTCTGCCACAACCTTCTTTATACCCGGCCACCAGTGCTGTCGTCTGAGGTCCTGGTACATTTTCACCACTCTTGGGTGTACTGCTAATGAGGAGGTGTGAAACTCCCTTAGCACCTCCTTCTGTAAAGCAGCTGGTACCGTGGTACATCCTATGAAAAGGATGATGTGCTCTCCTCCTATAGAGAATTCATCATGTTCTTGTCCTGAGGATATCTGTGCACGCCGTGTCTCACAGTCATCATCCCCACGTTGGGCCTCTCTGACCCACTGTAGGAGTAGAGGAGTGACTGTGAGTGACTGAAGAAAGGATGCCCCATCAATATCCATGAAGGATATCTGCAAAGCGGCTAGCTTCTTTGTCGCCTCCCCGAGTAGCTGGATGCCCGCCCTCCTACTGAGAGCATCGACTACTACGTTCCCCTTTCCATGAGTATAGACTATCTCAAAGTCATAGTCCTGGAGGAACGCGAGCCATCACCGCTGTCTCAGGATCAGGTCCTTCTTCGAGAAGATGTACTTGAGAGTCTGGTGGTTAGAGTAGACTATAAAGTGCTTGCCCATCATATAGTGTCGCCACATCATCAGAGCGAAGTCCACTGCTGCTAACTCCAGGTCATGGGTAGCGTAGTTCTGCTCATGCTGCCACAACTGTCATGATCGATTGGTGATCACGGCCCATTCCTACATCAGGACACATCCGAGTCTGGTCCCTGATGCATCGCAGTAGACTACGTACCCTACTCCCTCTTCTGGTAACCTCATGATAGGCACGCTGGTCAATCTATGTCTCAACTCTTGGAAGCGCTGCTGAAATCTGTCTGACCACACGAAGGGTTTACCCTTCTTCGTCAAAGCTAAGAGTGGTTCCGCAACATTAGAAAAGTGTGGCAAAAATATCTGGTAGTACCCAGCTAGTCCCAAGAAACTCTGCACCTCTGTCACGCTCCTGGGTGGCTCCCATGCTTGCACTACCCCGATCATCGCAGGATCCACCACAACTCTCACCTCAGAGATGACATGTCCCACGAAGGGGACCTCACATATCCAGAACCGACACTTCGAGATCATTCCATAAAGCTGTTTCTCTCAGAGTGTGTCTAGTACAACCCGCAAGTGGTAGGCGTGCTCCTCCTCAGTGGCCGAGTATATCAAAATATCATTGATGAAGACCACGACAAATCTATCGAGGTATGGCTGCAAGATCCTATTCATGAGGACCATGAACACTTCTGGAGCATTGGTTACTCCGAATGGCATAACCAGGAACTCATAGTGGCCATACCGACATTTGAAGGTCGTCTTCTACACGTCCTCATCCCGAACTCTGAGATGATGATTGCTTGACCTGAGGTCTATCTTCGAGAACCGCCATGCTCCCTTGAGCTGATCGAAGAGGTCATCAATCATCGGTAGCGGAAACTTGTTCCTCACGGTCACCTGGTTTAGGCGAAGATAGTCGACACACAGTCGCAAGCTCCCGTCCGCCTTCTTGGCCAACAATATCGGGGAAGCCCAGGGTGAAACACTGGGTCGGATTAATCCCTTTCCCTACAAGTCCTCCAGCTGTACCCATAGCTATCGAAGCTCAGTGGGAGGCATCCGATATGCTAGGGTGGATATCGGGGCTATCCCGTGGTACATGTCAATATAAAAGTCTACCTCTATGTGAGGAGGTAGTCCTGGAACGTCATCGGGAAAAATGTCCGCATACTGTTCCACCACTGCAGGTAAGCTCAGACTCCGCACGTCAACTACTCATAGGTTGAGGCTAGCCAACTGAGGATTTATGGGATTTCCTCTCCTCTGCGTGAGTCAATCCTGCACTGAAAAGGCTCCCATCTCGCCGGTGAAGGTGAACCTACTCCCATCGGTGCGAACACATTGCACCATGCACCTAATGAAGTCAATCTGAGGATGGAATGTAGATAACCAATCCATGCCCAAGATGTCATCGTAAGGCCTCGAAACCACTACAAGAAGATCCAATCCTAAGATCTTGCCTCCTAGAGTAAGCTCACACTGCCGACACAAGTGTGTAATCGTCGAGTTTTCTCCCGTAAGAGTCTCTAGACGTAAGGATCGAGCCAACGGCTCTGTAGAAATCTCCGAGCTCCGAACAAGGGCAGCAGTAATGAAATAATTACTCGCTCATGTGTCTACTAAAACTGCAGCAAGTGTAAAATAGACACAGATAGTACGTCGAATCATCTCAGGCGCGCCGTGGTCATAGGCCTCCGCTGCCTGAAGCTATGCTTGTATCTACCTGCCAGCCCCTATGGTTGGGGTGGACCTCCTGGTGGTATTGGTGGTAGAGCCTCAAAGCGTCACCCACCGCCTGCTGCTCGGCCAACTCCTCTACCTCGTCCACCTGCTCCCTGCGAACCACCACAGTCGACCCTCTGCCTCTGCCTGGGTGGTCCCTCAACCGTCTGCTGATCCTCCGCATGGCGGTTCGGGCAGTCACGAGCCATGTGGCCCTACCCGCCGCATGCGTAGCACTGTCTGCCTCTCAAAATAATGGCTCTGTGCTGTGTGCCCCGCACCTCTGAGCCAGTGTCCTGAGGTTGTCCGCCTGAGGGTCTGGTCCGCCTGGACCCATGTGTCATCCGTCGAATGCCAGATGCAAGAGACTCTACTACGTGCCACCCTGCGGTAGTTGTCGCTGCTGATGTAGGCTCAGCAAAAAATCTCTCGATGAGAAGGGCTCTCTCCAGTACCCCTTCTTGTGTCGGACTGCTAAGGGAGATCAGCGATGCCCTGATCTCATGCCTCAATCCCTGCATGAAGGTCCGAGCCCGGAAGAATGAGTCACGTACCATGTTCGTCGAATAGCACGACCGATCGGTAAATCTCGCTGAGTAATGGGCGACCGTCATGCTGCCCTGCCGTAGCTGTAGTAGCTCCTGGATGCGCACCGCACGGAGGGTGGCTGGGATGAACTCCAAGTGGAAGAGGCTCTCAAAGTCTGTCCAGAGGAGTGATGCCTCATCGTGCACCTCGAGCATCAAGCTCCACCATCTACCTGCTACCGCGTGCAGGAGACTCGCTGCAAGGATCACCATGAGGTCTGCTGGTGTCCCTATCAATCGGAAAACTCGTACAACTGCCTCCAGCCAGTCCTCGGCTGCCTGAGGGTCTGTCTCCCCACGGAACCTAGATGGTCTCTGACACTGAAACTTGTGCAGTGCACCAAGGCGACGTGCACTCTCAGCGGCTGTAGATGGTAGCATCGGTGGCTCGGCGGGTAGAGGTACTGTCGGTGCCTCTTGTGTCAATGGGCCCTGCACCGAGGCCTCATCACTCGGTGGGCTGTCGTCACGTACAAAACTCGGAACCCTAGCTAGCTGTCGTCGTGGGGCCATCCTGAAAAGAGACAGGTGCTCCATGGTCAGAATAGTATACCTGGTGAGATGACACAAAGTAATCACAAAGAAAAAATGAAACACACATGCAATCAATGTTTTCGTGCACTATGTTGGAAATCAGAAGTCCGGGTCCTGGTGTACGGATAAGTCGACCGCCGCACCAACACTGGACTCCCTGGACTGATAACCACACTCAATACTCTTAACACTATTTCTTCACATAGAAAAATATCAGAGTCCTGAGTTCTGTGGTAGAACCGAACTCCCATGATACCAATTTGTCACGACCCGTCCTCAGGGCCCGTGCCATGACTACCCCAAGCCCACCTTCCATAAGCCATGGGCTGGAGACAAGCACCAAGGCATAATTCCCGATAATAGAAGGGAATACATTGCCTTGTAAATTAAAAAAACACCACAGAGTAAGCAAGAAGAAGTAAACACTAAGTAAAACTGGGTACAAATGTAAGTGCAGAAAAGTAAGTGAGCTAGAATACAATCACAAATGGAAAGTAAAGTACCACAGGAAAGAATGTACATCAATTGAAAAGTAAATCCGCAATGTCGTGTTGTCCACAGGAAGTCCCACCTGAATGGTGGGTACAGATGGCCTCCTCAGCTCCACGGGTCCAGTCATCTGCTCCGTGTATGTCATGCCCAGTGGTTCACCTCCAGGTACCGACTTGCTCCACAAGCCTCCACCATGATTAGCGTTGTCCGTCGTCTGCATCCAACACAACGTATTGCGGGCATAGACCGTGCAGGGGTGAGTATAAGATACTCAGTAGGGACCCCGAGACCCCCAAAGGTCTCCCAGAATCAACAAAGGATAATCCCCCAAGGAAAGATACAATCACGAAGTAAGATCCAACACTACTTAAGTATATGCCCATACATATACCTAAGTCATCAATTCTAGTTCGGCTCCAACATCCGAGCCTAAGTACAACCCAGTCCACACAGGAAAAAACAACTCAAATCCACACAGGAAATAATATAGTAATCCACACAGGATCTCAAGTCTATCTTATCGAAGACAAGATTGAAAGTCAAGACTCAGCTCACACATGTATACTTCTTCGTAAGACGATAAAGATGATCAGATGTAGCCTTTGATTCATCTAAGAAGTCAGAACCATAATGGATTGATAGGTAATAACCCCCGCAATGACCCACAAAGGATCAATAGGTACTAACCCCCACAATGACCCACACAGGATCTGACTCACACAAGATCGGTATGCACTGGCCCACAAAGGACCGCTGAGCGCTGACCCACACAGGATCTAACCCACACAGGATCAGTAGCACTGATCCACTGAGGATCGCTGAGTGTTTTAGTCGTCGCTGTCGAATCCATGGAAGATTCCTGCACAGTCTTCGTCGTCATCGCAGTCGCAGCCAGCTCTAGGTTTCCCGCACACAACAAGCTCGTTCGGGAGGGTCCGCTCCATGAGCCGAGGGGTGATACATCAACTAATACAATTTCCGGAGTTAATTTATCCAAAAATCATGTATCATCAACAGTAACTCAACATCACAGACGGCGCGTCAATCGGACGTCCAGACTGTGAGTTATTGGTTTTTTCGTCCCAGGGCCCTGTTGGTTTTTAAGTCAAAACCAATCCGATCGTACTCCAAATGCATCCAAACTTCGAGCGGATTAATCCAAAAGGTCCATTTCACTAAGAGGAATCCATCAATGTTGGTGGCACGTCAATCGGACTTCCGAAGCTCAAGTTATAAGCGTTTCCGCTCCGAGGGCCCGGTTGGTTTCGTGTCCGAAACAACCCGGACGATGCACAGTTTTCCTAAACCTTGAGTGTAATATACCGAAACGACCGCCGCGATCCAAGGATCGCATCTCAGCTGACGATGCGTCGATTGGAGGTCCACAACCCATGTTATAGGCAAAAGACAGAAAGAGGTCCGGAAATAGGGGGTTCGGGCCCGGTCTGACCCGACCCGATACGCCCTGGGTCGGCCCGAACAGGGTCGACCCGACCAGGGTCCGACCCATTCGGGCGCGGCCCGGCCCGGTGGCCCGGCCTGGTGCGCTCGGCCTGGCCAGCGTGGCCATGCGGCTCGGCTATAACGGCCGAGCGGAAGGGGGGGGGGGGCGCTGCCCCCCTGTTTGGAAAACCGCGTCCCACATGTTGGGGGGGGGGGGGCTGCTCCTTCGGCCAGCCAGGGGTTACGACCCCCGGTTCCTCGATCGGCCGGCCCGGCTGGGCGGCAGTGCTGCTGCCGCGGGACCCCGCAGTCCCTCCCTCCCGCTCCGGCGCCGGCGGCCGGTAGCCGGCCGCCGCTCCCTGCTCCGCCTCGGCCAAAGGCCGCGGCCTTGGTCCGTCCGGCATGGCGTGGCATTGTTCGTCCCCAACGGCGCGGCGCGACGGCACCACGCTCTTTTGCCGCAGTTTCCTCGTTTCAGCACGGTGCGATGGCACCACACCATCTCTTTCCAATCTGTAACATAGGACAACAAAAATAATAAGGGAGGGGGGTCGGTCGTGTTTGTGTGGTCCGGCCCCCACCCGTTAATCGATAGCAAGCAGCTAAAAGTTTATCGATGAATGCCCACAATTATTCATGACATAAAACCAAACCCCTACCTCGATGGGAAGGTTGAACGAAGGTTCTTCGTGGAATTGAACGTCGCGGAAGAAGGTGTCGCGGAAGGAGGCGCCGCGGAAGGAGGATCGTTGGTTTCGTGGAGAAAAGATTCATTGGCATTGCGTCGTCGATCTCCGAGGAAGGCGTCTCTCACCGTCATCCGTCGTCGGAGGTCGGCGTTCCTCATCGGCGATGGTGTGTTTTTCGTGTTCTTCAAGGAGGAAGAACGTTTTTCGGAACATAGAGCCTTCCTCTCCAAAATCCTGTTGCACAACAAAAAACACCCTAATAAAATAAGCGTTGCCTTATTTTATTACTCACGCCAAATATTTTCAAATTCAAAATTGAATCAATCAATTAATTAAATTAATTGAGAAGTTTAAAAAGCCCAATTAAAGAGGCAATTAATATTTAGTTAAATGAAAGGGTTGACTTTCATTTAAAGGGGGTGTGAGTGCATTACCTAGTTAAAGAAGGGGGATTGAGGAAGTTGAATAGGTGGGGCTCGGGTGGGCCCCACCCCACAAATATACGACCAAGTGGAGTAGGATATTGTGGGTCCCACTCCAACCACTTTGCTTAGGATAAAATAAAATAAAATTTGGTTGCACCATTTTATTTTATTCCTTTACTTAACCCAAAAATTTAAAAACCACACCGGAGAAAACGCAACTTCAGAAAAGGTGTTCTTAAGAAATTACCGGTGCTTCGATTCCATTGGTGTCCTTGGATTTCGATTCCGAGCAGCAGATCAAATGTTAGGAAAACCCGCTAGTTTGTTCACTCAACGTACCCGAGATAAACTTTGGAAAATGATTCCGGGAACACCGGGCCTCAGAATCAGGTGCCGTCAAAAATTGCGTACTTGTAAAATCTAAAAGAAAACTAAGAAAACATTTCCGTTGAATTTTATGGGTCATTACATTGGGTACATGTTTTATGCCTTCGGTTAAGGGTTTTAGCAGTCCATCGTGATGTAGTGTCGTGGAGATGGCGTGAGGGTGGTGCATCTCTCTCCATGCAGAGGTTCTTGGGATGTCATTTCATGGGTTTTTAGCTTTATAATGGTCTTCAAAACTTGTTTAAAATTGTGTAATTCAGTTCTGAATTTTAGTAATAGATGTTTTGGTTTGAAAAATCCTGATTTTACTTCATGGATTCATTTGTTGTTTTAAGTATAAAAACTCGGGTAAATCATTACCAATTTTCAGTGTTTAATACCCGGGAACTTGTGCCAGCCCGTGGGGATCGAGAACGCCTTTCGAGACATTCCATGGGCATGGTCGGCTGCTGTTTTTGGCAGCGACCAGATTCGGTTCATGAAAAAATGGTATAAGAGGAGGTTTTCTCTATTTGAGTCATGTTATTTTGGAAATTGTCGGGATAGTTTAGAGTTAAGATTTTCATGACATGAAATTATGGTTATGGGTAGTGTGCTTGATCACCATACCACATTTCGGGACTCAAGTCACAAGGGGAAGTCGGGATTTATCTAAGTCCTTTGGTTTTGTTGGTTTGATGATGATTAGAGGAAATGAAAAGAGAGTTGGGTTAATGGTCTCAGCGAGCTCGCAGGGTCTAGAAATCCATGTGGAGCTGGAGATATTCCCAAGAACACTCTCTGTGATGGTTAAGTGAATATAATATGGATTCCAATCATATGTCCAAGTCACCCACTGAAACTAGTTTCCTCTCGCATTGTTTTGTTCTTTAGTTTTGAAATCAAGGAACTTTGGTTTTAAAGTGATTGGGTTTTATGAAGCGTAATGATTTTGTGAAATGATTTTCAAATAAAGAGGGAATGGTTTTATTTATTAAATGGTGGAACTGAATTTTCAGAATTTTTTTGAAATAGAAAATAGTGTGGTTACACCTCTTTTGAAAGCAGGAACTATATTGAAGTTGGTTTTGAAAAATGTTTCCAATAGAGTTTTCTAAAAAATCAAAGAGTGTTTTAATGGGATGCTATGTTTTCAAATTGATGTGAATATCTTGAAAGTGAGTTATTTTCTAAATGGTTGTGTCTTTTTGAAATTTTTTTATGATGTGGGTTTGGATTTTGATCTCATGGTTAGCGGTTTTGAGAAAAAGGATGTGTTGGTTGACCATTTTGGGTTTGAAAAGTGGAATGAATTTTTGTTTTAAACATTGGTATTTTCGTGAGGAGACACATGCATGGGGTTATATGGGATTATGGATGGTTTATGGCATGACTGGATGTGTTCCGGGATGAATATGATAAGGGTTCCCATTGTGGCACATAAACATGCTTGTGTGAGGCCCATGGGGTACCATTGGTGGATACGCTAACCACTGAACCATTGGTTTTCAAAGAAATGTTTAAAAAAAAACATGATGTCTTGATGAATTATTTGGGATGGTGTATATTGTGTGTTTTTTTTAAACGTTGATGTTGTGGGATGTTTTGAGACCATGAACCCCTCTTGTTCAAGCTATGTTTTGGGTTTGTGTTTGGTCGGTATGTTGGGTTGAAGGTCCGGTTAGTAGTCTCCTATGATATATGTTTTGTAACACCTTTACGGTGGTTCAATTAATGTGTTTAGATCTATTTTGTGGAATGTTTTTACCAATGGACCATCTTGGTTGGGTCCTTGGGTTCTCCCGTTTGATTGGGTATGCCACCATTAAGGGTTAGTGCACAAATGAAGTGCAACCCGGATTGTTTCACCATTGGAAAATCCTCCATCTGATCAATGTAAGGAATCTTTTTGTGAGATTTGTAGAATGATCCTACACCATTTACATTCTTGGTCTTTTTCGTATGCTCTTGTTGCAAAAGTGTTCTCGTGGATGGTTTAAAGAGACCTTAGTTTCTTAAGCTACCTGATTCGTCAAATGTGTAAGTTTTCTGGGGTTGTCAGTATGGATAGTGTCTAAGAGGGACTATGAGTCCTTCGTAGTCTCTTCTAATATAGGGTTTATGTTAGACCACTGGTGAGGATAATCTAGCCACAAGAGGCTGTTATAGACACTGTCTGGAATGCTGTGATATTTGGGGATGTTGTATAAGGCCCCCTCCTTGTATTATTTCTATGAGTCTCTTCGGTCATGTTCGGTGACATGTTGTGATGTCTCATGCTCATTTTATTTTAAAGGTGATGTTTTACAATATTTTGTGAGTCTTTTTTTAGAAGTGTTTCTCCTTTTGGGAGATCTCGACATACTCTATTTTAGAGGAATGTGTTTATATGTGTCCTTTATTTCTGTTGTTTCTCACCCAAATAAACAAGGTGTGATGTGAGTGCATCCTCTATTCCCTTATTTCAGTGAAATTCTATGTTATAGTAAAGTGAGTTCTGGAGTGTGTTTTGTCTTGGTGAACCCATCTGGGATTTCATGCAGTTGATTGTAGTATCGAATGAAGAAATTCTATTTAGGGGTTTCCAAATACTAACTGTGTGGCTGAAGATGCTTCAATCATTCCAGCTCCATCCATAAGTCCCAGAGAGAAGCCGACACATAGTCAGAGGAAATCCCAGTGTAGTTTTTAACATTATAAAAAGAACTGTTCTTAGTATGAGAGATGGGAATAGTTTAAACATTTGGTGTTGTCATCTTTCTTCTTTTGTTCCCGTTCTGTGGAAAGAGGTGGAGGTCCTCATCCCCGTGTTATCTCCCAATGACATTCCTTTCCCATTTTGTTTCCTTTGGGTTTTGGGAAAATGTTTTAGATTTATCTAGACATGTTGAGTGAACATTAACTCGTAACCATTCCCCAGAAAACCATGTAGGTATAAGGATCCACATGGTTAGCGTACATTTTCCCAAACTGTGCAGGCTAACCGTACGACCGTCCCAACTCTTTATGTTTTGGGGTTTTCCTGTGCCGGCCCATATTGGTTAGTTAAGATGGTTGGTTCTTATGGTGGGGAGACCCACTATGAGTCTCATGTATATTATTTTGAAAATGCCTAATGGGATTCTACCCCTTATACATGGGATTTTGTTCGGGGATCCCCTGTTAGTGTCTTCATTCTGTCTCAGAAAAAAAAATTTAAGTTGTCTCTTATGGTTGGGGAGCCCATTTGTGTATCCTTTTACCAGTAACTCACTATTGTACTTGGTCTTGGCTGGGATGTGGGTAGTCTCATTTGGAGCTATTTAACCACATACATCTTCCTTGGGTAAACGTTGGGATTGGAGAGTTACCAATGGTTTAGTTATAACAAGGTAAGTGTAACCTTGTTTGATGTTCTTGTTTGTTAGGGTAAATTGCTTGAGATTTGTTCAGATACTGCTTGAGGGGTTTTCATTGAGGATAAATCCTAAATGTGATTGATCATTTCAGTAAAGAGGTGTATGTTTTTCTTGTGAATTATTCCTTCCTTAATTTATCACTGGAGGTGTTTTGGCCTTTGTGGGTGAAGCTTAGCCAAGGAGTTCATTTCTTTCTTTTGGTTGGGTTTGGTTTTTTTGCATTGTCATTGAAGTGGATTTCTGAGGGACGAATGTTTTATTGTGGGGTGAATTGTAACACCAATGAATTTTTTTTAATTAATTTTTAATTTATTTTCCATTCCTGATTTGTTTTTGGGTTTTACCACTCATATTGGTTAAAATGGTGGGCTTTGAAAATCTGGGCCAAACCGTGAGCCCAATTCCATATTTAAAAACAAATTTCATTTCTTCTATTACTTTATCAATTTTTACTATTTTATACCCATTCCACTTCCCAATTTGCATACATTGATATATTAGAATCAACATATCCATTTGGACCACAGAGAAATCCAAAATCAGGATGGATTTGGGTTTTTGATTAAGGTAATGGGCCTGCCCATAGGCCCATTTCTTGCATTAATTTATTTTTTAAATTTACCATATCTCATTCATTTTTTATTGTTTTCCATGATTCCACATCCCTATCAAACCCAATATCCCTAGAATCACCACATTATCATTTTCGCAATTTTGGAGCTCAGGTGAACCACAAATTAAGGATATCTTTCATACTCTTCCTCAAATCCACCATATTTGAGGAGGTAAAATGAATCTTTCATAACTCCTTCAATTGTCATCCTTTTCCACCATTTCAGTCCCCACATGACTTAATATGACTCCTTAAATATCCATACCAATTTTGGGTACATGGATATTTATATTTTGGTGGATTGGGGCTGATTTATTCTAGATATTTCAAGTAGGGGAATTACATCTTAGTTCATTCCATCATATTTTTGTTTTATTTCCACTTTTTTGAAGTTCCTCATCCCCAGAAGTTGGGGTTCGTTCCTAAGGTATGATTGGGTATCTTTTGGGTCAATTATTGTGGTCTAGGTCTTGATTTATATTCATTGAGGTGCGACGATGGTGCGCTTAAGGTTTCACACCATGTTTTGTGGGTTTCGACTAAAAAGGTAGGTGATTCCATGTGTAGCCATTTTATGATGAGTTAGCTTGCTTGTATTAATAATTTAGCATGTTTATCATCTGTTTTGTGTACTGTGAAAACAGTTTTTGATGGATTTGGTTAAAAAATAAATTTTTAGTTGCATTTTAGCTTGAAATTAGGTACATTTCATGTGTGACTCTTGGGGTAATGATTGGGTTTAGTTTATAACATATGAAAGTGATTTATTAGTCTTTAAAGGGGATTCCAATTCTGGTTTGTTAATTCATTATTGTCATGTTGTCCTTGAAATTAGGTTTTTGAATGAGTTTAATGTGTAAAACCGTGTTGTACTTCTTGACGGTGATTTATGAAAATGTGTGTTTTTCATGTGTATCTTTGTGGTATTATTTGATGTATTTTAATAACACTTGGGGGTGGTTTAATAATTGTTTTAGGGATGAAAATTCTATTTTGGATTGGTATCGGTATGATTTTGGTTTTGAATGAGGGTTTTGAAATGGTTTTAGTGTGAAAGCAATGGTTATACCTCTTGGGTTTGTTTTATAAAAATTGAAAATGTTTTATTTGGTTAAACAATGTTGGGAAATGGTGTATATGTACTGTTTGGGTGATTGTGTTCACATAATGTAGGTTTTTTAATGGTAAAGTGGTGATTTGAGATGTCAATCATTTTTAGAATGTTTTATGAATTGAGAAAATATTTTTCTAAATTTTGTTTTGTGTGCGAAACACGGGTGTGGGATGTTTCATTTGAGTTTATTGATAAAATGAATTGTGAAGGTGAGAAGGGTATTATGTGACATGTGTGTAAGATGTTATGTGAGTTGAATATCTTGTAATGGTTTTATATAATTATTTAAAGGATTTTTGGAAGCGTTAAAGAAATGTGAAAAGTGTTGTAGGCAATTTTGGTGTGAGTTTTATTTCAAAATGAATTTGAATGAAAAGTGGAATTTTTGACTTGTGTGAGGTACATGGTTCTGTTTGGTTAATGTGTGATGTGTAAGTGGTATTTTCATGTGAAATCTATATTTATTGGATTGATTAAATTGTTTGAGAACAAAGGGAAAACCCAGGTATCTAGGTGGGTGGACGTGTACTAGTATGCTAGTGAATCCGTGGGGTTTGGCCTCAGTTTCACTTAGCAAGATTGACTCTTAAAACTCAAACTAATCTATGATGATGATGATTGGGGGCCACTAGGTTATGGGTATGATCTATACTAGTGGATACTTCACAAGAACAGATATTTTTTGTTGTTACTCTCACCGAGATATGAGGTACCTGGGACCCACAGCTAGCTAGTGGCTTGGGGTTATTTCCTTTAACTTGTGCTCATTAGATCCTTTGTACTTACCATCGGTATACAATATTGTTGTCTGGAAAATTCAGTATCTTTGCTATTTATTTTATAATTGTTGTTACTTTAAAATAATCCCACATGAAATCTGTTTTCATTTATTATTTCATCCTCTAGAAAAGTGTAACACGCATTTTTTTATTTACAAAATATGCAATTTTTTTTTCATGAAATGTTTATCACAAGGAATATGTTAGGGGTGGTATTCTACTGGGATTTCTCTCACACCCTACTTACAAATTTGGGTGTATGTATACTTGCTTATTTTATGTCACATGTTTGGGTACAGGTTTTATGCCTTCGATTTAGGGTTTTAGCGGTCCATCGTGATGCAGTGACGTGGAGATGGCTTGAGGGTGGTACCTCTCCCCATGTGGAGGTTTGTGGGCTATCATTTCATGGGTTTGTACCTTTTTAATGGTCTTCAAAAATTGTTTAAAATTGTGTAATTCAGTTCTGAATTTTAGTAAAAGATGTTTTGGTTTGAAAAATCCAGATTTGATTTCTTGGATTAATTTGTTGCTTTAAGTATAAAAACTTGGGTAAATCGTTCCCAATTTTCAATTTTTGATACCCGAGAACTTTTTCCAGCCTATGGGGATCGGGAACGCCCTTCGGGACTTGCCATAGGTCTGGTCGGCTGACGGTTTTGGCGGTGACCAGATTCGGTTCGTTACATGTTCGATGAGACATAATTCATATTATGGGGAATATAGGTGGTGGTATGTCTTATTTTGATGGATTGTGAGGTTTTGTTGAATGGGGATAATTTATATACAATAGATAAAAATGAATCAATTTACCTATATAAAAAAGAACATATATTGATTCAGAAGACATTGTCATTGATTATTTTTAATAACATCTTAGAAGTGAATACTATAGTATAGATGATGAACTCTCTAGTGTACATGTGTAATAAAACAACATTTATAAACCAATACTTCATCATGTGTATGATTTAAAATAAGAGAATATTAAAATCATTTCCATTAACTAACAATGTGAATAAAGTTAACATGATATAAATTTATTTTGAACGAGTAAATGTAACAATTATAGAAGATATGTGGAATGTTATATTGTTTTCATCACTTACAGTATCCCAAGAGATGATGGTGACTATAGTATTCCACCCTTGAATGAATTCTATATTTTTCTAAGGAATTTATTGATCTCATTATGAATGATAATCTCCAAAAGATATATGACCACACTCCTACCAAAACACAATTAAATATTTTTGGTAGTGGGAATTCAATTCAATTAACATGACATTAGAAATTAAAAGATAGGTAATAGAAAATAATTTTAAGAAAATCGAAGTGGCTATGGATTCTATGTTTTCATTTTAGAGAAAATATTAACAAAATGTATTATATTAGGTATTTAGATGTAAATTCTTTAAAGGTTTATTTTATAAGATCATGGTTCATATATTTTACTTATAGAGATTATAAATGAAATAGATGTGAAGATAATGGAATGTATATGTAGTTGTGTTACAATTTTTTTCAATAAATAAATAATTTCTAATCTGACATAAAATAGATTTTATATGATTATATAAAGGGTATTAATAATTTTTCTGGTCATTGAATAATGTTTTGAGACATTTTAAAGAAGTACAATTACGGTTTCGAGCTAATTATACTTAGGTATATATATTATTAATTGTAGATAATACATAGATATATTATTCTCTAAATTTAATTATAAAATTAAACATATTTAACTACAAATAATCCATAAAAATGTTATTATATTTATAAGATATTTATATGGATCAAAAATATGACCATGATATATAAGGTTTTTATTTTTTATAACTAAGATTTAATCTTAATGATTGATTTGAATAATGAATCAATTATCTCAATTTACCTTTTTTCATATTGTGTTTTTTATGGAGTTGTAATAATTTATTTTTCTAATTCACTAATTAAAAAATGGAAAATTCCTCATAATGCACAGCTTTTCATACAATGATTTGGAGGGATTTCTGATAGGTGTTGTTTTTCTATTATGTATAAAATTTTCTTAAATTCTTAGAATGAAACTATTTTGACATATTCTTATATATATATATATAATAATTTTCAAATGTAATATTTCTATCTCTAATGTTTCAGGAAAAATTAATTTCACAAAAATAGCTTTTCTCTTATTCTGTTATGTTATTGAAAAAATTTCATTAATTAAAATTGTGATACATGAATTTGTAGAACATGTCTTGAATCATTAAGATAATTGTCACCTCAAAATGTAATTAACCATTGAGAGGAAGGTTGAAGCTACCTTATTTATTTGAGAGACAATCATGTTATCAAAATAAGTCCATAATATTATTTAGAAGGATGTTTGGATTACATTATTGAGTTTTTCTATAATGTGAAGATATATAAGATAATATATAATGTATTTTAGAGTGTATAGATGAATTCATTAGTGAAAAAACAATGAATAATTTTTATAATGAGCTCGAGGGGATTGTTTATTAGTCCAAAATATTTAATGTCCCATATTGATTTATTCCAGGGTAATACTTGATTGATCTAATGGATAAATAATTTGTGTAATATGTAAAGATTAATTTGAGAGTCGTTTATGGTATTTACTGGTAGGATTATTGAATTTTAATTTCTAATTAAAAGTGGGATGATTGTTTTTTACATTGGAAAATATATTTTATGACACTATGAATGTATTCTCGGTATTGTATAAAGAAGATGATGAAAAATAGTAATGAAATATTGAGAATATTATTCACTTATATAAAATTATAAATGGAAGAATAAGAAGTGGAAATAAAAGAATAAGAGCCAAAATAAAAATGTAATGTATTTCTATCTTGGTTAATAAATTTATTAATGTAGAAAAAATATTATATATCTTTTTTGGTGGGATAACATTATATAATATGATATGTATTTTTTATTATGATTCGTTGGATAAAACCTTATGATTGTATCCAACAATATTATCCTAGTCCTCCAATGGTCCGAAGGCCTTCATTTTTTTTTGATTTTTGATAATCCACCTTTCAAAGGGTGAGGTGGAACCCTAGATGATCCTACTAGATTGTACGATAAATTGTTTTACCAAATCATGAAAATGTATTTTTCCTCGTTTTGAGTAATGAATATTATAAAAATACATTATACCAATTATTTTATTGAAATGAAGTTTGTGGATGTGATATACTCTATAAAAATCAAATATTACTGTGGCTTTTATTTTTTATCTCTTAATATTAATTACGACCAGATAAGGTCATGGTAATTTTTAGGGTTGGATTTAGGTTTTCTTGTTTTTTAATCATTGTACTAACCAACTTGGCATCATGTATGTTTGCTTCTATTATCATTTTATTTTATTTATGTCATCCAATTATATATATATATATTCACGGATATATATTTCAATATACATTTTTGATTAATATTTTGATCTATATTTTCGAAATTGATGTGTCATGGGAATCCATACTATGGACCATTTTTCTCTGGTATGTGATTATTTATTTTCAATATATAACTTTGTTTCAAGAGAAATATCGTTCACAAGGTCTTACCCATGATAACCGAGAACACATTCCAAGTGAATGGGGATTTATAATTACTTTTTAGTCTAATATTATGATTTGGTTGGGTTGCAATTCAAATGAAATCCTAGGCCAGTTCATTATAAATATTAATTGACCCCAGTGTCTTTCGATGAGGACTAAGTTATGAAAAATCATATTTAAATTTACGGTATGTCTTGCTAGATTATAGAATATTAATTCCTCATAACTCTTTTGGTGGATACCAATAAGGTGTTTGATCATTACCATTCATGGTGAAACTTGAGATATATCCATTATTTTCAACTAATCTTTTAATTTATGATTATGTGTTAATAATTGGAGATGATATATTGGTCCTATAATGTATTTGGGAGTTCCATTTAAGACTCCTCTAGTTTTGGAATTTGGATGGAATAAGAACCATTGTTAATAATGTAAAATCCAAGGTAATGATATAATTAAATATTTTCATGTATATTAATATGAATTATATATTTATATTCAATATAAAATATTGCATAATTTGTAAATCAGAAAGGAAAAAGTTTTTCTTAAACTATTTAATTATATGTTTTTGTTAAAGATTTTAATTTCTAAATTATAGAATTTAATTTTTATAAAATTAATCTCACTTTTAAATAATCATATCAAAATTATCATAGGGTAAATTTTTTGGTTTTTTGTAAAATTATTTATTTTTTATTGAATAGTTAAAATATCAATTTAAAAAAACTATACTTTATTTTCAATAAAATAACTAATTTAAAAGAACCATAATTTTTTATATTTGATTTCATGTAATATAATTATTATTTATTTATATTTAATCAAATTAATCACATTTAAATCAACTTTACATGTCATTTTAGAATAATATTATATTTCAGTTTGAAAACACATTTTTCAAAAAACTATTTTAAAGTGCATATTGTTTATCCATATCCATTTATTTAAAAATAATATAATAATGATGGATTTAAATTAAAATTTTATATTATAAATATATTAAAATTATTTTACTTTCATAAAATTTTTATTACTAGAAGTATAGTTAATGTAAATTAATCTTTTTCTTTAAAAACACATATCTTGAAAAATAAATTTTGTGTAATGTATTTGGGATTACATTAAAATTAAATTATTCCAAATATGTGAATATAATTTGAAAATATATATCCCAAATTTTGATTCATCATATTTTTTATTACATTATAATTACAAATGAATTTATCTTCATAATTAATGGATAAAAGAGTAAAAATCTTTTATTACTGTTAGGGTAAAAACGGATTTACCTAGCAGTTAAACTAAAAAGATAAGGGTTAAAATGACCTAAATATTATGTAAATTATATTTTATTGACATATTTATACTCGATGTAATCTGTTTATTGATAATAGTTCATTTTGGTGCCTTTTTTATTTTGGAATATGTGAGTATAACATTTTTGTTTAAAAACATGCAAGTGTGTCCAACACCACATATAAAAGTCCAACCCATATACTCTCTTATTAAAAATTAAAAAGATGTTTTATTAGGAAAATAACTTCCAAAATACCTTCATAAATTCTCTGGCCACATAGTAGAATAATTTTTTTATCAAAAAACCAATCTTAGAATCATTTTGGTGTGAACCATAAGAGGTTATCTGAAGAAGATGTATTGTTCTAAAACGAGAGTTATTTATTTATTTATTTATTCTTCCAACCTTCTCAGATATTAAAAATACATAATGAAATAATAATAATAGAATCTCCCATGTTTTAAAATTTTTCTGGTTTAATTTAAAAAATTATATCCATCTCCTCTTCTATCAAGTGGAAATGAATCTTTTGTTCGTCTGAACGATGAACTATTGTTTTGTGAAATGATGTAATTCATTTTCCATCAAATAATCTTACATATGGATATAATTAAGTATTTAAACTATATATATATTATTTTTAGTATAACTATACTTATATAATTATGATATGAAATATACATTTTTAATTTCCATTTTGTGTGGGATATGATAGTATCTCTCACATATACGGTGGACTATCTTCCACCGTAGTGATATGATTCATTTGTAACTAAAATAATAAATTGAATGAAATAAACAAAATTTATGTGAATATATGTTTTTTATAGAACAAAATTATGATTTTAATGACATATTTATCATTCTAAAAATATAATATATCATTTTATTTCACAAATTTGAACTTAATGAAAAGCGATGATGTTGTTTGTGTGTATATTTGGACTACCAGCTCGACGCATTGATGTGATTATTTTCATCACCACATTATATGGAATATATATATGATTATGTTTAAATAATTAAAATATTATTTATTATTTGATGATAATTCTGTAATGATAAAAAAATTCTTTCCATCACTCCATAATGATCATTGAAAAATGGAAACGTTACTCATGCGTACGTATGACCAACCATCTCTATGATCGTTACATAGTTCATTTTTCATTAACATATATAATTATTGGTTCGAAAAATATAAAATATAAATATAATTATTATTATTTCGTGTTTATTTTTTGGATATGAAATAATAATTACCTTCTTTTCCATTATCAACATACCGAAGTCATTTTTAATACATAATCATACTATAAAAAAATTGAAGTAAAGAATAAATGATTAAGTACATGTTTTTATCATGGTAAGAGATAAAATAAAATGTTTAATAAAATTGAATATTTTTCTTAAAAAATTATATAATTAACATAAGATACTTTTTCTGGAAGATAAATAACATATATGGCGAGTTAGACTCAAGGTAAGGTCATTTATTTAAGAAAAGTAATGTTTTAATAGTTATTTTTCAACTCTATTAACTCATTTCTAAATGTGTTAAAATTATTTTGTGGATGTTTTTATAATGAAATAATTATAAATTACAATTTCTGTCACTTATATATTTTTTTATTGGTTATCAAATGAAATATTTTTACATGTCTTATACTGAATGTTTTGACCAAAAGTTAAAAGGAATACCCTATGTTAACATATATGGGGAGCAAGACATTTACCAACCCCAAAAACATTATTTTATATTTTTATTCATTTTAAATATTTAAATTTTTATTTAAATTTAAACAATATCCACCTTTTTTGGAATATTTTGGTATATCGAATGGGTTTTTTTAAAGAAAATGGATTTTCAAAGAAAATATGTTTTATATATCTGAAAAAAAAATCATAAGGGTTTAAAAGTGTTTTAAGGGATTTTGTAATGAATTGTTTGATATTTAAAAAGATCCATTCATGATATTTTCATGGAAATTATTTATATGATGGGTTGAAATCTAGTATAGATCACCATTAATCTTGATGTATAATATATAATTGGTGCACCCAGATAGTTTTGGGTGATCCCATTTTGTATTATATGATGGGTGTGCCCATATGTTGCTCCAATGCATTGGGTGATTAATTTTTTTTTTGTGTGGATAATAATATTGGAAGTTAGATGTATGGTTGTTCTAATTGTTTGGGTTTTTTAATGACTCTATAATGGATCAAGGATTATGTTATCCCTATGTGCCCACAAGACATTTTTTTATGATTTTTAATGTGTTTTTAGGAATATTATTTGATTTAAAAAGAACAAATAATGATATATTTAGAGAAAAAAATACGATTCCCGTTTTGGATAAAAATTTATATTATGAAGAAAATTATTTTCTATGTTTTTTATGTTTCACTAGACTAATAATTTTTTTATTTTTATGTCCCTTTTTGAGTTTTTTTTATAATATCGTGTTTTATATTTCATATCATATGGTTTAAGGACGAGTGAGAGAAAGGAAGAAGTTATGTTGAATATTATGAAGATTTTTCATGATAAGGAATTATGTTTTATTTTTAATGTTTTACAATGTAAAAAAATGGATACTGATTGTATATGTTAACTTTGAATATACATTTGTATGTTATGTAAGTGTTGTGACTTACCTCTATAAAACTATAAACCTAAATGATATTTGGTAATGTATGAATGTTAATTCTATTTCCAATCACTAAATTACGTAATGTTTAAGGATTATCCCTCATAGTTTTTATCATATAAAGGATTATAAAATTTTAGGGGATATGATAATTATAATAGAATATCATTAAATATTTTACATAATGATTATAATGAAATTATATATCATTTCAAGATGACCATGTTACTTCCAAAAAAATATGTTTGTTCAGAATGGTTTTCAATAGAGGAATCTGGAATAGTTTATTAATAAAGGTAGAAATATGATGTTTACTTCTAAATTAGAAACCATAATGTTAAATGTTGGAACTAAGTTGTTTGTTACTATGGTGTCTCAGTTGACACAAGATGAAAATGGTGGTAGAATCATTGGAAGAGAGATGATGGATCTACTATAGAGGAATATAATGATTCTGGAGAAATTTATGAGACAACATTTCTTATAATTTAGTGTAAATTATAACCCAATGGTATCTAATGGTTGGATAAATTTCCATGAAAAGTTATTAGATTTCATGGTGTTCTCCAAACATAAATATTAAATCCTTTCCATTAATCATATTGAAGGTGAAACCGATTGATGGTGGTCAGTGGTTAGGAATACCAAAGAGGGTGATAAGATTCATTCCATGGAATGTGACACATTTTAGAATTTATTCTATTTTGAAATATTTCTATAATGTTATTCGACACAGTATAAATAAAAACTTATTGGAATTGAGGAAAATGGATAGATATTATATATCCATGTATAAATTAATTTTACAAGATTGGATTGGTGTATGAATTTTTTTCTAGGCTCATGATTGTAATAATAATTAGTTTTATATAGGTTTGAAATAAAGATATTGATGAGAATTATATTCCCATGAATTCAAAATTCATGAAAAACATGGTTGGTCTACTGAGAATCTAGAAATGAACTTTGTTGATGATTGTGTATTCCATGACATGATGAAGAATAATTTTCAAGATGGTAGGGAGTAGGGAATGATTTATCATTGAAATCCAAAGGTATGAAAATAAATTCCTCATAGTATGGTAATTGTTGTAAATATAATAATCCGGAATGTTTGGTAATTTTTTTAATGTGTTGTTAGTGTGGTAACTTTTCTCACAAGTCTCATGACTACAAAAAAATAGTCTTTAAAAATCAATGAATGGGGTAAAAAATAGCTATCCATTTGTGATATATTTTATTTTTAGTGAGTTGGGTCATTATAAAAACATGTGTCCTAATTCAATTACTTAGGATTAAAATTAATAATAATGAATTCAAAAAGGAGTAGAAAAATAATTTCCTACTTTTACAGCTGGTGTCGATGCATATAAAGAATTTTTGAAAACTATGATATATGTTAATTTGAATTTTTCCAATATACTGTTGGACTTATGATCATAAAACTCTTTCATTTTAGAGAAATCTGAATAATAATGTGTATATAACATCATGAAATTATTATTGAATGTTTGGAGGAAACTTTTTATAATAATATTAATTAAACAAATATTCATCAGAATATTACTATTGTTATTAGTGGAATAGTATTTCTAAAAACCATTTTAAAATACACATGGTAGTTTTTTAGTATATTTTTGGGTGTGGATTGGGTTTTTATTTATCATGTTTTGATAGATTATAGATTCATGAATGTTTTTTAATGATTTCATACCTTTGAAAAGATTCCATGACATTGAGAAATTGACTATAAATATTCATGAATGCTACTAATCGCATATTTTTTAATACAAAGAAACTGTATGGATTAGTTATTTCTTGGTATTTATTTAATAAAGGGATTTATTCCATGATAATTTACGTAATGTTATTCTTGATTATGATATTGAGTTTAAAATTGACATATTATATGATACTATGGGAATTTTAAAAACTCCTTATAAAATGGATCAAAGAAAACATTTGGAATTTAAAAACAAGTTGAAATAATTTGTTTGGAAAATGTTTCCTTTGTTCTAAAAATACATCCCGGGAGATCTAGATTTGTTTTATATAAATAAAAATGGTTTAATGAGACTTTTAATTGAATATACAGCCTTCTATAACTTTCTATTAACAAAATTATCATTTTCCTCATATTGATGTTTTATTTTATTATCTCTTTGGAGAACGTTTTTTCAATTTTGATCGTAGGTCAGGGTACCATAAGTTGAAGGAGAAGGAAAAAGATATACTGAAGAATATATTTTAGACTACATATGGGCATTATGAGTTTATTGTTTTTTTCTTTTGGATTGTCTAATCAACCATATGTATTTAATGATTTTATAAGTAGAGTATTCCACGAATATTTGAAAAAAGTATTGGTTTTTTTATTTATGATATAATGCTATATTTTATATGTAATAAGGATCATGAAAGATTCCAAATAATTATTTTTAAATCCTTAAAATTAAATAAACTATAGGTAAAATTTATTAATTGTTAATTTTGGTTACATTAATTTTTTTTGATGAGTAAATTTATTAAAAATATTTAATAATGGGTTTCCTATCTTAAACTAATATTGTTAAAGTGTTTCAAATACCTTAAAATTTAAAATATTTTCAAATTTTTCATAAATTACTGTGTTACTAGATGCAGCTGGTGGAATATTTGTTGCCTAGACCACATAATAATATTACTCAAAAGGGATTTAAATTCCAATTGAAAAATTAATTTACTTGTTTAGGAACTAAAAAGATGATTACTAAATTATACCATTTTGTAATTTCCCTATAAAAATTGTGAATATTTTATCTATAATGATGATTTTTATGGGATTTTTTTATAATTCAAATTGTTCTACTAATTTCTTATACGTCACATGAACTAAAACCTCATAAAATACAATATCCTACATAAGATTTAAAATTTCCTACTGTTGATATTTCATAAAAAAAGAGGCATCATTTTTATGGAGTAAATAGTGAAATATATACTTATAAAAAATATATAAGTATATAATCACTCAAAAAAAATGAACATGGGACATAGAAGTTGGCTAAAACTGATTGGAGATCATGACATTAAGACTAATTAACATCCTGAAAAATAAAATGAAGTAGATGATTCATTCAGTCTAAAATATTTCTATATTTACAATTTTATATTTTAAAATTACTCTTTTTTTATTCATTTGAATAATTTTGGATAATAATTTTTGGATCCAGGGACAGATAATATTTTGTTTCATGTTTCAATAAAGTCATCTTTGTTAGAAATAATTGATCATATTTGGCAGGAGGATCATTTTTTTAAGAAACGGTATACTCAAATAAGAAGGGTAATTTTCTTGATTTTAATTTTTATGAACAAGTTGTTATAAGAATTAGAAAAATATTATTTGTGCCTTGGATTTATTATTAATGAGATATGTTTCGGAGTGACGCTCAATGTTCTTTATTTTTCATTCATCATGAAAGAAATAAATTGTACCAAGACATTTAGTAGTATTATTGGTTGATGGTAGGAAAACAAATATTTATAATTTTAGCATGAAATGTTTGACTAGTCATTATGATAAATAATAATGACAATTACTGAATAGAATTATTCAAACATTTAGAGTGCTAGAGTGGAAATGGAATAATATATCAAAGGATTTCATGGGGGGGATTTCAAAATATAGCTCGAGGTAATAGTGTGATTTTGGTTATTACTAATCGAATAAATAAATCTCAACATTTCCTTACTATTTGAGGTATTATTTTTATGAATAATATTTCATGAAAATATCTCAAAGAGAAATTTAGGTTAAATAATGTTTCTCTCTTTAATATCTGTAGTTATGATCTGATATTGACTTCTAATTTTTGAAATGGACTTATGAAAACATTGGGTACCTATTTAAATTTCATTACCAATTTTTGTCCTTATACCAATATCCAATTTGAGTTGATGATTCTGACCATGGGGGATATGATTTATTCTAGTCCAATTGATTATAGGGTATGTTGGGATAAATATATTTATTTGGATGAGTTTTCTTATAATAACTATATTCATTCTAGTATATAAATTGTACCATTTAATGAATTTTAGGGAAATATGTTTCAGACTCTAGATTTTTTTGGATGATGTAGTATAATGGATGTTTATGTGGAAAAATTTTGAAAATTAAATGGAAAGGAAGGTGTAGATGATCCAGAAATATATAATGATGACTCATAGAATATGGAAATGTTATGAAGATAACTAGAAGAAAGATCATTCATTTGAGGTAGGTGATTGTGTTTTTCTTAAATTATTTACAAGGTAAAGTGTTAGGAATTTTAGTAAAATTGGAATTTATGTCCATAGATAATTAGGATGTGGGAAATATTGGAGAATTTAGGATCATTTTCCAATCAAGTGAAATTTTCTCTAAGTTTGTCCCTAGTACACAATGTATTTCATGCTTCAATGTTAATGAAATATGTGATAGATTCTTGTAATGTTTTGATCCCTAAAGTAGTTCTATTGGAAGATAATATTTATTGTGATGAAAAACTATTTGGATTCCTGATTAAAGATAACTTGTCTCGTGGAACAAGGAAATTCACTAGTTTATGGTTTTTGGGAAATCTGTGTGGTTGAAGAAGGAACATGGGAGTTTTAAAATTCATTAAGCGAACAATATCCCTACTTGTTTCATAAGTGAATAAAATTGTGCTGAAACAATTTTAAAAATAGGGGATAAATTTAGAAACCTATTTAATGGTAGAATATATCCTTTTATGTTTATTAATTTTATTTTTATTTTTATATTCATCGTAAATAATATTTTTTAATTTATTAATTAAAAATGAAATAATTTTAACTAATATATTTTCTTATAGGTTTTTATTTAAAAGTTAAAATTATAAATTATATATTTTCAATTTCAAAAAATGAATTTGAAATATTAAATTATTCTATAAAAATTATGTTAGGGTTAATTGCAGTGATTATTTTTAGAAAATATTGATTTTTAGTGAACAGTGGAAACTGTGATTTTTGTAAAACAGTGATTTATTTTCAAGAAAATATAAAAAGTAAAATTATTATTATAATTTAAATTCAAGTAAAATAATTTTTATTTGTTTATATTTTATAAAATTAATTACATTTTTTTCATCATTATTTGGCATTTTAGTATACTTTTATTTTTGGAATTAAAAACACATTTTTTATGAAAACCATTTTAATGTTAATGATGTTTAGTCGCAATAGTTAATTAAAAAAACCCGTTGCGAGTAATTTTCTAATATAAAATTTATAATATATATCTCAATAAATTTGAATTTAAATTCATATAATAATGATTACATATCATAGATTAAATATAAAATCATCTTATGCTTGAAAAATGCCTTTATTGAAAAACCACATTTTCATTGCATCTATGGGATTAACTTCAAATTAAATTCATCCAATTATATGAATTGGATTATAAAAAATGTATTATATATTTATAATAATAAATATTTATCTTAAATAATAATAAAAACTTAATAGTTTTTCATACTTAATATTTAAAATAGTAAAAATATTTTACTATAATTTGGTTAAAAACTGTTTTATCGGGGGTTAAAGTAAAACGATAAGTGTTAAAAGGAAAACATAACGTGTATAAATTCTATTTTATTGCCATATTTTGATCTTATATATTTTATGTATCAATAATTCTCCATTTTATATCATTATTTTATGTAAAAAATATGGGTATCACATTTTCTTTTATGATATTATAAGTGCCTTTTCCCCCTCTTTTAAAAGGACAACATTATACCATACTCTTCACAGTGATAAATAATTTTTTCATCCAATAAATAGTGATAAACCATACATAATTTCCTCCAATCATCTCAAAGGTAATTATTTTTTCATATATCTAATCTATAAAATCATTTGGTGTAAAACATCATAGGTTTTCGGAAGAAGATGTAGCATTCTTAAACAAGCGTTTTTGTTTTATTTATTCTTCCACATTTCAAAAATATTATTCATCAATTTTGAAATAATAAAAATATTTTGTACCATATAATTATATTTTATTATGTTAATGAAATAATCTATATCCATCTCCTCTTCCATCTAGTGGGAAATGAAATAGTGTTTCATGCGTACAGTGCACTACCACATCATGAACTCAAGTATTTTTTTATATCACCCCTCTTAAAACTATTTATTGAGATATATTTAAGGTATATATATATATATAATATTTATAATATAATTATACTTATGTAATTATTATATTTCATATACCATCTTACATTCCATTCATTGGGGGATACAAAAAATCACTCTTGTGTACAACAAACTATCTCCTCAATAAGCGATGTGATTCATTTTTCACTAACATTTTACATGAAATGTAAACAAGATAATTTTTACTAATAATTGAGAATTATTTTTAATAATTATAAAATTAATAACATAATAAATATTCTTAAAAAAATTAAGCATCATTTCCATTCTCACAAGTATACTCACTGAAATATTATAACGTAGTTCATGTGTATGTGTGAACTACCTCCTGCACGATGCGATGTGAATATTTTTTCATCATCACATCACTTGAATGATAAATATATTAGTATATTTAAGTACATAGTATATAATATATTATAATTTAATCATTTTTAAAGATCAAATAATACTTACCTTATTTTAATAATTATTTTTGAGAAACGTAAATTTTACTCCTGAGTACATATGACCTAAATTATTCAAAATTATAATGTAGGTAATATTTCATAACCATATTTCATTATTATTTTTAAAAGATTAAATAAATTATAAAAATGATAATTATTTCATGATTATTATTTTGTAGAGAATGCAATTATTACCACTTTGACCATAGTCATCCAATCGAAGACATTTTTAATAGATAAGATGAATACTATGAAAATATACAATGTAAATAGAAATGATTAACTAAATTTTTATAACATGGTAATATAATAAATAAAATGAATCACAATCATGAAAAAGGTCATTAATAAATTAAATAATTATAAGAAGATTATTTTTTAGAATGGTGATGAATATATGTGATAATTTATACTGAGTGAAAAAATAATTCTTTTAAATAATAAATTTTAGTGATTTATTTATCAAATCTTTTCCCACCATGTCTTTATTTTTTAAAAATAAATATCGATGTTTTTATATTTAATTTAAACATGTTTAAAGGTAATTTTATGTCTATTTTCAATTGATCCTAACAGTTTTAAAAAAGAATATATTTACACATTTTATACAGAGTGTTTTGAAAAAAACAATTAATGTTCTATTTTAATGTATACGAAGATAAAAACGTTTCCTACCAATGTACTTAATATTTAATTTTGTTATTCTATTATAAAATTACATTTAAAAAAAATTAAAATTTTTCTTATTTTTTATTGAAAATTAGGTTATAAAATGAAAGGGTATTTGGATATTAGAAAGAGTATTGAATACATAATTAAAAGTGTTTTTCAAGGGTTTTATAATAACAATTTTCAAGAATAGGTTGTTTTATTTATGATATGTCCCATCTAAATTATTCGTATGATTTATTGAGTTCGATTATAACGCATGGATGAAGCTTATAGAGATTAAAATATTGGTTCACCATGATATTTTCAGGTGAGCATGATGTAGATCCTGTGATCGGTGCCCCCATATAACGCTACAATTAATTGGGTAATGACTTTGTTCCCTAGATAATTGTTTTAGAAGATGGATGTATGATTATTATAATTGAAAGGGTTCTTATAAGGGTTATATAAAATTGATTTCCCAAGTAACCTAAAATATTTTTCTATTTTTTCAAATGTGTTTTATTGGGAATAATTTCATTTAAAATTAGTAATATAATGATCATTGTAAACCAAATAAATATGATGTGATTTTCTGATTAAAATTTTTGTTTTATGGAAATAATTTTTATGGAATTTTATGTTTTTCATTGGACTTATTTATTTCTTCATTCAATATCCCGTACTCATATTTTTATACTCATATAATCTTTTTAAATATTTATCAAGGGGTTTAAGGATGGGTATGGGAAAATAATATGTCATGTCAAAATTCATGAATATTTTTCATGGAAAGGAATCTTGTTTTATTTGAATAAATTTATATCATAGAAAAAAGAGATATTAATTATAAGTGTACAATTTTTATATATATGTGGGTTCGTTATATTAGAGTTAAGACTTAAATTGATAAAACCATAAACCTAGAAGTTATTTGGGAATGTAAGAATCTGAGATCTATTTTAAAGTCCTTGGAATATGTAATGTTAAATGGTGGGTCATATTTGAAGGGTTAGATCACATGAGATGAAATCGCATGTTATTACCTAGAGCTTCATTGTATAAACATTTAAGAGGCTGATATAGGATTGATTTATGGTCCATTACCCCACCATCCGATTCATTCATGAATTTTCATTCCTATTATCTCAATTCATAAGCATCCCATAAGTGATCGATTGGGATATAATTAAATTTAAGGGAATCCTCTAGATGGTTTGATGTGATGGACTAATTACTGTTCACAATATGTGAAATATTATAGGTTTTGGGTTATTGAGGAACAATATTTTTTATGAAATGTGAGTTTTGTGAAAAAAGTTTTTGATTTGGAATGAGGTCATGAGGTTTGTTTATGGGAATTGGTTTCTTTTAATTGGATTTTAAATTGAAATAGTATATTTTATAGAGACATAATTATTTTAAAAAAAATTAGTTTTTTCCCTTGTGTATTAATTGTGAATGTTATTTTCAATGGAAAGACAGATATAATATAATGTTATTTTTTATCCAGTTTTATTAGACTTTTAAAATGATATTATATATTTTCATATGGTAGTCTTGTAAGGTTAATTTTATTTTTGATAGGATTTTTCTATATTTGAATGTTGTCTTGTGGTTTCATTTGAGTCTTTTTCTGGAATTGTATGCTTATTTTAGAGGGGGATATTTAGTTTCATGTGTGGAACATGAATGTGTTGAATTCATGTTACGTTTACTTCAATTCATGCCTCCCAGGAAGATAATAAAGAATTATAAAATGTCTCTATTGAGATACGAACCTCTATGAAACTCTCATCACCCCTTACGTTTAATTCCTATAGTCAATAGATTATTCTATAGTTATAATAATGTGGTTTAGTTATCATCCTTTATGTTCTAATCCCCTACCTAAGAGTTTCATAATTTCTGTCATTCCTTATATAGTGGTTTAATTCCTCATTATTGAGGCTTCCATATACCTATTTATAGTTTTTACCATATTCTATGGATTATGTGTTTCTTGAGTGATTTTGTGTATTTTCTTCATTGTAGGCATGGGTTTTTATAATATTTTTTATATTATTCTTTCCTAGTTATTCATTGGAGGTTATGGGTTTTGTAGTTCTATGATATTAGTTCAACTTGTGGTTGCATATTCCTCCTGAGGTTTTGTACAAACTCTTATTTTCCCCATGTTAGTTATGTTTATGGATTTTGTTTGGGATCATGGTTTTATAGATTTTTCCATGGTGTTTTTATCTTTCTTTGGACTATGGTTTTTATATTCCTTTTATTCCAGGATTTAATTATTTTGTTTTAATAAATTGAGTATGGGGACCATGATTTAGTTCTTGGAGGTTCAAAAATTATGTGGTTTAGTTGTCCTTTATTTAGAGTTTCATGGATTTCTTGGGATATACCATGGGTGTCATTTCATTACAATGATTTTTGAAACCATATTTTCATGTTTCATATCCCAGGGTTAGAGAATTGTTATTTTTTTTGATTTGGAGTGTATCCTTATTATTTTGGGGATGTTGTTGTTTTCATTGGTTGTTTCCTCAATAAATTTTTGAGGTTCTATCTTATTGGGTTCATTTTGTTAGATCAATGGTTTTTTATCACTACTATATGTTTTGAGGAAGAATCCTGAAAGATAATATATATTAATGAGAGTTTTTTTCAATTTGATCAATTGTATTAGACGAAATATAAATGGTTTGTATAAAAAAAATCTCATTATTCAACAACACTTGTCTTACCTAAATACTTATTGTAGTTAAATCATGTTAAAATAATTATAAATTAAGGAGAGATCATGATATGTATCCCTTTATTCAAGGGGTTTCTTAGTCGAGAATTTTTGTTTTAGTTGCACTTGGATATGTTAGGAAATTTTGGGATTACCAGTTAGACAATTTGAAGGGTCATACATGTTCTTCATTGAGGTCAGATGCTATTGATTGGAAAAATTTGGTTTATAATTTTTCAGATATTTTATTTTTTATAACCGTATATTTTTTTATAATGAAATTTCTTGGGTTATAAAATTTCATGTTTGGGAGAACTGTAACACCCACATGTTACACTAGTGGTTATTTTAAATTATTTTATCCTAATTTTTTTTTCAATTTTGGGGCTTTGAAATTTCCATGCTTAAAGTTTCATTTTATTATATGTAGTTTGTCTTTAAAAGTTTATCTGAAAAATTTAGGACCTACATTCCTGAAACCATTCTAGGGGTTCTATTTACATGGAAATGTAGTTTTGAAAGGGCCTATAGTTTGGCACATGGAACCACCAAACCATACAACCAAACCATGGGACCCTTGTAGTTTTTAGTTGTTTGTATAGAATTTATACCACATAGTTTGTTACACATTGTGATGAAACTGTGGGACCACCTCATTTTGGGACATTGTGGACTTTCCATATTGTTTTTAATTGGGGGTTATTCTATTCCTTCTCCCACATAGTCTTTCCTCCTCTATGATTGACTCACCCATTCTTCTATACAATCATATTGAGATTTTTATTGATACCTTCCATGTACGGTAATGATTTCATAACACAATCCCCTTATACAACTTCTCATTCCTTACATTTAATTTTTTTCTCTAGGTTTCTATTTCTACCTCTAACCATCAGGGTCTAATTTTTCGATCTTCGATTAGTGGTTGAACTAATGTTGGGAATTTTGGTGTCTAGGGTTTATAAATTCTATAATATTTCTTTTATATATGATCATTGTTACATTAATTATGTTATAACATGTTTCCTCTTTATTCACACTTATTATGATTTGGTGTTTCTATATAATTACTTCATTTTGGGATTCAAATAATTAATAATCTTTATAAATCCATTTCTATTGAATGCATAAATATAGGTGATTTCCATGGGGCATAATTAAATGGATCCAATCAATTTTTTTATTGGCATAAATTTTTCCATTTTTGATTTTATTTTTTATCTTTAAAATATATGAATTAAAGTGAACAATATTTTTGAAATTTTTATGAGTGTATTTGAAATTGTTTCACTTTTTTTTATTGGAATATGAAACTATTATCATTTTAAAATAATGAAAACTAATTTTAAAATGTTAATTTTTATTTTAATGTTGTATTGTCCATGAAATTATTTAGAATGGGGTTATTTTTGGAATTTGATGTATCTATAAATTTTTTTCATGGACCATATGAAATTACCATAATGAATTTACTAAAACAATTGAATGAAATATTAGAATCTATGTCTTGTTTTGGATTTTAAAGATGGAAACCCAATTTTTATTAGGTTTCATTTAAATATAAATGGTACATGAATGGTTGTACTATATTTATTATACCCTAGGGAACCTGAGATGTGTATTCATAGTACATCACCAAATTTAATTTTATATTAGATCATTTTCCCATGTTGTTTGGATCACGTAAAACCACTTTGATTTCAATTCACATTCATCAAATAAAGTAATGATAACGTTAAATAAAGTGGAACATTTTTCTACTTTGTTCACCACTAAGGGGAATTATGTGGTGAATATTACAATATAGTATCCATAACACCATATTCCATTATACGTCACAATATATGGATGCTTATTTTTTTGGCATGGTCATTTTGGGCCAATCTCACACCCTTTATAATGGGTTTAGGGATAGTGCACATCCTCCATTAGTTTATTTCATTGATCTCCCCTTTATTGAGTGATCTGGTGGATGTCTTATCCTCTTTAAAAAGTTCAATGTTGTATTCTAACCCATAAGAGTATATTGGATTATTTACCAAATTAATACAATAATATGATGTCCAAATAAATCACATGTTCTTCAGAATATCATTAATATTTACCTATTAGTGAGATGAAAGAAAATTTTCCTGAAAAAATTGTCTGTCAGATAACCCTAATGAATAACATGATTGGAAATCTCTAAATAGAATACGTTGGGAATTTATCTAAATTGATGTATTTTTATGCTTGTAACCTTGATCATGAGAACATTTCACATGACCATAGTTGTGTATCTCATTCATGAGACCCGATGTCATGTAAGCTCAATCACGAGACTATGTCAAAGAAAACATACATATACTATGAGCTATATTTGTACCATTAGTCCACTAATTGACTTGTTGATTATATAAACAATTTTAATTTATAAAGGAAACCCAACAATGTATTATTTATCAAATTTGGTAAAACATTCAATTTTACGATCAACATGACTCATCTATATCGCTTAAAAATATAACCATAAAATCAATGATTCTACTCCCATATGTGGGATTCATGACTCCCTTCAAATAAACGAATATAAACATTGAACTTACCTCATGAGTATTGTTGTTTTCATCATAATATCCCATCATAATTATGCACTCTACCTATCATTTATTCTTGATTCACTTTCCCATTCATCAGTCATGAAACCATTATCACATTCTCCCTAAATGATTATTGACATAAAGTCACTGAACAGTTTCAAAACAAATTCTCCTCACACAGACATTCTATAAATCCATCAAAAATAGTGTATCTGTAACAACCGCAAACAAGAACTCCTGGTTCCAGTGGAATAATACTAAACATTACATTTTTGGATTTGATACCTATGATGGGGACCCAATGTTCTCCATCCAAATGTTAAAAAAACAAAAGTTAATATGGGATCACTTTTATACTGCGAGACCTTCTTGGTTTCATGTTTTAGTGAATTAGGATAATCTCTTACATAAATAACACCAATGATTTTAAATTACATTTATCCAACATAACATTGTTTTAATTATTTCACATAAAACATGATCACATTCCATATGAAACCCATATATAAATAATTCTTTCAACATCATTCTTGATAACCTTGGGAAAAATAAATATAACAAGTGTGGGCAGAAATACTCTATAAGTGTAAACATAGGAATTCATAACCAAACTTCATCAGTTTAAATATAATGAAAATAACTGTATGTTTATAGAATCAATGTTCGTGAGCATGACATAACAGAACTCATAAACATAAATACCTATATTTTCAATCCTAAAACAGTTGGATTTGGGCACAATTAATGAATATGGAGATGGGAGATATATTAAAATTTAATTTAACAATAGTTTCCCAAAACCATGAGTGTTTATTTTTCATGTCACTTTTATAATTTATTTATTTAATATTTTATGATATAAAAACTAGGTTTATGATCATTCTTCATTTCTGAACATTGATTGTCTATAGAGAATATTTCGGGTTACCTTTGTTTCACGACGAGGATCAAAGGATATAATCTCTCAAGCAATGATCGACACACTCTCCAATGATGTTCAAGAAACCCCACTTGATCTCTAGGATCTAGTTCATCAAGTCGAATGTATTTCACTATTTTTTCGTGATCGCCTGTTCTTTAGTGTTGAAGAAATACCACATGAACTTCTCAATCATGAGAGGGATACATGAGGTGTTGATTGATAATTCATTGTACACAATAATTATATATTCTCAATTTTATGAAACTACACATAATATACATAAGTGAAGATTTATAGTGTTAGGATTTATGTGAAAAAAGTATTTAATAGTGTACCAGCCATTAAATAAAGTTTATTACATTTAAGAAACCCCATGACACTTCATAATAATTTAATAATTAATATTTTGTGGCATACACCAGATTGTGTAAAAAATTATTATATAAAGGTCTTGTTAATTAATATTTGTCATTTTACTTGGTCATTGTCCATTTTAACTCCTATATAATTTATTAGACAACCGAAAATATATTTTATTCATAAAAAATGTTTTATTCACAATCTTGAAAATAAATATTTATTAAAATATATGATAAATAGAATAAAAATTTTATTCACATCCCAGGAATAAATATTTATTCTGTTTATCAAATCAATATAAATTAAATAATATTTTTTCATGGACTTGAGAATAATATTTATTCCATTAATTAAGATTAAATAGTGTTTAATTGAGTTCAATAGAAATACTTAGTGTCTAACCCTCTAGGATTCTTTGTCATTTCCGTTATGTGGGCTTTCCTAAGGTCCAATATTTCTATCTAGCAATAGTTCAAGGCACCCATGAGAAATAACATAATTTTACAATGTCAAAAACCAAAAAAGAACTATCCCAATATAATATAATAGTTGTTTCACAAAATATCGTAAATAAGGATTCACATCTATCTCACTAACCTATATGATAAATATGTCTTTTTTTGACAATCTGAAACACACATGTTATTATACCATGGCCATAGAATTTAAAGTGATGGTTCTATTCCATTCAAAGGAATGAGATGTCAACATCCATATAGTTGGAAGGGACAAATATTTCCCAAACTTATTCATTAATGTCATTTCACTCATGATACACCCAACTTATCAAACTATTATATGAACTGTTATAGACATGGTTTGTGGAATACATTAATGTACAAAAGTTTTAACATATATTATTAAAAATAATAGTGTATAAAGACCATCATATAGGCTCATAGATAATAATATCTTATGAAACCATAACATGTAGAATTTATACTTTTCGGTATGTTCTCATAATCTCTAATCATGGAAACTACCATGTTCGAAATTCATGAGAAAAGGCCACATCTTCTTATGAGTTCTTGCACCAGAAAATCCATGAAAAATGTGTCCTATCATAGTGAGTTATCCAACCAAGAAACATTATCTGATAATATCATCATTGCACATGAAGGTTCTCATCATAGAAGGGAACTGTTAAAAACTTATCAATGTAGTGTATACTCTAGGGAATTATTACATATGAGTCACACGTAACAAAAATAAAATATGTAACAATATGTTTCATTTATATTTTATACATCAAATATTCATTTATTCAAAGTACAAAAACTTGGTTCTAGGACTCCAACATAAAAAACTCCCATATGGACAGACAACTGCCTACAACCTTCACTTTAATAGACCTTGCATTATTTTCATATTTCTACTGGATCAATGATTTAGTCTAGGGGTCTCCCACACTTTCTTTCATGGAAATACTTATAACTATGACTTCAAATCTTTTAATAAAATACATCAATAAATGTCATTTAAAATGTGTGTGGCTCATCTACTGATGTGTCCTTGGATCTTTTTCAAGAGCCAAATTGTAGTATTATCACAATAGTGTATGATAGGATGCTTAGTTCATGATACCAAATCAAGCTATTGGATGAATTTTCACATCAATAATCCTTCTTTAGAAGCCTTATAATCCCTAATATACTTAGCATCTACTGTTGAAACAACACCCACATCATTCTTTGAGGCCATCCATCTCTCAACAACTCCATTCAATGTGAATATATATCCAATTTATGAATTCATATCATCTTTATTGGTTTAGAAACGAGAATATGCATATCCTATATTGATTAGTTCCTAATTTAATACACAAACTAAAAAAAATCCTTAGTACGCCTCATATACTTAAGAATAGTCTAGACTACCAATCATTGGTGGTCACCTATATCATCTTGATATCTTTCTACTACACTTAATTTTTATGAAACATCCACCCTAGTATGTAGTATGAAAAACATGACTAACCTTATCGCTGATGCATATGGAATACTTGTCATTTTTTCATTCCTTATGTGTCTGAGGATACATATTCAAGGAAATATGAGTTACTTGTGACTCTCATAACAATCCCCTATTTGATTGTTATGTATTGAATATCTTTATTATCTTTTTAATGTATGTACTTTGAATTAAGATGAACACACTATTTGATCTATCCCAATGGATAATGATCCCAAAAATATATACTTCCTCACCCAAGTCCTTCATAGAGAAGAATTTATTTTACCACACCTTAACAGACTATAAGATAGATATTAAATTTCAAATGTGGATTATGTTATCAACATATTCCATTAATATAATGATTGCATGCCCAATAAACAATTTATAGACACTTGACTCACATTTTATCATTATGAACCGAAATTCCATTTTGGACTAATCAAAATGAATATTTCATGACCTGTATTATTACATTAATCTATAAATGGATATTTGAAACTTCCATACCTTGTTAACATTCATTGGAGTCACATGCCCTTTGGGATATGTCATATAGACATCTTGAAGGTTCTTGTTAAAGAAAGATGTTTTGACATCCTTTTTATAAACATCGTAATCATGGAAATTCACAATGGAATGTATAATTTTGATAGATTTCATCATTTCAACTAGTGAAAAGGTTTCATCGTCATGAATGACTTAACATAGTTTAATCCCTTTTGGAACTAGCCCTACCTTATATGTACAATATTCCACTTTAATTTCCAATTTATTCTTCAATATCCACTTATAAACAATGAGATTTATATCTACTATAGGGTCTACCAAAATCTAGATTTTTTTTGGTACATTGAATCCATTTCAAAATTCATGGATTCTCACCACTTTGAAACATATTATCCACTTAATACTTCTTTGTAAGCTTTAGGGTCATTATTATCAACTAATAATGAGTCACCATACTTGGTTACTAGAAAACCATACCATTATAATTCTCTAACCACTCTAGTACTCTTATGATGAAATTGTGTATCGAGAACAATTTCTTCTTCCATAGGGATTTATGGAATTTATTCATGTTCCAACCGTCGTGTATCTTGAGTGTGGACATCATTTAAGTCTATCTCTCTCCCACTATATCTTGTAGAGATATGATCTACCCCTAGAAAATTGGTTCTTATATCAATAAAAACATTTTTGTCTTAAGGATTATTTTTGTAGTATACCTTTTTTTGGGATATCCGACAATGATAAACTTTCTTCCCAAATTGAAATCCTATTACCTGGATATGCCTTAACAGATGTTTTTTAACCGCACACATATAATTAATACAACACTGGTTTCTTTTCATTCAATAACAAGTATGGTATACCTACATTTTCTTTAGTTGGCACATAATTTAGTATGTATACTGCTATTTGTAACACATATCCTCAAAAGGATAATGTAAGACACAGATGACTAATCATTGATCTCACCACGTCCAACAAGGTGTTGTTCGTCCTTTCACCTAAAACATTCCACTAAGCCGTATAAAAAGGAGTGAGTTTAGAAAAAAAATCACAAAATCCAATTGATACTCAATGAAACATTCATTAAGATATTCTCCACTATGATCTGAGTGATTATTCTTAATGTTCTTACGAAAATGGTTATTAAATTAATTCTTGTAATCCTTGATTTTTTCAAATGAATTTGACTTATAAATTTTTAATTAGTCATATCCATATCTATTATATTCATTAGTAAAAGTTATGAAGTACGAGTACCCACCCCTTTCTTCAATAAGAAATGGTCCACAAACATTAGTATAAACTAAATCAAGAATCTATTTATCCCTTTTACATTTCCACATAAATGGGTCTTTGGAAAATTTTCCTTATAAATATGCACGACATACACCGAATGGTTTTAGATCAAAATAATTTAAATATCCAACTTGATGTAATTTGATAAATCTATTTTCATCTACATGACCTAGCCAGTGATTTCAAAGTTGGTTGTGGTATTAGTCATGTGATGTAACTTTTTTGTCAAATTATATTATATGGTCTGTGTAATCCAACACATAAATACTATTATTTAAATGTACTTTAGCATAAAAAAATAAATATTTATAAAATAAGAAAAATTTATTCACAAATTTAAAAATAAATCCTTTCATATAAAATCTTGATAATGAAATAATGTTTTAGGAAACATTTGGAATTTAATAAAAACCCATTAATTCCATGACCATTCTAGTACACAACGTGAGGTGGTAGTCCCTGATACCTATAGCAAGATGTTTAGCATCATTGGTTGTATGAATATATACAAATCCTCAGTAAATCATTATAAATTTATATTGTTCATTCATTTGAAAACCCATGTGAGAAAAAAAAGTTAGTCCTAATATCCAATTTGTAAAAACAGATAATTGTTATTTGATATAAAATGCACTAGAAGATTCCCCTAACTTCTTTGGCTAGGTGTTGTTTTTAATCTAGTGTCCATTCTTACCACATGTGAAATAGATAACATCATGTTACCTTGCATTAACCTTGATCCTCCTAATATTAGAAGGGAATTAATAATCATTTGGCTTAAATCTATTCAAATTCCCTTTCTGCCTATTCACCATAAGAACCAAAGGTTTTTCATGCTTAATATCCTTAGATACGTGGTGAAAAAGTGTAAGGAGAACTGAAAGAGGCTTCTTAATATAGTTCATATTAATATTCACAACAAATTTTGAGAAGCTATGAGGGAGTGATACTAGAATGAGGTCAGTTCCTAGTTCTTAGGGGAGATTCAATCCTAGAACATCTAAGTGCTCAATATAAACAATTAGCTGGACTAAATGGGCCAAAGATAGAGAACCCACTCTATGATTTCATTGAAATGGAACCATAGAATTTTCCAAGAGTTTTTGTCTATCTCTCACTTGGTAATGACCATAGAGGTGCTCAGACATGCTACACACATCCATGTTTTCATGTAACTAAAAATTAATTAAATCATCAATCATTAAACATAAACCAAATCACTCAAATGTTTTTAATATATAATGAACATTTCATTACTCACCACTTTAGTAGGAGAATGAGGCATTGAGGTATCCATCACATAATATTTCCTCTCATGGCGCTGCACAACTTGAATTCACCTAAACAACTCCCTGATATTACTGATAGTTAAGAGTTTATATTTCTCTAATATTGATTGTAGGGGGAGTGTAAATGATGAACTTGTCATTATATTCTACAATTAAAATTATCATATTTTTAGAAATTTTCATGATTTAAAAAATAAGTGATATATAATGAAGTTAATGTTTTTATTTATTTATTATTCAAATCTCTAACTACATTATAAATCCTCAATAGCACCCACCATTCAATTCATAATTTCTAGTTTCATTAACATTATAGTGGAAATAATCCCAATTAATTTTAACAATGATCTAGACATTGGTAATAAAATACATAATAATATAATTAGGTAGGTATTCATGCCATATATAGACTTGTAGCTCCTTGATCAATTGACTGAATTCTCTTAGCTGGAAATCCAAACATGGATTTCAACAACACTTTCCTCAAAATATGTATTGAACAGACATTGTCCATTAAACTCAATACAATTTCAGTCATGTAAACCCAACACTATCAAAATAAGTCCAACAAAAAAGTAAGTGTCTAGACATTGGCTATGAATTACACTTATTTGTATAATGAAATTCCCAATCAAGTAATGGAATAAATATTCTGAAAAAATATTGAATTCAGGGGATTTTTTTAATATGAATAAAGTTTTTCTTTTTTCCTTTTACAACTATTTCTAATATTATGTGCATTTTACTTAATTAATTTACCATGTTGTATAAAACATTTACAAATAATTGATTTATTTAATTTCCATATTTTCACAGGAATTCATTTATTTATGAGATCATTTCATTGAATCAAAAAAATATTAAATTACATTGATAGAAAAAAATTATTAATAAAACTACCTACTCAAGATATTTATCTAATCGTTGATTTAATGAGGAAACATTAAATCAACCATTATCCTAGGGGAGGTAACTCCTATCATAGTTCTTGTAATGAGTTACAACATTCGATGTGTCCACATGTGTATCAACTGATTCGGCATCATTATGGTTCCATATTTAACTACCTTTATATACCTTGGGATTCTTCATTAATTAAAAATACTTATTACCCACATGCATGTGAGAGGAACCAAATGATTGGTTACAGGATGTTACACAATTATCCTTCGAAATGTAGGTCCTATATAATAATGGTGGTTGGATGAATCATAGACAATCATTTAATTTAATATTAAATAACTTAAAACTCCTGAAATAAATTAAATTAAAACATCCAATAGATACAAAAGTAGTGGTTAGGCATATAAATGGTCATGCATGTAACGAATATATAAATGTAAATGGCTAGAAATAATTTATTTATTCATTATTTTATTATATAAGATAACCACAGCTGTATTAATTAGTTAATTAATTAGTTAATTTAATACATTTCATCTTACTGAACATCTGATCTTAATTGGAAGTACCAATCATAATTGGAATTTATGGAAAATAAATAGTAGAACAAATAATTAAATACTAATTACAATTAATTAACTATAAATTTAAATTTTTTAAAAACATCAAATTGAAAAACACGTGACAGTGTGAAAATCACGTAAATATGGTTTTTAATATACCAAATTTAATATTTAATGAAATTTTAGTTTTTTTCCATTAATTGGAGACTACACATATAGTACATGAATCTACACATCGTGTACCTCAATTCTGGTATATTTAGGTCACAAACAAGGGGATTTGGAGTCTTAACATGGCCAGACAACATGGTGTGTGTATTCCTACTACACACCTTTTATCTACTTACCGTGATCCAGGTTTATCCATTCAACATGTGGAGTAAAATTAAAGTTAGTGTGTAATTAATTTCTTGGATCATCTATAAACAGTTTCCATGGGTATATGGAGGGTCCCCTGGACGCATGTCGTGTAACCTAGTTTTTCGAGCCATTGATTTTCCACATCCCACTAAAATCATTTGATGTTCCTATTTTGTTCTCAAACCATTAATTAAATTAAATAGTGAGAAAACATGCTTAATATGTTGATATCCTATAAATTCAAATCATATTAAAGAGAGAATACAATGAAATGAAAATATAACCACAATTATTCATAGATCACTAATAAAAAATAATTATAAATTAAAACGTGACTTCACTGATAATGCTTTTCTGTTCCAGGCACAATGAAGGAATGCAGAGGTGGCAGATGTATTAATATTTCTTTTAGTAATAGTTTTTGAAATCCAAGAGTGGGGATCTTCAACATAAAATTTATATTTAATTTATTCAATATTTTAATAAATAAATACATGGGCTTAAGAAAATTCTTTATAATTGAATATTGATCATCCAAACTGGCCCTTTTATATTACATTTGTAGTGATGTATGGATCACAGGATAGAATCCCTCATGCAATGATCCATTTGTGCTTCTATGATATCTGAGAAACAACACTCAATATTAGGGTGCAAGAGTGGTGATTAAAATATATTTTTCTACTCATTATTGATCTATTAATCTTTGGAATTTAGTAAATCATTCTTACACATCTTATTCTTGAGAGGGAGAGAGAAGTAGGAGTTGGTAGAAATATTTTTGTACAAAATAATTCTTTATTATCAGTTTTTGGATACTCTACACAATATATATAACCTTATATTTATAGAGATAGAATTTATGTTAATAAATTATTTAATTTCATAAAATTAATTATAAATCATTAATTAAATTAAATAAACCACATGAAGCATTATAGTTTTTATATTATTATTTTGTTGTGGTGTGTGCCAACCTGCCCCATAACTAATTTTGTGTGACGGTCTAGTTAAATATTTGTCACAAGTCATGATCATTATATATTCAAAATATTTTATCATTTATTTAATAACCAAATAAAAATATATTTCATAAATAAATATTTAATTGAAAATCTATAGAATAAATATTTAATAAAACATTCTATAAATAAAATCTATATTTTAGTCTCCTATAGGTGACTATATATTTATTTATTTTATTCAATCCATAGAAAATGAAAAAAATTATTTATCAGAATTGATAATAATATTCATTCCGTAATTTAAACTCAAATATAATTTTACCAAGTTCAATAGAATCATAGAGTGTTAGACCCTCTAAGAATCATTCTCATTTTCATTACGTGGGTTTTCCTTAAGTCCAAAATTATATTCTAGAAATGGTTCACGACACATGAGAGAATGATCTCAATGTCTCATTTTTGAAAACCACATACAAATGATAGTTGTGTAATATAACCCCTCTTTAGGAATATCACATAAACAATGTTTCACATCCATGTCACAAACCTATATACTCAATATGCCTTTGTTTGACTATATTAAATAAACACATTGTTATACCATAGTCATATAATTTAATGCTACAGTTTTATTGCAATCAATGGATTTAGATACCAACTTCCATAATGTGGGAAGGGAAAAATCATTCCTCAACCTATTAAATATTGATATGTCAATTATGACACACCAAACATATCAAACATCTCCATGAACATTAATTATTATTGTTTAGGAAATTGATATATGTAAGTGAGTTGTGAAATTTATTAATAAGATAATTAATTCCTAAGGACCATCACACACACTCAAATATAGGAACATACAAAGACACAAAAAACATTCAGAATTCCTACTGGTGGTTCTATTCTCATTATATCCAATCTTGGAGATTTCCTAGTGAAAACTTAATGAGAAAAAGGCTCATCTAATTATGAGTACTCACACCTGAAACACTATGTACTATGTATCCCATAAAAGTAAATTATCTAACTAAAAAGAATTATTTGGGAATATCATCATAGCACTTCAATGTTCTCATTATAGAGAGGAACCATTATGACCTTATCAATGCGGTGTATACTCTTGGACATTATTAGAATAGGGTCGTGCAATACATAAAAATATATATAATATGCTAATTTAATAATATTAAATACATAGAATACTCATCTAATCATTGTATAAATAGTGTTTCGTAGAACATTATATCTAATATAAATATTTTAAAAGCTTTAGTGAGGTAATAGTCATAATTACTTATTTTATTTGTCCTTGTGATTTCAATATTAATCAAAAGAATCTATAAAATCCATATAAATAATATAAAAATTAATAGTTATTTTGTAAAATTATGTTCATAACTAATTTTAATCCCCTAATAAAAATAACTTGAGCTGTTTTAAAACCATATGAGAAACCCTCTGATAGATCCCTCATTTTTACATAAAAAGAGATGGAAATGACCCAATTCATTGAAAAGATATTTGGGCTCACCCATCATATGCGGTATATGTAATGACATATAAATCCTATAGAATTTTTTTTCAAAAATACATAATAATTCTACAAGTCCACAGTTTCTGACGACACCTGATTCCGAGGCCCGGTCGGCCTGGAATCAATTTATGAAGTCTTGTTCGGGTACGTTTAGTAAACCTATATACATGAATTTATATCTTATGAACTAGTTCTCAAAATTGAAATCTAATGACACCAATGAACTCGCAGCACCAATATTTACATAAGGAGATCTTTACTGCAGTTGCATTTTTTCGAGAGCAGATGTTAATTTTGGGGATTCTTAATATATTAAATAAAACTTATGTGTGACATAATTTTATTTAAGTGGTGGTTTAATCCTACAAGGAGATGTTGGAGGTGGGGCTCACCCACACATAACCTCCCATGGGAGGATATTATGTGGTGGGTCCCACACGAGCATCAAAATCCTCAACACCCCTTGAACCCCCTTTAACTCTTGGAACTCCCCATAAATGTTTGGGGGCCTCTTCACTTTCCACCTTCTCTCTCTATGGTGCCATCACACCAAATTAATTAATTCCAATTAAGTAATTTCAAAAAGTATGAATTCTTTTTTCATGGAAACAAATAAAATAATGGAGTATCCATTATATTATTATTTACTTGGCGATTATTCTTTGGGGGAGTTTGGGAGAACTCTTTGAAGAACACCATCCTATCGACGAAAAATGCTCCTCGTCTCCGAAGAATGTGAAGAAACAACTTCTACCTTCTTCAACCTGAGTAAGGAAGGGAAGAACTGCTCCTCACGAAGTACACCTAGGGCATCGTCTCGAGTCGACTTCACTGAGCTCTACTCTCTCAGTCGTTGACGGACTGATGTCCATCTTCTACGACGCCCGTCTTCCGCGACTCATCAACATAAAAAAACAAATATGAGGTAGGGGAAATTGGATTGTTTTTATGTATTATTTATACTCTACTTTCCTCATCCTGTGCTGTCTTCTTAATGCTGAATGTTAGAAATGTAATGAGGAGGGTTCAGACTGCACACACACGGTCCGAACCCCCCTTGTTATTGTTGTTCTCATTGTCTTAACATCAGAGGCAGAGTTGAAAGGGGCACGGTGCCGTCTCACTGCACCGAAGAAGAACTGCGGCAGACAAAAGGGGTTCACAGCCATGTGGTCCGTAGCAGACGGAAGAGGAGGCGTCATCTACAACCAGAGGAGGTGGTGGCAGCGCCAGCCGCATGTCAGCTGCGTGGAGGGACTGACGGCTGCTTGGGATGCCCACTCCGTTGGACAACAAGTCGGTCGGTCTGCGTGTAGGAGAAGCGGTGCATGAAGGAACCACATAGAGGGAGACCATGGCCCATAACCGTGGTCCACTTGGTTTGGCGAACATGCCTGTCTCATGTAGGTCATGCTGGAGAACCGGGGTGCCTGCAGGCACCGTATGGGAAGAACCGCGGGCCGCAGTGCGGGCCGTGAGCACTGGGCTGAATCGGCCGGCTACGACCAGCCAGGCAGGGGAGGAGGAGGCCCCACATGGCACCGCTGGGTGAACTAGACTTGGCCACATCGCGGGATGGGTCCCTAGGTGGGCCGCACCCCACCGCACCGGACCGACCCCCATTCAGGTCGGACCCGCTGAGCCGGGTCGGGCCCAACTTTGCTTAAATACGAATAACATATAGACCGCACGTCTGATCGACACGCCGTATGTGGCACTAGGACCCTCGTGATGAGATAGTCATTTTTGAGATACTCTAAGTGATTTTTGGACAAATTTGGAAAACGACCGGGTTGGATTGAAAGTAAAATCCAACTTGGCCCATGGTACGGAAATTCCAATAACTCTAAGATCGGGTGTCCGATTGACGCATCATCTATAGTGTTGGGTTTCTTTTGATGAGGTAGAACTACAAGATACATCAAATTGAGACTTTGTGATAGTTGATGTATTGAATCATGGGTCTAGGAGTGGACCCTCCCAGAATCGAGCGTGCTATGTGCGGGAACCCTAGAGTTGGTTGTGACGACTACTATACCAGAATCCTAAATGGGTTCGACTGCGACGACTACTGTACCATAATCCAAAGTGGCTTTGACTGGGACAAATACTGTACTATAATACTACGTGGGTTCAACAATGATGACTACTATAACGGAATCCTCATTGGGATTTACAATGATGACTACTGTGCCGGGATCCTCTGTGGGTTCTGCAGTTCTGACTTCTGTTCCTGTATCCTATGTGGGTCCAACATAATAGCTGGTCATGTATCCTATGTGGGTCTGACATCATAGTTGGTCCTGTATCCTGTGTGGTTCCAATAGCTTAGTTGAATCAGTGACTACATCTGATCATCTCTATCACTCTACGAAAGAAGTATACCTGTGTGAGCCGAGTCTTGTCTTTCAATCATTATCATCGATGTGATTGACATTCCTTCCTTGTGGACTGGGATGTGTTTGTTCTCGAGAGTTGGATACAAATAGTGACTGGTAACATAGGTATATGTATTGGAATATACCTAAGTATGATATGTTGATACTTTTTGATTGTATCTTTCTACATTGGCTCATCCTTTGTGGATTCTGGGAGTCCATCGAGGGTCTCGGGGTCCCCTACTGAGTATTGTTATACTCACCCCTGCACGGGCTTCGCCCGCACCTTATTGTGTTTTGTGCAGATGACAGACAACAGTGATCGAGGATGAGGGTGATGGATGGGAGGTTTCATGGAGTTGGACTATAAGGAATGTACCGTAGGGACGAGTTGTTCGAGTTCTATACCTACCATTCATGTAGGATTCCTCGGTGGATGAATTAGGAGTTGTTTTCCCTTTTTACTTGTACTTTTTGTTCAGTTGGGTTTGTATACTGGCCCACATAATTTTAGAACACCTTAATTTTCTATTTTTAGTACTTGATGCCTCTACTACTTGTATTCAAATTGTGTCTGTGTTACAGGTTAAAAGGCAATGCCTAACATTTTTATTGGGATTATGCCTTTGGTGATAGTCTTCAGCCCCTGGCCTATGGAAGGCGGGCTTGGTTTAGTCACGACACAGGCCCCGAGGATGGGTCATGACATATTGGTATTATAGGAGTTGGTTCTACAGCAGAACATGGACTCTGATTCATTTAACGGCAATAGTGTTAAGTGTTTTGGGTGTGGTTATCGGTTTAGGGAAACCGGTGTTGGTGTGGCAGCCAATGATTCCATACACTAGGACTCTGACTTCTGATCTCCGACTCAGTGCACGAAAACATTGATTGCGTGTGTGTTTCCGTTGATAAAGGTTTCTTTGTTATTACTTTGTGTCAGCTCATCATGTATACTGTTTTAACTATGGTGCACCTGTTTCTTTTCATGATTTCCCCATAAAGGAAGCTAGCTATGGTTCCGAGTTTCGTATGAGATGGTAGTACACCGTGCGACGAGGCCTCGGTGTAGGTCCCCATCATAGAAGAGGTATCAAAATTTCCACTACCTGTTGGGACACCGATACCAACAGCTCCAGAAGTAGAGAGTGCACGCCGCCTGAGTGCGTTGTACGAGTTCTAGCGCCAGAGGCCGCCCAGGTTCCAGGGAGAGATAGTCCCACAGGTAGTTGAGGATTGGCTAGAGGCTGTCGTGAGAGTTTTCAGATTGGTAGGGACACCAGCTAACCTCATGGTGATCCTTCTCTTGAGTCTCCTGCGTGCTGTAACAGGCAGACGGTGGAGCCTGATGCTCTAGATGCATGAGGAGGCATCATTACTCTGGACAGAATTCGAGAGTCTCTTCCGCTCTGAGTTTGTTCCAGTCACCCTTCATGCGGGGCAGATTCATGAGTTAATTCATATACAGCGGGGCATCATGTCAGTAGCTTAGTACTCAGCGAGGTTCACCGACCTCTCTCAATACTCCACAGATATGGTACAAGACCCATTTTTCAGGACCCAGACCTTCGAGAAGATACTCAGACATGAGATCAGGACTATGAAGATTCCCCTCAGCATCCCAATACAGGCGGGGGTGCTGGAGCGAGACCTACTAGTGGAGAGTTTTCTTGCGGAGCAAACACCAACAGTGAGACCCACCACAGGGCGACACGTAGCAGAGTCTTCAGCAGCCTGCAGTAGACAGATGACACCGAGGTCCAAGCGGACCATGCCATTAGGTGGGTGAACCCATGATATAGGTTCGGTTGTGCGGGGATCACGAGACAAAGCCAGTTATACGAGGAGTAAGCAGTTTTATGCATGCAACGGGAAAGGCCAAATGGCTCGTGACTGCCCAACCCACCATGAAGATGAGCAAAAAATAGTAAAGGGACCTCTTAGGCAGAGGCATAGGTTCGACCGTGTTGGTCCGCTAGGAGCAGGAAGACGTGGAAGAGGCGCTGGTTGAGAAGATAGTGGTGGATGACATTTTGAGGCTCTACCACCACCAACACCAGAAGGTCCACCCCGACGACATAGAGCTGGCGGACAGAGGCAGGCTCAGCTCTAGGAAGTCGAGGCCTACGATCAAAGTGCACCTAATATGATTCGAGGTACAATATGTGGCTACTCCACCCTTGTTGTAGTAATTATAAACACAGGTACGAGTCATTATTTTATTGCCACGTGCTCGTTTGGATCTCAGAGATTCCGACGGAGACATTGGCATGATCCTTAGAGCTAGAGAGTCCTATGGGAGGATACTCGATCATTACACACCGGTGCTAGCAATGTGATCTTACTATAGGAGGCGGGAGCTTCAGCTGGTATCTTCTGGTACCGGTGTCGAGGCCTTACGACGACATCTTGGGTATGGACTAGTTATCGATAGTTCAAGATCAGATTGACTGTATTAGGAGAAAAGTGCAGTGTATCCACACGGATGGGACCAAGTTCACCTTCACCAGTGAGGAGGGATCCTTTTTAGCGCATGATGGACTTACACAGAGGAGGGGCATCCGATCACACATTAGTTGGCTAGACTCGTCCTCGGAGCGGTTGACATGCGGAGTTCGTGTTTTCCTATTGTAGTGGATCAGTATGAGGATGTTTTCCCGGATGACGTTCCCTCGTAGAGAGGTAGACTTCTACATTGACCTACACCTAGGGACAACACCGATATCAACTACAGCATATCGGATGGCTCCCGCTGAGTTTCGTGGTCTACGGGTACAACTAGAGTACTTGCAGGGGAAGGGATTTATCTGACCTAGTGTTTCACCCTGGGAATCCCTAGTTTTTTTTCCAAGAAGGTGGATGGGAGCTTGATACTGTGTGTCAAATATTGTCGCCTGAATCAGGTGACCATGAAGAAGAAGTACCCACTCCCAAATATTGAAGACCTCTTTGATCATCTCAAGGGAGAATGATGGTTCTCGAAGATAGATCTCAGGTTTGGCTATCACCAGCTCAGTGTTTGAGATGAGGATGAGCAGAAGATGGCCTTCAGGTGTCGATATGTCCAATATGAGTTCATGGTTATTCCCTTTGGCATAACCAATGCTCTAGCAGTGTTCATGAGTCTCATGAACAGGATATTCCATCCTTACCTCGATCGCTTTGTCGTAGTCTTCATCGACAACATACTATTCTACTTGACTACTGAGGAGAAGCATGCCTACCATTTTCGGGTAGTACTAGACACACTCCGAGTTCACCAGCTTTATTGTAAGCTATCAAGGTGCCAGTTCTAGATTCGAGAGGTTCATTTCTTGGGACATGTCATCTCCGAGGATGGAGTTACAATGAATCCAACAATGATCGAGGCAGTACTTACTTGAGAGCCACCCAGGAGTGTGACAGAGGTGTGGAGTTTCCTGGGTATGGCTGGGTACTATCGGAGATTTGTGACATACTTCTCCAGAGTTGTAGCACCGCTTTCAGAATTGACGAAGAAGGAGAACCATTCGTGTGGTCACAGAGATGCCATCATAGCATTATGGAGCTGAGGAAGAGGTTGACTAGTGAACCCATCATGAGGATGCCAGAGGATGGTGTTGGTTACATAGTTTACTGAGACGCATCAGGGACCAGACTCGGGTTTTCCCTCATATAAGAGTGAGCAGTGATCGCATATGGTTCTCGGCAGTTGAGATAGCATGAGAAGAACTATGCTACCCATAACCTGTAGTTAGCAGTAATGGTATTAACCTTGAATATGTGGCGAAACTATCTTATAAGAGAACGTTTTACAGTCTACTCTGACCACCAGAGCCTCAGGTACATCTTCTTGCAGAAGGACCTGAATCTGAGACAGTGACGATGGCTCGAGTTCCTCCAAGACTATTTCATTGAGATAGTCTATACTCATGGGAAGAGGAACGTTGTAGAAGATGCTCTCAGCAAGAGATCAGGAATTCAACTTCTAGGGGAGGTGACATAGCAGCTAGACACATTGCAGATATCCTTTTTGGATAGAGATGGAGCTGCCTTTCTGCAGTCTCTCATAGTCACTCCTCCAATTCGTCCACGAGTCAGAGAGGCACAACGTGGGGACGTTGACTGTGAGACGTGATGTGCTTAGAAATCCTCAGGGCAGGCACCTGATGGGTTTCTTGAATGTGGGGAGCACATCATACTCGTTATAGGACGTACCAAGATACTAGTTGCACTACCGGATGAGGTGTTGAGGGAGTTCCAAATTTCCCCTCTAGCGGTACATCCAAGAGTGGAGAAAATGTATCAGGACCTCAGACGATAGCACTGGTGTCTAAGTATAAAGAAGGCGGTTTCCGAGTTTGTCTCATGATTCCTCACTTGTCAGTAAGAGAAGGCAGAGCACCAGGTTCTAGCAGGCTTGGTTCATCCTTTAGAGGTCCCAGAGTGGAAGTGGGATGGGATATCCATGGATTTCGTGACAGGAATTCCATGTACATCTAGAAGACATGACTCTTTCTGGGTGATTGTCGACCGAATTACCATGTCGGCCCAATTCCTATCGATCAGAGGGAAGAGCTCAGTAATGATCTTGGGATTCCACTATGTACAAGAGATCGTATGGCTTCATGGTGTGCCATCGACGTTCGTCTTTGATTGAGATCATCGTTTCCCTTCTCGGCTATGGAAGGGGTTGTAGGATGCTTTTGGGAAGCAGCTTCGCTTGAGCACTGCCATTCGTCCTCAGACTGATGGCCAAACAAAGAGGACCATTCATACTCTAAAGGAAATTCTCCATGCATGCATACTCGACTTTGGTTGTAGTTTTCAGGATCACTGGACCTTGGTAGAGTTTACGTATAATAACAGCTACCACTCTACCATCAGGATGGCACCTTACAAGGCACTGTAAGGCCAACCATGAAGATCGCCTCTCTGCTAGACTAATCCAGGGGAATCAGAACTTGTAGGACTAGAGATGGTGCAAGCTACGACGGAGAAGGTGCAGATCATCCAGGAGCAGATGAAGACAACACAGAGCAGAAGGAGGTCCTATGCTAATAGGAGACGGATACCACTAGAGTTCATGGATGGCGACCACGTCCTCCTAATGGTCTCACCTTGACGAGGTCTGCAAAGATTTGGCTGAGGTGGAAAATTTCCTCTGCGATTCTTTGGACCATTACAGGTACTCAGCAGAGTAGGCGAGGTGGCTTACCACCTGGACCTTCCACCTCAGTTGCACCGGGTGCATGACGTCTTCCACGTATCTCAGTTGAGGAGATATTTTCTCGACCGGTCCCACATTATCTACCATGGGGAGATGGAAATCGATGACGGGGAGACTTTCATGGAGGTTCCAGTGGAGATTGAGGATCGACAGGAGCGGGTCCTACGTGGACAGTCAATTTATCTGGTGCGTGTCCACTAGAATCACTGGAACCTCTAGAAGAGAACATGGGAGCGGGAGGCTCAGATGTGTGCTCAGTACCCCTGTTTTTCTCTTAGTATGTGTTGTAGCTTATGGGGATGTAGATCACTGAGGTGGGGAGAATGTAAAGACCTGGAAATCCTTTGAAACATTTTTTCTTAAATACATGGGAATTTTACGAGTCCGCAGTTTCAGATGGTGCCTGATTTTGAGGCCCGATGTGCCCGGAATAAATTTCTGAAGTTTTGTTTGGGTACGATTAGTAAACGTACATGCGGGGGTTTGTATCTTTTGAACCAGTGCTCAGAATTGATATCATAGGGAAATGATGAACTCAGAGCGCAAGTATTTTCCTGAGGAGACCTTTACCACAATTTCTTTTTGTCGAGAAAAGAAGTTAATTTTGGAGATTCCTAATAAATTAAATAAAAATTATGTGTGACATAACATTATTAAAGTGGCGGTTTAATCCTCCAAGGGGAAGATGGAGTTGGGGCCCAACCCCACATAACCTCCCATGGGAGAATATTAATTGGTGGGGCCCACATGAGCATCAAACTCATCATCTCCCCTTGAACCCCCTTTAACTCTTGGAACGCCCCATAAATGTTTGGGAGCCTCTTCAAATTCCACCTTCTCTATTATGGTGCTATCACACCAAATTAATTAATGCCAATTAATTAGTTTGAAATGGTTTGATTTATTTTATCATGGAAACAAATAAGATAATGGAGTATCCATTATTTTATTTTTGGCTTGGTGATTAATATTTGGGGGAGCTTGGGAGAACTCATAGAAGGACACCATCCTCTCGAAAAAGAACGATCCTCGTCTCTGAAGAACGTGAAGAAACACCTTCTACCTTCATCAACCGGAGCGAGCAAGGGAAGCACCACCACATAGTAAGTACACCGAGGGCATCGTCTCGACTAAACATCACCGAGCTCTACTCCATCTGATGTTGACGGAATGACGTCCGTTTTCCGCAACACCCATCTTCCGCAAGTCGTCAACGTACAACGAAAAATATGAGGTAGGAAAAATTGGATTGTTTTTACGTATGAGTTATACTGTTCTTTCCTCATCATGTGTTTTTCTCTTGATGCTGAATTTTAGCAACGTAACACGGCGGGTTCGGACCGCACGAACATGGTCCAACCATTCCCCCCTTTTGTTGTTTTTCTCATTGTTTTGTTGACAGAGGCGGAGTCGAAAGGGGCGTGGTGCCATCGCACTGTATCGAAGAAAAACCACAAAGGAAGAAAGGGAGATGCGTCCATGTGGACTGCGTCGGATAGAAGAGGAGGCATCATTGGAAATAAGAGGCAGTGGAAACAGCGGCGGCCGCGCAGCAGCTGCGTGGAGGTACTGGTGGACGCTCGGTCTGCCGGACAACAGGCCGGTCGATCCGGCTGGTCCGCATGTAGGAGCGGCGGCGCACGAAGGCACTACGTGGAGGGAAGCCGCAACCCGCATCCACGGGCCGCTCAGCTGGGAGAATCGGCAAGCCGGGTGCAGGCTGGGTTGGAGAACTGCGGTGCCCTATGGGATGAACTGTGGCCCGCAGCGCGGACCGCGTACGTCGGGCCTAACCAGCCGGGCAGAGGAGGAGGCGACACCTCTTGGCACCGCCGGGTGAACTGGACCGGCCCACAGTGCGAGCTGGGTCCACAGGTGGGCCGCGTGCCACCAGGCCGGGCCGACCCCCACCTGGGTCAGACCCGCCAAGCTGGGTTTGGCCAACCCGCTAGTCCACTGGGCTTGACGGGTCGGGCCCGACTATGCTTAAATGGGAATAACTTATAGACCGTGCGTCTGATCGACACACCGTCTACGGCACTAGAACCCTCAAGATGATACCATCATTTTAGAGATACTTTATGTAAGTTTTGGACAAATTTGAAAAATGGCTGGGTTAGATCGAACGTAAAATCCTACCGGGCCCCTGGTACAGAAATGAAAATAACTCTCAGACCAGGAATCTGATTGACACGCCGTCTATCACATTGGGTTCCTTTTTATAAGAAAAAACTACGAGATAAATAAAATCAAGACTTCATGATAGTTTATGTATAGGAACTTGGATCGAGGAGCGAAACCTCCTCGAATCAAGTGTGCTATGTGTGAGAACACTAGAGCTGGCTGCGATGACTACTATACCGGAATCCTACGTGGGTTCGACTGCTATAACTACTATACCGAAATCCTATGTGGGTTCGACTGTGACGACCACTGTACTGGAATTTTACGTGGGTTCGACATTGATGACTACTTTAATGGAATCCTCCGTGGGTTCGACAATGATGACTACTGTACCGGGATCCTCCATGGGTCCGACAGTTCAGACTTCTGTCCCTGTATCCTGTGTGGGTCCGACAGAATAGTTGGTCCTGTATCCTGTGTGGGTCTGATAGCTTAGATGGTCCAATATAATGTGTGGGTCTGACAGCTTAGATGAATCACTAACTACATTTGATCATCCCTATCACTATAATAAATATGTATACCTGTGTGAGCTGGGTCTTGTCATTCAATCATTATCATCGATGTGATTGACTTAACTTCCTTGTATACTGGGAAGTGTTTGGGGTCGAGATTTGGAGCTATACTATGACTGGTAACTTAGGTATATGTATGTTCATATACCTAATTAGGGTTGGTTGATACTTCAGAAGTGTATCTTTCTACCGTGGTTTATCCTTTGTGTATTCTGGGAGACCTTCGGGGGTCTTGGGGTCCCCTACTAAGTATTGATATACTCACCCCTGCATGGGCTTCACCAGCACCATTTTGTGTTCTATAAAGATTACACAAAATAGTGATCGAGGCTGAGGGTGATGGATTGTAGGTTGCACAGAGCTGGACTAGACGATACATACCGTAGGGACGAGTTTTTCGAGTTCAGTACCTACACTTCAGGTAGGATTCCCCAGTGGACGATTCAGGAGCTATTTTCCTTTTATACTTGTACTTGTTGTTCAGGTGGGTTTGTATACTGGCCCACTTACTTCCAACACACCTTAAATTTCTATTTTAGTACTTATTTCCTCTACTGCTTGTGTTCGGACTATGTGTGTTATAGGTTAAAAGGAAATGCCTTACATTTTTATCAGGATTACGCCTTTGGTGCTAGTCGCTAGCCCCTAGCCTATGGAAGCCGAGTTTAGGGTAGTCACAGCATGGGCCCTGAGGATGGGCCATGACACTATATTAGGAATGTCAAATGATATCTCTGTGCACCAATAATATATGCTATATTGGGTTCTCTTGGTGATATTTGGTCACACCCATCATAAAATCTATATCATTCTTACACGATGATATCTGGGAAACACATCATATAAGATACATTGGTCTCTCCCAGTGATATCTCTGTGTACCAATTATATAAGCTATATTGGGCTCTCTAGGTGCTATTTGGGAGAACCCATTTTATTATATATATTAGGTTACACAAATTCTATCAAGGTTCACCCATAATATATTCTATATTAGGATCACCAGGCATTATCTGGGTGCACAAATCATATAAGCTATATTGGGCTCACTTGATGTTATTTGGGCGCACTTATTATATAAGCTATATCGGGCCCACCCAACAGTATCTGGGTGAACCCATCATATAATATCAATGAGGATCATCCATTATCATTAATATTTTCCAGGTATCATTCTTGAATTATAATTTTTTATTGTTCCAATTTTTGACATAACAATAATCATTGTTCTCTCATTTCATTATACTCTATTAAAAATTAAATGGGTTCCACTTCAACATAATAATCCATCTAGATAAAGAGTAAAAATGGTATCAATACCCCTCATCCTAATTGGATTTTATGTAACATCAAGGGTTGTTTTCAATGATTAATGGAAATGCCATTAAAAGGTCATTCAAAACAATTTTGATAAAATAAAATTTTCTTTTTGGAAATAACTTTTAAAAAATATAATATATTTTGAAAAACCTTTTCATTTAAAAAAATCTTTGAAAGATAAAATTTAATATTTTAATCAAATAATTTTCCATATGCTAGTAAAATCAATTTATTTTTTTATTGAAATAAATAAACATTTTTGTCACAATATTTGTAGAGAGTAGAAATAGTTATCCATTTGAAAAATGATCTGAATTCTTCTTTAGTAACCCTTTATAAAATGGTCAAATACAATTTAAAATGTCCTTTAGAAATTATTTTTTTATATTTTTTTGAAATACTTTTAGAAAACATGGACATTGAAGTGAATTATTACTGATCTAAAAGAAACTTTAATGTTCTATGTCACATATAAAAAATTATCTTAATGATACAATAATTGAAGATGGAGGAAACAGAAAACAAATATGTTAAAAATTCATAAATTGTGGTTAATAAGTGATTTGTAACATGAAAATATGATCATATGATTTCTTCGAAAAAATCCTATAACATAAACAAACTTGAAATAATTGAAATTTGAACGTAAATCCTTCTCCACTTTTGTAACTATTCAATCTAAAGCCCATGAAATAATATATGTTGATGAAATTTAATATATAATGAACATAAGTATAATGTAACCAAACATATAAAAGGGGTAGGATATACATCTCATAAAATAATATAGTTTTATAACTTAACATATGTTCTGAGGAAGACAATTTGAGATGTAAAATCATGACATTGATCATACCATTAAAGTAAGAATTATACAATGGACCAATTATGTATATAAAATTTATATACACATTAAAAATTGGAAATATTACATATTATTTTCAATACTCGTTATTCCATTAATCTTAGAATATTATAGAAAATGAAGAAGTAATGCAACCAAATTATTAGAAATTGAACAATGAAATTCATTAAAACATGGTAATTTTCAAGTAAAATAGCATTAGATAAAATAAATAAAATTCAAACATAAAGTATCATGAGGAATAAGGTATTCATGGTATTACATTAAAAGGGGTTTTTAAGTAAATAATATATACTAAATTAAGTACATAGCATTATAGTATGCCTTAAAAAAATGAAATTGATACAAATTCTATTACTACATTGGTAATATCTAAATCAAATCTCCATGGAATAGATAAACGAATAAAGATTCATCAATAGAATTAATATTAATTAAAATAAGAAATAAATAATTTCATGAGATTAATATACACCACATAATAATAAAATAAGAGAATATGAAATATGCCTCAGAGAAATAAAATTTTAGACGGTAAATACAGTTCCTTGAGTTCAAACATTCCATGCGTGTCCTTCAAAACTTTTATAATAATATTAAATAAATTATTTAATTTCATAAGATTTTTTTACATTTTTAAATAATAATACATAAATATATTTTTTATTTTTAATTATATATTTAAATACTTAATCAGTTAAGTCCACGTCTGGTGTTTTGAGGATGTTTAGTTCATTGTTTACAAAAATGTGAGCGTGGTGAAAATGGTCAATTTGGTCCTTGTTACATAAAATCCATAAAAATAACCATGTAATAATTAGAATTTTTATACATTAATTAATGTTTTTAAAAAAATCATGCATGGCTATAATTTAATAATGAACTATAATACAACAATAGAGAAGGTAGGCCCTACATACACATGATTAACATTTCCATTTTTCAATGAACATTATAAAAATACGGTAAGAACTCATTTATATTTCAATAATATTAAAAAAATAAAAAATAAAATATAATTTAATTAAATATACTTATTTGAAACATCCATTTATTTTGGTGATAAAAATTTTATCACATCTCTTTGTGGTGGCGATAGTCCCAGTGTAATAAAGAATATGATGCACTTTAATCTCATAACAATAAATATTTCATTAATATAATAATATTTTCTTTTATATAAAATATATTCATTAAATTAATTCTTATTACCTTTCACGTAATGCATTATAGAAAAATTAACCACATTTCTCCGTGAGTTGGCAGTCTGCAATACAGAAGATCGACGTTATCGCATCCCATGTGGAATGGAAAGAAAGAAGGTAAATGGAATATAATAAAATATAATTATAAATATGATAAAAATATGATATATATATAATTTATATCCATAACATTTCCATGATATTAGAAGTGATGATGAAAAAACTGACATCAGTTCATGATTCAGTTGTCCACCGTATAGAAGAATGATGAGTTCATATACCTTATGATTAAAATGAATATGAATTTTTTTTATTAGATTAACATAATAAAATATAATTATATAAGATATATTTTTCTTATTATTTAATTACAATTTAAGAATAATTTAAGGAGGTGGATGTAGAAATAAAATCAAAACGATCGATTATGCATGATACATCTTATTCGGGAAACCTCCTTAGGTTTTCACCAAAAGACTTATTAGGATGTATTTTTATATATAAAGTATTTATGTAGTTTTTATGTAATTAAGGAAGATATCTTGGTTGTTATTTGATGATAATAATGGATCTTAATGTTCGAAGTGGAGAGGAGGGGGCATCCTTTTGTATATTATGTGAGTGTAAGACCAAGAATTTTGGAATAGAAAAAGGGTTATCCATGATTTTGCACATGCAAAAAGGCTCCAAAATGGACCATTATCGAACTATATACATGATAATATCTAAATGTGACCAAATAATAGATTACAGATTAGTTGGAAGGTAATTTTAACCCTTATCATTATCGGTTAACCTCCATAAAACTAGTTTTACGTTAACCATAGTAAATGATTTTTACCGTTTTTCATTTCATTTTGATAAACATGAATTTGAAAATATTAGATAATATAAATTATTTTAATTCAAATTTTAAATCCATTTTAGAAAATAAAATTAATTGAATTAGAATCATATAATTTAAAATTGATCTCTCATATGCTATAGATAAATGGGGTTTCTAGAAATATATTTTTCAAAGAAAGTGTGATTATATATTAAGTCTATGGAATGTAATTAAAATTTTATAAATATAAATAAATATATAAAGATATATAATATTTATGTTTTATTAAAATAATTCTTCATTATGTTTTTTTTAAATTATCAAAATGGATAATCATTATCCACTTTAAAGAATTTTTCTAAAAAATCCCATATTTAAACCCAAAAATAATTATTTCTTAAAATCCAAAATAAAGCCGATTAAAAGCAGCTAGTTGGATTAAATATAATTAAATAATATATATTCTACTTTAAATCATATTTCTATATATAAACGGATTGTAAAATTTCGTAATAATTTCAAAATAAATTGCATTTCTACAAAAATATGTTTTTTGCACAATCCCCCAAAAAATATATTTTCTCTAAAAAATACAAATATTTAATCCAAAGTAAATTTTGATATTATATTTTCAATAAACAATTTAATTTTTTCAAATGAATTTTATAAAATATTTATATATTAATTATAACATTTTACTAGAAAATAAATTAAAATCATTTTCAAAAAACTGATATTTTTGGAAAAAGATTACTTTAATAAAGATTGATTGATTATTCACTAATAATTTTTAAATAAATATTTATTGTGTTGTATATTTAAATATATTTTTTATAATTTAGTTATTAATAACCATAACAGCCAATAGGCAAGTTATAACAGTCATAATTAAAAGAATATTATTTCAGAGTTTGTTGAAACTCAGAGTTGTGTGTCTTTAATGATACATAGCATAAATTATTTTTAAAAAAAATCAGTGTGTTACATTATTACTTGATTTAATAAGTTGTTTCAACAAAATTTTGACATAATAATGGTAAATAAAGGTTTAATATTTAATAATACATTTATTTTAATCCCACATCACAAAAATGGTCCACAAAACATCTTTTTCATAAAGGATAATGGAATGTATGAAGGTCATATGCAATAACACGTAAGAAGGTTCTTGAGTAGAAAAAATTTGTGGGAAGTGAATATAAGGAAATTGAATTTGATAATAATGTATACATATTTATCGGAAGTGAGATATATAATTGATTAGAAGAAATTGAATGATCATGATATTGTTGACAACCAAACCATAAACCAAATTGGCGTGGAAAAGATCATTAATGTCATCAGAAATAAATGTAATGGGAATTTTTTTTGTTTCTCCATTATTTAAATAGTGTTGAGGAATTAATATACAATTTACACTAAGGTAATAAGAAAATATACTTAATATATGAAAATATTTCCATCCTTTAATATATTTCATATAGAACTCATCTATTTCGTCAAATGATGATTATTGTAGGTGATTTTTTTTCAAACTGGATGAACTAAAATTATCTTTTTAAGGAACACATTACCATAAAAAGGATAATAAAGTTATTCCACCTATCTTTATACATTATCCAAATTAAAATTGTTAAGGATATGGAAATATGTGTCCCAAAATGAATAAACCTTAATAGAACGAATTGATGAATTAATCTCCAAAATTCAATGGTAATTTCCAAAGATCAAAATAAACCATTCCATATATAAAAAACCTTATACCCTAAAAACCTCAATTAAATCAACATTAAAGAGTTATTTAAATGAAAAATTTATCTCAATCTTTCCATATTATATGAAAACAAATAGTGATCTTCTTCTGAAAAAACATCAATCTCTTAGTCTCCAAATCAAATTTAAATCTAATGTTTATCTATACAATAAAAATTGTATTCCGATAATTACCTCAATATACAAGTTCATATTATACCTAATTGTAAAAAACGATATAAAACTTATTTAAAAAATATTAGTGTAATTCACATTAAACCATAATCATGCATTGGTTTTTCTATGCTAAACATAATTAAAAATTTCTAGTGGATACACTTTAAAATAATTGGTGGCCATTTATTTTTATTTATTGAATGTTTATGAATAAACATGACTAAATTAATCATATTAAATATTTTATTAATTATTTAACACAGTATATATTAATCTCCATAAAATTTACCTTATAGATACACATCCTCTATGATTTTAAATAAATTTGGAAAATTAAATTTATTTGATATTAATAAAATTTTAAAAAAAATTTACATATTAAGAACTCAATGAGTACCTATAGAAACTAATTATCATTTATCAAAATAGAATATAGTCTACTCATACATCATATAAAATAAATATGTTGTAACTACGTTTCATGGTTCTTAAAAGTCAATAAATGACACATATAATACATTATAATTGTCTTAGCATGTACTAATTTTAATGTCTAGTGATTGGTCGATGTATTAAAACTATAAATGGTATATAATTTATAATTATACAAAGAAATTAATTAAGTATTCAGTATCATATAAAACCTAAAATAAAGAATATATGAGTAAATAAATGACACCTAGGACCCATAATGATGATTTTTGTTGAGAAATAAATTAATATAAATTTTACTTGATAATAGTTAGGGTATAAGGAATGTAAATATAGTGACACGTAGAATATATTTATCATCATATTTTCATGATACATGTATTACGAATATGCATGTATTTATGGATAAATATTTCTATGTTACATATTATGTATAACTTGTACACACCATGTAACCTCCTTACTACATTGTTTTTAATATTTATATTTCAGGTAATCAATATAGGAATCGTATTCAACCAAAATTTTTCTACTAGATAAATATATTTACTACAAATCATGTAACCTACTGGCAAGGTGTATAGATGAAATTTCAATGTTTTTTAAAACAAAATTTAGTTTATGGGGACAATTTAATACATCTCTGATACGTAATTTCACCACAAACCCTAGAAACCATGTCATGTCCCACTGCAATATACTAGGATACATTACATGACCGTTTGGGCTACAGACCGCGCACCCCTATACTATTCATCCAAAATCACTAGAACTTTCAAAATGGTTATATTAAAGTTCATAATTAAAAATTACCTAGATCTCGGTTATATGAGTGAGAAAAGAATAAGATAATTTGATGTATTGACAATTAAATTATAAGATATAATTTATCAAAATGAAAACTAAAATTTATATACATCATTAGATCAATAATCAATGAATATTTATAAATTGAATATTCCCAATATAAAACCATTTTTGGATTCTTGGCATAGTATAAGAGCCTATTAGGCATATAGATGTCTCATATCTTATAAAATTGAATGAATCATCAACAACCTACAAAAAGATATATGTCATTACCAATTACATTTTTTCAAATAATTTTGATAAATTATTTCTCTAGAACGAAGGGACTGTCTTTTTATAGTATATTATAATTAATTTAAAACTTAAGAAGAATGATTTCAATTTTACTGACTTTTTTCTTTATTTACTGTGTTGATAATTTGAACTAGATCAGTATATCATCATCGCATCATCTGGATTCAATAAAGACCCCTTATTGATATGATAGACTCATTCTCATTCGATCTCTAAATTATGTAGATTAAATGATGAGTACAACTATGGTTGTTTTATAATATTTAATTTTTTATTTTGATTGTATCATCATTAATCAGGCATAAATGAATCCTTATAGTTCTTCTCAGCCTTATGAGAAAGAATGAAATGGAATGTGGTTAGGAGTAATGTTATATAGGTGACTAATATCTTCACAAATAAAATATAAAAGTATTTATATAAATAGTATTTGGGTTTAATATAATTTATCCATTAAATATTATTAATAATATTTCAATCCCATAAAGAACCTCAGGCCATTTAAAATAATTTTACAATTTTTATGAGTCATGGAGTGCACAAGACCACACGGTGATAAATATTATTTTATATATTGTTAAATATAAATTTATCACTCTAAAAAATATGGTTTTTTATCCTCCTCAACATTTGATTAGTTCTCTATAATATATATAGTCTAATAAAAATCTACATAATAAATATTTTTTTAATATCCATATAAAAACTTAATTATCTATTAAAAGATAACTAATAATTTATTACCATTATAATGATAATAAATAAATAAAAAATATATATATTTGTGCAATAAAATAATTTCTTTGTGATTTAATATTTATTTAATAGTTATTATAAATTAATAAATCATTAATAAATATTACATATCTTCAAGGAGAATACTATTTTTTATAACTATTAAATATGTAATATTTAAAAAAAATCAATGGAAACACAATTTGTGACACTCAAGGCCTCTTCCTAGTGACATTATGAGATCTTGCCTAATTTCATTGATTATTTTCTTAAAAATATTGAATGTATAGAAGGTGGTGGAAGATATGTTTCAATGATAAGATCCATATATGAAAAATCCCCATTTCCAATAATCACTTTGTAATAATATTGAATAAAATAAGATTTATAACCTTATCTTTAACAAATTTGTTTGACATTTATTTTTTGGAAAACCTAAAAATGAATCCATCAATAAAAAACTAATATTACTTTTAGTTTTACATGTCTTTTTCAATCAATGGCTTGAGATATGAACTTTTGTAAAGATGGAAGGGAAAACCCCATCCTCAATGTATTTTTTAATAACATATCATTCTTAATGCACTAAATTTATCCTAATACCCAGGAATCTTTAACATCACAATTTTGGTCATTAAATCAAAATATGCAAGTCAGGATACATATTAATAACATTCATATATTCTATTAGTCATTAAATCATATAATATTTAGGAATTTACAATGACACATTAACATGTGAGTTTCACATAGGTGGTTTTGTTATCAATATATCTCATCTAAGAGATTACCAAGAGGGGACATCATGACATGAAGTCTTATCCTTATATCGAAACTCACAAAAAAATCAATATAATACATGTCCAATCATATAATGTACTCTAACCATAGAATAATATTTAATAATATCATCATAAAATTAAATGGTTATCATCATAGTGGGGAACTGTTATACCAAAATTAATATGAAAAAAATCCAGACAATTATTTCATTAAATAGACCTAGAATGTTTAATAATATGTAAAAAAATTATTATATTTATATTTATTTATTTGAATATTATTAAATATTATGTTAAAAAAATAGTTATATAAAAAAAATCCAACACTATTATTCTCTCTATCATGATATATAACTATGTGGAGAATATATTCTTGATGATAAAAGTGAAACCTATATATTTTTATTGTGATTTATGGATATATCATAGGTTAGAAGATAGTTTAAATTTTTTATTGGTAATTTTATATGTTTCACACATTAGAAACAATAGTTGATTCCATGACACAGATATTTCATGAATGGTTATGTATTATTTGGATACTAATGTAGTTTTTAGTTGTATTCCCCTAAGTTTTATTTCTTATTAATGTTTACTATTTTTCAATTTCTATTGAATAAATGGCCATTTTTCATGTCAACATTATCATTGTATTTCTTCTCTTGGTTTTCCATCCATTTAAATGGGTTTCAATGATGTTTACAAAATAGTGTTGATGATAATGGTACAAATGTTATATTTTCAATGATATTTTAAGATAGAATGGTGACTCTGAAAAATATTTATTAATATAATAAAATTATTTTAATGTTACATCATTCATTTATTTAAAAATAATTTTTTTTATTTGATTGTGGGAATAATATATTATTTCAAGTGGTTATTCTTTAAATACCTTATTTTCATATTATGTTATTAATAAATAAATTAGTAAATTCCTTATGAAATAAATTTAATATTCATTTTGGGTTAAAAAATACTAAGAATTATTTCCCATTCTATAAATTATATTTTTTTGGTTTTATGAGGAATTAAATTTTATTTCTTCGGGCCTATGATGGGTGAATTTGGTGGTGGTGAGAGACCTGAGGTTTAATAGAGTTTGATTAGGCATGTATTAGGGTTTTTTTATTATTTTTATAGTAATACCATCCATCTAGGCTTTATGAAATTTTAATTATATTCTTGATGTATTTTTTTATTTTATCTAATTTTAATTATGTTTCACCGATTTTTATTTTGATTTTCTAGTTTGGATTATATTTGTATATACATAAACTTATTAAATATTACATGGGAATAAAATATATATATGAACCATGATGGGTTATTGGTAACTGATTCACTTCATTCAACTCTTATTTGAGTAGTAAATAATTCTCAAGGTGTTTGGTTTATTTCCACTCATCAGTTTCCAACCTGGGGGGATTGTGAATGCCCTTTGGGATGAGCTGAATAATAGTTCTTCTACATGGTTTTGTTCTAGTAGAGACCAGTGTTTTATGTTTTAATTAAATTAAATTGGTGTCTACGTCAGTTTCCAAATATACAAAAAATGGGGCAACATTTTCTTATTCAACCCTCTCTTGGTGAATTCTCACAGATCATGGAGTTTGGGTGACATGTTGTACGATATCACTCAAGAATCCTTCGAAGTTGATAAATTATTTAGAATCTAAAGTGAATGTTTTTTAGTTATACATAATGATTTAAACTATAAATTTCTATTGTGAACATGGAAAACAACAATTCTGAAAGTATTAAGATAAATATAACTTTTATTTGTAAAAATTTTTATATTTGGAATGATACGATATTTTTATAATTGAAATTAGTTATTTTAGATTTTTTGGTGGCTGTTACAGAAATTTTTACTCAGATTGTCAAAGGTGATTATTTAATAAGGGGTGATAGGGAAAAAAATATATTTATAATCATTCATAAAATGATAAATTATTTCATTTCACATTTTTTTAATAATAATGTTCTGAAAAAATTGAATCTTATTTAGGAAAATGTTTAGAATATCTCCAATGTTAATGCGATTGTAATGAAATATTAGCTATAAATTTATATACTCATGTATTAGTATCTCATGATGTATGATGGTAAAGCATAGTACTTATTATTTTCATCTATTAATGATATTTTGAGCACCATTATAGGGTTTGGTATGAAATTATAGGGCTCTAAAATTATAAAGATGATACAATGTATTTTTCTAGATAGGTTGGATGGTAAAGTCACAATTCTTCAGTACCATCTTCAATATAGACATATTTTTGATGATTTTCCTAGAATTATGATAACTTATTATATTAATAAGGGAATTTTCATAAAAAATAAGATAAATTATTATTGGTAAATATCCCAAATGATTTTAAATATTAGATATGTTTCAATGAAATAGTTTTATAAACAGTTGATAATAATTAAGGAAAAAGGAAGAAGTTAAATTTTACCAACCCACATAATTTGTTCTAAGACATATGAAATGTGATAAAATTATATTTCATGTAATGTTTCTAATAAATTCATTCCGCTATGGGTTTATTGGAAAATTTAAAATATATTTGAAAATTTATAATGAAGATGGGTAATATAAAGAAGAGTATGACTGAGAAAGGATTTCCTCAATTAATGAAGAAATAAAATATTAAAAGTCTACATTTTTAACAATAGTTAGATGATATAAATTTTAGAAAACAAAAAATATATAAATTTTTATCATACAAGAAAGATAGTGATAGTAATGAAGATGATAATTATTTTGAGTCTTCTGTAAAATGTAATGAAAATTTAATGATAATAAAATTGAACACGATAGTTCACTATAGACAGAAATTGTGATGATGTTTGTGAGAAAGAAATTTGTATAGAGTCCATGTGGAATAAATAAATGATGGAATAACATTCAAATAGCGTGAAATTAGAAATTTAAAACCCATGTAATGACTCTAATTTTTAATGTAAGTGTTTTGAATATTTGAAGGAATGTTTTTGAAGTTGGATGTTGAGTCACCAGGCAATTCTAGGCCGGAAGAGATTTGGTGTGGTGATATTAACATATTAAATATATTATAACATGTGCTGACATTTGTTTAATATAATGAAATAAACATGAATGGTATCTAAGATTATAATTTATAGACTACCATTAAAGAAAAGATTTGTGTCTTACCCTAGGCATGAAATAATATTTGTGCACGTTCGGATTTTCAGTTTACTAGTTGTTATCAGAAAATTTATAAATGAATTAATTAAATGTTTCTTTTATTAAATTATATGACATAAGTGTTCCTCTATATAAACCCTTTATGAAAAAAATATACAGGGTTATCTTTATAATCCTAGAGAATTAAAGGATTGATATCTTTAACAGCGAGCATGTTGGAGGACGATGCTAGGATCATGGATCAATGATCTGAGTACCACAAGGATTTTCAACCATGAATGTGATTTTGGATTTCTCCAATGATATAGATGAGTAATTATTCTTCCTCAACGATCAATCAAATTTGTTTTTGTTTTATGACCAATTTATTAATCCCTTATAAAACTTGAACCAATTAAAATAACAATTTAATTCACAGATCAATGAGGCATTTTTAGGGGTTTTTTATCTTCCTATGATTTGGAATTAATCATATATTTTTATTGGTTATTACTAGTTAATTGACATTCATTCTCATAAGAATAAAATAAAGAATACAAAACAATGTACAATCATCATTCCTCTTATTGGGTTTTCTTCATTTCCCTCGCCATTAATCTTGTGTTGGTCATCATCATTTAATTTTTTGGGTGATTAGAAACAAACCTAGAAATAAATCATTGTGTACTTAATCATTGGAACTAAAGTGTTTTTATGTGGGTTGGAGATAATAAATGATGAATTTATTTGTGTTTTTTGATTACTAAAATTGATCACAGAATAATTTCATTTTTATTGGGATCCCCCTTTTGTTAATTGGAATTAATTGTGGGGAATATTTTAAATGAATTCAATTTATGAGTTAATAATATGGCTAGAATCCAAACACCGGTGATGAGGAAAGATTGGTCAACATTGATATGTGATTTAGTGTGAGAATCATAGGAGATCTAGCATTGGAAGAGGCATGAGGGGTACTGTGTGATGAATAAGGGGTTCTAAAAAATTACCAACTACATGTCTTGTTGTTTGAGCAACACATGTAATGTAGTCCTCAATGTGTGGAATCTGTAGTTTTGTGTTGGGTTAAATATCCAGCATTGTGTGTTACCTAGTCAGTCTGCTCAATGTGTATAGGGTGTACATTACTCAGAATCCATGTAGTGATACACACAATGTGTGTGTATTGCCACATTATGTAACCCTTTCTGGATGAGTTAATGTGTACAAGGAGTATACTACAAGGAGCCCATGTGTTATCAGATGTCATTTATGGAAGGGCACACACCATGTGCATGAGCTTGAGCTGGCAGCAATTAGAGTTCCATCCAGACCATTTACATGACATAGACCCCTAAAGAAACACTGTGTATATTATTTAAATTCATTACATTTGGTTGAAAAACACATGTTGTTCCATTATTAGTGACACACACTGTGTACCCCTATGGGACACACCATATACTCTTTAAACAAAAATTAGTATCCCTTTTTATTTATAGTATACCTAAGGCATGAGCATTTCTATTTTACCTTGGATCTATTTATCTTGGGTACATTCCCTAGGAATATCCTAGTGAGGGTACATTGAGGCATGACATACTAGGAAGAGGATGGGATCCCCTCTATGATTTTTGTCTAAGATAGAGTAATATAATCCCTCCACGAGGCCCATAATTGGATCCTCTATAATTATATTCATTCATTTTTGGGGTTATAATAATTAATGTGGCCAACATACATGGACCTACGATCCCCTACATAGTGATTTATTCCATTTTGGTTCAGATACTCCCCATTATTCATGTATGTGATCCCTCTCCATTTGTCATCATTTTTTATCTTCCATTGAATTGTAGTATAATAATGTTTGTAGCTCAGATGAGACCTTATAGTTTCATTCCCACTTCATCATATCTAATCCCAATGAGTGTGATCTATTGAATGACTTTCATTAGTATAATAAAAATAAATGTGTGAGATTTCTTAGATTATTTAGATCATGGGTGGAAGAGATTGTTGAGTGAGATATATAATAATTGTGGTATCTTTTTGCCTCTAGTATAATCCCATATTGGTTGTATCATTATGAACTTGAGACATTATTCATACCATTGAGTATATCTAATTTATTATTATTATTATTATTATTATTATTATATATTATGTCAATATCCTAATTGACATCCCATTGTGGTGATGGGTTTAATACTCTATTATTTAATTATCATTGTTTATTTTTAGGCGTCCTACTAGATATTGTAATACACACCCCTAAATAGGCTCTTCTTATACTTGTATCTTCAGTAGATGAAAAGACTTATCGATGCAGTCAAATGTATACTAGGACTTGGTAGATCATTGGTGAGCTATACATACCATGGTTCATAGTGCCACATTAGAAAAACATTGTCCATGTGGTCCCTAGTGGGCTGGGTCATGAAAAAAATGATTGATAGATAATAAATATATAAGAAACAATGATTCAATTCATATTTAATAGTAACAAATACTAAGGAAATTTATTCGTATTTAAAGGACCTTAATGATCCATTGAAGTCCCTAATGAATGGGGACGAATCAGTGAATGCAATTTCATTTTATGTTTCTTTTATAAAAAATTTCACCACTTATTAATTAAACAATTTTGAACATTTTCTAAGAAACTAATTAAAATCAATGAAGGATTAATTGATTGTTAAAAGTTAAAACTCTTAATACTAGAAGGATAATAATTTGTATGATCCAGATTCCCTTGTGATCATATACTTTACATGTTTCATTGGGTTTATTATAAATGAGTTTGGTTTGTCCTTTAAGAATACACATCTCTCCTAAATATCTAATGTTGTCCCACATAGATATAAAATATATGAAAAATGGATTTCAATAATGAGATTGTGTTTAGTAATATTGTTTTAGTTCAGTTTGGTTTCATCTTATTTAATATATTAAACATTTAAATAGTAATTATAATTATTCATCACCTACATTTCACTCTCATTGATAATATTCTTATATGTTTTCATAGTGAATATTATTTTTTATAATATATTCATATAATATATACTTTATAAATAAAATATTAAAAATTTTATTCCCTGAAATAATCATTTCAAATTCATGATTAAAACAAAAAAATGTCTATAATTTCTCACTACATCTTCTCATTATTATCACTTCATTGTTTTTCATTTTTTTCAATCACAGGTTCTATCAATGTGAAATATGTGGTGAAGTAGTATGAATCATGATGTTTCTAAACAATAATATAGAACTATAACATCCATTTTCTTCCATCATTGGGAAATAATATTCTTAAATACATAAACTATATTCCACCCGTTTAATGAATCAAAAAATCCATTTTTTATATTAAAATCAATCAAGACAAATAATAACATCAACTGATTTTTCAATCATAAAGAATATTTCATTATAAAACTAATTCATATTTTTTTAACATCAGTGAATATAAAAACAAATCTAATGATTATTTACATTGAAAATTTCTTAGAACAACCTTTTTCGTAATTGATCATGATTCTTATGATGTTGTCTAATTATATAATTCAGAAAATATTTACCTTTTAGTGGTAAATAAATATATAAAATGAATCATATAGAATTAAAATAACCCTTATAAAAAGACAACACGAATCTAATAAATTATACTAATGATTCTTACATAATATGGATGAATTTTATAGAGTTTTATTTAATCAAAAAAGTTTTTTTTGGAATTTGAATGGCTCTTACGGAGTAATGGAATAACTCATACTAAATTAGATTTAAACTTCCATAATTTCAAGGAATCTTATGAAAATCAGGGGTCTTCATAATTTTTACAATTTTTAACTCAAATGTGTAAATAAAATCTCATGGAGTCAAATGAATGAGTCTTTTGAACAATGGATTAGATGATTTATACATCAATTTTACTAAAACAACCCTTACAAAATTCGACATAACCATTTTTATCCATAATTTCAAATTTTTATAATACATTAAATTATCTTAGTGGAAATTTAACTCAACTATAGTCTCCTGAAATCCATTTCAAACACTTTATATATTCTTAATATCTATCTCTTAAAATTACTGAATTGTTTTGAAAAGTTTTAAAGTAATTTTTTGTTGAAAAAAAGTTACAACATGTTAACCATATCCTTTATATATTTTTTATTTCTTATTCCATATAAAAAACTAAAAATATTAATGGAATATTCAAATATTTAAGATAAAAAAATCATCAACATGGGTCACAATAATCTCTAAAGAACTCAAAATTTCTCTAAAAATCACTTTAGAATAACAATCATTCAATTTCGATTTTTTTTGGAAACTATGATAAATAAATTTCAAACTTAATATATATATAAATAGATCCTCATTCAATAATTACTAGAAGACAAGAGTGAACATATTATATGAAACCTGAAAATTATAAAATAATTTAAGGTTTTCCCAAAAATCGTAACATATGTTGATTTTTTTATAGATCGTGTTCCCCTTGATTCCGATTGAATAATTTAATTTTATTAGACCCTGATACGACTTGAGAGTACTAGAGAATCAATTGTTATTTAGCTTAACAAATATATCCTTCAAACCTGTATATAACATATTCCAATAAATATATTCATAAAATATTGTTAAAAAAGATCGCGATATCTCACATCCCATATGTAGAACTCACAAATTTCAAAATATAACAACTCTTTGTAAATACATTATCCACAAAAATAATTTTTTTCTTCTTAATTAGTAATATACATATCAATAGATTATCATTATAAAGTTTATTCCACTTTTTATTTTATTTTTAAAGTTCTGTGGAGCCAGTTTTCAAATGCTAGAGAAAGTTGTTTCCTAAATTTTTGGATTTTTTTATTCAAGAAATCACCTTAACTTACATGTATTGGTAATCAGATGATGGAGTATAAGACTGATAAAACCAAATTCAAATCGAGGAGGAAAACCAAATCCGAAATGCAGGGCCAAAAATTCAGGAAGCAAATCATCGAAACCAGATCACTGGAGGAGCATTTCAAACCATCATGCAACACAAATCCATGAGATCCCAGAGAAGATTCTTCCAAAACAATCAAAGGAAAAAATAGAGAAATTGAAAAGAGAAGCAACCAGCAAATCCAAAATCGATATAAATAAAAAGGACAAGAACGAGAACCCATCACCAATCCAGAACACTGAAGAACAACCAAGCCAACATCATATCTTGTCTCCGCTAACAATCCGGTTAGAGAACACCACCACGAACCTTTGTAGCATTCAATCTTCCACAAATCATGACCACAACCCCCAAGCGACGACAGACCATGAATACATTGTGCCTCCAGTAACCATGATCCTAAGAATGCTCCAAAGAGTAAGCCAATGAACAAAGTGACCTCTTCTCAAACTGGTCTTACGCCTGAGGTTTCAGAACCGAAGCGCTGTGGAGCCCATAGTAGGAACGACATCAGAAGGATGAGCCGCGAACACGACACAGTGAGAAGCTGTTTAGATATTTAGAGTTTGTATTTTCTAAAGTGAGAGGTTTTTCAATATTTCTTATTGATCGATCTAAATAATGGGTTGATCCATCAAAAGAAACAATCCACTAAATGAACGATAAAATGTTGTGTTTCAAAAAAATTCAATAATGATACCTTTCAACAAGACAAATTGTTCCATTGATCCATAAAACTAGTTTTTACCAATGATAAGGAATCTGATTTAAAGTTCATTTATAGGAAGAACATCAGAATACCCAAATTATATCAGATGGACCAATGTTGTTGACTGTGACTGTGTAGAAATGTTTTCAACTTCAATCAATGTGTTGAGTCTTTGGAATAGATAAATTATATAATCCTTAGGGAGTAATAAATTAGATGACACAAAATAATGTACTCAACTATTTTTATTTGGATTAAATCATACAAGTGGTAATTAAAATACATGTGTTAAGATAAAATGCATTGAATTATTTCAATCCGGTAATGTTTTTTTAGACAAGATTTAACCCCCAAAAGTCATAAAATGCTGAGTTTCATTGGATGCGATTTTATTAGTCTATGGAATAGTTGAATATATGATGAAAAGTTGTAAAAACATTTAGGATTATTAATTTTTAAACTAGACTATTAGTGTATAGTTATAGTGTATATAAAATTTGCAATGATTCTTATAGAAAAAATGACATTGTTGGTATAGTGCATCAGAGTGAGAAGTTTTGTGTGTGAAATGTTTTTAATTTGATCACGTGAATAAAAAAGAAAATCATGTTTCAAATTGATGTGTTCTATATTATCAAATTTTCTAATGATCAATTGAGATGATTTAATTCAATAGAGTTTCATAATTGAGATGTTCTAAATAATTTAAGAAGATTTGAGAATAATTCAGAAGAGTTTATAAGTGTTTAAAAATGGTAAAATGAATTTTAAACTCCATAATTAATTCAGAACTATGAAATTATTTGAGATCGTATGTCATTTTGTGTTCCCACATTTTTTTTCTTGTTAACATATAAAATTTCAAGAATGTAAAACATAATCTATGATGATTCACTAGTACGAGAAGCATAGCTCTAAAGTATTGGTTTCTGGATATAATTTCCTGAGAAAAATTTTTGAATAGAAGAATTGATTAAAATAAGTCGTGCACATGATTCATCAAATCATATAGAGTAATATGATTAAAATATTCAAGAGAATGAATTAAGTGAATCAAATATTTTTAGAAAGGAGAATCAGAATGGGTTCTCGACTAACGAATTGGACAAAGGAATTAGATTGAGTGATAAAAATGAGTTTTTGGATGATGTCAATTAATGTTATTCCAACCTACTAATGGGTATGAATTTTAATAATTATAATTTTAGAACTAAAAAAGTTATAGTTATATAATTATCATAGTAAAAATTTTATGAACTAATTGGTGAATGTTTCTAAACTAGTAACAATATTATATTTCTATCTCTTCTGGTAGAAGAACATTTTGTGCTATAATATTGAAAATATTCGTAAAAAAGATTAAGTAAATTTCCTAATAGTTGTAGCCACATAAAATTATTGTAATCAAGTGGATTGTGTGGTGTTGAAATAGTTAAAAACCATTGTAGGGACTATATACTCTTATTGATTAGTAAACATTTTAAATACTTGTGTCCCTGTGGATGTGTGAATGTTTGGTTTTTAGTAAAGTAAAAAATAGTTAAGATGGGGTGATGTTTTTTATACATGAAAGATAACAAAAAAATAATAGATATCACTAATTCACCCCTATCACTTTCTGTGACTACATTGATCATGGTTGGGAATTTCAATTGGTATTCGAGGTAAGAATCCATTTATTTACTTTATTGATGACTTTTTTAAAAGAATAGTTTTTATATAGAATTATAATTTTATGAAAAGTAATAAGATACTAGTTTTTTTAGGGAATGAACTATTATATTTGGAAGGATGGAATGCTTACATATCTTATGTATCTAGGTTATGATGTTTTGGAAACAACAAAAAATAGATTTTTTAATCATGATGAAAATGATCTTCATAAATGTGTTGATAAGAAAAATATATAGAATGATGGAAGGCACAAAAATTCTTTTCTTCCAGGACTTCCTGAAATTCAAATTCACAGGGTGAAGGGATTTGGAACTACAAAAGGTATTTGAGATATGTTTAAAAATATTTATCAATACAATATTAATGTGATGAATGAAAAGTCACAAATTTAGAGGATGAAATATCAAGATCTCAAAATGGGCGTGTTTCAATCTATTGGTGATTATTTATAGTGTTGAATGACATTATAATCACCATAAGATGTCTTGGTGAGAAGCTGAAAGAGTCATATGTGGTATAAAATATCTTACAAATTCTTCCTGATGAGTTTGATAACAAATTTTTCTATTAGGAAGACAAAGATCCTGAAACTCTATATTTGGATAACATAAGTAACACGGTCATTACTTATTTAAAGGGAATACTTAATTTTGTGAAATTATTGGAAAATGTTGACCATGAAATTTCCTTCAAATATTCATTGAATGGAAGATCAATGAATGTTCTTGAAGTTGAAGAACTTAGTGACTCCAACACTAAAGAAGACGTTAGTGACAATTTTAAAGAACAACCTTCCTTGTTTTTTAAAAATTTGAAAATTTGAATAAGTAATTAAAAATGGAAGTTACTGCTATATTTTTTTCGATGTAGGGCTATTTGTAATTTTTCTGAAAAATTACCTCAATATGAATATGAATGATAAATTGATGATGATTATTGAATATCATAAATATATTTTAATAAATACGATGAAACATAAATCTTTTATTCTATGGGAAAATAAAAAAAGTTCTCCAAATCCAAAAGGAAATGTTTTTGTCTAAAGATAAGGAATATCATGACTATAAAATTGAATCTGAAAGAAACAGTAACGATTTTATAAAATAAACATTTATTTCAAAAATTAGTCTATAAGTGTTTATTGGTGTTGTAAGAAGTATGTCTGAAGATGAGGAAGAGACATAGGTAGATATATTTCTAAATATAGAGTTGAAATAATGTCTTATAATGATTTTTAGAATTGATATAGAAATCATGAAGCAGAGAAAAGAAATATTCTAGTCTAAACAATCAAGAATGTTTTTTAATGAAAAATCTATATTTCAAAAAGATATTGATCATTTTATGAAATTTATTAAACATGAAAATAATCTAGATGAACAACATGAAATTAATATTAAAATGAAGGATGATGTATTGTAACATGTTCAACAAAAGTTTTAGAAAGTTGAGTAAGGATTTACAAGTTACAAAAATTATTTTTAGGAAAGTCGTGAAAGTTATAAGAGGTTTGAACCTATGAAAGTCCAAAAATTATAGTCTTAATATATAGAGAAGAAAATTTAAGTTGTTCCTAAGAAGAATAATTTTTAGAAAAGCATGTATATAGAAAAAACCAAAAATTTTGACCATTCATAAGCTTATAAAATTTCAATGTTTTAATCAGTTGTTTCCACTCATACTAATTATCTTAAAACTAAGAAAAAATATGAGTTGAAAAAGAATATTAAAAATAATACTATAATGTTTGGTGCTCAAAAAAATTATGATGTGGAAAGTAAGAAAGTTGTATAGAAACATGTTTACAAATATAGAAATATGGATGTTTCAGATAAAAATATTATTTCTGAGCCTATTGCTTGTATTGTAGAGTATTTTTGCATACAATGAATATTTTTTGGTTCAATCAATAACAATTAATTCATCTGATGAGTAATAGGAAGAATTTTTGTGTGTGGATTTATTCCCCTCAAAGATAAAACTCTGAGAATGTTGTTTTAAAAAATGAAAATATGTTACAACTATTATAAACTATTAATGAATGATGTTATCATTCTAGAAATATTGATAAGGATTTATTTTTCTATTACCATTTCAATTTTTTTTTAAAATTATCAATAAATAGATGTGTTAGAAGATAAAGGGAAAAAATATTTTTTTTGTAGAAACTACTCACAAAGATGAAAAAAAAGATCTGGTATTTTGGATATTGTGTGATCTTCAAAAATAACATGATAATTGAATATGTTAAATAATGTGGAAGAATTCATTAAATGAAAATTGAATTTTGTCATTGATGAATCACCCAGAATCAAATGTGTTGGATATGAAATTCTTATGGAATAAATTCTAAAATTAAAAAAGTCCTTATATTTTGATGGGCTCAAATAAATCTTATTATGTATTTCACATATATTGGATGATGGAATTTTTAATAAAAACTATGGTTTTTTGTAAAATTATTTGAACATTAAATGGTTTTTATGATAGGATAATGAATAATGAGAAACATGGTTCATGTAGGTGATGTAAATAATTTATTTTCTCTAATTATTAATGAAGAGAATCTGTTTTAGAAAAAATTTCTAAGTAACATGTGTTAAGTGAAAATTAAAATTTTTAAAAAGTAAGACAATTTTTATAATATTACTAATCTGACAAAAAGAATATATTTATGTTATTAATTTTTTTCGAAATGGATAATTACAAACTCTGTTCCCAAAGAAAATTAATATTTCTTCAACTCACCCCGTAAAACTAATTCATTATAATATTTTTTCACCAATGGAAGAAAAATATAATTTAAAATATAAGTACTTAATTTCATTCAATGATGATTTTTCTTACAGTATGTGTATTATATATTTGAAGCATAAATCAAAATATATAAAATTCATTAAGAGATTCAAGATAATATTAGAAATGGAAGATGTATATATTATGATGAAATTGAAAACTAATAATTGTGGTGACTAAATAAATGAAGAGTTTAAATTTTATCTGTAAGAACATGGTATTCATAATTATTTCAGTGCACCTTACACACCAACATAGAATGTAATTTCTATAATATTTTATAGATTTGTTATGGAGATGATTCATATTATATTGATTGACCATAGATTCTATCACTGTATCTAGAGTTAACTATAGTGTACATTAGTTTATATTTAGAATTGATGTCTATATAGTCCATCTTTTGATATGACTCATTGTGATTTTTTTAAAATGAAATTCCAATTCTGATACACTTTATGGAGTTTTGGAGTCTTTAAATCAAAAAATATATGTTGGAAATCATATAAATGTTTATCAAAGAGTTTATGGCTGAAAATTTATTGGATATTGTGTAAATGAAAGAGGATATATAAGTTTAATAAAAAATGGATAGATTGTTGATTTTTTTGATGTAAAATTACTTGAAATTTCTGAAGAAAATGTTTCACAAACACATGAAACAAAGAAATGTGGGGAAGATAAATGAGTTAATGAGTATTAACATGAAAATAATTCCAAAATTGTTTATTCCACACTAAAAAAATAATTAGACTCAGCTATTTATATTGATGTGGAAGAGATTTTTACACTTAATAAAAGGATGAGTAAATAGTTGGAAGCTAAAAATATTGTTGGAGATCGAAAACCAATGGTTCCATGAAGAATAAAATCAATTTTTATTGCACATAATTCATTGTATTCAATGTTTGGTCCATAATATGTTAAAGAATACATTTAAAAGAAGGAGTGGATCCATGATATGAATGAAGAGTTGGATTCGACTAAGAATAAAAATACATAGGAACACATACTCAACCCAATAAATAAAATAGTTATTATTAAAAAGTTGATATTTTTTATACAAGTTTAATGAATATGGTGAAGTAATAAGAAAAAAATGAAAAATTGGATTGAAAAGGTTACTCAGAGATTGAAGGAATATACAGTGATGAGACTTTTTCTCCATCCACAAGGTTTTATGTAATTAGAATATTTATTTTAATTAGAACACAATGATGTTATAGAATTTTTTAAATGGATGTGAAATAATCGATTCTAAATAAATAACTATTCAATGATTTTTATGTTGAACAACTCTATGAGTTTTTAGTTGGAAAAGATGAATGTAATATGCGCATGTTCAAGAAGGATTATTATGGACAAATGAATGATATTAAAGGTAGGTATTCAAAATTGGATGACTACATAAGGAATTTGAACATTAATAAATGACGATTTGACTATAATCTCTAAAAAAACAAAATCTGGAGATCACCTGCATTAATATTATTTATGATGATGATATTATATTTTCTATTAAAAATGAAATAACTTGTCTGATGTTTTTAAGAGAGATAATGAAGTTGTTTGAAATTTCATTTATTGGTGAAATAAAATGTTTTCTTAGATTACAAATATTATGAAAGAGGAAATATATCTTTATATCACAATAGAACTATGCTATGGAACATATTAGGATATATGGAATGGAAAATTTGAATATTGTTTCCACAACGATATAATTGGGAATCATGTTTAATAATTGTGGCAGAGGAATGTAAGTTTATTATAAATAATTCAGAAATATGGTTGGGACTTTTGAAATATAACTAATTGAAGACCATATATTATATATGTTGTTACCTTATTTAAATTATAAATAATATCTCCAAAGGAACCTCAGCACTAGGTAAGGAAAAAAATTATATGATATATCATAGTCCCAACATATTTCAATATAAAAATTTAAATTTATGGATGATTGTATTTTTTCGGTATATGGTTGCTGATTTGGAAGGATGTGTTGATAAAAGAATATCTACATATTGTGGAGTTTTATTTCTGGATGAAATTTGCTTAATTATACATACTAAAAATAAAAATTATTTAACTATTAATAAATTAGAAACTGAATGTGTTACCACCCCTCATGATACAATACAAATTATGTTGATGAAGACTCATTGGGATATATTTATAGTGGAAGTAATGTTACCCATTTTCTTGGGTTGTTATAATCAAAGTGAAATAAATTTCACTAGATATCCAGTGTAATAACTTCATTTAATGAATATTAATAAAAAATATCACATCACCAAAGATAATGTAGAAAATAATGAATTGATTTTGGAATATGTTCCAACAGTGGATCATGTTGCTGATATCTTCAAAAAACCATTATCGGATGAAATTTTTTAAAAATTGAGGTTTCACATGGGTGCCCAACCACTTTATATTGAAGGATGAGGTATGTATTATTGTAACCTATATCATCATGACATTGGATAGTGTTATAATGGGTGAGTAAAATGATGTTCCATAAATCTATCCATTAGTATGTGTTAAACAATTTAATGAAGTATATATTTTGGGTTAGTTTTAAAAACAGATAATCTATGAACTCCACATGTTTGTGAGAACTATTTTAACAATTTTTGAAGTAATTATAAGAAACAAATTCATAGTAGAAGTGAAAAGTTATGAAAAGGTGGAAAGATTAAAAGTATGAATTTCAAGAGATGTTCCTAAATCACTAATTATAGTTATCATAGTTATTCTATTAAATGATTTTTGTTTCTTCTAATCAGTTTACTCACGTACGACTAGAATAGTTTATCAGTCATCCATATCTTGTGTTAAAATGTTTTTGTTATTTATGAAGGTTTGTTGACCAAAAAATTGAATCTGGGAGATTTTTGGGACCATGTTGGTTAGTTATGAATTTTAGATGATGAAAGATGTTTTTTGGTGAATTTTCTAATTTTCTTCATTGCAAGAAATCACTATAAATTTTATTTTTTGGTAATCAGTAAAAAGAGTATCAAAATCATAAGAAGGGATATAGATTTTTTAAAAATTCCATCAGTTGATGTTTTTTATTCATTAGATGTTTTTTGAGTAAAGTTATTTTCACAATCAATTTTTTCAAAATTGAATGGGAAGATGTACCCAATTCATATTATATATAGTGATTTTCAACTCAAAATATTGTGATGATTTTCTACGATTTTTTTTCAACATCTTTGTTTTCTAAAAATTTATCATCCAAGAATTGTTAAATTTGAGGGAATATTTTTAGGGAAGGAAAATAAAATATAAATCTATAATGTTCCTATGAATTTGTAATTTTTCAAAAATATATCATTGGATTGAGATGTACCAGAAAAAAATGTATTTTAAAGACTATTGTTTTTAATTTTCTGAAGTTAAATATTTTTCTAGTATTCTGATCAGCCAATATATTGTATGGGGTGATCTATCAGATGAAATTATCCATGGAATGATACATCAGTTGTTGTGTTTTAGAATGAAGGTGTTTTTTTATACCAGTCCATCAAAAAAATTGTGCCACCAATCCATTAAACTAGTGTTTGGCACCGATAAAGAATCAGATATAGAGTTCTTTCTAAGGCATAACAAAAAACTACAAATATTATTTCAGATGAGCCAAATTTAGTGACTTTGACTCAGTAAAACATTTATTAACATTGATAAATCAAGTGAGTTATTGGAACCAATAAATTAGATGAGATTAAGAGAAAGATCAATAAAATTAAACAATATAATGTTTTCATCCATTTTTTTCTTTGTGAATTAGAGTGATAATTTTAATTTATTTTTTAAGAGAAACAATTGATGAATTTTTTCAATTAGGTCATGTTTCCCTAGAAAATATTCATCATCGATAAGTCATCAGATGCTGATTTTTATTAGATGTAGTTTCAACTGTGATAGTAATAGTTCAACAGATAAAAAGTGGGTAAAAATTATGGACATATTAACAATTATACCAGACACTTATTATAGGGCTATGAAGTCTATATAAGTTCCAATGATGTTTCTGGAAAAAATATTTTTAGTTGGTTTGGGGAATCAGAGTGAGAAGCCTTGTATGTGCCATGTTTTCAATCTAATCAAGTGAAATTGAATAAAAAAAATATTTCAGAATGAGATGTTCTATATAATCATTTTTTGGAATAAGAAGTTGAAATATTCTTATTTAAATGAGGTTAATAATTAAAAATAAACATATAATTCAAAAAGATTCCAAGATAATCAAAATGGTGTATAAAGAATTGAAAAATTTTCAAATGATGTTTTAATTTTCAAATTAACTGAAATATATGAAATTTTTTATGTGTGGAAACAATTATGGTTTTCTTATTTTTCTATTTTTTGTGAACCTATATAAAGATGTAAAAATACAATGTACTCTAATATGGTTCATGTGTGTGGGAAGAAAATCACTAGGGTTTTTGTTTCCAGAAATAGTTTTATTCAAAACATTTTTGAAAAAAGGAGTGTTTTGAAGTTGTGGTAAGGATTCATAGGATCAATCTGAGCAATTAGACTATCATATTCTAGGGAAAGAAGGAAGCGAATATGAATTGTTTTTATACAAGAAAATAATACATGTTTCTAGACTTAATAATTATATAGATTAATAAGAGTTAGTGATCAGAATTTGTTTGAGAAAGAAGTCTATAGATGTTTTTCCTACCTTCTATGGGGAAATATAGTGAAGAATTATTTTTTTTGAAGAATTTAAAAATTGAAAATTATTGATGAAATTTAAGAAAATTTTAAAACCAATTGGGTATGGTTTCTAATTTTTTTAAAATTTTTTTGTATATATAATGTGATATAAGAATAACATTAAATGTTTTATCTATTAATGTTTTAAACAAGATTATGGGTATTAGATAAATGTTTTATCCCCACAAAAGGATTGTTTATAGGGGATTGTGTAGTATTGTATTATTTCCAACCCAAGCCATGGAATAATAACTCTTATTGATTAGTGATCATTATAAATACTTAGGTTCCTTTGGTTGTTTGAATTATTAGTTTTCAGAAAAGTGAAAACAGTTAATAGGAGGTTAATTTTTTTATAAAAGAATGATAACATAAAAGAAAAAGATATTACTAATTCACCCATATCCCTATCGATGGTTTTATTTATCTTTGATGGGAATTTAAATTTTCTATCTGAGGGGATGTTACCTTCATTTAGTGCATTTTAATTTTTTTGAATAGAAGTTTTTGTAGAGAATTTTAATTACGTGAAAATAAAGGTGAATCATATTTTTTTACAGAAATAACTATCATATATAGAATGATAGAATTATATTTTTTATAATGAATATTGGTTTTGAGGTTTTGGAATCACTTACAAATAGATTTCCTCCTCATACAGAAAATTAACATCTTATATCGATTGATAAGAGAAGTGTAGAGAATGATTGAAGGGAAAACAATTTTATACATTCATTACTCTTTGAATGTAATTTTTTTAGAGTGATTGGAGTTGGAACTGCCAATGGTATTTTCAATACGGTGATAATATTTATGAAGGAAATATTAATGTAAAGTAAGAAAAATTAAAAATTTTGAGCATGGCCTGTGAGGAATTAAAAATTGGTGATTTTGAATCTATAGGTGACTTTGTTTTCCAATTTTTCATGATATTATAATCACCATATTATGTATTTATGTGAAGATGAATGATTTTATTTTTTCTAAATTATTTTAAATATTTATCCAGACATTCTTGATGATAAATTTCTATCTTTAGAAGGAAGAGATCCCAAAACTCATTCATTGAATGAGTAAAAATGTAGTCCCATGAAATATGAAATGATAATATATATGGATCTAAAATGAAATGAAAATGTTATATGAGAAATATCATTCAAATCTACCAAGAAAAGAGAATCTAATAAATATCTTATAGACGATGATTTTAGTGACTCAAACTCCGTAGATGATATTATATATAATTATGAAAATTTTTTGTCCTTAATTTATAAAAATTTGAAAAGAGGAACTGGTAAGTAAAAATTGATGTTACCACAAAAAAATTATATAGAACTATAAGGAAGTTTTCTATAAATTTGTCTAAATAAAAGATGAAGAATAAACTGATGAAGAATATGGAAGGCCAATAAGTTGTTTTTTGGAAACATGCTATAAAATCAAATTACTATTTCAAGGTAAAATAATAAATGTTCTCTAAGTACAAAATTAATATATCATTTTTATAAAAATATGTTGTTGGTGATGATAATAGTGAAATTGATACTGAAAAAATCCCTAATGATGTTATGGAGAATACATTTATTGTTAATGATAATGATGTATTGTTATAGGTTGATCAAAATAGTATCTATGAAGAAGTAGATACTGAAAATATTAATTGAAAATATAGTTAAAATAATTAATTTTATATATTTTTAAACATGAAATTTAAATCAAGAAGTTGAAAAAAGAATGTTATACAAAAAACTACCATGAATATTTTTTTGAATAAAAATAAATGTTGTTGGAAAATATATATCATTTAAATAAATATTTTAAAAAGTAAAAGTATGAAAATGAATAGATATATGTTATGATAAAATTAAAGGAGGATTAATTTGAACATATATAACATAATTTTTTAAAATATGATCAGGGAGCCACAAGTTTCAAGCATTATACTTCTAAAATTGGTGAATGTTCGTTGAAGTGTGAACCAAAGAATTATCAATTTTTTTTGTCTTAAATGTATTAAAATATTATTGAATATATTCCTTTTAAGAATAGAAATGGGGAAATCATGTATGTAGGTAAATCAAAAAAACTAAGAACTCAAAAGTTTTTAATATTTTAAAGAAAAATCATATGTTTCAACTACTAATGATTCTTTTAATTCATGGATAAAATTCTATTTGAAGAATAATATTTCATGTGATAAAATAAATTTTTGGGATAAAAAATGATTTTATGTGGAATTTAGGAAGGTCTTACAGAAATAATTTAATAAATAAAAATAGTATAAATGTGAAAAAGGAGTATATTATTTTTGTAGGTACTGCTTGTTTTTTTTTAAAAGGTAATGCTTCGGTCAAAAGACCAAAGCACAAGATATATAAGAAAGCAAGAGGATTACAAAGTTCGGAAAGATGGGATTTTGTTACAGTCTCTCTCAAAGAGAGGCAATAAGTCAGCTGGAAGATTGTCAAGCCAAGTCATGCTCTGCTGAATACCTTTGTTGGCGAGAGCATCAGCAATAGAATTCGCTTCACGGTAAGCATGAGTAGCAATATAATCTAGCCCGTGAAGCGAGTTCAGACACTTCATCCAGAGAGTGGTAAGCGGCCAAGCAAGATGAGTGTCGCCGTTCCATATGGCCTGAACGATGGTTGTGGAGTCACTTTCAATCCAGAGCTTTCTCCAGCCTCTTTGAATGGCAAAATCAACAGCATGGATGACACCAAGCATCTCAGCCTCGAGCGAAGAAGAAAGACCACAGCCAGCGTAAAAACAGCCTTGACAGTGACCAGATGAGTCTCTGAAGATGGCACCACAACTAGCAGGACCAGGGTTGCCTTTGTAGGTACTGCTTGTATTTTTAAGGATTTTGGTATAAATTAAATATGTTTTGGTTCAATTAAAAGTGCTACATGTATCCCATGAGTAACAAGATGAAATTTTTGAGGGGGATTCAATCCAATAAAAGAAAAACCTTGAAAAAAATTGTTTTCAAAGTTGAAAATAGAGTCCAACATTTTTAAACTATCTAAAAAATATGTGAAAAACCTGGATATATTATAAACGGATTTATTGTTTTGTTACCATAATAACAACATTTTATAACTGTTATCAATAGATATATGTGAGAGAAGATAAATGGAAGTAAATATAACTAGTTGTATAAATGGACCACAATGCTATAAAAGGAGGACAACCATGGATATTGGATAGGATGTTCTCTTCACATATTATAATTTACATGAAGGTATTGAAAATGTGAAAGACTTTGATGAAGTAATAGTAATGCTTGGTTATGATGAATCAATCACAATCAATGGTATTGGATCTACTAATTTTGGGAAAAAACCCGAAATCCAAAGTACATCTCTTTTTGATGAGATAAATTACAAATCATTAAGTGTTTCACAACATTGTTATAAAGTTAATAAATTTAATTTAAAAATATTGATTTTTATGAAAATAGTTGATGATGTAAAAGTATTTATGAGAGGGCAACCAACAAAGAGAAACATTTTTCAATTTAATGATAAAAAAATTTCATTTTATATAGGTATGATAGAAAGGAATCAATTTTGGAAAACAAATATTGGGCCACATGTGTATGATTAATATGAGAAACATAAAACAAATATAGTTTTTGTAATATTAATAATATGATAAGAATATGATATTGGTGTTGATTAATTTTTCTGAAAGGGTTGTTTTCAAAATAATTGTACAAGTATTCTTAAATTATCTCAACTTGACCCCTCGAAGATATTCATTCTAATATTTGTGGGCTAAAGAGAAAACAATAAACACTCAAAGTTATGTAATTTATCTGTTTCATTGGGGATATTAATCACATTGCTTTTATTATGTATTTTAAATATAAATAAGAAAATGAATATTTTTTATGACTATTAGGAAATGAGAAGAAATGTAATGGGGATATTTTGTGATGAAATTACAAACTAATAATGGTGGTGATTAAAAAATAATTAATTCAGATGTTATCATGGAAAGCATGGTATTCATCATGATTTCAATGCACCTTATACACCACAGTTGAGTGGAATTTCTAATAGAAATAATAGAACATTAGTGGATATGCGGTGTAAATTTTGATTGAACATGTAATCTCTCACTACATCAAGAGGTGGGGGATTACTATAGTATTTTATATTCAAAATTATTGATTCTACAATTCAAGGTCTGATATGACTACATATGAAGTGTTCAACATTGAAATTACATGTTTAAAATAATTAATAGTTCTTGAGAGACCATCTATACAAAATAAAATATAATGAAATCAAGTAATATTTTATCAAATAGTTGAATAAGACATGTTTCATGGCTATTCTCTAAATGATAGTCCTTATTTAATTTTTAATAAATAATCATGAATGATATTTCATTCTATTGATGTAAATGTTTATTATATTTCTAAATAATCTGTTTCACAAACACATGAATAAGTGGAAGATAGCAAAGGTGAATTATATTATGCTGAAAAACAAAAAAAATCCAACAATGGTGATGCCATAAAAATCGATGAATTGAGCTCAGGTAATAATGGGGATGAGTAAAAACATCTTACATATCATCCCAGGATGAGGAAGTAGGTGGAAGTTTAAAAAATTATTGGTGATAAAAAAATGTGTTCAAAAAGAATAATGTCAAAACAATTCACATAATTCTCTGTATTTAATTAGTGAGCCAAAATATGTTGATGAAGAATGTGTACATATGGAGTGGATCCATGCTATGAATGAGTAGTTTGAACATATTAAGAATAATGATACTTGGGAACTAGTATCCAAGGAAAAATATTAAAATTTATGTGGTATAATGTGGGAGTTCTGAAACAATACGAATAATGATGGTGCAGTGATATGAAACAAAACATGATTGGTATAAAAATGTTAATTTAATAATGAAGGCATTGATTTCGATGATAATTTATCTATAGTAGAATTCATTGAAATAATTAGAATATTTCTTGAAATTTCTACACAATATATTTTATAAAAATTTCACGTGGATGTGAATTTTTTTATCAATGGATAAATAAATGAAGAATATTATTTTGAACAACTATATGTTTAAGTAATTGGAAAATATTGATGTAAGGCTTGAAAGTTGATTAAGTGTTTGAATGAAATATAGTAAGCTCTGAGATCTTGTTATTCCAAATTTTAATCCTACTTCATGATATTGAAATTTAACATATGAATACTCTATAGTAATATCTACATAAAATAAAATTAATATAACACACTAATTATAATTTTTATGCGGATGATATTATAATTTCTTGAAATGATGTATGAATATATGAGAAGTTTTTTTGATAGATGATTATGTTGTTCAAAATTTACATTATTGGTTAATTAAAATATTTTATTTTATTATAAATATCAAAAAAATGTCAAGTATTGTTTCATCACATAATATGTATACTAAGAAACTTCTTAATAAAAATTTAATTGAAAATTAGAAAATTATTTCCACACCAATTTCATTGGAAACAAAGTTGTCAAAATATGGATTATGAAAGGTAGTGTATTCTATAGAATTTAGAAATATGAATTCATGTTTATTATAACTAACTGCTTCATGAACAAATATTCTATATGTTGTAACCATATGTGAATGATTCCAGGGCCCTCCATATAGGTTCCGGGAGCAGCGGAAGCACGAGAAGGATAATTACCAACTTTGTTTTTTTCATATTCAATAAACAATCAGGGAACTATGATAAAATTAATGCCATGATCCATATAATTGAATAAAATAAATATGAACAAGGAATAGAAACCCATAACAAATTGAGAGGATAAACATTTTTTGTTCATAATTAATTTAATTAAATAAAATATACTTCCAAGATTATTCTTTTTTCATTAATGGATTTAAAAACAGATCTGTAGGATTAACATAATTACACTATAGAGATCAATGGTAGATCTCCTCTAGTAGTGATCACACGTGTTCCATGTATCACTGAATCTCATTGACGGTGTCTATGGGTACTAGCATGGAATATCCTTACACTTATGATGTTCACCATCGATCACCTTGAGAACTACTTCGAAAAGGATATCTTTGATCCAATGGAGGATGATCTATCTTGTTCTTGAAAGCATTATTGGTGAGCGATGAACTCTATAGGCTTGAGATATTTTCTCCAATTCATTGTGTGCAACCATTTTTCAACTCATGGCTAGTGCATTGATAATAAGAGAATAATACAATAAGGCATTTATTTCACTATCGTAATAATAAATAATTTTCACAAGTTCCTTTAATTATTTCCTTAATCTTAGTGAATCCCCCATGTCAAATTGTAATAGAAATATTATTATTTCCTGACATGTTCTTTTATTGAGAGTTATAATTAAATATTATTTAGTCAGAATATATTCAATATCATTATTTCTCTCTAGAACATTACATTCGGTCTGCCAACCCTCCTCAATATTTATTAATTATTCTCCACAAATATATTCATTCAAATAACTGTTGTAAGAATAAATATGATTCAACACACATGAATAATTATTAATACAAAGTCGGGAATACTTTTTATTCAAATGTTTCAATAATAAATTATTTTGCTGAGATACTGGATACAGATAGTGTGTGACCCTCTTAGCCTTCTTGCCAGTGGAATTAGGTGGAGTAGCTTAATGTCCATGGTTAACATCTATCAACACACCAAGGAACCCATAGATAAATAAGTTAAGTCCACAATGAAATGTCACCTCGATTGAACGTAAACCATTAAATATAATACCTTTGTCACAATATCTCAAATCTAGAAGGTTTCATGTTAGTGCCATCAACCTATATGCTCGATATCTTTTTATTTTATTTTTCATAAATAGGACAACCTTATTGATCATAATGGTCATGGATTTATTTATCCTATATCAATTCCATTAAAGTGTATGAGATATTATTTCCATTAGAGAACATAACGGATAAATCCTTTCTCAAATTATTCAGTAGTGTATTATTACTTGAGAGTGACCAAATATATCCAACATCATGGCGAATATTTTTCATCACATTTTTTGTCAATAAATTTAAGTTTATAACTCATAATACACGTTAATAATAATTTTAAAGTCTAAATACCAATACACACGTCTGCAGACAAGAACATCAAATGACACATAGAAATGCTTATTTCCTACCTGTGGGTCTTGTTCTCATAATTTCCTCCTGAACAATGTAAAGGATGTACACCCTGAGACGGTTCCTCAAAGTCTTATGAGTCTTTCCCCATGATAAACTATATCATTAGTTTCCCTTAAATGATATCATCTAGGTATGGAAAATTAATTAAATAATAGTGTTATAGCACTTCTAGGTTCTCGTCATTGTAGGGATTCACTATGATATTTTAGTGGGATAGTTACTTTTAGGACTTTATCACATAGAATGTTACACAAAAGAAAAATCATGATGTGATAATGAATTTATTAATATTCAAAATTATGAATATAATTTATAATAAATTATAAAAGAATTTAATTCTAAGGCACCAAGTTCAATAGACTCCCACTTCTAGTAAAGCCTATTACTAATGACCTTCAGCCTGATAGATCTCACATGATACTCATGGTTCTACTAAAATAGTCCATTCGTCAGTGGGTCTTCAATGTTCTCTTCTGTGAATACACTTCTCACTGTAAAATCACCCATTTTATGAAAATCCATCATGAAGTTGTACTTACGAATTTTTTCCTTTTCTCATTGATGTCACCATGGATCTTTTACAAGAGCCACCACTACTATATTTTCATTATACAATGTTATAGGGCTCTACAACTAGGTACCTAATAATGGTCCTGGACAATGTTTCCAATCTATAAAACATCCATGTCTACATCAAAAGATGCTATATACAAGGAATCTGTGGTAGAATTAGTGACAAATTGCTTCTTTGAACTCTTCCAGCTCATAGATCCTCTGTTGAGATAGAAAACATATCCTGATTATGATATCGTATCATTTTAAACTGTATGAACACTAGCATCACCATACACTCTGATTACAATCTATTCATACCCTCCACACATTAGGAACATATACTTAGTTCTTCTTAGATATATAAGGATAATCTTCGCAGATATCCAGTGTTATTCTCATATATCTTCTTGATATCTTCATACCATGATCAATGAAAAGTAAAAATCATGTCAAGGACATAACATGGAATACATGATTGATCCTATCACCGATGTGTATGGGATCTTACTCATTTCATCCTTATTCCATTGTGTTTGGGGATACATTTTCATATAGAGATGTAAACTATATGACATTGAAACAAATCCCTATTGGATCATTACATACTAAATCTATTTAGTATCTGTTCAATATATGCACTTTTTATTAGTCTAAGTAGCCTCTTGGATATATCATGAATGATCTTGATCCCAAGAATGTCCGCTACTTCTCCTAAGTCCTTCATGGAGAATCACTTGACAATCCAGTCCTTAATAGATTGTAATACGTGTACGTAATTTCAAATAATTAATATGTCATAAAAATATAATATTATGATATGGACCACAATCCCACAATTTGTTTTTAAAAAAATGACATCAATTTGTTTCTAATGATACCAAATTATTTTATGGATTTATAAAATAGAATTTTCAATGACCTAGATTATTTTATCAAGTCAATAAATAGATATCTATAACATGAAAATCCTTTTGGAATCATCTCGTGTATCAAACACTTCTGGTTCTGTTGAATAGAAATATTCTTGAAGGATTATTTTTGGAATTCAATTTTCAAATACATCTTCCAAATCTCATACTCCTGGTATGTTAATATAGGAAATACGATTATGATGGATTTACAAATGGAAACTAGTGATAAGATTTCATAAAAGTCAATTAATTTAAGATGATTAATCCCCTTAGACACTAGCATTTCATTATAGGTACTTACTTTACCTTCCATGTCCATATCCCTCAGGAATATCCATTTACATCCACTTGGATTTACCTCTACTAGTGCATCGACTGGATCCCAAATTTGGTTGTGATACATGGAATCCATATTAGAATTCATAGCTTTTATACATCTTAAATCTTCTGAGCTCTCTACATCCACCATGAAGGAGAGTGTTTCATAATTGGACAACAATAATGAGTCACCATCTTTTGTGAATAGAAAAACTTATCTCTCTATTTCCCTTACCTCTTTTGAGATCATATGTAGTAATTTTGTTTCATGAACTACTACTTCCACAAGGACCATTGGAACTTTTTCTCGTAACAAATCATATGTATCTTGAGTACCAAATTCATCAAAGTCAATCTTTCTCCCACAATATGGTTTGAGGATGTGCTCAATCTAAAGAAATAAAACTTGTCTAGCACCAATATCTTTCTTCTCTGAGAGGTTTTATAGGTATTATAACTTTATTTCCATGAGATACCCTATAAAGATACACATCATGCCCCGGGGTTCTAGTTTGTTTCTTGAGAATGCCTTAACAAATGTGTCTTATCACCATATACGTGTATGCAATAAAATGGGTTTATTTATACTCTATAGCTCTATGGGAACACCATTTTCATCATTAGTTGGTATGTGGTTTCATTATTATTCTATTTTTTATAATTAATATACCCAAAAGGATAATTGAATATTTTCATGACTCATCATCGACCCTACCATGTTCAAAAAGGTATGATTCTTCCTTTCTCTGACACCATTCCACTGTGGAGTATTATGTGGAGTGAGTTGAAGTAGAATCCAAAAATATTGTAAATATTTGATGAAATCTGTGTTAATATATTCTCTCACTAGATCTGTTAAAAGATTATTTATCTTCATACCAATATTCTTCTCTACCTCATTATTGAATTCCTTGAATTTATCAAAGGACATAGACTTATACCTCATCAAGTAAATATAGCCATATATTCTCAAATCATTAGTAAAATTTATGAAGTAATAATACCCACCACTAGATTCTATTAGAAATGGTGGACACACATTAGTGTGTACCAATCCTATATTCCATGAAGCACATTCACCATGTCCACCAAATGGTGGTTTGGTTAATTTTCAATGTAACTAAGAATGACATATATCAAGAAGTTTTAGACCAGATGAGTCAAAATAACCATATTGAAAGAGTTTTGTAAAATGATTCTGAATTACATGAGCAATAAATTTATTCCCTATTTGGGTGTAATATTAGTCATGTGAACTTTATTCGTTATCAATTGCCAACACTTGGTTTTAATAATTTAAAACATACAGACCTTTATTTAAATGTTCCATACCATAAAATATGTTTCTCTTATAAAAGATACATATATAATCTCTAAACATGAAAATAAACCGATAGGTATCTAAACATAATATAGAAATTATGTTATTGGTAAAAATTGGTACATAATTAGAGTCATGTAAAACAAAAATAATCCCGATCATAAATGAAAGGTGGTAGTCACCAATGGAATGAGCATCCTGCCTCGAACCATTAACAGCTCGTAGATCCTTATCTCCCATGGAAAATTTAGGAAATCTACATTGTTTGTGTATTTTATTATATATGTGGGCACCAGATGTTGTATCTAATACCCAATTTGTAGAAATTGAAAGAGATCTCTCAAAAAAGAATTCACATTTGGCTTCCCCTCGTCTTGGGGTGTAGTTTCTCTTCCAGTGGACTAACTTGACACATAGAAAATAAACAAAATTCCTTTACATTCCCTTCCATTTGATCATCTTATTCTTGTATGGACAGTGCATGGGGGCTTTAGACTATTTATAAGTCTTAGGTCCGTTTTCCATGTCCATCCTCTTCCTATTCACCATAAGGAATATGGGGTTTATCATGCCCCATGACCTTATCAACATAGCTATTCATGGTCAAAAGTTATGAAAGACTATTATCATTATTTCTCATATTGTAATTCATAATAAAACTTTCTATGGTCTTGGTGTAATGCCCTGACCCCAGTTACCTCGATTCGGTGCATTATTACATAACATTGGCATGATCACAAGAAAGATCAAATCTCGAAAGACCGATTTGTTTAATAGCCTTGTAAACAGTATATATATTCATAAAGTTTTACATCACATCATAAAGTGAAAAACTACTACAACAACATAGTCTCCATATTTCACACTCATATCCCCACATACTATCCCAGCAGGTCATTCATAAATTACTTCTTCACATCCTAGGAAAAATAAAACATAGAAAAGGGGTGAGCTCAAATGGCCAGTAAGGATAACAATATAGCAGAATCTTTTATAAATAAGAATAAACATTTAAGGAAATGTATAACTTAAACCAAAATCCTTTTAAACATGAACATAAACATAGTATGGAAAAAATAAAATGAAATAATTCCATTTACTTATTCACATGGATATTCTACTAATCAAATAATCACATGCAATATCAATTACCACTTTCATAATGATGGAATTCATAATGCCAGACTATCATAACCACATAGCCAAGGCCTCGTGCCAAGACTAAAAATAAGATTATTCCAAGGCCTTGTGCCAAGACACTAGTTTGTCTCATTAGACCTACCGATGCATCGAGGAGCTATAGCGGGCTCCACCCGTCATATATTAAGTCAAATGCATTCCCATATGAAATGGATTAAACATAACATAACCATTCGTATTAAAACTAGGATACGAAATGTCAATACTTTCACCATAAACCATGAATGGTATAAAAATAGCACATCCATAGTCAAACATATCACAAAACATTCAATACAATATAGAAGTTTTTTATCATAATAAATCAACTTCAAATAAGCGTAAAATCCATCAACGGATGTTGACATAGATGAAATCAAAACTCCTTTTAGAGAAATATCTCTTTCTATTTTGAAATCATTTAAGAGTCATATATTTATGAAATAAAACATTTTCATTGAAAACATTCTTATATGATTGTAAGGGAAGATTCGACGATTTTATAATGGTGGAAAAATAACTACACCTGCCGTATAAGTTAAAAAAACATTCTTACCTTAATTCTGTCGAAAAGTTTAAAAAGCATCTTTTTTGGAAAACGACAGAAAGATTCCTTTATAAACCACTTATAAAAAGTAAAACAAGGGTATAAATGACTTTAACCCATATTCTTGTAAATAGTAAAAATGTTTTGAAATACATTTTTATGAAACATGGATGTGGTTGATAAAGAGTTCCCAGTAGATAATTACGTATAAACAAACTCAGATAATAAAGAGATTGTGAAATAACCCTTACCTTGTACTTTTCCTTGGTTGTTTTAGGTTATCCTCCTTTATAATGGTGAAATAATTTTTATTAAATTATACAAAAATCATATACAATAATATGATATCATATATGATCTTTTAACATTGATTTATTAATAATATCTTAGTATTATCGTTGTTTCGGGTGTTAACTTACTCGTTTTATTTTATATGTTTTGTTACATAAGCCATGTTTGTAATGGGTAGGTTGTTTATAAATGATATCCAGAATGATATCAAGTCCTTATATACTATTATTAATCATTAAATGAGAATTATACTTGAATGGATACGATGGAGAATGAATCTCATCGCGTTCGTGGAGACGGTAGTCTGTACGTACGCACGAGTGACAATATCATTCCTTTGATATTAAAATAATATATAATTGGATATTATATCTTATATAAATAATCATTATCATGTTATATTTATTATTTACATGAGTTACACATCATTATTATACCCATCCAAATAATAATATGTTGAATAACAATTACACCACGACGTGGAGACGGTAAGCCGTATGCACGCACGTATGGTGACATGTTATTCAAAGGATGGATAGAATACTGAGTTTGGATGTAACATATTTATAATAACATCACATTATATATAAGATACTGGAGTTATTATTTTATAATGGTAATAACAAATAAGGAAGATGTGGAAGAAGAAATGAACTTGAAAAAGGGTGGTGAAAACATTACCTCTTCTTCGGGTTCTTCCTTATGATTTGATCAAAAGGGATCCTTAAGTTTGCTTTCGGATCAAACTAAGGCCTCTAGGTTGTAGTGAGGGAAGTTGAGAGAGTATTTGGGCAGATTTTGGCCAAACCAAAAGGCTTTGAAGGTGTGAAGTAATGAGAAGGGTGAGTGCTCTATTATAAGAGGGGTGAGGGGCACCTTTGGAAAAGCTATAAATATTAATTTATAATAAATTCATATTCGGTTTCTAATGGCTCCAAAGATGATTCTTTAAATGTTAAGGTGGGGATGGGTCTAAAACCAGTCAACCAATAGAATTTAGACAGGTTTGGGTTACTATATTAACCTTATCTTTAAGTATTAACTCTTAGTTAATTAGTTTCACTTTTACAATGTCTCTTTGTATTTTTATATTATATGGTTAATAAACTTACTATATACATCCTATAGACCCCAAAGTGGTCCATTAATGATACACCTATAATTATATAAGTTTCTTGGCCGAAAATTAGATTTTTAGGAATTTAATATAAATTTATAATATAATATTTGTTTTAAAACCTCTTTTATGTCAATTTTGACACTATTCAATAGTTGATTTTTGTGAAACTTATGAACGAATTATTAATTCGAAAAAGGTCAATTAAATCAATTATAATATGTCATATTATCCTAGAAAATTAGTGTATTTCATTAAAAGTCTCAAATTATATTTATTTGGGTATTTACAATATCAATTATTTTAATTTTTTCACTATTATGGTAATTACTGCATAATCATTGTGTCATAAATAAATTAAATTATTTAATGTCTAACAATTATAAATAAAGAATAATTATGTTGGAAATCCTTTTATATTTCTAATGAATATTTATAGTCGAACATCCAACATATATAAATCTATGTAAAAATTGTTTTTCTAAAAGATATATGCTTGTGTCATTTTTGTATTCATTTTAACTTAATTAAAATAAAGTGTCCCTATCACTTACAAGTGGCACCATGGGGTCCCAAAATAGACCCAATGATGCCTATGGTCGAAAACGTATCATCCAATAAGGTTAGGACACGTTTTAGGGTAATTTTTATTATTATAATATTATTTTTTATCCCTTATTTACCGGATTTACCCTTTACCATGGTAAATAAAATATTTACCGCAGTAATTATTCAAAATGTCTAAAAAAAGTTACCTATTTACACAATTTAAACATCCTGATTCCAAATATGAAATCTATTTTTCAAAATTCAAAACACATAATTGGGAAAAATTAATTTAAAATTAATTCTCTCTGTCAAAACAAAAAGCGTGTTTTTAAGATATAATAACCATCAAAAGATTGATACTTTTTTATATTCGGTTTAATTATGAAATTATGTCCAATGACCAACATTGTATTAAATGGTAAAAATATATTCTAAATATACTTTAAAACCACTCAAATTCATAATTTATCAATATAAATTATTTCGATTAAAAAATTTGTTTTTAATTAAAATTTAGTAATTTTCATTATTCATCAAAATATTAATGTTATCCGAAAAGTACCAAAATTTCACCTTAGGCTAAATTCGATATTCCGAATCCAAAAATGAAGTCCATTTTGAAATATAAAATATATATAATTTCAAAAAGTAGTTATTACTATTCATAATGGCTAGTTTGATTAGTTATGGAGTGTTAGAACTCGGTGTTGCGTACAACACACGCTATCACATTATTCAAAGAGAAGCGTACCGTAGAAGCTTGGGGTGTTACATTCTCCCCTCCTTTAAATAATTTTGTCCTCGAATTTTCTAGAATATAATCTAATGAAATGACTCGGGTGGTTCTTCATCATAAGATTCTCGGGTTCCCACGTTGCCTCTTCCATCTTATGGTTTCTCCAAAAAACTTTTACCAGACGCGTCTTCCGGTTTCTCAATACTTGTTCTCTTGTATCAAGAATCCTGACGGGCTTTTCACAATAAGACAAATCGGGTTCCAGTTCTAATTCTACATAGGTGAGTACATGTGTTGGGTCAGGCATGTATTTCCTCAATATAGATACGTGGAACACATTGTGAACTTTGGAGAGACTTGGCGGCATTGTCAATCAGTAAGCTACAACCCCAATTCATTCTAGAATTTTGAAAGGTCCAATGTACCTGGGACTCAATTAACATTTCTTACCAAAACGTATGACTCCCTTCCATGGAGATACCATCTGGAAAACATGATCACCAACTTGAAATTCCAAATTCTTCCTTCGATTATCGGCATAGCTCTTTTTCCTACATTGAGCTGCTTTGATGTGATTTTGGATTACCTTCACCTTTTCCATTGTTTCCTCCACCAGTTCTGGGCCTACAAGTTTTCTTTAACCAACATCATCCCAACAGGTTGGTGTGAGATATCTCTTTCCATTTAAAGCTTCATATGGTGCCATCTGAATACTGGAATGGAAGCTATTGTTAGGAAAATTCTACCAAAGGTAAATATTGATCCCACATACCCTGATAGTCAAGTGAACAAGATCTCAACATTTCTTCTAAGGTTTGAATAGTCCATTCTGATGGTCCATCTGTCTGAGGGTGGTAGGCAGTGCTCAAATGAAGTTCCGTATCCAGGGGTTTCTGAATACTCTTCCAGAATCTTCAAGTAAAATGGGGATCACGATCAGAAAAAATCGATAGGGGTACTCCATGAAGTATCACAACTTCATTAATATATAGTCTTCCTAGACATTCCAGTGGTAGATCTTCGCTTATAGTAAGAAAATGTGCAGACTTGGTAAGACGATCAATAATAACCCATATTTCATCGTTCCTTCAAGGAGTCTTTGGTAGTCCCATGACAAAGTCCATCGTAATATTGTCCCATTTCAACTCTGGTATGGGAAGAGGTTGCATGACTCCTCCAGGGTGTTGCCATCCAGCTTTCACTTGTTGAAAAACCATAAATCTTGACACAAAATTGGCAATCTCCCTCTTCATGTTGTCCCACCAAAAATGATCCTTCATATCACTATACATTTTGGTGCTCCCAGGGTGTATAAAGAAATTGGAACTATGAGAATCATCCAGCAATTCCCTTTTTAGGTCAGGTATATCAGGAACACAAAGCCTCTTCTCGAATTTCAAAATTCCATCTTCATACGCAAAGTCTCTCAATCTCCCATCATTCACAGCTTTAATCGTCTTTTGAATAACTTCATCATCTGTCTGAGAAATCTTAATCCTTTCTAGTAAAGATGGTTTGGAAACCATTTGAAAAAGCATTGATGTTTCACCTTCACTGGTTATTCCCATGTCCATCTTCACTAGATCTATGAAAATTGGATCCCTTTCAATTCTTATCATGTTCAAAACTCCATGGTATTTTCTGCTCAAAGAATATGCCACCTTGTTTTCTTTCCCCGGGTGGTAGTGTATTGTACAATCATAATCATTGAGTAATTCAAGCCATCTCCTTTGCCTCATGTTGAGTTCTTTTTGTGAGAAAATATACTTCAAACTCTTATGATCAGTATAAATCTCACATTTTCACCACAGAGGTAGTGCATCCATATCTTCAAAGCAAATATCACACCTGCTAACTCGAGATCATGAGTAGGATAGTTTTGTTCATGAATTTTCATCTGTCGTGATGCATAGGCAATAACCCTTTCATTTTTCATGAGGACACAACCAAGTCCTTTCTTTGATGCATCACTATAAATAACGAACCCATCATTTCCCGATGGTAGAGTAAATATAGGAGAATTGACTAATCTTATCTTCAGTTCTTTGAAACATTCTTCACACTCTTTTTTCCAAACAAATTTAACCCCTTTACGTGTGAGCTTCGTTAATGGGTTAGCCAATCGGGCAAAATTCTGGACGAAACGTCGATAATAACCTGCCAAACCAATAAAACTACGTACCTCAGTTATATTCTTTGGTGCTGGCTATTCTTGGACTTCCTTGGTCTTAGAAAGATCAACAGAGATTCCATTTTTAGAGACAATATGGCCATGAAAAGAAATCTCTTGAATCCAGAATTCACACTTGCTAAACTTCCCATATAATTCATGTCTTCTCAGAGTCTTTAGGATAATGCGCAAGTGATTTTCATGCTCTTCATAGATTTTGGAGTATACCAAGATATCATCAATAAATACCACCACAAATTCATCTAGATACTTCTTGAAAACTCTATTCATCAGATCCATGAATACATAGGGTGCATTAGTCAATCCAAAAGGCATTACAGTAAACTCGTAATGCCCGTACCTGGTTCGAAATGCTGTCTTCAGAATGTATTCTTTCTTCAAACAAAACCGGTGGTATCCAGATCAGAGGTCAATCTTTGAAAAGTATTGAGCTCCATGCAGTTGGTCAAATAAATCATCAATACGAGGTAGGGGATACTTGTTCTTTATTGTTATAGCATTGATCTCCCTGTAGTTGATACATAACCTCATAGATCCATATTTATTTTTAACAAAAAGAACAGGGGATCCCCATGGAGAAACAATAGGGCGAATAAATCCCTTATTAATCAATTCCTCTAGTTGTTTCATTAGTTCAACTAATTCTACAGTGTCCATTCTATAAGGGGTCTTCGATGTAGTCCTTGATCCAGGAATTAAATCAATGGAAAACTCAACTTCTCGTTCTAGAGGATGTCCAGGTAAATCGTCCGGAAACACATATACATATTCTTTAACAATGGGTACATACTCTATTTCAAAATTCCTTTCCTCGCCCATAGTCATTTCATTCTCTTCCTCCCCAATAATTGAATTTAGTTGAGCTGCTGGGGGTGGATCTAGATAAGAATTAGGTGGTGACGATTCTGCTCTAAATATAAGGTGTTCCTTATCATCATCATCAAGAATCGTAACCTCTTTATTCTTACAATAAATATTCGCATCATAGTCTGAATGCCAGTCCATACCGAGGATTATATCAAACTCAATCATAGATATGACGATGAGATCAGCAGATAAAGAACATTTATGTGCTCTAATGGGGACTGATTCACACAACTTTGTTGCAATGATACTTCTCTTAAGAGTTTTAACTGAAAACTCCCATGTTAAATAAAATTGGAAATATCTAATTTTCTTAGAAAACAATGAAGATATGAAACAATACGATGATCCAGAATCAAATAATGCATTTTCTATACTTGACGAAACCATTAAATTACCTGCCAACACATCTTTCGGAGCTTCTACCTCAGCAGTAGTGATAGCATAAGCTTGGCCTTGATCCCTTGGCCTTTTTTGAGGTAAGTTCTCCTCACGCTTAGAAAATTAATTTGCATAATTCCCCATCTCACTACAATTATATCACTGAACATTGGTAGCTTCCTTCTTCCCCTTGCAATCACGAGCTTGGTGGCCTTTTTCACCACACTTGTAACAGACTCCCGTTCCCTTCAAGAAAGTACCGGAGTATTTCTTACTACATTTACCACATGATGGATATTCAACCTTTCCCTTCTTCCCCTTATTTCAATTCCCTTTTTGATCAGCAGGTCTCTTCTTCTCTTGCTTTGCTTTAAATTCATAAGACTTAGAGAATTCCTTTTCTGTCTTGATAGCACATGAGACAATGTCTGCGTACGACGAGAAGGATTGTGATACTAATTCTCCACAAAGAAATGGTTTTAACCCATAAAAGAAACGATCAATCTTACTTCTTGGGTTATGTATATAATCTCCAGCATACCTTGCTAACCTTGTAAAGTTAGCCTCATACTTTATGACATTCTCATCCTCCTTTTGTCTTAGGCTCAGAAATTGCCTTTCCATATCTGCTCGATGGTGGCGAGGAATGTATTTTTCTAAAAACAGATCTTTGAACTCCCTCCATTCCATATTTGATACTTCATCATCTTACTTCGTATTTTGAATCAATGACCACCATTGATCAGCATCTCCAGTGAGGCGGTAAACTGCCATGATAACTTTTTTCCTTTCACTACTCCCCAAAGCCTGAAATATTTTCTCTAGGGAAAATATCCATTTCTCAACTACTAAGGGATTTTTAGTCCCGTTGAACGTTGGTGGTTGTTTCCTCATGAAGTTGTCTAACATTGATCCTCCACGCTGTGGATCAGGGTGCTCCATATGGGTAAGTTTATTATTCATAACCTGAGTAGGTTGTCCCAGTATGGTGATTAGCTGATCGACAACAGTTGCATCACCAGCTTCACTATAATTATCTTGAGAAGGTGGGAAATCCCTACATGGAGTGCGTGCATTTATACGGTTTCCATTTCTTCCACTATGAGACATTTCTAAACAATGGCATAATCTAGATAATTTTTTGAATCAAAATACATAATCCCATACTTATAAAACACTTAACATAAATTGAACTATTTATGGATATAATCCATAATCATAAAAATGCTTTCTTTGAGGAAGTATATACTCATAAACCCTTCATAATGATTTGTAAAGAAAATGAGAGTTATCCTAATCATATCCACCGGGAGTGTCGTAAGCAAGAGTGTAGCAAGGACCGTTGTCGTGCACCAGTTCCCGTTCGAGTCTAGCTCAAAGCGGTGTGTTCGGGTTTTAACACTAGGTACATCTGTGCCAGATCCGCCTCTACCTAATCGTATCCAGATAGGGATGTATAGCTCGGAAAAATCACAAAATCTCTACAATACCAAAATTCTAGGAATTTATTCTATACTAATCCTCAAATTCCATCTTAAATATACGTGATCTAATCAAAGTTTATCTAAATCTAGCTTCCAAGGTTTGGACTAAACTTCCACTGATACCAACTGTAACGCCCTGACCCCAGTTACCTAGAGTCGGTGCATTATTACCTAAAATTGGCATGATCACAAGAAAGATCAAATCTCAAAAGATCGATTGGTTTAGTATCCTTGGAAACACTAGATATATTCATAATGTTTTACATTACATCATAAAGTGAAAAACTACTACATCAACATAGTCTCCATATCCCACACTCATATCCCCACATACTATCCCTACAGGTCATTCATAAATTATTTCTTCACATCCTGGGAAAAATAAAACATAGAAAAGGGGTGAGCTCAAATTCCCAGTAAGGATAACAATATAGCGGAAAATTTCATAAATAAGAATAAACATTTAAGGAAATGTATAACATAAAACAAAAGCCTTTTAAACTTGAACTTCAACATAGTATGGAAAAAATAAAATGAAATAATTCCATTTACTTATTCACATGGATATTCTATTAATCGAATAATCACATGAAATATCAATTACCACTTTCATAATGATGAAATGCATAATGCCAGACTATCATTACCACATAGCCAAGGCCTCATGCCAAGACTACAAATAATATTTTTCCAAGGCCTTGTGCCAAGACACTAGTTTGTCTCATGAGACCTACCGATACATTGAGGAGCTATAGCAGGCTCCACCCCTCACATAGTAAGTCCAATGCATTCCCATATGAAAAGGTTTAAACATAACATAAACATTCTTACTAAAACTAGCATACAAAATGTCAATACTTTCACCATAAACCATGAATGGTATAAAAATAGCACATCTATAGTCAAACATATCCCAAAACCTTTAATACAATATATAAGTTTTGTATCATAATAAATCAACTTCAAATAAGCGTAAAATCCATCAAAGGATGTTGACATACATGAAATCAAAACTCTTATTAGAGAAATATCTCTTTCAATTTTTAAATCATTTAAGAGACATATATTTATGAAATAAAACATTTTCTATGAAAATATTCTTATAAATTGTAAGGGAAGATTTGATGATTTTATTATGGCGGAAAAATAACCGCACCAACCGTATATGTTAAAAAAACATTCTTACCTTAATTCTGTCAAAAAGGTTAAAAAGAACCTTATTTGGAAAACAACAGAAATATTCCTTTATAAACCACTTATAAAAAGTCAAACAAGGGTATAAATGACTTTGAACCATATTATTTTAAATATTAAAAATGTTTTGAAATACATTTTTAAGAAACACGAAGGTGGATGATAAAGAGGTCCCAGTAGATAATCACGTATAAACAACCTCAGATAATAAACAGATTGTAAAATAACCCTAACCTTTTACTTTTCCTTGGTTGGGGTAGGTTAACCTCCTGTATAATGGTGAAATAGTTTTTATTAAATTATACAAGAATCATGTACATTAATATGATATCATATATGATCTTTTAACATTGATTTGTTAATAATATCATAGTATTATCGTTGTTTTGGGTGTTAACTTACTCGTTTTCTTTTATATGTTTTGTTACGTAAGCCATGTTTGTAATGGATAGTTTGTATCTTAACCAGATCCATAATGATATCAAGTCCTTATATACTATTATTAATCATCAAATGAGAATTATACTTGAATGGATACGATGGAGAATGAATCTCATCGCGTTCGTGGAGATGGTTGTACGTACGTACGCACGAGCGACAATATCATTCCTTTGATAATAAAATAATATATAATTGGATAGTATATCATATATAAAGAATAATTATCATGTTATATTTATTATTTACATGAGTTACACATCATTATTATACCCATCCAAATAATAATATATTGAATAACAATTACACCACGGTGTGGAGACGGTAAGCCGTACGTACGCACGTATGGTGACATGTTATTAAAAGGATGGATAGAATAATGAATATGGTTGTACCATATTTATAATAACATCACAGTTTATATAAGATAATGGACTTATTATTTTATAATGGTAATAACAAAGAAGGAAGAAGTGGAAGAAGAAATGAACTTGAAAAAGGGTGGTGAAAACATTACCTCTTCTTCGAGTTCTTCTTTTTGATTTGATCAAAAGGGCTCCTTAGGTTGGCTTTATGATCAAACTAAGGCCTTTAGGTTGTATTGAGGGACGTTTAGAGAGTATTAGGTCATATTTTTTCCGAACCAAAAGGATTTTATGGTGTGATTTAATGAGAAGGGGGAGTGCCCTTTTATAAGAGGGGTGAGGGGCACCTTTGGAAAAGCTTGAAATATTAATTTATAATAAATTCATATTCGGTTTATAATGGCTCCAAGGTCGATTATTTAAAGTTTAAGGTGGTGATGGGTAGAAAAACACTCAACCAATAGAATTTAGAATGGTTTGGGTTACTATATTATCCTTATCATTAAGTATTAACTCTTAGTTAATTAGTTTCTCTTTTAAATTGTCTCTTTGTATTTTTATATTATATGGTTAATAAACTTACTATATACATACAAGAGACCCCCAAGTGGTCCATTAATGATACACCTATCATGATATAAGTCTCTTTGCCGAACCTAAGATTTTTTGGAATTTAATATCAATTAATAATATAATATTTGTTTTAAAAGCTCTTTACATCACTTTTTACACTATTCAATAGTTGCTTTTTGTAAAACTTATGACAGAATGATTACTTCAAACAAGGTCAATTAAATCAATCCCAATATGTCATATTATCCTATAAAATTATTGTAATTCTTTAAAAGTCTCAAATTATATTTATTTGGGTATTTACAATATCAATTATTTTAATTTTTTCACTATTATGGCAATTACTGCATCATCATTGTGTCATAAATAAATGAAATTATTTAATGTCTAAAAATTATAAAAAAAATATCATTATGTAGGAAATCGTTTTAGATTTTAATGAATATTTATAGTCGAAAATACAACATATATAACCCTATGTAAAAAGTTGTTTCTAAAAGATATATGCTTGTGTCATTTTAGTATTCATTTTAACTTAATTAAAATAAATTGTCCCTATCACTTACAAGTGGCACCATGGGGTCCCAAAATCGACCAAAAGATGCCTATGGTAGAAATTGTGACAGAAAATAATGTTAGGACACGTTTTAGGGTAATTTTTAGTATTATAATATTATTTTTTATCCCCTATTTACCAGATTTAACCTTAACCATGGTAAATAAAATATTTACCGCAGTAATTATTCAAAATGTCTAAAAAAAAGTTACCTATTTACACAATTTGAACATCCTGATTTGAAATATGGAATCCATTTTTTCAAATTCAAAACACAGAAGTGGAAGAAATTAATTTAAAATTAATTCCCGTTGTCAAAACAAAAAGCGTATTTTTAAGATATAATAACTATCAAAAGATTGATACTTGTTTATGTTCGGCTTAATTGTGAAATTATGTCCATTGACCAACATTGTATTAAATGGCTAAAATAAATTCTAAATATACTTTAAAACCTCTAAAATCATAATTTATCAATATAAATTATTTCTATTGAAAAAGTTGTTTTTAATTAAAATTTAGTAATTTTCACCATTCATCAAAATATTAAAGTTATCCGAAAAGTACCAAAATTTCACCTTAGGCAAAATTCGATATTCCGAATCTAAAAATGAAGTCCATTTTGAAATATATAATATATATAATTTCAAAAATTAGGTATTACTATTCATAACGTCTAGTTTGATTAGTTATGGAGTGTTAGAACTCGGTGTTGCGTACAACACACACTATCACATTATTCAAAGAGAAGCGTACCGTAGAAGATTGGGGTGTTACACTTTGGGGGTGATGAAAGTATGAGATATGTCTGCAAATCATCTAGGAATTTAATCTCTACTATGTACATATGTTCAATGTAGCTGATAGGATTGACTACATGAGGCCCAGCTACTTTACATCCTCCATGATTAGTCGTGAACAAAGTAATGGAGATCTCATAACTCACTTGTCTTGCCTTCTCGTGATATAGATATCTAAGGTGGTACATCATCATATAATCATCCATTTCCTCATGTTTCATGAAGATCTCATTGGATATGGATGATAGAATGATGAACTGAATATCTATATCACCATTCATATGTTTCTCATACAACGAAATATCTTCATCACCCACCTCATTTCCATTTTAAACTGGTAAGTCTTCATCTACAACATATAATTTCCATTCATGGTGAAGGATGACCTGTATCAGCCTTTTCTACTTGTAGAAATTAGTTCTAGTGATAAAGATTCCCTTCAATGGTATGGATCAAAACAATATGTTTTATTTCATTTTAAATTTTTTATCTAAAAATAAGATAAGTTGAAATTTAGTACTTTATCTAATAAATTTAGAAAACAAATTAATATTATATTAATTTTTCCCCCAATCTATTATCAAAAGCCATTATCCTTCGCCACTGGCTTTGGAATATCGTATTTCTTGGACATTCAAGTGTCAAGGATCAATATTCCCCTTCTCATTACCCCAAAATTGGTTTCTCAATCATCATTAAAGGTTTTTGGTAGGCATTCCAAATGCCAAATATGTTAACTTGTTGTTCCTTGATCTGTTGATTAGACCACCCAATCCTGAAATCAATGATTTATATTTCCTCAACCATTACCTCTCAATTACACCAAGTCAATATTTGGCCTTCAACCCATCATTTCAACTAGGTTATGTCAACCCAAAAACTCAAATTTTAATTCCTAAACAATTGAAAGCACCCTTGCATTAGCTGGTCGAGTACTCTGAACTATGTTTCAATTCTATCCAATGTAATGGAAGGCTATAACGACTTAATATTTTATTGAATGATTTTATCCTTTATGAAAAAAATATAATTTGTAATATTTATAAAATTATGTTTATTATTAAATGGGATTAATTAATTGATTAACCAGGTTTTAAGATAATATTTATGTATAAGACCATTTATTGTAGTTCAATCACGAATGACTGTTACTTCATTAATTATGTGATCATGACAAAAATATCCATAATGAATAACCATGAAACTGAAAGAAAATAAATAATGGTCATGATCCTGATCATGATCTAATGGTTTGTTTATATAGTGGATGATAAACTAACTGAAAACCTAGGTTAGAAACACCATGAAAAAATTAGGTTCCTATTTACATATTTCCACATATCCGCATTTTTATATCCATGGATTGGATTCACGTTGACTCATAACATGATCAACATCCACTATACTTTGAGCTCCATTTAATACATATTCTTTTACTCACACACAGGAGAGTCGTAAAAGGAGGTATATATAAAATATTACATGGGCTCACATACCAAAGATATTAATGATTAGAGAAGGAATGTAGACCAAAAATTTAATCTAATATTAAATTTAATGGAATCCAATCGTATACAAATGTCTCTTCTAGCTCATGATCGTCCACATGCATGCAATGAATTATGCGTTTAAAAAAATATCATAAAGTTCATTAATTATTCTTATTTAAGATAATTCATATTCAATTTTATTAATTATTATCCTCAATTAATCAATCCTTTTTTCTTAATACTCTTATAAATTTCCTTGATATTTTCATCCATTATATTTTTATACAAATTAAAACTCATTTTAAATTAACCGTGTATATAAATGTACCTTGGAGGTAACAGCTGAATACCCATCCAAATCTACTAAACATGTGTTATACTTGTATAAATTTTATTCCTTGTGACATAAATAATGCACCACATAAATCATACTTTCATGATGTGTATTTCACTGATGATTACACGAATTACATGGATTTTCAGTAACATGACATTCATTAATGACCATTAAAAATAATACTAATAAAACATATAAAATATTTGAAGTTATGAAAATTATTCATATATTAAGGTTTTAATTCGGCATTATTTGGTAATAGTACAAAGGGTGTATATCCAATCTACACCTCATGTACTACTTTCACTGTTTATCAGAAGTACATCCCTAGGGACTCAGGCTAGGGGGATACTTTAGAATTCTTGGTGTGCATGGAATTTAATGTGGTCCACATGCTCTACTGACTCCATGTCATGTGGTCACCGATCAGCTTTATAGTGTCTGGGATATAAGGCCCAACCATGAACTGAAAGGGATGACTTGCCATGTCTACTAATCCAAAATAATTTTCATCCAGATGACTTTGTTCTATGTTTTCCTAGTCAATACATAGTGTGTGAATTTTCTACACCTTATGACTTTAATACACATGGTTTCACTAATTTTTGAAATACTCCTAATGCATTGAAGACAACTACATGATGCGTACCTCTGTGTTACCTAGAAATAATCCGTGTTTGCCCCGAATGAGATCCTCAATATATTTTTAATCAGCAAACTAATAATTTATCTATGATCCATGAGAAATTTAATAGGAAGAAACAAATCATGTCATTTAGATTAAAAGTAATGATTAAACATGAATTGAAAAACTAAATTATAAATGTTCTAATAACCAACGGTTATTAAATCATTATAAACAATAATATTCCTACTATGTTATAAAATATAGGTTATAGGAAGAATGGATGCACAAGAGGATCAGTTCCCAACATTGATTTCTTTCCATATTCAATGAATAATCTATGATCTATGTGGCGATAAATGACATGATCTACAGAATTGAATCCATGAAATAGGAAAAATTAGTTGAAACATATAACCAAGTGAGAGGTTAACATATTTTTTTTATACTTAATTTAATTAAATAAGAACTACCTCTAAGGTGATTCTTTATACATTGATACATTCAGACATAGATCTGCAGGTGTTTCATAATTGCATTGTAGAGATCAAGGGTAGATATCCTCTAGCGGTGATCCACACATGTTCTATGTATCTCTGGATGTCACTAATGGAGTCTACAGATTCTATCATGGATGAACCTTCTAATTAAAATGTCTTCATTCGATATCATTGATAACCACTTCCAAAGGATTATCGTTGATTTGATGGCGGTGATCTTGTTCATTATCTTGAGTGTTCTTGGAGAGAGTTGAGGTCTCTAGGATTGAGAGATTTTCTACAATTCATTGCGCATAACAATTTTTTGTTCCTTGGATAGAACTTTTCTAATAAGAAAATAATATAATTGGTCATTTCTTAAAAATGGTTAGTAATATTAAATTTTCGCAAGCGTCTTTAATAATTTTCTTAATCCTAGAAAAACCCCATGTCAAATAATAATATAAATATTATTATTTCCTTTCATGTTCATTACTTTCGAGTTATAATAAAATATTTTTAATCAAATAATATTCAATATCATTATTTCTAAGCTAACCATTAAAATTGGTCCACCGATCCTCCTCAATATTTATTAATTATTCTAACGACAATTTCTTCTTTTGAATAACTAGTGGTAGAATAACTGTGATTAAGAATACATGAATAATGATTAAAAAAACTGGGAATAAAATTTATTCAACTTGTTAAATGAAAAATTATTTAACTACGATACTAGCTTTTATTACTATGCTTCCCTCTATACCTTTTTCTTAGTGGCATTAGGTGGGAAACCTAAAGTACAATGTTAACATCTAGAAACACGCCAAACAACCCATAGAGAATAAAGTTAATTCCATAATGAGGCGTCTCCTTAAAAAAATGCCTACTGTGTAATGTAATCCATTTATAAGAATATCTATAATCGATTAGGATGCATGTTAGTTCCATAAACATATATGCTCGATATCTCCTTCGTTGACATTCCAATAATAGAACGTAACTATTTATCACTATAGACAAGTATTTATTTATCCTATATCATTTCCATCAAAGGGAATGAGATCTTATCTTCTATTAATGAAAATAATGGATAAATAAATTCTATCGTTATTCATTAATGTAATATTACTCATGACACAGCCAATGAATCCTAGATCATAGAGAACATCTGTCATCATTGTTTTCTTCCATACCTCTATGTGTACAACTCCTAATACTCATTAATAATAATATTAATATCTATGGACTAATACACACATCGCCATATAGGAACACCCAATGACACATAGAAATGTCGATTCCATATAGGCTAGTCATGTTCTTATAATATTCGCCTGAAAATTCCATACATGTACACTATGAGAAGTTCCCACAATGTCCTATGAGTCTCTACCCCTAATATCATGTATCATTTGTGTCACAAAAAAGATATCATCCTGATATAGAACATATATTCAAGAATATTGTCACATCGCTTTCAGGTTCCCATCATAGAAGGGATCTGTTAAGACTACCTAGTGCAATATTTACTCTTATGACATTATCACATTAAAAGTTACATTAAAGAACAATGATGATCAGATAATAAATTTATTAATATTCAAAACCATGAATATAAGTTTCCATAAAGTACAAAATAAATTTGTTCTTATGCCCCAAATCCAACACTCCAAAGGTTTCTCATTTCATGGAAGGGAAATGAATTCATATAATTATGAGAGGAGCAAAAAAGTTTAGTATCAAATATGATATCCAATTACCAATTGAATTTTCTGTGATTAAATATGATGACTGGTCATGATGGCTAGATGATAAAAGATCTACATTTGGAGAAGTTGACATTACAGATGAAATTTAAATCAGTTTGGATACTAAAAAGAAAATTTTGTTAGTATTAGCATTATTGAAGGTGAATATGCTAACAACAATCAAGCTACAACACAATATATGTGGGTGAATACTTGATTGGAAGATATTTTAGGGGAAGTAATGTTACCCCTTCTCTTTGTTTATGATAAAAAAGTGTTATAAATATCACTATGAATATAGTTAATCATTATTTTTCAAATTATATTGATATCATATATAAATTTAACATTGTGAATGTGGGTAGGAACAAACTCATGTTTCCATTTTTTACTAGAATGTAGAATGTTATTGGTATATTCAAAAAACAATTTCTGAGTGAATATTTTATCAAACTGATGTTGAAGATGTGTGACCAACCTCATTCTCTTGAACATTGAGGTGTGTGTTGACGTATCCTCTCTTATCTTGTCTTGGGATAGTGATTTCTATTGGCACAAAAATTATGTTTCATAAATATATACACTTGTATGTGCTAAACCATTTAAGGTAGCATGTATTTATTGGGAGTCCTAGAATGGGGAAAGATATGAACTCGGTGTGTGTCTGTGTGTGAACTGTTTTAATATTTTTTTGAAGTTATTTCCATAAACATGTTCCTATAATAATGATGATGTTATAAAGGGGTGGATATTTGTAACAGCCCGAGATTTTATAAAAAATATTATTTTTATTTCACTAATGTCTTGTGTTGTACGCTACACCAAAAGGAGCTTGCACAACATGCATCCTTGACTTACCTTTCATTACACGCAATCACGTCCTTCCTTGATAACGTGTGTAGTACGCAATACCGAGTTTTACTAAACAACGATATGCTATTAAAATATTATTAAAACTAGCCGTAATGAATTGTAATAACCACTTTTTGAAATTTTGTCAATTATATTTTTCAAAATGGACTTCATTTTTGGATTCGGAGTATCGAATTTAGCCTAAGGTGAAATTTTGGTGATTTTCGGATAACTTTCATATTTTGATGAATAGTGAAAATTACTAAATTTTAATTAAAAATAACTTTTTTAATCGAAAAAATTAATAGTGATAAATTATTAATTTGAGTGGTTTTAAATTATATTTAGAATATATTTTTACAATTTAACACAATGTTGGTCATTGGTTGTAATTTCACATTTAAACCAGACATAATCAAGTGTCAATCTTTTGATAGATATTGTTTCATAAAAACACGCTATTTGTTTTAACAGCGGGATTTAATTATAAAATTAATTAATGCAACTTCTATGTTATGAATTTGGTAAAATAGACTTCATTTTTGAATTCGGAATATGAAATATAGCTTAGGATGAAATTTTGGTATTTTTCTGAAAACTTTCAATTTTTGATGAATAGTGAAACCACTAAGTGGTAGGTTAAAAACAGAATTTTGCATAAAACTTAATTTTACCGCTTCTGTGAATGGAATTTTGAAAATCCGACAGACACGGTTAATATCAAGGACTAAAATGTGGTTCAATGAGATGAAAATAATTTTTGGTGAATAGTAACTTTTTACTTTTTTTTACCACGGTTAATAGTAAATAGGGTAACTAAGGGTAAATATGATATTACTATTACCCTAACACATGTCCTAATTCTATTGGATAAGTGTAATTCGACCAAAAACAACCTTATGAATATAATATGACCATTTAGGTCCATTTGGATTAGATTATGACATTTAATATTATTTTATTTAATGAATAGTTAAAATAGTTAAAATCAAAGTTTAATAACTAAAACATTTTTAATATGGGGTTATAAATAAGATAAATTCGACTATAAATATTCATTAGAAAGCTAAAATGATTTCCTACATAATGATATTTTTTTTTATAATTTTTAGACTTTAAATAATTTAATTTATTTATGACACAATGATGATGAAGTAATTATATTATTAATGAAATATTGACATAATTGATGTTATAAACACCAAAATAAATGTAATTTGAGACTTTTTATGAATTACACTAATTTTCTAGGTTACTATGATATATTAGTGTTGATTAAATCAACTTGGTTTGGACATATAATTCTGTTATGACTTTCACAAAAATCATATATCAAATAGTGTCAAAATTGACACAAAATAGTTTTTAAATCAAATATTATATTATTAATTGTTATTTTATTCCTAAAAATCTAACGTTCGGCCAAATGACTTATATAAGGATATATGTATTAATAATAAACAATTTGGGGTTCGTTTGGCATGTTATAGTAAGTGTATTAACCATATAGTTAAAGAAAACAAAAAGACACGGTAAAAGTTAAATTATTTAACTTAGAGTTAAATCTAAATGATAAGGTTAAAATAGGAACCTAAACTTGTCTAAATTATATTGGATGAGAGGATTTCGACCCATCCCCACCTTAGCCACGAAATAAATCAATTAGGAGCTATTTAAAACCGAACTTGACTTTATAATAAATTAATATTTTTAGTTATTCCAAAGGTGCCCCTCTCCTCCCTTATAAAAGGGCACCTCCTCCCCCTCCTCCTCCCACCAATTTGAGCACTCAAGCTCGGCCAACCCCTGCCAAAATCTCTTCTCCACTTCCCTAGAAACATCCTAGAGGTTCTGGTCTTCCTCAAAGACAAATTTTAGTGCCCTAATAGGAGGTCTCAAAGAGGCGCTTCAATGAAGAGGTAATTACCGTTACCAATTCTTTCATCTTTATTTCTTCTTCCACTTCTTCTTATTAGGTTGTTTCATTATGAAGTAATAACATCAGTATCACTCATATACTGATATGTTATTATAAGTATGAAACAACCCTATTTCACCATCTATCCATCCTACGGAAAAAGAAATCACCGCGCGTGCGTACGTACGGAATACCGTCTCCACGCCGTGGTGTCATCGATTTTCCACCACCACCTTACATGGATGTGTATAATGGTGTAAAGAATATCTATACATAGTTATTAAAACATCATATTGATTCTGATATATTGTATAATCCACTCCAATTCAATTCAATAATTATGGAAATGATATCATCGCTCGTGCGTACGTACGGACTACCGTCTCCACGACGCGATGAGATTCATTCTCCATGTTAACCATTTAAGAATGGTTATAAAGTATATATAAGAAATAATAATGAAATATATGACATTATAAAGCTACTGGATTTATGTATATATATATATATATGTATGTCATCTACTTACTTCCATTCAAGACAATAAGGAAAGGAAAACAACGTTCATGCGTACGTACGGACTACCGTCTCCATGAACGGTGTTTTTCATTTCATTTATCTATCTATTATATATATATATATATATATATACTGAATATATATGATATATAAATCATATTTTATATTCTGGAAGTAATTAAATCATGATATAAGTAATAATAATGTCAAGAACAACAAGTCAAAACACCTACGATAAATGAAACGATTTTACCCAAAACGCTTCTTTAACATGTAATTTACAAAAGAACGGGTAAGATAAAGTCATAAGTGAACCATATATGATATCATAACAATGAATATGATTCTGTAATAAGTCAATGACATTATTTAAATCATTATACAGGAGGTTCGGACACATACGAAGCAAATCGGACCTAAGGTAAGGGAAATATCACAATCTCATTTTTATCCGAGATTGTTTATTCGTAAGTATTTACTGGGGTGTATTTTATCATCCACATCCATGTTTCATCAATATTTAATATTATATCCATCCACCTACAATTGTTTAAATCCATTTTTACCCTTAGTTGAGTTTTTAGTAATATGTATGAAAGGAATCTTTTGTCGTTTTTAGTACGAGGTAATTTTCGACTTTTCCAACAAAAGTACGAAGAATGTTTTTTTTAACTTATACGGCATGAATGGATTTTTAAAACATTATTTCCAAGAAGCTTCTTTTACAATTTTTCAAGTTTATTTTTAATCAACTTCTTTTATTTTAAAGTCGTATGACATGTTATGAAAGGAAAAATGTTTTTGAAGTAGAAAGGATATTTTCCTCAAGAATGGAGTTCAAGTATTTTATCAAAATTATTTTCCATCTAAGATAATAAAAGGGTTATGTTTTTATCCCTATTATTACATGGATTTGATTATGTTGTGATGGAAATATTTTTATGAATTCCTTTATCTTATATGAATTGTTTTATGATGTCATGTTGTTTAAGAATCCCATTTTTATTACGTGGATTACGCTATGATGTATGGTTTATGATTATGTGGCACACATAAGAAATGATTCATTATAATATGGGTGGGACCTATATCTCCCTCCAATGGATTGCGTAATGATTTTATATCTCATGAGATAGACATGGCTGAAATGGTAGGTTATACCAGTTCAGTGAAACAGGACTGAAACGAGGATTACTCGATTCAGAAAGAGACTTTGTCCACTAAGATAGTCTTGGCAATGAGTCATGACTAACAAGAAATGATTCTCTATGATTATGTGTGTATGCCACAAAGTTTCATGTTTTAAGTTATGATTATTGTGGTTACATTTCACTGCCATGATTTCTTCCATGTTATGAAATTATGATCTCTTTTGCAGGTTAAGATTTCCAAAATGTTATGTTCTTATGAATATGATGTGATTGATATTTCTTTTGTTTACCCTTACTGAGCATTTGAGCTCACCCTTTTATGTTTTCTTTTCCCCAGGATATAAAGGAAGGTTTTAGGTAAAAAAGGGGAAGATCTTTATAGGAGATATTGAAGATCTTTCACCACGATTAGAAGATTACGTTCCGAGTTTCCAAAGACACTAAACTATTACGATCCTTGTGTGTGTGTTTTTGTAATGTACTAAGTATTCCGGAAATGTAATGTAATGTCCATGTACGTCAGGCTTCGGGTCTCTACAGTTGGTATCAGAGGAAAGGTTTAGTCAACCTTTGGAAACTAGGGTGCGAGAACTTTAGTGAGATCCCTAGAGATATTTATAAGGTATGTCTAGGGATGTCCCTAAGGATAAGTATACGTATAGGATATAGTACTAGAACTATGGTAACGATCTTAGAATTTAACCTAAGATGTTAGATATTGAAGTTACTCTCCCTTTATTATGATTTTCTTCCTCTAACACTATTGTTTTTGGGTTTTACAAAATGGCTGGAAACAAGATGATTCACGATAATGGAGGATATTATGGACAATGGAATGATATTCTTCATGAGCAACCAAATGAAATGGGATTTGGAAGTCCAAACATAATTATTATGCTGAATCAGCAATCCCATAATATGATCAATAAAGTAAAGTTTGGTAAGTTTCCTGACTCGGACAATAAGAGAAAGATGGAGTTTCATGATGATCATAGAGGAAAGAAAGTTCAATTTCCCCTATGTAAATCATGTGGGAAGAGGCATCAAGGAGAATGTTTCAAAGGAACTGGAAGATGCTTTGGGTGTGGAAAAGAAGGACACAAAGCCAGTAAGTGCAAAGGAAAAGGTTCGATTAACACCAGGGATGAGGATAATGGTATTGCTACGACATCAACAATGGTTAAATGTTTTAAATGTGGAATGTACGGGCATTATGCATACCAATGCCCTAAGGGAAAGTCTCATGAAGAGAATCAGTATGGTCGTATGGGTAGTATTTATGTTGACGATGATGATGAGACTAAAAATGATATGTGAGATGAAAGAATTGTTGAAGCTCGGTCAATGGTTTAAGAATGTAGTGGAATGATTACATGTTTATCAAGTGTAATGTTGTATAAGTAATCTCATGGTACTATGGGATAAAGAGACATCTAAGGATTGTTACATTGTTGTCTTTCCTTAAGTTTTGAAAGTATGTGATGAATGGTACCTGTATTTTTGGAAATAAGATGATATGCACATAATGAAGGGAAAACGAGAAAATGAAATGTTTAATAGTATTCATGAGCTCATGATTGATATAAGGACTAAGTGATATCATGGTTTGAGTATATAGAATTTTGAGGATTTTGGTATGTGGAAAGAGTTAACTTTTAATAGAATTCATTTTTTCAATAAGGTTCAATGGGTATTCAAGAGAGTACAAGATTAAGGCCTTTGAATGTTTGGAATGTGACCAACAAGATATATCTTATGATATATGGGGATCAACGATGGTATTAAATCTCTGGTAATCGTTTTCACTATGTTATGAGAGTGGACTGCAGTATTATGGATAAGCCTAAAGATTGGAATGGATTATGTTGGACATAAGTTAGTATTGTTTAAGGATAGAAGTTTTTTCGATATTATTGATGAGATGTTATAGTAATATAGTTTTAGAAAAAGGACAACCTGCAGGACAGGCGACAGCCCATCGCGTCGGACAAGGCTGTGGGAATCGAACCCACAACCGAAGTGCGACTGGCCTTTATCGCCTACCACTGGCCTACAGGAAGTCCCTGTTTAGTAGAAACTAGTTTTATTATATTAAGCAGTATGATATATGAAGTATAAGTCTATTTTAGGAACCATATATGATTAATCTTACTATAGACCGACTTATGTATATAATTTTTGCTAACCTTTTGTTTGAGACAGATGGAATGACCCGTCATTCTATCACATAATCTGCTAACACTTCACGAATAACAAATTCAACTTCATTTATTTAAGAGATGAAGTGGAAATTGTTCAAGGCACGAACAACAGTGAGATTGTACCAAAATAATGTAAGTATTTATTCTAATTCAAACTCTTCAACTTTAAGGAAATGATCTTGAAAACCAAAAATTTTGTCCTAGTTCCCTTATATCCGATGAATCAGATGGTACCCTAGATCGTCACAAATTTATGGCTTTGTGATTGTTGTCTTTTCCATAGCAATGTTCTCTACCACTCTCCATCAGAACATGATGGTTAGATTTCTCTTCCATATCCATATTTTCACCTATGTGGAAACCCAGTGATTAGTTTATTTGGGTAGCCGTTATGTTTCATACTTTTGTTTTTAAAGATAAGTTTAGGTATTCCTTTTTACGATGTGGGTTTCTATTAAAGAAACTTTCAAATAGTAAACCATTTATAACCCCGACGAATTTCGAGGGCGAAATTCATTTTAAGGGGGGTAGAATGTAACAGCCCGAGATTTTATAAAAAATATTCTTTTTATTTCACTAATGTCTTGTGTTGTACGCTACACCAAAAGGAGCTTGCACAACATGCATCCTTGACTTACCTTTCATTACACGCAATCACGACCTTCCTTGATAACGTGTGTAGTACGCAATACCGAGTTTTACTAAACAACGATATGCTATTAAAATATTATTAAAACTAGCCGTAATGAATAGTAATAACCACTTTTTGAAATTTTGTAAATTCTATTTTTCAAAATGGACTTCATTTTTGGATTCGGAGTATCGAATTTAGCCTAAGGTGAAATTTTGGTGATTTTCGGATAACTTTCATATTTTGATGAATAGTGAAAATTACTAAATTTTAATTAAAAATAACTTTTTTAATCGAAAAAATTAATAGTGATAAATTATTAATTTGAGTGGTTTTAAGGTATATTTAGAATATATTTTTACAATTTAACACAATGTTGGTCATTGGTTGTAATTTCACATTTAAACCAGACATAATCAAGTGTCAATCTTTTGATAGATATTGTTTCATAAAAACACGCTATTTGTTTTAACAGCGGGATTTAATTATAAAATTAATTAATGCAACTTCTATGTTATGAATTTGGTAAAATAGACTTCATTTTTGAATTCGGAATATGAAATATAGCTTATGATGAAATTTTGGTATTTTTCTGAAAACTTTCAATTTTTGATGAATAGTGAAACCACTAAGTGGTAGGTTAAAAACAGAATTTTGCATAAAACTTAATTTTACCGCTTCTGTGAATGGAATTTCGAAAATCCGACAGACACGGTTAATATCAAGGACTAAAATGTGGTTCAATGTGATGAAAATAATTTTTGGTGAATAGTAACTTTTTACTTTTTTTTACCACGGTTAATAGTAAATAGGGTAACTAAGGGTAAATATGATATTACTATTACCCTAACACATGTCCTAATTCTATTGGATAAGTGTAATTCGACCAAAAAGAACCTTATGAATATAATATGACCATTTAGGTCCATTTGGATTAGATTATGACATTTAATATTATTTTATTTAATGAATAGTTAAAATAGTTAAAATCAAAGTTTAATAAATAAAAAAATTTTAATATGGGGTTATACATAAGATAAATTCAACTATAAATATTCATTAGAAAGCTAAAGAGATTTCCTACATAATGATATTTTATTTATAATTTTTAGACTTTATATAATTTAATTTATTTATGACACAATGATGATGCAGTAATTATCTTATTAATGAAATATTGACATAATTGATGTTATAAACACCAAAATAAATGTAATTTGAGACTTTTTATGAATTACACTAATTTTCTAGGTTACTATGATATATTAGTGTTGATTAAATCAACTTGGTTCGGACATATAATTCTGTTATGACTTTCACAAAAATCATATATCAAATAGTGTCAAAATTGACACAAAATAGTTTTTAAATCAAATATTATATTATTAATTGTTATTTTATTCCTAAAAATCTAAGGTTCGGCCAAATGACTTAGATAAGGATATATGTATTAATAATAAACAATTTGGGGTTCGTTTGGCATGTTATAGTAAGTGTATTAACCATATAGTTAAAGAAAACAAAAAGACACGGTAAAAGTTAAATTATTTAACTTAGAGTTAAATCTAAATGATAAGGTTAAAATAGGAACCTAAACTTGTCTAAATTCTATTGGATGAGAGGATTTCGACCCATCCCCACCTTAGCCTCGAAATAAATCAATTTGGAGCTATTTAAAACCGAAATTGACTTTATAATAAATTAATATTTTTAGTTATTCCAAAGGTGCCCCTCTCCTCCCTTATAAAAGGGCACCTCCTCCCCCTCCTCCTCCCACCAATTTGAGCACTCAAGCTCGGCCAACCCCTGCCAAAATCTCTTCTCCACTTCCCTAGCAACATCCTAGAGGTTCTGGTCTTCCTCAAAGACCAATTTGAGTGCCCTAAGAGGAGGTCTCAAAGAGGCGCTTCAAAGAAGAGGTAATTACCGTTACCAATTCTTTCATCTTTATTTCTTCTTCCACTTCTTCTTCTTAGGTTGTTTCATTATGAAGTAATAACATCAGTATCACTCATATATACTGATATGTTATTATAAGTATGAAACAACCCTATTTCACCATCTATCCATCCTACGGAAAAAGAAATCATAGCGCGTGCGTACGTACGGAATACCGTCTCCACGCCGTGGTGTAATCGATTTTCCACCACCACCTTACATGGATGGGTATAATGGTGTAAAGAATAACTATACATAGTTATTACAACATCATATTGATTCTGATATATTGTATAATCCACTCCAATTCAATTCAATAATTATGGAAATGATATCATCGCTCGTGCGTACGTACGGACTACCGTCTCCACGACGCGATGAGATTCATTCTCCATGTTAACCATTTAAGAATGGTTATAAAGTATATATAAGAAATAATAATGAAATATATGCCATTATAAAGCTACTGGATTTATGTATATATATATATGTATGTCATCTACTTACTTCCATTCCAGACAATAAGGAAAGGAAAACAACGTTCATGCGTACGTACGGACTACCGTCTCCATGAACGGTGTTTTTCATTTCATTTATCTATCTATTATATATATATATATATTTACTGAATATATATGATATATAAATCATATTTTATATTCTGGAAGTAAGTAAATCATCATATAATTAATAATAATGTCAAGAACAACAAGTCAAAACACCTACGATAAATGAAACGATTTTACCCAAAACGCTTCTTTAACATGGAATTTACAAAAGAACGGGTAAGATAAAGTCATAAGTGAACCATATATGATATCATAACAATGAATATGATTCTGTAATAAGTCAATGACATTATTTAAATCATTATACAGGAGGTTCGGACACATACGAAGCAAATCGGACCTATGGTAAGGGAAATATCACAATCTCATTTTTATCCGAGATTGTTTATTCGTAAGTATTTACTGGGGTGTATTTTATCATCCACATCCATGTTTCATCAATATGTAATATTATATCCATCCACCTACAATTGTTTAAATCCATTTTTACCCTTAGGTGAGTTTTTAGTAATATGTATGAAAGGAATCTTTTGTCGTTTTTTGTACGAGGTAATTTTTGACTTTTCCAACAAAAGTACGAAGAATGTTTTTTTTAACTTATACGGCATGAATGGAGTTTTAAAACATTATTTCCAAGAAGCTTCCTTTACAAGTTTTCAAGTTTATTTTTAATCAACTTCTTTTATTTTAAAGTCGTATGACATGTTATGAAAGGAAAAATGTTTTTGAAGTAGAAAGGATATTTTCCTCAAGAATGGAGTTCAAGTATTTTATCAAAATTATTTTCCATCTAAGATAATAAAAGGGTTCTGTTTTTATCCCTATTATTACATGGATTTGATTATGTTGTGATGGAAATATTTTTATGAATTCCTTTATCTTATATGAATTGTTTTATGATGTCATGTTGTTTAAGAATCCCATTTTTATTACGTGGATTACGCTATGATGTATGGTTTATGATTATGTGGCACACATAAGAAAGGATTCATTATAAGATGGGTGGGACCTATATCTCCCTCCAATGCATTGGGTAAAGATTTTATATCTCATGAGATAGACATGGCTGAAATGGTAGGTTATACCGGTTCAGTGAAACAGGACTGAAACGAGGATTACTCGATTCAGAAAGGGACTTTGTCCACTAAGATAGTCTTGGCAATGAGTCATGACTAACAAGAAATGATTCTCTATGATTATGTGTGTATGCCACAAAGTTTCATGTTTTAAGTTATGATTATTGTGGTTACATTTCACTGCCATGATTTCTTCCATGTTATGAAATTATGATCTCTTTTGCAGGTTAAGATTTCCAAAATGTTATGTTCTTATGAATATGATGTGATTGATATTTCGTTTTTTTACCCTTACTGAGAATTCGAGCTCACCCTTTTATGTTTTCTTTTCCCCAGGATATAAAGGAAGGTTTTAGGTAAAAAAAAGGGGAAGATCTTTATAAGAGATATTGAAGATCTTTCACCATGATTAGAAGATTACGTTCCGAGTTTCCAAAGACACTAAACTATTACGATCCTTGTGTGTGTGTTTTTGTTATGTACTAAGTATTCCGCAAATGTAATGTAATGTCCATGTACGTCAGGCTTCGGGTCTCTACAATATTTTTAATGTTTTAAGTATAAGAGAAGTTCTGAAGTCACTTTCTATGGATAAAATGGATTTTCTATTCATTGTTTTTATTTCCAATAATGACTTCACTCACATCCCATAAGAATTATTGATTAGTAATCTAAAGAAACAGTTATAATGTTTTAGATATTTATGAAGGTTGGTTGAAAAAAATCCAAATTTGGAGATTTTTGGGACCATGTGTGTGGAGATGGTCTATGGATGTTGGATGAAGTGGTTTTATTAATGATTTCTTTCTATTTACATTCTATGTAATAACCTTAATTTTTATGTATTGGTATTAATATTAAGAAGAATATGAATTAAAATATCTAATATAGACTTATTATGAAATTTAATCATTTACGAGTTTTTACTATGAAGAAATTTTCAGACTTATCTTCTTTTCGAACGAACATTTTTTTGAATGGAATGTGATGATGTATCAGAATTAGATAGATATAAAGATTTTTTAAACCAAACTGTGATGATTCTATTCTATGATTAATGTTTTAAAAATCATTTGTTGACTAAACACTTATGATCTAATAATTTTAAAATAAAGGGCAGAAAATGTGTTTTTCGAAAACATGTGAAAAAGATTAGATGGTGTTCATAAAAAGTTGATGTTTTTTGGAAAAAGATCATCAATTTCAGTTTTACTGGACATATATTTTTTTTGGAGATAGATAGTTTGATTTTGTTCAAGTCACATGTTTTTCAAGAGTGTTGATCATCTGAACAATAATATTGGATGATCCCTTAGTTAAACTAATCCATTGAATGAGTCATCCATTGTTGTGATTCAGAAAGAATGAATTTGTTGATGATACTAGTCTATCTAAAAAATTACACCATCGATCCATAATACAAGTGGTTTGAATTAATAAGGCATCATATGAAAAGTACCATCAGAGGAAAAACATTCGGCCACCTAAATTACATCGGATGGACCAAAGTTGTTGAGTGTGACTGAGAATAATAGTTATTGATTCTAATAAATTAGTTAAGTTTTTAGAACTAATAAATAAGGTGAGATTCAGTGATAGACAGTAAAATGAATCACAATAATATAGTTAACAGTAATCATTATGATTAATGAATCAGACTGTAAATTCAATTTTCTGTTATCATAAAATGTGTTGAGTTATTTCAATCAAGTCATATTTCATCAGAAATACTGGACAATGTTATGTCATTATATGATTTGTTTCATCCAATTGTGTTTCATTAGAGTGAGGAATAGTTGAACAGATGATGGAATGTGATGAAAAAATCAAGACTTAATAATGTTTCCATTAGAATAATGTATTAGGGTTATGAGGTATATATAGGATGAAATGATGGTTATGACAATACAATTTAAATTGGGTTATATCATTGGATTGATAAGTATTTTCTATGACTATTTTTTTAATTATATTAGGGTAATCAGAAAGAAAAACTTATTTTGGATTGAGATGTTCTAGCTATTAGTTTCCAGATTGAGAACATAATATGTTCGTAATCAAATGTGGTGTAGAATAAATTTGTTTTGGAAAATTGAAAATGATTTGAAAGGTATACATAAGATATTAAAATTGCTGATAAATTGTAAAACGATTTATAAATTTATGAATTTCTTTAAAAAAATGGGAAAATTATTTAGTGGTAAAATCATTTTGGGTTCCCGCATATTTTATTTCTTGTTCACCTATACAGGGGGTAAAATTAAAAAATACTTTGTGATGGTCTAGATGTGCTAGAGGTTGGGAATATGAGTTTTGGTCTCGAAAAAAAATATCTTTGGAATTTTTTTCTAATAGAACATGTTTTTTGATTATCATGTGGTCAAGATTCATCGGATCAGACTCAACTATCAATCTGAAAAATTGAGGTGAAATAAAGAAGTGAATCAGAATTGTTATAGTGAATGCAATTATATATATTTCTATAATAAACAATCAGACATAATAATCGATGTGGATTTTTTATTTCTAGTGCACCATTTTGAATTTTTGAAATTAAAACATACTTGGTGATGTTTCTCATGTGTGAGAAGAAGATCACATGAGTTTTCAGTTCTGGATAGAAAATATTGAGATATTATTCTGAAAGGGCAAGTGATCATAAGTAGTTGTGTATTAGACTCACTAGTTTAGACTGAACTATCAGATTGTTTGATTCAGTAGAATTAAAGAAGTCAATTAGACATGTTTCTATATAAAAGAATTAAAATTGTTTCTATAATGAATTAACATAGATAATAATCATAGTATGTGATCTAACTTATTTTTGATATGAAGTCCAGATATGTTTTTCCTCTCTTAAACAGGGTAATAAAATGAATAATTTATTTCTAAATATTTAAAGTAGTGAAATTTCATAACGTATAACAATGTAAATGTTTGGAATCAATTTTTAATGGTTTCTAAATAGGTTACAACCTCTTATTTACATCTCTCATGCAAGAATGATCAACTGAATTTTTATTGATTACAGTTCTACAAAATTGTAATGGTATTTTCTTCTGGTTTTATCCTCATAAAAGGTTAATTTTTACATGATTGTGTGGTATAGTATTATTTAAAAAACATGAAAATTAATAGATACTATTATTGAGTAGAGAACCTTATAATTAATTATTTTCTAGGGGATGTGTGAATTTTTTTTCAGGAAAAGTTAAAAACATTAGTAGGAGAAAATTTGTGTTATACAAGAAAGATAACATAAAAGAAAAACATATGTCTGACTCATCCCTCTACCAATCAGTGATTATATTATTGTTGGTTGTAATTTTTTAGTCAATTAATTTTATAAATACATATATGAATAAATATAAATACATTTAATGTTTCTTTATCTCTCATTGAAAATAATAATACAATGAACAAGTGATATAGGGGAGGAAAATCACCATACTATAACCTTAAATGTAATGATGTTAAACTTCCATAATCAACCTCAGTATTTAAAAATAATCCTTTGTTATTTTTTTGTAAAAATATATTCTATTTTCCAAATTTTTGGAATAAAAACTTACACGTCATATTATTATCTACAATCTACCTAATTACGAGAAATTTGACAATAATGTTTATTGATATTTAATGGAATCATGTTTTCCTAATTAATTTATAAAACTTTTTTTATCATATCCAACTTGCAATGGAATATTTACATCAACCATAAGATCATTAAAATGATTACTCGTACACAGAAATTCTATTATATGTTGAGTTTAATCCACATATTAATCTTTAATAGTACTCAAGGTCATAGAAATTTTCTTTTTTACATCAAAATATAATACCATTCATCCAAAAAATAAAACTCAAATAGATCTAGATCTCCGTTCATAAATATTTATTTCTGAATCTACATTTCCATACCCAAAAAAATTAACCATTATTCTACAATCATATATCATTCCATTGTCATTTATATATTTTATATATCAAATAATTATCTTTCCAACTATGAAATGATATTATTATAGTGAACTTTTATTTCTAGAATATAATTTAAAAACCGATATAATATTCAGAATTGATGTTATATAATATAACATACTTCTAATATTCTTATGAAATTACCTTGTATTTACTTTATATCATTTATAATCCTTTAAAAATTTTGTTCCCATTAACATTCATGCAGAAATTAAATTTCAATCCTCCATGTCAAACATAAAATTAAGTTCTAAATATACATATCTTGAGAAATAAATATGCGATTTTAGTTGTGGGAAATTTGAAAACCCATAAAATATATTATCTCTCCAATCATGGAAATTTCAAGAAAAATATTCATATCTATAGAAAAGTCATCAAAAACACATTATTTATTTCTAGAAAATAAGACATCGTCTATATAAATAATAACAATGTGTTATAACCAGTTATCTTCATTAGTATTTTTATTTATGTCCACTCATGGATTATAAAACTTCATATACTTTAGAAAAAAATCCCTATCATAGAATAATATGCTTGTGGGGATTGTTTTAACACATGTGAAGGATTAATTAACTAAAAAATGACATAAAACTTTAGCAAGAAATAAATAATTACATTAATTATATATATATATCCTTATCAAACTATCCTATCAGGAATTCAGACTTGACAACCATTTGGAAAATATTATATTTCTTTTTTGTTGTAATTGAAAAATGGATCATAATATTCATCATTGAGAAAATCGTGGAAATTCCTCATCCAAATCAATTCATTCAGCTTTTCTGCACCCTTTGAAAACATGTAATTCCTTATTTCTAAGAATATCTCCCACTTCATTCAACTACTTTTAAAATAACCATATTTTTTGATAATATTCATGTTTTCAGTAAGGGGTAAAAAGTCTCATGTTTTATTCCTTCCAAAGTTATATTATTATTTATTTATAACATCAACACACTCTTAAATCTCTAATGCCTCATTGAAATTTCCTATTTCATCTTGTAAAAATAATGAGGTATGTGTTTCTATCCCCAACATTCATCTAGTTTGTACCCATTTTTCTTATTATACAATTAGGTTTTGGATGTTCATTTACTTTCTTAAAATTGGATGAGATTATTGAGATTTATAATTGTCACTAGGAAAGGATGAATAATCTTCTTTATCTATAAAATATTCTATACTCACATAAATTCATGAATCATTCTTATACTTATTAGTAAATATAGTATCTTCATCATCATGTTTTATTTAACATTATCCTTGATGGGAAATATTTTTCATTGAGTGTTTTAGTTCCATTACATCAATAGCATCAATAATGATTCATATATCATTTTTTTAATATTGAAATCATTAACCCTTTGAATGATAACCATAAAATATGTCTTAAACTCATATAATCTCATAAAATATTATATTTTTACTATTTAATTTGATTATAGAAGGGATAAAAAATAATTTTAAATTTTCAAAATAAGCAATCCATATATTATATTTTATATAGTGAATTATTAGAAAATGGTTTGTATTGTTAGTTTATTAGAGATCAATTGTTTCACTAATATTAATTCTCAAAAAATGTATACATGTTTCATTCTATATGAATATAGATTTAACCATATCCACCAATATTTTTTATTTTTGTTTAGTCACTCCCAATTTTGTATTGTATAAGGTGTACAATGTTTAGGGGGAATACAATGATACTCATGTTATGAATTATACTTTTTATATGTTTATTTTCAGTATTTTTTTCTAAGATAATTTTGAATTGGAAAAAACACTAAATTTTAGATAATCCGTTATAACACTCAAATATTTTTAGTGCCCCTAATTTATTCTTCATAAAAATAAGTTACACAATTATAGTTATCAATAAGGAAAATAAAATAATTATGCTCAGTTACTGATTGATTACTAATATATCAAAAACTTTATTAATAAATATTCTCCAATCGATTAGATTTTTTAATTTCAATTTTCTTATGTTAAGAATTAATAAAATTAACCTTTTCAATACTATATAATAGCTATTTTATCATTCCATCTATACTATATGAGCCACCGGAAAATTAATTCTCTCTCTAGATAACATTTTCCCTGATATTTGGGATACGATGACCAGGCCAACTGTAACGCCCCGACCCCAGTTACCCAGAGTCGGTGCATTATTACATAACATTGGCATGATCACAAGAAAGATCAAATCTCGAAAGACCGATTGGTTTAGTAGCCTTGGAAACACTAGATATATTCATAAGGTTTACATTACATCATTAAACGAAAAACTACTACAACAAAATATTGTCTCCATAATCCACACTCATATCCCCACATAATATCCCTGCAGGTCATTCATAATTTACTTCTTCACTTCCTGGGAAAAATAAAACATAGAAAAGGGGTGAGCTCAAATGCCCAGTAAGGATAACAATATAGCGGAAACTTTCATAAATAAGAATAAACATTTAAGGCAATGTATAACTAAAACAAAAGCCTTTAAAACTTGAACTTTCAACATAGTATGGCATAAATAAAATGAAATAATGCCATTTACTTATTCACATGGTTATTCTACTAATCGAATAATCACATGAAAAATCAATAACCACTTTCATAATGATGGAATGCATAATGCCAGACTATCATAACCACATAGCCAAGGCCTCGTGCCAAGACTACAAATAAGATTTTGTCAAGGCCTTGTTCCAAGACACTATTTTGTCTCATGAGACCTACCGATGCATCGAGGAGCTATAGCGGGCTCCACCCGTCACATATTAAGTCCAATGCATTCCCATATGAAAAGGTTTAAACATAACATAAACATTCATATTAAAACTAGAATATGAAATGTCAATACTTTCACCATTAACTATGAATGGTATAAAAATATCACATCCACAGTCAAACATATCACAAAACCTTCAATACAATATAGAAGTTTTGTATCATAATAAATCAACTTCAAATAATCTTAAAATCCATCAAAGGATGTTGACATAGATGAAATCAAAATTTTTTTTAAAGAAATATCTCCTTTTATTTTGAAATAATTTAAGATCCATATAAAATAAAACATTTTCTTTGAAAATATTCTTATAAGCTTGTAAGGGAAGCTTTGAAGATTTTATAACGGCGGAAAATAGCCGCACCCGCCGTATAAGTTAAAAAAAACATTCTTACCTTAATTCTGTCGAAAAGGTTAAAAAGGACCTTGTTTTGAAAACGACCGAAAGATTCCTTTATAAACCACTTATAAAAGTCAAAAAGGGTATAAATGACTTAAACTCATATTCTAGTAAATAGTAAAAATGTTTTGAAATTCCTTTTTAAGAAACATGGATGTGGATGATAAAGAGATCCCAGTAGATTATTACGTATAAACAACCTCAGATAATGAAGAGATTGTGAAATAACCCTTACCTTGTACTTTTCCTTTGTTGGGGTAGGTTAACCTCCTGTATAATGGTGAAATAGTTGTTATTAAATTATACAAGAATCATATATATTAATATGATATCATATATGATCTTTTAACATTGATTTGTTAATAATATCTTAGAATTATCGTCGTTTCGGGAGTTAACTTACTCATTTTCTTTTATATGTTTTGTTACATAAGCCATGGTTGTTGTATCTTATTCATATCCAGAATGATATCCAGTCCTTAAACATCATTTTTAAATCATCAAATGATAATTATACTTGAATGGATACGATGGAGAATGAATCTCATCGCATTCGTGGAGACGGTAGTCCGTACGTACGCACGAGCGACAATATCATTATTTTGATATTAAAATAATATATAAATGGATGGTATATCATATATACAGAATAATTAACATGTTATATTTATTATTTACATGAGTTACACATCATTATTATACCCATCCAAATAATATTATATTGAATAACAATTACACCACGACGTGGAGACGGTAAGCCGTACGTACGCACGTATGGTGACATGTTATTCAAAGGGTGGATAGAATACTGAATATGATTGTACCATATTTATAATAACATCACAGTATATGTGAGATACTGGAGTTATTATTTTATAATGGTAAGAACAAAGGAAGAAGAAGTGGAAGAAGAAATGAACTTGGAGAAGGGTGGTGAAATCATTACCTCTTCTTCGGGTTCTTCCTTTTGATTTGATCAAAAGGGCACCATAGGTTGGCTTTCTGATCAAACTAAGGCCTCTAGGTTGTAGTGAGGGATGTTGGGAGAGTATTTGGGCAGAGTTTGGCCGAACCAAAAGGCTTTGAAGGTGTGAAGAAATGAGAAGGAGGAGTTCCCTTTTATAAGAGGGGTGAGGGGCACCTTTGGAAAAGTTAGAAATATTAATTTATAATAAATTCATATTCGGTTTCTAAAGTCTCCAAAGTTGATTATTCAAAGGTTAAGGTGAGGATAGGTCGAAAACCACTCAACCAATAGAATTTAGACAGGTTTGGGTACTTATATTAACCTTATCTTTAAGTATTAACTCTAAGTTAATTAGTTTCACTTTTACAATGTCTCTTTGTATTTTTATATAATATGGTTAATAAACTTACTATATACATCCAAGAGACCCCCAAGTGGTCCATTAATGATGAACCTATCCTTATATAAGTCTCTTGGCCGGTCCTTATATTTTTAGGAATTTAATATCAATTAATAATATAATATTTGTTTTAAAAACTCTTTTATGTCAATTTTGACACTATTCAATAGTTGATTTTTTTGAAACTCATAACAGATTGATTACTTCGAACAAAGTCAATTAAATCAATACTAATATATCATATTATCCTAGAAAATTAGTTTAATTCATTAAAAGTTTCATATTATATTTTTTTGTGTATTTATAATATCAATTATTTTAATTTTTCACTATTATAGTAATTACTGCATCATCTTTGTGTCATAAATAAAATAAATTATTTAATGTCTAAAAATTATAAATAAAATATAATTATGTAGGAAATCTTTTTATATTTATAATTAATATTTATAATCTAAAATCCAACTTATATAACCCTATGTAACAATTGTTTTTCTAAAAGATATATGCTTGTGTCATTTTTGTATTCATTTTAACTAAATTAAAATAAAGTGTCATTATCACTTACAAGTGGATCCATGGGGTCCCAAAATATACCCAAAGATTCCCATGGTCGACCATGTATCAACCAATAGGGTTAAGACACGTTTTAGGGTAATTTAGTATTATTATAATATTATTTTTAACCCTTATTTACCGGATTTACCCTTAACCATGGTAAATAAAATATTTACCGCAGTGATTATTCAAAATGTCTAAAAATAAAAGTTACCTATTTAAACAATTTGAACATCCTGATTCCAAATATGGAATCCATTTTCCTAAATTCAAAACACAGAAGTGGCAGAAATTAATTTAAAATTAACTCCCGTTGTCAAAACAAAAAGCGTGTTTTTAAGAGATAATAACTATCAAAAGATTGACACTTGTTTATGTTCGGTTTAATTGTAAAATTATGTCCAATGACCAACATTATATTAAATAGTAAAAATATATTCTAAATATACTTTAAAACCACTCAAATTCATAATTTATTACTATTAATTATTTTGATTAAAAAAGTTGTTTTTAATTAAAATTTAGTAATTTTCACTATTCATCAAAATATGAAAGTTATCCGAAAAGTACCAAAATTTCACCTTAGGCTAAATTTGATATTCCGAATCCAAAAATGAAGTCCATTTTAAAATATAAAATATATATAACTTCAAAAAGTAGGTATTACTATTCATAACAGCTAGTTTGATTGGTTACGGTGTGTTAGAACTCGAAGTTGCGTACAACACACGCTACTGTTTTATTCAAAGGAAAGCCTACCGTGGAAGCTTGGGATGTTTCATTTTAAATTTTTGATGTCTCCATTTAGTCAAAAAGTTTAAAATATTGTATTTAAAAAGGTTTCACTATCAAAAGTTGATAAAAGTGCAATACTGAAAATGAATCTGTTCTTGCATTATGACTAAAAACTCAAAATATGGATTTTAAAATTATAAGGATTATATAAAGTTTAAAATTTAGTTAACACTATTCATAACCTCTTTTGAACAGCTTGTTTGGTAAGTCATGGTGAGATTGAACTTGGTGTTGCATGTAGTGAAAGTTATTGAATTATTTTGAAGAAGTAACACACTATAAATTCTTGGGGTGTTACACCAACAATTAAATAACTTAATTTCTTCTTTCATGATTTTGAAATATTTATTTTTAGCATCACCAATTGGAAAAATTTATTTTTTATTTCCTATCAACATGAATGTAAACATCCTTCCATATAAATTATCACAATGATTTAATTATTCTAGAAATAAACTACATTATCTTTATTACATAGTACAGATACACATAATAGATTATGCTTCTTCCCATTAATATGTATGGTGTTATTATATTTGAATTTTTTTTCCAGTAATTGCTAAAAAAATCTTATAATTTTAGGTGAACAAAAATTTTAAATGGTTAAAATGAATTAGAATACATTTTTATCATCTATGGAAATTTCATCATAAATTATTTTAGTAATATGTCAAGAATTGAATCCTTTTTCTAGACATTTTATTTAATCTACGAAGACATTTGAGTATTATAATTTATAATAAATTGGTATGGTACAATGGTGATAAAGTCAAAAAAATGTGACTTCAATAGGCACATGCATAGAAATTATCTAATGGTTGTTTCTTATTCACATCCATCATTATTGAGTTTTTAGGTATCTTTTGAGTTTTCCACTATTTGAGTGGGTAGACACCTAGTAAAATTGTGTGTCCCAAAACATATATGCTAAAATAAAAAATTGTAAATAAACCGAAATTATCATTAAATATTCCCATAGCCTCCGTAATTCAAACATCCTATTTAAAATTCATAATTCCATATATTAAAACTAATTTTCCACATGTTTACACTTTCAATTATTCCTTTTTTTGAACATCAATCGTGGATCCTTTCTATAAACCCAAATTTTACGATAGACTTAAGAAATATTCTACATTGAACAAGGGTTTTATCCACCATTTTTTAATCACCATTTGTATTAGTGTTTATTTTCATGTTTATGGTCCCATAACATCAATATTTCATCGAGTCACCATATTTTTTATAGAATTAATGGTTTCCTCAACTATATCATCAACACTAACCTTTCACAAATACTTTTAATATCACCTTCCCCATTTTAATGTGATATTTTTCTATAAACGTTAGTCCTAAAAATTTATTATTCTTTCATACCATTCAGAACCCTCTACTCTATGAATTCTCTATCCTATTAAATCTATTTTTGAGATGTATATTTTTATTTAACAAATTCATTCTCAAAAATAATAAAATTTAGTTATAATGACTAAAGTTACATTTAAATATTTTGAAATATTTCGTCCTTATTTAATTTTAGAATCATCTATTGAGTAAACAATTTAATTAATTCATCATTCTATTTGAACAAGAAGTTAGGGATCCACATAGTTGTAATTTAACCCTATCATCTTGCAATAAATCCCTCGATCAAATCCATGTAGAATCCCATTAATTTGGGTAGATGTATTTACTCTTGTAGTGGAGAGGACGTCATCGATGGGATGTGAGGCTAATCAGAATCAATTTAAATGAATTGTGATGGTGACCCATGGTGGAGAAGTGAAGGATTTTTCTGTAGAAAGTCATATGATTAGGCATGATAGGATGTGACAAAGGTAGGAAGAGATCTGTAGTCAGATGGTGGTGGAGACACGACATGGTCAACAATGATAGAAGAATGTGGTGATGGGCCTCGATGACATCAACCTACAAGGGTGGTGGTCAACATTGATTATTGTGATATATCTCAATGTTGGTGGTGGAGATGCATCATCTATGATGATGCATCAATAGTGGAATCTTGGTGAAAAATAAATCATGCCTCATTTTTTCAATTATAGATCCATGGGTATTCAAATCACTGGTACCATTTATTTAAGGATACCATATTAGAAGAATTATAGGCTACGAAATCTCTCATAAGTACTAGGCCTCATGAATCTCTACATGGGGAATTTTTGTCTATGAATCTATGAAAGTGTTGGTATATTGATTAAAAATATTTCAATTGCATTAAGGAGGGACTATTAAAAGTTTTTTCCTTACAACCTTCTCAGTCATGTATTGAGGTCATGTACCTTTGGAATTATGGGTAATGTAAGGGTTTCACCTAAGAACAATTAGAACATGTATTATCCAAATAATAAAAATGCAATTCATTTGGGATTTCCTTCCAGGTCTTTCGTCAACATTTATTCTTATAGAATATAAAAAATTTTATTGTTTTTTGACAATTGATTTAATTTCCCCAAATTTATTATGATATTCTAAAGTCACGATAACAATTGAAAGAAAATATTTTTTATATTAATTAAAAACCCCTTTTTTCTTCATCACTCCAAATAACTATACTTTTATTTTTAATTAATTCTCCCCCATTAACTTTTAAAATGACTTGTTTTCCATTAATATCACTAGATGTCACAAATTTTTCATCACCTTTACTATTGTCAGCATCCTACCATATATATATAAAATATATATTATTGAATATATATATGTTCTTAAAATTTCATATTGATGAAAACATTGATTTATTAATTTTCTCATACTTATTTGAGAATTTCCTTGTCCTTTATTCATTATAATCACTGGATTATTACTCATGAAACATTTGACATTTTTTATAAAATTTCCAATGGATACAAAAATCCAAAAATTTAGGGTATTCTTATACTTGATCATATATTTTCCTCTTCGTACACTTAATGATATGAGTGACATTAGTTTGTGAAAACTCTTTTAAAAATATTTAATTTTTTTTAAAATCATTGGCTTCTAAAATAAGTAATATCATAAGTCTCTCAAATTTTAGGTAATATAATGAAATTTACATTCTCAGTTGTAGACTACTTCATGATAACAATTCCCTTCTACATTTTAAATATAATATTGGTGTTTAGTATGTAATTTAATATGTGTATTCCTATACCAAAAACTTCTATAGATGATATGTTTTCATCAAACCCATATAGAAGAAGTTTTGGTATCTTCTTTATAGATTTTATATACAACAAAATTTCATGAAAACCTCAAACGGTGTTCATAATCTCATATAATAAAGGTAATAAGTCACATGGAGATTCGTATTCTATCATATTTATGTCGTCATGAATTAAAGTCCAAACCAATAGTTTATCTTGAATCACATTTTTTTACTTTCATTGATGTTAATAGTTTTTTACCAAATGTCATTTATTATCTTCATACCTCTAGAATTAAAAATATATTTCTCTGAAGGAGATAAACACATGTGGTTATAAGCATAGACATCATTCTAAAGATCTAAAATTTATATTTCATTCTAGAACCACCTCTATAATTTGGAAGAAACCCATTAATTATATCATCTTGAACATATAAACAAATTGATAAATGATACAGAATCATCTAATCCTTCTATTTGGTTCAATAATTCAAATTAATAACGAGTATACCATAGATAATAACTAAATTGAGACATTTCATATTAATAAAATAAATTTAGCAACCAAATATCCAAAAAATGGATGTCCCTTTCAATTCAAACCAACAATGATCAATAAATGTAACCTAAATCTGGTTACACTTGGAAATAACCTAAATTTTATGGAAAATCAATTATATGGATAGTGAATAAGTGAATATAATACACTTTTATGTTAACATTAGTAAAAATAATTTACTTGTGTGAAATTGATAGTATTTTCACTATAATCACATGCCATCAATCTCATAGAAGGATTTATAGACTTTTACAAGGTTCATATCACAAAATTATAGGGATAATCCTTACCAAGATTTATGTTCCCATGAGATCTAATATTCATGTTGTATAATAAAGTGTATAATTAATGAACATGGTTTATCCATTAAATCATCATGAATATAAGTTTTATGACTATGAAAAATTTTCCTACATAAATATTCAATATTTGAAAATTGGTTTAATATAATATAAGATGCTTCAATAAGACCATAGTTAAAACATTTTTTCCAATTGCTATTTCATCTCCTTCTTCTTATTCTACATGTATAATTACATGTATCTTTCTTCTTCATTTTTTTATCTATTCGATAATATATATATATATAGATTTTTATTATTAATCACAAAATTATCTCATTATATAATATATTATGTATAAATTACCAGTGATTTATTTCATTGAAACTTGAATTTAATGTTTTCTACTGTGGAAGGTAGTTGCCTATATTTCTCTAAAACAATTATCCTTATTCCCATCTCATTATTCTACTTTTCATTTATTTGATGGTTTTATCTTGGTGGAACACACGGGGAAATAATATGTATCACAACATTGAAAAAAAATTATCCACAATATTAATGTTCACCAGCTTACATCGCTATGAAACTAATACACAATATTACTCATCTTCTTCATTCTCATGAATTTCTAATACACTTAGTGATATTTAAATCAATAATAGTTTTTATACACATTATATAATTTGTCATTACTCCATAATATTTTATTAATTAAGTATATAATATTTTATCTACGTTAATGATTATTTATTTGACTCATATGATTAGGGGCATTGTTAAATTTCAGAGAATGACCATTTTCATTAGAGTTAGCCACTATTTCAGTATTGGTAAATTTGGGGAAATTTGAGTTTTTTACATCATGTTGTATATCATACATGTAAATGAATCATAAATAATTATAATTACCCTTATATAAACATTATATGACTCCAATAAAGATCGATAATGAATCATAATGAAATGTAATGACTTTAAAATAATTACATTTAAACTAAAATGAATGTTAATGAATTTCAATAACACTGATAATGTTCTTCAATTACTCTTATAGAATCATATTAGCTCTTATAGACTGACAATGAATCATAAAAAAATATCATGTCTTCATTCCATTATCAATTCTTGAATCTTGGTCTCAAAATTATTGTTATAGATTCATTGGAATGACTCTTGTGGAATCTGTATTTGCTGATTTTTTGTCCATCTTGACAGAACAACTCTTATGAAATTGGACATACCCATATTTTAGATCAAATTACATATTATATAATAAATTATATATCCTTAGATTCACATTATTTTATATCTAAATTTATGAAAACATATTTTATACACATTCAATCATATGGTAACAATCACCTCAAACAGAATAATGTATTTTATATGATATTGAATATGATTTATGTGTTAAAAACAACCATCATGTTAGATTGATCCATTCAATCTTAATTAATTAATATTTTATGGATAATAATTTAATTTCTAATTTAAATTTATACATCATTTTATCATACCAACTTCATCTTGGGTCCCTAGAATCTTCATATAACTAATATTTGAAAAACACGTTATTGGGAAAAATAAAATGAATAAGTTTCAAACTTATGAGATTAATTTGAATGTATAAATGGAATATTATTTTAATGAAATTAATAGGGATATTTATGTTTATTTATTAAAATTTATTAAAAGCATAAAAAATATACCAAATTCAAATTGCACTTCATAAATTTACCAAATGAAATTAAACTAAGAAAAATGTTCAATATTATAGATAGAGTAAATGTTTCCATGAAAGATTAAATTCCCCTATGTCTATAAATATTGTGTTCAAATGATGAAATAATTCATATAGGTGTTGGGGAAATGGTTGACTCAATTTCACAAGTGATGAACATAAATCTGTTGGAAAAATTTTGATTCCAAAATTATTAAAATTTCATGTAATGAAATCCTCAATCTAAAAAATTATTAAATTGGTGACTTAATGAATACTAATAAGAAGTATATAGTTAAGTTGAAAGAATTTTTAGTTTATAAATGTTTTTATTTCCACAATTAAGAAACCTTGTACAACCAAAATATTGTATAAGGGTAGTTATCAATATCTTCATGTTGGGTAGATTTTAGAGATGATAATATCTTCAATATATACGTCCGTAATTTTAAAAGATTTAATTATCCATATTCCTATGAACCTATAATATTAGGGAAACAATGTTTGTGGGGGGGGGGGGGGTTTAATCCACTCATATTTGAAATTCTCAAAAAAATTGAAAAATTATTAACATAAGGTTGATTAAATGTTTCAACAATTGGAATAGGTTTCTTGAAGACATATCCAGCCATGTCACTTTTTGGAAATGTCAATAAAAATTCTACCTATAAGACTAATAATTAATTTTAATACCCAAAAGTCTCATTAAAAATAAGATGAAATAAAATTATAGATAATTTTTTTATGTTTCACTCAATGAAACACAAAAGAAATGTCCATTTATATTTTATAAGTAATGTTTTTCATATATGACTTGGTAATTAATTCTATTGATGTATATATCTAAATTAAATGAAGGATTATTGATTTTATTTAATAATTGGACACTTGAAATCAATTTACATGGATATATAGTTATCGAAAAAATATAACAAGACATTAAAGAAAATGTTTTATGTTGATTGATAAAAATAGATTTTTTATGTGTATCTCCTATTTTTTTTAAAGAAAATGAAGTTATATTTCAAACAAATTAATTCTTTGCGAAGAGGATGAATTATGAATTTGTATCGATGAGAGGATAATAAACTGAAGAAAAATTGTATCTTGTTAGTGATGTTGAGAATTCATTACAGCCTAGGATTAATAGAATAAAATTAATTGTTGCATCAGATAATTATTCATATTTTTTTAATAAAAAATTATCATGTTTACCTTATTAGAGGATGTTAATGATGTTCTATTATTTTTGAGAGAATGATATTGGATTAAATATACATAAAAACAAGGTATGATCTATAATTCTCTATACAAAAGCGTAGAGATTCAATCAATTTATTCATTTGATACCATGAATTCACATATTTTTAGGCCTATGATGATGTAATCAACAATTAGTGACAATACTTTTATTTCATTTGTAAGTATATTAAATTAATATCTCATAAATAATTTTTTTTGTATAAATCAAAGGATCTAAATACGTCTAATACTTTTATATATACTAAGAAGAAGTGTGATTACTCATTGTAGAAAATGAACGAAGAAATTGCAACTAAATAATCTATAAGAAATTTTTTTGTGATTCATAAAAATTATGTTATTCATTATCAAATCAGTGAAATATAACAAATAAAAAACAAATTATAAATAAAGAATTAGATTTTGGTTTAGATGGATCATACTACGTTGATTGACAATTATACTTCTGGTTATTTCTACAGAAAAGAAATTAGTACAGTGGTTCAAATTAAAAATCAATATATTTTTTAAGTATGTATAAATATATAATCATACAATATGTATTTAAATAATTTTTCACTTTCCAAATACATAAGGGTTTTTGGTATCCCCTTTTATCAATGTGAAAGATGATAACCAAGGTAAATTTAAGTAAAGAGGCCTTATTGATATCATCCTTTGTTATCAAGAAAAAGGAAGAGGATATCTCTATTCTGGTAAAACTATTTGGATGTATTGGGATATTTATAATTTAATAGTGTTGTATCACTCAAAATATGAAACAAAGAAATCATGATTAATGTTCTAGAGGAGAAGGTATTGAATTAAATTTTGGTTGAGAAGAATGTTGAACGCACTAATGGAAAAGTCATTCTAGAATATTTATATATTTTAGAAGCTAATTTATAAATTTTAGGTGATTAAGAACAATGTTTTTCAACTTATCCAATCAAGAGATAGACAATGTAGGTTTAAAATATCATTGGTCTAAATTGACAATTGCTTCAGGATAAGAGAACATTATGGAGATTGATAGATACTTAATTGTCAACTCATGAAGAACCAAAGGATTTGAAATATTTTTTAGAGCCTAATAAGTTGATTTATTTTATGAATATGGAGTTATTTCATATTGATAATAATGATACATCAATGATGCTTCCTAAAACAACAAAAAATAATATTATCATAATAATGTGGGTGATTCATGTGAAGAAAAATAGAAGTGGTTTTTGATAAGAAATATTGAATGAATTGTGTGAAAATTTTACTCATCAGTTAAAGAGTTTAATTTAATAAGGTATTTGAATTATTTTTTATGTTTCAATGGATTGAATAAAAACTAAGAAGGGGAGAGGTTTCGAATCTGTTTTTCACATTTTTATGTTTAAATAATTTTTAAACATAAAACCTTCAACCTATTAATGTTCTATTCTTTATCATATTTTACTGAATACACAAGCATGAAAAATTACGAAACATGTAAAAAACATGGGATTTATAAGTTGTGGCCTCAGTGTGAGAACTCACATCCTTTCCATAATCACTATCTCGGGTCATTATAAATTCAATATTATGAATACGTAAATAATACATGTGCCAACTCAAGCAATACACCATCTATATAATTAAAGGAGTGATTATAATGACTCCCATCAGTTTACATAAATAATTATAATAATGGGAATAAATAGTGCAATTTTTTTCAATCAACTACACAAAAATTCTTGGGTCTAATGACCTTGATTATAATGTAATTCATTTTGATAATCATTGTTTGATTGACTCAATCCAATTGAATCAATTCAATGCTCCCTTTCTAATTATGTGCCTGAATAATATTTATTTTATCTCTGGATAACAATATATTACCTTCTCAAAAACCACTCAAAACACAATCTAAACATACTCAGTTCGATAAATAAAATATGATGGACTATGAATTATGACGAAATTATCAATCTGAGAAAAGTAAAATTCTACTATGATTATTAATACGATCTTCCCCTATCCACTAAACAAAACTTTCTGGTGTCAAAATTTCCTCTATTATCTCTGTGTGGAAAGAAAAACATGACATGAATTATGAAAAACCCCACTGTTTACATACAAGAAAAAATTTTAAAGTAAGAATGTACTATGCTTCAATTTATAGGAGACTCAAAATATCAAAGGTGGGAAACTAAAAAAATACCACCTATTGAAATTTAAAAACTCAAAAAAGAAATCACATTTTGAATTCACCTTTGAATATCTCATACCATATAATGATTTATTCGAGATCAGTATCCTCGAGGAAACAAAACTTTTCTTCAGTTCCATAAAAACTCTCATATCATCATTTTGATGAAACATCCATAGCTCGCTATGATATGACTGTCATCCTCTCTACATTATGATCTGAAAATCATCATCTCATTACAATATAACTATCTTATACTTCTCATTACATTCATACTATCTTCATTAGAGATAGTCAGATTGATTTTATTTTTCTAAGTCAGTCTGATGGAATCCTCATAGTGATGAAATTATTATTAGGATGGAATTATCATTAAGATGTAATTATCATTACAAATGTTTTATACTAGAAGATAAATTGACTCAGAATTGTTGAAATTATTCAAAGATCATCAACTTTACACATTCTGACATCTGGGAAATTCTATTTATGGTTTTTCTATATTTGATGAAATATTTTCCCTGAATATTGGAACTGACATAGTATCTATGTTTCCTCCATTTCTTAAAAAAATATTTTATCATTAGAGTTTTCATAATTTATGAGAACATTATTATTGGTAAATAATTTCTTTTCATGGGTTATAATGTATGAAAACAATCTAAACATTGATTTCACTATGTAATTTCAAAGTCTTCAACAATATTATGTCTTCCTCACACAATGACTACTAACATTATAACAAACACCATGTTTTATGGAAGTTATCTTCAAACCGATGGGACATAGATTGATGTTTCATCTGATAAAAAATCAAATTTTTGGCAACCTCTACATCCAGGTTTTCACATTCTGATACTCTATATTTGGTGCTTCTTAGTTCGATCCTATGTTTCGAGAAAAAACTCTCTAAAAAAACTTTTCTCACCCTTTATGTTTGGATTCAAACATCCAAAAAAATAAATTTCTTTATATAAACTCCTTTTGATGGATTGGATATGATCCTAAAGAACAAACAAATTATTTTAAAAAAATGTTAGTTTTAAACATATTACTAAACATTTTAAAAAACAAAAGCATCAAAAAGGTTTCTTAATCTACCCCTTTGAATTTTTTTACAACACTCATTAATAGTTTTTTCAATTATTATAAATTTTTCATAACTATGATTTTGTAAAAAAAACTCATGTTTTTTGTCTTTTAACAAGAAATACCCTTTCATAAAAGGGAGTGTACTAACACCACAATTTTTGCAACCCTGCACTTTATTTAACACTTAAATATGATTTATTATATAAACTTGCACTTAAGACCACTCTGAAGATTGAGAGGTCTAGTTTCGTATGAAATTGGGGACATTTCATGACATATTAAGACATAGAAATACAATCTCATTATTGAAAACATCATTTACATGACCACAACATTCCCTCATACAAATCATTTCATGGGATAACATGAGAACATGCACATGAAAAGTGTGAGATATAAATATTTGTATGGGAGTAAACAAGGCATAACATGAAAAATATAATACATGTTAGGAAATAGGAATATTAATATATCATAATAGAAAAATAAACATAAAGGAATGACATATCATTATTATCATAACATGGAGATGTGGAAAAAACATTTATCATGATATTAGCATGAGCCAAATCTAATTTAACATGGAGCAAGAGAAAATTCTCATTGCACTTGAATTAGAATGAGTAAACCCCCATTGCACTTTAATTACAGTCATTAAACCCTCATTTCACTTGAATTTGCATGAGTAAACTTCTATTTTACTTGACTTTTCATGATACTAATCTTCACCCAATGTGTTGGAGCACTATCAGGGCGCACCCTTCTTAATCATTGCATTTCATGCGTAAGTGTGCCACTAGGATCATTTAGCATTGTTTAATTAATCATAATCATTTATTCCATGATAAAGGACTATGGAATTAATACATAAAACTCTATTGTCAATATGTAAATTTTCATAATGGTGAATACCCTTGATAGTGAAATGGGCATGGTATTCACTGCACAATGACTTTGTCTTAGAGAATCGTGGTGAAATTTCTTCTTCATAACGACATGAAATAAGAATTCATAAAAATGGTTTATGAGAGTGAAATGGTTTTCTCATAATATGTACATGAAATGGACAGTTAGGGGGTAATATTGGTAGATGACCCAATGTATGTAATGTAATTTAGATGCATAATATAAAATAATTGCTTTAATGTAAATGATTAGAGATAAATTCCATACGAAATTTCGGCATGGTAATAGGTGTGCATGGGAAACATTAATGAGAAAAAATGGGGAATCTCATAACTAAAACATAATTATGGAAGTATGGGGTAGGTTTTAATTCATTATTTTACATTTTTAATTTTAAAAAAGGGTATAACAATATAAATAATTTTTGAAAAAAAAATAGAAAGGAAGAGATCCCTTATATTTATGTGTCGTCCCAAAGGCTTGAGAGAGGCCTAAGAGTGGATTCATGGGAGCTGGGGAACCTTGGGAGGATTATAAGGAGACGAGGGAAGGGGTTGGTCAAGCTCCAAATCCATTGAGTGTAGAGAAAGTGGGAGATTGGGTGGGTTTATATTCGAACATAGGGGGAATTATTTATTATATAGGTTTTGGACACTACAAACTAAACTAATAAAAACCACAAACCATCCCATGGTTTTGGCCCATTTTTTTTCAAAATTGGACTGGAAAACATTATTTTATAGGTAAAATTTCCTAAATTAATAAAATATTACAATTTATTATATGAAGGTGAGTCACACCCTCAAGGAAATAATTTTAAAAGTTTAAATGTTTTATAAGTCATGGAGGGTCTACTAAGGCTTTGTAAAATAATAAAATGAATATAAAATCAGATTTTTTTAATAGTAAAATATATATTCACTGAAAACACCATTTATAGTATCTTATTACATTACTATTGGGTCAATATGATATCATAAAATGCATTATATATTTATACAGTATTTAATTTTTACCCAAAAATTTGATTGTCCCCAAAAATTATGAAACACATTTAATTAGATAATTTCGACATCCTGATTCATAAAATAATAATCATTTTATCTAAAAAATCTTAATATCTTAATTTTTACTTTTGAGAGGAAAACCATCATTTAAAAACAATTCATGGGTTTCGAAAAAAATAGTTTTCAAGCCTTAATAAAAAATTAATTTTTATTTATAGAAATTATAAGATCATTTATATTTATTAAAATATAATTTAGTAACAATATTTAATTAAAATATTATTTAATTAAAAATTCCATTAATTCATAAAAATATATTTCTTAATTGAATATTAAATAAAAAAACAATATTTTCTTTCAAAAACATTTACAAAGTTTCAATAATAAAAGGAATGTATATTCTTTATATAAAAGGAAATCACATAATTAGAGTGCTATGGTCCTATTACATAACCCCTTATAACACACACATAAGACATAAGGGTAAGGTGTGTGATGGTGAAAAACTCTTGGGGGTGGCTCGGATAACAGTGCTCATGTTGTAATCTCTATTAACTTCCACTTCTCTCGTAGGTGATTCCATTCAATCATAACATGTTGATGCTCGGCTTGGGATTGGACTAGAACGAAGCTCAGTGATGCTACCTCTTTTCCGAGCTCCGTAAAATGGGCATCTTTTTGAGTGAATCTACTAGATGAGGCCATTAATTCCTTTTTCTGGATAAATTGGATTTCTTAAAGCCCTATATTTATACTAATCATGTGATCGCGGTTCAATTACTATATTAGAAACTGTAACAATTCGTAATGGTATTTCGAAATCCAAAAACACAAAACCATGGAAGTGAAAATGTTTTATATCACCATTTTACATAATAAGACATTTAATTTGATCAAGATTAATTTTCATTAATAAAATTTCAGGTCATTACAATATTTCCACCCATAAAAAATTTCACCCTGGAAATTTCTGTTACCCACACTTACACAGATGAGGGTCGCTCTGCTTCATCACTTCCTATAATTCCCATGTTGCTTCTTCAAACTTCTGGTTTCAACAAAACACCTTGATTAAGGGAATTGTCTTATTTCATAGAACTTTTTCCATATGATCTAATATCATCACCAGCTTCTCTTCATAGGAGAGGATATTATCCAATGGTACCACCTCCGGATTGAGTAAATGTGATGGGCCAGGTATATATTTTCTCAAGAGTGATACATGGAATACATCATGTACTTGAGATAGGTTTTCTTGGAATGCTAGTCGATAGACCACTACCCTAATGAGGTCAAGGATCTCAAAAGGGATGATTTACCTTGGAATGAGATTTACCTAATTCCCAAATCTCATAACCCTCTTCCATGTGGATATATATGGGAATACCAGGTCATTGAAATCAAACTCTAGATCTCACCGACAATTATCAACATAAATAATTTTTTTTGACTCTGAGCAGCTTTTATGTGTTGTTGGATGTTCTTAACCTTATCCACTATTTCATTGACAATTTATGAACGTAAGAGTTTCCACCCCCAACATAATCCCATCATGATGGTGTTCTGTACCTCTTCCCATATAGTGACTCATAAGGACCCATATGGATGCTTAATTGGAATCTTTTTTTGTAAGAGAACTCAACTAGAAGATGATGTTGATCCCATCAACCTTTGAAGTACATTGAGAGTGATCTCAAATTCTTCTCAATTGTGTGGATAGTAAACTCGGATTTTACATTAGTTTGAGGATGATAAGTCATAATGTTGTTCATCTTAGTATTTAGAGCGTGTTGGAGACTCTTCCAGAACATAGAGGTGAATCTTAGATCTCGATCAGATACGATAGATAGAGGTACTACATGCAGCCTTATGACTTAACTGGTATATATTTTTACCATTTTATTAAATGAGAAATCAATTTAAATTGAAATGAAGTGTTCAATCATTGTAAGATGATCCATAACAACCTAGATATCATTGTTTCCGTTGGATGTTTTCAAAAGTCTTGTTACAAAGTCCATGGTGATGTTCTCCCATTTCCATGCTAGTACAGGAAATGTTTTCATCATCCTCTTAGACTTCTACCACATAACCTTCACTTGCTAAAATATCAGGCAATTTGATGTATAATTAGAGATCTCCCTCTTTATGTTATCCCACCAATAATTCCTTATAGATCTTGATATAACATTGTATTTTCTAGGTGAATGGAGAAATTTTAACTATGTGCATCATAAAAAAGTTCTCTCTTTAGCTTTAGATTTGATAGAATGCATTGTCCTGACCCAAATATCACATTTCCTTCTTCATTAACAATGAACACTGAGGATTTACATTTATGAGAGTTTCCACATTCTTTATAATTCCAACATCATCCTTTTGATAATCCTTTAACCTTTCCAAAATAGATGGTCGAGCATTCATTTTTGAAATGATTGATGATGTTACCTTCTTTATGATTCCCATGTCTATCTTCATCAAATCTAAGAAGATTACATCCTATTCAATCCTCATCAATGATAGAATCATGAGGTCCTTTCATCTTAGAGCATCCTCCACCTTTTTCGCTTTCCCATGGTAGTAATAGATTGAGCATTCATATTCTTTGATCACCTCTAACCATCTTCATTGGAGAAGGTTCAATTATTTCTTTTTGAATATATACTTGATTCTTTTGTTATCCGTATATATTTCACACTTCTCCCCAAAGAGGTAATACCAAATAATTTTCAAAGAAAAGATTACTGTTTACAACTCCATATCATGTGTTGGATAGTTTTCTTCCTAAAATTTCAATTTCCTTGATGCATAGGCAATGAGTTTGTCATTTTTCATCAACACCCATCCCAGTCCCATCTTTAAAGCACCACTAAAGACCACAAAAAGTTCTCCACTTATGGGTAGTGTGAGCACGGGAATAGTGATAAGCCTTATTTTAAATACATGGAAGCTTTCTACGTATTCATCACTCCAAGTTAACTTGTCTCCCTACAAAGTAAGATTAGTAATAGGGTTTTTTCAATAATGAGAAATATATCAAAAATCAGTGATAATATCCAAATATCCTTACGAAGATATGGATATCTATCACTGATGTTGTCCTTGGACATCCCTCAATTACAGCTATCTTGGAGGGATCCATAGATATCCCATTTCTTGTGATGATATGACCCCATAATTAGACCTCTTTCAAACAAAACTCACACTTTCTATACTTTTCATTGATCATGTGCTTTCATAAGGTCTCTAGTACAATGATTAGATGATCCTCATTATCTTCCTTGGTTTTATAGTATATATGAATATTTTATATAAATACTAATAGTAATTTGTCGATATAATCTCTACAGACTCTACTCATCATGTCCAGGAATCTTTTTAAAGCATTATTAAGTCCCAAAGGCATTACTATGAATTTATAATACTTATATCCTGTAATAGATGCAGTCTTTGGGATATCCTCTTTCTTCACCCTAGTTGATAATATCCTGACCATAGATCCACCTTGTAGAAGTATTGTTCTCCACATAGCTGATCTAATAAGCCATCAATTAATGGTAGAGGATACTTGTTCTTTATCGTTTTTTTAACTCACGATAATCAATGCAGTGGTGCATTGACCCATCCATATTTTTGACAAAGAGGATATGTGAACCCCATGGTGAAGCACATGGGTGTAGAAACCCTTTATCTAGATTCTCCTGTAGTTATTAATTCACATCCTCAATCTCCAGAACAGAGATTATATATGGAGTCTTGGGTATTGGCAACACCCCAAAAATAATATAAATTTTTTTTTCAACAACTCTTCTAGGAGGAAGACCAGGAAATTCCTAAAGAAAAACATCACTGAATTCCCTCATAATAGGCATGTATTCAATGTTGGTTTCATCCATAGACTCAATCATCTGAAAAAGATACTCATGCTCATAGGTTAGTAATATCCATTCTTGAGATGATCGTGCTATAGAATATTCATCCTCCTCCATGAACTTGTACAGAATCGGGGTTTAATTCTCTATGTAGAGAGTGATTTCCCTCTCATGGAAATTTATGTTGGCTCTATATAAGGAATGCCAATCCATACCAAGAATTTCATCAAATTCCACAATAGGGAGTTTGAAAATGTTCACCGGGAAGTTAAATCTTGAAATTAGGATAGGGGAAGAGTTATATTCATAGGATGAAATGATTTACCCATTTTCTATTCTCACCAGCATATTTACATCCATGATTTGTGGTCTTGTTAGGATTGTTCTACTAATCTTTCGGGATATAAAATAATGTGTAGAACAAAATAAAAAATTTTGTTTTCTATTCTTGAATTAATAAATAGAATACATATCAGTACTTCGTTGTCAAGGTTGGCTTTGATAGTATTGATGAAACAATCTTCCCTTTGATACCTTAGAGGTTGTTTGATGCCTCCCAAAACCCTTATTATAGGGAACTGGTTAGAAAAGTTCCCTAGTTCTTTGCAGTTGAAGCAATGAACAGTGTGTTGAGGGTCGAATGGAGTGTTCCTCTCCTCTGTTTCAGTATCAGGGTTTTCTTTTCAATAGTTAATATCCAGAAACCCTTCTCTTCCACATCTAATTCATTAACTTTCCCCCTTTTGGTAATTTCTGGGGTGCTTCTTTCCACACCTTTGGAAACTGGGGTGCTGGAATTTCATAGAACCACTAGATTTATCAATCAGACCACCATAATTAAATTCCACCTTAGGCTTCTTATCCTCATGATACCCCTGAGATTCACCAATCTCTATTTTGACTTTTAGGGCATGTCATACAATTTCCTCATAAATCTCGAAGTCAAGGATCACAAGGGCCTTCCGTAGGATATGTTTTATCCCACCAAAGAAGCTGTCAACCATGGATTCGGGGATAGTAAAAAATCTAGAGGCATATTGTGCCAACCTTATGAAGTTTGTCTCATACGCTCTGATGGATTCGACTTATTTTTTCTTGGAAAAAAAAAGGATCATTTCCATCTTAAGTGGGAGGGTGAAAGGAAAATAATTTCCAAATTTTTTTACAATAATACATTTTATTCCAAAGCATCAATCTCCTCCTAAGGCTACATATTTTTTATCAATGTCCACCATTGACTATATTGACCCCCTATATGATAAGAATCCAGGAGTATATTCTCATGTTCAAAACATTTATGGATGGAAATATCTTCTCAGTGGATTTGATCCATTTTTCAGAGATTTAGGTATCAAATTATCAATTAAAAGTAGGAGTCCTTAGTCAAATGAAGCTCTATATTACAAATTGTTATTTCTTGTGGGGGGGGGGGGTTGAAAGTTCTTATTAACCCTTGTTTCGATTCAAAACTTGAGTTAATGAAGAGGCAACCATGACAATTTTATTGATTCCCACTCCCATAGGATTGGGAATCTCATTGGAAAATTCATCACATTAATCTTCACATCAGTTTTCAGCTTGATTTATCCTATTATCGAAAATTGGCTAGAATAAAAGGAATGTCAGTGGTAACATAAAAATAGGAATCCAATGAAAAAAGGGAGAACTTATAAATTACATTTATTTCTGTAACTTATCTGTGTTATCCATGATCTACTTCCCAAAATATACTCTTAGGGGCATTTTTATTAATTCCATTAATAATGGTTCATACTATGCTTATTAATTTACCAAATAATATCCCATGGGAGTGTCATAACCAAGAATGAAGCATGGACCATTTTCATTCACTGGTTCCCATTCGAGTCTAGCTCGAATCCGTGTTTTCAAATTTTAAACCTAGATACATATGTTGTAGATCCGCCGCTACCTTCTCATATTCATACATGGATGTAATTTATTAATAAACCACTTACTCAAGACTTACAAAAATTTTGTTATGTTTTTATTATTCTTAGTGTTATCCATATGTATTTCACTAGTCTTTTCTAATTTTAATCCCAAAAATAACTAAACTTATCCCTTGATACCAACTATAACAACCCTTCTCTTTATTTCACACTTAAACATGATTTATTACATTAACATCCACTTAAGGAAACTCTGAGGATCTAGAGGTATAGTGTCTTTGGAAATTAGATACATTACATGAAATCTTAAGACATAAAATACATCTTCTTTATTGAAAACTTCCTTTATATGACCAAAAAATTTCCTCTTACCTAGCATTGCATGTGAGAACCTGAGGACATACATGTGAAAAGGGTGAGCTATAAATATAAGTAAGGGGGTAAACAAGGCATAACATGAAGAATACAATAAATGTTAAGAAATAGAAATATCAATGGATAATAAGAAAAACATTAACATAATAGAGGGATATAACATGATTATTATTACATAGAGATGCGGAAACAACATTTAACATCATATTTGAAGGATCCAAGGCTCATTGAACATATATCATGAGTTAAACCTCACTGAAATTCAATTAGTATGAGTTATCCATCATTGAACATGAATTAGCATGAGTAAACCCACATTGCACTTGAATTTTCATGAGTAAACCCTCATTTCAATTGACGTATCCTGATAATAATCTTTACCCAATGCGTTGGAGTGCAATCATGGAGCATTATTCTTAATCATTTTATTTCATGCATAAGTGAGCCACATGAATCATATAACAAGGATTCATTACACATCATCATTTATTAAACAATAAAAGAATGTGGAATTCATATATAAAAATATATATTCAAAATTTTAATGTACATAAAGGTGAATACCCTGGATAGAGAAATGGACATGGTATTCACTACACAAAGACTTTGGCTTGGATAATCATGGTGCAAATTCAGCAGCATAACAATGTGAAATAAGAATTAATAAAAATTATTGATGAAAGGGAAAGTGGAATATCATAATATTTACATGAAATAGATAGGAAGGGGTCATATAGATACATGTCCCATCATATGTAATAGAATTTACATTCATAATATAAAATAAGTTTTTGAATATAAATGAGAAGAGGGAAATTTATTATGGAATTTTGGCATTATAAGAGATGTGCATGGGAGGCATTAATGAGAGAGAAATAGATATCTCATAATAAAAAAATAATGGGGGAAGTATGGGGAGGTTTGAAATCATACCCCAACATTTTTAATATAAAAAAACGGTATAACAATATAATGATATTTGGACAGAAAATAGAAAGTAAGACTTCCCTTACATGGAAGCATGGTCCCAATGGCTTGGGAGAGACTTAAGAGAGGATTATTGGGAGCTTGGGGAACGTTGGGAGGATTCCAGATAGAGGAGGTGAGGAGTTGGTTTATCTCCACAATATTTGAGTCCAGATGATGTGGGAGCATGGGAGGATTTATAAAGGAAAAGAGAGAGAATTCATTATTATTTCGGTTTTGGACACAACACATTAAACTATCAAAAACCACAAACCATCCCATGGGTTTTACCATGGGGTTTTTTTAAATGGGAGTGGAATAAATTATTTTATAAGACCAATTTAATTACTAATTAAAATATTAGGCTTTACTATTTGGAGGTGAGCGACACTCTCAAGGAAACCATTTTAAAAGTTAAAATGTTTTGTAAGTCTTGGAGGGTCCACTGAGGCTTTGTAAAATAAATCCAACAAATATAAAATCACTATATTTTAAATTAAGAAAATATATTTTCCGAACATCCCATTTATATTATTTTATTACATCACTATTGGGTCATTATGATGTTATAAAACACAATATATATTTAATTGGTATTTATTTTTTACCCAAAAATTCGACTGTCTCGAAAAATTATAAAAAAACACTATTGGATAATTTCGATATCGTGATCTAAAAAATAATATTCAATTTATGTAAATAATTTTCTAAATATATAATTTTTACTTTTAAAACAAAAAAATGACATTACCCAAAAAGTCATGGGTTTTGAGAAAAATAGTTTTCAAGCCTTAATAAAAATTAAAATTATATTCATTGAAATTATACGATAAATTATATTTAAAAAAATAATTTAGAAATAATATTTTATTAAAATAATATTTAATTATAAAATCCATTAATTAAAAAAATATTTATTAATTGAATGTTAACTGGCAATACTATTTTTTTATTATAAAATATTTAAGAGGTAAAAATTATAATATTAATGAATATTATTTATTCAAAAACAAATAACATAATCTTAGTGCTAGGGTATTGTTACATAACCCATTATAACACATGAAGAAGACATACAAGTAAGGTGTGCGATAGTGATAGACTCTTGGGGTGGCATGGATAACATCACTCAGGTACTATTCTCTATTAACTTCCACTTCTCCCATAGGAGATTTTGTTCAAGATTAACAGGTTGAATCTCAACTTGGCATTGGCCGAGAGAAAATCCTAATGGCTCTACCTCCTTTATGATCTCCAAAAAATGGGCTTCGTATGGTGTGATTCTACAGTTTGAGGCAATCACTTCCTTCATCTGAGTAAATCGTATTTGTTAAAGCCCAATATTTATACTAATAATGTGATCAATGTTCAATGGATATATAATTAATTGTATCAATTCATAGAGGTATATTGAAATCCAAAAACATATTACCATGGATGTTAATATGTTTTATATAACCATTTTACATAATAAGGAATTTAATTATATTAAGATGAATTTTCGTTAATAAAAGTTTGGGTAGTTACAATAATAATGGATAAACTAATGTTTTTGATAGAAATCTATGCCTAAGTGATAAGAAATATTTTTTACCATGTAAATATAGACTCCCACGCTTTTATCTATTTTCTCCTTTTTTCTTCTCCCCCATTCTATGATAACCACGTCTCTAGATTCATAACTGAAAGATAAGTAAACACTTATTATAAATTAAAACATTGTTACATTCTCTCCCCATTTTTCAACATAGTCCCAAGCAAGGTGGGGAAATCATGATCAGATTTAGGAAGTCATTGGTAAATTTTAAAAATGTTGTTATTGCCTCAACTCAAAAACCTTTATTTTAGAATTTCCTTTGTGAAGACATCAACAATTTGATACATTTTTGAGATGTATTTCCAAAAAACATCTCCAGAAAAAAAACTAAGATTTATAAAGTGAAACATTATATCAATGTTATTTAGTCTTGAATGTTGGTAATGAGTTTTAGAAAGATAAATTTCAATGTGATTATCACAATTTATCTTAAATGATTTTGAAACATTTATTTTTAAATCTCCTAGCTAAATTTTTATACACACCATTTGTGTACAAGTGTGTATAGCTACAAAATATTCTGATTCAGCTATTATCAACATTACCAAACATTGTTTTCTTAAAATTCAGACTCTGAAAAAAATTTACCAATAAAAAATTTTCTCCTACTTTTTAATTTTTATCATTACATTCTACAACCCAATCAAATTAATTGTAACCATAAAACATCATCTAAATATTTATTCTATAAAAAAACCATGTGAATTTGTTCCTTTTAGATATATTAGAATTCTATTTGGTACTAAAATATGTGATTCATTCATATTTCTATGATACTTCAGACATAATGTGATAACATAACTAATATCAGTAAATGTGTATATATGTTAATTTTGATTTCCTATCATCTACTGAATGATTTTTAGATTCACACCGGTTATTGACTCATCATTACTCAACACCATCCCCTATGATACATGGGTATAACCATATTTGGATTATTCCATTCCAAAATTTTCTAACAATTACTCATTATGAATTTATTGAGACAATAAAATGAATTTTTTTGAACAAGTAAACCATGGAAGAATGTAAAATTTCTTATCATTGACATCTCAATGTTCATTTTTATTTATTTTGAAAATGTTTTAAAATCATTTTCTCTATCCATAGAATAAATTATTCCATCCACATAAACAATTTAATTTATACTTTCAGAGTAAAAAATATTCACATATTAGTTATTATCAACAATTCCATTGGAATCCTAAAACATTCTAAAAAATTCATTTTTAATACCAATCATGTGGAGCCAATTTCACCACCTAAAAGTATTTATTTATTTTGAAAACATTGTTATCATCCTCATCACATAGAAACCCTTAAGGTTTTTCAATGGAAAATTATTCTTAAAATTCACCATTGTGAAATGATGACTTTACAACCATATAATATACTTTTTAATTCTGGTCAGTATCAACTAATAGAAACATTCTAATAGTTTTTAAACTTGAAATTGTGGTAAAGGTTTTATTAAAATCCACACCTTCAGCATGTGAATAACTATTACCAACAAGTGCGGCTTTTACTATTTAAACTTTTCTATGTTCATTCACCTTGTTTATGTAAATGAATATTTTATAAAAAAATTACCAATCATATGTGGAACAATTTATTATGACTAATATTTCTCAATTTGACCAAACTCTTCATTCAAAGAGTTCACCCATTCATTGTGTAGATTAAATTCTAAAAATGATTTTGGTTGAACTTTGGAAATGAGTGAAGTTTATTATTCTGATCTCAGAATCCTTCAGGTATAAAATATATAATTTTTATTTCATATAATACATTCAATCTCAATATTTTTGTAAGATAGGAATATTCAAACATTATTTCCCATATCAACATTCCTCATCACATGATTTTTATGAATCTTGATACATTTTTATTGTATCATTCTCACTTTCATTTGAAATGTTTAGTTTATACTCCTTATTGTTCTCAACAAATTTTGTTAAGGTTTTAAATTTTATCAATAACTTTCAAATCATATGATTCAGCCAACTTTTTGAATTGTTTGTTCCACCATTTTCAACTTCTCCCATTAGTAGAATAGCCAATAATAGTTTTTCAGCTTTATCTTTAATCATTCCCAAATATATATTTTTTATTTTTAATAATCATGGACATATAAAAAAAATTAGTACATAAATTAATGTTAATTTTCTTACAACATTTCATAAGATGTCATGTTATATTCCAGTCTCACCAAACATCTATTCTAAATATGTATAATAGTAATAAAATCTACTCTCTAGTACAACATTCAACTGTTATATTCTCTTAACACACCAAATTTCATTTCCTCCAAATTTATATTTTTTATTTTTTCTAATCTATTTTTATGCATTTTGGGATCACTATACTAGTGATTGATACCATGATTTATCAGATATGTTTCAAAATTATTTCTTGTGAATTTAGTACCATTATCTGTTACCAAAATCATTATATAAACCCCTATTTATTTTCAATCATCATTTCTGAAAAAAAACATGAATGGTTTCATAGCCTCTGACATATTTTTCATAAAAATGGTGCTATTCATTTGAGTGAAATCCTCAATAAAAGTGATAATGTACAAATAACCACTTTTGATTCATTTCTCATCGGCCCACATAAATTTGAATGAATATGTTCCTGAGGTCTAGTAGACTGGATATCAACTCTCATCTGAGTTGGTTTAATAATCTTCCCTTTTTAACAAGTAATATAATTATATGTATCAAATCATTTTATTTTAGGATAGTAAAGGACAATAACATCATTAGAAAGCTTGTTTATTTTTTTCTGTCCAAGGTGACCATTTCTTTAGGGCAACAATTTTATTTCATCTTTATCACTCAAGTAACAAAAGTTATTAAACTCTCCAATTTGAAGACTTTTTCCATAATTTCATTATCTTTTTGTGATAAATTTTACATATTTCAAACTTTTGATGATATAAGAATATTTTTTGAAATTCACAACTTTTTCCTCATTACAAGTTTGACTTGTAATATGTATGTTATGTATTATACCATCGTCAAATAAAACATAATTATATTTTATGTTTTCTAATTCAGACTCATCGATTCTAATTCCTTTGATTTTTTATAGAACATTCATTCACAAAGTAACTGCCCCTCCATCATGATATTAAACATGGTTCAACATTTTTATTTAATATTTAATATATGAAGAACAACCACTATCAATTATCAGCGAATTAATCTTTTTACGTGCTTTAAAAGTTGTCCCGATAATAAAATCTCATTCCTAAACATTATTCTTATAAGATTAAAAAAATTTCCACCATAAGAAACTAATTCTGGAAGGAGTGTCAAACTTCATCGTTGTGATAAAGAACCCAATCAAATATTCCAAAAATGTCGTACAAACATTCAAATTTATTTTATGTTAGAGGGTTTCTAACATCGTAAGATTTTTCATTTCTAATATCCAATGGGTGAGGAAAGTTTATAATTCTTCTTCCACCATTTCATTAATTGTTCAAATATTATTCCAAGAAGTGAAGAGTGATGATAGGGGTTATAATCCTTTATCACATTGATTACAAAACACATTGAATAAACATAAAATGTTAATTTTCTATTGAAATAATATCTTTTTAAATAAAATCAATTTTGAGGTTGATAAGTTCTTAGTTCTCTAACAATCTTGAACATGGACCATTTTACCACCTCAGTGTGTTTTCATATTTTATAAAGGAAATAGGTTTATCACACACACTTTCCACCCAATATTTTCTAATACTTTTTCCAGATCATAAAAGATTAGAAAATTTTGATGGTACATTATTTTTGGGGGGGTGATGATTTTATATGAATCTTGATTTGAACACTCTAAGAAACATTAAATGTACAATCTATACTTATGACGATTTGATGAGGTTCTCATTCAACTTCATTAATGTAAATTTATACTCAAGAAGTTTTGACTAAAATATGTTAACTTTGTATTCATTATATGAAAACTACTTACTGAGATCATCTGCTATATTTCCCTATTTTGAAATTATTACTATGTAATGTAATATCATCTGGATGTATTTTTGTTTTTTCTTGAAAACAACTTTTTAACTTTGAGAAACCTTCCTATTGTCATTATTTATCATTATAAATTCTTTATTTAGACACATGTTTTTCTGTAGAAATGTAATAAGTTTGGTTCTTAGATGATACTCTCTGTAATATTTTTCACTTCATTCATATTCACTATTTTAGGTGTATAATTTTTTATCATTTCCATGAATTTTCTGTCCTTTTCTAAACATCCATCATCTGATGATTTTTTTTTCAATTGAGTATAATTCACATTTATTACTTAAAATAGTTCTTTCATCTAAAGTGACCTTCTGCTTATATTTACATGATAACCTTTCTTATTTATTAATTTTGTTCCACTTCTTACATAGAGATTTTTCATCAAATTCATCTCAATATTCACTAACATTGTTCTTGGGGTAATTCATAGAAATGTGACTAATTCATCGACAGCCAAAACATATGATCGGATTATTTCCTCCATACATTCCTCTTCCACATCTATAGTTCTTGGATATAAGTGATAAGAGTTTTCCATTTAATTCATCATCCTATATATCATTAGAGTCACAGGGATCAATAACTTCATCAACCTAAATTTTACTTTTTCTCATAGATTCAATATACATTTTATCTTTTATATTCTTTTTGATCATTGGATATCTTCTTAGATCATAACAATATGAGTGTTATGAAACTAATGATGAGATAAATCATTCATATCTTGTAAAGAGGAAATATTAGAAAAAACATGTCTGGAATTTTTCTCATAAATTTATTTATAATTATAGAATCATCTAGTATATACCTAAATCATATGATCTTGACAAAAATTTAATTTATTCAGGTGAAGTATTCATCAATAGTTTCTTAATCTCTTTTTCATATGTCTTCATACTTACAGAGACAGATTTTTAGCCTTGTTTCCTTCACATTTCTATTCCCATAGAAAATAATTTCCATTATATCCCAAAGACTCTTTGATGTTTTCAGACACATCACATTTTTATAAACATTTTAAAACAATGACATAAGCATTAAATATCTATCTTTTCCATCATATTTTACATTTATCTTAACAACCAAATTTATTGGCAAATCATTCATAATAGGTGGGAAGCCTGTTGTAGTTTCATCAAAAACATCTAATCTATGAGATATTAGATTAGTATTCAACCTATTTTTACAAGAATAATGTTTTTTTCCATAAAATGGTGGAATCTATCTACTGTTGAGAGAATTGGGATTGTCCATGATAAGGATTAAACAAAAGACACATGGCTCTAATACCAATTGAACATCAAAAATGTAAAGACTTGGAATTTCCCATGTAATTTTTTTAATTATATCGGAATGTATGAGTCCATGAAAATTGATGGTGCATGATTCTGAGACCCAGAGTGCCCAGATTGAATTTCTAAAAATTTCTCAGGTACGTTCAGTAAACGCATGAGCGGCGTTTCGTAACATTTTAACAGGTGCTTGGAATTGAAAAATGAGGACACTGTTGAACTCACAGTGCCAATATTATCTTTAGGAGACCTTCACGTTAACTGTAGCAGGTCATGTTTGGAAATTATTTTTCAGATTTTTTTTGGGAGAAATTAAAATAAAGATGCATTATTTTATTTTTATTTTTAAAACCTCACAATTGATTCCTTGGTGGTGGAGACCACCTGAACCCCTCTTTTAATGGGTGGATACCCTTGGAATCCTCCCAAATTAATGTGCCAACTTAAACATAATTAAAGTTCCAACGTTGATAAATTAATAATGTTAATATAATGAAGTGTCTCCTCACCTTTCTCGTGGTTGGAGGATCATTGGAAAAGGATAGCATTGGGGAGAACCATTGGAGAAACATTTTCTCTAATGAAGAACCTCTCCAATGAAGAGAATCTATCAGATCAAGATTGAGGAATCGACTTCGGAGCATCTTGATGGAGTGAAAAATGCCAAGCTCAACATCATCATCAACTTCGTCTTATTCCTCACGCCATCTCCAATGAGAAACAAGATATGTGAATTATATATGATTGAATTTATTTTTAGATTCTTCATATTTTGGTTTCACAGCGACGATGGCCAAAAAAACATGGCCATCATTCGGTCTTATACCTAGCCTATTTCCATTTGATTCTATGTATGTTGTTCGTGCGTTCTTCAATTCCAAATAATTAATGACATTGGAAACAAAAAATTTTGTTGAGCGCGACATATGCACATGGAGCACTCGACCCAAGGATCGCGAATATGTGATCGGTTTATTTTTCAGGATAAGGACGGAGATTTGGTGACCAACAAAAGAGGAGGAGGTCTAGCACAACATCTGGCCACATGAAGGTAGGGTGGAACGCATCTGCGCCGCCAGTTGAACAGGAGACCGCGGCCAATTGGCCGGGGCGGAGGCCGAAGAGAAGCCGACACACAGACGGTCACAATGGAGCAGTGGCGCGTGGCCACGCCGCTGGGAGGAGTGTCGGCCAGAGCACCCTGCTGGCCGTGGTGGAATGATAGGACCCGCTTGGGGCTCATGGTGACTCGGCAATGACTAATGGCACTGCAGATTGGCCATCTGTGTAGAAGGGGTCCACTCCCCTTCGGTGCCAGCTTGGCTAGACAGCGCTCCCCAGAGGTCCGCGCCACCGGGATATGGCACCAGGTAGTGATACCATGAAGCACCACCAGGTCATGCCACTGGGCCACGCCACAGGGTCGTGCCAGAGGGTCGTGCCACCTGGCCGCGACCAGCAGACCGCTCCATCGATCCTCGTCCAAGGCGGGTAGGGTCGTCCCCTTCGCGAGCTGGGCCGGACCACAGCCCAGCGGGCCGGGCCCGCCGAGGCCTGTGCCAATCGAACCGGACTTTGACTGGGTCGGGGAGACATGAATTGGGCCAGGTCAGCCCAGATGGGGTCGGGCCATGTCGGACCAGACCAGGGCCGGGTCGTACCGAACCTGGACCCAACTAGACCCAGTTATGCCTTTCTGGCCATATCATGAGAACCGGGCATCCGTTTGACAGACCGTATGTGGAACCATGAATCCTTGGATCGAGACGGTCCTTTTTGGTATACTCCACTTCAGTTCTGGATAAATATGTAGTATGTCTTGGTTGGAGTGAACCTAGAATCCAACCAGGCCCTCGGAGAGGAAAGGTTAATAACGTACAAATTGGGCATCTGATTGACCCACCGTCTGTTGCATTTGGTACCTTATAACATGAAATACATTTGGTATAATTCTCCTTGGGACTTCATTGAGGTTTAGGTATGACTGATATCTCAAGGGATAGATTATACGGATCTCTAGTGCACCGGGTGCGAGGAATCTAGTGGCTGGCAGTGTGTTAGAGGTTGGAGACAGATAATACGGAGGTTAGTTACCTATCGACTTTGGGTCGGTTGGATCTTGTGTGGGTCATTCCAGGTGTTAGTAACTATCTATACTATGTGGGTCATCACTTAGTGTTCATGTGTTTATTAGCACATAATGATCTTGTGTGGGTCAGCGCTCAGCGATCCTGTGTGGGTCAGCACATACCGATCTTCTTTGGGTCAGATCTTGTGTGGGTCAGCACTCAGCGATCCTTTGTGGGTCAGCTCATACTGATCCTGTGTGAGTCAGATCCAATTTGGGTCATAGAGGGAGTTTGTATCTATCAATCTTGTGGGGGTCAGACTCCGTATAGTCAGCAAGAGTGTCTCTCGACAGAATAAGATGATCTATCTTTGTGACAAATCATCTTGTACTTATATACTTCAATAATACATGTGGATTCTAAGTCTTAAATATTCATGGTCTTACATTTGTGGTATTCTTTCCGCATGTAGGAGATGATTATAACATGATAAATTGGGTATATGTATGGTAATATACCTAAGTATAGTTGATGTATTTCGTTGTGGTTTTTCCTTTGTGAATCTTTAGGAGACCTTCGAGGTCTCGTGGTCCCTTCGGATTATCGTTATAATCACCCCTACACGGGCTTCCCCACACCATGTTGTGTCTTGGGCAGATGGTGTACCATATTGATCGAGGCTGAGGGATCTAGGATTGGATGGTATTCGGAGGTGGACCTTTCGGCGTGACATGACATAGAGGAGACTGGCAGACGTGGAGTACTGAGGAGGTGATCTGTACCTACCCTTCAGGTAAGAACCTCAGAGGACGACCCAATAGCTATTTTACTTTTTCTTTTAGTTGTATTTTATTTTCAATTGTTCATGTACCTTTACAGTTGGGCTTGTATTCTATCCCATTTTTACTTTCAGAACTCTTTTGCTAGAATAGTTTACTTCACAGTTGTTTCTTGTTGTGTTCTTGGAAAATGTGTTTTTACAGGATTAAAGGAAATGCCTTCCCGAATTAGGGAGTATGCTTTCAGTTCTAGTCACCAGCCCTTGGCCTATTGATGGTGGGAATGGGGTAGTCACGACATGGTCCCTAGTGGACGGATTGTGACCAATTGGTATTCGAGGAGTTTGGTTTTACCGAAGAACTAAGACTATGATCTTTTTTATGAAAAAATTGTGTAAAGTGTTATGAGTGTGGTTTTTAGTTCGGGGAGTCCAGTACTGGTGCAGAAGCTGATGTATCATACACCAGGACCCTGACATTTGATTTATGTCTAAGTGTATGAAAAAACTGATTACTTATGTGTTTCAGAAAAGTTTTCTTTGTGAACTCTTTGAGTCATCTCACCATGTATAATCTTAATGACTGTAGAAAACATGTTTCATTTTAGGATGCCTCCATGCAGATATCCATATAGGGTTCTATTTAGTGTATGTGATGACATCAAACTGAGTGATGAGGCTTCGGTGTAGGGTCCCCTTATGGAAGTTATACCACCAGGTGGTGTACCAGCAGCACCGCTACCCGTTGGGAAGCCGATTCCCCCAGCCCCGACAGTAGAGGGTGCGCGCCACTTGAGCCTGTTGCATGAGTTCCAAAACCAAAGGCCACTGAGGTACTTGGGCGAGACAGATCCATAGATGGATGAGGATTTGCTGGAAGTCTTTGTTAGAGTTTTTTGACTGGTAGAGACACCAGCTGATCTCATGGTGATCCTTACTGCCAGTTTTCTTCAGGCAGGAGCGGGAAGATGGTGTTGTATGACGCTCCATGTTCACAGTGAGTTCACTCTCATCTAGGTGGACATTGAGATCCTTTTCAAGGATGATTTATTCCAATAGACTATATGCTCATTGCGTATACAGGAGCTGCTCCACTTGCAGTAGGGCACCATGACTATGGCTTAGTATATGGCGAGGTTCACCGACCTCTCACGCTACTCCACTGATATGGTGAATGACCCTTTCTTCGGAGCCCAGACTATCATGCGTGGACTCATATGTGATATTAGAGCATTTATGTTATCCCTCATCATTCAGACGTAGGCTGGGGTGCTTTAGTGGGAACTTTTGGTGGTGAGATTATTAGTTGAGCAGGCAACGACATAAATAGCTACAACCGGACGACATGTCATCGAGTCATCTGTAGAAGGTAGTAGGCAGATGAAATAGAGGTCCAAGTAGACTAGACCTTCTGGAGGATGACCCCTGGATTCAGGGTTAGAGGTGTGAGGCTCACAGGGAGGAAGGAGGGAGGTGAGGGGAATGCAGTGTTATTCGTGCGGTGGGAAGGGTCACATAGCTCGCGACTGCCCGACCCGCCATACTTATTACTGGAAGAAGTTCGAGGGACTGCCTAGGGAAAGTCAGAGACTCGATCGATGAGGTCCGTAAGCAGGAGGCATACACGGTAGATGAGTCGTCCGTGTAGTAGGCGGTGTGCGGCGATTCGAGTTTCTACCACGACCACCACCAGGTGGTCCACCCTGACCACATGGAGCAGGTGGATAGGGGCGATTTCAGGTTCAGGTAGCAGAGGCTTACGACCATGGCGCTCTAGATATGATACAAGGTATGATCTGTGTCTACTCCACCTTAGTTGTAGTTCTTATAGACATATGTGCCAATCATTTTTTTAATTTACATGACCCTTGTTCAGAGCTCGGATATTTCGATGGAGTCGTTGGCTCTATCCTTACAGCTAGAGAATCTTATGGGAGTGGATTAGATGATTATGCACTGGTGCCGACAGTGTGATATTACTCTAGGATGTGAGAGATTTATCTTGAATATAGTAGTGGCGTCGAGACCTTACGATGTCATCCTGGGTATGGACTAGTTATCCACAGTCCATGATCAAACGGACTGTATTACGCACAAAGTGCGGTGTGTCCGGATGTTTGGGTCTTGGTTTTCCATTACTAGTGGGATGGGAACCATTATTGCGCAGGATGGACTAACCTAGAAGAGAGTATAACCAATCACACATAAGTTGGCTAGGCTCACCCTCATAAAAATTTATGCGGAGAGTCCGAGCTATCTTCTAGTGATGGACCAGTATGCTGATGTTTTTCCAGGAGATGTTCTAGGTTTACATCCTCATAGATAGGTGGACTTTTACAATAGCTTGTACTCGGGGAAGGCCCTGATATCAACCCCAGCATATCATATGGCTCCCACGGAGCTTCGAGAGCTGCGGGTTAAGTTAGAGGACTTGCAGAGCAAGGGGTTCATTAGGCACAGTGTTTCACCTTGGGCGGCCCTGGTTTTGTTCGCCATGAAGGTATATGGGAGTTTGAGACTCTGTGTGATCTATCAGTGACTTAACCAGGTGACTGTGAAGAACAAGTACCCACTCCTGAGAATTGACGATCTCTTTGATCTGCTGAAGGGAGCACAATGGTTTTCAAAGATAGACCTCAGAAAATGATATCAGTAGCTCATAGTACGAGATGAGGATGTGCATAAGATGGACTTCATATGTTGGTATGCCCATTATGATATCTTGGTTATTCTATTCTGTGTTACCAATGCTCCAGCTGTGTTCCGGGGGATCATGAACATGATCTTCCATCAATACCTTGATTTCATTGAAGTATTATTCATCGATGACATCCTGATATACTCACCAATGGCGAAAGATCATTCCTATCATTTTTAGATTGTTCTACATACACTCTGAGAGCAACAACATTATGGTTAGCTCTCGAAGTGTTAGTTCTATATACGAGAGGTCCACTTTTTGGGACATGTCATCTCGGAGGCTAGAGTTGTGGTGGATCCAGTGATGATTGTGGTTTTACTTTCTTGAGAGACACCCAAGAATGTGACGGAAGTGCGGAGTTTCCTAGGATTGGTCAGTTAATACTGGAGGATTGTGCCTAGCTTTTCTAGATTTGCGACACCCTTGTCAGCATTGACAAATATGGGGAAACACTTCATGTGGTCTGAGAGATTCCAGTAGATTTTCCAAAAGATGAGGCAGAGACTGACGAGTGCCCCTATCTTGAGGCTACTGGAGGAATTCATTAGGTATGTAGTGTACTACGACGCATCAGGGACTGGGATTGGATGTGTCCTGATGCAGGAGTGAGCAGTGATCATGTATGGTTCTCGATACCTGAGGCAGCATGAGTAGAACTATGCTACCCATGACCTGAAGTTATCAGTAGTGGTTTTATCCTTGAAGACGTGGTGACATTACTTGATGGATAATGTTTTACATTATACTCAGATAAAAAAGGTTTCAGGTATATATTCTCATAGAAGGACCTGAACCTAAGACAACAGCATTGGAATGAGTTCTTCTAGGACTATTATTTTTGAGATAGTCTATACTCCTGGGAAGGGGAACGTAGTAGCATATGCACTCAGAAGGAGATCTGATGTACATTTGTTGAGTGAGGTGACAGAGCAGTTAGCCTTTTTGTGGATATCCTATGTGGATTAAGATTGAGAAGCATATCTGCAGTCTCTGACAATCACTCCCCCACTCATACAATGAGTCAGGGAGGAGCTGCATGGGGACAGTCACTGCGAGGGTCGACGTGCTCATATATCTGTAGGGGCAGGAACTTGAAGGATTTGTGAAGGTGGGGAGCACATCATTCTTTGGAGATGGTGTATTTTGGTACTAGTGACGCTGATGGAGGAATTGTTGAGGAAGTTCCATACATCCTCTTTAGTGATACATCAAGAAGTGTAGAAGATGTACCCAGACCTCTGGCATCAGCACTGGTGGCCGGGAATGAATAAAGATGTAGCAGAGTTTGTCTCTCAGTTCCTCACTTGTCAGCAATTGAAGGCATAACATCTTGTTTCAATAGGCTTAGTTCATCTACTAGAGGTGCCATAGTGGAAGTGGAATGGATTTTCGATGGGCTTCGTGACATTAATTCCACGATCTTCCAGGAGTCGTGATTCTATCTGGGGGATCATTGACCGACTCACCATGTCGGCCCACTTTTTACCTATTAGAGAGAAGGGATTTGTAGAGAGCTTGGGACGCCTCTATGTGCAGAATATTGTATGGCTTCATGGAGTTCCATCAATGATTGTCTCCGATCGTGATTCATGTTTTATTTCCCGGTTGTGGAAGGGGTTTTAGGAGGAGTTAGGAACGCAGCTCCGATTGAGCACCGCCTTCCATCCTTAGAAGGATGGTCAGATAGAGCATACCATTCAGACCCTCGAGGACATGTTATGTGCATGAGTCCTTGATTTTTTTCCACAGTTTGGAGGATCACTTGCCTTTTGTGGAGTTTGATTACAACAAAAACTATCACTCCACTATCAGTATGGCACGATTCGAGGCGTTGTACGGAAGACCTTGAAGATAACCTCTGTGATGGACTGACCTAAGGGAGTCAGCACTCGTGGGACCAGAGATGGTATAAGAGCATATTGAGACTGCATAGAGTGGACAAAAATCATATGCTGGAAGAAGATGGGTGACCTCTTGAGTTCGAGGATTGTCACCATGTCTTTCTACGGGTCTCACCTCGATGAGGTTTGTGGAGATTTGGACAGGGTGGAATGTTATCTCTGATATTAATAAGACCCTTTCAGGTCCTCAACAAAGTTCGCGAGGTGGCTTACCACATGGCGCTTCCACCTCAGTTCCACCAGGTGCATGAAGTCTTCCATGTTTCCTAGCAGAAGATATACGTGCACGAACAATCTCACATCATCGACCATACTGAGCTTGAAATCGACGATGGGGCGATGTTTTCGGGGGTTCTAGTAGAGATTGTGTATCGATAGAAGAGAGTTCTTTATGGGTCGTCGATACATCTGGTGTGCATACGCTGGCAGCACAGGAACCTCTAGGATAGAACATTGGAGCGGGAAGCTCAGATTGGTTCTCAGTACCCCCACATGTTTCCCAAGTTAGTGTTGTGGATTTCGTGGACGAAAATCCCTGAGGTGGGGAGAATTTAAAGACCCGAAATTTCCCATTTAATTTTATTAATTATATGGGAATGTTTCGAGGATGTGAAAATTGACGGTGCATCATTCCGAGGCCCGAAGTTCCCGAGAAGGAATTTCTTAACTTTATCTTGGGTATATTTAGTAAATGCATGAGTGGCGTTTTGTAAATTTTGAACCGGAGCTCGGAATTGAAATCTATGGACACTGTTGAACTCACAACACTGATATTCTCTTATGGGGACTTTTACCTTGACCGCAGTTGGTCATGGGTGGAAATTAGTTTTCTTACTTTTTGTGGGAGAAAATAAAATAAAAATGCTTTTTTAAACCTCCCAATTGATTTCATGGTGGTGGGGACCACCCAAACCCCTCTTTTAAAGGTATGAGACCCTTGGAATCCTCCCAAAATAAAGTTCCCACTTAAACATAATTAAAGTTCCATCATTGATAAATTAATAAATTTAATTTAATAAAGTGGATCCTCTCCATTCATGTGGTTGGGGGATCATTAGAAAATGAGAGCATTGGGAGAACCTTTGGAGAAACATTTTCTCTAACGAAGAACCTTTTGAACATAGAGCATCCTCTGGATCAAGATCGAGGAACCGAAATTGGAGCGTCTTGTGGGAGTGATGAACGCCGATGTCACCATCTTCATAAAAATTATCTTCTTCCTCACACCATATCCAATGAGAAGCAAGGTAATGGATTTACATATGATTTAACTTTTTTTGATTCTTCATATTCCGATTTCACAACGATGATGGCCAAAATAACATGTCCATTTTCTTCTCTTATACCTAGCGTCTTTTCTTTTGATTCTCGGTGCGTTCTTCATGAGTTATTCAACACAAAATAATTAATGATGATGGGAAAACAATATTTTTTTGAGTGAGAAATATGAACATGGATCCCTAGACCCGAGGATCATGAAAATGTGATCGTTTTATTTTTCGGGATAAGGATAGAGATGCGGTGACCTGCGGAAGAGGAGGACGGCCGACACACTGGCTGACCGCATGAAGGTAGGTCGATGCTCGTATGTGCTGCCGGATGAGTAGGAGACCACGGCAGCATGGCCATGGTGGAAGATAAGAGTAGTCGACACCCAGCTAGATGTGATGGAGTAGTGGGCATGACAACGCCGCTCGGAGGAGGACCGGCCGGAGAACCTGACCGGCTGTGGTGGAATGAAGAAACCAACTTGGGTCCCACAAAGACTTGGCAGCGCCTAATGGAACTACCATTTGGCCTTCTCTGCGGAAGGGGGATACTCCCCTTCAGTGCCTGCTTGGGCAGACCACGCTGCACAGTGGACTGTGCCACCAGGCCGAGCCAGCGGTGCATTCCAACGGGCTAACCCAGCAGGCCGCGTCATAAGGACACGCCAATGGGCCGCGTCTAGCATACCGTACAAGAGGGTCGCACCCAACGTGGGTTGGGCCATCCCCTTAAACAGTCAGGCCAGACAATGGCTCAGTGGGCCCTGCCCACTGAGGCCGAGTCCGTGTCGGGTCGGGACCGTCCAATCGGGGCTGATTAGACCCAGGCCCATCTAGACCCAGATACGCCTTTGTGGCCATATCCTGAGAACCGGGTGTCTGTTTGACGAACTATCTGTGGAACTGAAATCCATGGATTGAGGTAGTCCATTTGGTATTCTCAAATTGTGTTTGGGATAATGTTGAGATATGTCCAGGATGGATCGATCCACGAATCCAACAGGGCCTTCGGAGCGGAAACGCTAATAACTTAATGACCGGGTGTCCGATTGATGTGTCATCTATGGAATTGGGTCACTTATGACATTGTGAAGCTTATGGATACTTCTCTATGGTACATAAGTACAGTCAATGTACAAAAAATATCTCTAGGGACAGATTCTACGGAACTCGAGAGCACCAGGTGTGAGGAATCAAATGGCTGGCTGTGAGGTGGAGGTTGGAGATGGATTTACACGAATGGCTGTTGCCTATCGACTCTGGGAGGGTCAGATCCTATGTGAGTCATTGTGGGGGTTAGTACATATCGATCATGTGTGGTTCAGTAGTCAGTGATCCTATGTGGGTCATCCCTTAGTGACCCTATGTGGGTCAGCGTATACCGATCCTATGTGGGTCAGATCCAATATCAATTAGCACTCAGTGATCCTGTGTGGGTCGACACATACCGATCATGTGTGGGTTAGACCCTTTGTGGTCAATGGGGGTTTAGTACATATTGATGCGGTGTGGTTCAAACTCCTTATAATCTGCAATAGTGCCTCTCGATAGAATATGATGATCTAGATTCATGACAAACCATCAATACTTCTATACATCACTAATACATGTGTGAGATGAGTCATAAATATTCTTGGTATTACCTTTGTGTTATTCTTTCCTCATTTATGAGTTTATTATAAAAGCATAACTTAGGTATATGTGTAGGTATGTACCTAAGTAGAGTTTATATATTGTTTTCAGTTTTTTCCATTGGGGAACATTAGGAGAGCTTCGGGGTCTCGGGGTCCCAACTGAGTATCATTATACTCACCCCTGCATGGGCTTCACCTGCACCTTGTGTTGTATTGTGCAGACAATGTAAAATATTTATTGAGGTAGATAGAGCCAGAACTAGTAGGTACCCAGAGGTGGTCCTTTAAATGTGACGTGATGCGGAGGAAACTGACGAAGGTGGAGTGTTGAGGAGGTGATTTGTACCTACCCTTCAGGTAGGAACCTCGGGGGACAACCCAGTAGTTATTTTTCATTTTCATTCAATTGTATTGTGTTTTCATTTGTTCATGTACCTTTAATTTTGGGCTTCTATTCTGGACCCTTTTCACTTTCATCACTCTTTTACTACAGTTGTTTACTTCAACATTGTTTATTATTGTGTTCTTGGAATGTGTGTTTGTACAAAATTAAAGGAAATGCCTTCCCAAATTTGGGAGTATTCATTTTGGTGCTAGGCACCAGCCCCTAGCCTATGGAATGTGGGCTTGTGGGAGTAATAGCACGGACCCTGGGGGATGGGTCTTGACAAAAAAGACCATATAATAACTGGGTGGGTTGAATAAGTTGTCACTTTTTTATGTTTCCACACATTTACCACATAACCCAAAAAACATGTTAAAATTTTTACCCTTATAATCTTTTATTTAATACTCATTCATGTAAAAGTAGAGCTGTAGTTAATTCATATGTGATTTATATGATTCGAGTTTAGTGTGAGAACCTACATTCTTTCCGTGGCCCCTCTAATGTGTCTACAATAATTATCTATTAACAAGAAGTGAGTATAACATGTTTCAAATCCTGTTAGATTTCTTCAATCTTCCGATATGTATAGTTATAATAACAACATTTAGTTAAAATATTTTTATAAAAAAATTTATCAAAAAAAGTAATTGTTCAATCGGATCCATAAATATTCCTAGGCTTGATGACCCTATCTCCTATCACCATAATTAAAAGGAAATTAGCTCAATTGAATTAGTTTTATTGAATCAATATGATGATCCCATCCTCATTTTATGTCAAAAAACTATTCTTTACTGTGGGGATAATAAAACCTATGCTACATAGAAACTACACAAAAATCAATACGAACTTCCTTAATCAGAGGAATTTAGACTGATGAACCAAGTAAAATTAGGGACTTCCTAATAATACTAAAAACTCAAACTATGATCAAAATACTAATAATTTCATCCTCAATATAGAAAACAAAACATTCTGATGTCTGACCTTCTTCTAAGGTCAAAATGTAGAATAAAAAACTAGGTAAGAATAATGTTTCACTCCTAATTTTTCTATATAAGAAAATGTTGTTAACTATGAATGACTTGTGATTATATTTATAGGATTATGATAATTGAAAATATAGAAACTAAAAAAAATTCTTTTTTACTAAAATTTCAAAAACTCCTAAAATCACTTGCATTTCAACATAAACTTTTATTTCATCAATCATTATAAATATTTTGTGAAATTAGTCTTCTTAAACAAACTAAATTTTTTGATATCCAATAAAATCTCCCTCAACATCATTATGATGAAACATCCTCATCGCAACTTGTTATTACATTCTTTATATACTCATTATGTTCTAACTATATTTATCTCATTGTTATCTACTGTCTTGTATTATTCAATACGGTATGATAATAACTATCATAGTTATCTGGATTAACATTCCTTCTCATAGTGTGTCTGATGGAATCCTCATTACAATGGAATTATCATTATGATGGAATTATCATTATGATATTATGTATCCAAAAATCACTCCACTAATCATCTTTTAATTTACTCAAACATCATCATCTTTACACATTTCAAATTTTGAAAACTTCTATGTCTGGTACTTCTGGATCTAATGAATCTTTTTTCCTGATTAATGGAACTGATACAGTCCTTATAATTCCTCCTTTTATTCAACATATTTTATCATGATAGTTTTGAAGAAATATGAGAGCCTTAATATTGGTAAATCATCATCTAAATTAGGTTATATAGAATTAAAACTTTTTAGATCTTGACTTTATTGCCTAAATTAAAAAAATCATCATGAATATTATAATTTATTCACCCACTAACTACCTACATTCCAATAAACATAGTGTCTAATTGATCGTGATCATCATACTGATGGACATTAGATCTACGGTGTGTTAGAACAAAAATTCATATTTTTAACCACCTTTGAATATTTTGTTTGTTAGTCAGATACTCTATATGTGACGCCTCTCAGTCCAATCATATGCATCCAGAAAACAACTTTCTTAAAATAACTTTTCTCCCCATTTAATTCTGCATTCAAATATTTAGCAACATTCAAATTTCTTAAACAAACTCATACTAATGTTCTGGGAAAGATCCGAATTAATAAAAAAATTCTTTTACAAAAAGTATGGTTGACAACAAATTCAAAATTCGTTAAAAAAACATCCTAAAGGTTCTTCAATTTTCTAGGCATTAGACTACTAATATATTTACTACTAGAGAATCCCAAAACATAAGAAATATCACATTAATGGATGTAAATTACCACTTCCTCATTGGATATTTGGAATTAGAAGTGTATATTGATAATTTAAATGGTTATTTTCATACCAAATATGAAGAATTGTTTTATAGCTTGAAAATTCTCTATATGGGTTAAAAAGGCACCCAAATCATGGTATTTCAAATTAGACATTTTCTCAATATTATTTTAGTTCATTATGGGATGAGTGGACAACAACACCTACATTTAATATGAAAAAGTGGCATCACATGTTATTATTATTTATATTGAAGATATTATATTTACTGTAAATGATGAATTTAGTTGTGAATAATATAGTTTGGAAGTGAAATTTTTATTGAGATATCGATGTTTGGATTAATGATAGATATTATGTAATGAAAAATTTCTCAATATGAGTAACATATATTTCATTCTCAATAAAAATCTATACGTGAACTAATATAAAAGGTAGGAATATAAATTGTTTTCTATTTTCTATCATAGAATTATTGGGAACCATGTTTATTAAGGATAAAATATTAAAGGAACTAGGATAAAGATAATTTATGAACCTAATTTGGAGTTTTCATTACATGACATCTTTAAAATTTTATATAGTATATATATTTTTGTTCTGTTACTTGTATCAATGTGAAATAAAGTAATCTCATTTCATTAATGGGAAAACAATTATTAGGTATATTAATGGTGTGATGGATAATGTATTGAAATATGGCACATATTAAATTTTAGTAAATGTCGATTTAATCAAAAATATGGAGATGCAAATTTTGTTTCATGAAAATTAACTAACAATAGAGTTTTTATTTTTCTATAAGGGTTTATATATCGGTTCTCAAAGAAGAAAAGATTGATGGAATTGAGTAATTTTGAAGAGAAATATGGTACATCATATAAAACCCCCAATTTAGGTTGATGAGGACAAAATTAGAAGTTCATAATGTACTTCTTATGTTTCTATTTTTTGATTGGTGTGATAAATAAATTCCTATCAATTTTTCAATAAACCTACAATACAATTATCGATCAAAGAACACTTTAATATAATAATACATTGTCAATGTGTATGTCAGGAAACAAGTTAAATATTGATATTCATTATTCTATGGTGACTACTGTAGATATTTTGACTAAGTCACTAATTTAGGAATCATTTCTTAAATTTAGGTGGTTACACCATGAAAATCTAATTTATGAATACTTTATTCGACGATGTATATGACACACAACACCCATAATGTATGTGAATATGTTATCTCAATAATTTATAACATATTTAGTATTTTAATTAAATTAAATATATCATATAACTATAAATTCATGCAACATTGGTGATCTTTCTTCACATTCAACAATAACTTTCTTCAAAAGCATACATTGAAAGCAACACCATGTTTTACCAAACAATAATATATTATTAAAAATTTACTATTTAATATAATAACACATAACCTAGATGTTGTATTTGTGGTTGTTAATAGGAATTGATAACTTATGAAATGTATGGTTTTTTAAAACAAAAAAATGAATTCATTGGTTAAAAATTAATTATAAATGAATATAAGAACCAATGGGATATAAAGGGAATATTTTTATTGAAAACTATTCTTATGCTCACAAAAATGCTTTAACCTAATAAACTAAATTAATTATGATTATTAAGTTATATTATTGTTATGTATATTTTTTATTCAATTTAATATTTTTTTCATCTAATATATTTTATAATAATAATATAACAACAAACCAAATATTACAAACAAATAAGCTTTATTTTTATTATGGAAATTTTACATATTTTTAATGGATAAACTAATTGAAATCAAATTTTTATAACTATTATAAATCTTATATTTCAACATAAACGTCATCATAGAAATAAAAATATAGAAAAAATTTGTTGGTGAATTTTTTTAGTTTTCTATGTAGTTTTATTTTTAAATGAATAGTGAAAAATAATAAATTATAATTCAAAATTTCATTTTCATCTTATTTATTTATATTGTTAATTTTTATTTTAATTTGGATTTATAGTCACACTATATTAGTTATTTACAAATTAACCCGATTTAAATCATTTTCCTCTATTTCACATTGAAATCGGGTATAAATACTTAACATACATTTCAAAATGTTTACATTAAAAACATGCATTGTCAACCCTTCAAGAGGGTTAAATTTTAATTATTATTTTTCCACTTATGTGATTGGAATATTGTAATAGTTTATTCCATATTTTTAATCATAATAATTTATAGCTTATAATAAGATCAACTTATTTTTTGACCAAAAACAACAATGAAAGTAAATAAAATTAATTATAACAATTAAAGTGAAATTTAACTTAATAAGGAATTAAACCTTAAGCATAACAGTTAAAATTTCCTAGAAACTTGTCCAAAATCCATTTATATACATACTTCTACCATATAATACCATTTATTTAATGTTCTACAGTATTGGAACAACTTTCATTGGAAAAAATGTGGTTGGAATTCCCATTTACAAAATTTACAAGAGTGCCACTTCTCCTCCACAATAAAGGCCTCCCCTCGTCCCAGGTCCTCATAACTCTCAAGTCACATCTGATCTAAAATTATCTTCCCAATTATCTCATAAAATAATCCAAGAGACCTTTAATTTTGAATTTATCCATCCTATGAATCCCTTTGGGGAAAACCAATATAATTACCCCAAGAAGAGGTAACATCATTTACCAAGATATTTAGTTTTATTTCCATTATACACATCATAAATTGTCCTTCTTCAATGATTATTTAAAATAAATTTTATAATAAATATACTACGATGTTTTTATGTTAGTTATTATACCTAATTTTACATAATCATCCATTTATGTTTAACAAACACACTGTTTATGTGTACGGTGAACTACAGCTTCACAGAGCGATGCTTGTTCATTTTTCATTTACCACCATTCCAGGGAATGAATTATGATGGAAACTACATTTATAAATGTTATATATGATATTTATTATTTACTTACTCTTATTTAATTATTTTATAATACATAACCCTAAACATTCCATTTTTTTGTAAATATGATAACATCGTTTGTGGAAGTGTTGTCTACCACGTCCTCATATCGATGTGATCTTTCCACGCTATACATGGAATGCATAATGGATGGTTTTAATTAAATATATGTAACATAAAAACATATATTTTATATTAATTACATAATTATATTTTTGGATAATATAAATATAAATAAATATATATATCATTTTCTTGATTACTCTTTCACACATTTAAAATGTGATAACATCATTCGTGGATGTGTGGACTACCCACTCTTCAAAATGATGTGATTAATTTTACTTAAAAATAAATATATATATATTTAGATATTATTAAATAAAAAAATATTTATGGTATAATGATCACTATTCAATTATATTATGTCACTTATCTTCATTCAATAAGCATCGCTGAAAAATAGGAACGTTACCTAGGCATACATACGGACTGTGATCTATATGATTGTAAGATTGGTTCATTTTTCATAACCATATTTAATGATTGGAATTAAACATAATATTTATCTATTAATATGGTAATTATTTCATGATTTTTAAATTTTCTATGTTATGTAATGACCCCTTTGACCATATTTGACCTACAATAGTTATTTTGGACACATAAACTGAATTTGGTCAAAACCCCTAACATACATATAATTGTTTAAGTGGTTATATAAAAAATATAATTATTGAAATAAATTTAATTAAAAAAAATTGTTTTGAAGTTGGTAAATAATTAACAAAGTTTATTATTCAGGGACATAAATACACATGAAACATGTCAGACTCAATGTATGGGATTTTCAACTCACTTTTTTCAACTGTGAGATAAATGGAATATTTACCACATACTTATTATGTGTGGTGTATATACTATCATTTTTGATATATATTTTTCATCTTATCTTCGTGCAATTTGAAACATTTATTTAAATTTATTCCTTTATTAGTCTTATGATTCAGTATGTTTCAGAGTGTCATAAGACACTTTGAAATGTATAATGATTATCTTCCTTAAGAATACTTTTAATGATATTTAAATTGTATTTATATTAATGTAAATTATAAGAACTATGTTCACTAAACCATTTCATTTTTCCATAATATATGTTTTTATGAACATTTTGAAGTATTAGTACCATTTTCCACACTTTTTGACGTAAAATGTTTCTTAAGAAAACCAAACTTCATTTCTATCTTGATCCAGAGAACCTATTTTATTCTAAGAAAGATGTTTTAATAAAATATTTTCAAAAATATTTAAAATAATTTAAAATTTATTTAATAAATAAATTTTTACTATTTTTCCTCAACCAATGTTTCCAAATAAATATTCTCATCTCATTTCAAACAAGGCATTTTTCTAATATTTTCATTATTTAAAAGGAATAATAATTTACATCATATGAAATGTATAGATTTACATCTCATCATTTCGTTAAAGATTTATATTCATGATTAAAAGGTAGATTTAAAAAAATATTTATTTTCAAATAATTTTTTTTTTAAAATCAAAATGAATTTTCCTCAAGATTTTTTTTAAAGTTATTTTTATACTATATCTATTCATTAATGACAATAACAAATTATTTTTACTCCACTTGGGATTTTTTGTATTGATACCATAATTTTCATTTATAAGAATGGTTTATAATTATTTGTTCAAGGATGGTATTAACACTCTCTTCCCTAATTTGTTTTTGTAATCACGATGAATAATTCAAATGATTATTGAACACTAAATTTACCCTTATTATCCATATAAGTTTTCATGGATATTTTCTTTACCTAAAGTGTATATCATTTTTGAAATTATGTTTATTTTGAACGTTATTTGATTATTTGTGAAAATATTGATAAATCCATATCCTTTATTGAATATGTATATTTTATAAGGAATATTCTTTATTAAATATGAAGAATATAAGGTACCACAAATATATGGGTTAGGGACCATTTAAGGGATGATCAATGCGTTTTGGACTAGTTAATTAAATCCCCTATATGGATTAGTTGTCTAATTAGACAAATTTGTTTAACAGATTAGTTCTGTTTCTACCCGATTGGCTATACAAACTTAGGAGGAGTCTTGACATTAATTGTTCTATATACCTATGAAACATGGAATCCAATAATTATAAATTTCCATCATTTTTTTCAGTTATTAGTCATTCATGAGATTTTGTATTGACATATCTATATACTAATTTCTTTTTTAGTTCATTCATTAAATTAATATGTTTCTATTTCATAACATTCCTTATTGAGTTGTCCTTATCTATATATATGAATGTCATGTGTTTTTAATTATTACCTTTCCATATTGTTTATTAATATCCTTATCAGTTTACTTATTATATGGCATGTAATTATAGAAATTACCTTTCCAAATTTATAATAATAATTTATTCATTATTTATTACATTGTGCTTACCCTTACATAGAATATTATCTCACCCTTATTATGTTTCATTTACCTAGTATTCCATGATTTTTAATATGAATGATTTTTTAGGATAAGGTAGATGGAAAAAAGTTTTTATATTAAAAAGAAAAAATTGTTTTAATTACTTTATTCATTTATAAAAAAAATCTCATGTATGTATTAGGTTAACTAAGAGTATTGAACTATTATATCCTTTGGGATGTGATTTACATGTATCTTATAATGATATAATGGTATTAGACACTAGATTTGGTCTTTCTGGGGTGAATTCGCTACAATTGATATCAGTAAAAGTTTATTTGAAACCGCATGATCTATATTTAAGAAAACATATTACTGAGAACATAAAAAGAATGTAGAATTAAATTATATGTATATAATAAAATCATAAATTTTGATCTAGATAAAAATTATGTGTTTTTCCTAGAAATAAATTCTTGGTTGGATACTACTATTGGACATGGTTATGATAAAAATGTACCCAGGGGTAACAACTCTCACAATGTGCATGTTTCCCAACTCAACATACCATTATACACGACAACATGCCTTACTGAAAAACTATTTTTACGCTCCCGGGGGGAAATTCTTAAGATAATTAAATTTTTATTTACAAACCATTACAAACAATGTAAATAAAAATGAATCTTAATGACCAAAGAAAACCCATATAACTTGGAAGGACCTATGTGGAAAGAAAATTTTAAAAGTATTTATGTATTGAGTTTTAATTAAAACCTTTTTTATAAACGTTTTATTTATTGATTAACCTTTTTTAAAGGATACCAATTTTATTTAATTTGGAAGTGATATAAATATTATATTAAAAAATAAAAAATTTTATGTCAAGAGATAACCAATCATGTCTGGTAAGGTTGTGGGTCATGAACCCATGACCAAAAGATGATATGTGTTTCACACCAACCACTAGACTATGCAATGTCCTTGTTAATATGTTATTGTTTTTAGTAAAAAAAATTGATTAATTAATTTTAATGATTAAAAGTTAGTGTAAATTTTTAGATTTAGAGATTAATTTTCCTACCATTTAGTGTTTGAAAAATGATAGATATACATATTTATACTTTTCAATCTATTATAGGCCATAAGATACTTAAAAAATGTATTTAGTGCTTGAAGAGTCAAAATTACTTTTTGGATGAATTGTAAAATTTATCGATGCACAACCAAAGGGTTATATTGTGTTTATAAAAATATATAAAGTAGTAATATTTCTCTATATTATTAGTTTTTAAAATAATTTACCTACATTATTAAAATGAATTAAAAATAAATTGTTTTCTTAATAACATAATTTTTTGTTGAACTGATGGTCTTCTTAATCATCATATATTTATGGATTTAAGGCCCTAAAAATTCTATTAATGATTCACTTGTTTTTGATTCATGACATAAATCATTCCATATAAAATATTTATGATTTTCCTCCATGTACATATATGTACATTCCACTAATGATCTACTACTCAGAGATCTATTTTTTATTCAAGCCCATGAGACCCTTATAAATATCATTCTCTTTTCAAGAGGATTTTTTATGAAATCTTCTAAGGATATGGATTTAAAAAAAAGGAAATGTCAAACAATATATTACAATTATCATGTTTAAATTTTGAGGGTGAAATTTAATTATGGTTTGGAGAATTTAATGCCCTAAAAATATATAGTAAGAGCATTGCATTCGTTAGTGTGTATGACACACCACCCAAATCATGAATGGGGATATAATATCCCAAGAATATAAAATATATTTACTATTTTAAATAAATTCGATAAATTTCATAGATTTTAATGAATGTTACTTTGGGATATCTTGAATCTCAGAAAAAAATACATTCTTAGAAATCCTTCAATACATGCCAGACCGGGTTTTATCAAATAATAATATATTATTAAAATATTATTATTTAATATAATAAAACAAAACTTAGATGTTAAATTAGATGATTTGAATAGTATTAACTATATTCTAAAATTATATGGTTATGAAAAATAATAAATGAATTAATTGGTTACAAATTAATATGAAATTTATAAAAGTCCCAATTGAATATAAATGGAATATTTTTATAGGAAACTATTCTTATGCACAAAAAGTTGTTTCCTCTAAATCAAATAAATTAACTAAAATTAGTGGCTGATATTAATGATATATATATATTATATATTCAGTAATATGTTCTTCATATTCATCCAATATTTTTCAAAATCATAAGATAATAAAAAACACAAAATTACACAAAAAATATTTTATTTTTATGAAGGTTCTTTTACCGCCTTTTAAAGAAAAAACTATTATAAATCAAAATTTTGACATTTTTATAAATCTAATATGCTAAAATAAACTTTATATTTTTAATAAAAACATCACAATTAGCATTGAATTAGTTTTTTAATTTTTCGGTAGTGTTTCGTTTTTAATTAACAGTGAAAAATATTGAATATTGATACAAAACTACTTTTTTTATAATTTATTTATATTTTTAAATTTATTTTAATTTATTTTAAAATTAAAATTATATAATTAAATTATATAATAACCCAAATTATGTCATTGAAATATATTAATCTTTGACTGGGTATGAAAACATAAATTTTTTTGAATTTTTTATAATTAAAAACATACACCCTCATCACATTTGCAGAATTAAATTTAAATTAATATCTTCCACTTCAGTGAATGTAATTTTTAAAAAATATTTTATATTAGTATATATAATAATTTTATTATCTGATAAGGTCAACATATTTTTTGACTAAAAATATTAGTGAAAATTTTTAACATTAATTACAACAATTAAGGTGTAATTAAGATTAACAAGGGATTAAACCATAAAAAATGAACAAGATGATATATAGAAATTTCAAAAAGAACATTTATTTACAAATTTAGAACCTATACACCATTGTTTCAAATAATTTCCTTTATTGTGGCCACATTGAAACAAAAGGTTGGTGGAATTCCCTTTTCCAACATTTACAAGAGTGTCACTGATCCTCTACTATAAAAAGGCCTTCAATCCTACCACTTATTCACACCACTAGAGCCACATGGGTAGAAATATATATATATATAAATATCCTAAACATACCTACACTAATCCAATAATCCTTCCATTTGGAATAAATCCATCCATGGAATCCCTTTGTTGAAAACTAAGAGGATTTACCCAAATAAGAGGTGACATTTTTCATCATGATATTTAGTTTTATTTCCATTATACACCCCCAAAAATATCATTATTACATGATCATATAAAAAACAGTATAATAAATATAATTATATTTTGTTTTCTATGATTTCAACCTATTTTTACACACACTTTCATCTAATATGTGACAAACTTACTATTTATGTGTGCATCAATATACCGCCTCTCGAAATGATGATTTGTTTTTTTTCCTTTACCACAATTCATTGATTGATGTTATGAGGGATAATCTATTCATATAATTGATATATGATATTTATCATATCTATATGAATATTTAATTTTTATAACCCATAACCTTAAACTATATTTTTTAAAATACAATAAAATCATTTTGTTGTAGTGTGGACTACCACCTCCTCAAAGCAATGTGATTCGTTCACATTATACATGAAATGTATGATGTCTATTTTTAATTAAGAATATGAGATATAAAAACATCTATATTATATTCATGAAATAATTAAATTTCTATAAATAATATATAAATATATATATATATATATATCATTTTCTTCATTACACTTTCGCACACTTAAAAGTTATAACGTCGTTCATGGACTTAAGGACTACTACCTCATCAACACGATGTGATTCTTTTTAAATCATAAAAATTATATATTTTAGTTTGTATTATTAAATAACACTGTATTTATTATATATTTATCATTTTTAAATGTAATAATGTTACTTACATTTTTTCTATAACAATAATTTAAAAATGGGAACGTTACTCCAACCTACGTACGACTTACGATCTCCATGATTGTAGTGTTTGTTCATTTTTCATAAAAATATTTAATAATGGCTTTTAAAAGTATAATTTATTTATTAACATTTTAAATATATCTATATTAATATTCTATAGATTTTATTTAGTCCCCCCTTTGACGATAGTTGATCAAAAAAATTTATTTTTGACTCATAAAACGAATTTGGTCAAAACACCCAATGTAAATATAATTATTTACCATGTTTTATGGGACATGGTAATAAGTGATATAAAAGCTGTTATAAAAATTAAAATTATTCTCATGAATGTAAATAGTTAAAATATTTTTATTATTTCACAATTTAAAGACACGCAAGAAAATTCAGACTCACACAAATGGATTTTCATCTCACCTTTTTTACATCTATGAGATAAATGTCATATTTAACACCTAGTAATTTTCGGTTATATTTCTACCATCCATTTTGATATGTCATATCATTAATAGCTTTATCATCATGGAATTTAAAACTCTCATTTAATTTTATAACATCATACTTATTATGATTCAAAAAAATGTCAATGTTTTAAGAGACACTTTAGAATGTTTAATGATTATTTGCCCCCTGAATAATTTAAATGAACTTTCAACTGTGTTTCTATTTGATGGGATATTATGAAAATTGGTCAATTTACCCATTAATTTTCATATCATCTTCTTATTTATGAACTTTATCATGTATTCGTACCATTTCCACTCTTTAGTACTCAAAATGTTTTAGAATTGTTTTTTACGAAAACTAAACATCATTTCACATTTTAGTCGAAGAATATACATTCTTATATAAACCATATTTTAATAAAAAAAATTCAAAAATGCTTTTAACCATTCCAAAATGATATATTAAAAAATGTTTCACCATTTTGTATTTAAATAAATTTTCCAATGAAATATTCTCATTTTTTAGGAAGAATTCATTTCTATGACCTTTTTACCATGGCAATGGAATATTTTTTTTACCTCATTTGGAATTTTACGATTTACTCACCCTTATTTCGTCAAATATTATTTTGAAAAATAAAATTTTTAATATTTAAATAAAAAGTTTTCAAAATTTATTTTCCAAGAAAATATTTTCAAAAGGATTTTCAGAACATAAGGATAATTTCATCAAAAAATGTTTTTAAAATGTATTTTTAATTTATTTATGTGCATAAATGATAAAAAAACCAATATTTTTACTCCACTTGGAATATATTTTATTAATATAATCCTTTTTATTTCTTTTGATGGTTTATGATTAATTGGATCAATGATAATATTAACATTTATGTCCTTCATTAATTGTTTTTATTCCCATTTACATAATCAAAGGATTATTGAACATTGAATTCCCTCTAATTATCCTTATCATTTATCATGGATATGTTAATGGACTAAATCATATACCATTTTCATATGATTTTTACTTATAATGTTATTTTATTATTTGTGGAAAAATTTATAAATCCATATCCTTTATTCAGTAGAGATATTTGATAAGGTGTAATGGGTATTAGATATTAGAAATGATTGGGGAATGAAATAGAAGGGTCAAGGACCAGTCAATGAAAGACTATCGATGCATAGGTAGTCTTATGAGATGAAATAGTTACACAAATTAGTTGGGTTTTACCCGATATGCACATCATTCTTTTGAAATATCTTACCGGTAATGGTTCCATGTACCTTGGAAACACGGTGCCCAATAATTAGGTATTTGCCTTTTTTAGTTTAGTTATCATTCAACCCTGAGATTTTGTGTTGAAATATCTATGGATTCATTTCATTATAAGTTCCTTCATTAAATGGAATGTGTTTTAGTCACTTATCTAGCAATATTTATTTTTATTTATCTATTCATTTGAATGGTATGTGTTACTAGTTATTACCCTTCCATATTGTGTATGAAATTCATTCTTAGTTTATTGACTATATGTCTTGTGTGTTCTGTTATTACCTCTCCATATTGATTATACTTGTTGATTTATTATTTTCTCTACTATAGATACACTTAGTGATTATTTGATATCTCCCTTATTATTTTTCATTTCCCCGTGATTCCCTAAATTGTGCTAAGAATCATATGATAGGATATGCTAGATAGAAAAAATTTATTATCCTCGATAGACAAATACATATATTTTTTATTTAGTGTATTCATTTGTAAGACAAAACACATGTATATATCTGGATTTACAATATTAAAAAAATGCATAGTCCTTTGATTCGTGATTTACTTGAATATCATGGCAATGTAATGGTAGTAGACATCATCTCTGGGAATTCTGGTGTTGAGTCACTGTAGAGGTTGTTGATGGTAGGTTATCTTCATTCATCTCAATTCTATGGAGTGATAAAGAATCTCCATTTATCAATATTTTGTTTTACTATTTATTTTATATGGGGGATAAATAAAATATAAATCCCTTTATGTTTATCAAATTATATATATAGGGGTGACTATAATATATAGTCGAGAACTAAATAATTTTTTAATCTAATGTTTAAGAAATATCTTCTTTTATGGGAGCATATATTTTGGGGCAGTTATCAGAATCGAAAATTTTGGATGTTAGAATGGTTTATACATTTTTAAGGCTTCTAAAATATTTTGTGATCATGTATTCTAACATATATTATATTAAGGTTCATATAAATTTTTTATGAAGTGGAAAATATTTTTAAAAAAATTTATAAGAAACAATAATGGAAAACATGGTATTATTATTCAATGATGATTATTCTGATGCAAAGATTTATCATGAAATATTTGAATTATTTTATGACAATATATTTCTTTTTGTGACATTTTTTAAATTTTATTTATGTTTAATGGTTCCCAAAAAAATCATATGTGGGAGATTGTAGATACAATGCATGAATATTATTTAACCCAAATATAACAGATGTGTTTTTTAATTGGATATTGTTCTCAAAAAAAATATTAATACTCCATGATATTTTGTGAAATTATTTTTCATATAGTTTTAATATTTTCCATTTTTTATATTGGAGACAACACCAAGTTAATCTTCTGTTACACACATCAAATTTATTGTTTGAATAACAGACAACACTGAGCTTGAAAAAGTGTGAATAACGATTAGAATATTATTGTTTAATATGATAGTTAAAATATAGTCATTGGAATGGTGGGTTGAATTAGCATAACTAAATTATGAAATAATTTGGATAGAATATATTAGTATTTAAATCCATTGGTAAAAAATAATAAGAAATTAAAATAAAAAATATATAAATATAATAGAAATCATTTTCTAAAAAATGGTTATTATGCACACAAACATACATTAACATAATAAATAAAACAAATGATTTTTTTGGAATGAATTTAATGGAATTTAGATGTTATATATTCCCTTAAATTTGTAACATTCATATGATGTTATTTCTATACAAGATATAATAAGAAATTGAAATTTTACCCTTAAAAACAGTATTTAAAAAAATGCTTTGTCACGTATTACTCACTTATATTAAAATTATGATTTTATCTTTGATAATATTTAATATAAATTAATAAATAATTTTTGAAATCCAAATGTCAAAATAATCTTATGATAAATTGTAGGGTTTTTTACAAGATTGTAATTTTTAGAAAAATAATGAAAAATAATGCTTTTATTAAAAATTCCCATTCATTTTAAATAATTAAAAAAAATAAAATTTGTTTGAATATTATTTTAATAGTAAATTTAGTTCAATTATGTATCATTTATCTCAATTTATTTTTATGGATAAAATTTAATTTTTATTTTTGATATTTAAATATTTCACACTTTTGTGCGTTTTCTTTTTAGAAAACAGATTTCTCCTCACAACAGCAGGTTTAATTTTTTATTATAAAATTTCAATTATATGAATGGAATTTTTAAAAATGTATTCCATTTTTTAATCATCGTAATTTATATTTTTTAATAAATTAAATTTAATTTTTTACCAAATAGAATAGTAAAACTAGTAAAAAATAATTATTATGATTAATGTTAAAACATGTCTACTAGGGGTTAAACTAGAATGATAATTAGTTCAATACAGTATGATAAATTTAAAAATAAATATAATGGAATTATTTAAACCTTATAACCTATAATATTAAATGATGATACTTTTTGGATCCTTGTTTCTTGGTAAAATGTCGGTAAACTATTTTCTTTTAAAAAATTACATGTATTTTACTCAACTTACTTATAAAAGGCCACCCCTCTCATTTCCACAAAACACATAAAAAATAATTTGGTTTATAGAATAAATTTCCAAATACTATACTTAATTCCCTCATATCATCCTAAATTCATTATTTGTTTCATAAATCCATCCAAGGAATGCTTTTGGGGGAAACAAAAAGAAGTTATTAGAGGAAGTGGTAACATCCTTAAGGAGGAATTATATTTTATTTAATCCTGAATATAAATAAATTTTATTACTCCAGAATTTTATAATAAAATAAGTAACTCTAATATATTTTTATGTTTTTATGATATTTAAATTACCTAAAATCATGTCCACTTATATCAAATAGGATAGAAAATCATCATTCGTTTGTACGGGGGATGACCGCCTTAAGAACTGATGTTATTTGTTTTCAATAAACACCTCTCACAAATCAGTATAATGATATATTTATTGCTTATATATGATACTTTTATTATTCTTTCATAATCATGATATAACATATTTCACAAAACCTTCCATTTTTTCGGAATGTGATAACTTCTTTCATGTGTACGGATGGCTACCGCCTCATGAAGAGATGTGATTCGTTCCTTGTATACACATTACATGGAATGTAATAAGAATAGTTTAAAAAAATTACACACACACATATATATATATATACTAAATAAAATACTCTTTTGATTTTAATATATATTTTTAACTTTATTTCCTTCAATTCCTTAGGATAATGGATACTGCTTTCATGCGTACGTATGATCTACCGTCTCCAAAAATGGTGTTTTTTAAAAAAATCAATTACATTTATGGATTAATATAATACATATATAATGAATATATATTATATTTTTATCATTCTTAACATTCTTAGAATAGGGAACATTAATCAATGTTAGAGGTCCCGAAATAACAAATCAAAACATTGAAGAAAAAAAGCGGTTATTATCTACATCACTATTTTAACGATGAATTTTTTATAAATGGGAAATAAAAGGCCATAATAAAATAATATATGGATTGATATTTATAATTAATTCTATTTAATTTATTTATAATAAATGAATTTTTATATTATATGAGGTTCAAATGATTATGGAAGAATTCGAGACTTAAGGTAAGTGATTTCTCTCTCACTTTTTTACATTTATTAGGAACAATCCATATTCAATAACTTTTTTTATATGGTTTATAAACTATAAATACATGTATACTCTATTGATTCACCGAACAGTTATAGGTTCTTACTTATCCATTCTAGGATTTCACATCTAGGGGGTTCATGGTTCAAATGTTACCAAATAGTTAAGTCATTTCTATCTCAAATTGCATTATTTGGGACATAATTATATGAAGACACCAACTTTATCATTACATATTCTAGTTATTATAATTCTAGAAATCAAATTATTTTCTGAAATATCTTTTTAGTCTTGAGTTTTATAGAATTATTAAAAATTATTACATAGTAAAACCATACATTAAAAGAGGAAACTTAAACAAAATATCAACTTTTCCACCAAATGAAACCCTTCTAAAAATAATACTAGTTTTCTTTTCAAGAAAATTATTTAATAATTTTATCATGACATATTATTTGCCTGTAAAAATATCAAGTCTTGAGAAAAAAATTTAATACTCTATATGAGTACAAAAATATCAGTAAGGGACATAATGAAAGTAAATCGTTAGTCTAGTGAATACATTAAAACCCATTAAAACCCATTTCATAAAATATCATTAGCATGCACAAAACGACTCTTAAATTCACCCACAAAATAAAATGACCATATGGTTGACTTCCATCTCCAGAGTACCCAGTACATTGGAGAGCTATAATGGGGCTCACCCATTATTTGTTGAACTGTAATGGGGCTCAGCCCGCCATTTCATAGTCTATAATGGGGATCAATATGTAATATTTTGAAAAATAAGGGTAAAAACCAATAAAAAATTAAAATTAATATATCGTGACATAATCCATTAAAAACACGTTTAATACCATGAGTAAAACACATTAATATATAAAAATACAATTTTCATGTAAAAATAACTTTTAAAATATAAAAAATACACCCTTAAATATGAAGCCACATTCTTTTGAATAAGAATGAAAAATTTATAAATGAATAATTAATGATTTTATTTTTTATGAAAGATATAATTTTATCATGTTTTATTTATTAAAAAATATTTCTCTTGATCTTTATAATAATAGATAAAATTCAATTTTTAAAAGATTAAATTTTTAGAAGAATGTTTGTCATATAAAACCTTCAAAAATAATTTTTTAAAAAAATTGAGTTAAATTTAAAAATATCCATTTTAGAATTTTATTTATAAATGATTAAATACAAAAAAATAGTTTTAAAAACACAGAAATGAATGATTAATATTTATAAAATATATCTTTAAAACTTATAAAATATGGATTAATTAAAAAATAACTTATCTTGAGTCTGATTTATCATGTATGTTTTTTATGTTCCTAAATAATAAAATTATTTTAATTATTTATATTCTTTGAAACCTTTTTAATCTTTATTATTCATTTTTTATCAGTTAATATCATGTTATATTAATTATATATTATTATGTTTGATGTTTGGACGATATTCGGTAATCGAGTCCAAAAGTAATTTGGTATGATGTCTATAGTCAAAGTGGAAATTAGTCCATCATATACAGAATAAGATTCAGAAAATAATAATCACTTTTATAAATAATTTATTCTTTTAAATCCATCCATTACATATGGATATGAAAAAATAAATACATTACAATCATGGTGATTGTATACCATACATACACATGAGTAACTTTTCCATTTTTCAATAATCATTATGAAAATAAGGTAAGTATTATTTATAACACCCTGAGCCTGTGCATTTAGACACAGAGCATAAAAGTGATGTGTAACATTTTTATTATAAGAATAAAATTGAAAATTTACAGAACACTAAACACATACAAGGACATTTTACCGGAATAGGTCTTAGAGGAATAGACCACACCTTTCATTTATTAGAGCTAAAAAAATAAAATATATTCCTACAAATATTCTGCACACACTAACTCCAAAACAATGATGTATGAGTTAGACCTTCTAAGATACCTATGAAAAAACATTTAAATAAAAGAGTGGACATTAAATTTCAGGGTAAGTTTTTTTTAAATCGTTGAAATACTTTTTATGAAATCATTCGTTGAACAAAACATTTTCAAATGATTTCAAAAATTAAACTAAAAAAAATTAATAATTCATTTCCATATACCTTTTTAAAACATTACTAAAATTACATATTCTTTTAAAAAATATACCACATTTAAAATTACTTACGAACAAAAAATTTTTTAAATATAATCTAGTGAAATTTTATTAAAAATTATGGAATCCTGAAATTTTGAAAGCAATATTGGTTCTACCTACTTAATGAGGGATGGTTTCACTCCAAAATTCTCTACCCTATTAACAATATTCATTTGATAATTATTTTTCAAAAAACATTTTAAGATTTCTTAACATTTATATAAATTTATCACTATATTATATGCTTTAAAATTCATGACATAATATTAATATACATATGTATATATATAATTATATACACAATTTATAGGAGTTAATTATCTTGATTTGGAAGAGATTTTAAGAATCTCATAATATATATAATTCTAATAAAATAATATTTCACATTGATGATATATATTTTCATTTATTAAACTCATAAAACCACCATATATATATCTAATACACATAAATATATATACATATAATACAACCTATGTGTATAATATAGTTGCATGACATGTCATTGGATAAGATGTTGACCATACCTCTTAATATGATGGACATTCTTGTTCATACATGATCATGAACACATGACATGGTAATTTTAATTATTTAAAACTATAAATATAAAATGATTTACTTTTATGTTGAGGTAAATATTAATAAAAAGTTACATATAAAGGATCGTTAAAATTAACAATCTTATCATATTGAAAATAATAATATATTCAATATCATAAAACCAAAATCTTGTTTATTTTGAATGTAAACATATATAATTAATTATAAAATCTCATTTTGACATTAGGGATAAAAACACACATGGTCGAATAATATTATGAAAATAAAATTCTAATTTTAAAATTCTCCACAAATACGTTTGTGTAAATAGAATTTACTTCATAAAAAAAATCCCTTACTAAATGAAACATTAAAAATTATTAATAACATAATTTTACATAATATAGTTTTTAAAAAATAGAAATATATTCATAGTTATTAATAAAAATCATGAAAAAAGAGTCCTTATGAAAAACAAGAAAATAGTTATTATAATTTGAAAAAAATAAATAATATAACCTTACATAAATAACCTTTTAGTTAAATATATATTTGAAAACTAAATAATTTTCCCTTAGATAAAATTAAATAGATACCAAAGAACATAAAACACCATCAAAACCAAAATTGAGCATAAAAATCATACTTGAAATAAATAATCCCATGCATTTTACTTGAAGAAGATTACATCTTCTTATAATTGATAGAAGGATTAGTCACCTCCTCTTACACACTCTCAAACTCTCAATAGTGGAATACATGAAAGAAATAATTAAAGGGATATATTCCCTTATCTTTCTCTATGAACACTCTATTTCCCAACACTCTTCAATTCAAAGACTCACAGGTTAGCCTCTCCTTGAAAGGAATATTGAGGCACTACTTATATAGTAGTTTTAATTTTTTTGACCAAACCAAAAAATATTTATCATACATATCATATCTATATGATTACATTGAAGAATATTTTTTGGATTTGACAATCAGAACAAATTTAGTGAATGAAACGTAGTTCAATAAATAAAAAGTTTCTCCTATTTTGTGGAAAAAATAAAAATATGAGAGAAACTTATAAAAATTTTATTATAATAGGAAAGATGTTTAAAATAAATAAGGTGATAACAAGACCACTAATTTCAATTTAAATTTTCAATGACTTCATTAGGATTCATCAAACCATAGTCACACACCAAAAGATTCAAAAAAGATCAGGTAATGTTGAAAAAATTGATATATGTATTAAACATATTAACATAACACTGGAAAACAATAACTACACGACTGTATATTGTCACATGATAGATGAAATTGAATAATAATCTTGGAATACGATGAATTAGAATCTAAAAATCAATCCATAATGATATTTTGGATAACAAAAACAAGTAAAGACACGCCTACATTAAGATCTGTATCTATATTTCTTACTTGGAATCTAAAAATGGAAACCCTAATCTGTGATAATAACATTGATCAGATCACCTTCGTCATCACCTAATTAATTGGCGACTCACCTCACACCCGATCTATTGGTTCACGACTACACACAATGCTTCTACCTCGACCTATGTAGTGAGGATCACACACCCAAAGAAACACCTCTAGAGGCTACTCTACTCAACATTTCTGTATCATGAAAATTGTTGTTTAAGCTTCCACCCACAAAAAAACCCACAGGTCAAGCTCATGAAGCACTTCCCACTGTTTCTTTAAGAGAACCCATGAACTGGATTCCCTTATGCCTATCTCATATTTTTTATTTTTATTCAATTTGTTTGTTGTTTTCTTAAATTTATCTTATATTATAATTTTAATTTCTATAATAAAAAATGATAAAATAATAAATAATATAATTTATAGATTCATAATTTCAAAATATCCAAATTAAATATATATATATATATATATCATATTTTGTTAACATTTTATAAAATAGAATCGTAATTGAAATTAAAAATATTAATTCAATAATTTATAAAATCAATTAATAATTTTAAAATATAATGACGATAAATAATAATGGAACTATAATAATTTATTTTTCAGTTCAAAATATTATATATATATATATATATCTTATAACCATCTTGTAACTGAAATTTTTAAATTTAAATAAATTATAAATTTTTTATTAATATTTTTCAAATTTATTTTGATTTATTATGTTATTGTCATTCTTAAATTTTATATAGTATATCATGAGAAAAATTTTTAAAATATATTTTTTCTATATAAAAATAATCAATTATATTCATTTATTATTAAAAATAATACTCATATTCATATATGTTCAAAATCACCAGGAAATTTAGTTCATATGAAACAAGAATTTATATACATATATTAATTTATATATATATAATATTTATTAATTAATATTTAAAAAATAATATTTATTGAAATATAATGTAATATGTTAAATTTGGATTGAAATTTTTTTTAATATTTAAAAATATTTATGAATATTTTTATTAAATCATTCAATAGATTTATTTTATAAACAAATTATTAAATAATTAATTACTATTTAATATTTATCAGGGTGTTACATTCTAACCCCTTAAAATAATTATGGTATTTCAATTCGTTCACTGAACATAATAACAATTATGAATTTCCCTCTTTAGAATTAATGAAATCCTAAGAGTACATAACTTTCTAAGTAAATTTCTATCATGTAGATATTAAAGTAAAACATCTAGTCTCTAATGTTTTCTAGACTATTAATCTAATACCAGTTATAACACTGTAAGCTTGCGCTTCTAGACTCAGTGTATAAAAATGATTTTTGATTTTTTTCTTATCAAAAGAACTTTAAAGAATTACTCGACACTAAACTCTAATTATGATATTTTACCGGTTTGGGTCATGAAGGATTTGACAACACATTACATTTATCCGAGTTGAAAAAAAAATGAAACATAAGACTATTATGCTTCCACATGAGAAAACTACAAAATGAGTACATCATAGATAGAACTTCAAAGATACCTATGAAAAATCATTTTAAAATAAATGGTGAGCATTCAATAGCCTAGTAAGGGGTTTTGTAAATCTTTGCAATACTTTTTAGAAAATAATTCTTTAAAAATAACATTGAGATATAATGTAAAAAATTTATTTTGATAATAATATTAAAATAGTTTTGAAAATATATTTTGAAAACAGAATAAAAATTACTTACACTTTAAAAAAATATACTTTATTTTAAATTACTTATGTAAAAAATATGTTTCAAATATAACCCAATTATTTTTTTGAATTCTTTACACAAGATTTTGAAAACAAAAACCTTGTGGAAACATTAAACGTGTAAAGCTATCATGGGCATACCTAATTAGTGAGGGATGGGTTTACTCACTAATTCCCTACCCTATTTACAACATTAGGGTACCAATTGTTTTTCAAAACATTTTAATCTGGCAATAATTTTATATTCATTTGTTACTGGGTAATCTTATTTAAAATTCATGACATCATATTCATATAAGTACGTATATATATATATATACATTTTATAGGATATCGTTATCTTGATTAGGAAAAACTGAAACCATCCACTTTAAGCATCAGTTAATACATCAAATACTAATAAAAGAATATTTAGCATTCATGAAATATTATTTTATTTATTAAACTCAAAAAATCATTATATATATATATATATATCTAATACACATACCCCCCCCCCACACTTATATATATATTCTTAGAATAAAACTGATGCATATAATATAAATGCATGACATGTCATTGAATAAGATTATGACCATACAACTTAATGTGGCTGACATTCATGTTCATGCATGTACTTGTACACATGACATGGTAGTATTAATTATATAAATCTATAAACATTAAATTATATAATTATATTTTGAGGTAAATATTATTAAAAAGTTAACTATAAAAGATCATTTAAATTAATCATCCTATAACATTTAAAATATTAATATTTTCAATATCTAAAAACCTGAATTGTGTTTATTTTGAACATAAACATATATAATTAATTATAAAATATTTTTTTGACATCCTGGAAAAAAATTCACAATGTGGAATAATTTTAAAACAATATAATTCTAATTTTAAAATTCACAACATAGGAAATTTTCTAAATATAATTTCCTTTATATAAATAAAATCCCTTATAAAATAAAACAATTAAAATTAGTAATAACATAATTTAACAGAAGAAATTTTTTAAAACAAGGAAAGTTAATAAATGATTCAAATATATATAATGAAACAACAGTAATAACCAAAAAGTAGAAAATAGATATTCTAATTTGAATGAAATAAGAAATCTTCCCTTACATAAATAAACTTTTAGTTTAATAAATATTTACAAACTATATAATTTTACCTTAAAGAAAATTAAATATATTCTAAAAGATATAAAACTCCATCAACACAAACATTGAACATAAAAATAATAAATGTAATAAATAATACATTTAATTTTACATAAATTAGATCACATCTTCTTCTCATTGACAGAAAGTTCAATAACTTCCTATCACACACTCTTAAACTCTCATAAGTAGAATAAAAAAAAGACAAGGGAAATGTTCTTCTTCCTTACTCAATGAACAATATCCCTCCCAACCTCTGCAATACAGGGACTCATGGGAATTATACTAAATTAAAAGAATCTTATGGCATTACAAATATTTTGGTTTTAGAATACTATTAATAAACATAAAAAATTATTATCACACTTATCATATGTCATATACGGCTATTGAAGAATCTGATTGGGATTTAACTATCAGACTAGATTTAATGAGTATAAAGTTGTTTAATTAATAAAACATGTCTTCAATTACATGAAAAAATACCAATATAAGATAAAATATTATAGATTTGATTACTTTAGAATGTAATATAAAGATAAATATTCTGATTATAGGATTTCCAATTTCAATTGAAATGTTAAAATACATCATCAAAATGCACCAAACCACAACCACACACAAAAAATTTCCAAACAGATTGGATAACATTGAAAAATTTTATATATGCCTTAAACATATCAGCATAACACCAAAAAATGACCAATACTATTCTATATATATCAATTAACAGATGAAATCAAATAAAATTCCAGTAATACAATGAATGAGTATCAAAAAAATGTAGAGTGAGATTTTGGATAACAAAAACAAGTAAAGACGTGGCACTTGCATATCTGGATCTATATTTCTTACTCAGAATCCAAAAATGGAAACCCTAATCCTAGATCTTGACTTTGTTAAGATTAACTTCTTAATCACCTAGTTTATCCGCGAATCAACTAGCACTCAAAATACTTGTTCGTGACTGCACACACAGCTTCGACCTCAATCTATGTTGCACTGATCGGACACCTGAAGCAAGACCTCTTGATATTGCTCGAGTAATTGTTTCCAAATCATGACCATTTTTGTCAAAGCATTCACTCAAAAAAATCCCACTACTCGAGCTCGTGAATCTCATTCCACTGTTTCCCTAAGAGATCCTTTAATCCCTATTCCCTTATACCTATATGAAAATTTCTTTTTTAATTCGATTTGTCTGTTGGTTTTTTTAAAACTCAAATAATATCATTTTAATTTTTATATTAAAAAAGAAAAAATAACAATTAACATAATTTATTATATCATAATTTCATAATATCATTATTCTATATTTATATTTCACATTTTGTTAACATTTTATAAAACAAAATCATAATTGGAATTAAAGAAATTTAATTCTTTATTTTATAAAATTAATTTATCTTTTTATTAACAAAAGATGATAGTTATAATATTTGTAATTCTTCAATAATAATGGAATTATCAAAATTTATATTTCACTAAAAATATTATATATATATATATATATATTAATTATCTTATAATTCATAATATTAAATTTAAATAAATTATAAATTGTTTATTAATATTTTAATCATTTCATTTATTTTATTACATTATTTTTATTATTCAGTTTTATTTAATATGTCACGAAAAAAATTTATAATTTATTTTCTATACAAAAATAATCCATCAAATATATTTATTATTAAAAATAATACTCGTATGCATATATGTTTACTATTACCTTTCAAATCAGTTTATATGAAACATAAATATATATATATATATTAAAGTATATATACATTAATTTATTAAGATATAAAAAATAGTATTTCTTGAAATATAATGTAATATGTTAAATTTTATTTCAATAAATATATTGATTATTCCTAAATATTTATTATCATTTTTACTAAATCATTCCTTAGTTTTAACATAAAAAAAATTATTAAATAATTAATTACTATTTAAATATTCTCTGGGAGTTACATTATTTGATATTTCGAGAATGATAAAAATTTCATTATTTTTATTTTAATTATTTTAATATGATTATATATATCATCTATGTGATGTGGTGATGAAAAAAAAATCACATCCATTTGTTGAGGTGATAGTTTATACATACGCACAAACAACATTATCATTTTAATGTTCATAAAAAGGTAAGAACATAAATGATATATTATTATTAAATAATTATAATTATTTCATGAATATAATATATAATTATTTATTCCATCATGATAACTACTATTTAGTGATGTTTATGGAAAATGAATTATATCTGTTTGTGAGGCGGTAGTTCTCTATACACATGAAGGATAATTATTTTCTCATTTGATGGAGGTGGAGACAAATTTAGGTGTTGATATTAACATAATAACATATCTATAACTTAATGATATAGTATTTATTATTTTATCATGTATTAAGAATATTTTATGGAAGTGGAAGAATAAATATAACACAAATACTTAATTAAAAATGATACCTCTTCTTCAGACGATCTCCTATGATTAACACCTTATCATATCTAAAGAGGGTGTTATTCCTAAAATAAAAGATATATAATACGTGGATTGATAATAAGAAGGTATTTTTTAATGTACTGTATTAAATAAATATGTTTATATGTGTATTTAAATGAGTGTAATTGGTTCCCTTTTATAGGAGGTGGGAGGGAACTCTTAGAATTTTACAAGATATTAAATTAATATAAATTATTTTTCTTTTTAAAATGTTCCCAAAGTGATTTATTTGTAATATATGAGGAGTATGGGTCATAATAAATTCTACCAATAAAAATTAGGCATTTGAGTATTATTTTATTAATACATATATTTTCTTGACCCCTTAAACTATTACCATGAAATCATGTAATTTACACATTTAGGGTTAAAATAATTACTAAAAAATTATAAAAGATCAATTAACTACATATTTATGAAATTTTAATACTTATCCAAATAGTTTGGCCAAATGTTGATAGTTTTATAAATTCTATATCATTTAATAAAATACTATTTATTTAATAATATCAACAATATCGATTTTGACACTTTACATTACATGAATTTATAAAAATATCCTAAAAAACAGATAAATTAGAAAAAAACCTCTAAAATATTACTGACATGGAATGGAAATCTAAAAAATTTGAGTATGATAATAATAGTTAAAAATCTTATATATATTTTTATTTTTAGTTTCATTTAACCGATATTTCCTCTAGTTAAATAATTACTACATCCTTATTATGTAACCCTTTATTGTAATTATATCTTTATTAAAATTTATAAATAAATTATCATGACAAATATAAAAATTTTCCTTTAAAAGTACCATTTTAGTCTAATATAACACATATATAACCCCGATATTATAAATACTTCTCTTGTTAAAATGAAAAGTCTGAAAGTTGGACTTTTATTTGAATGTAATATTAGAAATGGAATACTCTCCTAAAATATGACTTCAAAAGATTATAATTTATACACAAGGATTATCTTATTAGAAATAAACCAAAACAATGGAATTATGATATGTTTTAGGGTAATTTTATTACATTTATAATATTATTTTTACCTTTAATTAATGAATTTACCATTAACAATGGTAATAAAAAATAGGGAAAGATACAATTCATACTGTCCAAAAATAAATGGGAACTACTTACTAAATTTGGACCTTATTATTAAAAATATGAAATCCATTTTTAAAACATCATTACATAATAATTACAGAAATTAATAAAAATTAATTCTCATTGCGGAATGTTAAAATAAGTTTTCAAAATAAAAATGTTCAAAATCTCACACAGTTTTTATATCTAATTTCAATGTAAAAATTATTCCAACGAATGAAATTTTATTAAATGGTAATTTTTTTTTAATTTTACCTTAAATCTATTCTCATATATATTTTTAATCTAATTTTTTTTTATGAAAATTCAATTTTTAAGTAAAATGCAATAAATTTTATCCATATTAATCAAAACATGAAACTTATCAAAAAAATAAATAAAAATAACCAAAATTAAATTTTAATATTAAACATTCAATGGATAAGTTTAGTTTTTTATATAAAATCTAAAAGTTTAGAAACTAGATTTAAGAAAAGTGCCCCATCAAAATGAGGAAAAACAACCTTTTTAGAAAAATACTTATTTTATTTTTATATTTTTATTTTTCCTATATCATGACTTGAAAACACATAAGATGAATGTTTATTTTTTTTAATTTGTTATAAATATATATATTTCATTAATATTATATAAAAAGAGTGTTTTATTTATTATTTAGTATAAAACACACTTGTGCACATTTAAATTGTTTTTCATAAGAACATTAACTTTTATTTTTAAAAATGTTTTATATTAATTTATATTTAATTTGTAAAAGTAAACTATATTTTCATAATTAAGTTCAACAAATTCTCCCCCTCTATTCTAACAGATAGGTTATAATGGTAAAATTTTCACATAATATTTAGTTGATTATTTAATATCTATATGGCATATCTTATACACTATTTAACATTTAGTTCTAATTTAAAAAATAAGTATTCCACATTCTCCCACTATTTAATAAATTATATACTCCTGATTTTTTCTTTGGATAGAAAACTAGGGATTTGACATTTCAAAATACCTTTTCTGAAATCCTAGATTGGAAAGAAAATTAATGAAACTTCAACATTAATAGAAATAAAGGGAAGTATGAAGGTAACCTAGGATAATACCTACTAGGAGTCCATTTAGGAAAACAGGGTCGTGAATGAATAATTGACTATCTTGTTCTGATTAAGAGTGATATAGAACTTTTTCATGAAAATGTTAACTATAAAAAAACATTAATTTCATTTGGATAAAAATTTCATTTATTTCATAGAACGAAATGTAAAAAAAATAACATTTTTTGATTCAAAATACTTTTTATAGAGTTGAGGAATTATATTACACCTTCGACTAAGATCATAGGGAAACATACATAAATGAATAATAGATTTTCTTCCATTAACCAATTTCCACCACAAACTCATCTTTTCTCTGAATAATGAGTATTCAAGATTAATTTTTCTTGCTTAATGATCTATAGTATGTTTATAGAGAAATAAATAATCCACAAAATATTAACTATATATTTATAATTTAATTAGATATAAATCAAAACTAATATAATGAGGACAATATATGAATATTACTAAAATATAATGAACGTTAAATGATGAAAAACTACATCAATCTCTAAAATTCAACAGTAAGGCCCAAATATAATACTAAACCATTAAATTAATAACTATACTTAAAATTAATCAAAATTACTCAAGAATAATATTGATAACATAAATTCCCTAGGATATAATCACCTTTCCTTTCAAGATAATGTTTAATATTTGTCTTTAAATAATGTCTATTAAACATAAATAATTATATTAAAACGTAATTTCCCAAATAATATTCTAGATATACTATCTATATCATAAAAATAGTTAACCAACATAAGTACATAATAAAAACATATATTCATCCAAAATATAATTAAACCATTACTATTACAATCAAATTCCATTATATTTTATGAGAATTAATCTTATAGGATTCTAAAAATAGAAAAAATATTCGGAAAAAACATTAATCACTTAATAAAAATATCCTTTCCTAATCCCAAGGTTATATATTTGATAAAATATATGGTACCAAAATTAATATATTCCTATTATATATAATCATTAAACTAAAATTAAAATACATGATAAGTGTTACTTCATGTAGAACAATGGTTGGTGATACACCCTTGTTACCCTTCCATTGTTGGTTCGATTATCGTAGCCTTGCTGGACTGGATTGGTTTTCACCCATCATGATGGTTTTAATTTTTCTAAAATGATAAAATACATATAGAATTCTGAAAATATGATAGATTTTCAAATAAACACCCATAACAATTTTTATTCCCAAATTTTATCTCATAATTTTCATCTAGCATCCCCAAAAAGTTATAACCCATAATTACCAAAAAAATAATGTCACCAAAAATATCATTATTCACCTTAAATTTTCACAACATAAATAAAAAATGGGTTTCTAAGACATTAAAAATAGGATCATCCTTAAAATTATAAACCCAGGGTGAAATCCATATGTCTTTAGGAAACATTATAATTTCCTATGCTGTGTAAACCGATCTCCAATAGAAACTATAAGGACACGTCCATAAACATTGCATATTCTAGTTATTTAAAACTAGAAATCAAAATATTTTACCAAATATCTTTTATGTTTAGTGATTTATCAATGTTTGAAATAATCTTAAACAACCATTATATTAAAAGTGGACACTTAAACTTAGTATCCATTTTTTCAACAAATGATTCACTTTTAAAAATAAATAATGATTTCTTTTCAAGAAACATATTCAATAATTTAATCAGGGGATATTATTTTTTCATTATAATTTTATGACTAATAATAAACTTCTTAAAATATGGTTTGAGAAAAAAATCTTATTAAGGGACATAAGGATTGTAAATCGTTAGTCCTATGAAAACAATGAAAAAACATAAAATCCATTTTCTTAAAAACTGATTTGCATGCACAAAAAATCATATTGGTTCCTTGGGAAATCATTACTATATAACTCATGAATTCATCATTAGAAATAAATAACCATATAGTAGACTTCGATCCCTGGTGTACCCAATGTATTGGAGAGTAATAATGGGGCTCACCCATCATATCTTGGGCTATAATAGTGAAAAATCCATCATATCATTATCTATAATGGGGTTCAATCCATAATATCTAGAGCTATAATGGGGTCAAAAATTAATAAACAATTAAAAAGTAACATATAATGAATAAAACCCTTGAAAAATATTTTAAACCCATGGGAATAAAACATTCAAATACAAAAAAAACATTCCTGTATGAATCACTTTTAATATACAAAAACCGCGAGCATGAAAATCAAACCACATTATTAGGAAATAACTATGAAAATTTTATAAAATAAACATTAATTATTTATAGTGTTATGAAATAATGAAATTATATGCATACGATATATATATATAACCTTTTTTTTGACCATTGTAAAAAGAGATGAAAAATAATCATTAAAAGAAGTTTTTTTTAAAGAAAATAATTTATGTATAACCTTAAAATGAATTATTCTATAAAAAATATAGATAAATCATAAAATAACCCTTTTAAAACATTTATTTACATACTAATACATTCATAAAAATAATTTTATAAAGTTGTAAATTATAGATAAGAAATTAAGAAATAAATCATTAGAACGTGATAAAAGGATTATTAAAAAAGTCCATTACCTTGAGTCTGATTCATCATGTATGTCCTTAATATTCCTAAATAATAAAATTATGTTTTTACTATATTTATAACACTTTTTATTTTTATTATTCCTTTTATATAATTTAATATAATTTTATAATTAATTATTAATGTTCTCATTGGATGTATTGAAGATATTCAGTACAGAAGCCCAAAATGACTTTGGTATGATGTTAATAGTCAATTTAGTAATGAGTAGACCATATACTTCCATTACATTAATTATTCTTTTATATACTTCCATTACATATGGATATAAAAAATGACCAAGGTTATAATCATGGAGATGGTCAGTCATACATATGCAAGGGTAAGTTTTCTATTTTTCAATTAATAATTATGGAAAAAAGATAATAATTATTTTTTTCTATCTATAATAATTTTATTTTAATATTATATTATCCAATTTAATATACTTATATATATCATACGTGTGACGTTGTGTTGAAAAACGAATCATATCCCTTCATGGAGGTAATAATTCACATGTACACACAAACAACATTAACATTTTTATGTGCGTGGAAGGGTATTATTTAATATGATATATTATTAATTAATAATTATAAATATGTAATGAAAATCATAAATATATATAAACATCATTATTTTAACTAGTCCTGAGATAAATTGATGCAAAATGAATTATATCAGTTCCTGAGGCGGTAGTTTGTCGTACAGACGAACGATAATTATTGTCATATTTGATGAATGTGAAGATATATTTAGGTGATTATAATAACATAATAATAGATCACTATACTATGAAAATTGGAGTTAATATTTCAAAAAGGATTAATAATATTTTAATTAATTCGAAGAATAAATAATATAGAAATAATTAATTAAAAAAGATACCTCTTCTTGAGACGATCTCTTTTGATTAACACCTTAAAACCTCTATGTAGGGTTTAATTACTACAGAAAGATATCTAAAATATGGGTATGGATTATAGGAATGGATTTGGTTATATATTGGCTGATTAAAATAGGTTTTAAGCTGTATTTTTATGAGAATAATGGGTTTATTTTTATAAGAGAGGGGAGGGGCACTCTTGCAATTCATTAAAATATTAAATTAATATAAATTAATTTTCTATTCCAAATGAATAAAATTAGATTTATTTAGAATATATGAATATTATGGTCAAAATAAATTCATAAAATAAAAATTATTCATGGTTTTATTGTTTTTTAATCCTTATCCCTTTGTTTTAACCCTTACAACTCAAACCATGATATCATGTAATTTAAATTTAAGAGTTAATATAATTACTAAAAAATGAAAAAATACCAATAAAATATTCATTCATAAAATTTAAAAACTTATTAGAATCCCATTTCCGTAGTTAATATTTTTATAAATTTTAATTCATTTAGTAAAATATTAATTTTTTTCTAATATTAATAATGAAAATTTTTATTTTAATCATTACATAAAATTTTAAAAATAAAATAAAAAATAAGTAAATTTTAAAAAAACATAAAAATTATCTAGCATGTCAAGGTAACAGAATAAATTCATTGATAACATTATTAGTTAAAAATTATATTTATTTTATTGTTTTAATATCATTTATTTGGTATTTCTATGAACTATACAATTACAACATAATTATTATAAAACAAAATAATATAATTTTTTCATCCGTAAAAATTCAAAATACATTATCATTAAAGATATTATTGTTTTAGATTTCAAAATAATTTTTTTTGTACAGTATACCATGTATATAACTCAATATTATCAATATTTCACTTGAATGAAACAAAAGAGTAACAAAGTTGACTTTTATTTGAATACAATATTATAAATGTCAAACACTACTACAAGGGGTTTAAAAAGGTTATAATTTCATCCCAATTATGTTAATTGTCAAATAAAACTCTTCCAATGATATTAAAAAAATATTCATGATTAATTTTATAATATTTATAATATAATCTTTACCTTTACATACATGATATTCCATTAACTGTGGTAATTAAAAACTACTTGTGTTACTATTCATATTATCTAAAAATAAAATGGGCATAATATTTAAATTTGGTCCACATGATTAAAAATATGGAATCCATTTTTCAAAATTAATAATGTTTCAATTTCATAAATTAATTAAAAAATAATATCATTTTCGAAACAAGAAAACAAGTTGCTAAAGTAAAAATGCTCAATAGTTTACAAGGTTTTTATATCCAATTTCAATGATAAAATATTTCATATGACCTAAATTTTATTTAATTATTTTTTTCTTTAATTATACTTTAAAACCATTAAAATATATAATTTAACTATATAAATAAATTTGATAAAAAACTACTTTTCAACTAAAATATTGTATTTTTTCACTATTAATCAAAACATGAAATTTATCATAAAAATACTAGAAATTAATAGAAATTAAATTTTGATTATATTATTTTATTGATAAAGATTATTTTATAAATTTATTCACTAAAGTGTTAGAAACTAGATTTAATATAGTAGTGTCATTAAAAGGAAGCCAAACTGCTATTTTAGAAAAATCCATCTTTTATATTTAAAATTGGATTTTTTTCTTATATCCTATTGTTTCCGACGCTTTCGCCGGGGCGCACGCGCGCATCCGTTTGCGGGGGAGGGGGACGCGCGGCTTTGTTGCCCCGCATTCCCGCTTTCCAAAGGCGGGCGGCATTCGTTCCTTATTCAGGTATGTCTGCTCCTTGATCGAAACGGGATGATGGGATGTCGGTTCTTCCTCCTGTGGATTCCTCCTCAGAACTCGTCACCTAGTCCGGGTCTCCCTTATAGATTTAATACGTAGTTCGTGAAACTCTTCCCAGTGTCATGTTTCCATGGACGCCGGTTAATTACACTGCTTCTGTCGGGACATTCCAAAGGGTCCAGTCAGGGCAGCAACCTTCGGTCAGGGGAGTAATCACGTTTGAGGCATCAGTAGCGTGTCTGGATGCTGGGGTACCTGGCATGTCTGTCTGTTATCCTCAATCACAAGGCTTCTCGAGGGCGTGGAAGCCCGAGGCATCCCACATCGAGCGCAGGGAATTACATGTCATAGACACGTATCTGAGGTTTTCCTCAGCTTCCCATGTTCAACACAGGGTATGCTGCAAGATTAACGTCTAGCAGAGACGGTTACGCCAAAGGCGTTCCATCCGAGGTTTTCCTCAGGCATCTCATGTTTATCACGAGGTCGGTCGCGAGTTTAACGTCTTGCGGAGACGGTTGAGAATGGAATGGGACCATCGCAGGGGGCGACAGCGAAGTCGGGCTTGAGCCTTGAAGAGGCTTCCTACGTATCCCCGTGGTAGGGAATCAAAGTCCGCGTAGTTCAGGATGGTGCCGGTAAACCGACGTGAAGCTGGACCTTGGTCCGAGGAGAGTTGGGCTTGAACCTCTGGGAGGATTCCTACGTACCATGCCTTGACATGGGTCAAAGTCCTCGTAGTTCAAATGATACAGTTTAACGTCATGCGGGACGATAATGAACCCTGACGTGAATAAACGACGGGTGGTGGGTGTCGGTGAGCCGACGTAAGTGAGGGACCTTGATCCACTATTGGTGGGCTTGAACCTCGTGGAGGCTTCCTACGTACCATGCCTTGACATGGATCAAAGACCTCGTAGTTCAAATGGGGGTGGGTTACAATGGCTTACCACTGGACCAGAATGTAGTTTAACGTCATACTAGACGTAGGTAGAACACGACGTGAATTGGGTGATGGGTGGTTTGTCGGTAAACCGACGTGAAAGCAGACCTTGGTCTGCTAATGGTGGGCTTGAACCTCATGGAGGCTTCCTACGTACCATGCCTTGACATGGATCAAAGACCACGTAGTTCAGGTGGGTCACAACGGCTTACCGCTGGACCGGGGTGCAGTTTAACGTCGTGCTGGACGGGGGTGAGACCCGACGTGAAAGACGGGTGGGCTTGAACCTCGTAGAGGCTTCCTACGTTCCATGCCTTGACATGGATCAAAGACCTCGTAGTTCAGATGAAAGTAGACTTTGGTCCACTGATGGTGGGCTTGAACCTCATGGAGGCTTCCTACGTACCATGCTTTGACATGGATCAAAGACCTCGTAGTTCAGAAGGTTTCGCCGGTGAACCGACGTGAAAGCAGACCTTGGTCCACTGTTGGTGGGCTTGAACCTCATGGAGGCTTCCTACGTACCATGCCTTGACATGGATCAAAGACCTCGTAGTTCAGATGAAAGTAGACCTTGGTCCACTGATGGTGGGCTTGAACCTCATGGAGGCTTCCTACGTACCATGCCTTGACATGGATCAAAGTCCACGTAGTTCAAATGATAGTAGACCTTGGTCCACTGATGGTGGGCTTGAACCTCATGGAGGCTTCCTACGTACCATGCCTTGACATGGATCAAAGACCTCGTAGTTCAGATGATAGTAGACCTTGGTCCACTGATGGTGGGCTTGAACCTCATGGAGGCTTCCTACGTACCATGCCTTGACATGGATCAAAGACCTCGTAGTTCAGATGAAAGTAGACCTTGGTCCACTGATGGTGGTCTTGAAGCTCATGGAGGCTTCCTACGTACCATGCCTTGACATGGATCAAAGTCCCCGTAGTTCAAATGATAGTAGACCTTGGTCCACTGATGGTGGGCTTGAACCTCATGGAGGCTTCCTACGTACCATGCCTTGACATGGATCAAAGACCTCGTAGTTCAGATGAAAGTAGACCTTGGTCCACTGATGGTGGGCTTGAACCTCATGGAGGCTTCCTACGTACCATGCCTTGACATGGATCAAAGACCTCGTAGTTCAGATGGTTTCGCCGGTGAACCGACGTGAAAGCAGACCTTGGTCCACTGTTGGTGGGCTTGAACCTCATGGAGGCTTCCTACGTACCATGCCTTGACATGGATCAAAGAACTCCTAGTTCAGATGAAAGTAGACCTTGGTCCACTGATGGTGGGCTTGAACCTCATGGAGGCTTCCTACGTACCATGCCTTGACATGGATCAAAGACCTCGTAGTTCAGATGGTTTCGCCGGTGAACCGACGTGAAAGCAGACCTTGGTCCACTGTTGGTGGGCTTGAACCTCATGGAGGCTTCCTACGTACCATGCCTTGACATGGATCAAAACCTCGTAGTTCAGATGAAAGTAGACCTTGGTCCACTGATGGTGGGCTTGAACCTCATGGAGGCTTCCTACGTACCATGCCTTGACATGGATCAAAGACCTCGTAGTTCAGATGAAAGTAGACCTTGGTCCACTGATGGCGGGCTTGAACCTCATGGAGGCTTCCTACGTACCATGCCTTGACATGGATCAAAGACCTCGTAGTTCAGATGAAAGTAGACCTTGGTCCGCTGATGGTGGGCTTGAACCTCATGGAGGCTTCCTACGTACCATGCCTTGACATGGATCAAAGACCTCGTAGTTCAGATGGGGAGTAGACCTTGGTCCACTGATGGTGGGCTTGAACCTCATGGAGGCTTCCTATGTACCATGCCTTGACATGGATCAAAGACCTCGTAGTTCAGATGGTTTCGCCGGTGAACCGACGTGAAAGAAGACCTTGGTCCACTGTTGGTGGGCTTGAACCTCGTGGAGGCTTCCTACGTACCATGCCTTGACATGGATCAAAGACCTCGTAGTTCAGATGGGGAGTAGACCTTGGTCCACTGATGGTGGGCTTGAACCTCATGGAGGCTTCCTACGTACCATGCCTTGACATGGATCAAAGACCTCGTAGTTCAGATGGTTTCGCCGGTGAACCGACGTGAAAGAAGACCTCGGTCCACTGTTGGTGGGCTTGAACCTCATGGAGGCTTCCTACGTACCATGCCTTGACATGGATCAAAGACCTCGTAGTTCAGATGGTTTCGCCGGTGAACCGACGTGAAAGCAGACCTTGGTCCACTGTTGGTGGGCATGAACCTCATGGAGGCTTCCTACGTACCATGCCTTGACATGGATCAAAGACCTCGTAGTTCAGATGAAAGTAGACCTTGGTCCACTGATGGTGGGCTTGAACCTCATGGAGGCTTCCTACGTACCATGCCTTGACATGGATCAAAGACCTCGTAGTTCAGATGAAAGTAGACCTTGGTCCACTGATGGTGGGCTTGAACCTCATGGAGGCTTCCTACGTACCATGCCTTGACATGGATCAAAGACCTCGTAGTTCAGATGAAATTAGACCTTGGTCCACTGATGGTGGGCTTGAACCTCATGGAGGCTTCCTACGTACCATTCCTTGACATGGATCAAAGACCTCGTAGTTCAGATGGTTTTTGCCAGGGTCGGTGCTCACTCTAAGCCCACGTGAGTCATGCTCGGTGTGAGAAACAAGAGGTTGCAAGGACCTGACGATCACGTCGCGAAGGGTGCGTCCGTGAGAAGCGAACAGGGGCTTACGCGTTGGGCGGCCCATGGTGTTGGGACTTACTCCAGGATGGAGGCCCATGGTGCGACAAAGTGCGGGAAAGATGGACCTTGGTCCGACAATGGGAGGTGCCTCGTTCCCTATCACGTTCCCCACTGACCTTGGCAGTGGGGGAGTACCGAGATGCACGGGTGCAATCATCTGTACCAAAGGTTAGGGATTTACGCTCTGAGGCGACCCTTCCCCTGCGAACATACACCACTCCGACAAGGAGGATCTCATTCCATGTGCGGAAGAGTTCCATTCCCGTGGAGACGAGCGGTGTAATGAATGCTCGAGCTGGGGGACCCTTCGTGAGGGACACGAGGTTGGGTCACAGTTTAACGTCATGTGTTGAGGACGTGGTGCTTGGCAGTTTAACGTCCTGCAGCTCGGACGAGGTGGGTTCACTCCACACCCCTAGGGCTTACATAACCGGTACCCTCTGGTCCTTGGGGAAGGTAAGGTACCAGTAAGACCATGGTAGAGGGGGGTCGAGGGAGGAGCCATCGAGGGGTCCACGTTAGCGTGGCTATGCGAAGAAGCAATAGCCGTTAGCGTGCCTATGCGAAGGAGCATTGGGCGAAGCAACGCTACGGGAGGTGTTGTCCATGGGACTTTGAAATCACATCGTGCAAACCTGGAGGGTCGCACGGAAGGAGGAATCGCTAATCAGAGGAGTGTACTTTGCGAAGTGGGGTGCCTTGGCCTTAGCATGGGGCATAGGTGGGAGTGGGTGGTGCTTCGCGAAGTGGAACAGTGTTCGCGGAGCACTGCCTCGCGAAGAAGGAGTGGTTCGCGAAGCAGGGTCCTGCCAAGCAATGTGCTTCGCGATGCATAGTTATCCTGCCTTGGCATAGGGATTAATAGCATGGGTTGGGTGTTTCGCGAAGCACGAGTGCTCCGCGACTGCCCGGGTTCCCTTGGGAATCCCCTTCCTTTGCGAACGCCCTTGGGCTTCGCGAAGGGCATCCCTCTCGGAAGAGGGGCTCAGGACGAAATAAATCAGAGTCGTCTCGCGAAGTAGAAATACCTCGCGGAGCTCATGATTCCCGGGGCAAAGCTTGCTTCGCGATTTGGGAGAGGAGAAGCCGAAAGGTCGGATTGTCCATCCCCTGGGACTCAGGGGGAGTCGAGTATTTATAGGGAAGGGGCGCCGCGAAGCAGGGCTCGCGCGCCGCCTTCGGGGCTTCGCGGCGGCTCGCGAACGTCAAACCGGTTCGCGGAGGATGACCGCCTCCGGAGCTTCGCGGCGCCTCGCGAACGTCAAACCGGTTCGCGGCGGATTACCGCCTCCGGAGCTTCGCGGGGCCGCAAAAGTTGGGGCGCTTCGCGGCGGGGCTCCGCGGACGGGCTCCGCGGCTGTGCTTCGCGGCTGTGCTTCGAGAGGCAGCGCGCCGGCTCTCTTTTTCGTTCCTTCCTTTCGGGCCGGATTTTTGGCGCCAACAAATGCCCCCCCTCAGACTTGGAGCCGCGAAGGGCGAAGGGTCGAAGTCTGAGGGATAATCGCCAAAAACTGTCGGTGGTTCGCGATGCGTCATCGCGAAGGGGGACCGCGATGCTCGCCGGGGCCGCGGATCCGGACGCGCCGCGATGCTTCGCACGGGTGAGGCGCGCCGCGATGCTCCGGGGTCATCGCCTATAAATAGGGGGTCCGCCCTCTTTTGTCTTCACGTGTCTTGTCTTTTTGTGCGCTCTCGATTTGGCGAAGCTCCGCGTACTCCGCGACAGCACTCCGCGAATCGAGCTTCGCGGAGAACCGCGAGTCTCCGACTCCGCGTCCGCGCCAAGCGAACCTCTGTCTGCCTTGGCTAGACTTCGCGGCTTCGTCTCGCGACCGATCTTCGCAATCCGACTTCGCGGTCGAGCTTCGCGGCCGAGCTTCGCGATCTAGGGAGAAAAACTTTTCTAAGGGTCGACATTAAAGATGGCCCATCAAGAAGCTGTGCTGGGAGTGCTCGCAGATGCTGCTCGCCGGGATGAGATGGCCAACCGTCCATGCTTGGGGGAAATGGTTCGCAGCCATTCAGACCACACTTCTCTGACAGATCTGCTGTCGGAAGGTCAGAAGGATTATCCACAGTGCAAAAAGCTGCCGTTGTACGGCTTCGGGCTGAGGGATAACGTCTTCATCCCTGAGGCGGGAAGGGATGAACCAGCTTGTTGGTTCAGGAGCACACCGTGCCAACACCAATGGTTCAGGGCGGCCGATGGTCACGCGCGGGAGGATTCCACACCCGTCACCGCCGATTGTCTCTAAAATCATGTGAACGACATTGACGGGAGGCCACTGCAACTGGAGACGTCCCCTCCTCTCTACCGCACCATGCTGAAGGCGGCTCTACAGGATCCGAAGAAGGGATGGTCCGATGAGTGGGACCTGCGCCAGGGCGGCAATTTTACCGACGACTGGGCCTGGGCCTACTGGGTAGGCGCCTCATGCGAGGAGTTCGAGGCTGAGCTGAGGAGAGTGGGATTGTACGAGGCGGCATGGGCCTCCCAGTTCCACATTTACCAGCCAAAGCAGCTGATGCCGGAACTGCTGAGTAGATGGTCGTCCAGGACCAACACTTTTCATCTGCATCACGGGGAGGTGGGCATCAGCCTGTGGGATGTCCACCAGGTTTCTGGGGTCCCGATCTTGGGGGCCATGTACGACGAGTTCCTCCCCGTCATCAGTGCGTGGGGGGATGCTGAGCAAATGCCACGGCTGGAGTCAGCGCTGATGGCGCTTGTCCCTGGAGAGGACAAGGAGGCCGTGAGGGACGTCCACTTCAAGAGGTGGTTCAAGTGTTTCCTGAACTTTCCAGAGAATCGAGAGTTCCCTCCAAGGCCTCGAACTTGTCCGAGGGCAGCCCAGCGGGGTAAGGGGCACTCGTATTGGCGGGTTTTGGAGGACAGCCAATGGAAGACTTGGGGTTTCAGCGTCAGCACCGAACAACAGCCAATAGTTAGGCTGGCGGCGTTCATCGCGGCTCTCATATGTGGGTGGATCCTACCAGTGAGAGATACAAGCATGGGGGTACGGCCCAGCTCGTTCATCATGGCATCGATGCTGGCCATGGGGCAGTGGATCAACCTGGGGATCCCGATGCTCGCCAAGCTATACAGAATGCTGCGACGTATCAGCGAGGGCAAGAAGCCGCCAAGAATATGCGGGCCCTTCCACCTCCTGTATGGGTGGATCGCGGCGCACATCAGGGGGATTTACGAGTATCCAAACCCCATTTCTCCGCCGGGATCAGACTTTCGCCCTTCCATCCTGAACGCAGTTGGGAGCTTCCCATTCAAACTGGCCGTTCCGATGGTGCTGAATAGGGTGTGGAGGGCGGACGAGTTCAACTTTGATCCCTTTCCACTGCCGACGGGGAGGCTTACTGATGATGGACGGGGAACGGAAGAGCATCGGTCTTACCTCCTGGCCTTCCGAGGTGGAGTTTTGGTGGCTCGGATAGATCGTGAGCCGATCTGTGAACCATACACCCCACACCGTTTTGCGAGGCAGTTCCGGTGCCTCCAGCGGCTGACCTCGCAGGTATACTGGGAGGTGCGTCACGAGGAGCACCCATGTGTGATGAGGCAGCTGTGGCTCATGTTCACACGTAAGGATGGAAAGATGAAGATCGCATTACCTCCACCCACCGCCGCCTTCGGCTTAGTGAAAGAGTACGCCATTAGCTGGGAGGCCGCTTTTCCTGGGGAGATGCTGAAGCAGCCAACGATCCGGGTTGGTGACGGTGGGCCTCCTTTATCTCGAGGTCGGGGTCGGAGGGCAGCTAGGGCCGCCCGTGGCAGCGGGGCTGCCATGGCAGAGAGACCCGCACCGGCCGAGGGTATGGCAGCAGTGGCGGATCCGGTGGTTCCGGGAGAGCAAGGTCATCCGGAGGGGCGGCCACCGAGGGGATTCCGTCGGATATCCGCTCAGGCTCCGGGGAAGCGGCTGCGTCACATTGACATGGCAGAAGATGCTGTCTTTCCGGAAGCTTGGGACGTCTGGGACGTCAACCGGCAATTCCTCAGCCCATCTGAGATGTGGGCCCACCTGAATCACCTCGGGATGAGACTTCCGGGCATAGGCCCAGTCCGGGCTGGATTCATGGTGTCTCCGGCGGAGGCGGAGCAATACTTGAACGAGCTGGAGGATTACATCCACTCCAGTGGTGTCCCTCGCCCAATGACAGACCGGGTGAGGGTACTGTTGAATCAGACGGTCCCTCCACAGCCATCGGCTGCCGATCTGAGGGAGCGCTTCCCCTTGCCGGAGGAATCAGGGGACTCTTCTCAGGGGGACGAGGCTGGAGGAGGGAGCCCGTTGGAGGAGGGCGAGGTCGGAAACCGAAGCTCATAATCCGACGACTTCACGGAGGCTCTCGAGGTAACATTCCGAACTTCTCTTCTTACAATCTGTTTTTTGAATCCCTACGGACTTCTTACCAATGTTTGGGTCATGCAGGAGGAACTTGTTCGTAGGCCTCGTTCTCGCTCCTTGGCGGGTGACGATGCGGGACCTTCAGAACCCGCGCCTATGGCTGCGTCCAGTTCTACATCTGGTGGGACCAGGGGGTCTGAGGTGGCTCCTCTGGACTCTCCAGCCCTTCCAACAGTATACGGGGGGCCTCGTCTTGGAGTCCCATCGGTACCGGTCCGGGAGCAGCGCTCGGAGGTCAATCTTCGTAAGTCTCTTTCAACGGCCTCCGCGTCGCCACACGTGGGCCATGCCAACTAACGTTTATGTCTATTTCTGTCATACAGTTCTCCAACTGGCGTGGGCTGCTGCAGCTAGGCTGGTTGGGATGTCTGGCGGCGTCCCTCCCAGGGGCATGCCGGTGATGGTGTCGATAGTCCCTTCACCTCCTCAAGCTGCGGCGCACACCATCACTGGCGGGACCACCAGCAGGGTCATGCCTGAAGTCATCGAGGTGGACTCCGAGGAAGAGGATCAACCGGTCTGTCCCAGTCCTGTCGTGCCTGTGCCGGCGTCAGGTGTCGTACCAGACTCAACACCAGATGCGGATCCCGCTGAGGAATTCCTGTAGGCATATCCTGTGTACGAGCCCGCTGACCGCGCGGATTGGGACGAAACAGCCTCTGACGAGGAAGACAGCAGCATAGTCTGCCGCCGGTCGTGGAAGCTGATCACGCGCTTTATCAGGGACACTCCCCAAGTGCAATGGCTGGCCGAAATGAATAGGCTCCGCTCACGGTTGCGCGAACTGTGTGCCGGGGGAGTGGATGCCCAACGCCCTCACGCGCTCATCCAAGACCTCATGGCTGAGAAGATCCGGGAGCATGATCGTGGGCTGAGCGTGGGATGGCAGCGGAGGAAGGCGACCAGCATCAGGAAGCTCCAGGAGGCTGAAGGCGAGGTCCAACAGATGCAGATCCGGGTCAACGAGCTTTCAGCCACTCTCGATGCACAGTCTGAGCTGGTCTTACGATTGAAGGCCCAGCTGGCAAAGGCTGAGGAGCATATGAAGAAGACCTCTGGAAGGATGGCTGTCGTCCAGGCCGAGGTGGAAAGGGCCCGGGCCAGGGTTGACGGATTACGCCCCGCCGCTGCTGAAGAGGAGCGGGAGTTAAATCAGCGGCAACAGGCTCTGGACGCCGCAAGTCAACGGGTGGCGGAGCTGCAACGCTCTTTTGACGGAGTCAACCCGTCCATGGGGGAAGTCAACCCCCGAGTATTGTAGCGAACTCGAAAGAAGCTTTTATTAACACTTTTGTGCTCCAACTCTTTCTTTCTCCTTTGTTTTGAGTTCCGTAGTACGCACGATTTCCACTGTTTAATTGCCTTTTTGCGTCCCTGCAATGTTTGCGGGACGTTTGACGACAATTCCCTCAAACCAGTCCAGATTCCCGAAAGATGGGGAAGGCTTGATCGGAGGAGGAACTTCCAGGATAGCCGAATTACCGTTTCTCCAACGTGCTCTTATGCACGATCTGGGCAACACCAAGGGCGCTGGAACCGGTTCAAACTGGTGAAAATGGGAAGTGGGAATCACAATGCCCAAATTCGGAACACTGTGGGGATGGCGTGACAATAAAGGACAACCGCTAACCGTGGCGGACAAACGGTATCCTTACTGTGTTAGCCTGAAATGGGGACAACAAATGAGGGTCGACCGTTGACCATGTTCGAAACACGGGACCGTGTCACAAATGTTGTCGATCAATCTTTCAGGGCGTTGGCCCAGGATAGTTGGTGGACCATAGGTCAGACATCCATACTGTTGGGGGGTCCTTCTAGACATGAAAGAGGACGAGAGTCCGAATAAGGGACACGCAAAGCGTGGAACATGGAGTGGTGGCTTGTTCAAATAGAATCCAACACCTCGGTAGTTGCACCACCACGGAGGGAGTACGCCATATGGGCGCATCGACCTGATCACGGATCATTCCTTCTTGGGATAGGGCCTCTCTGGCGAGGGGATCTATCGCTTCCCAATGGGATCTTGGGGCATCTTGAACTTGTTCAGGGTAAAATTGTAGCTACATAGTTCTCCCCGAGGGGTCAGGCCAGAGGGCTGGAAATGGGGAGGAACAGGATTTTGTGATTCCTGGGGCTGAACCCTAGGCGAAATGCCTGGGCGTCTCTACGTATCCCACGTGATGATGGGAATCAAGCCGCACGTAGTTCTGGAAGCGCAGTTTAACGTCGTACTGGACGAGGAGCAGCCTAACCGTGTTGGTACACATCCGGCCAAAACTACTAAGCCCACGTGAGTCGTGCTCGGTGTGGGAAACAAGTAGTAGTGGTGGGAATTTCCCGACGCAGAGAGGGGCAGGTCGGGGCAAAGGGATGCTCGGTGACTACCGGCCCAATGACACTAACACGATCATTCAGCGCATCTAGATGCGCGAAGAGAAAGATCCGAGTATGGTGGAGTTCCACTTGAACATGAGGGAGTGGAAATGTGTGAATCATGACGCTCGAGATTCGGATCATGATGGTGGCGGCGTGGCGATGGAGGACTACTGCTGACCATATTCGCAACACAGCATCCTATCGCGTTAGCCTGAAATGGGGACAAACAAATGAGGGTCGACCGTTGACCATGTTCGAAACACGGGACCGTGTCACAAATGTTGTCGAATATCCGCAGGGACGTTGGCCAGAAACGATTGTAGGGCCCTTAGGTCCAGCATTCATGGAGAGCCCTTAAGCTTAGTATCCACGTCGTCCAAGGGTCCTTTTGGATGTGGAAGAGGATGAGGATACAAATAGTGAGCTCACGAAGCTTGGTCATGGGATGAGGGGAATGTCCCCGTGAAAATCCCATGCTTCGGGCTTTTTGTCAAAACACATCTGAATACGTCAACGAAACGTATTAGAGAGAGGGAGCAGATTCCTTTCCCTTGGAGAAATCTTAGTTTATGGTCATAGAATTCGGACCATGGATTGGAAAAAGGGATCAGGGGACGCATGACATCACAACCTGATGTGAATGAGCTCGAGTCGAGGGACCGAACACCAGGGTTAGGCTGGAACCGCGGGGAAGTACCCGGGCGCTCCTACGTATCTCATGACGATGAGAATCAAGACATACGTAGTTCTCGAAGGTGGAAGGGTAAGGTACCAGTGCCAGGGGAAAGGGGAAGTGCGGACGTGGCCCTTGCACTAAAAGAAGCGGAATTTGATGTATCTTTTTTGTTCTTTGAGGTGAATGGTTTTTTTTTTGTGAAGCGACAGGCCTAGGACTGTAGGTCGTGATGTCGCCACAAGAATCAAGCCGTGATGGGCGTTGAAAAATGGCATGGCACGTGACCAATACCCAACGTGATGTCCTCTACAGCGAGGTCACCACAATGCGGTGCCGTTTTTCGTCGTGCGGCCAGGACGATAATGTCACAGTTTAAGGTCGTATGATAGGACCAAGCATGCATTTTATCGTCATGCTGCGCAGACGTAGCAGAGACGATGCTAGGCGGGAAATGTGCGCAGTGTTTATAAAACACATTTGACAGAGACTTGATCCCACATCAAATTGTATGCCATCCAGAGGCAAAACAGGGAGAGAGACTGGCTTCCTGAATGGGTTGTACCCGGAGACAGGGCGTCTGGGCGGTCCTACGTGTCCCATGAGGATGGGAATCGGGTTGAACGTAGTCCCGAATGGATCTTAGTTTATGGTCTTAGAGCTCGGACCATGGGAGCCCCAATGGGCGCTAGATTGCAGCTTTGTCCCCCTAGCATGCAAAGGTGCACTGAGGGATAGCGCCAAAAGTGTCGAGATTCCACCTGGACATGATGGGGTGGAAAATGATGTGAATCATGCAACCAACATTCAAGGACTGAAGGGGATGGCGTGACGACAGGGGATTACTGCTGACCATGTTCGCAACACAGCATCCTGTCGCGTTAGCCTGAAAGGAGGACTAACAAAACGAGCATCGACCGCTGACCATATTCGCAACGCGGGATTTTATCGACTTGTTGTCCGTAACCCTGGAGGGAATTGGCCCGTATCGGTAGGAGAGCCCTTGGGCGTAGTATCCAGGCCGTTCTTGGGGGTCCCTCTGGGTGTGAAAGATGATGGAAGTCCGAATAGAGGGGAACACGAAGCTTGACAAGTGGAAGGAACTTGACCAAGTTGAATCTGACACTCTTGGTCCTAGACCAGAGTACTCTCAATACATGGGTGAACCACTACAGGGAGCCAAGGGACTCAACCGTGAGGGTGATCGAGAGATGGCAGATTGCCATGGGAAGGGGGGCATGATGCCCTCAACCTTGTATCATACCTACGCACCCCCCGCTGGAGAGGGATGGACCAAGTGGCCTAGGTGACCGGGAAATCAGGAGATCTCCCCGAGGTGGGGCTGGACCCGAATCTTAGACATTCAGGTGGTCCTACGTATCCCATTAGGATGGGAATCAAGCCACACGTAGTTCTGAAAGGGTGCCTTTTAATGTCATGCAGGACAGGGGATAGGAGGACTGAACCTCAGAATGGGGGTGTGCGTGGTGCAGCTATTGCGTACCCGACGTGAATGAGGACGTAATCCTAGACTGCGCCACGCAGTCCCGTGATCGGGGTCCTGAAGGCAGGATTAGAGAGGTAAATTCATTGAACTCAAGCCGGGTCCAAAGACAAGGGGTCTTGAACGTAGTTCCAGATGAGAGTCTTAGTTTATGGTCTTAGAGCTCGGACCGTGGATGGTGACAACTCCCAAGTAAGCACAGATGTCAGCCCAATCCCTAAGCCCACGTGAGATAAACTCGGTGTGGGAAACAAGGGGGGACCCTCATTGCAACACTTGGGGCATCCATTTAAGGGGAGTCAGCAGAGAGTTTCGAAGGACACCTTTGATGCAGCTTGTTCTCCCAATGCGTTGGCGTGCACGGAGGAAAAGTACCAAGAATCCCGAGACTTTACTTGGACACGATGAAGTGATGAAGGGTGTGAATTGTGTACCCGGCATTTGGGCTTAACGGGTTGGCGTGGCGACAGAGGAAAACTGTTATCCATGAAGGAAACACAGCGTCGGTATCGCGTTAGCCTGAGGTGGGAACAACAAACGAGCATCGACCGCTGACCATATTCGCAACGCGGGATTTTATCGATTTGTCGTCCGAAACCCTGGGGGGCGTTGTCCCGTATCGGTAGGAGAGCCTTTGGGCGTAGTATCCAGGCCGTTCTTGGGAGTCCCTCCGGGTGTGAAAGATGGTGAAAGCCCTGATGCGGGGATACGCAAAGCCTGGAAAGCGGGTGCGGACGTATCCGAGTAAAGCTTGGCATTCCAGGTAGTGAACCAGAGTACTCTTAAGCACATTGGAGAACCGCCGAAAAAGAGGGATCGACGAAACAAATCAGCAGGGGGTGGGAGCATGGCGTGGTTATCACGAGACCGTCGTGAATGAGGACATAATCCCACACCGCACCATATGATCCCCTCATGGAGGAAGGATAGGCCAGGGGGCCAAGATGGGATGAGGATTCCCGAAGAATGGGGCTGGACCCGGATCTTGGACATCCAGGTGGTCCTACGTATCCCATCAGGATGGGAATCAAGCCACACGTAGTTCTTGAAATGTAGTTTAACGTCATACCGGACGAGGAGGGGAATAACATATCCCTAAGCAAGGTGTACAGTATGGCGAAAAACCGACGTGAGGACATAGCCCTACGCCATGCCGTACAATCCTATAAGATAGGTCCTGGGCCGCGGCCTGGAAAGGCCGAGGGGCCTGGGGCTGAGCCTCGGAAGGGGAGTCGTACGACATGGTACATGATCCCGACGTGAATGAGGACGTAGTCCTACACCACACCGTACGCTCCGGGTGAGGAATCCTGGGCTGTGGGCCCGATCACTGGCACCACCTGGGGAAGTTTGTCACCTCAGGATGGGGCAGAATGAATCACTGTTGACCATATTCGAAACACAGCGTTCCTATGGTGACCCTTATGGGAGCAACAAATGAGCGTCGACCGCTGACCAAATTCGCAACGCGGGACTTGTTTCGATTTGTTGCTTGAGAAACCCTCGGGGGCGTTGGCCCGTATCGGTAGGAGAGCCCTTGGGCTTTGTATCCAGGCCGTTCTTGGGGGCCCTTCCGGGTGTGAATCCATCCACGAAAGGGGCAAACACCCCCAGGGGGGAATGTGCAGCCGGGTCGAGGCTTGCTCGACGTGGGTCGGGGCAAAAATGTGCACCCTGCCGTGTCTTGACCCGAGGGGAATATTTTGGCTTTTGGGCTGGGCCAACGGACAAAATGTCCGGGCGTTCCTACGTATCTCATAAGGATGATAATCAAGCCATACGTAGTTCTTGAAGGCCATGCAGTTTAGCGTCATGCGGTGAGGACGTGGGAGGGTAGAAGAACGGGAGTGGGAGCATGGTGCGACCTTTACAATCTTTGCGTGAGTGGGGTTGCATGAGCGGGGCCAAGAAAGCCGACGCCCTGCTACACAAAGATCCTCCAAGGAGACCATTCCCAGGGGGAATAGTGGAAGAGAGAAGCTTGGGGATGGGCTCAAGACAAGGCGTCCGAGCGTTCCTACGTATCCCATGAAGATGGGAATCAAGCCGTACGTAGTTCTTGACATGCAGTTTAACGTCATGCGGGACGAGGGGCATCTCGTTCGGGGATGTGTGCGGCATGGTACATGATCCCAACGTGAGAACGTAGTCCTACACTGTACCGTACAATCCCGTAAGAGGGTAAGTCGGAAAGAAACGAGGGGGGCCTGGGGCCAGACCTCGGTGGAGACGGGGCCAGGGGCCCAAAGAGGCCGAGGGGCCTGAGGCTGAGCCTCGGTCAGGAAGAACTGACTGACTTGCAGTTTAACGTCTTGCAGTGAGGACGGAGATACAGTTTAAGGTCATGCGGGACCAAGTCGCAGTTTAGGGTCGTGCAGGACCAATGCAGTTTAATGTCATGCAGGACCCTCTCGCAGTTTAGGGTCATGTAGGACCACTTTTTCCCTAGGCAAAGTATCGCTTGAGGAATCTGGCATTGGTGGGGGGGGGGGTTACACTCTCTCCATCTGTGGTCACCAAGGAGTATGCTCCATTGGGGTAAACCTTATGGATGATATAAGGCCCTTCCCATTTGGGTTCTAACTTGGGCGGTTTCCTTCCGGGAATCATTGGCGCTCGCAGGGCCAGCACCAGGTCACCCTGTAGAAAAGAGCGGAGACGAACCTTCTTGTCAAAAGCTCTTGCCATCTTGTCCTGATGCCTTTCCATATTGTGCAGGGCACGAAGCCGGTTCTCGTCCAGTGCCTCTAACTCAGCTAGACGGATCTCGGCTACCTCATCTGATGTCTGGTGATCATAAACTGCCGTGCGTAGCGACGGCAGCTGGATCTCAATGGGTAGGACGGCCTCAGCTCCATACACCAGGGAATATGGGGTCACCTGGGTAGAGTTGCGAGTCGTCGTCCGGTAAGCCCAAAGGGCGTTGGGGAGCTTGTCCGGCCAACTCTTCTTGTTCTGACCAACCATCTTCTGCAGAATGTTAGAGAGGGTCTTGTTGAATGCCTCGATCTGTCCATTCGCCTGTGCGTGGTAGCGGGAGGTATGGTTTGACCGGATGTCGTACTTAGTGTACAATTTCTTCAATTCAGCTGCTCGGAAGTTGGTGCCGTTGTCAGTGAGGACGGCGTGAGGGACCCCAAACCGGTGGATGATGTTGGAGCTCACAAAGTCGACGACGGAATGGGCCTTGACCTCTTTGAGCGGAACTGCTTCTGCCCACTTGGAGAAGAAATTTGTAGCAGTCAGGATGAACCTACACTGGCGGGCTGTTGCCGGCGGGTACGGTCCCACTACATCGAGTCCCCATACCGCAAATGGCCAAGAGTACTTGGTGGGGTGGAGGGGTTCTGGCGGCCGATGCAAGAAGTTGGCGTGCACTTGGCACGCGTGGCATCTCTTGGTGTATCCAATACAATCGTGGATCATGGAGGGCCAGAAGTACCCTAGCCTCCGGATTTGATGGGACAGCTTCGGCCCAGCTTGATGGGCGCCACAGGAACCGGCGTGAACCTCTTGCATAACTTGAGGTATCTCTACTCCTTGGATGCAACGGAGGAGGACACCATCAAAACTCCGTTTATAGAGGGTCTGCTCAAGACCGGGGCCGCTCTGGAGGGTAAATTGAAGTGCGCGGAGTCGGATTCGCTCGCGCTCGGCCCGGTTGTCCGGGAGCTGGCCATTTTGGAGATAATCGACAAAAGGTGCTCTCCAATCGGGGGTCGTTTCAACCACTGCGTCTGCCGAACCCGGGACTCCCGATACGGAGGGTCCGGCGGTGAGATGACTTACCCGTAGGCTATCACGGTCCTCTTGTGTGACGAGAGCAATGACTCTACGGTGGGCCACGTGTATGACCAAATCATCTTGCTCGGGTTCTGCGAGCGATGCGGCTAAGCCAGCTAGGGCGTCCGCTTGGCCGTTCTGCGACCGCGGGACATGGGTAACCTCTGGCTGAGAAGAGAACTGGGCCATTAAGAGGAGGGTGTACTCCAGCAACGGTGCAAGCTCTGGCTTCCTGACGACGTAGTCGCCATTAACCTGTTTGATTACCAGCTCAGAATCTCCCTTCACATGTAGATGGGGTACATGGATCTCAAGGGCCAACTCGAGGCCGGTGATGAGAGCTTGGTACTCTGCCTCGTTGTTCGTACAACCTTATGACAACAGGAAGGAGTACGGCAGGACGTCTTGCGTCTGGGTAATGAAAACAATACCCAGACCCACTCTGTTGAGCTTGGGGTCGTTGAGCCTTCTACCAGTGGGGCTCCGGGAGGCGCCGTCGAAATGCATTTGCCAACACGGGACAGCGTGATCGACCGAGAGGATCGTCTCGTCGGGAAAATCCAGGTCCAGGGATTGATCCACGGAGGTTGGATGGGCAGCTAAAAAGTCTGCCAATGCCTGTCCCTTAACGGCCTTCTGAGGCACAAACCTGATGACAAACTGCTGGAGAATCACCGCCCACCGTGCTAGCCGGCCGGTCAGCATGGGGCGGTTCAGGATGTACTTCAGCGGATCCACCCGAGAGATCAATTGCACCTCGTGGTGTTGCAGGTAGTGTCGTAACTTCTGCATGGCGAAGACGAGCGCAAGGCAGCTCTTTTCGATAAGGGAATATCTGACCTCCGTATCGAGAAGCATGCGACTGAGATAGTAGAGACTGTTCTCAGTGCCCTCGTTATTCTTCTGGGCGAGCAGCGCGCCGAGGGATCTCTCCAGGGCGGTCACGTAAAGGACCAGCGGCTTTCCAGAGACGGGTGGCATCAAGACCGGAGGTTGGAGCAGGTACTGCTTGATTTCCTCGAAGGCGATCCGACACTCCTCATCCCATTCGTAGGCAGCGCCTTTCTTCATGAGCCGAGAAAAGGGCTTACACTTGCCGGCGAGGTTCGCAATGAACCGGCGTATATAGGCTAAGAGGCCTTGCAGGCCTCGAAGCTCCCGAATGTTGCTCGGGGGAGGCATTTGGCTGATGGCCTTGATCTTCTCCGGGTCGATCTCGATACCTCGGTATCGGACAACAAAGCCCAGAAACTTCCCGGAGGTGACTCCGAAGGCACACTTCAGTGGGTTCATCTTCAGGTGACGGGAACGGAGGAAACCGAACACTTTCTCAAGGTCTTTGAGATGGTCCTGGCGCTGATATGATTTGACTACAAGGTCATCCACGTAGCACTCCACCAATGTCCCGAGGATCGGTTTGAATATGCGATGCATGGCCCTCTGATAAGTGGCACCTGCATTTTTCAAACCGAATGGCATTACCCGGTAGAAAAAGGTACCCTGGGGAGCCCTGAAGGCAGTGGACTCCTCATCTTCGGGGGCCATCCGGATCTGGTTATACCCGGAATACCCATCCATGAAAGAGAGGGCTTGGAACCCGGCCGTGGCGTCAATCAACAGCTCTGTCACCGGGAGTGGGAACTCATCCTTTGGGCAGTGGCGATTGAGATCGCGGAAGTCGATGCAGACTCTAATCTGCCCATTCTTCTTCCTGACTGGCACAATGTTGGCGAGCCATTTGGGGTACTGGACCTCTTTGACGAAGTTGGCCTTGATTAGCTTATCAACTTCGGCCTCAACCATAGCGCCATGGGAAGGGTGCATTTTCCTGGGCGGCTGCTTAAACCCACGATGTTTTACTGGGAGGCCCAGACGGTGGACGGCCACTTGGGGATCCAGCCCTGGCATCTCATCGTAACTCCAGGCAAACACATCGCGGTGCTGTTTGAGGAAGTCTACATACTGCTGCCGCTCCTCGAGGGACATGGCCGCACTGATTAATGTGGGTCTTGGATCTGCCTCGCTACCAAGGTTCACCTGTACCAGCTCATCGACCGTGGTAGAGACGCCTTCTTCAAAGGCTGGGGGAGCATCCTCCAAGTCTTCCTCCCCAGCCGTGGGGGGATTTCCCGTGACGGAAGGTACTTCTGGGCTCTCAAAACTCGAGGGGCAGCTAGTGCCGGCTTGGGCAGCAGCGGTCATCACATCAGGAGACTCACTCGTCGTGGAGACCATAGCAATGAATGCATTTGACCCTATCCCATCCGGCCTTCGGCCTAAGGGGCCACGCTTGATGATATCAAAGCAGTGGTGACGTGTCGGCCAGAGTCGGTTGATTCCAGCCCGGCGAAATAGACACGTATGGCGCACCGCCGTTGTCATGAGCATGACATCCCGGTACCGTACAGGGGTAGGAGATTCCGGGATGACCCGAGCCTGGTTGATGTAGGAGTACGAGGTGATTTTCCGCCGTCGCTTGGACGCGGGAACATGCCTTCCTTGCGTACCCGAAACAACGAAACATTGTCCCATGTCGGGGGTCGTGGCCTCCAACCGGTGGATCGGGAGGATGTAGGCGTCGTCCATGCTCGCCCAGGGATCACTTGTGATTGGGGCGGGCTCATCCTCGCTGACCAGGATCTGCTTGTCCTTACTTTTGTAATAACCCGCATCCAGATAGCGGGCCTCACAAGAAGCGAAAGGGGACGCGTCTCTTTGGAGCACGCCTACTCGACCGTTGAGCGAGTACTTAAGGCACTGGTGATACGACGAGGGAACCGCTGCATGCAGATGGAGCCATGGCCTGCCCGTCAATGCGTTGTAGGCGGTGTCCTGAGAAACAACCATGAATTCGGTGCTGGCAATTAAGCCACCGAACTGGGTCTTCAGACGGATCTTGCCGACCGGGGTTTGCTCTGTCCTGTCGTACCCCTGAATCCTGAGGTCAGAGGGAGTCAAATCACCTTCGGACAAACCCACCTTTCGCAGCGTCCGGGTCGGAATTAGATTGATTCCGGAACCCGTGTCAACGAGGCAGCGACGGACTTCCACACCGTTAAAGTGGCCAGTGATATACAGTGGGCGAATGTGCCCCTGTATAGGAGGGTCTTCATCTTCACCAGAGAACGAGATAACCGCCTGACATTCGGCGTTTTCAATCGTCTCGGTATGGAAGGCCTCCGCGGCTGCCACTTCCGTCTCGAACTGGAGGGGGCTCCTTAGGGCCTCGGCAAGTGCCTCACGCATCTCGGATGACAAGCGCAGGGCCTCAAGGATGGAAATCCTCGCCGGAATGCCGGCTAGGTTCTTTAGGACATCATACTTGCGTGCCAAACGCGAACCTCTGCTTACAGGGGGTTTTTCGGCATTTGGAGGCATAGCGGGTCCTGCTGGTTGAACTGGCGGTCGGCTAGCACTGGGTACATCCTGCTGCCTGCTAGTAGAAGCCTGGAGAGTAGTCGTCGGGCTATGATCGAACAGCGGGGGCTGGCCCGTCGCCGGGCGAGACTGGCTGTGATACGAACGAGGCGGCTCTCCCTGATCCAGCAACACGAACGGTGGTGGAGGTAGAGCCAAGGGCGCTGGATGGGTCTGCGCGTGCTGAGATCTGCGCTGAGCGTGCTGCCTGGTCTCGGTAGCGTGCACGGCTTGGTCACAAGTGCCTGCTGACATACCTCGGTGACCGGCGCGATTGCAATTCCGCTGACGTTGACGTCGGCTGGAAACGTTGGGGCGGTCTGCCTGGGGTTCCCCCTCGTCGGGGGTCATATAGGGCTTTACCAGCTCCACGGTGTTAACCGAAGCGTACCCTTGACTGTCACTCGAAGAGTCATCCACCGCTGGGCGGATTCTGGGGGGAATGCCCATTTCGGGAGGCATAAAGTCTCCGAGAGTGCGGGATGACGACGACACTGGCGGTGCATGTTGCTTCTTCTTGCGTCGCCGCTGCTTTCCTTTTTGGGCAGAGGTCGACTGTGAAGACGATGTTGAGGCGCCAACTACTTCTTCTGAAGGTTCCGACTGCTTCAAGCATGCCCGGATGATACCCTGGGCACGGACGATAGTTTTTCGAGCCATCCAGTTGTCGTATTTCCGGGACCCGCGGCTAGGGACCTGCTGCCACTCACCCTCGCTGTCACTGCCGATTTCCGATCCCGCGAAGATGCCTTCCACCTGCGCTGGCGCTGGGCCCAACTTGAATATGTTTTTGTTGACCTGGTCCTGAAGCCAGTCTTTAAACACATAGCATCGCTTGAGGGTGTGCCCCAGGATCCGATGATAAGGGCAGTAGTTGGGGTGATCAGTGAGATGCGCCTCTGCCGGCCTCCTGCACTCAGGCAGACGCACGATCCCTTGCTCTAGAGCACTTCGGAAGTAACCAGGGACCTGATTTTCGTTAAACGAATAGGTATGGTACTTTCTTTCCGGGTAAGGAGCCCTGGGGACCTGATCCTGTCGAGGGACCGGAGGGGCCTGCCGAGGGGGCGGCGCCTGGTTGTCTCGCCTAGGTGGCGGGTGGCGCGTTGCGCGGGGGAACCTGTCGGTTCTGAGGCGGTCGCTGCTGGGCAGGAGCCTGTGCTTGAGGTGGAGGACCTCTGTGGGGTTGTGGGGGTGGTGCCACCGGTAACAATTCCAGCTGCCTCGGGGATTCTATTTGAGCCACTGCGGCGGATTCAGCCCTGGCGGCCCTCCTGGCTGGGATCATAGGGGGCAGCAAACGTGCTTGACTAGCCTGTTGCAGGGCCTCCTCGAGGCGCTGGGCCTTATCTGAGAAATCTCTGAACCCCCCAGGGTAGTTCTGGGTAATCAAGAAGGGTACCAGCTCTGTCTTTACGTTCCCCACACACATCGTCAGTAATTGCTCCTGAGTCAGCGGCATATCGAGAGAATACGTAAGTCCTTTCCACCGGGCGATGAAGTCTGCAACCCGCTCATCAGGCCTCTGTTTGCACTTAAAGAGGTCCGCGATGCTGGTCTTCCGCGTGGTGGAGCTGAACTGGTACAAGAACTGCCGGCGAAGATCCTCCCAGCCGGTCACTGATCCGATGGGGAGCTGGCTGTACCAGACGAATGCCGGACCTTCCAACGTCTGTACAAAACATCGGAGCTTAGCGGCTTCTTGCTGAGCCGGGGTCCCCAGCATGGGGCCACACCTGGAAGAGAAATGAGCCAAGTGCTGGGGTGGGTCCCCCATCCCGTTAAAAGGCGAGAAAGTGGGGTTCCCAAAACCCGGAGGCGCGGGCATATCATCCACCCAGGCGGGATAAGGCTTGACATCCGGTGGGACCGCCACCTGCCGTGTCTCCAACGCCTCGAGGCGGGCTGTGAGTGCCGCAATAAGGTCCTCCGGGTGGGGGTCCCTGTATTGACGGGGGTCCCTAACCACAAGCGCATTGCCAGGTTCTTCAACACGGTAGACGGCTTCTGCTGCTCGCGGGTTGACTGGTTGGACGACCTGTTGGGCGACCGGGGGAACCCGGGTTGGGTTCTTCAGATTGCCCCGTCGCTCAGGGGGGTTTGGCGAGACGTATCGCGCCCTCTTGCCGTACGTTCCGGCTTCCGCCCTGTCCGCGGCAGTAGCATGATCAGGGTTGCCCGGAGGCATCTCACCGGGGGGAAATTGTTCCTGCCCCTGCTGTCCCGGCCTGGGATTACCATAGTCGGGTCGTCGGTCTGCAGCGCCTTCAGCCAAGAGTTCGTCGACCAGCCTCTTCTGCTCAGCAAGCTGCTGGCGCAACGTGGCCTTCTCAGGGTCTTCGTCTGTTTTCTGCACGGAGGCGGACGGGTCGGAGTGCTTGACTATCCCGACATGCTCCTTACCCTTGCCAGTGCTTCGACCGAGTGCCAGTGACTCGGTGGGTACGGGGAGGCCTAGCAGGTTCCTTTGCTGACGGGTGACTCTCCCTGATGGGTCGAGTAGTGGCGGTACGCCCTCGGATGGTAAGTCCCCATCAAGGAACTCAAGCTCATCTTCCTTATCCACAACGTCGGCCATGTGGACTGTGACCCCTCTTGAGGGCATATCCTCAATGTCGCATAGCGAATCGGGCTGTCATCGGATAGGGTCGAAGAGGAGAGCGGCATAGCGTCCCCAACCACGGACTTGCACATGGGGGTGGATTCCCTGACGATCTTGCGGAGTGCCTTGAAACTCTGGACGCATTTTCGTTGGAGGGAACTCTGGTGACCGGGCGACTTGGGGTGCTGGGCCGCAAGGAGCGCCGCTGCATCAATTAGGCGGCACTGTTTGCCAATCTCCTCGAAGTGCTCTCGACTCCTGGGGTACACTACCCGTTCCCAACGGAGGCGGAAGTGTGTCGCCCACAGGGTCCGACAAAAGCATCCCACTTCTTCAGGGGTAAGCGACTCGGGTACGCGAAAATTTAGCGCCGCTGTGGGCCAGAACTTCTCTGGGAAGTAGTCCGCTGCAAGAATACTCCAGAAGCTCCTGGGTTCGTCCTCAGGGTTCGGCCCTACATTTCCCCACTCATCAACCGGGGGTGGCTGAGGGACCGGTAGCGGTACCGAGGCGGACCTCTGGGATAGAAAACTCGGCGGTGGAGAATACGGCGAGCGAGCAGACTGGCCACCGTACTCTGGGCCCTCCTCTGAAGAGCGAGGTGACCTGACCACAATGTCACGATAGGACGGGCTAACAGCCACTTCTTCGGGTACGGGAATTGCCGTTACCGGTGTCCGGTCATGTCGTGGCTCTACCACCGTTGACCCCCAAAACAGCTCCTCGTGATCCCGAGTAGAGGTAGAGGGCGCTTCGGGTGACGGTGGCGGTGACTGCGCAGTCGAAACTTGCAGAATTCCCAGGATTTCTTCCTCCTGGATGTACCTGCGGAGAGAGACGGGAATCCGGTGGACCTCAAATTCCGGGAGAACGAGGCTGACGCGTCTGGTTCCTGCCCCAGTCCTTGATACGGAGGAGCTGGGAGAAGGTTCCATCGCTGAATCGCATTCCGCTTCCGAATCGGAGAAGCGGGCAGGTTTGATCCCCCATGGGCCTTCCCAGGATTCTTCTTGTGGTGGCGACGACCCGCTCTTCTGCCCCTGGGTGGCTCTTCGGGACAGGGTTGACCCCTATCAGGCAGCCCTGGGGCGGCACTAGCGCCGTGGCAGAGACGACCCCCACTTGAGACAGCCGGGGTGCCGGGGGCACCAGGGAAAATATCAAAGGGTACATGGGGAGGACCTCCATGAACAGTACCAACGCGGGCGGGGCCTCTGTTGGAACAGGCAGGAGCATGGGGAAGGCCTCCATGGTCGATGCGAGTGGAGCGAGGCTGACCTTCACTCCTTGAGTTGCTGGGGCGAGAAGGATCTTCGCCAGTCGCAGAGAGGACGTAGGGGGGGCCCCCACGTCGAAGGACCGGATGGACGGTGCCCTCAGAAGAATGGACTTCATACCCAGTACAGCGGGCGCGGGAAGTGTTTCCGCGCTGAGCATCACTGCCCCGGGGCAGGTCTTCCTGCAGGATGGGGGCAGCACGAGGCATGCCTCCACGACGAACCTCGGAGCGGGGAAGGCCCACACTATGTAGAGTAGTGGTACGGGGAGGACCTCCGTATGGGGTGGCATCACCGCGGGTTAACTCGCGACGATCATCACTGGGGCCTGCAACCTGGAGCGTCAACCCGGCCTGCCCATGGGGCGGCTGGGGTCTCAATCTTGGTTGGGCGAAGGGGTGCACCTGCTCAATGTAGGCGGGGGATTCATAATGTACGTCGGCGGTGGCTCGGGCCACTATAGCTGTCGATGTGGACGCGGCTAGGCGAGCGTCCTCATCCCGGGCCCGGCGCTGACGTCGGGTCAGGCGGGCCGGTGCAGGTGGTGCAGGGACATAGTCTGCCTGTTCCCCCTGCGGGGCCGGACGGCGGCGCTGACGTGGCCGGACGGGAGCTCTCGCCTGGGGGTCCTGGGTCGGGGCCCTGAGCGGGCTGAGCCGGACCGCGCCTGCCTCTTCGGCGTAAGGCGAAGAGTCGTCAAGGCGTTCTGGGGATAGGCTCCCGAAACGGTTGAATGTCGAGGTGGGGAGCGGGGGCTCCCTGCGCGGCCTGTTAGGGCAGCGTTGACGGCGGGGTATGGAAGCCTCCAGGTCCAAACGGGCCATATCCCTAGTCGGGATGACCCCTTGTTCCTCATACCTGCGCACGAGGCTGTTGATCACCCTTCGTTGGATGACCTCTGATGGGGAAAGGGGACGTGGACGTCCCGCATCCCGTGACATGGAAGCCGTCATGGCGGTAGTGGCGCCATGTGGAGTGGCCGTAGTGGTGTTGCCCCTGCCCCTGCGCGGGCGAGGAGCGGATGGTGACCGCATCTCTGAAATAGCAACCCGGTTCCTGGCAAACGAAGGGATCAACTCATCAGTACTGAGAGGAAAAGGATTGACAGCTAGTGCCCCAGCGTTCTTCCATCCTCCATGTCTGTGAGAAGGATCCACGCCAACACGCTGCGGAGCGGAGCGCCTCACGTTCTACTACCCTGACTTCTGGTGAGTTCCACGACAGGCCCGCCATTTACTTGGCGGGACCAGGCAACGGATATCTGAATCCGGTGACACATCAATCTACTGGTGTCTCGAACGCTACTAATCTCCATGCTGAGGAGAAGAATTTCACATCGGGTTCACCATTTCTGTTTACGACGCTTTCGCCGGGGCGCGCGCGCGCATTTGTCCGCGGGGGAGGGGGACGCGCGGCTTTGTTGCCCCGCATTCCCGCTTTCCAAAGGCGGGCGGAATTCGTTCCTTATTCAGGTACGTCTGCTCCTTGATCGAAACGGGATGATGGGATGTCGGTTCTTCCTCCTGTGGATTCCTCCTCAGAACTCGTCACCTAGTCCGGGTCTCCCTTATAGATTTAATACGTAGTTCGTGAAACTCTTCCCAGTGTCATGTTTCCATGGACGCCGGTTAATTACACTGCTTCTGTCGGGACATTCCAAAGGGTCCAGTCAGGGCAGCAACCTTCGGTCAGGGGAGTAATCACGTTTGAGGCATCAGTAGCATGTCTGGATGCTGGGGTACCTGGCATGTCTGTCTGTTATCCTCAATCACAAGGCTTCTCGAGGGCGTGGAAGCCCGAGGCATCCCACATCGAGCGCAGGGAATTACATGTCATAGACACGTATCTGAGGGTTTCCTCAGCTTCCCATGTTCAACACAGGGTATGCTGCAAGATTAACGTCTAGCAGAGACGGTTACGCCAAAGGCGTTCCATCCGAGGTTTTCCTCAGGCATCTCATGTTTATCACGAGGTAGGTCGCGAGTTTAACGTCTTGCGGAGACGGTTGAGAATGGAATGGGACCATCGCAGGGGGCGACAACGAAGTCGGGCTTGAGCCTTGAAGAGGCTTCCTACGTATCCCCGTGGCAGGGAATCAAAGTCCGCGTAGTTCAGGATGGTGCCGGTAAACCGACGTGAAGCTGGACCTTGGTCCGAGGAGAGTTGGGCTTGAACCTCTGGGAGGATTCCTACGTACCATGCCTTGACATGGATCAAAGTCCTCGTAGTTCAAATGATACAGTTTAACGTCATGCGGGACGATAATGAACCCTGACGCGAATAAACGACGGGTGGTGGGTGTCGGTGAGCCGACGTAAGTGAGGGACCTTGATCCACTATTGGTGGGCTTGAACCTCGTGGAGGCTTCCTACGTACCATTCCTTGACATGGATCAAAGACCTCGTAGTTCAAATGGGGGTGGGTTTCAATGGCTTACCACTGGACCAGAATGTAGTTTAACGTCATACTAGACGTAGGTAGAACACGTTGTGAATTGGGTGATGGGTGGTTTGTCGGTAAACCGACGTGAAAGCAGACCTTGGTCCGCTAATGGTGGGCTTGAACCTCATGGAGGCTTCCTACGTACCATGCCTTGACATGGATCAAAGACCACGTAGTTCAGGTGGGTCACAACGGCTTACCGCTGGACCGGGGTGCAGTTTAACGTCGTGCTGGACGGGGGTGAGACCCGACGTGAAAGACGGGTGGGAATGAACCTCGTAGAGGCTTCCTACGTACCATGCCTTGACATGGATCAAAGACCTCGTAGTTCAGATGAAATTAGACCTTGGTCCACTGATGGTGGGCTTGAACCTCATGGAGGCTTCCTACGTACCATGCCTTGACATGGATCAATGACCTCGTAGTTCAGAAGGTTTCGCCCGTGAACCGACGTGAAAGCAGACCTTGGTCCACTGTTGGTGGCCTTGAACCTCATGGAGGCTTCCTACGTACCATGCCTTGACATGGATCAAAGACCTCGTAGTTCAGATGAAAGTAGACCTTGGTCCACTAATGGTGGGCTTGAACCTCATGGAGGCTTCCTACGTACCATGCCTTGACATGGATCAAAGTCCACGTAGTTCAAATGACACTAGACCTTGGTCCACTGATGGTGGGCTTGAACCTCATGGAGGCTTCCTACGTACCATGCCTTGACATGGATCAAAGACCTCGTAGTTCAGATGATAGTAGACCTTGGTCCACTGATGGTGGGCTTGAACCTCATGGAGGCTTCCTACGTACCATGCCTTGACATGGATCAAAGACCTCGTAGTTCAGATGAAAGTAGACCTTGGTCCACTGATGGTGGGCTTGAACCTCATGGAGGATTCCTACGTACCATGCCTTGACATGGATCAATGTCCCCGTAGTTCAAATGATAGTAGACCTTGGTCCACTGATGGTGGGCTTGAACCTCATGGAGGCTTCCTACGTACCATGCCTTGACATGGATCAAAGACCTCGTAGTTCAGATGAAAGTAGACCTTGGTCCACTGATGGTGGGCTTGAACCTCATGGAGGCTTCCTACGTACCATGCCTTGACATGGATCAAAGACCTCGTAGTTCAGATGGTTTCGCCGGTGAACCGACGTGAAAGCAGTCCTTGGTCCACTGTTGGTGGGCTTGAACCTCATGGAGGCTTCCTACGTACCATGCCTTGACATGGATCAAAGACCTCGTAGTTCAGATGAAAGTAGACCTTGGTCCATTGATGGTGGGCTTGAACCTCATGGAGGCTTCCTACGTACCATGCCTTGACATGGATCAAAGACCTCGTAGTTCAGATGGTTTCGCCGGTGAACCGACGTGAAAGCAGACCTTGGTCCACTGTTGGTGGGCTTGAACCTCATGGAGGCTTCCTACGTACCATGCCTTGACATGGATCAAAGACCTCGTAGTTCAGATGAAAGTAGACCTTGGTCCACTGATGGTGGGCTTGAACCTCATGGAGGCTTCCTACGTACCATGCCTTGACATGGATCAAAGACCTCGTAGTTCAGATGAAAGTAGACCTTGGTCCACTGATGGTGGGCTTGAACCTCATGGAGGCTTCCTACGTACCATGCCTTGACATGGATCAAAGACCTCATAGTTCAGATGAAAGTAGACCTTGGTCCGCTGATAGTGGACTTGAACCTCATGGAGGCTTCCTACGTACCATGCCTTGACATGGATCAAAGACCTCGTAGTTCAGATGGGGAGTAGACCTTGGTCCACTGATGGTGGGCTTGAACCTCATGGAGGCTTCCTACGTACCATTCCTTGACATGGATCAAAGACCTCGTAGTTCAGATGGTTTCGCCGGTGAACCGACGTGAAAGCAGACCTTGGTCCACTGTTGGTGGGCTTGAACCTCATCGAGGCTTCCTACGTACCATGCCTTGACATGGATCAAAGACCTCGTAGTTCAGATGGGGAGTAGACCTTGGTCCACTGATGGTGGGCTTGAACCTCATGGAGGCTTCCTACGTACCATGCCTTGACATGGATCAAAGACCTCGTAGTTCAGATGGTTTCGCCGGTGAACCGACGTGAAAGCAGACCTTGGTCCACTGTTGGTGGGCTTGAACCTCATGGAGGCTTCCTACGTACCATGCCTTGACATGGATCAAAGACCTCGTAGTTCAGATGGTTTCGCCGGTGAACCGACGTGAAAGCAGACCTTGGTCCACTATTGGTGGGCTTGAACCTCATGGAGGCTTCCTACGTACCATGCCTTGACATGGATCAAAGACCTCGTAGTTCAAATGAAAGTAGACCTTGGTCCACTGATGGTGGGCTTGAACCTCATGGAGGCTTCCTACGTACCATGCCTTGACATGGATCAAAGACCTCGTAGTTCAGATGAAAGTAGACCTTAGTCTACTGATGGTGGGCTTGAACCTCATGGAGGCTTCCTACGTACCATGCCTTGACATGGATCAAAGACCTCGTAGTTCAGATGAAAGTAGACCTTGGTCCACTGATGGTGGGCTTGAACCTCATGGAGGCTTCCTACGTACCATGCCTTGACATGGATCAAAGACCTCGTAGTTCAGATGGTTTTTGCCAGGGTCGGTGCTCACTCTAAGCCCATGTGAGTCATGCTCGGTGTGAGAAACAAGAGGTTGCAAGGACCTGACGATCACGTCGCGAAGGGTGCGTCCGTGAGAAGCGAAGAGGGGCTTACGCGTTGGGCGGCCCATGGTGTTGGGACTTACTCCAGGATGGAGGCCCATGGTGCGACAAAGCGCGGGAAAGATGGACCTTGGTCCGACAATGGGAGGTGCCTCGTTCCCTATCACGTTCCCCACTGACCTTGGCAGTGGGGGAGTACCGAGATGCACGGGTGCAATCATCCGTACCAAAGGTTAGGGATTTACGCTCTGAGGCGACCCTTCCCCTGCGAACATACACCACTCCGACAAGGAGGATCTCATTCCATGTGCGGAAGAGTTCCATTCCTGTGGAGACGAGCGGTGTAATGAATGCTCGAGCTGGGGGACCCTTCGTGAGGGAGACGAGGTTGGGTCACAGTTTAACGTCATGTGTTGAGGACGTGGTGCTTGGCAGTTTAACGTCCTGCAGCTCGGACGAGGTGGGTTCACTCCACACCCCTAGGGCTTACATAACCGGTACCCTCTGGTCCTTGGGGAAGGGAAGGTACCAGTAAGGCCATGGTAGAGGGGGGTCGAGGGAGGAGCCATCGAGGGGTCCACGTTAGCGTGGCTATGCGAAGAAGCAATAGCCGTTAGCGTGACTATGCGAAGGAGAATTAGGAGAAGCAACGCTACGGGAGGTGTTGTCCATGGGACTTTGAAATCACATCGTGCAAACCTGGAGGGTCGCACGGAAGGAGGAATCGCTAAGCAGAGGAGTGTGCTTTGCGAAGTGGGGTGCCTTGGCCTTAGCATGGGGCATAGGTGGGAGTGGGTGGTGCTTCGCGAAGTGGAACAGTGTTCGCGGAGCACTGCCTCGCGAAGAAGGAGTGGTTCGCGAAGCAGGGTCCTGCCAAGCAATGTGCTTCGTGATGCATAGTTATCCTGCCTTGGCATAGGGATTACTAGCATGGGTTGGGTGTTTCGCGAAGCATGAGTGCTCCGCGGCTGCCCGGGTTCCCTTGGGAATCCCCTTCCTTTTCGAACGCCCTTGGGCTTCGCGAAGGGCATCCCTCTCGGAAGAGGGGCTCAGGACGAAATAAATCAGAGTCGTCTCGCAAAGTAGAAATACCTCGCGGAGCTCATGATTCCCGGGGCAAAGCTTGCTTCGCGATTCGGGAGAGGAGAAGCCGAAAGGTCGGATTATCCGTCCCCTGGGACTCAGGGGGAGTCGAGTATTTATAGGGAAGGGGCGCCGCGAAGCAGGGCTCGCGCGCCGCCTTCGGGGCTTCGTGGCGGCTCGCGAACGTCAAACCGGTTCGCGGAGGATGACCGCCTCCGGAGCTTCGCGGCGCCTCGCGAACGTCAAACCGGTTCGCGGCGGATTACCGCCTCCGGAGCTTCGCGGGGCCGCCAAAGTTGGGGCGCTTCGCGGCGGGGCTCCGCGGACGGGCTCCGCGGCTGTGCTTCGCGGCTGTGCTTCGCGAGGCAGCGCGCCGGCTCTCTTTTTCGTTCCTTCCTTTCGGGCCGGATTTTTGGCGCCAACACCTATCTTGAAAACACATAAGATATATTCTAAAACATATATTTAATATACAATATATATATATTAATTTCATTAATATAATCCAACAAGTGTGATTTTTGTATTTTTTAGTAAAAAGAACACTGGGTAACCTTTAAATAGTTTTTCAGAAAAACATTTTCTTTTATTTTAAAAAAGGTTCTACGTTAATTTATAATTAATTGGTAAAACTAGATAATATTTTTCAAAATTAATAAACCTTTTTCATGCTTTACATTTTATAAGATAGGATAAAATGGTAATATTAAACAATATCATTTAGTTGTATGTTTGTGTTCGATGTGACATATTGTTTATGATGTTCAACATAGTGTTTCCTTCTAAAAAAACCAGGTTGTTCCAAGTTATTTTATGAAGCAATATTTTTCAATTATGTATATATAAATTCTATTTATAGGTTATATCATTAATATAATTCTTTTAATTATATTAAACTTTTTATTTTATGTTATTATTTTATCGTTCATATTATTCAAAATATACCAAAGTTTTAAAGGTTTGATGTTAAAATCCCATTGTTTATAGGGAATGGTTATGATTTTTATTTTGATAATGAAATATTATGATAAAAATATCAGGATATTCTTTTCATTTCTTCTCCATATGTTATTTCCTGAGACTAAATATTTTCATTCATTTTATTCTCTTCATATTGTCAGTATTTTTAAAAAATATTTTAAAAAATTCGATTATATTATTCTCCTTGTTAAAAAAGTAATTTTCCATCCAAATCAATGTTTTCAATTTTTTTACATTATATAAATTATTTATTAAAGATATTTTTTCTCATGATTAATTATTATAATATTTCTTGAGATGAACCATTATTCAGTTTTCTCAACAATTTTCTTTTAGATTTTATTGAAAATGACAAAGTAATATTAATTTTAATTTGTATTGAAGGAATGGAATTATCCACAATCAAATAACAAATTCTTTTTATATATTTATTTTTAATTTTAAACATTTATTTTCAAATAAAAGGTTTTCCCATTTTTTTAAGATGTTTTATTTTTAAAAAGTTATTTTAAAATGGAGAGGATATTTTCCTCCCAAAATGTTTCGAATGGATTTTAAAGACTATAAATTTTATTGGTTAATTTTGATAAATTATTTTGAAATTATTTTATTTTGAAATTTTATATTCATAATGGAAAGGATATTTTTCTTAATAAATGTTTTTAATTATTTTAAAATATTCATTTTTTAGTTTCCAAGGTTATATATATATGTGTGAATGTGTTTTTTAAATGTTTTATGTTTCATCATATATTTTTCGAAGAGGAAAGTATATTTTTCTCAAAAAAAATTCCATGTGGACATTAAAATTAATTTTAAATTTATTATATCATATTCAGTTGTTTTTATTTTTTTTGAATGCAGATATACTCCAAAGATACCATTCATATTCATCCTCTGGACAGTTTATGAATATGATGATTAGATGTTTGTGAATCTCGTTTCTCTTTCATGTGGTATACCATGATAAAATTCTTATGACAACCACTTATTTTTCCATGGTTTATGATATGATAAAATAATAAAATGCTTGTAAATCCAATTTCTTTTAGAAATGATATATTATGATGAAATTTTTATGAACCCGAATTATTTTCAGTGTATTGATATGATTATTATTGTACGATATCGCAATGAAAAAATATACTGATTATGTGATAGATGATACCTACATCTCCCTCTAAATAATTGTATAAATATGTATCAATATCTTGTAACTATATTTAGTGGGGACCTAATTACATTTTCATAATGATACACATGAATCTAATCAAACATTTACAATGATAAGTATGAACATGATTACATGTTCATAATATTATACATGAACCTGATTTCATGTTCAAAATGTTTTTCATGGAACTATATTTCATGTTAGTAATGTTATTCATGTACTAGGTTGTTGTCTAAAAGTTTATGACACGGTTTGATTTAATTTCTTTAATAAAATGAGTGAACAAGTTTCTATTTGTACATTTTTAAAATTCTATTAGCTTATGTTTATGCCACAAATCTACCCTTTATGCTAATGTTATGATCTAATGATTCTAGTTTTCAATTCCATTATGATTCAGGTCTTATGATTTGTAGATATTTATACCATAACTCATTTTTATAATATATAATATATAGGGTGTGGTTTTAAAAAGCTAATCTCATGTTCTCATACCCGTATGATAATGATATATAGATATCTCAATTTTTTATCCATATTGTCCATCTAACAACACCGTTTCTTATATTTTCTTTCTCTTGGATAGGATGAAATGTATTATTTATGATTTTTCTAAAAAGGGTGATATTTATGAACACCATAGTGGTATATGATGTAGCTCACTTATAAAATAGATGTTTATGTATCTATGTTTCTAAAGGCAGTAGAAAAAAATATTCTATTGTGGATCATTATGTAATGTAATTAATATTCTTCTATTAATATGTTATATTTATGTATGAGATGCTTGGGTATTTATATTCGCTATTAGAGAAAGGTGTTGTTAAACCTTAAAACTAAGAAGAGAAAACCTTAGTGGGATCTCTAAGGATATATATATATATGTCTCAAGATGATGTAAAAGTGTATGAAAATGTATTAGAATATCGTTAAAGGATAGGGAGTGTAGTACCACTAGTTTCTAGTATGTAACCCTCTCTTGATTATTTTAATGGTTATAATGTTAAGGGTGACGAATGGGAGAGTCGATAGAACTTGGAATGAGTTTTGGGGCAAAAAGGGAAGCCGCACGGGCGGCGCACAGTTTCTCAAAACTGTGCGGCCAAACCATGCGTAGTTGGTCTTGGAGATAGTGGATTCCGCATGGGCAGCACACAGTTTGTCTAACTATGTATCAGAACCATGCGAGAAGGGTGGCCGAGGCAGTATCTATTTCACTGTTAGTGTATGTCTTGTCAAACCGTGCGGACTGACAGTGCAACCACTTAAACGAGATCTTATAAAGGTGGATCTCAAAATGTTTTGCCTCTAAGTTCCTCGTTTAAGATATTCAGTGGCCCTAACTCGGGATTTTTGTTCTCCTAAGGACAAAGAAGGTTCTACCATCATTCTATAGGCGATCTAAAGGCTTCTCTTGAGGAATCAAAGTCAGATTCTTGAGGTATGTTGTCATTCTTGTTTGGTTTCTTAGATCTACTTATATCTACTTCTCCACTTATCTTCGTCTCTTAGATATATGCCTATAATGGGTAGAAATAAGTGTGTGGATGCTAAATATGACGATATTTGTTCTTGGTTGTGTTTGGAGAAGAGATCTGAGGATGATTCATGGAGAGTCGACCCGGTTTTCTTGTGCGTTCTCCTTTTGTTAGGGTTTTCGTCAAAACCTTTTAAGGTAGGAGGCTTCACTCTTGACTCCTCTTATTATAATTGATTGTACTAGTTTCAAATTTGGTTATTTTAATGAAATTGATTGTGAAAATCATGGAATAAATCTTCTTTAGTGATGATTTATAGTTTTGATGAAATTGTGAAATCTTAGTGAATTGTTGTGCAAAGTGATTTGGCTTCTTGAATTTAAAATGTTGATTTTAAATTATGGATTTTCTAGAATGGTAAATTGATTTATGAGATAGGTGTTTTCAATAAAAAAGGGGAGTTTTATTTAGATGGTTTGGAATTGAAATGGATTGAGGAAATTGGATAAATCTTTGGTTTTCAATAAATTTACGGTTTTATTGAAATGGTTTGAATTGGATTAACACAATAGATTTTGATTGAAATGGTTTTCAATAAAAGGTTTATTATTGAAAGGATTGTCTTGGCATGATTGTTGTGAATGTGTGGTGTGTGTTCATGTTGCATCTACGAGGCATGGTTGAAATAGGACTTATGCTCGGTGCCAAACTTTTAAAGGCACATGGGACATTTAACTACGAGGATTGGTTGAAATATGACATTGTGCTCAGTCCCAAAGGTGTAATGGAACATGGGAAACAATTACCTTGTGATGACTTGGTAGATCGATGAGAAACCACTCATGAGTATGGAATTGTCATAAAGAAGCATGCATGGTTGATATTTCGGGTTTTGAAATCAGTGGGTATGCCAAAATGGGAGATTGTAAAATGGTTCTAAAGCTCGATTCGTTATTTTTCTGGAAAAATTACTTCTTGGAAAACTAGTTTCAATTTCTCTTGGAATTCGGTTTCTTATGAATGGTTTTGGAAACTTGTTTATATTTAGTTATAAACTACTTTTGAAAAAATGTTTTATATAAACTATTTTCATATAAATATGGTTAACTCTTATATCGTCGTTGGGTGAGTAGGGAAGTCATTGGGGAAAACCTACTGAGTTTTATACAAACCCCTTCTTTGGAAGGTTGGTTCTTTTGCAAATGTTGTACTCCGAGACACATGTAAAGGAAAAGAATCTTATTGTTAGTGACTTGTGGCGATGCTTGGGAGATGTTGTGGAGCATGGAGATTGTGGAGCATGGAGTTGTAGTGTCTTTTGAGAGTCTTGAGTAGTTTATTCTTCCGCAGTTGTGTACATTGATGTGGTTGTATATATATGAAGATGCTTGTTGGTCTTTTATTTTTTCATGCATCATATAGTGAATGTTTGGTTATGGTTGGTTTATGGGTTTATTTCATAAAGGGTAAATCATCCCCCATCTTATTGTTGAAACCCTTCGGCATTTATTGACAGCTTTAGGCTTCTGGGGATGTCGCTTATGGCCTAATAAATACTCGGTGTACTATCAAGCCAATGAGAAATGGAGGGTCATTACAAATGGTATCAACTTGTTCGGTCCATACCTAACAAGTGGTCATCGATGTTCTTGGTCTTGGAGTTGAAATTCATTTTTTTCTATTCCTTGGTATAGAATCTTAGATAGGAGTAGGATTGTCAGAACATGAAATGTATAACATAAAAGGACATAGCTAACCTATTTATGATGAACTTCAAGTTACCAAGGTGTTGGGTAAATAAGTTTTTTGGATACACTTCTAGAATGTTATAACTCACATTATCATGTGTTTAGAAAATGAGAGGAGCCTGACATGCATTGTAGAGGAATGACTTACTACTTGGATTGAATATCTCCTTGTGAAGAATGAGTGAGGATTTTGTGCAACGTGGCATTTTTTGAAAAATGATGAAATTGTTTTCAAGTGAAAGACATTGAAAATAGGGTATTTGGTGTATTTTAAAAATGGGTTGATTTTCAAAAAGCATGTTAAATGTTTTCAAAAATGGTTGAACATGGAAAAATGTTGTTTTTTGGAAAAACAATGTTGTGATAGATGATGTGATAGAATTTGAATTCTAATCCACCAGTTTCTAGAGAGTGAGATTGATGGAGTTTGTTGTTGGTTTAGAAAATGGAACCCAGTAGGCGTCGTCGGAACCAACCTGAAGAAGCTGCTGAGAATGTGGTTGCACCTGAACCACAGGTGAACCAAGAACTGGTTCATAGTATTTTCCATGATTTTGAGTTGTGGATACGAGGACTCGGAAGAATGAAACACATCATGTGGATCATACCATCCAGTTCATGAAGCAGAATCCAATGAACTTTTGGGGTGATGTTGAACCCGAAAAGGAGGAAGTGTGGATAAGTAGGATGAATCGTATCATCGATTTCATCAGCACACCAGTAAACCTGAAGGTAAATTTGGTGACTTATATGCTCGAGGATCTTGCACGTCATTGGTGGGATTTAGCGGTGCATGCTAAATTGGATGAAGGCCTTACATGGGAGTATTTTTAAGAATTGTTCAACAAAAAATTCTATCCTCACACGTTCATGATAAAGGAAATGATTGTCTTCTTTATCCTCAGACAAGATAGTCTATCTATCCCAGAGTATGCGGCTAAATTCATGAATTTAGTCTGATTTGTACCAGAGGTTGCGGAAAGTGCATCGTTAAAGGCACGTGTCTTTGAATCCGGGCTCTGACAGGAGATTCGTTCGAAGATTGCAATTCTCTATAAAAAGGATTATACAACGATGGTGAATAGAGTGACTGTTGCTGAATGTGATATCTCAGGGTCGATGGGAGGAGGCATGTTGATACCTACAAGAAATGGTGGGAACTCAACCATTGGGAACAATAGGAAAAGGGATATCTATTTTCATGATGCAAGTGAAAGTTAGAACCAGATGTTGGGATTAGTGATCCTTCCTCCATGCCCCCAAAGAAAAGTATGTTGTTATCAATGTGGTTCACATGACCAAAAAAGGTGAGATTATACGGCGCAACCTAGAGCATGTCACAATTGCAAAAAGATGTACATCTTCAGCGCTATTGTCACAGTGCTCCTAGATCGGGTGCTCGGGACACTTCTCAGGTGTCGCAAGCATCGTATGCTTCGGCAGGAAGAGGAAAACAAAGTTAGTCTTGTCAGAATAATAGGGCTAGCCATGGTGATTCTTTAAATTCTATGACTCCTCAACCAGAGAAATATTAGCAAGGAAACAAGGAGAACAGTGTAGCGATGAAGAAATTGTATGGAGCTGAGCACATGATGGTCGATGATCAGGTTGGACCATCTATGGTGAGAGGTACAATTCATTTGAATTATACCCTTTTGTAGGTTCACTTTGATACTGGTACATCACATTACTTCATTTCTTCTCATGTTGTTGACTTTCTATGTTTAAAACTGGTAATGATGCCTTCTATTTTGAAACTGAAAACTCCTCTTGGTGAAAGAGAATGCCAAGAATTTTTCTAAAGAGCGTGTGCTATAACAGTTGATGGAGATGAGTTAAAATGGGACATCTTGATGTTGTACATGGATTTCTATGTCTTAATAATGGGTATGGATTAGTTAAAAATGTTTAAGGGTCACATCAACTATTATAAGAGAACAATTATTTTCAAGACCGAGGATAGAATTGACCATCTCTTCAGAGGAGAGAGGATAGTAAATAAAGTTGCAAAGAGCTTGTTGGAATCAATGATGGGAACAATCTCTTACTAACTGGAAGCGTTGAATTTAGCATCAATGGAAGAGATTGAGGAAAATAGTTTTCCAACTGTTTTGAATCAATTTCAATATGTCATTCCAAATAACTTCTCAGGGTTACCACATCTAAGGGAAGTGGAGTTTATGATTGATCTACTTCAGAGGACCCGCCCTATTTCCCTTTTGTCTTATAGGATGCCACCAACAGAGTTACTGTAATTTAAATCGTAGTTAGAGGAGCTGTAAAGAAAGGGATTCATTCGACCAAGTACATCTCCATGGGCAGCACCGGTTATATTGTGAAAAAGGTAGGTGGAACTCTTCGGATGTGTGTTGATTATCGTAAGCCTAACCAAGTTGTGATAAATAATAGATATCAACTTCCATGCATTGATGATCTGTTTGATCAATTAAGGGGAGATCAGTGGTTCTCCAAGATTGACTAGTGCTCAGGATATCACCAATTGCATGTTCGGAAGGAGGATATCCCAAAAACAACTTTCAGAAGTAGATATGGCCACTACGAATATATAGTCATGCCTTTTAGTCAAACTAATGGACCATCAGTCTTCATGGATTTTATGAATCAGATATTTCAACGATACATGGATTCTTTTGTTGTGGTGTTTGTGGATGATATCTTGGTGTATTCAAAGACAAGGGAAAATCATGAGGTGCACCTCGAAATAGTGTTAGAAATCTTTAGAGATCATCATTTGTATGTCAAATTATCAAAGTGTGATTTTTGGATACGGGAAGTACGTTTCCTTGGACATGTAATTTTTACGAAAGGCGTTTCAGTTGATCCTGAAAAAATAGAATCCATTATCTCTTGGAAATCACCGAAGAATGTGTTCGGGATACACAGTTTTCATGGTCTAGATGGTTACTAATGACGCTTTTTGCATGATTTCTCACAACTAGATTCACCAAAAATAGATCTAAGTAAGAAGAATGCACTCTTCCAATGGACGAAAGAATTTCATAAATCCTTTTAGGAACTAAATGTTTGTCTTAAATTAGCACCATCTTGATCTTTCCTGAAACAGGACATGGGTATTTGGTGTATTGTGATGCTTCAGGAACATAATTGGGTTGTGTTCTCATTCAACGAGACCATGTGGTTGATTCTGGCACGGGTAGTTGAGAGTTCATGAGAAAAATTACCCAACACATGATATAGAGTTTTCTGCAGTCGTCAATGCTTTGAAAACATAGAGACATTATCTCTTTGGTGAGAAATTTACTGTGTTTATAGATCAAAAAATCATGAAACACATTTTATCATAGGGAGATTTGAATCTGAGTCAAAGGAGATATATAGATTATCTCTAGATGTTTGACTTTGACATGGTGTACACACCAGGAAAAGGGAATTCAGTGGCGGATGCATTGGGTAGAAAGTCATATGCACAGTTGGAGAGAAAAACTTCAGACAAATGGCAGTTGAAATTCGGTCTTAGCTGAAATGCATTTAGAATGTGAAGACCAAGCTGATATTGCTATTTTCCATTCAACTTCACTTTTTCCTGATTTAGTAAAGATGTTCAAATAAGCACAACCATCTGATACATAATGTCTTGTTGTAAGATCAAAACTCAATGGTGGGGAGACCATTGATGGATGGAAACATGATGGGGGTTATGTCTTGTGTTTTAGAGATTGGATGGTTGTATCTATGGTTTTTCAGGAACAACTCATTCATTCTTACCACCATTCAAGATGGTCTTTACATCCAGGTACACCGAAGATTTATAAGGCATTGAAGGCACAATTTTGGTGGTGCGGAATGAAAAGGAATGTGGCCGAGTTCATCTCACGGTGCATAACATGTCAGAAGTTTAAAATAGGGCATCAGAGACCAGATGTTATGTTACAATCATTACCAATCCCAGTGTGGAAATGGGATCAGATAACAATGCATTTTGTTACAGGTCTTCCAAGAATGACAAGGAAACATGATGCCATTTAGGTCATAGTGGATCGTCTAACTATGTCATCCCATTTCATCCCTATTCGTGAAACTCATATAGTGTAAGATCTTTCAATTATATATATATGAGAAGTGGTAAAGAGGAATTGTGTACTAGTGTCTATCATCTCAAATAGAGTACCAAGGTTCACATATTGTTTCTGGAAATCATTACAGCAAGCCCCTGGAACTCAGTTGACTATGAGCGCAACGTATCATCCTCAGACTGATGGGAAATCAGAGCGGATGATAAAAATGTTAGAAGACATGTTTTTTAATTGTGTAATGGATTTTGGTGGCTCATGGGAGGAGCATATACCCTCCGTGGAGTTCTCATACAATAATTGAAATCAATCCTCGATACGCATGGCTCTGTTTGAAGCATTGTATGTGCGTCCTTGTCGTTCTCCACTATGCTGGGTGGAAATGGGTGAAACATCACTAGTCAGGCCGAGCCTTGTCCAAGAGACAACATATAAGATCCAGTTGATTAGAAAGAGGATTGAGACGACAAAGAGTCATTAGAGATCTTATGCAGATCACCATCGAAGACCGTTTTCATTCGTTGTGGGTGATCATGTATTCTGGAGGATCTCTCCAAGACATGGACATCGTAGTTTTGGGAAGCAGGGAAAGTTATCTCCGAGATACATTGGCCCTTTTTACATACTGTAATGGGTTGGAGAGGTGGAATATTGGTTGGAATTACTAAAATGTTTTAGTTTGGTGCATAATGTTTTCCATGTATCTCAGTAGAAAAATTATCTTCCTAATCCTGACCATGTGATCAGATGGGATTACATTGACCAGGAGTCGGATTCTTCGTTGATACATATCCCAGTATGGATTGTGGATAGGCAAGAGAATTTCTTGCGTGGAAAAAGCATCAGCATATTGTGGGTTTTATGGAAGCATGGTCAGATTTAGAAAGCGACTTGGGAACATGAAAAGGAAATGAAGGAGAAGTGGTCGGAACTCTTTCAGTTGGCTGAAGGATTTCTACTTTCTAAGGAAAAAAAGACCAATGGTGGTGAGAATGTAGTACCATCGGTTTCTGGTATGTAACCATTTTTTGATTCTTTTAATTGTTATAAATTTAAGGTGACGAATGGGAGTGTTGGGAGAAATTGGAAAGAGTTTTGGGGAAAAAAGGGAAGCCGCGTGGGCGGGACACGGTTTGTTTAAACCATGCGGCCAAACCATGCATAGTTGGTCTTGGAGACAGTGTCTTCCGCACGGGCGGTGCATGTTTTGTCTAACCATGCAGCCAAACCATGCGAGAATGGTGGGAGAGGTAGTATTTAACGCATGATTAGCACACCGTTTATCAAACCATGTGAATTAACCATGCGACCACTTAAACGAGATCCTATAAAGGTGGATCTCTCACGTTTTTACCTCTAAGTTCCTCAATAAAGTTCCTTAGAATCCCTGACTCGTGAATTTGGTTCACTTGTGGTCAAAGAGTGTTCTCCCATCATTTCAGAAGTGATCTAAAGGCTTATATTGACGAATTGATGCCGGATTCTTGAGGTATGTAATCGTTCTTGTTTGGTTTCTTATATCTACATAGACCTACTTTTCCTCTTCTCTCGGTTTCTTAAATCTACACCCTTTATGGGAAGATCTAAGTGTGTGGATCCAAAATATGGTGATATTTGGTCCTGGTTGTGTTAGGAGAAGATATCTATGGAGGATTTTGGGAGAGTCAGCCCTGTTTTCTTGTGAATTATCTGTTTGATAGGGTTTTCATCAAAACCATTCAAGTAGGAGGTTTCACTCCAAACTCCTCTTGTTAGAATTGATTAGATTAGTTACAAAATTGGTTATTTGAATTAAATTGATTGATAAGATCATTGAATAAATCTTCTTTAGTGATGATATATAGTTTTGTTAAAATTTTGAAATCATGGTGAATTTGTGTGCAAAGTGATTTGGCATCTTGAATTTAAAATGTTGATTTTAAATTATGTATTTGTTGGAATGGTAAATGGTTTGATTAAAGATGGGTTTTTCTATAAAAAGGGGTGTTTTGTTAAGATGGATTGGTATTGAAATGGCTTTGTGAAATTTGTTCATTCATTGGTTTTCAATAAAAGTACGGTTTTATTCAAATGGTTTGAATTTCTTGAATACATGTGGTTTTGATAGAAATTGTTTTCAATAAATGGTGTTTTATTGAATGTATGGTTTTGGAAGGATTTTTGTGAATGTCTGGTGTGTGTTCATGTTGCATATATGAGGCTTGGTTGAAATAGGACCTTGTACTCAGTGCCAAATGTTTAATGGTACATGGTACTTTTAAGTACGAGGCTTTCAAGAAATATGACCTTGTGCTCGGTGCCAAAGGTTTAGTGGCACATGGGAAACAATTACCTAATGATGACTTGGTAGATCGACGTGAAACCGCTCATGAGTATGGAACTGTCACAAAAAAGAAGGCAAGGTTGATTTCATGGGTTGTGAAATGGATAGGTATGCCAAAAAGGGATTTTTTGAAATGGTTCTAAAGCATGATTTGTTATTTTTCTGGAAACATGACTTGTTGGAAAACTGGTTTTAATTTCTCTTGGAATTCCTTTGGTTATGAATGGTTTTGGAAAAAATTTTATATTTAGTTATAAACTTATTTTGAGAAAATGTTGTATATAAACTATTTTGATATAAATGTGGCTAACTCTTCTATCCTGGTGGCGTGAGTACGGAAGTCATTGTGGAAAACCTACTACGTTTTATACTCACCCCTACTTTGGCACATTGGTGCTTTAACAGATGTCGTACTCCGGGACACAGGTAAAGGAAAAGTATCTTATCGCTAGTGGCTCGTGGCAAGGCTTAGGAGATGTTGTGGAACTTGGAGCTTGTGGAGAATTGAGTTGTAGTGTCTTTTGAGAGTCTTGAGTAGTTTGGTCTTCCTCTTTTGTGTAATTTGATGTTGTTTGATATAGATGAAGATTCTTATTGGTATTTCATTTGGTCATGCATCATATAGTAAATTGTTATGGTTGGTTTATGGGTTTATTTCTTAAAGGTTAAATCATCCCCCAAATTTTTGTTGAAACCCTTTGGCATTTATTTTCAGCCGTTGGCATCTTGGGGATGTCTCTTAAGGACACAAAATGACTCGTTGTACTCTCAAGCCAATGAGAATTGGGGGTTTATTACAGGGAGAGTGGATTCATAGAAAATAGAACTTTATCTGGAAACTATAAGTGGATGTAGATATAGTATAGAGGTAGATAGGGGTAATACATATGTTATGAGTGCATTGAATTGGAATTTATAATCAGCTTGTTCATGACAACTGGCCTCTCAATACTCATTTTCTAAAACTTTCAGGTTATATATTTTGGAAAAAAACTCATTATGGAATATCATAAAGGATTAAAATAATGAGGATTAATGACCTAGTATAATTCTTATGTGACATAGATTAAAAATAATATTCCTTGATTTATATATCATATAAGAGATTTTTCTTGATTATGTGGTTTCGCACCATGAATACTATACCTCTAACTATGATTTTTGGTTTACTTTAATAGAGGGAACCAGAAGAAACCGGATTAACATTAAATGTGACAAACAATGTTTTGATCAGTAATAAAATGGCATAACGACAGAAGTAAATTATATTTTGATTATCCCAAATCAATTAACATGATATATGATTAACCAATTACACATTATTCAACTCTATGAATCCCAATAGAAAATAAGGATAGAGTTCGTTGAGAGTAAGGTTGGTGTTGACCATGGAGGAAAGAAGAATCATTTTTATATATGCCATGAATGTGGGAATGAATAATACAGAGAATATTTCATAGAAAATATATGTAGTTGTATGTATGGAGATGAAGAACATAGAGTAATCAATTGATAAGGAAAAATGAAAAGTCCAGTTAACACTATAGACAAGAATATTGGTTACCCTATCACATCATCAAGGGGTGAATGTTATAAATGTTGAATCTATATGAATTATAAAAATATATGTATTATGGAGAATTCAAAATAAGATAATAACCAAGGTGGTATATGTAATGGTTTTTTGTTGACGATAAAGAGACAAAAAATGACATGTGAATGGAAGGAGGTATTAAAGAATATGATGATGAAGCCTGTTTAATGGATTAAAAAAGAATTATAATGATTGGTGTTTTTATTTATTGGATTTCATGAATTATTATATATATACGTATTGTTTCATATAATTTTTTCATTAAGTATTTGAAAGGATATTTTTGAATGGTGATGATAACTTATAAAGTCGATTTATTAGCAATGCGATGTTTTATAAGAAACATGTTATTGTGGTAAGATAACCCTTAATATATTCCCGATGATGAGATAATGATTTTGGGATAAATTTATGATCGATATGATTAAAGTAAATTGGATATTATTAAAAAATTGAAATGAAATAAATATATATAGTCAAAGTGGTTTATCTTATCACTTGAAGAGTAAACAATATTATGTGATTTACAAAATATAAATAATAATATTTTTTTATTCAAGGAATGAGGTATTATGTTTGATTTCATTAATGTTTCATAGTAATTCTAATTACCACCATGTTTCAAGAAAATATATGATCAATGTATTCACATATTTAATATGTTACCATTAATGTCTACTTACTGATATTTAGGGGATTACTGTTAATTTTATTTAAGGAAATTTCGTTACAATCCTTATAAATTTTGTAATTTTGAAAATTTAAAGAGGTTAACCCTTAATAGGATGGGTTGTCTTTAACATTGGATGTGTTTTTAATGATTATTGTGTTACTTAACAATAATAATAATGAATAACTAGTGATTTCCATTTAGTTTTAAGGATAGATAGAGATATAAGGATTGACTTATCATTGAATTATGGATCTTATGATTTATTAGAGAATCTGGAATAAGAATATTCGTCTTCATTTCATGGAGTAACAGATTATATGAAATATGATCGAAGCATAACCAAATAATGAAATTGTTCTTTTGATAAAACGGAATAATGTTCCCTCGAAATATCACTCCCATTTAAATTATTGATCATATATGGATGGTATATTATTTCTTGGAGCTTCCACTAAACATATATCAGCTTTCCATGTGTTCTATATATCTCTCTTGATAAAGTATATACATGATCCATCACATGTACTAAACTCAATGGTTGCACCACTGGACCATGATATTTCTATTAACGAAAAACTAGTAGAGATTCTGGATCACAAAGAGATTGTTCTATGAAACAAGAACACTCACCTATTTAATTTTTTTTGTGAAACCACTATCTTGAGAATATTAATTGGTAACATGTGGATATAATGATGTATAATGTATCCCCATTTTTTACCGAGGTGATGAATCTGGAGGGATAAATTCATTTTAAGCGGTGTAGAATGTTACACCCCAATATTTGGTGAACATTATTTCAAATAAATTTAATATTTTCAATATTTTTTATTACCTGCATCACCATGTTTAAAATTAGTTCATGAAACACAGAGTTTAGAATGTGTTACATGCAAAACAATGTTTAATAAAAATTTGAAATACTCTGGAAATGAAATTATTTAATACAGAATTTATACCTAATCCATTAGAATGGACATTATGAATCAGATTAATAAAATTTAAAAATATATTATCTAAGAATGTTAATAAAATTATTTATTTGTTAACCATGTAATTAAATAAATAAAATCTATTATTAAATAAATGAAATATTTTTTATTTGAAAACCATTCTTATGTAGAAAAAAACAATTTTTTTCTCAATAAATTAAACTAATAAGTTTTATAAATTAATTTAATGACACTAATATATTATATATTCAATAAATTATTTATTATATAATGTTTTTATTTTCTATAAAATAGATAAAAATAAATCTAACTTTATGCTTACAAACTATATTTTTTTAAAACTAGTTTCTTCTCATTTTGGAAATTTATTTAAATAATATAATTATTCCTAATTTTAGTTATTTTATTTGAAAATATTTAATTCGTTTTTGAAATAATAATAGCAACTTTTTCTTACTGTAAATTTTTTAGAACACACAGAGGATATTAATTTTTCGTTGAATTTTGAAAATACTGTTCTAATTAATTAATTATGAATTATTTTATATGTTTTATAAAGATAAAAATTGTATTAATATTTATTTAAATTATATTTTAGTTCGAATATATATATATATATATATATATATATATATATATATATTAATCCAATTTAGATCATTTTAATCAATTTAATATTGAATTATGATATAAAAACTTTATAAAGTTTTGAACATTTTCACTTTGGGAAACCATTTCCTCATCGCGTATGTGGGATTAATTTAAAAATAATTTGTTTCACTTATGTGAGTGGAATGTTGAAAAATGGATTCCATATTTTTAATAGTAAATTTTATTATAATTGAATCATATTAACATAAATTTTGACCATATTTAAGAGTAAAAAAATGAAAATTAATTTCTACGATTAAGGTTAAAACGAGTTTATAGGGGTTTATACTAAAACGATAAGTAGTAAAATGCCCATTAAAATTGAAAAAAATAAATTTTATGACCATATTTAGGTCATATCACATCTAAAATTTGAATAATTTCCCATTTTGGATCACTGCGTCATGTAAAAAATTTGGGAACATTTTTTATTTTAAAAAATTTAAAGTGTGCTACACAACTAACATATAAAACCCTCACCATATTTTCTCCCCTAAACACAACCTAAACACATTTTTTTAGCCAAAAAACACCCAAATAACATTCTTACTTCCATCCCATCATCATATAATACTTATTTTTTTATATAAATACAATCTATGATGGCTTTTAGTGCAAACCAAAATAAGTTGTCTGAAGAAGAGTCAATGTCCCTAATCGAGGGTTTTAGTTTACTTCTTCGTCCACCTCATTAAATTATTATTAAAATATTATGATATAATAAATTAATTTTGTTAAATAGAATAACATTTTTTTATTTTAATCTAATTAACAACAAAAATATCGACTTCGATCAAATGGAATACAAAACCATCATATGTGTGTAAGGCGGTCAACTGCCTCGTGAACCAATGTCATTATTTTTTTATCACCACCTCTCAAGGAAGTATATAATTATGGTTTTATTGTTTATTTTTATATTTAATCATTATAACACATATTCCATCTCTTGAAAAAATTTACAGGGATTTGATAACGTCACTTGTGTGTATGACAGACTACCACCTTGTGAAGCAGTGTGACCCATTTATCACATATGATTCAAATGGAAGGATATAAAGATAGGTTTATAGTGAAATAAGTGATATTTTTAAGAAATAATAAATAAAATATATGTTAAATATATAATTTTAACTTTTTTTCATTCAATCCGTCGTGAAAATGGAATCAATGTTCATGCGTACATACGACCTACAGTCTCAATAAATGGTGTACTTTATTTTATATCTATAATATTAATGGTTGAATATATATATATATATAATTAATATATATTATATTTTAATAATTTTTAATAGTATTCTACTAAGGGATCCATTATCAATGTAAGAGGAGTAAAAATAATAAATCAAAACACACATGAAAAACAAAGTGGATATTATCTGAATTGTTATTTCAGTAAGGAATTGTTAATAAATATGTAGTAAAAGGTCATAAGTAAATAATATATGGTATGATGTATATAATTATGGTTATTTAAAATATTTATAATAATTTTATATGCATTATAAAATATGTTTTAATGTGAACTGATGAAGTCAGGACTTAAGATTGGATATTTGTATCACACTTTTTACATAGAGAGATACAAGCCTTAATCATGAACTATTTATTTCATGTCGGTTATATACTAAACATGAATATATTTTTTTAAATTCTTTACATAATATTTTTAACATATCAATTATATTTTCACTCATTCATTGGGTTTACGATTTATCAATTACTAAAGCAGAAATAGGTTTTGATTCAAATTCCATTCTTTGGGAAATAAGTTATTTTATGCACCTATATTCTTCTCAAAGGTGTATATACAACCCCATTGACATTTTATATCATGAATATCATTTTTTAATGTTATTATATGTTTTATATGATGTTATTATTTAATAGGGCCCATGATTCAATCGATACCAAAGTGCTGAAGGTATGATGTTATAGTCTCATTCTTCATCGGGATTGTTAATGATTATGATTATGATGATGAAATATTATGATCCATATCCTTAGAAACTCATGAATTTCAATATTCTATGGTTATTTCATGATGATATATTTTCCTATTATTTTCTCTCTTTATGTAATCATGACTCTTCAATAATGTTTTTATGAAAAATCATCTTTATATTTCTCTTCAATCGAAAAATAATTTTTATTCAAAATACATGTTTTCTAAAAATGTTTTAAATTTTTTTTGTAACATTCTCTAAATAATTTTTAATGAAAATTTTACCAATATTTTAATTTTTACAAATTTTTTTAAAGGAATTTTTTTTCAAAACAATGTCGAATTATATTTTACTGAAAATTTGAAATTAATATTTCTCAAATGTGTATGCTGTGAATGGTATTTCTCATCATCATGAACAAATAATAGTTTTCTAATAATTTATTTATAATTTTAAAGGATTATTTTCTAAATAAATTATTTCAAAAAACATTTAATAATTTTATTATAATGATATTTTCAAAATTGAAGGTATAATTTTCTAAAGATATGTTTAAAATTTTTTTAAAATCTCTCTTTATAAGTTTAAAAGTTTATTTTTCATGAAAATGAATTTGAAAATGATTTATGTTATAAAAAGTATTATTCAAAGTGGAATGTATAATATTCCGAAAAATTATTTTAAATTATAATTAATTGTTCTTTTTTAAGAATCCAATGTTATTTGTAAGGAAATATATTTTGAAAATAATTTTTGTTTAAAAAGATTTTTTTCATTGTGGAAAATATATTTTTCTCAATAAATGACCCATATGTTATTTTAAATCCATTTGACATCAAATATAACACCCACTTGTGTTACTATTTATTTAATGAGGATGTGATCTAAGAATACCATTCTAATTTTTTCCATGGATGGTTTATGTTTATGATGAAAAGATGAATGTGAATCCTATTTCACTTTTATGGGTTATAAAATGATAAAATTATTATGAAACCCACTTAATTTCTCATAGGTTATTCATTTATGTAATGATGAAATTATTGTTAAACCAATTCTTTCACAACGTTATGTGGTGGTGAAATTTTTATGAAATCCATTTTTAATGGGTTTTGATTTGATGAATAATTTATGATATTGAGGAACACAAATTTATGGATTATATTAAAGGTGATAATGATATATCCCTATAATTCATTGGGTAAATATGTTATGTGTGGGCCTTATTACATGTTCACAATTTTATGATTGAACCTGATTACAATTTCATAATGTTTTGTGTGAACATGATTATTTTCCCATAATGTTATGTATGAATCATATTATATTTTCCAAATGATATATTTTGACCTATATTTCATGTATATGTGGTTATATATAGACCTATTTACATGTAAATACTTCTATTTGAGGGACCAATTTCATATATTTCATGAATTGAGTGAACATATTTTTATTTTTACAAGTTCATAATATTATAATCTTTTGTGTATGACAGAAATATATTCCTTATTAAAATTTTATGTTACAATTATTAACATTTATTTATTCCAATATGATTAATGTTATTTTTAATAATAATATTGTTTCTATGAATCTAGTTTTTCATCTATGATATGGAGTGTATTATTTTAAAATTTTATTCTCATGTTGTCATTACCTTATGTTTATGATATGTTGATATCCCAATTATTTAACTGTACATAGAATCTTATATTATCCTATATTATTATTCCTTTCTCAAAAATATGATGGATTTTATTATGTATGATGGGTAGAAGATAACTGATAGTTATGAAGAACATATGGAGAGATAATGTAGCTCAGTTAAGGGCCCATTTTTGTGTCCATGTTTCTAAGTGCACTAGACCCAAATAATTCTAGAATATATCATTATAGTATTCAATGATTATTCATCTATATTAATATACTCTTTTAGTAAGAGAATTTTTTATCTTTAAAAAATCACATTCAATATCAAAGACAATAAATATTATATTTTTATTTGAAGGATGTTATAATGTTTCAGGATTTTATAATAATGCTGCAATAAATGAATATTCTTTTTAGTAGAAGAAGGTTTGAGTCTAAAAGTCTGAAAATTCCCCAATACATGATGATTTTATCCTCAATATTTATGGTTAACTTTTTCTATATGTAAAAGTAAATTTTCTCGAATATAAGGTATTTAGATCTAGAGGAGTTAAAAATCATTAAACAGTAAAGAATAAAAATGATAAATAATATTTTTTTGGTTTGTAAGGATACTCTAAGTAAAGATATTTTAAAACTAGAAATGTACCCAAAATATATGTATTTTAATACAGTACTAACTAAGGATTTATAAAATGTGAGGTTTTTCAAACTATCATAAAAATTACCAGCTTCTCATAATTTATGGATTTTCATTAAATAATACATAATGATTTGTAATTTTTGAGGTTTTTATCTTTGATGAATAAATTTAAAACTTCCTTGAGGCTAAGGGTTCATTAATAATGTTTTCATACATTATAATTTCAATATGTATGATTTTTTATCACCAATTTAAATGGAATTTTACATTTTAAAATTTTAAAATAATGATCCTGGTTTTAAGCTTTTATGGATTAGAAGTGCTCAATAAAACTTATTATACAATTAGATAGAGAATAATGGTTATTCCATGATGATGATAATTTTGACACCTCAAGAATGATCATTTTGACCATTCAAGCATCCTATATGACATTTTTTTATGCCTCCATATATGAATGAGTCTTTTCAGTAGAATAAATTTCCTAAACCACTCCATGGGGAGACTATTACATCAATTTTGGTTATCGATACAAGTGAATAAAATTGAATTTATAGTAATTTCATCATGATAATTAGTATCAAAAGAGAATCCCATCATTATTAAATTTCACTCAAAAGGATCCCACCATGTGGTCGTTCAAAATATATAACGAAAAGAAACAAATAATACTATATACAATACAAAAAAATATCCTTTGCATGTCATAAAATCACATCAATCCATCTTCACCAACATCAACTCGTCAATCCATCCATATGCACCTTCCCTTGGATAGACCCATGAACATGATGTTTGTTTATGCATAGATATTTCTATATATGGTTTAGGTGAAAACTAAGTAGGGAACCAATAATGGTCCCATATAAAATTTACAACATATATATAAATGTGTATTCATTAATATAAATAAAAATAAAAAATTAACATACAATACCCATCGGGCCAATGTGTGTTATCTAAGCCGCTACGAATATAGAACCATACCTTCTTTTATATACATTCCAAAAACATGTTCATATATAACCTAGAAAATTTTATTGAACATTTATGGTGACTTCTCAGTCAATGAATGATTTTACATTAAATATCCAATGATTCCTCTTTTATTTATATAAACTCACCCACAAATCATAGCCTAACTTATTAATCAAGGATCATTTTACCCCCATACCACTTCATCTCATTCATTAATGTCCACACCTTCCATATAATTGCAAAAAATATAATCTATGGCGGAATCATACATAACAATTTCAACCACTCCTTCTCAGTCATAGTGGGACACACATCATGTCTCATTCTACACACGAACACTAATATTTTCCTTAAAATTTATCTTCAATAATAATACACGACAAAATAATCCATCATGAATTGTGATCTCATTCCCACATCAAAAATATCAAATAATTTGTTGAATCATCACCCAATTAGTAAAGCCACTCAATTATGTCATCCAACCTTAGCCAAACCTGAACTTATCAATAAAATCCAAATTATATGAGGGTAAAGTACAACCTCAACCATTAGAACATGGTGGGATTTCTCACTATCCTAGCCATAATATAATACCTCCACATGTTTGGTTTTAACCACATATATATAAAAAAACCTAGTAAAATTAATAAAAAAAACTATAGTCTCTCATATCTATGAAAAAACACACCCACATGTATGCCATTGAATAAAACTTCATATGTATGATTATGGAATGGTAAAGGATTCCTAGCATGAGTAGAATATCATGTACCCACCAACATAAAATCATTTATTTATTTTAGAACCAAGAGAATCATAAAATTATCTCAAAATCATTTCATTTTGGGTTTAGGTAATTGAAACTAAGAAAAAGAATAAAAAATGACATTTTATCTTGAATAGTTATGAACATAACGAAAGATGATCTATATAATTAACACATTTTGAAACATAATAGTGGAGGGGATGGAGGAGCTCAAAATTTCAAACGGAGACACCCACATTCATCCATATCACAGATGGATCATAGAAGGGGGAGTGTTGAGATGGTATATATCAAAGTATGTATATTCCACTATAAAAACAGATAGTAATATGATCAAAGTGAATCTAATATGGTCACAACACATCACACCCTACCTTGCATCACTGTTGAGTGGCCCCTAACGGTAATGTTATTTTAACACACAATTACATTTATGGAATGTCTCATTTTAAATTCAATTCGTTTGATATTTTATGTTTGACGCAACAAGGAGCATAAATAAACAACTAAATATTGTTATTTAAATATTATAATAATAACAAAATCTTTCAATTATCTGTTAAGAATACTAGTAACTAACATATGAAAATATATGTCTTATAGAAATATAAGATGAATTCACTGGTCACTAATTAATTAGAAATAAAAATACAAACCAATTGAATATAAATGAAATATATTTTAAAATCCCAAAGCCGTATTGTATTAATAAATTAAATTAATTGCAATTTGAAAATTAATTATTGAAATGTTCTTCTTTTCATATTCAATAAAATATTTTTTATATTCATCCAATAAATTTTATAAGTAAACATAAAAACAAACTCAATTCTACGTATAAAAATGCTTATTTTTCTAAAGGCTGTTTTACCACCTTTTAATGGAGAACCAATTTGAATTCCAATTTTTTAAACATTTAGAAATGCTATTTGAAAAAATAAACACCTCATTTTAAATCATAATATAAAAGTTAACTTTTTTCAATTTTTGGTATTTTATGATTAGATTCATGTTTTCATGAATAATGATAAGATATTTAAATTTTATTTAAAATAAATTTTAAAAAAATTATCTTGTGAAATTATATTTTTATTTTTTATTAAAATATAATTAGATTAATTTTTTAAATATTTAATCAAATTTAGGACATTGTAATCAATTCAACATTTAATTTGGATATAATAAACTTTCAACTTTTAGAACATTCTCACTTTTCAAACACATTTTCTCATTTCATCAAAGAGATTAATTTTAAATTTATTTTTGTAACATCTATGTTTTGATTTCAAAAAAACAGGATTACATATTCATAATTATTGGGTTAAAATTATTTAAATATGTTTCTTTAAATTTTGGAAATTTCGAATTGTATATTTTATAAATTTTTATTAACATAACTAAAGGTATATCAAGTAATTGAGAGTAAAAATAATATTATAAAAATTATAAAAATAACCTAAAACTTCTCCAAATTTCATTGGATTAGTGATTTTTGACCAAAATTATCCTATTTCTAATATTGTAACCTTTTTATGTCACTTCTATAAATCTATGACATTGAATATATTTTATTCAAAGAGAAGTTAAAGATGGCATGCTCGTGCTTCTAATAACTATATCAATTTTCATATAGGATTACATAAAAGATAAATTACACTATAAATATTTAATTTAAATTCAAAATTTCTTATCTTCATCATGATAAATTAGTTTATATTTTTATTAAATAAATATTCAAATTAACGGCTTTCATAGAGATCCTGAATAAATTATTAAAGTAATTGGAATATAAAATAAAAGATTACGAAAAAATTAAAAAAAAAATTATTTGAGATAATTAATTTTACCCATAAATTATATATATATAATTGAATTTTTATTGATATTTTAGTATTATTGGTTCCATGATATCTTGTTTTAATTATATTTTAAAATACTCATGTAAGGAATAGTGTCAAAATTGACATTATTGATATTTTAGGATAAATATAAATGATATAAAAATAATAAAAATATGAAATTCATACAATATATTTTAAAAAATGTTAATATTTCTTCCATGATAAATTTTGGGTTGTTTTGGAAATTTATAGTAACTATATTAACCCTTAGGAAATAAAAACACATGTTTTCACGGTAAGAGTTAAAAGAATAAAATAAGGGTTAAAACCAAAGGATAAAGGTGATAATGTGACCTAAACAAGACTAAAAATTATTTTATGTGAATATTTCGACCCATTATCATCTTAAAGTATAAATTCCTCACTTTAAATCATTTTAAATTGAAATTTTATTAATATTAATTTAATATTTTGAATGTTTCTAAAAGTATCCCTCACCTTAATTATGAAAGGAAACCTCCACTCTCACTTAATCACTCCACATTAAGAATTACATCTCAACCTAAACCTACCAATGTCTCCCACAACATCTATTTCTATTTTATGGAGGCCTTGGTCTTTGAAACAGTCCAACTCTATATCCCTTGATAATAGATCAAATGGAATTCAAATGAAAAAGATTTAATTGTTTTACTAACTCATTTATGTTCATTTATTGTAACACATCATATTCATGTGTTGTTTACATGATAGATAACTAACTACAATATTATCTATATTTTGAGATATTATTATGATTATTGAACAACCATATTCCACCTTTTATTCATTGTATGATAAACAAAAGCACTGAGCGTGCATACAAATGACTTACCGTCTCCATTCCAAGGAGTATCTTTTTTCCTTCACCACTTTATTTGATTAGAAATAATGGTGGATATAATTTCTATAAATAATATACATGTAATTATATTGATTCATTATAAATAATTTACCATGTAATTGCATACACTTTCACAGTTATGGGAATGATACTATTATTGTACGTACATACGACCTATCATCTCCACGATGTGATGAGATTAATTTTCCATATTAACCACTAAATAATTATTTTAAAAAAATATATAAAAATAAAATATAATTTCTATGAACATAATATCATTTTGGAGATGAATTAAATATATACTATGCATAAGAAATTGGATATACACGACAAAACATGCATAGGAAAATGAAGTAGTTAACATAAAAGAACATGTGTAATAATGAAATATTATTAACAAAGATATATGAAAATATCTTATATGATATCATATATAAAGATATGGTTCTATTATAAATTAATATCATGAGATAAACCATTATACAAGATGTTAAATCATATTCATCTAAATTAATGTATCAGGCAAGGGATTCTTGTTTGACTTTTATTTTTTGGGGAAACATGCCTAAAACACTACTTGTTTCTTTTGTTTTGTGTATATGCTACCTATGAATGTATTTTATCTGTATTATTATTATTATTATAGTATATTAATATCAATATAATTTTATTTCATTGATGTGGATTATGATTCTACTTATTATAATGTGGTAAGGGTTAATTTCAAAATCACATTTTTATTCACGGTTGTTTATATGCAAGTATCTACTGAAGAATATTTGTCATCCACGTCCATGTTTCTTAAAATTATTTCCCAAATAATTTATAATATCATAATAAAATATTTCAATTTCTTTTTAGCAATTATTTATCCTTTATAAAATAGTTTCAAATGAATCCTTTTTTCATTTTTGAAATTAAGTACCTTGTAAATATCTAGACAAAAATATAGAAGAATTTTTTTTAACTTATATGTAATGAGAGAAATTTTATACCATAAATAAATTAGAATGTTTTGAAGAATCCATTACAAGTTGAAAATATTATTTTCAATGAATTTATTTTCTTTTAAAATTTCATAACCTTCTAAATAAACGATTTCAAAGTAAAATGGGTAATTTATATCAAGAAATGATTAATGATTTTACAAGATTATTTTCATCTATATCAACATACATTGTTGGATATTAGGACTGATTGAGGTCGAAATCTTCTGATACCCCTTACTATATTTTATTTATGTATTCATGACAAGTTTTTTAATTGATGTGCTATTTTTATATTATCTATGGTTTATCATTGAAGTATTCACATTACATATTATTATTTTTTAATATGAATGTTTATATTGTTTATATTTGACCATTTTCATATGAGGAATGCATTGGACTTAGTATGTGATGAGAGGGTCCCACTATAGCCCCTCTAGGAATCTGTAGGTATCAAAAGAAAAAATAGTTTGGGTATTGATTGAGCCCTTATCCATTTATGTATGGAGTCTTGGAATAAGCATGGATTGTATGTTTATGATGTCTGACATTATTTGTTCTATCATTGTGGTTTTAGTTATTGATATTACATGTGATTATTTGACTAGTAGAATATTCACAATTAAGTTTCATACTCATGTGATTATTTAAATTGGATTAGTAAATTATTTACCATTCCTATCATATTATGCTATGATTTCTGATTAAAATACATGTATTTTAGTTAATCTCTCTACCACAATCTTTTATGATTTTTTATGATAGATTCCCCTATATAAATACCCATATGGAGAATCTATTCTCACCTCATCCATATGATTCATTTTTTCAAAAGAATATTAGATGTATTTTATGATTAAAATGAAGGGTTACTCAAAGGGGAAATAATTGTAGGATCAATGAAATTATTTTTATATGTATGTCTTAAAATGTATAGTGAATTCAAAAAATGTATCTAGTTTAGTGTGACTACTAAACTATTTAGTACTTTTGGATTTGAATCCTTGCATCTTTTTCCAACATCATAAATTAAGGATCTTGATCTAGGATACTTGGGACAGGTTATTTATAGTTAGTATCAAATTAAATTTAGTATAAACATTCAAAAGTAGATCTAGAAAAAATGGAAAAGAGAAAATAACCCTAATATAGACTTTGAGGGTAAGTATAAAGAACATTATATATTTTTAGTAAGGTAGTGATTATGTTGGTATTCCAAGTAACACATCCCTACTTACATTCTAGAAGTGGGTGTGATTCTAGCATAGATGTATCTATAGGTAATGAATCCAATAAGGGGAATTGGGTGTAACTCGATGTAACCAAGTACATGACAACATGCCTTAATATAGACCTTATATGACACTTCTGGGGAATATACTTAGGATAATTCACATTTTATTTACAAACCATTATGACAGATTTAAATATATGATTAAAATGATTAACCTAGGATAATCTTATGATTTATTATATTGAATATAAGGTGCCATGATATTATATAAAATATTATATGTTTTCCTCTCAATGACTATTATTACTCACACTATAATTTCTGGTTTTAGTAAGTGGATTGAACCTGAAGGATTCATGTTGATAATTAACATGATAGAAAAGGTAGTGGTGATGAATTAACAAATGGGATGTTGATATGAGTGAAATATATTATGTTCATGCCTAATTACGTTTCCATAAATATTATTAACAACATATACATTAATAAAATCTCAAACTCACCATTGAAGGAATGGATGGAGTTTTCTAAGAAACATAATAGTGGAGACCTTGGAGAAAAAAAGGTATGATTTCCATTTGTAATAAATATGGAAAGATCGTCCTAGGAATTGGTCTCAAAATAATAGAAAAATTATTTATTTTTGGAAAATATGTACATAAAGAATATAATTTTCAAAGTATAATTATGCGATTAATGGTAGGAAATAAAAACACATTCGAAGAATCTATTTTTAATTCATTTATTTATATTTGGTGAAACTAGGCATTAAATGATTGAATTCCTTATTATATATTATAATCTCATGAACATGGAAGGAATTATATGGAAACAAATTTTTGATATATTTTTATATGGTTTTTTTGAACATTATAGTTAAAATAATATTTTGTTATTAACCTTATTTTAAGAATGATGATCATATTTATTTCATAATTTATATTAATATTATTTTAGAAAAATGACAACCCGTATTCCTAGAAGAATCCCATCACACCTGACAAGGCCATGAGGTTTGAACCCACAATCGAAGGGTGATATGAGTACATTGCCTACCGTTGGCCTACATGGGGTCCTGATTATCATTACATTTTATATGTAAAAATTTATACTTTATAATGGTTATTTTAAATTTAGGGACATTTTTTATCAAATAGATAACCTTGGGATTTTAAAAGGATTTGTTGATTATGTGATTAATGTTATTTTTCAAGATGTTCTATATGAGATTATATTAAATAGAATATTTTTAGGAATAATGGTTGAGTATTATTTTGGTGTCAAATTTTTTTTTTTGGTCTTATGGTGTTTTAGATGATTTATGGAAATAGTTTTTATATCTTGTAGATTATTTCATAGGGTAAATTAAATTTGTTTTTGTCAATAAGACATTAATAGTGATTGATGTTCCTTGGAATACTCTATAAACAAATCCTTATACTTTTTGGGTTATATTATCAAATATTTTTATGGAAGGATAATTATTTTTTGAATGATATATGTTGAAATTGTGGTATTTATATTGAATTTTGAAGATTATAATGATTTTCATTATATAATGGTTTATTATTTTTTGGTAATTTTCAAAACCTATACTAAACATTTTCATTTTGGTTAATGTTTAAAGATAAGAGGAATAAATATTTATACATTTGTAGATTTTGTGATCTATGGATGTTGATTCTAATTATTCATGTATAAATAATTCATCTTAAATAATAATTTTTTTATAAAAAGATGAATTTGTTGTGATATTTTATTAAAGAATGAACCGCTACTTGTCATGTAAGTATATTTTCTTATGTTATTAGTCTAGATTATAATATAATTTCTCAACATTATGAAAATTAATTTGGAACAAAAACATTATCTTTTTACCTTAAATACTAATAGATCAATGGCCTTTTAACCAATCACAATAATTATGGTTTTGTGGTGAATGACAATATAATTTCCATATCCTAAAAAATTATCCATCTGAACATGATTGTAATATTTCTCTTCCATGTCTTACTTTTCTCTTGACACTAATGTTATCCTATTTGAAAGTCTATTTTTTAGAGACTTTTCATTCACCATTACCTCTTATTAAGTGTATGTTTTTTTATTCCTATTTTTATGTGTGTTATGAAAAAATTAATTTTAAATAATCAAAATTTTATTTTAGAATATTAATTTTTAATTCAAAGGACTCTAATTATTGATTAAGGGGAGAATATAATATCATAATATTTTTATATATGCGTTTTTAAATTGAATTTCATCAATATCTTACGTTACATGCCACCACAAGCTTAAACAAATGACTAAATATTGTTATTTAAATATTAACATTATAACATATACATGAAATTATTAATTAATAATATTAGTAAATAAAATATGGAAATATATTTTTTATAAAAATTTAGAATTATTTCATTGGCTGCCAATTATTAAGAAATGAAAATATAGACCAATCCAATATAAATATATATTTATTTATGATGTTAAAAGAAATGTTTATTAATAAATCAAATCAATTACAATTATAAAATGATAATAATGAAATATATTTATTATATATTCAATAAAATATTTTTTCTATTAATTTAATTTGTTATATATATATAATATATGATCAAATGCAATTTTATGTAGAAAAACCAATATTTTTCTGAAGGTAGTTTTTCAACATTATAATCGAGAACCAGTTCTAAATCTAATTTTTTACACTATTATCAATCTCATTAGAATGACTAAACTTATTCATTGAAATATGAATATCAAAAATTACATTACATCAATTGTTTTTAGAAGGTGTATGTTTTTATGAATAGTTATAAAATATGGAATATTAATTAAAAATGAATTTTTCACCTAAAAAATATATATTTCTAAATTAATCATTACAATTGGGTTTAAAGTGTAATTCGATAAATTTTTTTTCATTTAATAAAATTTAGATCATTAGAATCAATTCCACATTGATTTTGGTCATAACAACATTTTAATCTTTTGAACATTTTCAATTTAAATGAATATTTTCCCATTTCGTCAATGGAATAAAATTTAAATTAAAAAATATATCTTCATTTTTTTGAATTATAAAATACATGACTATATATTTGTATTCAGTGGTTCAAATTTCTGTAAATTTGTTTCTATTATTTTTTGGCATTTTTAATAGTAACTTTCTTAATTTTTTATTAACACATATAAATTTTGTAAAGACCCGTACATTTCAAGGAAATTTTTTTCTTAATTTCGTTGGGATTTTACGAATACGCAGTTTCTGACGACACCTGATTCCGAGGGCCGATGTGCCCAGAATCATTTTCCAAATTTAGCACAGGTACCTTCAGTGAACGATAGAGCATGTTTTTCTATCTTTTCAACCGGTGCTCGTAATTGAAATCTGAGGGCACTGATAAAACCGCAACGCCAGTTTTTGCTTAGGAGGCCCATTTCCGAAGGTGCATTTTCATCGGAGGAATTTTTTTTAAAAATGGATTAATTGACGAGTGAAATAAAATATGTGTTACAATTTTATTTATTTTTTATGTGGTTAAAACCTATGTGTGGAAGTTGGGATGGGACCCATTAGGTTTCTAACTTCTCTTGAGATGTTAAAGGAGAGGTGGGGCTCACATGAGCCCCCACCTTTTCACTTTCCTTAACTCCACAACCCCCCTTAAATGTGAGTAACTCTTCTCTCTCTCTCTCCCTCATTAATCTTGACAACATGACACCCCCTTTTTAATTTGAAAACTCAAACTCATTTAATAAAGTGGTTTAGTATTTGAATTTGAGTTTTTGAAAAGGAATGGAAAACATAATAAAATAATGGGGAGGATTTATTTTATTAGGTTGGCTAGTTGTGTGAGGATATTGAGAGAGGGAGATCTCATGTCCCTTGGAAGAACTTCATCTTCTCCGGCGAATAACAACGCCACTTCAACGAGGAATGCTATTTCACCAAGGGAGAGCATCGACTCGGCGACTCGATTTCTTCTGTCATCTTCTTCCTCCACGACCGAGGAGGAGGCACCGATGCGGAAACTCGCCATCGACTTCACCTTTCAATCTTCTCTTCGCGTCCAAGGAAGGGAGATGTCGCTTCCTCCTCAGACGTTCACCATCGACGTATACAGAGCTTTACCCCGCGACGCTATTTTTCGCGATGATCATCATTCGACAAATTGTGTCGAGGAAGGGGTTAATTCCCCGTTCAAGCATTATTTAACTAGATTCGTTGTTAAATGATTGGCCTCTTGTTATCGATATAACGGGAGCAGGCCAGACCACACAAACACGACCGATCCTCCTCCCCTTTTTGTTATTGATCTTCATTGTGGCTTAAAAAGGAGGAGACGCGGTGCCATTGCACCGCGCGAGAATGAGGAGGAGGGAGACTGAAATGGGCCGCGGCGACGTCGTGCAATGCCGGTGAGGCCGAAAGAGTGCCCGGCTACGAGCGGGCTGCAGCGGAGGGGCGCTGCCCCGGAGCACAAAGGGGCCGCGAGGCCGTGGCGCCGCGCCAGTCGGACGGGAGCCGCGACGTTAGGCCGAGGCGGTTCAGCAAGAGGCGGTCGGGCTCAACCGTCCCCAGGTGCCACATGGAGGTGGGACCCCCTCGGGTCTCGCGGTTACACAAGGCCAGCCTTAATGGTTGGCCGTTCCATAAAAGCCGGGCGTTGAAACCCCCGACCAGCGCAAGGGGCGACACCCCCTTTCTGCCCCGCTCGGCCAGCATCGAGCCGCCCCGCTCGGCCAGCGCTGAGCCACCCGCGCTGGGCCGGACCACTCCCACCGGGCCAGACATCCTTTGCCGGGCCGGGCGACCAGTGTCGGGCCGGACCGCGCCAGCGGGGCCGGACTCGGACCCCAGATGGGTCGCCCGGTTCGGGCTGACCCAGGGGGTATCAGGATGGGTCGGACCGGGCCCGAACCCCCTATTTTCGTATAGTTTTGTTCAAACGCCCATAACATGGGAAACAAACCTTCGTTTGACGCACCATCAGGTGCGTTGGGATCTTTTCATAGAGACAGTCGTTTTGGTATATTACCCTCAAGGTTTTGGAGAACCTTGTGTACGACTGGGTTGGTTTGAACACGAAAACAACCGGGCCCTCGGAGCAAAAACTCTTATAACTCGAGCTCTGGACGACCGATTGATGTGTCGTCGACTTTGTTGGTTTCATCTGAGTGAGACAGTTCTTTTGGATTACTTTGATCAATGTTTGGATGTAGATGGAGTACGGTCGGGTTAGTTTTAGCATAAAAACCAACCGGGCCCTGGGGACGAAAAGGCCAATAACTATCCGATTGACCCGCCGTCTGTCACATTGAGTTACTATTGACGAGACAGAACTTTATGATACATAAACTTTGGACTTCGTGATAGTTGATGTATTGACTTCATAGCTTGTGGAGCAGACCCTCCGGGAATCGATCGTGCTGTGTGTAGGAACCCTAGAGCTGGCTGCGACTGCGACGATAATGATGACTGTACTTGGATCCTTCTTGGGTTCGTCAGCGATGACGACTGTACTTGGATCCTACGTGGGTTTGGAAGTGATGATGATTGTACTTGGAACCTAAGTGGTTTCGGTAGCGAGGACGACTGTACATGGATCCTACATGGGTTCGGTAGCGAGGACGACAATACTTGGATGTTACGTGGGTTCGGCAGCTTTGGTTACTATACTTGGATCCTACGTGGGTCTGGAAGCTACAACATCTGTACTCGGATACTACGTGTGTTTGGCAAAGGAGATGATTCAGAGGCTACATTAATCATCTCCACACTCTACGTGAATAGTATACCTGTGTGAACTGAGTCTTGATTTTCAATCAATATCTTCGATATGGTTGACTTGATTTCCTGTGTGGATTGATTTGTGCTTTCCTGTGTGGATTTTGTTGAACATTCCTGTGTGGACTGGGTTGATCTTGGGCTCATAAGTTGGAGCTGAACTGGAATCATTGACTTAGGTATATGTATGGGCATATACCTAAGTTGTGTTGGTTGATACATCGTATTTGTATCATTCCTTTGTTGTTTATCCTTTGTGGATATTGGAGGCCTTCGGGGGTCTCGGGGTCCCTAACGAGTATCGTATACTCACCCCTGCACGGGCTATGCCCGAACTACGTTGTGTTGGTTGCAGATGATGGACAACGCTGATCGTGGTTGAGGCTTATGGAGCGGGACGGTACCCGGAGGTGGACTATTAGGCGGGACGTACACATAGTGGATGGCTGGACCTGAGGAGCTAAGGAGACTATATGTACCCACCCTATAGGTGGGATTTACAGTGGACGGCTCGGTGTTGCTGCTTTACTTTACTGCTGCTGTACTTTTTTTCAGTTGTACTTTACATTCAGTTGGGTTTGTATTCTGGCCCATTTACTTTCCAGCACTTACTTTTGTACTCAGTTTACTTAGTGTTTACTTCATATTGCATACTTTGTGGTGTTTTTTACTTAATAAATGCAATGCCTTCCCTTTTATTGGGATTTATGCCTTTGGTTCTAGTCGCCAGCCCCTGACCTATGGAAGGCGGGCTTGGGGTAGTCACGGCACGGGCCCTGAGGATGGGTCATGACAAATTGGTATCAGAGTAGTCGGTTCTACTGCAGAACTCAAAACTGTGATAATTTATTCTATGTGAAGCAATAGTGTTATGGGTATTGAGTGTGGTTATCAGTTCAGGGAGTCCAGTATTGGTGCGGCGGCCGACGTATCCATATACTAGTAACCCGACTTCTGATTTCTGACTCATTGCACAAAAACATTGATTGCATGTGTGTTTCAATGTTTTTTTTTGTGATTACATTGTGTCAGCCCACCAGGTATACTGTATTAACCATGGAGATCCTGTTTCTTTTCAGGATGGCCCCACGACGGCAACCAGCTAGGGTTCTGAGCATTGTGTGAGATGGCATCCCACTGAGTGACGAAGCCTTGGTGCAGGGCCCTATTACAGCAGAGGCATCAGCGGTACCTCTACTCGCCGAGCCACCTATTCCACCAGCCCAGGAGATGAGGTTGCACGTCTCCTGAGGGCACTATATGAGTTATAGCGTCAGAGGCCACCCAGGTTCCATGGGGAGACGGACCCTCAAGCAGTCGAGGATTGGATGGAGGCTTTAGTTCTAGTCTTCAGGTTGGTAGGGACACCAGCAGATCTTGTGGTGATCCTTGCGGCGAGTCTCCAGCACGTGGCAGTAGGTAGATAGTGGAGCCTGATGCTCCAGGTGCACAACAAGGCATCACTTCTTTGGACGGACTTCGAGAGCCTCTTCCGCTCGGAGTTTGTTCCTTCCACCCTTCGTGCGTTGCGCATTCAGGAGCTACTACAGCTGCAGAAGGGCAGTATGATTGTAGCCTAGTACTCGGAGATATTTACTAATATCTAGTGCTACTCCACGAACATGGTACGAGAACCATTATTTCGGGCCCGGATAATTGAGCAGGGACTGAGGCATGAGATCAGGGCATCTATGATCTCCCTCAGTATTCTAACACTGGTATTAGTACTAGAGAGAACCCTTCTTGTAGAGATATTTCTTGCTGAGCATACACCAGTAGCGAGACCTACCGCAGGGCGGTACGTAGCAAATTCTTCTGCAGCTGGTAGTTGACGGATGTCACAGGGGTCCAAGTGGACCAGACCATCAGGTAGGCAACCTCAAGATACTGTCTCGGAGGTTCGGGGCACAAGCAGTAGAGCCAGTCATTCGATAGGTAGACAGTGCTATGCATGTGGCGGACAGGGCCACATGGCTCGGGACTGTCTGACCCGCTATGTAGAGGAGCAGCGTACGGTTGAGGGACCACTCATGTAGAGGAAGAGGTTTGACCGTGGCGGTCTGCTGGGAGAAAGCGGATGAGGAAGAGGAGCTGGCCGAGTAGCGGGTGGTGGGCGACGCTTTGAGGCTCTATCGGTGCCACCACCAAGAGGTCCACCCCAACCACAGGGAGCTGGCGGATAGAGACATGCCCAGCTCCAGGAAGTGGAGGCTTATGACCACGGGGCACTAGAGATGATTTGAGGTACTATATGTATCTACTCCACCCTTGCTGTAGTTCTTATAGTTAAAGGAGCGAGTCATTATTTTATTGCCGCTGCCTTTGTTCAGAGCTCGGAGATTTTGACGGAGTCGTTCGCTCGATAATTACGACTAGAGACACCTACGGGAGAAGACTCGACGATTAAACACTAGTGCTGACAGTATGAGCTTACTCTAGGAGGAAAGATCTTCGGCTGGGATCTTCACGTAGCGGTGTCGAGACATTATGACGTTATCTTGGGCATGGATTGGTTATCTACGGTCCATGCTCAGATCGACTGTATTAGGTGCAAGGTGCGATGCATTCACACCGATGGGAGCAGGTTCACCTTAACTGGCGAGAAGGGAGCCTTTGCAGTGCAGGATGGACTCACGCAAAGGAGAGGACAGCCGATCACTCATCAGTTGGCCAGTCTCATCCTTGCAGTAGTTGATGTGCGGAGTCCGAGTCTTCCTGTTGTGGTGGATCAGTATGCGGACGTTTTTCCTGAAGACGTTCCTAAAATACCTCCTCAGAGAGAGGTAGTCTTCTATATAGACCTATACCCCGGGAAAAACCCGATATCTACTCTAGTAAATCGGATGGCTCCCGCTGAGCTTCGAGAGCTACGAGTACAGTTGGAGGACTTGCCGGGCAAGGGATTCATCCGATCTACTGTTTCACCCTGGGCTTCCCCGATACTGTTTTCCCAGAAGGCGGACGGAAGCTTGCGACTATGTGTCGATTACCATTTCCTGAACAAGGTGACCATGAAGAAAAGGAATTTGCTACCAAGGTTTGACAACCTATCTGATCAGCTCAAGGGCGCACGATGGTTCTCGAAGATAGACCTCAGGTCAGGCTGTCATCAGATCAGAGTTCAAAAACGAGGATGTGCAGAAGATGGCCTTCATGTTTCGGTATGGCCACTATGAGTTCTTGGTTATACCTTTCAGCGTAACCAATGCTCTAGCAGTTTTCATGAGTCTCATGACCAGGATCATCCATCCATACCTTGATCGATTTGTCGTAGTCTTCATCGACGACATATTGATTTACTCGACTACTGCGGAAGAGCACTCCTACCACTTGAGGGTTGAACTGGATACACTCTGAGAGCACCAGCTTTATGGAAAACTCTCGAAGTTCCAGTTCTGGATTCGAGAGTTCCACTTCTTGGGACACATTATCTCCAAGGCGGGAGTTGTGGTGGATCCTTCGAAGATCGAGGCAGTGCTAGATTGGAATCCACCCAGAAGCGTGACGGAGGTGTGGAGTTTCCTAGTTCTAGAAGGGCACTATAGGAGATTTATTCCAAACTTCTCCAGAGTTGTAGAACCACTCTCAGCTTTGAAGAAGAAGGGGAAATCCTTCGTGTGGTCGAATAGATGTCATCCGAGCTTCCAAGAGCTAAGAAAGAGATAGACCAGTGCACCCATCATGAGGCTACCGGAGGTGGGCATATGGTATGTAGTTTATTGTGATGCATCAGAGACCGAACTCAGGTGTGTCCTAATGCAGGAGTGGGTAGTGATCACCTGTGGATCACGACAGTTGAGGTAGAATGAGTAGAACTATGCTACCAATGACCTAGAGTTAGCAGCAGTGGTCTTCTCCTTGAAGATGTGGCGGCACTATCTGATGGGTGAGCGCTTTACAGTCTACTCTGACCACCAGAGTCTCAGGTACATCTTCTCACAGAAGGACCTAAACCCGAGACAACAGTGATGGCTCAAGTTCCTCCAGGACTATGACTTTGAGATATTCTATACTCCTGGGAAGGGGAACGTAGTAGCTGATGCTCTCAGCAGAAGATCAGGCATCCAACTACATGGAGAGGCGACGGAGCAGCTAGTCGCGTTGCAGATATCCTTCATGGATAGAGATGGGTCAGCCTTTTTATAGTCTCTCACAGTCACTTCTCCACTACATCAGTGGGTCAGAGAGGCCTAGCGTGGGGACGTTGACTATGAGACACGATGGGGACAAATATCCTTAGGACATGCACCTGATGGATTCTCTGTGGGTGGAGAGCACACCATCCTTTTCAGGGGGAGAACCATGGTACCGGTTTCCTTATGGGAAGAGGTGCTTAGATAGTTTCACACTTCCCCTCTAGCAGTACATCCCGGAGTGGTGAAGATGTACCAAGATCTCAGATGACAACACTGGTGGCCGGGTATGAAGAAGGATGTGGCAGAGTTCGTTTCGTGATGCCTCAACTTTCAAAAGGTGATGGCAGAGCACCAGGTTCCAGCAGGCTTGGTACAGCCCTTGGAGGTCATGGAGTGGAAGTGGGATGGGATATTTATGGATTTTGTGACAGGGATTCGACGTACTTCCTGAGGTCACGACTCTGTTTGGGTGATTGTCGAACGGTTCACCACATCGGCCCACTTTTTACCCGTCAGAGAGCAGGGCTCAGTAGAGAGCTTGGGACGCCTCTACATTCCGGAGATCTTATGGGTTCATGGTGTGTTATTGACTATCATATCCGATCTAGATGCTCTCTTTACATCCCAGCTTTGGAAGGGGTTACAGGAGGCATTTGGGACGCAGTTATGCCTAAGCACTGCCTTTCACCCATAGACGGTTGGTCAGACGGATATGACCATACAGACACTCAAAAACATGCTCTGTTCATGTTTCCTTGACTTTGGTCACAACTTGGAGGATCATCTTCTTTTGGTGGAGTTTGGGTACAACAATATCTACCACTCCACCATCGGGATGGAACCATAAGAGGAATTGTACAGACGGCCTTGCATATCACCTATGTGCTGGATAGACCCTAGGGAGATAGCACTTGTAGGACCAGAGATGGTTTAGGCCACGACGGAGAGGGTACAAATCATCCAAGAGTGGATGAGTAGAACCGACAGAAGTCCTATGCTGATAGGAGGTGGAGACCACTAGAGTTCGAGGATGGAAACCATGTTTTCTTACGGGTATCACCTCGGTGTGGATTACGAAGATTTGGTCAGGGTGGAAGGTTATCTCCGCACTTCATCGGACCATTCAAGGTTCTCAGTAGGAGAGGCGAGGTGGTTTATCACCCTGCTCTTCCACCTCAGTAGCACTGGGTGCACGACTTCTTCCACATATCTCAGCTGAGGAGATACGTGCACGACCCGACACATATCATTGATCACGGGGAGCTAGATATCGATGACAGGGCGACTATTGCAGACGTCCCAGTGGAGATAAAGGATCGACAGGAGTAGGTCCTATGTGGACGGTCGATTCCTCTAGTGCGAATCAGGTGGCAGCACGGGAACCTCCAGGAGTGCACATGGGAGCGGGAGGCTCAGATGCGTACTCATTACAGTCATTTTTCCCTAGTTTTGTGATGTATCTTTACCGGGACGTAAATCCCTGAGGAGGGAGTAATGTGAAGACCCATAAATTTCAAAGAAATTGTTTTCTTAATTTCTTTGTGATTTTACGAATACACGGTTTCTAACAGCACCTGATTCCAAGGCCCGATGTTCCAGGAATCATTTTCCGATGTTTATCTCGGGTAAGTTCAGGAAACGAACGAGCGAGATTTTCTATCTTTTGAACTGGTGCTCGGAATTGAAATCTAAGGGCACCGATGAAACCGCAATGCCGGTTTTTTATTAGTAGGACCTTTTTCGAAGGATCGTTTGCTCCGGGGGAGTTGTTTAAAAAAATGATTTAATTGAAGAGTGAAATAAAATATGTGTTACAATTTTATTTATTTTCTACGTTGTTATAACCTGCGTGTGGAAGTTGGGATAGGGCCCACTAGGTTGCTAACTTCCATTGAGAGGTTAAAGGAGTGGTGGGGCCCACACGATCCCCCACCATTTCACATTCCTTAACTCCATAACCCCCCTTAAATGTGAGTAACTCTTCTCTTTCTCTCTCCCTCATTAATCTTGCCAACATAACACCCCCTTTTTAATTTGACAAATCAAGATCATTTAATTAAGTGGGTTAGTTTTTGAATTTGATTTTTTGAAAAGGCATGAAAAACATAATAAAATAAGGGGGGGGGGGCTTATTTTTTTAGGTTGGATAGTTGTGTGAGGATATTGAGAGAGGGAGACCTCTTGTCCCTTTGATGAACTTCATCTTCTCCGACGAAGAACGACCCCACTTCAACGAAGAATGCTATTTCACCATGGGAGAGCATCGACTCAATGACTCGGTTTCTTCTATCATCTTCTACCTCCACGACCAAGGAGGAGGAATCGACACAGAAACTCTCCATCGACATCACCTTTCAATATTCTCTCCATGGAAAAGGAAGGGAGTCGTCGCTTCCTCGGACGTTCTCCGTCGACGTATACGGATCTTCACTCAGAGACGTCGTTTTTCGTGCCGGTCATCGTTCGACAACTTGTGTCGAGGTAGGGGTAAATTCTTAATTCAAGCATTATTTAACAAACTTTGTTGTTAAATTATTGGCATCATGTTATCGATATAATGGGAGGAGGTCGAACCACAGAAACACGGCTGATCCTCCTCCCCTTTTTGTTGTTGATCTTCATTGCTGCTTGAAACGGAGGCGACGCGGTGCCATTAGACCGCGCGAGAACGAGGAGGACAGCAGCCGGAGCAGGCTACGGTAGAGGAGAGCAGCGCCATCGTGCCACGCCAGTGAGGCCGCAAGAGGCCGCGACTAGAAGCGTGTGGTGGCGGAGGGGCGAGGCGCCGTCGCGCCGCACCGGTCAGACGGGAGCCGCGACATTAGGCCGCGGTGGTTCAGCAGGAGGCGGCCGAGCTTGGCCGGACGCTGGCGCCACATGGAGGCTTGACCCCCTCGGGTCCCACAGTTACACAAGGTAGGCCTTAATGGCTGGCCGTTCTAGAAAAGCTGGGGGTTAAAACCCTGGGCCAGCATAAGGGGCATCGCCCCCCTTTGCGCCTCGCTCGGCCGGCACCGAGCCGCCCCACTCGGCTAGCGCCGAGCCGCCCGCACCAGGCTGGGCTGCGCCCGAGCTTGCCGGACCCAAACCTAGGACAGGTCAACCCAGTTCGGGCCGACCCAGAGGGTATCGGGCCGGGTCGGTCTGGGCCCGAACCCCCTATTTTCGGGTAGTTTCGTTCAAATTCCCATAACATGGGCTATGACCTCCGTTCGACGCACCATCAATTTCTATGAGATCATTGGATCAAGAAAGTTGTTTCGGTATATTACACTAAAGTTTTTGGAGAACCATGGGTATGGCCGGGTAGGTTAAAACACGAAACCAACCAGGCCCATGGAGCGAAAACACTTATAACTCGAGCTTCGGACGTCCGATTGATGTGTCGTCGACTTTGATGGTTTCCTTTTAGTGAGACCGATATTTTAGATTACTCCACTCTAAGTTTGGATGCATATGGAGTACAGTCGGGTTGGTTTTAGCTTAAAAACCAACCGGGCCCCTAGGACGAAAAAGCCAATAACTCTCAGACCGGGCGTCGGATTGACGCACTGTCTGTCGCGTTGAGTTCCAATTGACAAGATTGACCTTTGTGATACATCGACTCAGGACTTCGTGACAGTTGATGTATCGACCCCTTGTCTCATGTAGTGGACCCTCCCGGAATCGAACGTGTTGTGTGCGGGAACCCTAGAGCTGGCTGCGACTGCGACGACGATGATGAATTCACTTGGATCCTCAGTGGGTTCGGCAGCGATGATGATTATACTTGGATCCAACGTGGGTTCGGCAGTGAGGAAGACAATACATGGATCCTATGTGGGTTCGGCAGCGATGGTTACTATACCTGGATCCTACGTGGGTTCGGCAACGACGACATTTTTACTTGGATCCTACGTGGGTTCGGAAAAGGAGATGATTCAGAGGCTACATCAATCATCTCCACCCCTCTTCGTGAATATTATACCAGTGTGAACTGAGTCTAGATTTTCAATCAATATATTCGATATGATTGACTTTCTTTCCAGAGTGGATTGGGTTACGCTTTCTCGTGTCGATTGTGTTGAACATTCCTGTGTGGATTGGGTTGAACTTGGGCTCGGAAGTTGGAGCTGAACTAGAATCGTCGACTTAGGTATATGTATGGTCATATACCTAAGTAGTGTTGGTTGATACTTCGTATTTGTATATTTACTTTGTGGTTTATCCATTGTGGATACAGGAGGCCTTCGGGGGTCTCGGGGTCCCTACTGAGTATCGTATACTCACCCCTGCATGGGCTATGCCTGCACGACGTTGTGTTGGTTGCAGACGACGGACAACGCTGATCGTGGTTGAGGCTTGTGGAGCGGGAAGGTACCCGGAGGTGGACTATCAGGCGGGATGTACACAGAGTGGACATCTAGACCCGAGGAGCTGAGGAGACTATCTGTACCCACCCTTCAGGTGGGATTTCTAGTGGACGGCTTGGTGTTGCAGCTTTACTTTACTGCTGTTGTACTTTCTTTTCAGTTGTACTTTATTTTCATTTGGGTTTTTATTCTGGCCCATTTACTTTCCAGCACTTACTTTTGTACTCAGTTTACATAGTGTTTACTTCAGCTTGCGTACTCTGTGGTGTTTTTTACTTAATAAAGGCAATGCATTCCATTTTATCGGGATTTACATCCTTGGTGCTAATCGCCATCCCCTGGCCTATGGAAGGCAATATTGGGGTAGTCAAGGTACGAGCCCCGAGGAAGGGTCAGGGAAAATGTAAATCGAGTAATTATGAGTGAATTTATTATTATAAAAATTATAAAATTACCCTAAACCATGTCAAAATTTCATTTAATGAGTGGTTTTAGACCGGTTTCATCCTATGAATGGTATTATAACCTTTTGAATCCCCCTTTGTGAGAATACAACATTTATTATATTTTATTTAATGATATGTTATATATTTCCTACTCATATATCAAATAACTATATAATTTATAATATAGGGTTATATAGAAGATAAATGTGAATATAAATAGAAAATTTAATGATAAATTTTTTATATTCATCTTGATAAATTATTTATAAATTTTACTGAAGAAATAATTAAATTAATGGCATTCACAATGTTTACGCAGTAATTATTTATTAATGGATATTTGAAATAGATGATATTATATTTTTTAAAATAAAAATATATTTAAATACATAATTTCACTTATAAAATATATAGATATATTTCAAATTTTATTGATATTTTAGAAATATTTTTTTAATGATATCTTATTGTTATGATATTTCTAAAAATTAAAATAGTAAATTGAGTAAAAATTGGAATTAATGGTATTATAAAATAAATTAAAGTTTATTAAATGATATAAAATTCATAAAAATATTTAATTCGGAACAACTATTTGGATAATGTTTATTATTTCCTCTAGGGATCATTTAGCATTCTATTGGTGTTTTAGAGTAACTATATTAACCCTTATGACATAAAAGCACGAGATGTCACTGTAAGAGTTGAAAAAATTTATAATAGTTTACATCAAAGGATATTAGTATGGATGTGACAAAAATTTCGATAAATAAATATTGTACGAAAATATTTTGGCCATTAATAATTATATATTAAAAACAACACAATTTATATCTATTTATGAATGAAATTAAATTAATAATAATTTAATATTTTGAGTGTTTCAAAATGATATCCTCACATAAATTATAGAAGGGAACTCGTCTATCACATTTTCACACAACATTGAGCGTTCTAGATCCAAAAAAACAATACCATTTCTCCCCAAAATATCCTTATCCATGTTTTTGAGGACTTATTATTCAAAAAATACCATCTCTACATCCATTGAGAAGAGATCGCAAGGAATTCCACTGAAAAAGAGGTAATTGTTTTAACCACCCATTCATGTTCATTTCATCATCTAATTACTATTCTCGTGTTTTTTACATGATATAGTAATAAATATAGTATCACATATATATTTAGATCTTATTTTTATTATGGGACAACTATATTTCTTCTTTTATCTATCATATGAAAAACAAAAGTACCTTGCATGCGTACATTGGACATATTGTCTCCACGTCGTGGTGTAATTTATTTCATCACAAATTTTTTATGGGTATAATAATGGATATAATTGAAATTAATAATAAATATGACATGATATTGACTATTTATAATTAATATACCATCAAATTCATTACTCATTCCCGATTAATGGAAAGATATCTTCGCTTGTGAGTACGTTCAACCTACCATCTACATGAAGCGATGAAATTAATTTTCACTGTTAACCATTAAAGAATGATTATATATATAATTATTAAAAAAATATCTATGTACATAATATCATTATTGACATGAAATAAATATTTCATTTTCATAATGATTCGGACTTAAACAGCAAAACAATCCATGGAAAATGAATCAGTTAACACATGAAATAATGGTAATAAGAAATTTGTTTAACAATACAATATTAAAAGTTCATATATTATATAAAAACTATGGATATTGTTCTAGAATAAATAAATAACAACCTTTACACCATTTTAAAATTTTTAATTAATATTCAATAAAATTAAAGTATGTTGTTAGGTATTTTTGTCTTACTTTGATTTCTGTGGTACACATGACTCTACACAACATTTTTCTTTTGTATTGTGTAAATAAATCCCAGGAATGTATTATATAATTAATACTGAAAATATTAGGGTATATTCATATCCATATATTTTTAATTATTTAATGGGGCATATCATTATGCTGACTATAAATTGTTAAGGGTTAATTTAACAATCTCATAATTATTTTAAGTTGTTTATACATAATTATTTGTTGGAGTATTGTTATCATCCATGTACATATTTGTTGAATATGATTCAAAAAATATTTTAAAAATTATCCAAATAATTTTTAATACATTTTTACCCATGTTTTAATTTTTATACATTTTTTTCAAAGGAATATTTTTTTTAGTCTCCAAATGAGTTACTTTATGACCTTTTAGACAAAAATACGGCAGAATTTTTTTAACTCATTTGAAATGAGTGGATTTTACTACCATCATGATGCCTTAATTTTTTGAATCATCCTTTAAAATTTTACAAGATTCTACTCAATTATTTTTTAAAATTTTCACGGCCACTTAAATAAATTATTTCAAACTAAAAAGGGGATTTCTATCAAGAAATTTGTAATGATTTTTTAGAGTATTTTCATTTATGTAAAAATACATCGTTGAATCTTATGTTTTATTATTTTTGATATCTTATGATATCATATTCCATGTTTTATTTAATGGTTAATATTCATTTTGACTGTGGGTGTTCATGTTTTACGCCTTTCATTGTTTAATGTTGAATTATTCACATTTTGTATGATTGTGTTTTAATAAGAATGTTTATGTTTTTCAGGTTTCACACATTTCATAAAAATAATTCATTGGAAAAAGTATGTGATGAGTGGGTCCCTCTATATTCCCTCGATGCATTGGTAGGTCTCGTGTGAAAAACTAGTTTGGGTATTGGATGAGGCCTTACCCGTTTATGTATAATGTCTTGGTCTAATTCTAGATAGTATGTTTACGAAGTTAGACATTATGAATTCCCTCATAATGAGTTTAGTTATTGATATTACATGTTCGTATTTGACTATTATATTATATTTGGTTCTATTGATTTCCCATGTCATTATTTATATGTTACTATTTGATTAACTCCATTCCAGCCTTATTATGATCAGGTTATTGATTTAATGGAATATGTTTTAGTTATTCACCATTATATAATATCTTATTCTTTTTTATAAAAATTCCCATTATATGTATACTACTGCTGAGCATCTATGATCACCCCATTCATGTGTTTCATTATCCTATTGGATTCCAGGAATTGTATTACGAATGATATATAGGTTTAAACAATGGTAAAACAACAGCCGTATCAACAAAATTATTTATTTATTTATTTTTTAAAATGTAATGTGAATTTAAAATAGAAATGTTGATTAAAAAGAGTAATAGACTATTTGTTCCTTTTGGATGTGATTCATTTTATCTTATTCCAATGTAATAAATAAATTAACTGGCACTGAGATAATATTGTCGGGGTCATTAAAATTATGACTACACTTGTAATTTTACAAGAAACATTGAAAAAATATTCATGATATTAAAGATTCATCCACATTTTCGTGAACCATCTCATAGCAGGTGTCAGACCATGACACCTAGTGATCCACTCTGAGATTACCTAGAAGTTGAATCTTCCCTCTATATGTAGTCTCATTCTTCAAAAATGACCCCCAATCTACCAGTGACACATGAAGAAACTAGATTTCATTAAGATTCATTATAATTAAATTCAATATGGATACACCACACATTGATATTTTTAAAATGCTACAAATCCCCCTACATGTAATTTCCTTTAATGGTGATGTGTATATAGGGACCCCCTAATGAATAGTTATAGAAACTAAGCCTAAACATCAAATTTTAACTCTTCTATCTCTGCATAGATGCATCTATGATTATATTATATCCAACTGAGTGGAATCATATTCTCAATGAATTGTCTTATAAATATAATCATATATCAACACTAGGAGCTCCTCAAACAAATATCGTTCCTCTTACTGAAAATTATAAACATTGATCATATTCATGGGATGTTTAATATACTTCTAAATTTTCTACACATGAATAAAAAAACTCATAGTTTAAGTTTTGGTGGCAGATCCTACAGGAAAGACATAATCCAAAACATCTAAAAATTAAATAGACAAATCAGGTAATGAGATTTCCCTACCTCTTAAAATTTTAATGCTCCAAAACTGATGTTACTTATAAGAATAAAATGTCACCCATCATTAACAATAATGCTCTTCTTATACATATTAAATACACAAATAGCCATCTTTCAGCCATAACCAATCATTTATAAATGAATTTCACCAGTTTAGTAGTATCCTACACCAATATTAGTCTAATCATCACTAACACATACCCTCCATTAAACATAAAGGTAAAATACATGAACTATCATAAAGAGAAACAATAGGGTCCATTTGGATTTAATCATGAAAACTAGTGTTTTACACATTATCTATAATGGATTGATTGTAATCCAAAGTTATCCAAAGATAAATCATTCATTCCTTGTGATCTTCCTCCAATATTAATATCTTCATTTATTACTCCTCTTCTATCTATTGGTTATATATCAATGATAAAATCATCATAGATCCCATGGCCATCTCTTTGAATATAAAAAATCATGAAGAAAACTATGAATCTCGATCTGATGGTATAGTCATAGGTACCCCATGAGGCTGCACTATCTATTTGACATAGAAAATTCCCCACGCATCGATATATTTCATCTATTTATTGTGAATAAATCCCAAACCTATTATTAAACTGTCAAATACCAATCATAATAATGTATATACTCTCAGTTTCCTAAGAATCCTCATGATGATTTATTTGGATGCAACATCCTACTTTTATACCAGTATTGGAAGGTGATCAAGTAACCTACCGAGTCACTAGTTCTTATCCATTACACTCTATCAGGTAAGACGATGGAAAAAAACCTCACAATATCCTTAAACATAATTGTACTCCTAAAATGACAAGTGATATTTTTCATACATCTTAGTCAAGACCGGATGTTCCACCCATGATGAGGTATGTGAGTCCCTCATCAAATACACCCTAATTAAAATATGGTCCTTTACCCAACATGGATTTAAAATAATATATCCTCATCATGAGACCAACCTAAAAATAGAACATCACTTATGAGTCCCTTTCATACCACACTATGGTTATAATCCCATAAAGGAATGTCCTTTACTTGGTGTACCACTGAATATGTAATAATAAATGGAGAAAAATCAACCACCACTTGGTCCCCTATCACATTCATATACCAATCAACAAGTTGGATCCCTACTTCAAACTCTATTCCATGGTTTCAACACCCTATTAATATGTTTTCCTACTTAGATCATCATCCAAAATAAAATTTCCATTCCCTGAAGAATATTCCATCTCAAAGTGTATGCCTAAAAGGCACTCAACCCAATGCCTCTGAAATACATCCATGTTCATCTATGATAATATATAGTGGAATATCTTATATAGAGTGTAAATAAAAAATATCTCACTGAAATTTAATTGAGAAAACACATTAAGGAATGAGCCATATTTTCAAGTTGTAAATCGTGTTTATTATTGTTTTACTCATGAATTCCTAATTAAAGATTCCCCTTAGTGGACACCAAATCACTCTACATTATAAAAAATCATATTATGAATCATGAGGAGTAAAAATAAATTATATTATTGCTTTCTAGGAATATAATAATAATAATCATAGTGGATATCAATGTATTCTTCAACATCTATAAGTCCTCTTCCCACAAACTAATTCACTCAAACATTTACCCCTTATTGGTTTTCACTATCATTGGTGGTAAAAAGAGATACAAATCCGGAATGAATGACCTATAATTTCTTAAAAATTAATGAAAACATTTGAGGTAAAATACCATCATGGGATGAATAAATGAAATTACTTCCTCCACTTTATCATAATGACTGAAATCCATATGCTTGAGATCACATACCAATCATAATGCACCTACAGAATCCAAAAGTGACACATTGTGTACCTTTCATAATCTTCATCATTGTGAAAAGTAGAAAATAATATATCAAGGTTGTCATCATGTTTTTCTCATGTATAAGAGTATACTGGGAAGTGTAATATGATCACTACATTGAAAGAGTCCTTATAGTGATAAAAATTTTGACTCTTATGATCCATAAATACTATTAGTGAATTTATCAATATGAATATCATCACAAGGCACACATATAATTCCTACGGGCTCCTAAATGTTACCTTATGTATATCCTCCATTTTTTACTTATATTTGATGATTTTCTAACTATATGTCAACATTAAAGAACCTTGGGATCCCCCTTTATTATAAAATATCAAGTTAAAACTCACCAATGAATATTGACTCATCAATATAACTAGATTCATATTTTTTAAATATATGATAACCTAATTCCACCATATACTATTTTAGGGAAATGTTTTTCCAAGTGGATAAAAAAATAGGTGGGTTAACTAAGTTTGAAATAATATCGTTATTAAAATCAGTAATAAATCTTAAATCCACCAATTCAATAAAGACACCATGATAACAAAAATTATAGATTTATATAGTTTGACCATTAAAAAATATTCTAAAAACTATGATCAGAACTCAGTTAAAATAATTTAATAAATAATTTTTCTTTTGAAAAAAAATTATATTAATTAAATTAAAAAAAAAATTGTTTTATATTAACTTTAATAGTAATTTTTCTAATAATTTAATAAAAAAAATGGATCTTTATTAAAACAAAAAAACAAAAAACGATCAAGTAAAAAAATAATGTGCAATTGAATTTTATAAAAGGGATTTTGTCATTAAAAAAAACCTAATCTTTCCCACTTGTAAATTTCACACTAAAAATTAGTTTATTATAAAATAAACTGATACACAACCTAGATCATGGTTTTTAGAATAGTACACATGGGTTTCAATGAATAAGTACTATTCCATGGTTATTTAAGGGATAAAATTCATACGAATAATACAAAACCTTTTCCACAACCATATGTGGGTGTCTGAATTAAAATAACTATGGGAGTGTGTTGAGAAATCTCCAATTTAGTGAATGAGACTATGTTTTAACAATAAATTTATTAAAAAATACCCAGCTCAAAAGAGTGCTAAAATAGAAGGTATGATTGTATAGATATTTGAATATATGTTAATGGTGAATCTAGATAGTTTTGTTTGTCACGGAGTCTCTAAATTATTCCATCTCAAGGCTCAATTGATCTTGAATAAGAAACTGTTTTAAAAAATAACATCATATAGTTCTTGAAAATTTTCTATTTTTCCGTATGTTATTCCATATTGATTTAACACTATGTATTTATTCTTCCACAATTAATTCACACTATATAAGGAAGATTTCTAGACTCCTCATGATCACACACATTTATGAGGTGTTCATAAGAATTTATAGAGTTCTAAATAGTCTAATTATACATTAAATAATAATACTAAGATAATCTGAATCCTTTTATTGTGTAAAAAATACAGGGACTATGAATTTTTATTTTATAAACCCATAGATTTGTTTATGAAAAATCTTTCTGAAATCCACATGCCTATTTCCAAAATTTAATTCTTAATCAATCCATTGGAGTAATTAATTTTGAAATTAAATAGGATTAGCTGCAATACCTCTCTGGTAGTAGAAATATCGTGAGATTATATATTTAATGGAAGCTTCTTGAACTTTCTATAGAAGCCCTTGGTTGTATCTTTGTATTATTAGGGTAGAATGTAGTGGTATCACAACCTTGTGGTTCATTAACTCAGTGAAATAACATTAAAATCACTGTGAGGTGTTGACGCTCCTTTCGTCACAGAATCTAAAAATCAGAAAAGGGGAATATATGAGCACAAAGTGATTCAACCTTTGAAAGAAAACATCAAAAATCGACAAAGGGATGAACAAGGAAAACATTGCCCATAGGCCGCGCAAGTTCCTTCATGATCGCGCAAGTGGACTTGCGCGACGCAACTTGGCGTGCAAGTGACTTGCGCGACCTAGTTGATAACCGCCCGCTAACCGCCCGGGGTCTTCTCCTGCCTATAAATAGACCCTGTGGGCCCCCCATTCGAGGGGATCTTTTTCCAAAAACTTGGATTGAAGCTCCCGACACCCGAGTCTCTTCTCAGAGCTTCTGGAACACCTCTAAGGTAATTTATTACCTAGAACGGAAGATCTAAAGAGAGGGAGTAAGGCCTAAGTGTTGAAACTCATCAACACTTGCGCGCCTGAGTGGTCAGCCCTTAAGGGAAGTGGTTACACTTGCGCGCCGCCTTATTCCTTCGATAGAAATTGCGCGTCCCTTTTTTGGAAGAACCTCAAGAGGATTCTAAAGGCTCTAATGAAGAGTCAATCAAGTATTTCAAATGCTGGTTGAATATTGTGCAAGTACCCACCATGTCGCGCAGGTATACCTGCGCAACCAATACTTGCGCGCCGCCGTAGTACCTGCGCGCCTTCCAAGACTTGCGCGCCCCTTCCTTTTTGGGTTCCTTTCTTGCCCATTTCACCCCACTTAAACCATTACACCTTTTCTTTTCAAGATTCAGTCTTTAAGACACTCTCCAAATCCATTTATGGCATTATTTCTTGATTTGACTTCCTTATCTGAAAAGAATTCGGTGGAATATCTCTCAAAACCTAGTGATTTAAATATCATTATGTCACTAAAGATTGAGAGTTCATTCATTCAACCTCATCCTTTAAGATGAGAGAATCCTTAACCTGGGTCTCCTTTTTCGGAATAATCCCCAGTCCTAAGTCCTCCAAACATGGGCATCCTCCTCAGGAGTAAGCCCCGAATTCTTAAAATTCCCAAATATGGGCATCCTCCTCAGAAGTAAGCCCCAAACTTTAATCCCTTAACCTGGGCCTCCTTTTCAAGAGTAAGTCCCAGTCATAAATCTTGGGCTTCCTTTTTAGGAATAAGCCCCAAGTCCCTTAAATTTTCTTCAACCAGTCCTAATTTACGTGTGATCTGGGATTCCTTCTCAGGATTAAAATCCAATTATCAATCCTCTCCTAATTTGGGTTTCCTTTTCTGGAATAATTCCCAAGTTAGAGTATTCAAATCTCCATGAAGCACATATACCTTTATGGACCATGTTCCGGGATTTTCTCCCTAATGTAAATCCTAAACCTTCATATATCTGGGCAGTCATACATACATAAGCCCAAAAACATTTCTTATGATTGCATCATTCATGGAACAATTGTCTAATTTTTAACAATACCTCTTGTTTCTCACACCGATCATGACTCATGTGAGCTTAGAGTGTAAAATTAATTATGACATCCTTCTTTGAGCAATCAATCATAAACGTCATACTCCCTTATTCAAACTAAGTGGGTTTTGATTCCTTTTCCAAAACAAAGGATACGTAGGTAGCCCATCTATGGGTTCGATCCCAAATTTGAAATAATTCATGTCCTTCTGAATGACAATAAACTTCAAGTGCCCCACTGAGTGGCTTTAAAACCAGCCTAGTCATCATAGTGACCAAGATACTTTTATATAAATATTTTGAAGGATACCATTGACCATGAATCTCTAAATAGATATAGATGATTCTCTATCGATGAAGAACCTCGAATACATATAAAATAATCTATAAATTTCATACATATTTAACCATTGATTGTTAAACTGAAGGAAATCTCTTTTTATACTTGGTAATATAATAAGGATTCACGAACATAACTTAAATCTATAAAGAGAGTCCCGGAATAGACAATAATTCCCCTAAAAAAGGTGTGATGAGTCCGACCTCCAATACTCTAGACCAATGCAAATTCCTAAGCCTCATCAGCCCACAAGATAATGAGCGCCTACCTTTGGAAATTAGGTCCAAATGGATGTGGAATCATTGGATGTTTCCGGTTCTACGAACAAACCCGTTAGAAACCAATCGGAACGTTTGAATCTCCCATCCCGGAGGTCATCCCCGAATTCCGAGGGAAACAAAAAATGGTGAACCCGACGTGAATCCATAACCAAGTTAAAATGATGTTTTACCTATTTGTTAAGCCCCTATTTAAAACTCAATAAGAGGGATAACAAAAACAATAATTGACATGTGTGCTCATCCAAAGGATGAAGTGGATGAATTTTATCTTGATTACGTCTGTTATATCAAACATGCACTCTTTTCCAAGATCTTATGTATTTCCATAATGGATGCTCTCAAATTCACATCTGTGAATACTACTGCTGCAAAAACCACTGTTGCTATTCCTACTGGATCGTCATCCGCTCTGAGGATGACATCACCTACTCAGCGTCTTCAACACTGGGTATCAAATGTGCTGGTTAAGGAGTACCGTCAACACGGTACCATCCCAACTCTAGAGGCTGCCCGACAGGCCCTCCAAGTGAACTACTCACACAGGTCGTCCAGACAACGACGACCAGTGATCAAGAGGCAGGCGGTGCTGACTACCGTCTCCAACCGTTTCGGGTCGTTATCCCCGGAACGCAACTTCCATTCGCTCCCTTACTCTGAGGAAGTGAATGGGCAGGTCCCTCAGGTCCTTAATTCAAAAAGACAGGAGTCCTTCCCGAGGTATCCCATCAATAATCGCCACCAGACTCGTGCGGCAGTGCGCCCTCAACATGATGAGGGTACCGACTCCAGGCATTCAGCTCAGGTTCCTCGAACCCGAAGAGGCAAGAAGAACCACCAGAGACGTAATCCAGTTAACAATGGGCAGGTTTTCATCCCTTCCATCTCCGGAGAAGTCCACCAACCTAACTTGGTGGCGAACAACGAACAGGCACACACAACTGTCCGTTTTAATTCCACTGTCCAGCAGACTCGTCTGGCAGCATCAAGCCAATCCCGCCAGGAAATTCCGGCGGAGTACTATAGGCAAGAACATACACCTGCTTATACATCATCAGTTAGTCATTAGAATCGCCTGACTACATATGATGGATCTCGTCAACCGCGTTTGGCGAAGTGTAATCAGCAGGCACATACACCTGCTAGTACTAATCAAGCCTACCAACAGACTCGCTTGGTAGCGCACAGAGAAGTCAGTCGGAAAGCTCCGACGACAAACAGGAGGCAGACTCAACTCTCTGCCTCCACACTTGAGTACTGTTAGGATTCACTGACAAGAAAAGGAGGACAGGAGCAGGCACATACACCTACTCCAAGCCCGGAATGGACGTATATCCCCATTCCGGCAGCTAAAGTCACCAAACATATTTTTTCAATGGTGAAAGAGCAGAAGCAAATTCCTACTCATATTCTGGATGCTTTCCAGGATATCATAACAGCTTCAACATCATCTCAGGGAAAGACACATAAATCTATCCCTAGCAGTGGAGTGACACATCAACGATTCACTCCGAAACAGACACACATTTGTTCTAGTCCAAGAGGGTTATGGGGCATACTCCCCCATATCATATGGACAACCATGTCAGGAACATACACCTGATTTGAGTGGAGATCGTCAGCCTAACCTGACCATCTTTCCTGATCAGGCACATACACCTGCTCAGAGTAACCACTTTCGTCAACAAGTGGTTTCCAAAGTGAGTAAGAAGGAATCTAAGAAAAAGATCCACCGAGCACAGTCAGGAGATCAAAGTCCAATCTGTAACAAGGCCTTGATCGATGCTGGAGTTCTTGAATCCCTCATACATTTATCTTTTGGAATTCAAGATTCTACTTCCTCAGTTCGCAATAACGGGAACATTAATTCCGAAAGTCTTCAATAGACACTTCCTCACGAAGGCTTGCTTCATGAAAATTAGGTCAATCTTGAAGTTTCTTCTTCATATGAGTGCCACATGAACCCTCTATGTGGTCAGAAGACCAACAAGCAAGAGATCTCATCTTTTTCTATAACCCATTATGGTGGTCCTCCCCATGATGATGAATTTCGCTGCGAAAGTCCTCTCTGCAGTAGTGATTCACATTGCCTGGAAAATACTCCAGTGGACAATGTAGTGCCGAGAAAGCCCTATTATTTTGAGGCACTTGCAAATGCGAAACCAGTCATGTCTGATGCTTTATCGCTAGCAAGTGAAATACTTTCTCAATCAGAAGATAGCCTAGGGTGTAGGTCATTCTCCAAACCACCCCTAAGTCATGCATCTTCTAGTTTGATCAATGATCTCCCTACCAATCTTGTTGAATCCGATGAAGCAACAAGGAAACACCAACTCTGGTCAAAACAGGTAGAAGAATCTTCATTTAATGATCAAGAGGAAATGCTGAACATGAGGAAAAAACTGGAGAAAAGTGAGATACTAGTCATGTTTTGGCCTTTGGCTTACTCCCAGTATGACATTCCAAAGATGTTGACTGAAGATGGAGTCCATGATATTCGTCTCAACATATGGAAAACTCTTTTTCAATTGAAGAAGAAGGAATTATCTTATGATGAATATGAAAATCATCTTAAGATAATAGAAGGGCTACAACGTCAGATTGATTTGGCATCTCTATCAGTCTCTCGGTATCCGAAGGCTGAAAAGCAACAGAGAACCCTTCAACGTTCATGCCTTGGCGCACTAAGAAAATTGCGTCAGTTAATTGCCAATGCTACATCTGATGTTCATATCATAGGATGGGGTGTTCACGGAGCACTACATTTCCCAGTGCTTTCTAGTCATCAAAGCCCGCCGAAAATGGTCTCATGCAATGTTATTGCCCATGGCCGGCCACAGTCAATGGGCTTTGTTCATAATCAAAGGCTTGCTCAAGAACAGGCTTCAACTAATTCCTCTCAAAATCAAGAATATAGAGAACAAGATGTTGAATTAATCCAACATCAAGTAGGAGAGAATATTCCACAAGCCTCTGATATGGAGCAAACACATCATCAAATGACAGAAGTTTCGGAAATCATCCAACGGTCTGTTGAACCAGGTGATAAAAGTGGATACAGGCTAATGCATCCAGCTAATTTCCGAAATATGATTCGAAAGATCAAAAGATCTTTTAAGAAGGTCTCAGACATAGCATGTCAAGAGCCACCCCAGCTTGTCATACTGGGGACTCCTTTAACCCAACCCTCAGAGTCAACAAATGGGATTTGAGGAGTTGAGAGGAAGCAGCAGGAACATCCCCAGTTCTCGAGACTGGGGACTCTTTCAAATCATCAATCCCCTTCTCAGAGAATATCGGTCTTTTCTCGATTGGGGAAGAATCCCCAAGAGGAACGAACAACCAAATTATCAGGAGATTACCTCCATGTTATAGCTCGTCAAGAAGTTCCTAAAAGATTAAATCAACAAAAGGCAATGTCTCATCAAATACATGAAAGAAGACAATATCACAGAAATGTTGATAGAAGGGATGTGATTCATTATACATCAATTAATTTCATCAATGCCGTTGTTGCTAATCCACCAGAGGAGACTCACTCAGGGGACTCAAATGAAGAGCGTCCTTCTTAAGAAAATATACGCACCGATACAAATGAAGAAGATGTGCGTACACGAAGTCAAAGGATTACTTAGAACCTAGGTAATACACTACCTTCTCTCCAAAAAGAATCCAACAAAGGGAGGGGAAAGAATCAGGTTACATATCCTTCCTATGGAGAAGGTCAATTGCTCTCGTTAGAGCAAAGGTTTTCACAAGTAGAGGAAGAAATGAAAGAATTAAGAAGGATGAATGCAGAACTACTTCAGAGTAGTATTCTTCTTAAGAATGATGAAGTCCGACAGCCGAAGGAATTTGTTGTAACTACTGAGATGGATCAGGAATATCCTCCATTATCAGAACACCCTCAGAGGTCTAATACTATGGGTAAAATGCAACAATGGTTGGAAGTGCTACCATCAGTTGCAGCACCAACCACCACATCTGTCCAAGCTCCATTCATTGCACCTATTCAAGACCAAATTCAACATGATGTTTCTCAAAAGTTAATAACTACTATTGAGTCATTAACAGCTCAGTTAGAAACTATGGAAGGGAAACCAGAGCATGTTCAACTAGAAAAGAAAGTTTACCCTGAATGGGTAGATTCAATTTCTCCTCCATCTAGATTTGGAAACCCTGTTTTCCCTAATTTCAATGGATCAAGATACCCTGAAAAAAATTTGACGCATTACGTGTCTTGTTGTGATCCAATGATGGGAACTCCAGAGCAGCAAGAAGCAGTGAAACTCAGATGATTCATGCGAACCTTGCAAGGGCCAGCATTTTTATGGTATACAAGCTTGCAATCCCGGTCAATCATCGGATGGGAGGATCTTTGTTAAAAATTCCTTCTTCAGTTCAGCTCAACTTTGCCAAAAATGACAGTTTTCGATCATACAAACTGCAAGCAAATGTAGAATGAAAGAGTCTCTGATTTCATTGCTCGCTGGAAGGGATTAACGTATTCCCTGAGTTTAGCACTCACTTAGGATGATCTGTTGCCAATCTGTGTGGAAAATTTGCGTGACGAATTACGCATGCCATTGATCCCTATGAAATACACAGGAGGGTTTCGAGGACTTACTTCAATCGCTCAGTAGATTGAAGATTTCCTTATACAGGCTAAGGTTAAATCTCGTGTAATTCCATCAGCTTCAGGAAGGAGAATGGGTAAAGCAGAAACTGCTACAGTTATGGTTAAACAAGAACCTGTAACTATTTCTACTTCAAAACCTTCATCTTCGCGAAGGGCTCCACCTCCTAAACGCCAACAACAAAGGCTGTTTCGTCCAATTGTTCAACAAGATCAACGACGAAAACAATTTTAGGATTTGAAGAGTAAAATATACTCTTTCCGAAATGATCATGTTCCTGGTTACTTCATTTCAGCTCTGGAAAATAATTTGGTTCAATTACCAGTGCCCAAGAGACCAAACAAGGAAGGAGATGAAGACCGTCCCAATTATTGTCCCTTTCATCAAATGTTGGGGCATCCCATCCAGGAGTGTTTTTTCTTTAAATACCTCCTGCAAAAGATGGTCGACTTGGGACAAGTCAAGTTAAAAGGTTCTTAGACTCAGATATCATGTGTTACTGCTACAGTTCCAGAGGAAGAAGGTGAATGGCAAGAAGTCAAAAGAAGAAATGCACAGAAGTATGATGATTGGATGGTCAGAAAGACAATCAACTAGAATCATGCCATTTTGCGAACACAATTAATGAAACCAATTGTGTCTTCTGCCATGAATATTGCTGTAAAACCCTCTTCGTCAGAGGGAAAATCCTCAAAGAAACAGTTTGATTCAAAGAAGAAAAAAATCAGAAGAAGATGAGTATGTGTCAAAGCCTAAATTGTCTTTGATTCTGGCAGACGTTATGCCATCTACTTCAAAACCATGGGCACCGCCCCATCAAACGGCACAGCCTAAACAGGCTAGTCAGGCAGAGTCTTTGTTAGACGAAGAGTTAATCTTCAGTTCTGTTAATATGATTCAATTAACAGATCTGTATTCTAGTCATAATTTTACTTTTGATGAGCCTGAATTCCTTGTATCAAATAAGGGAATCAGAGGAAGTTCCCGAGGTTCAGGATACAGTTGAAGACGTGGATCTTTCCGAAGCCACTACTCCAATTCTACCCCAGCTGGCACTGTTTACGCAGCAGAAACTCATGGTAGAGCCCTTCAGCGAGCTAAAAAAGAACAAGCAGGTTTTTCTGCTAATAGCCAACTCGGTCTTGGCACAGTTATTTTAGAAGACCGATTAAAGGTTCCATATTCTTTATCTCAGCAAGTAAATGGATCTAATTGGTCTAATCTTCCAAAACCAAGGATGTTGCCAACTTCTATCCCAATACAAGATGCATTAGCTTCCAAAGCATCTGCTTCCAAGGTACCTGCTAAACCGCATATTCCTGTTGGGAAACGCAGACCTTTAGATCAAAAGTATGATATATTGAAACACTTGGCCCAAGTACCATCCAAGTTATCAATTTTGGATGCTTTGAATCTGTCAAAAGATCTTCGGGAAGCACTCATTGAAGCTTTGTCAAGTCCTCAGGAGTTTGAAGCTGAAATTGCTGCAGCTGAAGTCTATCACATAGAGAATAATCCTGCAGAATGCCATGCAGTGATATCTTTTACTGATAAATATGAAGATGATGTTGTTCATGGGCACATAAAACCTTTGTACTTATCTGGAAAAGTCAATGGTGTATATATCATAAGAGCTTTCATTGACAATGGTTCAGGAGTCAACCTCATGCCCATTCATACACTTTGTCGATTGGGCCTCACAGAATCTGATTTATCTTCTTCTACCATGATGTTACAAGGATATGATAAAAATGAACAAGAACCACTGGGCGATGTTACACTCAGAGCTCAGTTTGGAAATCTTGTATCCAATTCGGATTTCATTATTGTTGACCAAGACTCGGCTTTCAACATCTTGCTTGGAAGACCCTGTCTATATCAGCATGCAGCTATCCCTTCATCATACCATCAATGTCTCAAATACTGTTTCAATGGTCAAGTTGGAACATTGTATGGTGATAAGACCTTGTTCAAGACATGTGAGTCTCAATACATTGAGGCAAAATTTTATCACATGAAGGGAAAGAAAAATCTACAATGAAGGAAATTACCAAAGTTAATGCTCCATATGGTTTGGAGAAAATTCCAATAAATCCATTTACACATGTGAGTACAGATTATGTGTTACCTATCAGTGAAATTGACAAAATAGGCCCAAATCAAAATACTCTTATGGAAAGATCCATAATGTCAATTACGACAATTGAGCCAGACAACATGGGAGAAATTGGTAACCTACCAAACAGTGATGAAAACACAAGTGGTGACTTCTTCATTTCATCTGCTGAAATCCAACAGGTCTATACTTCGCTAATCAGGCCAGAAGAAGTTATAGCAACATCGGAGGTGAATAATGATGTCAATTATCAATCCATCATCTCCTCTTTATTTCCCAAAGAAGGCCCTTTATCATCAATAGGGTCAGAAATGGAAGCTTCTTCTTCAAAATGTGAAAATTTTGACATCTCTTCTGATCATGAAAATTTCGTTTTGTCATCTACTATGCAAGTAGAAAAGAAAGAAATAGAAAATGATGAAGAGGAAGAGGAAGATCTTAGAGATGCTCCTCCGGCATTTGAAGAAGGTATCTCTACCACTGTGGATGAACTCAGAGAAATAAATCTGGGTACAGAAAAAGATCCACGCCACACTTTAATTAGTGCACCCATGACCCTTGAAGAGAAAGAAATGTATACTTTTTTTCTAAAGAAAAATAAAGATATTTTTTCTTGGAACTATACAGAAATGCCTGGGCTTGATCCTGATATTTCTACTCAACATTTGGGTTTACCAAAAGAACATCGAGGATTTAAGCAAGCCGCGAGAAGAACACACCCAACTTATGCTTCCAAAATTGAAGCTGAAGTGGATAAGCTGATCAAAGATAACTTCGTTAGAGAAGTTCAGTATCCTAAGTGGTTGGATAATATTGTCCCAGTAAAGAAGAAGAACAGACAAATTAGGGTTTTCATCGATTTCAGAGATCTTAATCGGTATTGTCCTAAAGATGATTTCCCAGTTCCGATTACAGAACTCTTAATTGATGCAACCACTGTCTATGAAGTACTTTCCTTCATGGATGGATATTCCGGATATAATCAGATCTGAATGGCCCCAGAAGATGAGGAATCTACAGCCTTCAGAGCCCCTCAAGGTGTGTTTTCTTACCGGGTGATGCCCTTTTCTTTAAAGAATGCAGGTGCAACATATAAATGCGCCATGCATCATATCTTAAAACCATTATTAGGGAAGTTTGTTGAATGCTATGTAGAAGATTTGGTGGTTAAATCCAAACAACGTTCTAATCACTTGGATGATTTGGAAGTCATATTACACAAGCTTCGACAACATAATTTAAAGATGAACCCCTTAAAATGTGCTTTTGGGATAACCTCAATAAAATTCCTCAGCTTTGTTGTACGCCATCGTGGTATTGAAGTCGATCCCGAGAAGACCAAATCAATCCTTGGTATGTCACCTCCTCAGAATTTGAATGAATTAAGAGGACATCAAGGACACTTATCCTATATTCGGCATTTCATCGCCAATTTGGCAGGCAAAAGTTTACACTTTACCAAATTATTGTTAAAAGGAGTCACTTACCAGTGGACTGAAGAATGTCAAGAAGCGTTTGATGTTCTCAAGAAATACCTCTTGAGTCCACCAGTACTCATGCCACCTGTTTAAGGTAGAACACTTATCCTATATGTGACAGCTCTAGAGAGATCATTGGGTGCCTTTCTCGCTCAAAAGAATGATGCTGGGAATGAAAATATCCTCTACTATCTCAGTAGAACTATGCTTGAAGCAGAAACCCGATATTCAAGTATTGAAAAGTGCTGCCTGGCATTAATCTTTGTAGTTCAGAAACTGAGACACTACCTGCAACATCACGAGGTCCAATTGGTATCTCGCAATAATCCGCTCAAATTCATCATTAGTCTTCCAATGCTTACAGGACGTCTAGCAAGGTGGGAAGTTATTTTGCAGCAGTTCGACATTCAGTATGTATCTCAAAAGGAAATAAAGGGCCAAGCTCTGGATGATTTCCTGGCTGAACATCCTTCAGTGGAAGACACGTCTTCAGATATTGAACTCCCTGATGAGGAAGTTTTTTCAATTCAAGAGTGTCCTCAAACATGGGAAATGTATTTTGATGGTGCTTCCAAAAGTCCAACAGGGAAGAAAATGGAAAATCCTAAATTCAACAAAGTTGGTTTAGGAATTGTACCCATTTCTCCAGATAAGGCATTGTTACCTTATTCCTTTTTATTGCGGCAAGGTGGTACCAATAATGAAGTCGAATACCAAGCTCTTATCACAGGCTTGGAGTTAGCACTTCAAGCACAAGTGAATCACTTAAAGGTGTAAGGTGATTCAGACCTGGAAATCAAACAAGTCAATGGGGATTATGCCATCAGAAAAGAAGAGTTAATCCCTTTGTATGATTACGCCATAAAGTTAATGGAGTAATTACCTTCAGAACCGACATATTCTTATGTCCCAGGATCACAAAATGCTCAAGCTGATGCACTGGCTAATATAGCCACAGCTCTAGTAGATCCAAATCGGGACGAGGCAACCATCAGTATTGCCCACCGTCATGCAATTTCACCTTATGTTCAAGCCAGAATAGAGGAAATTAATGAAATTAGTCAAATTCCTGAACCGTATGGTCATACTACAGGATGGATGTCACCTATCAGGGAATACCTTCAAAATGGAACACTTCCACCTAATAGAGCTGAGAAAGAACAAATCAGGCGATGTGTGGTCAATTTTACACTTTATGATGGCCCAAACCACCTAGAGAAAATTCTCTACAAACGTGGTTTTGATGGAGTTCTCTTCAGATGCATTGATGGTGAAGAGACAATGGCTGTCATGAAAGATGTACATGGAGGAGTCTGTAGTGCCCACCAGTATGGACATAGATTGTCTGATCAAATTTGAAGGCTTGGATACTTTTGGCCTTCAATGATACAATATTGTGTTGATTTCACAAAGAAGTGTCATTCATGTAAAGTACATGCCAACTTCATTCATCAACCTCCAGATTTTCTTCATACAGCTAAATACTCATGGCCATGTGCCACATGGGGAATGGATGTGGTGGGACCTTACCCTTCAGCTACGACCAAGCAGTTTAAGTACATTCTTACTGCTACTGATTTCTTTTCCAAATGGGAAGAGGTAGTACCTCTCAAAGAAGTCAGTTATAAATGCATTGTTAGCTTCATCAAGTCTAACATCATTGCTAGATTTGGTGTCCCTCATACCATATTGACGGACAACGACACCAACTTCTGTTCTTCTGAGGTGAAGAAATTGTATCAAGAATACAACATTAAATCCAACCATTCATCTCGGTATCATGCTGCGGCCAATGGCCAAATAGAAGCCTTTAACAAGACTCTTTCAAATATACTGTAAATGATGGTGGATAAAGATAAGAGGTCTTGTCCTGATAAACTCTTTCATGCTTTATGGGCTTATCGGACTACCACACGCAATGCAACGAGGTCAACTCCATATTTGTTGGTATATGGAACAGAAGCAGTCTTGCCAATTGAAGTTCAATTGCCCTCACTCAGAGTATCCATTTGTGATCAGTTATCTACAGATTAGCAATCCCAAAAGCGATTGAATGAATTGGAATGGATAGATGAGAAAAGATTGTGCACTTTGCACCACTTGGAAATCTATCAGAATCGAATAGCACGAGCTTTTAACAAAAAAGTTCGTCTTTGTTCATTCATTCAGGGAGAATTGGTATTAGTTCTCAGAACTCCAATGATACCCGGAAAGAAACCTCCCAAGCTTGAGCCAAAATGGGAAGGTCCTTATTCAATACATAGGGTCTACTCCAATGGAGCTTATTCATTAATCTCGATGGATGGAGAACTCATTACTACTCCAACTAATGACAGATTTTTGAAGAAATATTTTGTATAAAATACAAAGTATTCACAAGATGTCCCCGCAACATGACACTAAACTGTGCAGCACCAGTTCATCCTTGCTATATGACATTAAACTATACATCAATGGTCCAGTATGACCTTAAACTGCAACTTTGTCCCACATGACATTAAACCGTGAAAAAGTTCCCTAAAAAGTCATGTATGACTTTAAACTACACCATGGTCTTGTATGACATTAAACTGCACCATCCATGGTCCATGCATATGACCCTAAACTATTTAAAAGTCCCTTACGTCCAACAAGACGTTAAACTGTGACGTCCTAACTACATGAAGCTAAACTGTATAAAAGTCCCTTACGTCCGGAAAGACGTTAAACTATATAAACTGTAAAAAAAAATCCCTAATGCGTCCAACATGACGTTCAAATGGTGCACTCTTTTGTCCTCACTGCATGACATTAAACTACATAGTTCCCCCCTTTCGTCCAACATGACGTTATACTCTATTGTTCCCATCGTCCTAACTACATGAAACTAAACTATACAGAAAGTTCATAATACGTCTTACATGACATTAAACTGTATTTTGTCCCTGCTACATGACACTAAACTGCGCAGCACTAATATTCCTAACTGCAAGACCTTAAACTGCATAGTCCCTTTATATGTCCTACATGACAATAAAATATTCATCGTTAAGGGTGTTGTTACCTCTTGTTTCTCACAACGAGTATGACTCATGCGAGCTTAGAGAAAAACCTCAACCGTAACACTATTTTTGGGCCGCTAACCATGTATAAGTCCCAACAACATTTTTTTAGATCGTTGTACCCAAGAAAAACTTGATCATTAATTCATTATTTAATTGAACTACATGGACTTTGATCCTTGCCCTCCAGGCTGGGTATGTAGGCAACCTCCCAGGGTTCAAGCCCAAAAACAATCTCTTCACATCGGTTCACCACCATCTCATATGATGTTGATTCGTGAAACCGCCCCTAGAATCAATATCTTTACATTGATTCACTTCCGTCCTTGTTATATGAAGTTAAACTATGCAACACTTTTGTCCGGTACGACAATAAACTACAATACTCTTTTATTTCCTAATTTGAGAGAAAACTATTATTGACATTGATTTTTCAATCATGTTTCATTTCAAAAGACTACGTGCATACATGGTAATGCCTAAACTTTTTATCTCGGGTTAAACCATCATTGCACTAAAGTCCTTTTTCACCCTTCACATGTACGAACCAAATTTGTACAAAGGGTAGTTCTAGAACTACGTGGGCTTGATTCCCATCCTTATGGGATACGTAGGAATGTTCGAGTATCCCTCGAATCCAGCCCCAAGTCTTTTTGGGCCTAACCCCAAATTTCACTTTCAGTCCCTTGGCTGAAAAGTCCTCATGAAAACACACACTCTATATTCATTATTATGGTCCGAACTCTATGACCCTAAACTAAGATCTCTCATATTTTCGTCTTGCACGACGTTAAACTGCATTTCAAGAACTACGTATGGATTGATTCTCATTCTTATGATATACGTAGTGAAGTCCAAAATTTCAATTCCGGACCCAGCCACAACATGATTATGGTTATCATTGACCTATGTATCTCTATATACATTGGACAATACCCATCTTTATGTGTTATAATCCTAACCTTAAATATTTTCAGATCTTCATAACCCTTTTCATGACTTTTAGTCACAAAAATGTCAAAATTCTGAGAATGCTATTAGCTAACTATGCAGTACGTGCCCATAGGTGGCCTTACATAAACAGTCTACATAACAGACTTGTTAGCCAAAAGATACTATTTTATTTAACTATGTAGCCAATGCCCTTAGGTGGCCCTACATAATTCAACCCCCTAACGGGTTTGTTAAATGATGGTAACTTCATTCTTGGTAAGAATGCCTCTTTTGTCCTTATTTGTCTTAAACGACAGTATGTAGGGATTCGAAAAAAATAGCCATCCTTAACATATTTGTCCCATATCCTTTTTCATGATCTGAAAGTATTCAAGTCTATGATTTATTCTTCTTCCCTACGTTTGGGTCAGACCTTCGTAGGAGTGATATTCATCCAGTTCTTCGATAATCATGTCTGAAAATATCTTCTCCATATTCAAGTACCTCTTTCCATACAACAAACTCTATACTTTAGAAAATTTGAATATCCATAAACTTTCACTGGCTTTTAGCACTAGGAAAGTAAATTTCTGAGAGTTATTTTTCCTGACTATGCAGCACGTGCCCATAGGTGGCCTTGCATAAACAGTCCACATAACAGACTTTTCAGCTGAAAGATGCTATTTATTTGACCATGCAGCCAATGCCCTTAGGTGGCCCTGCATAATTCAACCCCCTAACGGGTTTTGTTAAATAATAGTAACTTCATTCTTGGAAACTACTTCTTCTAATGCCTTTTAGCTCTTTTTCATATAATTCCTCAGATTCAAATATTCTTAAGCCATAGTTTACATATATTCTCTCATACTTGAGTATGGTAATATGTTTTCAGATAAATTTTTAAGGAATTGAATCAATTTTAATCCATTTCGGTCAAAGATATTTCGACCTTAAACATTAGTCCCTTTATGTCTGGCACACATGACTTTAAACTTCCCACAAAAGACAAAGGAACTCTGAATAAAAGTCAAGTTCCAGCTCACTAAATATACATTTTTATATGATTTAGGTAATATTGAGCAATTAAAAGGTTCAAAGTTTGTAGGGTTGTTTTTAATAATCCTAGTAAAAATCAAACTATGCTTACTAAGACCATTGGCTTAAGTAAATTTGAAGAAGGTAGTGATAGAATTCAGGTACAAATAAGTGAAAGTGAAAGTGTTTTTCATTGATGCACAAGAGTTAGAAGGACATCTACAGACTGGAGTCTCTTCGCTTTTTCAAGAATTACAAGAGGCTTTAAACATAACACTTCATTTGATTTACGACATCCTGAGCTTCATCATCAACCACCTGGAATTCATTCATTCAACTGGATACAATAAGAGATGTAGTGATACCAGCTCTTCTTTGAACAATTGTAAAAGGATGTTCTTGAGTGCGGTTTGAGAAAATTTTCTGCTAATCAAACAGTGACTCTGTTTCTGTCCAAGAGACTTGTAAGATGGATATATGGATTTGAGAATGGGGCATTGGAAGTAAAGAGACATTTGGAGAGAGTACTCTTTTCAGATATTGCTCTAATACCATGTCTGTCTTCTCTCCACCAACCGGTAGTGGAAAACATTTCAGCCCATGGGTTTTCCATTTTCGTATCTGCAAGGAAATGACATGGAGGAATAATTTGAAAGATCGCACCATTTTTTTTGCTCTTAATGCACAGCATAACCGAAATGAAGGAGTAGCAGCGCAGCTGCATTTCAGGTGTATATTTCTTTGCATCTAAAACATTGACTCCTTGCAGGTGACCATGACCATATAGAGGCAGGTAGATGCTTTGTGGGGAATTAAGATGATATTTCTTCAAGTGCATAGCCAAATCTGAGAGAGTTCTATTGCAGATATCATAGTAATCATGGCCAATGATGTTCATCATGTCATCAATCCGCTTACTAGCCAGTTCATCAGACAATTTAATTCCATTAGGATCCATTGAATCTGCCCAATAGTTGAATAAATTAAACTCTTAAATGGGTTTATTTTTCATAAAATTTGTGAAAGATTTCGAAAAAATGGCTAAGGAATTAAGGCACGCAAGTCTAAAACATGGCGCACAAGTATTCGTGTGCCGCGCTAGTTTTTGACGCGCAAGTATAAACCGCGTAAGTACAAATGCCTTTACAGTAGCACGAAATCAAGGAAAACACTGGAAACAGAGCAACCTGTGCGGCTAAGGTGACCTGCGCGGCGAGAGCTCGAAGGTATGAAATCCGGAAATCTGGATGCTTGTACGGAAGTGAGGCCCTCTATTTATAGACACGGTCGGGACCCTGCGCGCTGGACCCTGCACGATCGAGGGCCGTATCCCTGCGCGATGTGCACTTGCGCGCCGCCTCTGCACCATCAAAACTTGCGCGCCCCCTTTTCCTTTGGATGTCTGCGATTTCCTCAGAGTCAAATCCTCATTTCTCTCCGGATCCAACTCTGAGGGGGGACTTTTGTTGACGCTCCTTTCATCACAGAATCTAAAAATCGGAAAAGGGGAATATATGAGCACAAATTGATTCATCCTTTGAAAGAAAACATCAAAAATCGATAAAGGGATGAAGAAGGAAAACTTTTCCCATAGGCCGCGCAAGTTCCTTCATGATCGCGCAAGTGGACTTGCGCGACGCAACTTGGCGCGCAAGTGACTTGCACGACCTAGTTGATAAGCGCCCGGTAACTGCACGGGGTCTTCTCCTGCCTATAAATAGACCCTGTGGGGCCCCCATTCGAGGGGATCTTTTTCCAGAAACTCAGATTGAAGCTCCCGAAGCCGAAGTCTCTTATCAAAGCTTCCGGAACACTTCTAAGGTGATTTCTTACCTAGAACGGAAGATCTAATGAGAGGGAGTAAGGCCTAAGTGTTGAAACTCATCAACACTTGCGCGCCTGAGTGGTCAGCCCTTAAGGGAAGTGGTTACACTTGCGCGCCGCCTTATTCATTTGATAGAACTTGCACGTCCCTTTTTTGGAAGAACTTCAAGAGAATTCTAAAGGCTCTAATGAAGTGTCTCTCAAGTATTTCAAATGCTGGTTGAATATCGCGCAAGTACCCACCATGTCGCGCAGGTATACCTGCGTGACCAATACTTGTGCGCCGTCGCAGTACCTGCGCGCCTTCAGAGACTTGCGTGCCCCTTCCTTTATGGGTGCCTTTCTATTCCATTTCACCCCTCTTAAGCCATTACACCTTTTCTTTTCAATATTCAGTCTTTAAGACACTCTCCAAATCCATTTATGGCATGATTTCTTGATTTGACTTCCTTATCTGAATGGAATTCGGTGGAATATCTCTCAAAACCTAGTGATTTACATATCTTTATGTCACTAAAGATTGAGAGTTCATTCATTCAACCTCATCCTTTAAGATGAGAGAATCCTTAACCTGGGTCTCCTTTTCAAGAATAATCCTCAGTCCTAAGTCCTCCAAACTTGGGCATCCTCCTCAGGAGTGAGCCCCAAATTCTTAAAATTCCCAAATATGGGCATCCTACTTAGGAGTAAGCCCCAAACCATAATCTGTTAAACTAGGCCTCCTTTTCAAGAGTAATTCCTAGTCATAAATCATGGGCTTCCTTTTCAGGAATAAGCCCAATGTCCCTTAAATTCTCTTTAAACAGTCTTAATTTACCTTTGATCTGGGATTCCTTCTCAGGAGTAAAACCCATTTATCAATCCTCTCCTAATTTGGGTTTCCTTTTTAGGAATAAGTCCCAAGTTAGAGTATTCAAATCTCCATGAAGCACATATACCTTTATGGACCCGGTTCCTGGATTCTCTCCCTAATGTAAATCCTAAACCTTCATCTATCTGGGCAGTCATACATACATAATCCCCAAACCATTTATTTTGATTGCATCTTTCTGGGAACAATTGCCTAATTTTTACCAATACCTCTTGTTTCTCACACCGAGCAAGACTCACATTTTCTTAGAGTGTAAAAGTAATTATGAAATCCTTCTTTGAGCCATCAATAATAAACATCATACTCCCTTATTCGAACTACGTGGGTTCTGATTCCTTTTCCAAAACAAAGGATACGTAGGTAGCCCATCTATGGGTTCGATCCCAACTTTGAAATAATTCATGTCCTTCTGAATGACAATAAACTTCAAGTGCCCCACTGAGTGGCTTTAAAACCATCCTAGTCATCATAATGACCAAGAGACTTTTATATAAATATTTTGAAGGATACCATTGACCATGAATCTCTAAATAGATATAGATGATTCTCTATCGATGAATAACCTCGAATACATATAAAAGAATCTCTAAATTTCTTAAATATTTAACCATTGATTGTTAAACTGAAGGAAAGCTCTTTTTATACTTGGTAATATAATAAGGATTCACGAACATAACTTAAATCTATAAAGAGAGTCCCGGAATAGACAATAATTCCCCTAAAAAAGGTGTGATGAGTCTGACCTCCCATACTCTAGACCGATGCAAATTCCTAAGCCTCATCAGTCCACAAGCTAATGAGCGCCTACCTTTGGAAATTGGGTCCAAATGGATGTGGAATCATTGGATGTTTCCGGTTCTACGCACAAACCCGTTAGAAACTGATCGGAACGTTTGAATCTCCCATCGAGGAGGTCATCCCCGAATTCCGAGGGAAACAGGAGGTAGAGTCACTTCAATGGTAAGTTCTCTTAGTTATAGGGGTTGATTTGTCTTGGTGTTAGATCTATTATAATGTAGAAACATCTTGTGGAATCACTGTTGAACTAGAGGTATCATCAATTTATGACAGAATAATCTAATTGTAAATGTACATAGAAGTGGATTTAGCTCCCCTCAATGATAGCCCAACCTAAAGGTAATGCTGGGGAATCCCAGAATTGAAGTATCCAAAGCCACTTTAATTTATGGTAGCTTGGGGAAGTAGTTCATTCAACTAATTGTAAATATTGATGGTGGATCATGACTTACAGATTTTTTAAATTTTTTGTAGAAATCAAGTACAATAATAAAACAAATATCTTTCATTAAATATAATAAGAATTTTTTAAGTTCATTAATATAAGTAGATACTTGAAATAAGTAAAATATCATAAATTTTTATAAAAGAATCCATTCATTCAGAATCACCAAAAAAAATTAATTGATGTATATAATGAATGATATATTAATAAAATGAATACAACATAGATAGTTAATCAATGTAAATATATATTTCATAGTTATTCAAGCAATCTAAATATTTAATCCTATAATATAAAACAAAATTACTAACCCTTCTAAGATTATAAAAAATATAAAAAATAAGAATGTAAAATAATACAAATGTAAAATAAAATGTGGATTCTCATTATATATTATTATCTAAATATTAAATCAAAAAGTAATTTTAAAAAACAAACAATACCTATCAAATAATGAAATTTTTATGAAGAATCATATTTCTTTATAGAAGATGTTGGATTTTTTGACTCCTTTCCTTTTCAAGGAATAGGAGGAGGTGATGAGGTGTTATGAGGTACATGATGGCTGAAATCAATTGGAAAGAGATGCCTCTCATCCTCAAATGGTGTAACTCTAGAAAGACTAACTATATTGTAGTTGGTCTTAATATATACTGATAAGGGTGTATAAAGGAAAGAAATCATAGGAATGATTGGTGGTCTAACAAAAATAGTCCTGGTGGAAGAGAGAAATAGTTCCATCAAATAAAAAAACCAGCTATTCACCCTACCAATTTTCTCTATATCTCAAAAAAATTGTTTCTTTTCATCCTTGAACTACTTGAATAGGGTTTCCAAAGTGATCAACTAGGCTACTTTCTCCATTAAAGACATTTTCACACAAGGAAATTTTAGATTCCAACTATGAACAAAATGTGATAATTTAACTTATGCATTACATAAATATTTGAGAGATAATATTTAATACCTTTGTTGATTATTTCACTATCATATAGAGATTCATTAAATCATTCCATAATAATATTTTAAATATAATCACCAAGATAATTTATCTGGATAATATCATCCATATGACATATTGAAAAATTAACCGTAAAATATTTTAGTTCATCCCTCACTATAGGTCATATCAAATCATTATTAACTGAAGCAGGAGCAGAAGGAGGAAGATATCTGGAAGAATATTCACTTAGAGTAGAGAAGGACTCTATTCTATATAGATGATGCATCTTTCTCCTTGTGAAGTTAGAACTCATTTAATACAATGAAGACTAAATTGAATTCATTTTTTCTTCCAACCACTTATTATATATTTCCATATTTCCCATATGTAGGAAAATTTTGGTTTGGAAATAAGAATTAAGTACAGAAGAAATCGTCATGGTGTCAGCTTCAGTAGACATTATTTTTGGAACTAAAGAGAACCGAAGAATCCCACTACGACTATTATAAAACAAGTCTCCAAGGAATCCACACCATGTTTTTTGAAATAAATTGTATAAAAAGGATAACTAGGAGAAGGTTGAGAATTGAGGTTCAGAATACGCATTGCACCATTCCCATGACCCATCTCAATATTAAGACCATCGTAATGAAAATTCTCTAAAAACTATTACTCGTCAAATAATTTAAATAGGGATCCCTTTGGATCTCTCAGGGAACTTTTATATTAGGTACAAAATTACCTAGTGGGATTCCTATATCATCATCATCATCACATTAATAATCATCATCTGATCCTGAATATTCTAACCTATTATTAACAGATTATGGAGGATTTTATCCTTTAGATGGTGCAACATCCACATATATTTCTCACACAAAATGAAAAAATTTCATTTTAGATACATGATCCTCACCAATATAACTATTATATGGGTCATAGATATTTAAAAAGCATATTAATGAAATTTAGAAGTATATCGTCAAACTGATCATCAATAGAATCATTTTAATTTTATGATTCATTTTATTATTTTAGTAATATATCCATGGAAGGAAGGTAAAGAGGAATCCCAAAAGAACCATAATATATAATGGTTATTTGTATAACATTTGGATCACTCCCCTATATTATAAAAATAGGTACACAATTAACTTTATTATCTATAGATTCTTCCACATTAACTCCAACTCAAGAAACATCCCTAACTACTTCATCATTGGAATATTCTATGACCTCATCTGTCTCCATGATAGGGTTAACCATATATTTTTATATTGATGTTTTATTTACAGTCGGAATGGTTTCATAATTATTTTCATTATCCAATACCCACCTTTTCAATAAAGGGTTATATTTCACATCCATCATTTTTCATGGGAATCAGTTAAGGAAAAACCATCTACTAAATTTTTCTCCCCTTCAAGAACAAGCAAATTATCATCTAAGTGAGTAGAAATCATTTTCTTATGAGAAAGGGAGTTTAATGTAGAGTAAGGCCTATATAATTTCATCACATGAACCAATGAATATATAAAATATTAATATTATCTACCATTTTTCTATGATACACGACGAAAATATCTTGATACCTCATTATCCAAAAACCCCCCTTCATAGACCCAACATGTATTGAATTAACCAAAAAAAATAATTATTCTTCATCTAACTCCACTTCACCATGACTTCAAGGATTTGAATATCCAATCAACTCATGATACTCATCTTCAATTAGGAATTTATCAGAGTTTATTTGTATTTATCCCTAATAATAATAATATATGCAATTTTTTGAGGAACTATTAGATAGTCATCCAACTATCATAAATAGAAAATGAGACTTTTTCCAACCAATAATTTTTTGATAAATTATTTCTTATATTCAATATTATATTAATAAATAATATATAAATAATTAACTAACTATGGGTACAAGTATCTATCATTTCTTTTGAACTATTCTTCCCATCTATTTTTAGGACCATTTTACAAATGAGTGCCTTTCTTGACTATAGTTAAGAATGATCAATTTTATTTTTATCTACTAATAATCGATATATATGTTTTAGATTCATTGGTTATACATGACTACTTGATTATCTAGTGGATCTATTTAATGGATGTGATTCATCAGAAGAAAAACTATGTTTCTTCACTAAGAGAATTTTTGAAAGGGTTATAATGTTAAATGCATAGAGAATCATGTCACGAAACATAAGAAGTGGTTTCAAAAGAGGTTTCTGAGATATGATTTTACACCAGACTCTTAATTTGGAGAAATTTATTATTCAGGGATTATATAAATTAAAAAGAATATTTTTAAAATAAATAATCAAAATTCAAACAAATAATATTTTTAATTATAAACAAATAGATTAATATCACTAGGGACAAAAAATACCTAATGTTAGCTTCTATGGTGTCAGCCTAATTGTAGTATGTAATGGTAGTATAGAGTGGTACTAGGAAAATGTTAGATCATATAGTGTTAGATAATGCAATGGATTCATATCTAAAATTAAATCATTATCATAGCATACAAATTGTTTTATCATCACGATAACATGAATAATTATTATTCGTCATTGTTTTATGAATAATTGTTGATCATTACGGTAATACTAGACTTTTTATTTTTTATAAATAATAAAAAAGTAAAGTATAAAATTAACATCTATGAAATCACTGACATTCCATGTTCATGTTAGATATATCTCATTCTCTAAAATTTCAAATGCTTTTCGAATATTATAGCATGATTCTGTTTAATTTTAATGAATTCAAGAGTTATATTATATTATTGGTAATGTTATCTCAAAATGTAGTGTCTTATATCAATATATTTCGTACTATAGTGAGAAATATAACTCTATTAAATATTTTTTAGAAATTCTTTTTCACAATCTATATGTACTTGTCAAAACTGATATAAATAGTTTAGTAAAGTCTACTTCATCCATAAAATCTATGAACAACAAACTAACTTAAACTATGTACTAACATTGCATCCCGAACCACTGGGTCCACATCAAAATACCACATGTCCTCCAGTGAATCTCCCTATATGCAAGAGGATGCCGACTATTAGAAAGCGTCAGGTTGAACGTTCGGGAGACTATAACCTTTGTATCATGTCACATGATTGATGAACAACAATAGTAATATAAATTATCATAGTAAAATGTGGAGACGAAAATATTTCAATGGATAATGAAATGGTGTTCAATTTAAAACTAAACCATTAAATGAGAGACTTTTCCAAATGTGACATGTTCTAGATGTTGTCTTTCTATCTATCATACAAAAAATAAAAAAAAATAACTAAGTCAAATACGTGTCTTCTTGAATATAACTATCCTTAATTGGATTTGCTTTTTATGTTTTGGAAAATTCATTTGAAAGTAGTTACAAGTGACACTTTTGGGATTGATTGAAAATGATAACACATAGAAACACTAAAAAACATATGTTTTCCTCTAAAATTTAAGAAATTAAACCCCAATAATAATTCTATAAGTGGTTTAATGAACTAGTTTCCCAATTTCATCATGATCCAATATATGTGTAGTACTCATTGGAATATAACAACCTTTTGTACAATCCAACATAAAAAATTTTAAAATATATATTTTTTATTTTCATTGATTTAAAATAATTCATTCCTTATTTTAAAAAATCAGTGAAATGTGGTTGAATTTTTACTCACCAATTAAACTCATTTCAAATTCTATTTGAATAGTTATTGAAAAATTAAATAACCATTTATTTATTATAGACCCTAGAAAAAAATATTAAACATAAATTATTTCTATTTTAAAAAAATTAAATTCATTAAATAAATAATTTCATGTAATCTATTCCTCTAGTAAAACCATTAGAAATAAGGAATGACCTATGCCTATCATACCATGATCATGGATCCTATTTTCAACCATGTAATGTTTCTTTAATTTCAATATGTTATTTTGAATGTAGTTTCATTAAAATCATGGTGTTTGTTCTACAAAAATAGCATCAATAATATATTTATTTAAGAATGAAATCGTGAAATCCATAAGATACAATTGGAAATCTAAATATTCTATATAAGAAATAAATAATATGATGACTTAAAATCAATAAACTAGAGTAAAGGTTACATTATAGTTAATTCCTTATTATTGAATAAATTATTGTGCATCCAATCTTGAATTCATTATTATTATAGTTACTGACACAACAACCTTGTTTCTAAAACCCCTTTAGTGTCAATAGTTGGTTGTCCTCAGTTCTTTCCTCTAGCTCACATACTCCATTTCTTTCAAACTGATTTATCTATTCTTCAATTTCCATAACATAGAATTCGTGACTAAGTTTTTAGATGATGCTCTTATGTTTGAGGTATGAAAATAAATCATGATGTTCAATGTTGATTCAGAGAGAATCTCCAATTTGGGTTCTATTACAAAGGTTGCATACATCATCATCTAGGGATGTTATATATGATTCTTAACATATCTATGAATATAAGTTCCTAGTTCATCATTTTCATCATTATGTTCAGTTTTAATCTATTCCTCATAACTAAAATATTTTTCTGTAGGAGTTCTGATATATTTATCCCTAGTTTTACCATTAATATCCAAATTTTAAAGAACATCCCCTAGATTTTATATTGGAATCTTATGTTCATGTGGGTTTTTTGCATAAAAAGTGACATATACATATTTTTCTTCAATCATGGTCATTTATTTAATACATTTTATGACTTACAAGATGTAATATACCCAAAAAAATTCAAATTATTTCTTTGGATCTAAATTTCCAAAAAATCGCCATTTTATTGATTATAAATTATTTAAAACAAAAAATTATAATAATATAATTTACATTTTTTTTCTACAATTCCATAACTCATAAATTATTTTCATTAATAAGGTTCTTATTAGAAATATATGAACAGCAAAAAAAGATTTATTGACAGTCTATGCGTAAAAATATAAGGGTAAGTCATACTCATTAAACTTGGACTAGGAAATCCCTTGAAGGGTTCTATATATTATTTCTACAACACACTTTTTATTCAGGGTACTAGTTGAAGAAAAGTTTCGACTATATCTATGTAGCGAGAATAATTATTTAAATTAATTATGTTTAAACACATGGCCATAATCCCTTCATATGGTGTTAATCCTAGGTCCTATAATATTTTTTAATAAAATTTCATTGTTGGGAAAACTGGAAAGAGTTTAACATTTATGAGAAAGGAATAATACCCATTTACATATTGAATAATAATCCATTATACCATAGCCATAATATTTTTCCTTCAAAACAAGAAACCCTTGAAGGTACAAAAATGTCCATGAAAAAAACTCTAGGTTTTGGGAATTTGAACCTTCTTTATTTCGTTTGAAAGGTATTTGTTGTTGCTTTATCTTTTTGAAAGGACTAAATACCTTATATATGGGTAAATCTATATTAATAAGATCCTTAACTAATACTTTCTTAGTTACCGTTATAACGAGGTGTATATTTCAATAGAATAGTCTCATATTTTAATTTATAGAGTATTTGTAAAAGGAGATTAAAAAATAAATTTTATTTCAAATCAATGAATTTAAATAAAAAATATATACATAATTATTACTCAAATCAATAAAAATAGAAACGTTATCATAATCATTAAATTTTAAGGTATAATTTTCAAATAAAAAATGATAAACATAGTCACATAACTGTGGAACACTAAGAAGATTATATTTTAATTCATCAATAAATAATTCTTTCAAACTTATAATAGTACTATAGTTATGTATATGACTAAGTCTAATAATTTTTTCATTTTTCATTGTCACTAAAAGTGACATGTACAGTTTCTAATTTCATAATGATCATGATGAAAGAGTTTTCCCTAATGATGTATCTACAACCTCCACTACATAGATACCATAATTTCATATTGGTTCTCTTGAAGAAGGTATCCTATAAAGAAATTTAATTATGAAATTATTTCGAAACCCATATTCTATTGGGTCTTTAAATGTTAGTAATAAGAGATTTAGGAATCCATAAATGTGTAATTGTTTCCAATAAGCTGTTCTCATACATTTGAAAATTAACTAATATAATTAAATACATAGGAATAATATGTGTTTATAAATTTGGTAGAATGGGAAATTGAGACAAATCAATTTTTATAAATCCTTTTCAGAACATATTGATTACCAATTCCTATTGTGTATATAAGAGTTTATTGTTTTCCAAGAATTCAATTGAGAATTTTTCTACTATTAGTGAATCCCAATAGATCGTTCAATTTATCATTATATATCTTAATCAAATTATTTTCTTTTAATAGTTTATCACTCTTATCCTTTTCAATAGACATATAATTTTTAAATTATGAAGATAGATCATGTTTTTTTGAAAAAATATTTTATTTATCATTGTATTGATTAATGTTTCATCCATAATATTAAAATATGAAAATATATCGTCAACGTGAATATTTTTATCATTATTATTTTCATTCTAAGAAAAATTAGATGTACGATCAAGGTATTTGGGAAATATATCTAATACCTTAAAAGTGTTATTCATGAAATACATATTAGCCCTTCCTTTTGTAACTTATCTACTTAAGCCTAAATCATGTGAGATATCATTTGAGGAAATATAGGTGTAATTCATAGACTTTTATATCATTTAACTTTTTTCCATGTAAAATTTATTATTTTTAAAATTGGTACAATAATCGTTGATGTGCCCTAATTTTTTTTATTTATAGAATGTCACATCATTATTAGAATTATTATTTTTCAATTTTCTTTTCTTAAATTTCCATTACTATTGTACTTACCTCTACAATTGGATTCATTAAATAACATCATCTTATTATATAACATTTTGAAACTTCTAGCACGGTGTGAAATTTATTCATCAATATCTAATAGTGATTCATCATCACCTGAGATCTCATCTTTGATCCTATCTAATATTTTTGAATTAGAAGTCTCAAAGGATATTGAATTCCTCTTTGGTTCATCATCTTATTCCTAGTTCACTTCTTATTATTCTTTATACATCAAAATTAATAATGAGTTCATATAATATAATCATAATAATGTCTCATGATTACCCTATGGAAATATAAGTTCATATCCACCAATATTGAAGGCATCTCACAAGTTACATTACTTGATACTTGTTAGTAATTTTCGTTCCTAGGGCATGCACCATTATAATTATTTCATAAAAGTATAGATACAAATCAATGGTTATTTCTCCAAGATACATTATTAAAGAATCATATTTAATATTATAAGTACTTAAACATATTTATTTAACATTTTTTATTCTTTAATATGTTATTTAACAAGTATCCCATATTTAAAAAGAAGTTGCGCATGATGATATTATATTAATTTCAAATTAAGCAAAAGAACATTCTAATGAAATCATTGCATTGCAATTACAATAATATGATTCCATAGTGTCCTCAACCCATTCTTTTCCATGAGCATTAGGTATTTGATATTTATCCTCAATAATAGTCTAAATATCAATACCCATTCACTCTATATGAATTTTCATTTTAATATTCCATTGAGAATAGTTATTTCTATTAATATAATGAGGATGATTAGTTGCCGCTATTTCTGGATTATCATTAATAATAATGATATAAATTTGGATAAAACAAAAATTTAAGATATTTTGTAAAAATAAAATTTTAGTAAAATAAATTTTCATAATTATCTAATACCAATTATTGGTCCCATGGGACAACTCTTGAGGGGGTTAGTGGAGTTTCAATTAAATTATTTGTTTAATAAATAAAAAATAAATTCCCCAATTTGACAAAATCACTGAGTTATAAAAATATTAAAATTATATAATTTGATCTTTAGAAAGGATTCTAAAATGATCAATCATATCTTTGTTGAAATAATTTTGAAAATATTTTAGCATCTAAAACTAATTTAATCATATCAAAAAAATTTTATAAAACAATAATTTATGTTAAAAATCATAGTAAATTATTTTTAATAATTTAGATGATGGAAACAAATTTGTTTTATAAAAAATTAAATATAAATAGATAAATTACAACCAATAAGTCCTAATATAATATTAAAAAATATGATTAGTATGAAAATAATTTTTGATCCCCTCCACTTGTAAATCACCATTCTCTAAGAAATTAATTATAAAATAAACTGATCCACAACATAGATTTGGTTTTATAGAAAATTGAAAAAAATATTTCTTGCCACAAAGAATCTTCTATCATTATTCTTAGGACATAAGAGAAACAAGTCACACACATACAAATATATAGTAATACATTGGAGTACCAATGAAAATAATCAAGAGGGAGTGTAAAGCACTCCCCAGTTCAGTTCAAGAGATTAGGTTTTAAAGATAAATATATTAAAACAAAAAAAATCTCAACATTATGCCTAACTAGAAAGAGTAAGCAATTGTAGATTTGATTATATTGTGTAACTCAATACAAATATCTTTGGTTTTCTATGAGTCTATGAAATAATCATCATCAAATCTCAACTCAGCATGCATAAAAAAATAACAGAAAGTAAAGTGCCGTAGAATTCTAAAAATTTAATATATTTTTAGTTTGTATTCTTATATAGTCATATAATTCTATGTATTAATTTTCTACAATTAATTCAAAGTATAACATAAATAATTCCTCACACCTTATATTCAAACACATGCATGAGGGGTTCCAATGAATTTAAAGCATTCTAGATGGTCCAAATTTCCATCAAAAAAATAATAAGATTAGTCAGATCCACGTTTTAAGTATAAAATCAATAAGTCTGGATTTTTCACTAACAATACCATGGAATTTTTTAAGAATAATAATTTATAAACCTATGTGGCCCTACATAAAATTGGATGCTTAAAATAGATTTTAGAGAAAATAATTTTTAAATTAATTCTAATGAGATATGGTAGCTCTATAGTTGTATAGATATTTGGTCGTAAAGGTTTAATAGTATATACATGAACTATTTGTAGAATCCCTTGACAATATATTTGTATTTTAATTATAGATCAAGGAGATAACAAAACCATGTAGTTTCATAACTATATGAAATAGTAGTAGCATAACTGGATAGTTTCATCACTTTAACTATAGATGGTCTTGGAAGTATTGGTAGTTTTTCCTTTGAGGTTTACGGAATGGTAGCAACATCATGGGGTAACAATGTTGAACTACTGGTAGCACCAAACAATTATAGAGGCTTCTGGTTGTTGATGTACATGGAAGTGGAGGTATCTCCAATCGAAGGTAGTACAACAATATGGCAGATTCTATGAGTCCTGGAATTATACTGTTGGTTTCTTGTTGTGATGATAGTATCATATATAGTTGGGTAATTGAAATAAAGGTAGCCGATGACAGTATAACAAGATATAGCTAATTTTTACAACTTTTCTATAAAAAAATTTACAATTACAAAAAATAGAAATTATTATGGATTTAATAAACCTGATTTGAGATCATTAAAATTAGGATATTATTTCACTTATCCTATAAGAATAAAACTAGTGAATCTAGAGGAATGATACTCAGATGAATAATTCCTATTGCCTCAATATCATAGAGTTGTGACATAAAATCCATTAGCCTGATCAACACCATATAATAAGGGGGAATCAATATGGTCTATACACATAGAATATGATCAATCACGAACTCATTCTCCCACATTGTGTGAAACTATGTGAAAATATCTATAAAGATATCCCATAACAAGTCCACAATAGGAATAAAATTTTCAAGGTCCATCATCTAGTCAACTATAAAACCATACCATCCATCTATGATATTATTTCTCCCACCTGAATGAGTTAAATTGTTCATCTTCCTAGACAACATCATATTATTCAACTAGAAAATTATAAATACATTATGCGAGGATCCAGAAAATTCATTGGATAGTTATCACATTGATAATAAAATAATGTTATTAGCTCTGCCCCACAAATGTTGTTTAAGATCACCATATCTGGGTCAGGATAATCTTATAGTATCTTATAACCTCAAACTACTTTGAAAAATATTAGTCTCTTCTAAACACAATTTAACCTCTTATAATTCGGATTTTTATGTGACAAAAAAATTGGGAGAAACTCCCTAAAAACACGATTAAATGACCTGAATTAGGTATGTTTAAAATAATAAGATACTCCAGTATCCATTAAGGGAACTAAAACAATCGAACTAAGGAAACCCCCCCCCCCAAATATCCAAAGTACATATACTCCATTATCTAGAACCTTGTACAAAAAATATACTCTTCCAATTTTAGATCAACACCCTAGCTCCACAATAACTTTAATGTTTGTCAAAAGTACACCTAAGGAATATAATTCTATGACTAACTATGAGACACTTTATCTAACACCAAACTCAACCTCCAATATATAATTTTTTATGCATATAGGGTGTCCCTGACTTTTCCCCCATGGAATCATCATCCTTATGCCTCTGTCTATCATCAACTGAGACATCCCGTTTCAAAAGTACTCGAGATGTCCCATGTTACTTATGTATAGAACTCACTAATCGTATTGGAATAAATTATTAAGAAAATTATTTTCTTCCCACACAGAATTCATAAATGGGAAACCCATCCTAATACGTGATGAGAAGAATCCATATCTTTCTCTTTCTATCAATAACCACCATGGAACAGATCATTAAAACTACTCTTAATATCACTAGAATAGCCACTAGCAGTTCAACCCAAAAGGACACCTCTTCGGCCACTAAGAAGGGGATGGAATCACAATGCACTATCATTTTCTAGAACATTCTCAATAATAAATCATGTGTAGACCAATCAAGAGTAATGGGTTATACCAAAAACCTATCCTAGGACATCAATTTGGATAAATATTTTTTTCAAACAATGTTGACCTTCATTAGAACTTTCATGGACATTATCAGATGAAAATATCAATATTTACAATAAATAAGTTCTTATAAGTAAAAAAACACAATATAATTCTAGAAAACACTCTCTAGGGACCTATCTACATCCACTAATCATAACCACCATGCACTTACCAAAGTTCCAATCTCATATCCTTAATACACTCATGATATCCATTAAAATAATAAAATTTTAATAAAATTCTAATATCATGAACCCATCACTAAAAAGGTACCCCTCAAACAACAAAATTTGGGAATGAGAGATAACAATTTACGTTGTTTGAATTTAATAGGTCATGGGTTTGTGTATAGAACATAGGGTATATAATTAATCAAACGAGAGGAATTAACTTGATTAATATTTCATAAGTAATGAATGTTTTGTGAAAAAACCACCCTAAAATCATTATTTATAATAAATAAATAATAATTATCAATTCATGATGTCATTTAATATATAACTGGAAACAAATAAAATGAATAATAGATAAAGCATGAAGAATGACAACAAAGCTCTAACATCTACTAAATAGGTCCTTAATGTAGTAATTCCAATCGTGGTCTCTAACCATATCATACTAACAAGATAAATTGTTTATATATATATAGGGTGAGATATAATTGAATACTAAATAGGATCCTCCCTGAAACATCATGTGATAAATGTAAACCATATCATACTAAATTCCATTTAGTAAATAAATTATAATTTATAAATACACATAAAATAATACAATTATATTACCATCATAACCATGGCCCATCACCAAATAACTCATAGAGGAATAAGCACAACATTCATATATATATAAATATAAGAATACCTTGAAAAAACATTCCACCAATTTTTTACCCTAATTCCCCAATAACACACATCTCATGCTCACACCTTTCATAAGTAATCTCATATTTTCTATGAATCACGCATCAACCATGCATATCACAATCCCACATAGGATCCAACATCTCCAATCGGCAACATGCCATATATCCATCTCATCATCCAAACCTTCATGTCATTCACCTATCTCAAGTGTAACCAGGTAGAAGTAAAAAGTACACCATAACCCATGTAAATTCACTATACCTCAATCAATCACATCATTTTTAAAAAAACTGACGTAAATACATAACAACAACTACTGGATATAAGTATGTTCGTTAACATTTACCATTATATCCATGATATTAATTTATAGTAATCCCATGAGGCATCATTTCCTGTAATGGAATACACCCTTTCTTAAATCCATTATAACCTAGATTTTTTCAAGTCATACAACCTCCAAAGGGATATTTGGTGATATGAATAATTCATTCATTCATTCCCTCTTTATCTAGGATGATGGGGTACCCCCACATGTTTTTTCGGTTTATTTATCAATGTATTATGGGTCATATATGGATTGAGAAAATATATAATAATATCACACCCAACCATAGTAAGGAAAAATACACATCCTTGGACTTATCTTACAATATCACCATAAATTACACATGAATTACACAACCATGGTCTAGATATCAATTAATAATACAACAATCAAATTCAGTATAAATTAATTCACTAACCAATAATTAGCATTATTCTATATTCATTTCCAATATTTAAAAGTTTATAAATCTATGCTTTGTGCTAAAACATAATTATCATGTATTCATAGGTAATTCATCATCAAAACTAGAAATTATTATAAAACCTCATTATTTTATTAATTCAATGTTTTTTTGTAAACAATCATGAACTATTGCACTCATCCTAGGCTACCATAGGAATTAAATAGTCATAGTGCATGACATCAAAATGTGTCTCGTCTAAGGAAACTAATCATATACGTAATAATTGGTCATTAAAACTTAAGTAATGATCTCATTTAAAATACTAATTAGTGATAATGGAACACCCTAAACTCATCTTGATATCTATTGTTTCCAACACCATTTCACCTTAATTCACATCTCAAATCCCATGGAATTATATTCCCATTTGGCACCCTGTAATGTCATCATCATAATCAACCCCCATGAATTTAAAATCATCAATACCAATATAGCCTTAGATATCCCCTCCGATTTCTCAAAGTCACACAAATCATATATGATTTTCAATCATTCACAACAGGCCTTTAAATTCTAATGAAAACATTTATGTCAAATTTATTTTTACAAAAATTTGTTTTAGGGAAACTAAACCCACAACATAATGGAAATCATGACTCCAACAATAAAGGATATTTTCAATCATTCCCAATAAATTCAACTTTAACCACAACAATCTAATTCATATTTATTTAATCAATTTATTTTCTAATGGTTTTTAATGTTCAGTAATCTATATAAATATATAGATGTAGCTTCAACAAATAGAGCATGTCTTAAGAATTATTTACTTTTAAAAAAATCCAACATTATAAAAAATTATTATTTGCATGACTCATTAATTTAATTAATAATATCATCTAGTTATAGGTTTATCAATATCATAAAATTAACCATGATAATCAAAAATAATAAAAAAGACTGATTTTTACCAAAATATCTTGTAAATATCTACATGCAACAAATAACACATTCAATGGGAATGTCCTAACAAAATGTTTTGTTCCCGATAAAATATTAATTATATTTAAAATGAGATAACTCTAATTTCAAATTTTAAAATTTTTATTATATTATAATCATCAACACATAATTTTTTTTATTTTAAATACCAAAACATGGTAATATTATGATATTATCAGGTAATATTTATACTATGGAATGAAAATATCTAGCCTAAATTATATATTTTCTACAATAAAAATATTAAGTATATTATATTCAATAATTTATTTTCACTTTCGAATAATATTCATAATTATGATGAATTAATATATTCATATAATTTCATAAATAACTATATTCCTTTTTTATAATTATTGTCAACAATATTATGTATATATATTTCAATTTTCACTATTTAGACTCTAATATTATCATAATTATCCACATAATGAAATTTTATTTTTAATTAAATTCTAGAAATAATAGTGATAAAAATATAACCATATTAGTTATGAAAATAAACCCATATTTAATTTCAGGAAATAGTAATAAAATAATAATAATATTCTATTAAAACATTACTTATTCCATGTCAGTTTCTTTATTCTATGTACTAAAATACAAGTAATAATAAATACATCATATTTTACTATACAGATTTTCAATATTATTATTTAAAAGTAAAATTGTATAATGTATTGAATTTATAATTTGAATAATATTATCAACATAATAAATTCTATTTATTCCTTGATCTAAAAAATTCAATTTCATTATTCTGCATAAAATAATGAATCTATACGTGATAATCTACTCTATATTTGGTAAATCTTGAATCTCAAATAATAATGAAAATTTATTCTTCAAAATGTATTTTAAAATTAATGTATAATGAATTTATTTATAATATTTAATATTTCCTTCTTATTCACATAGTAAATTTATAATTTTATACCAAGAATACTAAATGAAATAATTTTTATAATTATCTGATAATTACCATAATAGTATCTTCATTATGGGTAGATAAATATACTGATTTAGATGAAGTCAATTAATGATAATCTCATAATTTCACTAAAATATACCGAAATTTCTATCCCCTTCTAGTCAGCTGTGTCACATGATTTGACACCAAACTACAAGAAAAATAGAGGGATATAAAAAGAGATAGAGGATATCCAATGTTTTGGGATTGAGAGATGGGATTTATTCAATTTGGATAAAACACTCTAATCTAAAATGGGGAACCTTGGGTCAACTAGAATCAAGGGAGGTGTCAAGAAAATCAAAAGGGAATAACTATTGATTAAAAAATGTGACTTGTCAATAGATATGTCAAAGAAAACATTACAAAGATTACGATTTAATTATCATTTAATCCACTTTTATTTCCATTACCTATAAGATTCATTTAAATATTCTACGTTTGATGAAGGTGAAATATGGTGTTCAAAAACCTTAATTGATTTAATACCATGTAATTTCAATATTTAATTCCTCTATTTACATGTAATATTCACTCTAGGTTGAAATTATAAGGAAAAACATGATTCGGAATGGAAAAAACATCCTTTTTGAAAAAAATACATGATGTGTAACTATAATAGGGTTTTACCCCTATGCGGTTAGCCACTCTTACACGACGTCCAAAAAAATTATATAGCCTTATTTTAGAATGGGATGACCCTTACATAGACTTTAAAAATAGGGTGTTACTCTAACACAATTATAAGGATTCATAGAGTAACATAGAGCAACAAAAAAACCATGGTTTGACCCTTATGCAAGTTGAGTCATACTTATACATAGTAATGGATTTTCTTTACATATAGGTGGAAATGTAAAATTCTTAACTCAAGAAACCCAATGGTTACCATAACATACCATGATGGAACTCTGGATTAAAAAAATTATTCTTATAAATATGATATCTACCTTTATGTAAGCTATTAAAAAGACCTCTTACCTTAACAACCCCATATAAAAACATGTGTTACCTTCATAAATAAGTAATTCCTTGCGTAATTCTATATAAAACATTAATAATAAATAATGTACTCTTATATAATCTTATTAATAATAAAAATAATGCCTTTATGATATTTCAATAATATTAAAACACTTCTTAAATTATTTAAAAACCTAAAAAATAAAAATTAATATTATAAATAATTATTTAAAACATTAAAATTGAATTCATAAAATGAAAATCCATAAAAACCCATTTCATAAAAAATAAAAATCCTTCTGAACATATAGATACCCTAGAATGGCGAAGGAATTCTTGAGAATACATCAGAAATTTACATTAGAAAACTATCAAACAATTCACTTCCTCTAGACAAAAAATAGTATTGGGAAATAGGGGGATTTTATAAGGGATAATTTAATAACCCCATGTTATACCTCTGAAGGATCATGCTATATTTGTGAAACTACCAACAGAAATGGTGAAAAAATTGTATGACTACACAATATATTCAAAATAGTCTCAAGTAAATATCATATTTTAAATAACTCTTAATCTAGGATAAAAATGTTAATAAAACATTGCATCAAGGGGGAGAATCAATATCACAAGTCAAAATGTGATCAGATAAATCACCCTAACAAAATAAAACATTAATAATCATGGGATATGGAGCACTAATCTATGATTATCATTCCTAATGAAGGTCCCATAATCATATCAAATTCCACAAATATAGAAATAAAAATCTAACATGAAATTAACATAAATGAAATTATAATTATAATAGAACAAATCTAAATATGGAAACACCTCCAGGATTAATATCATCACATTAATTAAAAAAATAATAGAACTTTATGTTCAGGGAAACATTTTCATATTGATGACTGCTAAAAATTATGTTTTTCATGAAATTAAATGAAAATCTATAAATGATTTTTCCTCAATTATCATTCCAATAATTCTTAACCAAAAATAGTTACACTATATTACTTTATATATTAATTTTTTATCATGGATTTTTTTATAATTTATTTTATACATATTCACTTTTCGTGATGTTAAATCAGTATCATGGTGGTATAAAATACATGTAGGTTATTTAATTCATTCTATATTTAATTCTTTATGATTAACAGATCATGAATAATATATATTATAATGATTTCTAAAAATTTATTATTAATATTTGACATTATACTTATAAGAATTAATTATGTATTATGGGTTAAGGAGGTATGAACATAAAATTAATTCAAAACAAATTACTTGCTATGAATATTTGATAACATTTCCTATTAAATATCATTAAAATTCATAATCATTGTTAAAAAAATCACAAAGTCAATCTCATTAAAAATATTCATGGTTGTGAATCTTTAATAGGACATCATTTTATCCCTTGAACATTTGATTTTATTTTTCAAAATATTCAATTTGAAAAAATAAAAATTAAATTGTGAAAAACATAATTTAAAATCTATATTCTTCTAGGGTGATATTCCCTAGTTTATTTAAGAAAACATCTTTCCAAAAGATTAATATTGATATGTGGTTCTCACATAAAATTTTGGTCCTATTATCTATTATTATGATGAAAGCATCCAATTAAATGAAACACAATATAATCTTCTTTGAAATAATTTTATAAAAAGTAATTAAACTAGAACAAGAAATAAATTATCCAATTAAGTTTATGATGCTTTATAGAATTTGAATAAACCACTCATAAATGTAATTTTGAACTCCAACATGTTTCATGTTATTCTAATTGATAATGTTGTGAAACTAAAATCATTAAAATCATGATATATAGTATTTCAAATTTTACATTCATTTCATTTTAACATATATATATATAGAAACGTTTTATGCTTCCATATAATAATTTTTTTAACATACATAGATTTTTCATGATCTTTAACAATAAAATATGAATATAAATAATATTAAAATTTGATAACCTAGTTTAAAATATACCATTCATCATATAGAAAACATTCTGTTTGAATAATCCACCTTAATTAGATGTATATTTTTTTCAATGACTGAAAAAAATTAATTTCATGAAAACCACACAAGTAAAAACTAAAAAGGATTTATCATCCCAATTTATATTTACTAAAGGTGAATCTAATTATGTCATTTGTTTTAAATTAAACCCTCGTAACATTCATCAATAAATACAGTCACCCAAATCAATATCAAAATAGATAATACAAGCATACAATCAAAGGAACTGGTCGACCATAAAATGATATTTTTTTCATTGGGATGAAATAAATCACCCACATGATTTCAAACTACATAAAAAACTCATCATGATTAGTTATGTTTCCCCACTCTTCATGTTCTTGAGGCAATAAAAGAATTTAATAGTATGTGAGAAATATTTTCGTAGATATATGTACCTGAGACTATATCCACATCATGGATAATGACACATTGAATTCCGATAGTATAATAGAATATAATTATGAATATATAGAAATCTTAATCTAATACTAGGAAGAAAATGAAATAATTAAAAATATATTCTTTTTCCCAAAACCTAGGGTGATATCACTTTGAACATGTGATGAATATATTGATTACAAAAAGGATTATAATAAAACCATTTATGTATCCAAATATCCAGTACTATATGGTTGATAGAAGATTATATGATTCATTTAATGATAGTAACCCTTCCAAAAAACCATATATTTACATCATATAGACTGAGGTGCATGTTAAATATTTATATTAACATGTTCTAAGAAACCCTTTCCCAAGAACAAGTATCAATATCATTATACATTCCAAAGAATGAGTTATACTGACACTATAAGATAGAATGTATGTGAGGGTCAGAACTAATGGTTGTTCTGGTAAAAAAGATAATGGGTTAGTGATTTGATATGTAGTATTGATCAAGTGAATAATTAGTTTTCCATATTTGTCATACAAAGGATCATAAATAGAGAAATGATTATAATCCTAGTCCATCACATTAAGATTCTATTAATGGAATTGTTTTTGGATGAACATGGTTATTCAATGGTATTTCCATATATTAAAAGCAATAAATAGAAATTACCATGTGAAGGGAAAAATCATTGGATAAAAAAAACATTTTGGCCAAAGAAATTACTCTTGCGGAAAACTAATATTAGAAATTAAAAAAAACTACTTCTCTTAAATACAAATGAATAACATCCACCACTCTCAAGATATCCCAAAAATCATCATCAAATCCAATGAATCTCTATGAAATCTTCATGAATGATTTAAGATGAAGTCTATCACTATATATTTCAATCAAACCTTAAACCCATTGTCTATAACAAAGCTTGCATACATCTATAGACACTATTATAGTAACACATAGAGTGTCTTCCTTTGAGCATATATTTCAGCATCCCACACTCTATAGTGTTTTTATAAAAAAAATCTAAATAATATTAATGAATCATGAAAATGAAATCGAACTATAAACATTATTATAAAAATAAAATACATTAGATACTACTATCCCAGGAAACACACACATATATATATATATAGAAATTTAATTATTGAATTTTTAACATAATTTCCATCATCTACCAAGTTCAAACACAGACACATTCAAGCATGATTCATGAACCTTTTCTAGGTCTGTACCCCAAATTAAAAATCAATTTATTATAATGTCTATTAAAATTTAAGATCTCTATGTTTGATAATTGTGATCCCTAAAATTCGATGTTCTACTTGTTATCCCTTATTTAAATTACATACAACTCCAAACTAACATTATTTACCAAATATCCCATTAAGCCTCACTAGGACCAAACTTCAGACTCCATTTTATCTCTGAAACAACACCTATGATGCGTATTTTTTATGACCCCTCCCTCTGAAGACACTTCTCATAGACTTGGAATAGATATATTGAGATATAAAAGATCGATTCCCACCTCCAATAATCCCTGATTTTTCCACTAGAACCAATGTTATATAATCATAAAGATGTGAGGTATTACCCTTATAATGATTTTACATGTAATAGATAAGATAAAAATGTCGACTATACAACACCAGTTCAAAATAATTAGAAAAAAATGCCAATATATTATATGATTTTATACATAACAAGATAAAAATAAAATAAAAAATATATATTGCCTATGAAGAAACCATGAATCACCAGTAAATTCAATACAACTCACAAATATGGTAATGTATAGCTCTATCACAAATCAGATAATGATGATGGAAAAAATAGTTCATATATCTATAGGGAGGGAATACAATAAATAATCATTAGGATCCTCCTCTAATTATATCATTAAAATAGTCAAATAGTTATAATAAATCCTAATGAGAATATAAATTAAATTCACACATCCCAAAAATAGGTATACTATTTTTACCCATCCTCACTATAGATCACTCACCAAATAATACACAACTATATTACAAAAATATTGAGAATTTATATATATAATTGGGTACCAAACAATAATTTTTTCACAAATTTTCCACTCTCACACCCCAATTACACATATACTATATTAGAATTAGACTATATATTTATCTCAAAATCTCAATGTACACGACATGACACTACCTCAACAATAACCCAATAAGAGTCTTAATGTCACCATAGACTTAATGTACATTAAAATTGAAGCCATCAAAGCCGATGAATGTATATTATTTTAAATCCATAAACACCAAACTCTAATATAAGTATGTGATCAATGGAAATACATTATTTCCCACACATAAATGTGTAGTAAATACTTTTGTCATCCCATAACTTTTAATAACACAACCTATACCATAATCCATTATAGCATAGGATACAGAAATACATTCTATATCTAATGAGAGATTTCATATTGAGAGAATTATACCCCCCCATTCCCAAACCATCCTAAATGTTGGATAAATCACCCCACCCTAAAAAATTGAGTAACAATTATCCTACCAAGACCTGTGATTTAGCGAATGAAAAATGTAAATATGGAAGAATATCTAGAAAAAACACACTTATGGAATTTAATTATCCTTATACTAATCCATTTCAATCATCGTACTTAATACTCTACTACCAACACTAATGTTGACATTTAAAATAATCATATTAGAATCAAATTCAATATTTATTAACACGTAATACATTAATTAATTTTTTTAGTTCTAATAAAAGTGTTTTTTATGTGAAAATGTGTGCTAGAAACAATAATAATTCTTATCTTGAATTCTCATGTATGTCTTCATCATTAAAAAGAATCTCTAAAAAAATTAATCCATTCATTAATTTATATTCACTTCTCAAAAATTAGTACACTATAAAAAACATCATACGATACCACTTAGATGATTCCCCCAAGTGAATGGAATTAAAATACATCCCGATGTAAAGAAATAATAAAATAAATATTAGTGAAACATTTACCTTCAGTTCATAGTTATGATAAATGTAATAATCAATAAGAAATACCCACTCCAAACTCAACCCAACTATCGTGGTTTCCCACACCATTATTCCATAAAATTGTATATGAAGTATCACTCAAATTCATATATATCTTTTACACTAGGGCACCATCATGATCCTTATAAATAAAACTTAGTTCCATCATATTTATTAACACCGATATTGGATAAGTTATCCCATCCCATTACACATCATCACACTAATAATATTAGGTTATCTATTGTTCACAAAAGGGATCTATAATCTAGAGAAACATTTGTATCAAATTAATTTTTCAAAAAATTAATTTTAAGGTAAATATAACCAAACACATCAACTAATTTTTCCCACATGCAATCTGAAATGGACATGGTCATCCCCAATCTCTTCATCTTTAGAATACATTTATTTTATTTAATATTTAATTAATTGGGTTTTTATGTATAGGTTTTCTCTTTTAAGAAAACTATATCATTAGATAAAAGTTTCTAAAATATACATAACATAATTTTTATATTATATCCCAATTTAAAAAATTCAAAGATGGGAATTATTTATTCTTCTCATGTCTCTTTAATTTAATTTATTGTATTATCCGAGAATACCTTATTTATTTTTTTCAAGATGTTAGACTTTATAAATAATATAACAAAAACATCCATGATGATTTCACAATAACTATTAATTATAAATATGTGATATAAAACACATTTGTTCTCAATGACTAATCAAATAATTTAATTCCCAAAAATGTATATCAGTCATTGTTAACATACGATAATTAAGATTTAATTTTCCAAACAAATATGTAATATATTAATCAACACCAAATAACCTTAAACAGTTTTAATAATACATCATTATAATATTTATTTATTGTCAGGAAATAGTTCTAATATTACATGGGGTTATCTATTCTCTCTTGGATATGTTCTTGAATAATTATCATTATCAAACATAATTAAATTATTTTTTTTCTTTTCTTTTGAAAATAATATATATTATTAAATAATCTTAATTTTTACATGAGATAAAATGAAAAATTCCACAAATTAAATTAAGATCAATAATATAGAATATATGTATTTCAGCATGATAATTAAAGTGTCTAAGATTATCATAATTGTCCTCGTCATGAAATATTATTTCCAACTCAATTATAAAATAATTTTAATATTTGGTTTACCATATTCTGGAGAAAATAAACATCTATTTATTTACATGATATATTATTAATAAATTAATAATATTCTCTACTATACAATATTTTTTTTTGTAAATAATTTTATTCCAACATATAAAATAACAATAATAACACATTATTCATATTTTATTGCATTTTATTTCAAAATTTTAATTCACCCAAAATAATATGTATTGTATTAAATTCATAATTTGAATAAAATTATAGATTTACTACTTGCCAAAAATTTGTTGTCATGAATTTCAAAATTTATTAATATAAAATATTACAATAATCTCTATGTGATAATAACTTTTATATTTCTTTGCTTCTAGATTATTAAATAATGATGAAAATTTAATCAATATCATGAATTTTACAGATTTCCAAAAAATAATATTCATTTAATATATTCAAAATATTATTATTCTTCTCTGTTAAGATTTTTACTTCATGACCAAGATTAATTTATGCACCAATCGTTTCTATTTATTTGACAATTCCAAAATAATTACTTTATTCTATATATTTAATTATTGAAAATCAAGGTACGATAATGACACACTTGTTCATAAATAAAGATATAATTTAGATCAACTACCTCTTAAACAGTTCTCACATTGTATCCCAAAGATGGATATGAGAAAAACTGTATTTATAATTCTAGAAATTTATATGAGATCTATTTGATTTTTAAAATATTCTATAGATCAAAATGGAGATTTCTGGATGATATGGACATGGAGGAGAACTCGAATGACTAAAACTATGATAAAACTAGAATAGTTAATAATACATAAATTATGTCGGTGGATATGTCTTAGAAAACGAGTTAAAGATTCCAATTCAAATATCATTTAATACTGTTCTAATTGAATTCCCATTAAGGGATAATTTAAATTTTATATATTTTAGTATGCTCAAAGACATTATTTAAAACACTTTAATGATTTAAAAAATATTATTTCTACATTTAATGTCTTAATTTACATAGATAGTCCAACATAAGTTGACAGTAGTGGATGAATTGGGATTTTTATTATAATATCACAGCCCTATAATGATACATACATACATTGGAAGTAAAATAATGTCATAGAATTACTCGGTTTTCCACCATTATGTGACACCAGGAGAACATGATAAACAATTATATTAGAACTGACTACCCCATACACAACATTTAGTAATTAGGTTGTACACAAAACAAACTATAAGGATTCAAAAGGTGCACTTACGCATCAATGGAAACCACATGATGATACATATACAGGTTGAGTCTAACTTATACATAGAAAAGAATAAAATTTACCTATATAAGGAAAACATGGATTACCCATATGAAAGTTATGAGAATGAAGTGGTATCCGTACATACTATGAAGAAACTCTATATGACCATTATAAAGACCCTAAAATGAGATATACCTTTATGGAAGATATTTAAAATAACTCTAATAAGTATGGACCATTTTGAAAACAAGTGTTCCCTTTACTATAATAAATCCAAAACTGCACTCTCAGTTCCAATGAAAGAAAAATGAATTATACCTCTATGGATTTGACACTGATGAAATGGTCCCAATTTGTTCTATCAACACCATAAAAATTACAAGAAAAAATTAGACCACTTACATTCTTTCGAACTCTTGAGATTATTAGTATTATGAAATTAGGGAGAATGTTTCACACCCAATACACAAGTCTTTATATGAGAAAATCTTCCAACTAACACATCTTTTATTTTTTTCACATTAATTCTTCATCATCATACATCAGAAATCCCTTATAGACATAATTAATTCTAACTCATTCTTGTTATCCTTTAAAAAGTAAAACATAATAAGGGTGAGATAAAATTTTTAGTAAGTTTAAACATATAAATTAATAAATGAATGAGATCAGTGAGAATAAGAGGATCATACAGGTATGTTGGCATTCAAAAGCTGCATGATAATAACATTAGAATATGTATACCAATCAATACCTAGATCCTTATTCAGAAAATCATTGCATAAGGTTTTAATAAATGAAAGATTAATCGGAATCAATAATCATGATCCATGTGACATCAATCATGATTCTAAGAAACATTATAAATGAATAACAAGAAAATTTAAATCATTGTGGAATCTTAGAGAATCATCATCATAGAACCATTATAGAAATTTTACAATTTGAATAACTATACAACCAACATTAGATATAATTATTTGGAAAAAATAATCATTATCAAAATCATTGGAGGGGTATAACCAACCCACCCCTTATAAATTTATCATAGAACTGTATATTCAATAACATAACAACCCATACATTGTTTACAATTGAACCAGTCATCATGAAAAAAAATTACAATAACTATATCATGAATAAAGTAAATAGAGATTTCATTTCATGATAACATCTTCAAAATAACTATTTTTTTAGAGATTGATTAATACATTGAAAATAAATTTTATCCATAACAATTTCTTTGAAACATGAATATCCCATAAAAAATGGTTTCCATAACTATCTAATTGAATCATTATTTACACGTGGATAAGAAACGAATTCCCTAAAAATTTCATTGAAACATGATTTCACCCGAAAAAATAAATTGGTTAGATAAAAATCTAATTGAAATGTGAATAACTAATTAAAAATAAATGGGTTACTTAAAAATATATTTGAAATATGAATAAAGAATAGAAAAGAAATAGTTCCCAAAACAATCTCTTTGAAACAATCATAATCCATATAGATAATGAATGAGGATGGAGTAATTAAAAAATATCTTTGCTGGATCATAATTAACAATAATGGTTTTTGATGTTAATGAATGGAAATACTATTAAAATATCATTAATCAAATACTTATAGGAAAATAACAATTTAATTTTGAAAATATATTTCAAAGTCTATGAATTAATGAAATTAAAAATACTTTTCATCTAAAAAATAAATGGAATCATATAAAAGAAGGGTAAATGAAAATTATGGACATGATGGATTGAAAATCCATTAATGTGGTAAATGTTAAAAATAATTGTTATCTTCCAGAACTTTTAAAAAAGGGATTTCGAAGATTCTCAGTTGGAAATAGTAACAAAATTTCCTTTAAAATATTTTAAAATAAGGTCAAATAAAATTTACAATATAAATAGGGAACCATTTATTTTAGAAATAATATTTTTAAAATAATTGTAGAAAACATGGATATTGAAGAGAAAGATACCTGATCTAAAATAAATTACAAGATCTATATCACTTACAAAAGAATTTATTGATGTTTTATAAATGACTAAGAGAGGAGATGAAAATTAAAAATTGGAAACAAATTAATAACTAAAGTATAATAAAGTATATGTGGTTCAAGAAAATAATATCATAATATTTACTCTAAAAAAATATTGTAAATAAAAAAACAAAAATAGAAACAATTCTACCATAATTCAATATCCACATTGGTAATACTTTTATTGTACCACCCATGAATTAATAAAATCAAATGGAACATTTATTTTCATAAAAATAAATAGGTCCATCACATAACATTCCAAAACTTTAATACATCCACCTCAAAAAAACATAGGTTCATATCATAAACATGTCCCAATGAAAACAATTATGGATGATAAATCTTTACAAAGATCATATCACTTAATTGAGTGTTATTCATTGGAGAGATTTTTTGTAAAAAATATAAATCCTTATTAAAAACTATAAATATTGAAAACCAATTTATATATGAACTCACACATAATCATATCATAATGTATTCAATGAATATGTTTTATAACCCAATTAATATAAATTGAGTTAAGAAACATATTGCACCAAATTAATATTCAAGTAAATATCCTGGGATAAATTAATTCAAATTGAAACATAAAATACCAAGATATTTTAAGGATTCATGACAATACATTTTATGTGGAAAATATATACACCTAACCATAAAACAAGTGGTGAATATGAAACACATCTCATAAATGTAAATGCGACATGAGAAAAAACCCTTACCTTGATTCCAAAATATCATTTTATATCCTTTCACTACTGTATAATAATTTTAGATCAATTATTTTATTTATTAAGAACATTTACCATGATTAATTACTTATATGTAAATCATTAATTTTATTTATTATTAATGAAATATATAAATACATTGGGACCATGTTGGCAGTAAGTTGTTTTGGGAAGAAGGATGACATTTTTTTTTCTGAAAGTGTTTCGTATAGTTGTAAAATAGAAAGAAATCACCCCACTTTTTAATAGTTTGTGATTGTACACACCATAAGATTTAGAATATTGGGAAAATTATCAAGAAATTCCATCAAATTGTGATGAACTTTTCTAGAATAAAATGTTAATCAGAATCAAATTGGGTGTGGAATGAAAGTTTCAATCATAATAAGGTATCGTATCAAATTCGGTATGGATATGACGTAAATTTCAAGATTATGTGATGATATTTGAGTTTGAATAAATATTTATTTAACTAAGAAACTTTTTGTTTTATCCTTATAAAGGAAAGGGTTGACAAATTTATTCAAATTGGTTTAGGATTGGTTGGAATGAAAAAAGCTTCTAGATGGATGGAGAATTAGAAAACCTTCCAAAGTAACCTATAAAATTATATTGTAATCAAAAAAATTTCTCAAACTCATAAGGATGTCATGATGGAAGAGTAATTTTGTTAATGAATGCATTTTATAAATTCAATGTTTTATAGTCTCAAATTATTGGTGTGAGATCATCAGTAGAAGAATTTTTTAGATGGTTGGACGTTTTTTTCACATGTGAGACTATGAAGAATACAGTTTTCATTTACACCAATAATATAGAAGATAAAAATCTTCATAGAAAAATGATGATAAAGAAAAATGTTACTTCTAACACTGATGGATCAAATGTGGTGTTCCACCAATCATTACATTAATCATAACACTGATCATCATACATAATGAATGTTGAAAAAGGGAAGAAGTGATCAAATTTTTTTTATTGTGAGATGTTGGGACAAATGAAAATTAAATAAAAGTATTGTTCTCTGGGAATGATTCATGTAGGGAAGTTAGATACCGATCAACTGGATAAAGAGAGAAAATATAGTAAACCATTTTTATCCGGTTGAATAGTTTTTAATTGGGTAAATACTAAAAATATAAAACATTAATATGACTTCAATTAGGTCAACAGTTATCAGAAATGAAGTGATGTCAATTCTTCAGACTGATGCTAACACTGATACATCACAGTGAAGCAGATACCAATCTATCAGATATAGGCAAGTATTGATGACTTCATCATAGTACTAACAGACTTAGGAAAATCATAAAATGAGAAATGTTTTTCGGTTCTTGGAAAATGTTTTACAAAGGATTTATGTTTTTTGTATTTTTTGCTGAAGTGATACCAAGATGTGTTGACATATATAAAATTTTTAATTATTCTTATATGGAAATAAAGGTTACCAAATTCTAATTATGTAGAAATAGTGTTTATAAAAGAATTTTTTCAATGATGGTTTCTCATTCAATTGTTTAGGAGAATTGTAATGATGATTATGATGTTATACATATTTTTTTATCATATTTAAGAAATTAGAATTACAATAAGAATCAGATAAAATAATTGTTCTATTGTCTGGATCAAGAGGAAATTTTGAGAATATTCATCGGGGATTGTGAAGAATCAAGAAGATTTGATAAACACATAAGAAGTCAAAAATTGGGATGAAATATAAGGGATATTGATGTTTATGGACATTTTGTTAAGTCGGAAAAATATTTAGATTATCACAAAAATAATATATGGTGAACCTATAAAAGGAGGATATTACTTTGAACATGTTGATGTATCTGAATAGTTTCCACATGTAGAGGAAGATAGATATGTTTTGATGTTTTGGTGAGAAAGAGTATTAAGATTTATAATTCTTGATGATGTTCACCATAAAGAAGTTGATGAAGAAGGAAGATGATACTCAGTGCGTTATCAAAATAGATTGATTCATCATATGGGGAAACCAAAGAGACATTTCTAGATTGAGATATTGGTCTGAGGAATCAGACTACGATATCAGATATAGTGTAATTAAAATGTCCAAATAAGTTCATACCTTCTTCTAGATTGGAAATTGATAAATTATTTTAATGTTTATATTTTAAAATTTCGACAAGGAATAACAGTGACATGTTTTGATGAAATTTATGAATTGTTTTAACTGGTTACACAATTTTGTTTTACATTATTTCATTCAACTTGAAGTACACGGATTATTTTATTGAGCATAGTGGTAAATATGTTTAAGCATATATCATAATTATTGTATCACCAAAAAATGATTTTATTCTATTGTATTATGTGGAATGAGATTTTTTATAAACTATACCAAGGATATAACTATTCCTATTTAGTATTGAACCTTATAAATTATCATGTTCTTATGGATGTGCGATTGTTTTGATTTTATAAAAGTGACTAATATTTAATTTGAATTAAATTATGTTTCAATAGGAATGAATATTAAAAGAAATAGAAATCACTAATTCTCATCTCACCCTCTTAGTGATATATTGATCTTGACTGGGTAGTATCAATTGGTATCAAAGTAAAGGTTCCCTTAGTTGACTATATGATGATGTTTTTATGGAGAACATGTGATGGAAAATATAAATTGCATGAACAGTAAGTGGATTTCTACTCTTCTATTTTAATAACTATCATCTCTTTAAAGTAATTATGTTTTTTTATCTTCTCTATATTAGATGTGATGTTATTGAATCTATAAAAGATGTATTTCTTATAACTTTTGTAAAAGATCCTCTCACATATTATGAAAAGAAGACTCTTCAAAAGGAGGTAAGGTATAAGAATTATTTACTCCCATCAGTTTATAAAAGGTATTTCTAAGAGTGAAGGGTTTTTTTATTTCCAAAGGTATCAGGGATAAGCTGACGAACATTTATAAGTTAATACAAAGGTAAAAAATAAAAAAATCTACAAATATTTAGGTTTTAGTATTAAGATCTAAAAATGGGTGAGTATGAATCTATTGGTGACTTCTTCACATGGTTTAATGAAATTTCAAGAACTATTATATGTATTTTTGAAAAATTGAAAGACTCTAATGTTGTTGAAAATATATTGAGAACTATTCCTGATAATTTTGATTTCAATATTTCCTCATTAAAAGATAGAGATCTAGAAACATTATATGTAGATGATTTTCATAGTAGTCTCATTACATATGAAATTAGAATTGTGAAATTGATTAAATGATTAAAAATTGATATAGAAAAGTCTTTTAAGGCTACAATGAAAGAAATTACTAAAAATATTCTTGAAAAAAAGATGGATAATCTGATTCTAAAAATATTTTATGTAAAAAAGTTGACGATTTCTTATCCTTTTTTTATAAATATTTGAAAACTGTTATAAGTAAATATAAATCTAAATGTGGATCCATTGGTAATGTTATAGATAATTTTCTTTAGATAAGGAAACAATATGGCAGTGATGATGATGATAGATGGTATAGAATATCATTAAAGAAACAAGGTGATATTGATAAATCAGATTCCAAACGGAAAGATAAAAAATTCCCAAAATCCAAAATGTTGAACTTTTTATCTAAATATGAAGAAAACGAATTATTTTATGATTAATGCTAAATTTTTTATTGAGAATTCAAGAGAAAAATACTTTCAATGAAATAGTTAAAAATGAAGAGTTCAGATGGAACAATTCTGAAGAAGAAGAAACTTGATTAGAATTTTATCGGAATGATGAGTTGAAAAAATGTATGAGGGGATTGGAAGGCTGTAAAACGAAATTTAGAAATAGAAAATTTATAATTCCTTGAAAAATAATCAATAATGATTTCTGGATGAGAATGTTAAGCTGATGAAAGAGATTTATGGTTGAATAAATCAACAGGGAATGGCAAAATTGGAATGAACATTTTTAATTAATGTTCAAAAAAAAAGAAGATTTGGAAATTTTACATAAAAAGGATTATAAAAATGAACATAGTGTTACATGTTTCAATAGCTATATTTCAAAATTTGGTGAATTTTATATAAATGGTAAAATAGATAAGGTTTAAAATATGCCTTCGAATGTTGAGAAGAAAATTTAAATTGTTCTAGAGAAGATAGTAACTTAGAATCATGCAGTGAACACTGTGTAGTATGAAAGTTATTGATGAAAATATTCATTTTATGGATATTAATGTATTTTTGAAGATTTAGGAATTCAAAAATGTTTTTTACATTAATCATCAAAATTGAAACTATTCCAAAAATTACAAAAGGGAAAACATGAGGGGGGTTTCAATCCACACAAATGAATAATTAAGAGAGTGATATTTTGAGGAAATAAGAGAAAGATGGTGTGAAAATTTAAAATAGGTTTCAACCATTGGAAACTAGTTTTTAAATATGTGAATAACCTAGAAATCATTCAAAATGATGTCTTGTTTTCTTACAGACATAAAAAAATGTGTTTAACAATATTCAGAATCAGAATGTTATGATAGATATGTGAAGGAAAAATGTTTTATTATAGAAACCATTCTCAAAGATAAAAAATGAAAAAGGCCATGGATTTTGGATAGTGAATGTTCTCCCAATATTATAGGAGACTTAAAATTATTGAATAATATGAACAAACACAATTAATGGATACTAACACTTTTCAATGATGAATCTCTCAGAATCAAAGGTGTTGGACCATCTATTATTGGGTAAGAAATGTTAAACTCCCTGAAATGATTTATTTGTTGACGGGTTGAAGCATATCATTCTAACTAGTTTAGAACATTATGATGAAGGAAATAGATTTATTTTCTATATAGATGTTTTTTTAAAGGGTGAAAGATGGAATGAAAATTATAGTTCCAACCTACAAAAGGAATCTTGTTCCATGTTTTTGAGGTTAAAAACTCTAGATACATTTTCAAGGCAGAACAAAATTAGTTGTGGCATAAAAGGTTGGGGCACAAGTGTCAGAGAAACCTGAGCATGTTATCAAAGGAAGATAATTTCTGTTGAATACATTATATGTCAATATTAAGAGTTTAGTGTTACTTAATTTGTAAAAAAGAAATCATTACAAACTCTGTGAATTAGAAAGTTTGAATTTTTTTTGAAAAGACCCCCTAATAATATTAATTTATATATTTGGGGTCCATTGAGAACACAATAAAATCATGGTGAAATGTACTTCATTACTTTCATTTATGGATTTACTCCCTTTACTTGTGTTATATATAAGAAACATAAGATAGATGCTCAAAAAATATGTAAAATATAAATGAGGAATGCTACGAAGGAATGAGATTATTCAGTAAAAAATATGAGAACAGACAATTGTGGGGAATATGAGAATGTACAATTTTAATATTATATTGATAATCATGGAACTTTTCATGAGTTTAGTACACAATAGACACCTCAAAAAAATAGGGTTACTCAAAGGAAAAGTAAAAGTCTGTTAGAAATGTGGTGGACTAGGTTACAAGAACATGGTATCTCGCATTTCATTTGGAGTCAATCCATAATCACTAATGTGTATGTTTAAAATTTTTGTTTCTATAGTCCATATTCATATATAAATCCATATAAATGTTTTGATCGAAAAATCCTTGTTTTAAACACTTAATTATTTTTTGGAGTCTCTACATCATAAATAATAATAGTGGAAACCTTAGAATGTTTGACATGAGTGGTGAAGATAGAATTTTTCATGTATATACTCTAGAAGGAAGAGGATAAAGATGTTTCAAAAAAATGATTGGAATGTTATTAGAATCATTTTATGTGAATTTTTTTTAAAATTATATGGAATATTCTATTCAAACTCATTATTAAAAGGAAGGTGAACATGATGAAACCGTTTCTATTAAAAATACTAATAACTATATAAACAACTGTAATCCTACTCAAGAAGAAGAATTATACTCAACTATTTCTAATGATGAGGAAGAATCCTAAAAAAATCATTCATGGGTGAGGAAGACAATGGAATATCAACACCTAATTTGTGGTTAATATAAAAGGGTTCAAAAAAGAATAAGATCAAAGGATATTATACTCACTTTTTTGTATTTAACAGATGAAGCAAAGGATGTGAACAATGCTTTTGAGAATCCATAATTATTTCAGGCTATGAATGATGATTTGGATCATATTGAACATAATGATACATGGGAACTCATACATACAACAAAATAAATATATGTTATTGGTATAAAGTGGGTTTTCTAGAAAAGATTAATGATGACGGTGAAGTGATAAGAAATATTGAAATATGAGTGAAATAATGTTACTCACATATATATGGAATTTATTTTCATTGCATTTTTCTCATGTTGAAAGGTTTGAAGAAATCATAATTTTTCATTCTAACACAACAAAATAAATTTACAAAAATTATGATATGGATTTGAAATCAAAATTTCTATATGGGGAACTTGATGAGGTATTTTATGTTGAAAAATCATGTGACTTTGTTGTTGGGAAGGATGAAAGTTATGAATGAATTTTTGTGAAATCCTTTTATGGAAAATAACATGATCTATGGGAATGGTATTCCAAATTGGAAACTTTCATGGGTAAGATGAGTTTTAATATAGGAAGATTTGGTAATAATATATATATCAAATAAAGTAAATAATTTTACATGTTTTTTGTTGTTAATGTTGATGAAATTATCTTTATTGGGAGTGTTGAAAGAAGTTTTGAATGATTTTATGATCATATAAAGAAGTTTTTTGAGATGTTCATGTAGTTTTAATGAAATAAATTCCTAGTTTACAAATCTAAAATTAGAGGAAACACGTTTTTATTTCTAAAAAATGTAGGAACATGGAATTATTGAGAAGTGTTGTAAGGGAAATTCAAAACATATTTCCATTCCTATTTTAGTGGGAACCAATTTGACTAAATATAGAGTGGGTAAGGAAGATTAATCTAAAGTGTTTTATAATATGAATGCATGTTTGATTTTTTTATTTACTCAAGACCAGACATTTTTTATCTTTTAACCATGTGTTTTATATTTCAATGTACTAGAAATAATTACATATATTTTTTGGAAAAATAATTCATAGATTTTTCATAAGATCAAAAAAATTCGGAATTGGGTATGACATCTATAAAATTATTGACATGTTTGGGTAATTAGATACTGATTGGGAATGAAATTTATACTATATAATTTTAACATATTGTGGAGTTTTATTTTTGGGGAAAACTTCTGTTGGTTAGCATCAGAACAATTAGTAACTCTTAGCACAAATGAAGTTGAGTATGTTTATGCCACCCATGTTGCTACCACCTTATGTGGTTGAGGACATGGATTAAAGACTTACTTGTTGAAGTAATGTTACAATGGCTCAATGATTGTGATAATCAAAGATCCATAATTATTACAAGGAACGTAATACAATATTCTCATTAAATAATATTGACATTGAATACCACTTCATCAAAGAGCATGTGCATAATAATGAATTGAATCTATAGAATGTTGCTGCATTGGAACGGGTTACTAAAATACTTATAAAACCTTTACCAAGGGAATATTTTTTCAAATTTTGGTTATACATTGGAATCAAGCCTCTTTCACCTCAATGTTGATGTATGTATCTTTTCCACTATCTCATATATTATTTACATTCGTTTTGTCTAGGGTAATAATATTTTCATAAATCTTAACATTGATATGTTATAAACCTATTATGGGAGAGCATATATAGGGGAATTGTGGGTAATCTATAAAATCAGCATGTAATTATGTTAACTATTCTAACAGTTTGTTGGATTAGGTGTAGGAAACATTATTTTACATGAATGATGAAGAAGTGAAGAATGAATTGATGAAAGATGTCAAGAAATGATGAATATGTTTCTTGATATGGTACTTTTTGACAACATGGTTTTGATTTTAATGATTCTTGTTTCTTATAATGATCTAGATCATGTTGTCTATGAATTCATGGAAAATGAATCTATATATTAATGTTACAATGTTCATTTTTTATGAACCTTGCTTAATTCAAAATCTAATGATGGATATTTTTTGGACCAAGTTGGTGAGAAGTTTTTTTGGAACATGAATGAAGTTTGTTATGAATTTGATGTATTTTTTGTCAAAGAGAAATAAATCACCTCACATTGTAATAATTAGTGATCAAACTAACAATAATTTCAAAATGTTGGCTAAAAAAATCAGAAGATAGTCCATTAGATTATGAACATGTTTTATGTACAAAAAGGCTCATCATTCTCACCATGGGTCTAGAATGAATGTTTCTACAATAATGAGGATGCGTATCAATTCCTATAAAGGTCATATGTAATTTGGATGATTCGTTTCTAATATCATAGTTCTAATAAATCAATAGTTGGATGATAGAATTATGATGAAATATTTATAAATGAAGGTGATAAAAAGTGTTTCCCCTAGGTTTTAGGTTTGGTTGTAAGTAATGATGTTTTTGGAAGGATGGGAAGTTATAAAACCATACAATGTAATTCAGAAGATATTATGCCAATATTAAATGTTATCAAAATCATGAGGAAGTCATGATACATGTAGAAGTTTTTCAAAGATTAATGTTACTAAATTCAATATGTTATTTTCTCAATTCATCGGTGTGAGATCACATAAAAATGATTTTGTTTTAAGGATAGACATTTTGTTTGAAATGTGAGAATTTGAAGATGATGGATTTTAGTCGGAACAATAATCCATAAGATACAAATATTCAGAGAATGATATTGATAAGTAATGAATTTATTGCAGATATTTTTCATTCAGATTTAGTGTTCCAATAATCATCGGAGTTATCTTGACACCGATCATCATAGGTTATAATTGTTTCAAAAGCGAATCATGGTAAGTATAGTTTTTATTTAGATATATTAGTACTGATTAAAAATAATTAAAAGTGGAGTATTTTGGGACTAATTAATGAAAGGATGTCAAGGACTAGTCAATTTGATGGCGATCAATAATTTTGTCATCCATTTAATTAGATTGAATTGTAATTCATTTGGGTGAAGACTGAAGGAATAAACCCAAGATATGTCTTTAATTGGGTCAAGAGTGAACATTATTGATGCGATACTGATTTATTGAAATGCAGTTGACACTTATAATTAAGAGTGAAGAAAATAATGATATATCAGATGTATAATGATACTAACGACTTCATCACTAGATCATCGGTCTGAAAAAATAATAAAAATCAGATATTTTTTGAAGAAGTTTCAAAAGTGTTGACAATTGAATAAATCATATTTTTTGATGATATTGGGGATGTTTTTATAAAAAATAACCATATAATTGGAATTTTAAACATTTAATATGGATAAATGATTACAATTTATGTTTCATGAAGTATAACCAATATTTATTGAATAAATTTTTCAATGGTTGTTTATCTTTAAATTGGTGTGGAGAAAAGTAATGAAGAATATGTTATTGTAAAAATGTCTTAATCATAGAGAATAAATTGTAATGAAATTCACTATAAGACTGAGGAATGGTATGAAAGTCTAAAGTAAGTTAAATTTGTGAGAAGCATTGAGAATGTTTGTGAATGATCAAGAATAGTTGAGAAGTTATAAAGAAATAAAATATTGTGATGAATTGTAAAGGAAATTAAGGTTTTATGAAATTTGGTTAAACCAAAAGGCATTTTAAGATTCCCTCTTATACCATTTTTTAGACATCAATACAAAGAGTATTGAGCTTTGTACATTCTCATGGATCATAACATTGTTCACATGAAAAGGTAGAGAGATACGTTATGATGCATCAGTGAGAATGTTTTTCCAGATTATGCATTAGTGAGGAATTATTCTAGATAGAGGCATAAGAAGAAGGGAGATCGTATTCAGTAGGTTATCATAATAGAATGATTACTTAGGCCAGGAAATCAAAATGATATTTCTATACTGAAGAAGAATTAGTTCATTGTTTTTTACAGGGATTCTAGTATATGTATATTTCTGAACTGAGTAATCAGACTATGGAATCAAATTGGGACATTATACTGAGTATCATTACAAGGTATAGAGTGTTCATATCTAATTAATGGTAGTAAATTGAGTAGTTTTATTGATGATTATATTTGTTAAAGTTGATAACGAAAAATAGAAACATGTTTTGAAGAAAATAATGAATCCATATTAACATATTACACAATTTTGGATTACATCATATCAGTATTTTTAAAGCACATGCACTGTTGTAATGAACATTATTTGAAAAAGGTTTACAAGTATATTTTATTTTTTGTTTCCAAAAAATTAATGTTTTATAGTTGATCGTATGGTATTTTATTGTTTCCAAAATATACTAAGGATTTAGCTACATCTATTGAGTAGTGAACTTTGAAAATTCTTATGTTCCTATGGATGTGTTATTGTTTTTTTTAGTAAACTGAAAAATCATTAACAGGAGGTGAATTTTTCTTTCAAATGAAGGAAATGTAAAGGAAAAATACATCATTGATTCAGCCCCCTCCATGGTAGGTGTTTTGAAGATGTTCACTACATTATTAACAAATATATTTAGTGATTTGTCCATGGTAAAATATTTCATTATTTTAAAATATCAATAATAATAATAAAGAAAAAATTATCATATTTTTAAATCAATTATATTATTACAATCAATCGTGAAAAATGGTTACAGATAATTTACTAAGTTATTATCATAGGGATAATATGTTTTACGTAAGCAGGAGTAAAATTTCCATTTTTCAATGATAATTATGTTAAAAATTTATGTATTATTTTAACATTATATAGTCATCATAATATAAAAAATACTATATTATTCCTATATATATACTTATTTATATCATTCTTATGATGTGGTGATGAAAAAAATCACATCTCTTTATAGAGACGGTAGTCCACAAGTACACGAATGACGTTATTATTTTTCTATATAATAAATGGAATGATATATTATCTTATAATAATTATAAATATTCAAAAAATATCATTATTATTTCACTTTTATCACATATGTTAATTTAAATAATCCTTATCACATACCATGTAAAGCATTAGGGGAATATGAATCACATCGCTTCTCACGGCTGTAGTCCACCGTACACACAAGCAACATTATCATACCCCCACACCATAAAATGGAAAGTTAAAAAATATTTGTTATATAGTAAGTCTCTAAGTATAAATATTTTAAAAATATCATATCTAAACTTTCAATAAACAACCAAAACATGTCATGAGAGGTGATTGTGGAAAATGAATGACATCAGTTCGTGATGTGGTTTTCCATCACACAAATGAATGATGATTTTAAATCGCTTTTGAAAGAATATGAGAGGGATTTAGGTTATTATATTTAAATAATAAAATATAATTATATATTATATACTTGTATTATAATATGATCATATTTTAATAATATTTGAAGGATTTGGTAGAGGAAATAAAACAAATATTCATAGGTATTAATTTTACCTCTTCCAATACCACCACATTAGGATTATACCAAAGTATTTATAGAATTTATTTATTATAAAAAATGATTATAATATTAGGTTATTGAAGTTGGGATGTGATTTTGGAAGGTCTTAGAGGATCCAGATGGCTCGGATGATGTGAATAATAGGTTAGTGGGGTGAGATTTTATAAGTGAGGTGAGTGACACACTTGAGATTTTTGAAATGAAAAATATGTAACCTTGTTTTCCAAATGAAAAAAGGATTCAAAATCATTATTCATAATAAATATACGTGATAATGTCAAAATATGTCAATAAAATAGTTTTTAAATAAGTTTCTAGGCCATTTTGACCTATTTTGTTTAGTTTATCCCTGGATAAAATGATTTTCACATTAACAGCCGTAATAAATTTGTATTTTTTAAACTATTTATAGTAATAAAATTTTTTTTGATCATATCAAATAATATAAATAATATATATTCAAAAGATATAATATATTTTCCAAAATTCAGTTCATATAATTGGATGCATTTGTTTTAAAATTAAACTCATAATTGTGATGAAAATACAGGTTTTCTAGAAGTGCATTTTTCAAGGAAAAGATGATTTTATATTGACTCTATGAATAATAAAAATTATTTTAAGGAATTAAATAACAATATATATATATATGTATAATATATATATATATTTCATTTAAAAATTATTCAATATTTATTATCTTAGTTAAATAAAATGGTGAAATAATATGTGTTTTAAAATAGTTTTCAAGAAAATCATGTTTTAAACCACAAAACAAACTTATAATAAAATATAATATGAATTTGATTAAAAATGATTTAATTTCATTAAATATAAATAAATAATTATAATATTAATTAAGTAAAATTCCCCACTTAATGAGACTTTTAAATTTCATAAAAATATTGAAAATAAATGTCAATTTTATAAAAATAAGTATTTTCACTATTCATTAAAAAATCAATAATTTCAAAAAAATAAAAAAATTTCACACCATGTAATTTATATTTTATAATGTAAAAATTTATTTCTATTTTATGATATGTATTTTTATAAGATTTTCAAAATTTAATTATAATATTTTTTTAGGAAAAAATAATTATATTTTGGTGAGAACATATTTATAAAGAATAAAATTACTTTACCAACAAATTGATTAATTATATAGTAAAAATTTACAAAAAAAATTAAAAATGAATTGTAAATATACACATATGATCTCTCATTTCCCTATGTGTTTTGGGACTTTTTAATTTTATTTTAAATTCTTCGTTTTTATTGAATGTAAATGATTAGTGAGGTAATTGATATTTCAGGGGTGTCTTGGGCTTGTTTAGAGATCAGAAGCTCGCTTTTTTGAAAATGTAAATGGGATGTATGGTTATAGTAAATCCAAAAAACCAAGAAGAATAGTTTGATGAAACCCTGTGAGGTGGTCGATGACTATATCCATGGCTGCATGGTTTTAGAGAAACTGTGTAGAAGGGTCTACACACCCATATGGGGATGGACAGATTGTAGTAGAATGTCACATGGTTTGATAGAAACCGTGGCAACATGGAAACATTACATTGTGGGGTGGGGTTAGTTTTTAGTAGTGGGAAGAGAACAATTTTTACAAAGTTTTACAAACTGTCTTCAGGAACCATGAGAGGATCCCATTGAGGTAGAAAAGTATGTACGACTGTCACATGGTGTGTAGAGTCGTGCAGCCAAACCGAGTAACCTTGGGGTTGGAGGGGAAATTAACATTCCCCCATACAAAATACTTATGTTTATTTATCTTTCATCCTTTCTTTAATAAGGAAAACCATAGATTTTGAAGCTCCCATTAATGCTCAAATAGAAGGATTGAACACAATTTCTCCATCCTCACTCCAAAAAAAAATACAATTTGTCTCGTTGGATTTGAATTAGTGAATTATTCTTTCATCTTATGTCATTTTTCATTTGCATTCATATCGACAGATATATTTTAGTGCAATCTAAATTTCTTGATTTCAAGAAATTGCATTTGTTCTTCATTTTTTTCCTTATATAGACTAAATTAGTGGTCGATATTAGACGATTACACTACCAAAGGCCTATGGTAGGTGGTCCATACCTTTTGCAAAAAGTTTGGTATTTTATAGGAATTTTTATCATTATTATAAACATCTAACATTTTTGTGTTTCCCATAAAATTAACTGAATTTATAAATTCAATGAATTGGAACATATTATTATTTTCTACTGGTTCCTTTTTAATGGGAGGGTCTATCATCCTAAACCTAGGCCCCCACTAGGTTTTGTCCATGTTTATTCCCTATGTTATTCCACCATTTTGGGTGTGTGTGACCTCAGCTATTTTATTGGGATCCATAATGATTCTTTTAATGGGTTTTTATGATTTTTATAACCTTATTTACCTATAAATTTGTAAATGAATGGAATGATGTAAATTGATTTGATATGAGATGGTTTTCCCCTCATTTAATGGTGATTACATATGATGGGAATAGATAATTGATTTATGTTAATATGGGGTGGATGTACACATGGATTCTGAATTGTTAAGAAATTTATTGATGAATTTATGATGGTAATTCATGTCTTGGATGATATCCTTAGATTCAGATTCCATAGATACCACAGATTTTTTCACTCCATGAATCCCTTTTATAGTAGTATATGTATTCATACTATTTAGTCATTGGATCCTGATTTCCTAGGATGCCACTGGTCTTGGTACCCCTAGGATCTGGCATTCTTGTACTCACGTTGGACATGATCTGTTGACATGGTCTCTGGTCTCCACCATTGTATTTACTGAGTTTCCATCGAGATTCTCACAGGACCTGATAAGGATGAATTCATCATTTATAACATGGATTTCACTATTTCAGGTGTGACACTAGATTATACCACATATGCTGGTGTGAATGTTACACATTTGAATACATGAATTATTTTTATTTGGATTTTATAAAATCGATTATCTGGAATAGAATATGTGTATTTTATACATTTTATTACCTGGTTTGGCCATTGTATATTTTTTATACTCATAAAAATAGACATGGTATGGGTATCAGTTTAAATTTATTAGACTACATAGTATCACCCCAATTTATTTATAATTTATAGCTTCTCATATTTCTCAAATATTAAATTTTGTTTACATATATCCTTATTTGGATGGACAAGATTACAATTTACTTTCATTACTATTATTCCAACGAAATATTACACAGTGCTTCTATTTATATTACACATATTGGACTTTATATAGACCTTGTTTGTGGGAGCCTACTGATTAGTATCTCCCACCCCATTCGGGCCATCGTTGGGTATATAGATAGACTTAATCGATGTAGTTAATGATCAGGGAATTCACAAATGTACAATTCCTGATTTTTCTACGCCTATTAGTGGGGGATGATAAGACCACGACATGCTGGTAATGATATCTGGAGATTGAACTTGTTGGTATTTTTTTATTTTGATACATGTATGGTATGTTTTCTTTTTCCATGTTTTTTATAATTTTTTCTTGTGACATGACAAGATCATCATATTGTATATGTCTTCTTTTTTCATATTGATTACTAAATCCTTTTTCATGTTCATATACTATCTTGGTTTAAATTATGGTTTCACTATATGGTTCATATTATTATTAACTATACTCTACACTCTGACAAGAGGGAATATTCTCCCCTCAAACACACCCTAAGCCCTTCTTACTAATCGGTATCATTTGTCATACATATTGGTGTGATTGAGCCCATGTGACCCACCTTCTCTTGACACCAACTACTGCCTCCTAGGCCGCGATGTCACAATGTGCTATTATAGAATTTTATTTTTGAATTTCATATTTTGATAAAATTTACAAGAGATTAGGATGGTATTAGAATTCTATAACGAGCTATACCTGGGAGTAGAAAACCCACATATAGGAAAAAGAAAAACTCCCGTGAATGGGATATGTTTTTATATATTTATTGTTTTATATTTGATTTTATTCCACTAATTGATGATGCACGTGAGGTTGATATTTACTATTATTACATATTTTTAATCGTTGTTGATTGTGTGAGGTTCTTCCGACTCATGCATCATTTTTCGAACCTATTTTAATTCATACCACATACATTATGTCATGTCATATATGATAATTTTCATTACTCTATATCCTTATAATGTGTTCCATGTGTGACAAAGTGGTTGTTTGATAAATTATATATGTAGGTAATTGAGAAACATCATTGGTACATAGATTTACTACTATATTCGAAGTAAATGTTTCATGAATTGGATGTAATAGACACCCTAATAATCAAATTATGGCACATTGAGTAATGGACTATTGGTCACATGGTTGTGAATGTATTACAGTTTAGATTAAGTGGACATTGCACTTCAATTCATGAAATTTATGGGATATTGTGGATCAGAAATGCAGAACCATTTGGTTTAACCTCATAAAAATTGAATTGTAAAGAATTATTAATTGGAATGAAATTTAATTGTAAAATTGAGAACATGACCCTGACTCATCTTTATAGATGGCGGCAGGCTGTCTCTCTGGTAATATTTAATGTTTTTAATTTTACCTAGTTATAACATTAGCTGAATGTAGAGGGGTGTGACTTGTGTATTAGAAGGATTTCACACATCCTACACATTTATGATGTGATATTATCTTTATTTATATTTGATGAGGTTTTTTTGGAATTGTACATACATTCCACCATGAATAACTCTAATCATACACCAGTATGGTCATTATGCCCATTCACTATAGGTGTTACGAATGGTGTTGCATGTATATCCTTCTATAGTGCTAGATGTGGAAAGAAATTATATACCAGATTTTTGTAGTGATTCCAAATTCCATGAGGGTTTCATTAAATTTTGAATACCTTTTAGGGAGGCCTATAATATACCTCAATTTTAGAGTAGATAATGTGTATGTTCTTAAATAATCAACCTCCCATATTTTCATGGGATGGAGGACCAAAAGGTGTTGAGTTTTGGATTCAAACTATTTTCCAATTCTCATGAATCTGGATACACCTTATGAGAGGATATTAAATCCTGATATATATATGTTTGGTGGAAGGTAAGGCCTAGTGAGAAGGTTTCAACCCGGATAATTCCCATTGAGATGTTGTTTAGAGAGGTTTCCAATTCAAGTTTTATGATAAATTATTTCCAAAGAACATAATATATAAAGGGTATAATGTATTTATGTGTCTATAGTATGTTGTAATGAATATTATAGAGTATCCATCATGATTCAAAAATATTATCAGTTTTGAGGAGATTTATCATTTTAAAGATCCATTCGGGGAGTGACTTTTCAAATAGGGTTTCAAGAATTTCATTTTATTTAAGGATAATGTGTGTCAGTTGAATACTATTAGTTAAATAGTGAATTAGAAAATTAATACTAAACAGAACCTAAGGGAGGATGGGGGTGTAGAGCTAGATAGTTATGCCTCTCAACCCATTGGTTCAACAACTTCAAGAAAGAATTGTTATTTTGAGGATTCACATGTGTGGAGTACTAGCCAAACTGTTAGTTATAGTAGTGTTTTCTTCTATCCCTAGTGTGGTTGATGAGGAAATACGCGGAATCATTATTATCGAGACTGAGTCGATTTAAGATCTAATGTAAGGATTGACCAGGTATAGTGATTCTGCAGGACATTCCATTTTGTGGTAGGTGAAAGGGGGTCGACTATGACTCTTGGTTCAAGAGTGGGATTCACAAATATATGTCAGGATGGGAGTTAGAGTAGTTTCAGTTGTTCATGCTGAGGTGGTGGTCATAGTAATTGAAACCAGACACAATTTGTAACTAGACATCATAGTGGGACTTCTATTAGAAGTTAGGTTGTTTCACAGGGCCTCAGTCTACACTTGTGGTGAAGAGCATTAGGCCATATATGGTGATAGGTATGATCTTAGTAGCCACAAATTTAGTATAATCTTATTTTGATATATGTTCTTCACATAGTTTCTTGTATGTATATGTTTTGAAAATAGTTGGGTTTGTTGTTAAATTTTATGATGGTTTTATGAGTATAGATACTCTGTTGGGGGGTCATAATATAGGGTTTACACTAGTTCATGGAGTTCCCCTTGAGATTGGTGAGTTTTACATCATATGGAATCTCTTTTTACACATTATGGCGATGTTTGAGGATATACATGGGATGTATAATCTAGTTTATTATCGAGACCATGTAGATTATTATCATAAGAGGGTGACCTTAACATCCCCAAAGGGATAATGTTTTATTCAAAAGGGTGAATGGGTTATTTAAGTCTTTGGAGATGGATCTTCACATCATGTGATAGACAGACTGATTGCCCAGATAGCTATTTTATACCTAAATGATCAAGTAATATATCAGGTACACTATCCTGTAGTGGTTGACTAATTTTGGGATATCTTGAAAGATGACTTTTCTGGTTTACCCCATGAGAGAGCTGGGGTTCTCTATCATTCTAGTCACATGATCTATACCAGTATATATTACTCCTTATATAATCTATAATACATAGTTGTAGGAGCTGATGAGGTAGCAATAGTATTTACAAGAATAGGGGTTTATATAACCCAGTACTTCTTTTTGGGGTTCAAAAATCCTCTTTTTGTGAAAATGGTGGATGGAACCCTTAGGCTATAATTGGATTACTTAAATTTGATCTAATTTATTATTATAAAAGATAATCATTTACCATATATAGATGATCTATTTGTCCATATATAAGGTTATTTGGTGTTCCAAAATATTTATTTAGTATCAAGTTATCATCAGGTGCATGTTTGACAGGCATATATACCTCATGCCGCTTTTTGTAACACGTATGGTCAATATGAGTATTTTTTCATATCATTTGATCTTATGAATTCACTAATATTTTTTTATGGTTTTTATTAATGGACTCTTCCATCGATATTTGCACTCTTTTTTTGATGTACTTTTGAAAGATATATTGGTGATTTTTATCAATCGACACGACCATGGAATATATCTTGAGATCATTTTCAATACACTGAGGGAGAATCAATTGAATTATTATCTCAAAATGATAAAATTATGGATACATAAAACATAATTGTTGGGTCATATTATCTATGAGACTTCAGTATCATTTGACCTATAGAACACGAGAGTTGTGGTTTTGTAGGCTAATCCCAAGATCTTATTTGAAATACTGAGTTTCTTAGGGATACATGGATATACATGCATTTAGTAGAGGAATTATCATGCTTAGTAACAACTCTTATGGGATTCAATTAAAAGTGGGTGACGTTTTTATGGATAAATACCTAATGATATACTTTTAGAAGATTAAAGGGTGACCAAATTCGTCAACAGTCGCCAGAACTAAGAAGAACCAATATTGCATATTTTGAGGCATCAGGTTTCAGGCTTGGATTATTTATTATGAAGGATGAGTGAGTCATGGAATGTAGTTTTCATCCGTTGGGGATTTATGAGAGGAACTACAGGACACAGAATCTTGATCAAGACACTTTTGTACTTTCCTTGCACTATTGGAGGAATTATTCACTTAGAGAGTGTTTTTTTGTGTACATGAACCACAAAATCCACAAGTATATATGTACTAACCATGAATTTAATCTGAGAAAACTATGCAGTGTTGAGTACCTATAGTATTTATACATTTATCATGCCAACATGCCCATAAATTTAAACCATATTGACGATGTACTAAGAATAATAACTTAGATTCAGGCCATGCAGGAGGCCCATAGTTAGTTGCAGCTCGTCTCCCTATTTTTAGAGATGCACTTGGTGGTGCCGTATGGTCAAGGGCCTATTTTTCTCTCATCCATTATAGTGACTTCCACTCATCTTGATACAGGTAGAATGAAAATGTTATCTTATTATAAGTTCCTATTCCTATGGGAGAGTGTTGTAGGTGAGGGCACGTCTCGTATTTCAACCTTTGTTGAGGTTGACATTATAAGTATCAATGATCATTTATTGGTTCCATCATACATGAATAAGTAGTTCATGTAGGAGATATTTCCCTCATCATGGGTAATATATCTCTATATTATTAATATGTACTGATACTTATGTCACCATTATTGGTGGTTGGGGATGAATGGAGATGTAGATTGTTTCTTTACAATGTGTTCCACCAGTCAGCTGGTGAAAGAAGGACCACATTGAATATATGGAAATTTATAGTAGATTCCCATTCCTGAGTGAAAATGGGATGATGTTGTGATGGATTACATGATCAGGTTTCTATGGACTTGTCAAGGTAGTGATGTTTTACTAGTTTTAGTGGAAAGTTTCATGAAATTCTTTCATCTCATAGTGATCAGTTAAATTATCTTATTATATGAGCTTGAGAGATTGTATATCCATGAGATAATATGACTTCATGGGGTTCCTTAGACCATTTTATTGGATAGGGATTTCCGTTTGGTATATCAATTCTGGAAGATCTTGTTGAGGGAGTTGGTTACATAGGTGATTCTGAGCAAATCATACCATCAACCGAATGATGTCCAATCAGACTGCCATACACATGTTCTAGAGTAAATTCTTGGATCATTTGTCATTGATTTCAAGGGAATTTGGGAGAGTCATATACCTCAGGTTGGGTTTTCTTACAACAATAGATATCATGTGATGATACATTGGGAACCCTCTGATGATTTGAATAGTATTCCATTTAAATCACCTATTTCTTTGTTAGAGTTTACAGAGGTATGTTTACTCAGACCAAGTCTCATTTAGGAGACTTCAATGTTTCAATAATTGACCAAAAAGCAGATGGATACCACACAGTCAAAAAATAAATATAATTTCGATCTCTGTCAATGACCTTTTACGATCATGGATGGGGATTATGACTTTTTAATTATCTCGATGAGGTTGTGATATAAATCGGTTCAATGATATGGTAATCATTCACCACTCTATGTTAAGATGTTCGAGATTCTATATAGATTAGGGTAGTTATTCAATTAGTTGTATTTAACTTGGAGGTACTAGGACACACAAAACATGACCCATGTATATTAGTGTCACCATTATCACTCAGAACCTTCTCATACACTTCTTCAAAATTATGTTTATTAAAAGGTAAAAATTTCCATTGAGGAGCATAATATACATGTTTTAGATATTATCATTACTTTTCATTGAGTCTAGTTAGTTTCTCTATTAATGGTTATATGAAATAATAACCATTTATAGGATGATACATGGGAGTGTGATGCCAATGTATATAATTATTGAATTGAGTTATTCTCACACAATTCATGACCACCCTTGGAAGGGAAATTTTGGTCAGAATTAACTTAACGGGAAATATTATAAGAATTTTTGTTTTCCTATTATGTATGGATCATTTTAGTTTCAGTTTAGATTCAAAGTATTTACCTAATGTAAATTTTTATAGGGGTCATCATAATTTTAGGGGTGTATGGGGATTGTTTAGAACCTGGATTCCCTATTTTTGGACAATATTGTTGTTCTAGATTTCGAGTAGAACTCCTTATACCCAAGAATCATAGTTTGATTAAATTGTGTGAGGTAGTCCAAGACTCTTTTATAGGATATTCATACTAATAGAAACTATGTATAAGGTATTTCACGCCCCTGTAGAGTTTGAAATATGGAATTATGAGGCCACACTCTTTGAGTAAACCATGCAACAAAGGCTGCACACAAATTCAGAGGCTCTTTATTTTTCAGAATAGGAGAAAAGAATAGTTTTCACATGGTTTTCAAAATTTTGTTCTTGAACAATGAGATTCCACCCTTGAAGTAGATATGGGCACAAAATTAGTTCATAGTTTGGTCAATTGATATCCAAAACCATGTGACCTAGAGGTTTGAGGAGAAATTACCATTTCACTAATAAAAAAGAATAAATCTATTTATTTTTCACTTCTCATTCAAATGGATATCCTTGGCTTTAGGATATCCCTTTGAAGATCAAATCATAATCTTGGCCATCATCTAGCCATTCAGACTCTTACTCGAACAATTTTGTCTCGATGGATATTTTATGGTATGTTCATCATTAATCTCGTGACATTATTTATTTTTCTATGTATCAACTGAGTTATTTTGGGGCAAGCTAAATTTCTCAATTTCTCAAATTTTAATACATTTTTCATTTTTCATCTAATCCGAGACAAATCAAAGGTCAATACTGGATGATTACTATACCATAGACCTATGATGGGTTTTATACACATCTCCCTCAGGTTTTTGGGTTTTATAATAATTATTGTCCTTGTTTCATGCTCAAGAAATTTTGGTTTCACCCTAAATTGAACTGAATTCTTAAATTGAATGAATTGGAACATTTTAGTGTTTAATACTAGTTCCTTACTAATTTTAGAGAGTTCTATTATAAACCTAGATCACCCATGGGATGTTTCTATGTATCATCCCTATGTTTTACCATCATTTTGGGTGACAGTGAGCTTTCAAATTTTAGTTTCTACCTTTAAGAGGATTTAAATGGATAGTTTATGTTTGTTATCACCTCATTTTACCAGATCATTTCTGAATTAAAGGAATGATGTGAATATTTTGGATAATTATGATTCCTCTTTTTCAAGTTAATACATTTTATTAGAATGGGTAAATTATTTATTATAATATTGGTTCTATGTACTCATGTATTTTAAATGGTTGTGAATTAGATAATAAATTGAAAATGGTAGTTGATGTATTGGATGTTCTTCTTGGATGCTGATTCCATAGGTTCCATGTATATTTCGACTTCATGGGTCCTATTTAAATGAATTTATTACTTATACCTATTTACTCCTTGGATTCTAATTCTCTCAGATTCCATGGGCCTTGTTACCCCCTGGTTCTAACTATCTTGGACTCGCATTGGACATGCTCTGTTGAAATTATCTTTAGAATCCACCTAATGCAATACCAAGTTTCTATCTAGATTGTCATTGGACCCGATAAGGATTAATTTTTCTTATATACCATAGATATTTCCCTTCACGTCCTAACACTTGACTACATTGAATAGGCTTATCTTGATGTCATACACAAGATTACATGGAATAGGCTGAGGTGGATGTTATGCAGTAAATTCCATGATATATGCTGATGTGGAAGTTATACACTGGATTAAATGACATGTCCATTGTGGATAATTATTCTTAATGATAAAATTGGTATGGGTATTAATTTATAGGTATTAAAATGGATTGTATCACATATATTTATTTATGTATTATTGTTAGCCTTGTATATGGTATATTCACTATTATTTAGAAGGATCTGTCTTTGTCCAAACAGGATCACACATTACATTCAATACAGTAATACCTATGATATAATGCACACTGATTATGTTTATATTTCACATATTCGAATAGTTATATACACTCTTTATGGTGTCCTACTGATTTTTATCTCACACAATGATCTTGTAGGTTTAGGGTACCCAGATAGACATTATGGATGCAGGTAATGACCGGGGAAAGAAACTACTATACGATGCTTGATTATTATAAGAGTAAGAGCATGGGAGCATATGGCCGAGCAAATCTCACAATGTTATATGGAGATATATATTTTTGGTTTCATTTTTATTTTTATAATTGTATTGTATGGTCTCGTTCTATAATTCCTTTCTTGTAATTTTTTATAGAGACATTGCAAGAGAAACATATTTTATATGACAACTTTTGGAATACAGACTACTACCATCATCAAGATGTTTATATTATATTATTGTTTTATAATATTCTTATGATACTTGTTTTATAAGATTATTTATACTATGATACACTAAAAAAATTTCCATAGTGTCCCCTCATACACACCTTAGGCCCTCACTTCTAGTTAATAGGCTTTGGTGTATCGTGAGGCATGCTTGAGGGCTTGTGACCGACCAGTGTGGGGGACGATTTAGTGGATCTCTGGTCCTGATGATACCTACATAAATAAATATATATATATATATATACATATTTCATAAATTTGTTAATACAATTAAAACCTTCATATTTAAGATATAGGTTATAACTATTATTTATATTGTTGTTTTTTAAACTCAGTGTTAAATATCAAATATTCTATCGAACATATTTTTTATTTCTAAAATCTCAGTGTGGTACATCATATCCCCATTAATAAACTTATTTCTTGAAATATTAAATTTATCTTTTTATTTGATGGTCTTATTTTTTAATATAATTTTTTGGAAACCCTATTTATAATGGGTTTAGAAAACATGCTCTTGATAAGTGATAAAAGGACTTATGAAGGTCATCTAGAATAAATCATACTATGTTCCAAAATTGGAAAAAATAGGTGGGAGTTGAAAATTTGGACAAGGAATAAAATCATAATGCCTAAATACTGATATGGAGTGACATAGATTATTGATCAAAAATAATGTTAATGATAAATAGAATGTTAATAACTATTAAATAATAAACCAAATATGTGTGAAAATTTTCATTGATTTCATCAGAAATGATTATAATAAGACAAAAATTTGATTCAATTTCCTTTTCGAAGAGTTTATTATTTTTTTAACAACAAGACATATTGAATAAGGAAATATACTTGATGATTATAATTTGATCCTTTTATTATTTTCCACGACAATGTCATCTTTTCCTCCAAATGATGAGTATTCATGATTACTTTTTTCATGTCTAAATCACTAAATTAAACATTGAATAAACCACATATTAATAAATGGGACAATAAATCTATTCCACCTATCCTTAGACATTAATCAAATACAAAAATGGATATAATTTGGTATGATTTTTAACAAAATGAGTAAACCATCATATGTTTAAATACGACATTAATATAAAATATTATATAATATTACCTAACGTTCAAACAATATCATTTATAAATAACTAGAACATTAAAGAGAATCATAATCAAATCTGATATCTCATGACTTTTATATTTCACTCCCAAAAACTTGGATACATTTATCCTGATATAAAAATAATTAGTAAGTCAAGAAAATCACTTTTCAATTGTATAATCAATTCCTATTCTGGATGTTTCTCAAGAATGTTTTTAGGTATTGGTTTTCCTTTTTTAGAATATTTTATTTGGGTTTTTCAGTGGGTTCTTTTTTGTTCAAAATTGAGAATATTTGAAGAATGAGTGGTATTACACAATTTCAACATGGTTCTCTCAAACATTACCCCTATTCTAATAGACCATATGAATTAAAATAGATCAAAATTACTTGGTTGATGCAAATATTGTCAAACAATGTTCCCTTTTAGGAGAGACTGTACACCCCCCCCCCTAAGAAGAGGTTCACAATTAAGGCACAAGGATTGTGAAGTTTTGTACCCCATCCTAGGAAATCGTGTGCATGGTTTTAATTATCCAAATAAATATATTTTAAAAGAATGAACCCCCAATAATTCACCCTAATTTAACCTAATTTGGACCTTATAGTTTTATATCATTTTTTGAGGTTCTTTGATGGATTTAAAGGCTTTCTAATCTCTATTTTTGCTAATTTGAATCCCAGATTAAAGATATGAACATCTCCCAGTATGTGATTCTTATCTTGGGTGCTTTCAAACATGTTCTTATTCTTCTCACATTATTTGAAGGGATAGTTTTCCTTATTGGTTTCAGATTAAGATTTAGTTCTGATGGATCCTAATCTATTAGTTCCTGTTTCTATTATTTGATACAAGATATCATTATTCATCACAAGTTTGACCATTTCATTTCAATTTGGGTAATTTTTTTGGGTGATCACCCATCAATTAATTGAGGTTGTTGGTCTAAATTAAAATCCCATGGTCTTGATTTGATTACATATATGTAATTGTGAAATTGTAATTTCCCTGATATCACAATTTCATTGATAGTTGAATCAATTTTTTTTATTCCATGTCTTATTTATTTTGGTTAAATTGGGGAAATTGAATTGGGGAATTTATTAAATTAATTATAGAATTAATTAATGGGAAATTAAAAATGTTAATTAGATTAATTAATAAATTAATTAATTAATGGGATGTTAGTATTGTGGAATTAAATTAATTAACTGATTAATTAATTGATATATTTTTGATATTGTTAAATAGATTGAGTTGGATTGAATAATTGTTGAATTAACTAAGGTGGGTCATTGTGATTATTAAATTTGGTGAATTAGATTAGTTAATTTATGGATTAATTCATGGAATATTTTGATTTGGAAATGTGATAAGAGGATTAATGTTGATTAAAAAATATTGATTTTATATTGCAATATATATGATATTTTGATACATGTGATTTTGTGATATTTGTGTGTGGGATATGGTCTACTGTATCAAAAAAGCACAGTGAGAAATTGATAAATGGTAATTGGACATGGTCTGCTACATCAAAATCCAATAGTGGTAAAATGACAAATGAGTGTAGGATAGGGAATTCGGCTTCAAAACCCCATACATATAAATTGAAAAATTGGTGTGGGGTAGGGAATACTTATTCCAAAACACATATTGATTATTGAGGTGTGGGATAGAGAATATGGATCTAAATAACCACATGGGTGTTAGACATGACATTATATACCCATGATATAGAATTGACCCACAGTTCCAATTGGTGGAAATATGATTTGAGTTGGAATGGATAATGATAATACATGTTTTAGAATGAAATTAGAATTGAAAATAGAACATGGTTTTCATTTTAGCAAAGAACGAAGTAGGTATTGAGAGTTCTAATGTCCTCAAAATCTAGGGACTCTTGTGGTTAAATAAAGAGTAATTGAATAAATGTTAGTTATTTTCATTATTTCTTTTAATTATTTATTTATACATCTAAATACACTATTGTTGACAGGATATTTTTTTAGACATCATTGGTGTTGGCCTACTGAGTTGTACTCACACCCTACCAAGGACTAATGATCAGTACCTGAATAAATTTCATGGTTGTATGATAGGTTAATGGTAAGGGACCTTGCATTAGATGGATGAGTTGGGATAGATCATGGATGAGGGAACATGAATTGATGTCAGGGCCCACATGATAGTTTTCCTTATATTACTTTTTTTATATTGACATTTAAAACATATTTAATATGACATATCTGATGTTTAGTTATGAATATTGTATTTTCTATTTTGGTCATTATGTGAAACATGTCTATTTGGTTTTTTGATATATCATTTTTTTATTATTTTTTTATTTCCATTATGGTATTACTCTGATAAAGTGTATATAGTCTACCCATTCACTATATTATACCCTCACTGTAAGTTGATACCCTATGGTGTACGGGGAGGCATGCACGAGGTCATGTGATTGACTAGCTCAGGGAAATAGTTTGTGTTACATGGGTCTGGATGTTAAAAAGAGGTATCAGGGCCTAATTTTATTTTCTTTTATTTTGTAATACATTTTGGGAATGGTATATTGGAAACTAGGAGGTGTCAGACATGGGCTATGAGCTCACATGGGATTATATAAACCATTTATTAGGGAACCCCCAAGTACCAAGGGTGGGATTGTTGTTATTGATGTTTTTTTTAAGTTGGAAGTTTATTTTACCAAGGATGATGCACTTTATTTGTTATTTGACTATTGTTTTTAAAATTGTATTAGAATTATCTTGTGGTTTGTTAAAGCAGGAGAGGAAATTATTCAGGAATCAATTTTAGGAAATCAGTATTATTACCTAACATGAATCTTTTTAGGAACCTATATGAAAATATGGATTTTGGGTAAGTTATTTTAATGAAAGTGCTTTTATTTTCATGGGAGTATTAAAGGAAAATAGTTCTTAATATGAACATGAAAATTTTAAATTGATAAAGATGTATATCAATGGGTTTGTAAGGAGAAATTGAATATGGGAATGGGTTTTCCCTTTGATAACCATGGAATTGGAGTAGGATGGTTAAGTGTAGTGATGTCACCTCATTTTTTACTGTGTGATAGAAAAAGTGGGACATACATATTATGGTCTTATGTGAATATCTCTTATTAATGTGTTAAATTTGTGTTATGTGTTTTATGATGTTGGTTTTTAATTATAGAAATATTTTTCAATGATGAAGCATGTTAACAGGAAGACATGTTTATATGGAGGAAAATGATAATCATGTGATGGAAACTCAGGAACTGATAGTTCCAAGTGAGGATGGTTAAGAGAAGTTTTGAGAGCACATTTCTCACTTCATGTGGTTAATAGAAAGTTTCCCAATGTGGGTAGTGAAAACTAAGTCTGGTCTAAAATGGGAGTTTCAGTTAGGGAACCCTATGACTTTTACCAGTGAAGATTGACCTGAAGAAGTAGTCTTCTGGATTGGGTTATTCCAAACTTTACATGACCATTTAGATACACCTGCTGATAATAGGGTCATGTTGGATACTTATATGCTATAAGGATCAGTGAAACACTGGTAGAATGTTCATGATCAGACTAGAAAGGTGGATAGTATGTTATGTGAGGAATTTGTTTAGATTTTCTTGGAGCACATTTATCCAGAGGATATAAGGAATGAGAGAGTATTTAAATTCACTAGGTTGACTTAAGGGAGTATGTTCATAATGTATTTTTCTATAATTTTTAATGATTTGTATCACTTCTCTTCAGCTTTGGCAGGAGACGAGGATTTTATGGCAAGGAGGTTTTAGGATATGCATATATGTAAAATTAATTCTCCGATGAATATATTCAGGCCGATGATGTTTAAAGAAGTGGTGAATCAGGTTCACATATCTAAAGGGAATTAGGAGGAGGATTCTAGTGGAGTAATGATTTTTTCTATAGGATGGATAAGATGTATGAATTCAGAGAGTAGGAAGTACTGCTATGAGAATGTTATATAGGATGATAGTATGATGAGTAACCTAGGGGAAGGGTCAATGACACATGACCTTACTCTAATTATTTATCACTAGTGTGGTAGGTCAGGTCATTTTTGTAGATAGTTCCTCCAACCAACAGTAGAGTGCTGAGAATTTCGATGGATGGGACACCTACATAGGTTCTGCAGGAACCCATGGAAGATGGGTAGTGATGGATTATCTAGGAATAATGAGAGTGTGGGAAGGGTAAATTCTACACCATATCTGGAAAAACGTTATAGTTCAATTGTCTATGGTGGTAGAGGAAGTGGATATGATACTTCATGGAATGATAAAACATATCAGCAAAGTGGTTCATCTCAAGGGACTCAGAGTGACAAAAAGGAATGAGGGTTGGGAAAGATTCTTCTAGTCCAAGCAACACTTATGGATAGTGAGGCTATACCATCAATAGATAGTGGCAGTATTTATGTATCATATATAATTTCCAATTCCTTATTTATAATTTTTACTCATATTATTGTAAATATTTGAAATTTTTTGATGGTTTGAGCATTGTAGTGGAGTGTGTGAGTAGGGTTATGAAATTTGATACACCTTTGATCATTTGATCTAGAGTCATCTGTTTGTCCCAATTGTATTCCCTTTATGTTTGGAAATATTATTATCATTGTTATATATATATTATAGATATTTTAGCCTTTGACATACTAATTCTTATGGATTGGTTAGTAGAATATCAAGCCCATTTAGATTTTTACTATAGAAGGCTGACTTTTAATTCTCTTAAGGGTGAAAAATACATTCATCATGGAGAATGGGATATCAAGGTGGGATATGTAGATCCAGTTCACTGGAAACATGCAGATCTTACTAAACATGTTGAACATCAATTTTTGGATGATGTAGGTGTAAATTATGATGTATTCTCACCCTTAGTCAACGGGTTTCAAGACGTGTTTCCTAAATACTAGTTTGGGCTTCCACCTAAAATAGATGTGGAATTTACTTTTGGGATCATGTCGGGGGTTGATCCGTTTTTTATTCCACAATATAGAATGGAACAATAATAGCTTTTAGTGCACAGAAATTTGCTAAAATAGTTGGATTATAAGGTATATACCTTCCTTAGTACATTTCCAAAGGGTTATCTACTTTTTTTGTGAAGAAGGATGAAGTCACATTGCACTTGTGTGTTGATTTACGAATGTCATATTGGATAACTATGAAGAACCAATATCCTCTTCCACATATTTATGATTTAGTTTAATATTTTATGGGAGATTTTTTTCTTAAATACTTAATTGACATTAGTTTATTATTAGTTAATAGTTAAAATTTATAATATATGATGGTTATATTATAGAATCATGTATGACCTCTTTGATTTAATCATGATTCCATTTGGGTAGACAAACACATCTTTATTGTTTTTGAATTTTATGATAATACATATTCCATCCATACCTAGATTAGTTTTTTGTTATTTTTGTGAATGAAATCTTAGAGTACACCAACATTCATGAAAATAATTTCCAATATCTTGACATCATACTAAGTTCACTAATACATCATCAGTTATACACCAATATATCTAAGTGTTGATATAGGATTGATCAAGTACACTTATTGGGTCACATTTTATCTGAAGAAGGTGTTTTAGTTTACCTAGAGAAGGTACAAGTAGTAGTGTCTTGGGAGCATCCCAAGAACAATTTCGATATCTATATCATCCTAGGGTCAGTGGGATATAACTGGAGGTTCCTCCGAAGCTTTTCCCACTTGTATGAACTACTTTCAGTATTGACCAAGAAGGTGATAATATTTTAACAATTATATGATTGAGATAATTTCTTCCAAGAGTTGAAGAATTTATTTTCCATGACACTGATGTTGATCCTAACCAATCCAAGGGAGGAGTATACGGTGTTTTTTGATGCCTCAGGGATAAGTCATACAGTAGTGTTAATGACGGGAGATTGATTTGTGGAATATGTTCCTTGAAAATTGAGTCCATAGGTATGAAACTAACCCTATTAATGATCTTGAGATGGAAGTAGATGGTTGTGATTTAACGTTTTGGTAGTATTATATTTTGGGTGAATATTTTATTGTGTAGATGGATCAGAAGATTTTGAAGTATATAATATCACAATTATATTTGAATCATTAGAAGTGTATATTTTATTTAGTATTTGATGGTATTAAAAATTGAGGTACCATATATACCCATAATGGTAAATAGTGTTGTAGATGCTTTTAGCAAGAAAATCAGACTTATATAGTTCAAGAGTCTAGTGTTGAGTGAAAGATGATGACATTATTGGCGGAGATTAAAGTTGTGGTTCATGATTACAAGGAGAATATGAATATTTTATCATTTTCAGTAGAGTATACAATCTTGAGGTGGTTAGGGAAAATAATATGATTTTATATAATGTTTATCCTTGAGGGAAATCCTTGAATGTTGGGAGACACCTTTATAATGGATGTGCGATAAAAATGTGATCATCTATGTCATGAATATTGTTTTTATTACTACAAGAATTCAAGATGAACTAATGTAGGAATTTCATTCCATAAAGAAGTTAGTGAATCCAAGTGTGAATGTTCTGAGACCTAGGATTATAGTTTGGGTGGATGGATATGAAAACAAAGATAGCATAGTTCATGACCTGATACTACACCTATCAATAGGTGATGACCATGCATTAATGACCTGGTGGTTTACTACAGCCATTAACCATTCTAGAATGGTTGTGGGATGGCATTACTATGTACTGTTTGTTGGTTCATTCATGGAATACATATAATTATGATCCTATCTTGGTGACTATGGACTTTTTTGACAAAGGTATCACATTTATTACCATTAAAGTAGATGTTATTTGTGAAATTATAGGGGAAAACGTACATTCAAAGTATATTAATTCTATATGAGGTGCCACAGAATGTAATTTTATAACATGAATCTTGTTTTACTTCACACTTCTGGAATGTCTTGCCGATGTTGCTTGATATAGGAGTTTTTCTATGTATAGATTTCAACCCAAAGACAGTTGGGTAGTCGGAATGTACTTTATAGGTGAATGTGGAAATTTGTCAGGCATGTATCCCAGACATCGGTAGGATTGGGAGAAGCATAAATAAATATTGTGGTTTTCCTCTAAAATCAATCATCAGAAAACAATTCATATGACACTATATTAGGCTCTTTATGTTAGGAAATGCAGATCACAAATATGTTGGATGGAGGAAGGTGAGTAATAGTTTTGGGGATGAGACTCATATAGGATGTGTAGAAGCATCATCACATGATTCAAATTTGTTTGAATAAGGCCTAGAGTAGAAAAAAATCCGTATTTTGATAAACATCAACAAATCATGTATTTTTTTAGAGGGAAATCTAGTATTCCCTCAGTTGTCACCTAGATTGGACCCTCATAGGATATACATGCGACTAGGATCATTCAACTAGTTGAGGTTGTAGAGAAAAATCACCATTGTGGCATATGAATTATATCCTCCACATAGTTATAGTGAAAGACATGATATTTTTCTTGTGTCAAAGCTTCAATAGTATCACCCCGACCCATTTCATGTGATCAATAAGGATGATGTCGAGCTTGAGACAAATGCGTCCTTTGAAGAGCATCGAATACATGTGATGGATCATAGTGAGAAACTATTATGCTGAAAGACCATGTCGATTGTTCACTTATTGTGAAAATGTGGGAACGTTTAGAAGGAAAAAATGTAATAGAAGATGATTGTGGGATCAATGGACTGATATTTGTGACTCAGAATCGTAGATATTCTAGGGATTATATCTCATGGATGAGTTGTTATATGGTTGAACAATTGAAATATCCCACCCATTTCTGCAGATATCTCAAGCTTCTTTTTAGTAATTCACATTCATTTTTTTATATTTTTATTATTTTAACTTAGGTTATTTTGGGTGAAAATTTGAGAAAATTGGATGAAAGTGGTGAAGTGCATGGTTGGCGCACATTTGGACAAAACCATTCCCCAGTACAAAAACTACGTAATCCCAAATAGAGGGGACTCGGATGCATGGAACATGTTTTTTCAAACTGTTCACCCTATTAAGAGATATTGTGATCGCCCCCCAGAGTAGGTGCACGATTATGGGGAAATGTTTGGAAAACAATGTACCCATTCCTATGAAATCATTCATATAGTTTAAATTAGCCAAAAAATATATTTTTAAATCCCAAACCCCACAGACTTCACCCATATTCAATACAATTTTTCCATAAGATTTTTCGATCAATATTGAAGGCTAATGGATAGATTCCAAGCCATTATGACCTTCTATCACTATGATACAAAGCCCAGACTAAAGATTTTCACCTTTCCTGGTACGTGAATCGCATTCCATGTGGTGTCCTCTCTCTTTCCCATTCATATCTCATCCTTTGAAGGGGTATATTTTCTATTTATTTTTAATTTCTATCTTAGTTTTTTGGATCATTATCAATTTGATCATGTTTTTAAGATTTTATTTGTGAGCATGTTCTTCATTATGGTTTTTCCTTTCTGTTTCAATTTCAGGAATTTTGGTTGGGAAACAACTCATCAATAATTTGACAAATGAGGTCAAGAATAAAATTCCATAGTCTTGATTTGATATCATATGTGTAATTATTAAATTCCAATTTCAATGATTTGGAAATTTCATTGATAATTGAGTTAATTTTTATTAATTTCTATGTGTTAATGATTTTTGTTATATTGGGGAATTTTAAATATGTAATTTAAATAATTAATTTTTGTGATAACAAATTGGATATTAGAAATTTGAAATGGAATAATTAATAGTTGAATTAATAAATGGGATGCTATGATTCTCCAATTTAATTAAATAATTGATGATTTAATTAATATAATGTTGTGATGGTTCAATTTATTAAGTTGGATTAATTAATTGATGAATTAATTATTGTGTATTAATAAGATTATTCAGTTGGTTGAATTTGAATAATTAATCATGGGATTAATTAATCGTATATTGTAATTTTTAAATTTTATTATGGGATTCATGTTAATTAACCTTTATTGATGTGAAATTAGGATACATATGATATTGTGATACATTTGATTGTCTGGTATTCATGTGTGGGACATGGTCTACTATATATGAAGCCCATAGGGATAAATTGAAAAATTAGTCTATGACATGATCTACTACATCAAAAACCCATAGTGATAAAATTATAAATGTGTCTGGTACATGAACTACTACATCAAAATCCCATAGTGATAATTTGATAACTGAGTGTGGGTTTGGGACATCGGTTTCAAAATCCCATTATGATAATTGTGGCGTGGGACTGGAACTAAGGCTCGAAATACCCATGGGGGTTTTAGGAACAACATTATATGACCTTTTATTTTTATTGAACCATGTTCCTATTGGATATAATATGAACTGAGATGCAATGAAAAATAAAATCCCATGTGTTATAATGAAATGTGATTTGAAATTTTTAAAATGTTTAGACTTCGGCATGGGCCGAAGAAGGTATAAGATTTCCGGTTTCTTCGGGAACCATTGAATTATGTGGTTAAATAAGGAGTAATTGAATAAATGTAAAATGTTTTCTTTATTTTCAGTATTTATTTTTTATACAACTACTTACACTATTATTTACTAGATATTATTTTCAACACCGTTTTTGGTGGTCTACTGAGTTGTACTCACACCCTACTCAGGCTACCGGATCGGATCCAAAACTGATTTCATGGTTTTTGTTTAGGTTAACAGAAAGGGCCCTATATTAGATGGATGAGTCGGGATGGTGCATAGATGTGAGAATCAAAGTTTATGTTAGGATCTGCTTGGGAGTTGTTAGGGTATTTATTTATTTGGGATTTTTTTCATATTGAATATTGTCACATATTTAGCATGAAATATCTACTGATAACATTTGGATATTGTATTTTCTATTTTATTCTGTATGTGATACTTGTTTCTTTAGTTATTATAAATTCATTTGGTTATTATTTTTTATTTCGGTTATGGTATTACTTTGTAAAAGAGGGTATACTATCATCATATTCAATATTAGACCCTCACTACATGTCAGACGACTCTTGTGTATAGGTAATCCAGTTTGAGGTTATTTGGCCAACCGGGTCGGATCACCAGTGTGAGCCACCTGATGATTATGAACACATGGTAATATGTTTACCAAAACGATTAAACAATCACATGATTAAATAATACATTAATCTACAAAATTCAATAGTAATAACCAATATTCAAAGTAAATATGTCATAAATAACAGAAAAATTAATGAGTATTTTTAACTCAAATGTTATCTCAAAAATATTTTATTTTATGCCTAAAATCATGGATATCCATTTTTTAATAATATTAATCTATAAGTCACCATGTCACTTTTCAATCATGTGGTCATCTATATGATAAATTTTTCCCCATAATTACCTCAATCTCCATGATCATATAAAACTTATATGTTATCAATACCATAAATTAATGTCAACAAAATGTAGATTCATACATCACATCAAAAAAATATTTTCCTAAACTTCAACCAAATAAAAAAGGATGCTAAAATTTCCTTTACCAAATATATATCAAATCGAATAAGTCCATAAATGGTTGTATATGAATTTTAACTTGTGATCATCCTTATTCATATAGACCTAATATGGTATCAATAAATCTAAATAAAACCTCCCATGAAAATTCATATTTTCCAAATACTAAATGCAATGAATCTTATACCAATTGTACAAAAATCGAACTCGCACTCCCTATTCAGGAACTAAAAACATGAAATTTGGATTTTAGGCACAGAAACCAATGAATGTGACTAGAATTTTTCAATCCATAATTATTAACATAGAAATTATAAATCTGATATCTTACATTCGCAAGGAGATTTTAGTTTAAAATTTTCAGGTAATTAGGAAAGAACATACATAAAAAATACTGATATATATAAATGGGAAAATATCCCACATAACTCATCTTTCCTTTTTTCACATTTTTTTATCATCATCATCCATATGAAATCCCTTATAGAAATATTTTTTTGACACTGATTCATTATAACTTATGGGAAATGAAACATAAGAAGGGTGAACTAAAATCCACAGAAAGGGTAAATGTATGCATTAAAAATTGAATTTCATCACTGTGAATAAGAGGAAAATGAGTGTACGATGACATAATAAAAGTTCATGAGTATAATATATAAGTAATCAGACATTTCAATACATGGATCATCAATCAAGAAAACTTTGCATAATGCTTTAATAAATTAAAAGGTCATCAAAATCAATAATCATGAGCAATGTGATACCACTACTGATCAAAAGAAACATCATAAAACAATAAAATGCATCAATAAAAATTATTGGTATCATAGAACATCATTATCACAGAGCCCTTAAAATTTATATAACCACATGACTGACATCCAATAAATTCATTCAAAGAATAGAATAATTACTCAATTTATTGGAGGGCTATAATATACCCACCCATCCTTCATTCATCATGGAACCACCCATCCTTGAATAATAGTTTAACCACCCATTATTCGTTTTTAATCGAACTACCCTTCCAGATAGTCAATATCTAAGAATAATATCATGAACAAAATATATATAGAATCTATTTCATCATAAAAACATATAAAAAAATTATTCTTCTCATTACATAACTAATCCATGGAAAAGAAATGGGTCCCATATAAATATCGTTGAAACATGATTAACCCATTGAAAAGAAATGGGTTTCATATAAGTCTCTTTAAACCATGATTAACACATTGAGAGGAAATTGGTTCACTAAAAATATATTTGAAACATGACCATCCTATAAAAATAAAATTGGTTACCCAAAAATATCTTTGAAATATGATTAAAAAAAATAAAAAATGGGTTATATGATAATATCTTTGAATCATGATTAACACATAGATATGAAATGAGTCCCATAACAATCTCATTGAAATAATCATAATCATTATTGAGAAATAATGAGAATTGTATAATAAAAAATATATTCATTGGATAATAATTCACAATAATGATTGTTGAAGTTGTATAATGGAATTACTATTAAATGTTCATTAATTCATTTTTGGAAAACAACCTTTTTCATTTTGAAAATATACACTCAAAACCAAAAAATAAAAAAAAATATTTAAAAAATCATTAAAAATTTACTTGGACACATATAATTGAAGGTTCAATGAATATAATGTTATTAATGGTGGAAAAATCCATTCCTGTTGTAAATGTTAAAAATAAAAAATCATTTCAGATCATTTTGTATGGGCGGACATGAATGTGGATACAAATGATACTCAATCTAAAAGAAAATATCAGATCTATATCACCTAAAAATAACTATCCTGATGTTTCAAAAATCAATAAAAAATGAAATGCAAATTAATCATGTGAACCGCATTCATAACCCGGTTAGAATAAAGGATATGTGGTCTAACAAAATAATAGAATATTGCATCCTTCAATGGAAACTTGAACAAAAAAAATATTCAATGAAAAGTGACTGTATCATATATCCATTTCTACTTTGGTAAATTAGTAACTGTATGGCCCATGAAAATATAACTTCAAATGGAACATTAAATATCATGAAAAAATGATATCCATGATATAACATTCAAAAAGGTAAGTGTATACACCTCATAAATAATATAGGTGTATATCATAGATGTGTATATCAAGGAAAGGAATTTTGGATGATAATCCGTTAAAAATATCCTACAATTTAATTGAGAGTTAATTAATTGGGATATTATGTGAAACTAGTTTAAATCCATAATAATTATTGGAATTATTGGATAAAAACATAGAGAAAAATTCACAAATATCATTATTTAATTATAATTATGTGGATTTCCTAGATCGATGGTTTGATGGTGGGGGATAAAATTTCTTATACAATATTTCATGTTGGGTTTATCATTTTTATCCCCAACTAAAACTCTAAATGGACCCCACATCCATAATAGAGTATATAACTACTTTCTAAAGAAAGGTGTTCTGTTGGGGTTTTAGATATAATTATTCTTAGAAAAACATATTTTTTGAGATGATGGGATATCATTTTCATCACACCCCTATGGTGGGAATTGTTTCCTACCTTAGAACTCTCTTATAGATTTAATATATGGTTAATAAAAAATAATTATTCTCGATACATGTTTTGTTACCCTAATTAAATGTTTATGTTTGGAATTATTATATGTAAAAAAGGTAGGTATATTAATGAATTCATATATATGTATCTAATACCCTTCATCCATTTACCATTAATTGGTTTCTACCAAAATATTGAAGCAATAGGACCCAAAACACCCGATATTGTTGTAATCCATGGAGGAAATTAATATTTCAAGCATGGCAGCATCATGTGGAATGTATATATAATTGGGAACTTAGGCATTAGGTATTGGGCTCGAACCTCATGGATCCATTCTAAATATTGTTGTTATGATATGAATCATAGTTATTGTAGTTTGATCACCCATTTGTATTTCAACATGAAAGATTCCATTATATAAGAATTTTTATTTCATGTCAATGATTGGGGATTTCACACTCCAGTTTCCCTATAGAGTGGAGAATCATGATGAACATGATATGATGATTTCAAATCATTAATCACACGTGAGTCATGCATGATTTTACTAAAAAAGGATACAAATTAATTAGTCTCCCTGCATATGGATGTGTGAATTAGAAGATGGGGAATCCCATTGGATGTTTAATATGGACCTCAAACCTTAAAAATTTGTCTTACATATCATGGTTATAATAAAAAATATAGTCATTTTATTTTACTATCCTTCTCAATCAACAACTGGATGAGGAAGAATCAGTATCCAATCAGAGTGATTGGGTCCTAATAGTTTAAATTTTAGAGGCATGGCTAGACTCACACTGAGGTGGATTCCCATTTGAGATTAATCCTTTGGAATATATCCTGTATATGATGGTTATATTAGGAATCCCATTTATCAAAATTCAAATGATCTGGGATTTCACACTAAGGTTACCCAAATACGGGGGTAGTCATATCAAGCTGCTTATATTTTCTTATCGAATGAATAGTCCATTTGGATATTTGATATGGAGCTCATAAATTAGGAAGGAGTCCTATGAATATTGTTCATGGTAGGAATCAGAGTTATCATAGTTAAATTTGATCAGGGATTACAAACTGAGGATTCCCAAATATATCCACTGGAATATATTATCATGTCTTTGGATTCAGTATTGATATCTATTGATTGTCCACCTTCCATGTTCTGAGTAACTTCCTAAAAACTATGAGGATGTCTAGACATGACTTGGTTGGCTACCATACATGTTCAAATATAATCAAATGATCTAATTGACTTGTATAATTAACATTTCAAAACCTAAATTACATATCTGGACGACCTCACATGATATGGATGGCTTATCCAGAGGACACTACATAACTTATATGAAATGCACAAAAGAAATAACTTGAACAAGGATAAAATATGTGGAAAAATCACTTGAATTTTACTAATTTGTATAGAGGATGTCACAAGATCCAGATAATCTTTTTTGGAGACTATTTCTTGATAATGGTGGCATAACATGGATGACATGTACCGAGGACGTCACTTGATCCAAGATGACTTCTTGAGATGGTGTCTCTAGAAATAGGATGAAAAATCTCATAGAAGTTGCATGATCCAGGACTATATTTATTGGTATCAACTTGAGAGCTTGATAACATGTCCTATTATCATGGCATAACACAGGAGACAGGTTTGGAGGACATTGTAAGGATTGGATGGTAATCCCATAGGACATTTCTAGAAATGGGTAGTATGTTCGGAGGGAGCTGTTTGCCATTATTTGATCTATCCAAGGAATTTCACATGATCCAAATGGTTTTTCGAGGGAGGGTAACATGACTTGAGTGAATTTTCATAGTGATGTTGTATGATCTGGTTTTTCATGTGAAGTGTATGAGGGTTAGTGTTAATGTTTTTTTGAATAAGTCTATCCTTATTTAGACATTATTCTATAATCTATTTCATATTTGCCTTAGGTTTTTTTTTTGATTATCTAATTTTATGTTTTTCATGACACAACCAATATGCGAGACCTCATTTGGATAATATTACCAAAACACCATAAGTCCCCTATGTTATGAAAAATGATCATGTGAATATCATATGTATCCATTGTGATCCATAATGGTGTTCATCTATTTTAAACTATAGGAAGACCTTTTTCAAAATGTGATTGGCTGCTCTAATAAGGCTTCACAAGTGATTATATGTATGAATTTCGAATATATTTTAAGCTGAGGGGGGATGAATTTATTGGCCTTATCCCTCTGATTGTGTTCCATACTGAGGAACATGTATCTCATATATTTAAGAAAGTTTCAGTTGATATATTTAGTGTCTCATGTTTCACAGGATCCTTTTGTGGGTCATCCATGGTGTAACAAGATATTCATTGACTATGATAACATTCTGTCATTTCCATTTCTATTGGACCCAGGCCGTTCAACGAGATATCTAGTACCCATGAAACCATGTCATGGGGATTATATATGGTTGGGATTACATGTCTCAGGGTCCTCAAAAGATCATAATTATTGTGTAAATGATTTCACTTAATTAATGATTGATTATATGGGATCATTCATGAGATAGTATCATGTTTCCTAGGGGCCTTCATGAGGTCTGGCCGACATGTCTAAGGGACCATACGAGATCGCGATGTCTTGTTGACGGGGGACTCATGTGACTAATAGAAACTGCATGGGTAATATGACCACTTTTATGTAAAGGTTAGTGTATCATTTCCCAACCATATGATTCATTCATTTCCACATTAATTATATTCATTATTATGAAATGGATTGGGATCTTGCGATTTTGTACGAGTATTTTCAAAGACAATAACTCTCCCATTTTTTATGTATATTCTAAACATTAATGAATCATTTAGTGATGCACAAGCACTACCATGGAAAACCCCTATTCTTATCATTGAAGAATTAGTGTAAGTGAATAATCAAATGGACATCATTGTAATGCCCCGACCCTAGATACACAGATTTGGTTCATTATTACATAACATTGGCATGATCACAAAAGATCAATTCTTGAAAGACCTATTAGTTTAGTAGCCTTGGAAGTACTAGATACATTCATAAGGGTTACATTACATAATAAAATGGAAAACTACGACAACATTGTTTCAATAGACAAAAACTTAGATCCCATACACTATTTTTGTAGGTCTGTCATAATATACTTCTTCACATCCTAGAAAAAATAAAACATAGAAAAGGGTGAGCTCAGATGCTCAGTAAGGATAACAATATAGCGGAAAATTTTATAAATAGGAATAAACATTTAAGGCAATGTATAAGACTAAAACAAAATCCTTTTAAACATGAACATTAGAATAATATGGCCAAGATAAAAGTCAAATAATTCCATTTACTTATTCACATGGATATTCTACTAGTCTAATAATCACATGAAATATCAATAGCCACTTTTATAATGATGGAATGCATAATGACAGACTTTCATAACCACATAGTCAAGGCCTTCTTCCAAGACTAAAAATAAAATTTTGTCAAGGCCTTGTGCCACGACACTAGTTTTCCTCATTAGACCTACAAATGCATCAAGGAGCTATACCGGGCTCCACCCATCACATACTAAGTCCAATGCATTCCTCATATGAAAAGTTTTAAACATAACATAAACATTCATATTAAAACTAGGAAAAGAAATTTCAATACATTATCCATAAACCACTAAAGGTATGAAATAAATCATCCATAGTAAAACATATCACAAAACCTTCAATACAATATGTAATTTTTGTATCATAATAACTCAACTTCAAACAAACTTAAAATCCATCAAAGGATGTGGACATAGATGAAGTTAAAACCTTTTTAGAGAAATACCTCTTTCTATTTTGAAATCCTTTAAAATTCACCTAATAATAGAACAAAAATTTATATTTGAAAATTTTCATATAATATTTTAGGAGAAGATTTGGTGATTTTATAATGGCAGAAAATAGCTGCACCCGCCGTATAAGTTAAAAAAAGACATTCTTACCTTAATTTTTTCGAAAAGGTTATAAAGGACCTTCTCAGGAAAACGATGGAATGATAACTTTATAAACATCTTATAAAAAGTTAAAAAGTGTATAAATAACATTAACCATTAGTCTATAAAATATTAATAATGTTTTGAAAAACATTTTTAAGAAACATGGATGTGGATGATAAAGAGGACCCAGTAGATACTTACGTAAAAACAATATCGAATAATAAAGAGATTGTGAAATCAAACCTTACCTTGGAATTTTCCTTGGTCGAGGGTAGGTTATGATCCGGTATAATGGTGAAATAATTGTTGTTAAATTTTACAAGAATCATATACATTAATATGATATCATATTTTATTTTTTGACATGGATTTGTTAATAATATCATAGTATTATCATCGATTCTGGTGTTAACAGATTTGTTTTCCTTTATATTATTTGGTATGTGAGTCATATTTGTAATGTATGGAATGTATATTATTCATATCTATAATGATATCAAATCTTTAGAGATTATTTTTAATCATACAATAAATATTAGTCTTGAATGGATACGATGGGGAATGAATCTCATCGTGTTCGTGGAGACGGTAGTCCGTACGTACGCACGAGCGAAAATATCATTCTTTTGACATTAAAATAATATATAATTAGATGTTATATCATATATATAGAATAATTATCATTTTATATTTATTACTTACTTCAATTAAACATCATTATTATACCCATAAAAATAATAATGTATTGAATAACAATTACACCACGACGTGGAGACGGTAAGGTGTACGTATGCACGTATGGTGACATGTCATTCAAAGGATTGATATAATAATTAATATGGTTGTACCATACTTTAAATAAAATAATAGTATCTAGAAGATACTGTAGTTATTATTTTATAATGGAAACAACAAATAAAGATGAAGTGGAAGAAGAATGGAACTTGAAAGAGGTGATTAAATATTTACCTCTTCTTCATGTTCATCCTAATGATTTGATCAAAAGGGCTATATAGGTTGGATTTATGACTAAAATAAGGCCACTAGGATTAAGGGAGGACAGATTAGAGGGTATTTGGGTAGGTTTTGGCTGAGTCAAATGGAATTGAAGAAGTTAATTAGAGAGACCCGGAGTGACCTTTTATAAGAGGGGTGAGGGGAACTTAGGAAAAGATAGAAATATTATTTTATAATAAAATAATTTTTGTTTTATTGTAACTCCCCGACCCCAGTTACCCAGAGTCGGTGTATTATTTTAATACATTGGCATTATTACAAGGAATCAAGTCCTGAAGGACCGATCGGTTTAGCAGTCTTGGAAAATAGATTACATACACGAATGTTACATTACACTTTATAACATACAAAACAACATAAATAATCCTTCATGAACACCATTATTCCCTTGGATTAACCCTGCATATCAATCACAATACACTTCTTGGAATCCTGGTAGAAATAAAACATATAAAAGGGGTGAGCTCAAACGCTCAGTAAGGGTAAGCAATACTGCGGAAACTATCAAAAATAAGCATAAACATTTAAGGAAATGTATAAAACTAAAACAAAAGCCTTTTAAACTTGAACTCCAACATAATATGGCAGAAATAAAATGAAATAATGCCATTTACTTATTCACATGGATATTCTACTAATCGAATAATCACATGCAATATCACTAACCACTTTCATAATGGTGGAATGCATAATGTTGAACATTAATTTCTTTATCAAGGCCTCGTGCTAAGGCCTAGGGGCTAACTATAACAGGAACCCAACCTGGAGTGCCTCTAATAACCGGAAACCAACCCGAAGGGCCTCGAATAATCGGACACCAACCCGGAGTGCCTCTAATAACCGGACACCAACCCGGAGTGCCTCTAATAAACAGACACCAACCCGGAGTGCCTTTAATAACCAGACAGCAACCCAGAGTGCCTCTAATAACTGGACACCAGCCCGGAGGGATTACTTTTACTGGTCCCCAACCCGAAACATACTAGTCCAACACATTCATCTTAAGAAGATGATGAAATATAACATAAAAATTTGTATTGAAACTATCATGAGAAATGTCAATACTTTACCCATAAACCATGAATGGTATAAAAATAACATATCCACACTAAAATATATCACAAAACCTTGAACACAATATGGAAGATTTGTATCAAGATAAATCAACTTCAAAACATGTTTAAAATCCATTAAAGAATTCTGACATAGATGAGATTGATTTGTAAAACTCTTTGAGAGAAATACCCATTTTTCATGAAAACATTTAAAAGTCACACAATTTAGAAAAGAAGTCATTTAAAGACATTTTTGAATCAAAGTGTCCCATACCAATTTGAAACTTTTGAAAGGAATTAACATTTTAAAGACATTCCTTTCCATATAAATAAATCCTTAAAAACCATTTTGAAGACATGGACATTAATGAGAAAAATTTAGATGAATAAATATTTAAAACATTTGAAACGATGTTTTAGTAAAAAGTAACTTAAAATAATCCCTTTGAAAACTCTTTCATAGAACATTTAAATGGATAATAAATATGTCTCAGTAGATACTAACATAAAAACAACAACCTCGGATAATAAAGAGATGGTGAAATTAACCCTGACCAATTTGGTAAATTACGAAACATACACCCCGTTAAAGAGGTATCATACAATGAATATGTAAATACACATAAGTTAAAGTGTATTACATGAATAATACAATTATGGACAGTACATACACCACACAAAAGGTAATAGTGGCAATATGGCATGAATCTCACGGGAATAAGGAGTGAGAGGAAAACCCCTTACCTAGCACTTTCTTTTAGTTGAGGGTACGTTTAACCTCCTGTACGAAAATAGTAGTATGTTATTAAATTATACAGGAACCATATTAATATTTATGATATCATAAATGATTCATTTATGAAATTATATTACCCATTTAATAATAATTTCCTTGTTAAATTAACATTTCGGGTAATAATTGCTTTCTTTATCGTACGTCTTTTAACTTGTTAATCTTGGTTGTATCACTTAGATCATGATTTAAATACGTCCAGAATATAAAAAATGATAAATATATCACATATATTTATAATATAAATATGTATAATTGACATATATATGAAATGGAAAACACCGTTTGTGGAGACGGTAGTCCGTACGTACGCATAAACGCTGTTTCTGTTTTCATATAGTATTGAACGGAAGTAAGTGAATAAGATATATGTAACTACATAAATCCTTATATATATAAATATATAAATATATATATTAGGTGTCATTATTATGTCATATATTACATTCATATTAGTAATATATATTTTTATAATCGTCGATTAATGTTGAACTTGGAAATGAATCTCATCGCGTCGTGGAGACGGTAATCCGTACGTACGCACGAGCGAAAATATCATTCTTTTGATATTAAAATAATATATAATTGGATGATATATCATATATAAATAATCCTTATAATTTTATATTTATTATTTACATCAAATACACATCATTATTATACCCATCCAAATAATATTGTATTAAATAACAATTACACCACGACGTGGAGACGGTAAGTCGTACGTACGCACATATGGTGACATGTCATTCAAATAATGGATAGAATACTGAATATGGTTGTACCATATTTATAATAACATCACAGTATATAGGAGATAATGGAGTTATTATTTTATAATATAAATAAAAAAGAAAGAAGAAGTTGAAGAAGAAAGGAACTTGAAAGAGGGTGGTGAAAACATTACCTCTTCTTCGGGTTCTTCCTTTTGATTTGATCAAAATGGATCCTTAGGTTGGCTTTCTGATCAAACTAAGGACTCTATGTTAATGTGAGGGAAGTTGAGAGAGTTGTTTGGTATGGTTTGGCCGAAACAAAAGGATTTTAAGGTGTGAAGAATTGGTTAGATTCGAGTCCTTTTATAAGGGGGAGGAGGGGCTCTTTAGGAAAAACTTAAAGTATTAATTTATAATAAATTCTTATTCGGTTTATAATGACTCCAAAGTAAATTAATTAAAGGTTAAGGTGGGGATGGGTCGAAAACCACTCAACCAATTGAATTTTGATAGGTTTGGGTCACTATATTAACCTTATATTTAAGTATTAACTCTTAGTTAATTAGTTTCACTTTTACAATGTCTCTTTTTATTTTTATATTATATAGTTAATAAACATACTATATACATCCAAGAAACCCCCAAGTGTTCCATTAATGATACACCTATCCTGATAAAAATCCTTTGGCTGAAACATAGATTTTTAGGAATTTAATATCAATTAATAATATAATATTTTTTTAAAAAACTCCTTTATGTCAATTTTGACACTATTTGGTATTTTGTTTTTTTTAAAGTCATCACAACTTGATTACTTCGAACATGATACATTGAATCATCCATAACATGAAATAGTCACCTAGAAAATTCGTGTATGTCATAAAAACATTGAAATTATATTTATTTTAATATTTATATTACCATTTATTTGATTCATTCATTAATAAGGTAATTACTGCATCATCATTGTGCCAAAAATAAATTTAATTATTTAATGTATAAAAATAATAATTAAAATAAAATTAGATAGGAAATATTTTAATTTTCTAATTAATATTTATAATCAAATTTATCTGATGTATAACCATATATTAAAAATGTTTTAGTAATTAAACTTTGATTTGAACTCTTTAAACTTTTCTTTCAATTAAACAATAATAAATGTCCTAATCTAATCCAAGTGGACCAAAAAGGTCATATTTTATTCCTAAGGTTGTTTTTGGTCTAATTAATCTTTTCCAGTATAATTAGGAGATGTGTTGGGGTAATAATAATATCATTTTACCCTTAATTGCCCTATTTACTTTTTATCGTGGTAAATAAAAGTAAGAACTTACTATTCACCAAAAATTATTTTTATCTTATTGAACCACATTTTACTCCTTGATATTAATAGTGTCTCTCGGATTTTCAAAATTCCACTCACAGAAGCGGAAAAATTAATTTTTCTATGAATTTACAAATTCTCCTAGGAGGTGGGTAAAAGACGGTGAAAAAGTTCAATAAACTTTTTATATATCTAAAATTATTATAAACTGCCTCCAATGAAATAATTTGAATTTATATAGGTGTTATGTATATATTTTTACCTAAAATAAATTAAAATAATATAAATAATTTTTTAAATAAAAAGTCGGTTTTAAACAGTAACTCAGTGTTTTTCACTATTCATCAAAAATTGAAATTTTTCAGAAAAATACAAAAAAATTACCCTCAACTAATTTTGATATTCTGAATTCAATAATGAATTCTATTTTACCAAATTAAAAAAATAGAAGTTTCATTTATTAATTTAAAATTAATTCCCGTTGTTAAAACAAAAAGCTTGTTTTTAAGAAACAATAACTATCAAAAGATTGACACTTGTTTATGTCCGGTTTAATTGTGAAATTATATTCAATGACCAACATTGGATTAAATGGTAAAAATATATTCTAAATATAATTTAAAACCACTCAAATTCATAATTTATCACTATTAATTATTTCAATTAAAAAAGTTGTTTTTAATTAAAATCTAGTAATTTTCACTATTCATCAAAATATGAATGATATCCGAAAAGTACCAAAATTTCACCCTAGGCTAATTTAGATATTGTGAATCCAAAAATGATGTCCATTTTGAGAGATAATATTTATAAAATTTCAAAAAGTGGGTACTACTATTCATAACGGCTACTTTGATTGATCGTGGTGTGTGTTAGAACTCGAAGTTGCCTACAACACACGCTACTGTATTATTCAAAGAGAACTGTACTGTGGAAGCTTGGGGTTTTACATTCTCCCCCCCTTCAATAAATTGTGTCCTCTCAATTTATGATTGATACTGGAAACATGGGGTTGACATTTCAAAAAATCTTAGTTGAAATCCCACATCGAAAAATGGATTAATGAGGCCTCTATTTAAAATAAAGAGTGGTAAGTATGAGGTTACCGAAAATAACACATACTTGGGTTCATGTAGGAAAACATGGATATGAAAGAGAAATATAACCATCAATACTTGATGGAGAGTGGTAGAGTACAGGGCTATGAAAAATCCAACAATCACAAAGCCATAAATTTGTGATGATCTAAGGTACTATCTAGGACAAAGTTTTTGTTCTATGTTATTTTTCTTAATGTTGAGGAATTTATTTATGAGATTGGATAAAAACATAAAAAGATATATTCACTTTATAATTATAGTATTATCCATTACTAAATTTCTTCCACAAACACTTCTTTCACTACAAAACATAATACAACTCTAAAATACTTTATTTATCCTAATCGTATAGGGTTCTAAATATAATGAATTTATAATTTACATATCAGACCCTTTTAAAAAATGAAACTACATTATACAATCCAAGGACTTCACGTAGTCCAGTGGTAGGCCATAAATCCCAATAACACTATGGTTGGGGGTTCGATTCCCGCATCATTGTCCTACGCAACGGGTTGTCACATGGTCTGCGTGTTTTCCTTTTATAAAAATCCAAAAATAACCTTTCAAACATAATCCATTCCAACCTTTAGACTTATCCAAAATACTACTATCCAAACTCACAGTCCAAAATTTAAAAGGAAGTTAAACATAATGAGGATCTTTTTTTCTAGGTAATAACATGTTAACGCCTTCCTCGTATATTCTTTTAGAACACCGCAACATCCTGAACTACCAAAATCAACCATCTCTTATTCCAAAATCACTACCGCAATATTAGGACCATATTAAGGTATATCTTTCCTTCAACCATGTAATTTCCAAAAAATTTAACTCGCTCTAGATTCACTTTTCCTAGTACCATAAAATCTCATATCCTTAATGAAATAGTACTGCAGTACAAATCTTATTTATTTCTAGAACATTATTGATACAACACTTAAATGAAATAATTCTAAAATAACTACATAAGAATACTAGTCATTCCTCTTCATCTGTGGTAGTATCATAACTTGATTATTATCCAATAGCATCATTTGCGGCATAGTCTTATGAATGGGGAATTGGTTTGCATAGTCTCCAAACTCTTTGCAGATGAAGCATTGTACATTTGAAACCATTTTCTTACACTTGCAGTCACGTACTTGGTGCCCTTTTTCTACACACTTATAACATACTCTCATTCCCTTCAAGCATTTTCCAAGGTTATTCTTTCCACAGTAATCACATATAGGAAAACCCTTCTTTACCTTTTTCCCTTTACCTGTCCTTCTCTCTACCATCCTTTTATTCTCTTGATTCCCTTCAATGCCATAGGACTCTGAGAATTCTTTACTTATCTTATCAACACATGATACTATTTCTTCATATGATGATAATACATGGGAGAATATTTCCCTTCTAAATTATGGCTTAGGACCAGGAGAGGTATGATCCTTCTTACTCTTTAGATCATACGTATTACTGGAATTCACCTTCCATCTACTGGGCGCCATTTCTATACAATAGCATAAACTAGGTCAGTTTATGAATTGCAATGAATAATTACAAACTTGTAAAATACCTAACAAAAATTGAACAGTTTATGGATATAATCCATAATCATAAAAAAAATTTCTCTTTGAGTAAGTATATACTCATGATCCCTTCATAAGGGTTTGTAATGAAAATGAGAATTATCCTAAGAATATCCCCCAGGATTGTCATGACCAAGAGTACAGCAAGGCCCGTTGTCGTGCACCAGTTCCCGTTCGAGTCTAGCTCAAAGCGGTGTTGTTGGGTTTTACTCCTAGGTACATCTATGCGAGATCCGCCTCTACCTACTCATATCCAAGAAGAGATTTATTGCTCAGAAACTCAAAAAATCTCTACAATACCAAAATTCTAGGATGTTATTCTATACTAATCCTCAAAGTCTATCTTAGGGCTATGTTCTCTAATCAGAGTATATATAAATCTTGTTTCCAAGGTTATTTCTAAACTTTCTCTGATACCAACTGTAACACCCCGACCCCAGTTACCCAGAGTCGGTGCATTATTTTAATACATTAGCATTACTACAAGGAATCAAGTCCTGAAGGACCGATCAGTTTAGCAGTCTTGGAAAATAAATTACACACATGAATGTTACATTTCACATTATAACATACAAAACAACATAAATAATCCTTCATGAAAACCGTTATTCCCTTGGCTTAACCCTGCATATCATTCACAATACACTTCTTGGAATCCTGGGAAAAATAAAACATAGAAAAGGGGTGATCTCAAATTCTCAGTAAGGGTAAGAAATACAACAGAAACTTTCAAAAATAAGCATACACATTTAAGGAAATGTATAAAACTAAAAAAAGACTTTTAAACATGAACTTCAACATAATATGAAGAAATAAAATGAAATAAATCCATTTACTTATTCAAATGGATATTCTACTAACAGAATAATCACATGCAATATCACTAACTACTTTCATAATGATGGAATGCATAATGATGAACTTTAATTTCTTTATCAAGGCATCATGCCATGGTCTAGGGGCTAACTATAACCAGAACCCAGCCTGGAGTGCCTTTAATAACCGAACACCAACCCGGAGTGCCTCTAATAACCGAACACCAACCCGGAGTCCCTCTAATAACCGGACACCAACCCGGAGAGCCTCTAATAACCGGACACCAACCCAGAGTGCCTCTAATAACCGGACACCAACCCGGAGTGCCTCTAATAATGGGACATCAACCTAGAGGGATTACTTTTACTGGTCTCCAACCCGGAACATACTAGTCCAACACATTAATCATAAGAAGAGGATGAACTATAACATAAAAATTTGTATTAAAACTAGCATGATAAATGTCAATACTTTACCCATAAACCTTGAATGGTATAAAAATAACACATCCATAGTCAAATATATCACAAAACCTTGAACACAATATGGAAGATTTGTATCATGATAAATCAACTTCAAAACAAGTTTAAAATCCATTAAATAATTTTGACATAGAAGAGATTGATTTGTAAAACTCTTTGAGAGAAATACCCCTTTTTCATGAAAACATTTAGAAGTCACAATTTAGAATAGATTTCATTTATAGAAATTATTGAATAAAAGTGTCCCATACCACTTTGAAACTTTTTAAATGAATTAACATTTTAAAAACATTCATGTCCATATAAATAAATCCTTAAAAACCATTTTGAAGACATGGACATTAATGAGAAAGATTTAGAAGAATAAATATTTAAAACATTTGAACTGATGTTTTAGTAAAAAGTCCCTTAAATGAATCCCTTTGGAAACTCTTTCATAAAACATTTACATGGATAATAAATATGTCCCAGTATATACAAACTTAATAATAACAACCTCGGATAATAAAGACATTGTGAAATTAACCCTTACCAATTTGGTAACTTACGAAACATACATCCCGTGAAAGAGGTATCATACAATGAATATGTAAATACACATACATTAAATTTTATTACATAAATAATAGAATTATGGGCAGTACATACCCCACAAAAAAGGAAATAGTGGGAATATGGCATGAATCTCACGGGAATAAGGAGTGAGAGGAAAACCCCTTACCTTGCACTTTCCTTTAGTTGAGGGTACGTTTAACCTTCTGTATGAAGATCGTAGTATGTTATTAAATTATACCAGAACCATATTAATATTTATGATATCATACATGATTCATTTATGCCTTTATATTACCCATTTAATGATAATTTCCATGTCAAAGTAACATTTCGGGTAATAATCGCTTTCTTTATCGTACGTGTTTTAACTTGTTACTCTTGGTTGTATCATGTAGATAATGATTTAAATACTTCCAGAATCTAAAACATGATAAATAGATCATATATATTTAGCATATAAATTTGTATAATTGACATATATATGAAATGGAAACCACCGTTTATGGAGACGGTAGTTTGTACATACGCATAAACGTTGTTTCTGTTTTCATATAGTATTGAAAGGAAGTAAGTGAATACGATATATGTAACTACATAAATCCTTATATATATAAATATGTATATCTTAGGTAGAATTACTATGTCATATATTACATAATTATTAGTTATATATTTTTTTATAATTGTCAATTAATGTTGAACTTGGAGATGAATCTCACCGCCTCATGGAGACGGTAATCCGTACGTACGCACGAGCGAAAATATTATTCTTTTGATATTAAAATAATATATAATTGGATGGTATATCATATATACAGAATCCTTATAATGTTATATTTATTATTTATATCAAATACATATCATTATTATACCAATCCAAAAAATAATGTATTGAATAACAATTACACCACGACGTGGAGACGGTAAGCCGTACGTACGCACGTATGGTGACATGTCATTCAATGAATGGATAGAATACTGAATATGGTTGTACCATATTTATAATAACATCACAGTATATAGGAGATAATGGAGTTGTTATTTTAAAATATAAATAACAAAGAAAGAAGAAGTTGAAGAAGAAAGGAACTTGAAAGAGGGTGGTGAAAACCTTACCTCTTCTTCGGGTTCTTCCTTTTGATTTGATCAAAAGGGCTCCATAGGATGGATTTTTGATCCACCTAAGGCCTCTATGATGAAGTCAGGGAAGTTGAGAGAGTATTTTGGTAGTGGTTGGCCGAACCAAAAGGATTTGAAGGTGTGAAGAATTGGTTAGAAGTTGGGTCCTTTTATAAGGGGGAGGAGGGGCTCTTTAGGAAAAACTTAATGTATTAATTTATAATAAATTCATATTCGGTTTCTAATGGTTCCAAAGTGTATTATATAAAGGTTAAGGTGGGTATGGGTCTAAAATCACGCAACCAATAAAATTTATACAGGTTTGCGTTACTATATTAACCTTATCATTAAGTATTAACTCTTTGTTAATTAGTTTCACTTTTACAATGTCTCTTTGTATTTTTATATTATATGGTTAATAAACATACTATATAAATCCAAGCGACCCCCAAGTAGTCCATTAATGATACACCTATCATGATAAAAGTCCTTTGGACAAAGAATATATTTTTTGGGATTTAATATCAATAAATAATATAATATGTTTTTTAAAAACTCTTTTATTTAAATGTTGAAACTATTTGGTATTTTGTTTTTTTGAAAGGCATAACAACTTGATTACATCGAACATGATACATTGAATCAGACATAACATTTCATACTCACCTAGAAAATTCGTGGATTTCATAAAAACTTTGAAATTATATTTATATTAATATTTATATTACCATTAATTTGATTCTTTCATTAATAAGGTTATTACTACATCATCATTGTGCCCTAAATAAATTTAATTATTTAATGTATAAAAATTATAATTAAAATACCATTAAGTAGGAAATCCTTTTATTTTTCTAATGAATATTTATAATCGAATTTATCTTATGTATAACCCTATATTAAAATGTTTTAGTTATTAAACTTTGATTTTCACTCTTTTAACTCTTCATTGAATTAAATAATAATAAATGTCTTAATCTAATCCATGTGGACCTAAAGGGTCATATTTTATTCCTAAGGTTTTTTTTTATCGAAGTAAACTTATCCAATAGAATTAGGACATGTGTTAGGGTAATAATAATATCATTTTACTCTTAATTTTCATATTTACTTTTTACCATGGTAAATAAAAGTAGAAAGTTACTATTCACCCAAAAAAACTTTATCTTATTAAACCACATATTACTATTTGATATTAACCATGTCTCTCAGATTTTTGAAATTCCACTCACAGAAGCGGTATAATTATGTTTTATGTGTATTTACAAATTCTCCTAGGAGGTGGGTAAAAGACGGTGAAAAAGTTCAATAAAATATTTATATATCTAAAATTATTATAAAATGCCTCCAATGAATTAAATTGAAATTATATAGGTGTTATGTATCTATTTTTACCAGAAATAAATTTAAATAATATAAATAATTATTTAAATAAAAAGTCGATTTTAAACAGTAACTCAGTGTTTTTCACTATTCATCAAAATGGAAATTTTTCAGAAAAATACCAAAAAATTACCCTAAGCTATTTTTGATATTCTGAATTCAATAATGAAGTCTATTTTACAAAATTAAAAAACATAGATGTTTAATTTATTAATTTAAAATTAATTCCCGTTGTTAAAACAAAAAGCGTGTTTTTAAGAAACAATAACTATCAAAATATTGACACTTGTTTATGTCCTGTTTAATTGTGAAATTATGTCCAATGACCAACATTAGATTACATGGTAAAAATATATTCTAAATATTATTTAAAACCAATGAAATTAATAATTTATCAATATTAATTATTTCGATTAAAAAATTTGTTTTTAATTAAAATTTAGTAATTTTCACTATTCATCAAAATAGGAAAGTTATCCGAAAAGTACCAAAATTTCATCCTAGGCTAATTTCGATATTATGAATCCAAAAATGAAGTCCATTTTGAGAGATAAAATTCATAAAATTTCAAAAATTGGGTATTACTATTAATAATGGCTACTTTGATTGATCTTAGTGTGTGTTAGAACTCGAAGTTGTGTACAACACACGCTACTGTATTATTCAAAGAGAAGCGTACTATAAAATCGTGGGGTGTTACATTCTCCCATCCTTAAATAAATTGCGTCCTCGCAATTTATGATCGGTATTGGAAACCTGGTGTTGATATTTCAAAATATCTTAGTTCAAATCCCACATCGAAAAATGGAACAATGAGGCCCTTATTTAAAATAAACAGTGGTAAGTATGAAGGTTACCGAAAATAACACATACTTGGGTTCATGTAGGAAAACATGGATATGAAATATTAATCTAACCATCAATATCTGATGGAGAGTGGTAGAGGACATGGGTATGAAAAATCCAACAATCATAAATCCATAAATTTGTGATGATCTGAGGTACTATCTAGGACAATGTTTTTGTTCTACGTTCTTTTTTTAAGGTTGAGGAATTTATTTATGAGATTTCCTAAAATCATAAAAAGATATATTTACTTTATAAATATAGTTTTATCCATTACTAAATTTCTTCCACAAACACTTCTTTAACTCCAAAACATAATACAACTCTAAAATAATCTATTTATCTTAATCGTATAGAGTTCCAAATATAATGAATTTATAATTCACATATCACACCCTTTTAAAAAAAGAAACTACATTATACAATCCAGGGACTTCACGCAGTCCAGTGGTAGGCGATAAATACCAATCACACTATGGCTAGGGGTTTGATCCCCGCAGCTTTGTCTGACGCGACGGGTTGTCACACGGTCTGCGTGTTGTCCTTTTTTAAAAATCCAAAAATAAACCTTCAAACTTAAACCATTCCAACCTTTAGAATTATCCAAAATACAACTATCCAAAATCACAGTCCAAAATTGACAAGGAATTTAAACATAATGAGGATCCTTTTTTCTAGGTAATAACTTGTTAACGCATTCCTCATATATTATTTTATGACACCGCAACATCCGGAATTACCAAAATCAACCATCTCTTATTCATAAATCAGTAGCTTTATATTAGGATCATGTTAAGGTTTATCTTTCCCTCAACCATGTAATTTCCAAAAAATTTGACTCTCTGTAGAGTCACTTTTCTTAGTAACATAAAATATCATATCCTTAATGAAATAGTACTGCAGTACAAACCTTATTTATTTCCAGAACCTTATTGATACAACACTAAAATGAAATAATTCTAAAATAACAACATAAGAACACTATTCATTCCTCTTCATCTATGGTAGTATCATAACTTGATTATTATCCAATAGCATCATTTGAGGCATTTTCTGATGACTGGTGCATTGGTTCATGTAGGGTCCAAACTCCTTGCAGATGAAGCATTGTACATTTGAAAACTTTTTCTTACACTTTCAGTCATGTACTTAGTGTCCTTTTTCTCCACACTTATAACATACTCTCATTCCCTTCAAGCATTTTCCAAGGTGATTCTTTCCACAGTCATCACATATGGGAAAAACCTTCTTTACCTTCTTCCGTTTATCTGTCCTTCTCTCTACCATCCTTTTCTTCTCTAGATTCCCTTCAAAGCCATAGGACTCTGAGAATTCTATACTTATCTTATCAACACATGATACTATTTCTTCATATGATGATAATACGTGGGAGACTATTTCCCTTCTAAATTCTATCTTAGGACCATGAAATATATGATCCTTATTACTCTTTGGATCGTACGTATTACTGGAGTTCACCTTCCTTCTACTAGGCGCCATTTCTATACAATTGCATAAACTAGGTCAGTTTATGAATTGCAATGAATAATTCCTAACTTGTAAAATACCTAACACAAATTGAAATGTTTATGGATATAATCCATAATAATAAAAAATGTTCTCTTTGAGTAAGTATATACTCATGAGCCCTTCATAATGGTTTGTAAAGAAAATGAGAATTATCCTAAGCATATCCCCCGGGAGTGTCGTAACCAAGAGTGCAGCAATGCCCATTGTCGTGAAATAGTTCCCATTTGAGTCTAGCTCAATGTGGTGTTTTCGGGTTTAACCCCTAGGTATATCTATGCCAGAGCTGCCTCTACCTGCTCGTATCCAGACAGGGATTTATTGATCGGAAAACACAAAAAATCTCTACAATACCAACATTCTATGAAGTTCTTCTATACTAATCCTCAAAGTCTATTTTAGGGATATGTGCTCTAATCAGAGTTTATATAAATCTAGTTTCCAAGGTTATTTATAAACATTCTATGATACCAACTGTAACGCCTAGACCCCAGTTACCCAGAGTCAGTGAATTATTTTAATACATTGGCATTATTACAAGGAATCAAGTCCTGAAGGACTGATCGGTTTATCAGTCTTGGAAAATAGATTATATACATGAATGTTACATTACACTTTATAACATACAAAACAACAAAAATATTCCTTCATGAACACTATTATTCCCTTGGATTAACCCTGCATATCAATCACAATAAACTTCTTGGAGTCCTGGGAAAAATAAAACATAGAAAAGGGGTGAGCTCAAACGCTCAGTAAGGGTAAGCAATACAGCGGAAACTTTCAAAAATAAGCATAAAAATTTATGGAAATGTATAAAACTAAAAAAAATCCTTTTAAACTTCAACTTCAATATAATATGGCAGAAATAAAAAAGAAAAAATTCCATATACTTATTCACATGGATATTCTACTAATTGAATAATCACATGCAATATCACTAACAACTTTCATAATGATGGAATGCATAATGCTGAACTTTAATTTCTTTATCAAGGCCTCGTGCTGAGGTCTAGGGGCTAACTATAACCGAAACCTAACCCGGAGTGCCTCTAATAACCGGACACCAACCCGGATTGCCTCTAATAACCGGACACCAACCCGGAGTGCCTCTAATAACCAGACACCAACCTAGAGTGCCTCTAATAACAGGACACCAACCAGGAGTGCCTCTAATAACCAGACACCAACCTGGAGTGCCTCTAATAACCGGACACCAACTCGGAGGTCTTACTTTTACCAGTCCCCAACCTGGAACATACTAGTCCAACACATTCATCTTAAGAAGAGGATGAAATATAACATAAAAATTTGTATTAAAACTAGCATGAGAAATGGAAATAATTTTCCCATAAACCATGAATTGTATAAAAATAACACATCCACGGTCAAATATATCACAAAACCTTGAACACAATATCGAATATTTGTATCATGATAAATCAACTTCAAAACAAGTTTAAAATCCATTAAATAATTTTGAAATAGATGAGATTGATTTGTAAAACTCTTTGAGAGTAATACCCCTTTTTCATGAAAACATTTAAAAGTCACACAATTTAGAAAAGAAGTTATTTAAAGACATTTTTGAATCAAAATTTACCATACCACATTGAATCTTTTGAAAGGAACTCACATTTTAAAAACATTCATGTCCATATAAATAAATCCTTAAGAACCATTTTGAAGACATGGACATTAATGGGAAAGATTTTAAAGAATAAATATTTAAAACATTTGAAATGATGTTTTAGTAAAAAGTCCCTTAAAATAATCCCTTTGAAAACTATTTCATAAAACATGTACATGGATAATAAATGTGTCCCATTAGATACTAACGTAAAAACAACAACCTCGGATAATAAAGAGATTGTGAAATTAACCCTTACCAATTTGGTAACATACGAAACATACATCCCGTGAAAGAGGTATCATACAATTAATATGTAAATAAACATAAATTAAAGTAAATTACATAAATAATACAATTATGGGAAGTACATACACCACACAAAGTGTAATAGGGGCAATATGCAAAGAATCTCAAGGGAATAAGGAGTGAGAGGAAAACCCCTTACCTTGCACAATCCTTTAGTTGAGGGTACGTTTAACCTCCTGTACGAAGATCGTAGTATGTTATTAAATTATAACAGAACCATATTAATATTTAGGATATAATACATGATTCATTTATGACTTTATATTACCCATTTAAAAATAATTTCCATGTTAAATTAACATTTCGGGTAATAATCGCTTTCTTTATCGTACATGTTTTAACTTGTTACTCTTGGTTGTATCACATAGATCTTGATATAAATATTTCTAGAATATAAAACATGATAAATATATCATATATATTTAGATTATAAATATGTATAATTGACATATATATGAAATGGAAAAAACCTTTTATGGAGACGGTAGTCCGTACGTACGCATAAACGCTGTTTCTGTTTTCATATAGTATTGAACGGAAGTAAGTGAATAAGATATATTTAACTACATAAATACTTATATATATAAATATATATATATCTTTGGTAGAATTATTATGTCATATATTACATACTTATTAGAAATATATATTTTTATAATCGTCGATTAATGTTGAACTTGGAAATAAATCTCATCGCGTCGTGGAGACGGTAATCCTTACATACGCACGAGTGAAAATGTCATTCTTTTGATATTAAAATAATATATAATTTAATGGTATATCATATATAAAGAATCCTTATAATGTTATATTTGTTATTTACATAAAATACACATCATTATTATACCCATCCAAATAATAATGTATTGAATAACAATTACACCACGACGTGGAAACGGTAAGCCGTACGTACACACGTATGGTGACATGTCATTAAAAGAATGGATAGAATACTGAATATGGTTGTACCATATTTATAATAACATCAAATTATATAGGAGATAATGGATTTATTATTTTAGAATATAAATAACAAATAATGAATAAGTTGAAGAAGAAAAGGAACTTGAAAGAGGGTGGTGAAAACATTACCTCTTCTTCGGGTTCTTCCTTTTGATTTGATCAAAACGGCTCTTTGGATGGATTTCTGATCAAACTAAAACTTCTATGATGAAGTGAGGGAAGTTCATAGAGTATTTTGGCAGGGTTTGGCCGAACCAAAAGGACATGAAGGTGTGAAGAATTTGTTAGAATTGGGTCCTTTTATAGGGGGGGGGAGGGGCTCTTTCGAAAAAACTTAAAGTATTAATTTATAATAAATTAATATTCGGTTTATAATAACTAAAAAGTGTATTATTTAAAGTTTATGGTGGGGATGGGTTGAACATCACTCAACCAATAGAATTTATACAGGTTTGGGTCACTATATTAACCTTATCATTAAGTATTAACACTTAGTTAATTAGTTTCACTTTTACAATGTCTCTTTGTATTTTTATATTATATGGTTAATAAACTTACTATATAAATCTAAGAGACCCCCAAGTGGACCATTAATGATACACCTATCATGATATAAGTCATTTTTCTGAACCTTAGATTTTTAGGAATTTAATATCAATTAATAATATAATATTTGTTTTAAAAACTATTTAATGTCAATTTTGACACTATTTGGTATTTTGTTTTTTTGAAAGTCATCACAACTTAATTACTTCGAACATGATAAATTGAATCATCCCTAACAAGTCATAGTCACCTGGAAAATTCGTGTATGTCATAAAAACTTTGAAATTATATTTATTTTTATATTTATATTACCATTTATTTGATCCTTTCATTAATAAGGTAATTTTTGCATCATCATTGTGTCATAAATAAATTTAATTATTTAATGTATAAAAATTATAATTAAACTACCATTAGGTAGGAAATATATTTATCTTTCGAATGAATATTTATAATCGAAGTTATCTTATGTATAACCCTATATTAAAAATGTTTTAGTTATTAAACATTGATTTTAACTCTTTTAACTCTTCTTTGAATTAAATAAAAATAAATGTACTAATCTAATCCAAGTGGAAATAAAGGGTCATATTTTATTCCTAAGGTTTTTTTTGGTCGAATTAAACATATCCAATAGAATTAGGACATGTTTTAGGGTAATAATAATATCATTATTACCCTTAATTTCCTTATTTACTTTTTACCGTGGTAAATAAAATTAAAAAGTTACTATTCACCAAAAATTATTTTTATCTTATGGAACCACATTTTACTCCTTGATATTAACCGTGTATCTTGTATTTTCAAAATTCCACTCATAGAAGTGGTAAAATTATGTTTTATGTGAATTTTCCAATTCTCCTAGGAGGTTGGTAAAAGACGGTGAAAAAGTTCAATAAAATTTTTATATATCTAAAATTATTATAAACTGCCTCCAATGAATTACATTGAATTTATATAGGTGTTATGTATCTATTTTTACCTAAAATAAATTCAAATAATATAAATAATTATTTAAATAAAAATCCGGTTTTAAACAGTAACTCAGTGTTTTTCACTATTCATCAAAAATTGAAATATTTCAGAAAAATACCATAAAATTACCTTAAGATAATTTTGAAATTCCGAATTCAATAATGAATTATATTTTACCAAATTCAAAACATAGAAGTTTCATTTATTTATTTAAAATTAAATCCCGCTGTTAAAACAAAAAGCGTGTTTTTAAGAAACAATAACTATCAAAAGATTGACACTTGTTTATGTCTGGTTTAATTGTGAAATTATGTCCAATGAACAACATTGGATTAAATGGTAAAAAATATATTCTAAATATAATTTAAAACCACTCAAATTCATAATTTATCACTATTAATTATTTCGATTAAAAAAGTTGTTTTTAATTAAAATTTAGTAATTTTCACTATTCATCAAAATATGAAAGTTATCCGAAAAGTACCGAAATTTCACCCTAGGCTAATTTCGATATTCTGAATCCAAAAATGAAGTCCATTTTGAGAGATAAAATTCATAAAATTTCAAAAAGTGGGTATTACTATTCATAACGGCTACTTTGATTGATCATGGTGTGTGTTAGAACTCGAAGTTGCGTACAACACACGCTACTGTATTATTCAAAAAGAAGCGTACTGTGGAAGAATGGGGTGTTACATTCTCCCCTCCTTCAATAAATTGTGTCCTCGCAATTTATGCTCAGTATTGGAAACTTGGGGTTGACAATTCAAAATATCTTAGTTGAAATCCCACATCGAAAAATGGATTAATGAGGCCTCTATTTAAAATAAAGAGTGGTAAGTATGAAGGTTATTGAAAATAACACATACTTGGGTTCATGTAGGAAAACATGGATATGAAAGAAAAATCTAACCATCAATATCTGATGGAGAGTGGTAGAGGACATGGCTATGAAAAAGCCAACAATCACAAATCCATAAATTTGTGATGATCTAAGGTACTATCTAGGACAACGTTTTTGTACTAAGTTCATTTTCTTAATGTTGAGGAATTTATTTAAGAGATTGGCTAAAATCATAAAAAGATATATTTACTTTATAATTATTTTTTTATCCATTACGAAATTTCTACCACAAACACTTCTTTAACACCAAAACATAATACAACTCTAAAATACACTATTTATCCTAACCGTATAGGGTTACAAATATAATGAATTTATAATTCACATATTAGACCCTTTTAAAAAAAGAAACTACATAATAAAATCCAGGGACTTCACATAGTCCAGTGGTAGAAGATAAATCCCAATCACACAATGGTTGGGGGTTCGATTCCCGCAGCTTTGTCTGACGCGACGGGTTGTCACACGGTCTGCGTGTTGTCCTTTTATAAAAATCTAAAAATAACCTTTCAAACATATTCCATTCCAACCTTTAGACTTTTACAAAATACTACTATCCAAACTCACAGTCCAAAATTTACAAGGATGTCAAACATAATGAGGATCCTTTTTTCCAAGTAATAACATGTGAACGCCTTCCTCATATATTCTTTTATAACACCACAACATCCTGAATTACCAAAATCAAACATCTCTTATTCCAAAATCACTACCTCAATATTAAGACCATATTAAGGTTTGTCTTTCCTTAAACCATGTAATTTCTAAAAAATTTAACTCACTATAGAGTCACATTTCTTAGTACCATAAAATATCATATCCTTAATGAAATAGTACTGCAGTAAAAACTCTATTTATCTCCAGAACATTATTGATACCACACATAAATGAATTAATTCTAAAATAACAACATAAAAACACTAGTCATTCCTCTTCATCTGTGGTAGTATCATAACATGATTATTATCCAATAGCATCATTTACAGCATAGTCTGATGACTGGGGAATTGGTTCGCGTAGTGTCCAAACTCCTTGCAGATGAATCATTGTACATTTGAAACCTTTTTCTTACACTTGCAGTCACGTAATTGGTGTCCTTTTTCTCCACACTTATAACATACTCTCATTCCCTTCAAGAATTTTCCAACGTGATTCTTTCCACAGTCATCACATATGGGAAAACCCTTTTTACATTCTTCCCATTATTTGTCCTTCTCTCTACCATCCTTTTCTTCTCTGGATTCCCTTCAAAGCCATAGGACTCTGAGAATTATTTACTTATCTTATCAACACATGATACTATTTATTCATATGATGCTAATACGTGGGAGACTATTTCCCTTCTAAATTCTGGCTTAGGACCATGAAAGATATGATCCTTCATACTCTTTGGATCATACGTATTACTGGAGTTCACCTTCCTTCAACTGGGCGCCATTTCTATACAATAGCATACACTAGGTCATTTTATGAATTTCAATGAATAATTCCAAACTTGTAAAATACCTAACAAAAATTGAACAGTTTATGGATATAATCCATAATCATAAAAAATGTTCTCTTTGAGTGAGTATATACTCATGAGCCCTTCATAATGGTTTGTAATGAAAATGAGAATTATCCTAAGCATATCCCCCGGGAGTGTCATAACCAAGAGTGCAGCAAGGCCCATTGTCGTGCACCAGTTCCCGTTCGAGTCTAGATCAAAGCGGTGTTTTTGGGTTTTATCCCTAGATACATCTATGCCAAATCCGCCTCTACCTGCTCGTATCCAGACTGGGATTTATTGCTCCGAAAACTCAAAAAATATCTACAATACCAAAATTATATAAAGTTCTTCTATACCAATCCTCAAAGTCTATCTTAGGGCCATGTGCTCTAATTAGTGTTTATATAAATCTAGTTTCCAAGGTTATTTTTAAACTTCCTCTAATACCAATTGTAATGCCCCGACCCCAGTTACCCAGATTCGGTGCATTATTTTAATACATTGGCATTATTACAAGAAATCAAGTCCTGAAGGACCGATCAGTTTAGCAGTCTTAGAAAATAGATTATATACATGAATTTTACATTACACATTATAACATACAAAACAACATAAATAATACTTCATGAACACCATTATTCAATTAGCTTAACCCAGCATATCAATCAAAATAAACATCTTGGAATCCTGGAAAAAATAAAACATAGAAAAGGGGTGATCTCAAACGCTCAGTAAGGGTAAGAAATACATCGGAAACATTCAACAATAAGCATAAACATTTAAGGAAATGAATAAAACTAAAACAAAAGACTGTTAAACATGAACTTCAACATAATATGGAAGAAATAAAATGAAATAATTCTATTTACTTATTCACATTGATATTCTACTAATCGAATAATTAAATGAAATATCACTAACCAATTTCATAATGATGGAATGAATAATTCTGAACTTTAATTTCATTATCAAGGCCTCGTGCCAAGGCCTTGGGGCTAACTATAACCAGAACCCAACCTGGAGTGCCTCTAATAACCGGACACCAACTTGGAGTGCCTCTAATAACTGGACACCAACCCGGAGTGCCTCTAATAAACGGACACCAACCTGGAGTGCCTCTAATAACTGGACACCAACCCGGAGTGCCTCTAATAACCAGACACCAACCCGGAGTGCCTCTAATAACCGAAAACCAACTCGTAGGGCTTACTTTTACCATTCCCCATCCCGAAACATACTAGTCAAACACATTCATCTTAAGAGGAGGATGAAATATAACATAAATTTTTTTATAAAAAATAGCATGAGAAATGTCAATACATTACGCATAAACCATGAATGGTATAAAAATAAAACATGCACATTCAAATATATCACAAAAACTCGAACACAATATGGAATATTTTTCTCATGATATATCAACTTCAAAACAAGTTTAAAATCCATTAAATAATTTTGACATTGATGAGATTGATATGTAAAACTCTTTGAGAGAAATACCCCTTTTTCATGAAAACATTTTTAAGTCACACAATTTAGAAAAGAAGTCATTTAAAGACGTATTTGAATCCAAGTGTCCCATAACACTTTGAAACTTTTGAACGGAATTAACATTTTAAAAACATTCATGTCCATATAAATAAATCCTTAAAACCCATTTTGAAGACATGGACATTAATGAGAAAGATTTAGAAGAATAAATATTTAAAACATTTGAAAGGATGATTTAGTAAAAATTTCATTAAAAGAATCCATTTGAAAACTCTTTCATAAAACATTTACATGGATAATAAATATGTCCTAGTAGATGCTAACATAAAAACAACAACCTCAGATAATAATGAGATTGCGAAATTAACACTTACCAATTTGGTAACTTACGAAACATACACCCTGTAAAATAGATATCATACAATTAATATGTAAATACAAATAAATTAAAGTGTATTACATAAATAATACAATTATGGCCAGTACATACACCACACAAAAGGTAATAGTGGGTATATGGCATGAATCTCACGGGAATAAGGGGTGAGAGGAAAACCCCTTACCTTGCACTTTCCTTTAGTTGAGGGTACGTTTAACCACCTATATAATGATCGTAGTATGTTATTAAATTATTCAAGAACCATATTAATATTTATGATATCATACATGATTAACTTATGACTTTATATTACCGATTTAATAATAATTTCCATGTTAAATAAACATTTCGGGTAATAATCACTTTCTTTATCGTACGTGTTTTAACTTGTTACTCTTGGTTGTATCACTTAGATCATGATTTAAATACATACAGAATATAAAACATGATAAATATATCATATATATTTATAATATTAATATGTATAATTGATATATATATATATATGAAATGGAAAACACCGTTTATGGAGATGGTAGTCCGTACGTATGCATAAACGATGTTTCTGTTTTCATATAGTATTGAACGGAAGTAAGTGAATAAGATATATGTAACTACATAAATCCTTATATATATAAATATATATCTCTTATGTATCATTATTATGTCATATATTACAACCTTATTTGTAATATATATTTTTATAATCATCGATTAAAGTTGATCTTGGAAATGAATCTCATCGCATCGTGGAGACGATAATCCGTACGTACGCACGAGCGAAAATATCATTCTTTTGATATTAAAATAATATATAATTGGATGGTATATCATATATAATGAATCCTTATAATGTTATATTTATTATTTACATAAAATACACATCATTATTATACCCATCCAAATAATAATGTATTTAATAACAATTACACCACGACGTGGAGACGGTCACCCGTACGTACGCACATATGGTGATATGTCATTCAAAGAATGGATAGAATACTGAATATGGTTGTACCATATTTATAATAACATTACAGTATATAGGATATAATGGATTTATTATTTTATAATATAAATAACAACGAATGAAGAAGTTGAAGAAGAAAGGAACATGAAAGAGGGTGGTGAAAACATTACCTCTTCTCCGGGTTCTTCATTTTGATTTGATCAAAAGGGCTCCTTAGGTTGGATTTATGATCAAAAAATGGCCTCTATGTTGAATTTAGGGAAGTTGAGAGAGTATTTTGGCAGGCGATGGGAGATCCAAATGGATTTGAAGTCGTGAAGAATTTGTTAGTTGTTGGGTCCTTTTATAAGGGGGGGGGGCTCTTTAGGAAAAACATAAAGTATTAATTTATAATAAATTCATATTCGGTTTACAATGGCTCAAAAGTGTATTATTTTAAGTTTAAGGTGGGGATGGGTCTAAAACCACTCAAACAATTGAATTTAGATAGGTTTGGGTCACTATATTAACCTTATCATTAAGTATTAACTCTTAGTTAATTAGTTTCACTTTTACAATGTCTCTTTGTATTTTTATATTATATGGCTAATAAACTTACTATATACAACCAAGAGACCCCCAAGTGGTCCATTAATGATACACCTATCATGATAAAAGTCCGTTGGCCGAACCTTAGATTTTTATGAATTTAAAATCAATTAATAATATAATATTTGTTTTAAAAACTCTTTTATGTCAATTTTGTAACTATTTGGTATTTTGTTTTTTTGAAAGTCATCAAAACTTGATTACAACTAAAATGATACATTGAATCATCCCTAACATGTCATATACACCTATAAATTTCAAGTATGTCATAAAAACTTTGAAATTATATTTATTTTAATATTTATATTACCATTTATTTGATTCTTTCATTAATAAGGTAATTACTGCATCATCATTGTGTCATAAATAAATTTAATTATATAATGTATAAAAATTATAATTAAAATACCATTAGGTAGGAAATCATATTATATTTCTAATGAATATTTATAATCAAATTTATCTTATGTATAACCCTATATTTAAAATGTTTTAGTTATTAAACATTGATTTTAACTCTTTTAACTCTTCTTTGAATAAAATAATAATAAATGTCCTAATATAATCCAATTGGACCTAAAGTGTCATATTTTATTCCTAAGGTTTTTTTTGGATGGATTAAACTTTTCCAATAGAATTAGGACATGTGTTAGGGTAATAATAATATCATTTTTACCCTTAATTTCTCTATTTACTTTTTACCGTGGTAAATAAAAGTAAAAAGTTACTATTCTCCAAAAAATATTTTTATCTTATTGAACCACATTTTACTCATTGATATGAACAGTGTCTCTCGGATTTTTGAAATTCCACTCAATGAAGCGGTATAATTAAGTTTTATGTGAATTTACAAATTCACCCAGGAGGTGGGTAAAAGACGCTGAAAAAGTTCAATAAAATTTTTATATATCTAAAATTATTATAAACTGCCTCCAATGAATTACATTGAATTTATATTTGTGTCATGTATCTATTTTGACCTAAAATAAATTTAAATAATATAAATAATCATTTAAATAAAAATCCACTTTTAACAGTAACTCAATATTTTTCACTATTCATCAAAAATTGAAATTTTTCAGAAAAATACCAAAAAATTACCCTAAGATAATTTTGATATTACTAATTCAATAATGAAGTCTATTTTACCAAATTCAAAACATAGAATTTTCTTTTATTAATTTAAAAATAATTCCTGTTGTTAAAACAAAATGCGTGTTTTTAAGAAACAATCACTATCAAAAGATTGACACTTGTTTATGTCCGGTTTAATTGTGAAATTATGTCCAATTACCAACATTGGATTAAATGGTAAAAATATATTCTAAATATAATTTAAAACCACTTAAATTCATAATTTATCACTACTAATGATTTCGATTAAAAAAGTTGTTTTTAATTAAAATTTAGTAATTTTCACTATTCATCAAAATATGAAAGTTATCAGAAAATTACCAAAATTTCACCCTAGGATAATTTCGATATTATGAATCCAAAAATGAAGTCCATTTTGAGAGATAAAATTTATAAAATTTCAAAAATTTGTTATTACTATTCATAACGGTTACTTTGATTGATCATGGTGTGTGTTAGAACTCGAAGTTGCGTACACCACATTCTACTGTATTATTCAAAGAGAAGCATACTATGGAAGCTTGGGGTGTTACATTTCTAATTTCTCCAAACTAGATTATTTAAATTTTAAGGTGTGTATGTATCGAAAACCACTCAACCAATAGGTCTTAGATAGGCTTGGGTCACTATATTAACTTTATCCTATATATTTGACTCTTAGTTAAATAGTTTGACATTTACCATGTCTCTTTGTATTTTATATTATATGGTAAATAAAAATATTATATACTTCAAAGATAACCCCAAGTGGTTCATTAATGATACACCTATCATTATATAAGTGTTTTGGCCAATTATTAGATTTTTAGGAATAGAATATCAATTAATAATATAATATGTGTTTTAAAAACTCTTTTAGGTCAGTTTTGACAATATTTTTAATTTTGTTTTCTCTAAATTTATAACATCATTATTACTTCAAACAAAATTCATATAAACAACCCCAATATGTCATATTAATCTTTAAAATTAGTGGAATTCATAAAATGTCTTAAATTATATTATTGGGATATTTATAACATCAATTATTTTAATATTTCACTAATTAGGTAATTATTGCATCATCATTGTGTCATAAATAAATAAAATTATTTAATGTCTAAAAAATATAACTAAAATACCATTATGTAGAAAATATTTTTAGTCTTCTAATGAATATTTATATTTTAATTTATCTTTTGTTTAACCCTATATTAAAAAAATAGTTACCAAACTTTGATTTTAACTCTTTTAACTCTTGTTTGAATTAAATAATATTAATTGTCTTAATCTTTACCATGTAGACCAAATATGTTCATATTTTATTCCTAAGGTTGTGTGGGGTCGAATTATAATTATCCAATAGAATTAGGATATGTGTTAGGGTAATAATAATATCGTTTTTACCCTTAAATACCCTATTTTTAACCATGGCAATTAAAAGAAAAAAATATTGTTCACCAAAAATTATTTTCATCTTATTGAACCACATTTTTCATACTGATATCAACTGTGTCTCTTTAATTTTTTAAATTCCCCTCATAGAAGCTATAGAGACTCAATTATTGACGTACATGGACTTTCCATTACTTTTGAGGAATACTTAATAAATAACAAAAACCAACACTCAAGGACTGCAATAGTTTAGTGTCTTTGGAAACTAGGAACATAATATTCTAATCATCGTGAAAGATCTTCAAGATATCCCATAAAGATCTTGCACTATTTTTTTCTTACGTAAAACCTTTCTTTATATCATGGGGAAAAGAAAACATAAAATGTGTGAGCTCAAATGCTCAGTAAGGGTAAACATAGGGAACATAAAACAATCCATAAACATTTGAATGAAAAGAAAACTTAAACATAAAATATAAACATCAAAATATTGAGCAAAGACATAAATCTTGGAAGTAAGTAAGGCATATATTATAAAGTAACATCAATCTAGATAAAATATAATGGGAATAAAACATTTAATTGTGGAAAACCATTAACCACATGATATGATTTCCTTAGTAGCCAAGTCATTTCTGCTAAGACCATTTAGTGGACAAAGTCCCTTACTGAATCGAGTTCACTCCTCGTTCTAGTCCTGTATCACAGAACCAGATTAACATGATGTTCCATCCATTTTTATCTAATGAGATATAAATCTTTACCCAATGAATTGGTGGGATATATAGCTCCCTCCCATATCATAATTAAATCATTCTTACATGTTCCACAACATAAACATAAATCATTCATCATAACCCCAATAATAAAATGGATTTTCATAAACATCATCCCATCATAAAATAATCCATATAAAACAACTGTATATAATTACATATTATGAAAAGTGAAACCATGTAAATAATAGAGACATTATACCTGAATCATACACATATGAAATAATGTCATCTTAGATGGAAAATGGTTTTGATAAAACACTTGAAATGAATTCTTGAGGAAAATATCCTTTCTTTTTCAAAACCATTTTCTTTTCACAAAATGCCATGAAATTTTAAAAGAAAAAGAATTTTGTTAACAAATAGTCATGAAATATTGTGGAGTAAGCTTCATTAAAATAAGGTATTAGGAGACTGTAAAAATCCGTTCATGCCGTATAAGTTAAAAAAACATTCTCCCCGTTCTTTTAACAGAAAAGTCAAAAAGTTCCACGTATGGTAAACAAAAGAAAGACTTCTTCCATAAAACAAACTAAAATTAAAAGAGGGGTAAACATGAATTAAAACATACATGGAAGAATATTAAAAAGCTTATGAAAAAAAATTTTATGGACATGGTTGAAAAATATAACCCCAGTTAATACTTACGTATAAGCAATCTCAGATAAAAATGAGATTGAAAAATTATCCCTTACCTTATTTCTGATATGCTTTGTATGTATCAAAACCTCCTGTATAATGATTTAAATAATTTCATTTAATTATTACAGAACCATATTCATAGTTATGATATCATATACGGTACACTTAATACATTATATTACACGTTCTTTTGAAATTCCATGTTAAAGAAGCATTTAGGGTAAAATCGATTCATTTAACGTATGCGTTTCGATTTTTTGTTCTTGATATTATTACTCATATCCTGATTAACTTAATTTCAGAATTTAAAACATGATTTATATATAATATATATTCAGTGTATTAATATATATGATAGATCAATAAATGGAATGAAATACACCGTTCATGGAGACGGTAGGTCATACGTGCGCATGAACGCTGTTTTCGTTTCCTTATTGAAATAAATGGAATTAATTAAATGAAACATATATGTACATAAATAAAGTATAATTATTATTTAATATATTTCATGTTTATTTATTATATATACTTTAATATCATTCTGGAATGGTTAATCATGGAAAATGAATCTCATCGTGTTCGTGGAGACGGTAGTCCGTACGTACGCACGAGCGATGATATCGTTCCCATAACTGTTTAATAGAATTGGAGTGGTTGAAATAATATCTCAGAATCAGTATGATGTTATAATAACCATATATATTTATTCATTACACCATTATAACCATCCATGTAAGGTGGTGGTGGAAAACAGTTTACACCAAGGAGTGGAGACGGTATTCCGTACGTACGCACGCGCGGTGATTTCGTTTTCCGTAGGATGGATAAAAGGTAAAATGGGGTTGTTTCATATTTATAATAACATATCATTATATTATTTATACTTATGTTATTACTTTATAATGAAACAACTAAATAATAAGAAGTTGAAAAAAAAGAAACTTGAAAGAATCGGTAGAAGAGATTACCTCTTCTTTGACATGCCTCTTTGAAACCTCCTCTTAGGGCACTAATGTTGGTCTTTGAAGAAGTCCATGGCCTCTATAATATTACTAGGAGAGTTGAAAATAGTAATTGGTAGGGTTTGGAAGAGATTGAAGGCTCAAAGTTGTGTAAAGTGGAGAGGGAGGAGGTGCCCTTTTATATGGGAGTGTAGCGGCACCTTTGGAGGTTGTGAAAATATTATTTTATTATAAACTTATCTTTGGTTTAAAAAGGTCCAAAAATCAATAAAGATAATTCTAAGATGACTCATGGTCGAAATAAAATCATCCTATCATAATTTGACATGTTTTGGATTATATTTTAATCATTATAATATAATTAATTAAAATCATTTATTAATGAGGTAAATTCTGCATCATTATTGTGCCGTAAATAATTTAATTTATATGTTGTCTAAAAATTATAAAAAAATACCTTCATTTAGGAACTATTTTTATCTTTCCAATTAATATTTATTGTATAAAATATAATTTATATAACTCCTTATAAAAATTAATTACTAAATGATTTTTGTTAATGTCAATTTTGTCTTTACATTAAATTAATTAATTCAAATTATCATTATCACTACCATGTGGCTCAATGGGGTCCCATAATCGACCAAATGATTCCCATAGTTGGCCACGACTCATCCAATAATGTTAGGACATGTTTTATGGTAATTTGGAATTATTATAATATTCTTTTAACCTTAAGTTTCCCTATTTACCTTTAACCACGATAAATAAAAGTCAAAAGATACTATTCACCAAAAATTATTTTCATCTTTTTGAACAAAGTTTTACTTCTTGATAACAACAATGTATGTAGGATTTTTAAAATTGAATTCAAATAAGTGGTAAAATTTCTTTTAAATGAAAGAGTCAGTTTTATTAACTACCACTAAGTGGTTACACTATTCATAAAAATTTATGTTTTTCAAGGAAATACCAAAATTCCGCATAAGATATATTTTATATTCCAAATTAAAAAATGATGTATATTTTTCAAATTTCAAAACATTGAAGTGGAATTAATTAATTTTAAAATTAATCCTTGTTTTCAAAACAAATAGCATGTTTTTAAGAAACAATAACTATTAAAAGATCGAAGCTTGTTTATGTCCAATTTCAATGTGAAATTAATTACAATGACAAAAATTAAATTAAATGGTAAAAATATATTCTAATTACACTTTAAAACCAATTAAAAACATAATCTAACCATATAAATTATTGTGATGAAAAAAATGGTTTTTAATTAAAATATAGCGTGTTTTAACTATTAATTAAAATATTAAAGTTATCAGAATAATATGAAAATTTTATCCAAAGTTAATTTTTATATCCTGTTTCCAAAGAATAATTTTATTTTTTCAAATTTAACTTATAAACATGTCAAAAACTAGATTTAAAGTGGGTGCGCCATCAAAAGGTGGCAAAACTGCATTTTTTAAAAAAAACAAGTTTAACCCGAAAATATTTATTTTTTTCTCATACCAGGTTATAGAAAATATGTAAGATGGATAATAATGTTATAAAATTTAAAATTTAGTTATTACTATCAATAACGGCTAGTCCACAATAATATTATAACAATATATCGTTGTTTAGGGAATCCCGGTATTGCATACTACACACGCTATCGAGGAAGGTCACGATTGCGTGTAATGCAAAACAAATCAGGGTTGCTTGTAGTGTAAGCTCCTTTTTTTGTAGCATACAACATAAGGCATCAATGAAATTAAAAAGAACATTTCTTATAAAATCTCAGGTTGTTACATTGTATCCCCCCTAAAAATAATTTCTCCCTAAAAATTCGTTGGGGTTATAAATGGTTTACTACTTGAAAGTTTCTTTCATAGAAACCCACATCATAAAAAGGAATACTAAAACATAATTTTAAAAAGTGACGTATGAAACATATCGGTTACCCAAATTGACTCATCACTAGGTTTCCACATAGGAGAACGTAGGTGAAAATGTGGATATGGGAGAGAAACCAAACCATCTAGTTCTGATGGAGAGTGGTAGAGAACATGGTTATGAAAAAGATGAAAATCATAAAGCCATAAATTTGTGATGATCTAAAGTACCATCTGATTTGTTAGATATAAGGGCACTAGGAAAACATTTTTTTTCATGATCATTTCCCAAATGTTGAAGAATCATTAAATTAAAAGAAATACTTACTTGATTTTGGTACAATCTCAACATTACTGGTGCCTCAAACAATTTCCACTTAATCTCTTAAAGAAATGAAGTTGAATTTTTCTTTCACGAAGTTTTAGCATATCATGCGATTGAATGAAAGGCCATTCCATCTATCTCAAACATAAGTTAGAAAAAGTTATATACATAATTCCATCTATGGGGAGATTATTCAGATATGTTTCCAAAAATGTACTTATAATTAAACTATCATACTGCTTAATAAAACTAATTTCTACTAAACAGGGACTTCTTGTAGGCTAGTGGTAAGCGATAAAGGCCTGTCGCACATCGATTGTGGGTTCAATTCCTACATCCTTGTCCGACGAGACAGGTTGTCTCCCGTCCTGCAGGTTTTCCTTTTTCTAAAGCTACACTACTATAAAATTCCAGAAATAGTATTGCAAAAAAAGGTTTTATCCTTAAATGATACTATCTGATGTCTAAGTTAATCAATTCCAATATTTAGGCTTACCCAAACTAACAATATAAGGAAAAATATTGATAGAGAGGTTATCTACCAAACATGTAAATACCATCATTTATCCCCATATAAGATATGTCTGGTTGGTAACATTACAAACATTCGAATTCCTTAATCATGTATTCTCTTGAAATACCCATTGAACCATAGTGAAAACAAGAATACTGTTAAAATTGAACACATTCCACATTCCAAAATCCCAAAATTTCTATATACTCAAACCATGATATAACTTTGTCCTTATATTCCTCATGATCTCATTTCATTTTTTCTTTATCCCTTCATTATGTGCATATCATATTCTTTCCAAAAATATTTCAATCACTTTTCATGGTTATCGGTACCATATAATTATTTAAAACCAATACATAGATATTCCAAAATTCCACGATACCATAAATGATATTCTATGATGCTATTTTGAAATCCCATTATGTAAACAATTAATTATTACACAACATCATTGTCACAAATAGTGATCGTGTGTGACTTTCCCTTTATCATTTTCCTTAAGATGTTTCTCACCATGATCATCATTAACCCTTGGATTAGGGAATTGATTAGCATAATTCCCCATTTCCTTGCACTAGAAGCATTAAAGTGTTAGTGGTGCGTTCTCTATAATATTTTCTTTATTCGCATCATTAAAAACCCTTTTCCCATTACTTCGACACTCATCTGCTCGATGACCTTCTTTTCCACACTTAAAACAATTTATAGCCCCTTTATGAAAATCTACACCATTCTTCTTTCCACAATTTGATCATAAAGAAACATTCATCCTATTTTCACCATTATTCTGAGATTTCTCCTTGAACTCCATATTTCTTTTCTTGTGAAAACCATGAAATTGATATGTAATGCCAAATTGCATTTCTACCTTGATAGCACAACACACATTTTTTCATAGATACTGAAGTCTCTTATAGCTACTGCCCTTCGAAGACTTGGTTTTAAGCCACTTAGAATTGATCAACTTTAAATTCAGATTGGATGATAAATCCAGATGCATTCCTTAGAAGGCTTTAAAATTTAATTCATATATACCAACAGATTCATCATCCTTTTTCTTAGGCTCATGGAAATCCTTTTCCATCTTTGTTCTAAGAATACAGGGAAAGTACATACTAAAAAACAATTTCTTGAACTAGTTCCATTCCATGGATTCAATTTCTTCATGGGGCCTTGTATTCTTAATTAGATTCCACCACTAGTTTGCTTCACCTTCTAAATGGTAAACAGCTAAAATGACTTATTCATGTTCTAAATAGCGATGTATGGAAAATTTCTTTTCAATGGTAGTGATCCATTGTTTCGCAACAAGTGGATCAAAAGATCCATTGAAAGAAGGTGGGCCTTTCCTCATGAAGGACTCAATAGAATATTTTTCCCTTAAATGCTCATTTGGATGTCTAGAATGATTCATAGCTTGGGTAAGTATAGAAATAATATTTTTCACTCCATCTCCCATAATGTTGGTTTGTTCAGGAGGAAAATCATTGCATAATCCATTACATTGATCAACATGGTTCCTTCAGGTTCCAGCCATCATCTAAAACCTAAAATGGATAGTGTGTGAGACCAGATCATGGTATGAAAACAATATAATAAAGGGTGAGTAACTTCAATATATAAGATCTTAGGGTTAATTCTAATATTGTTACCGTAATTCTAGGATGATAACCTATACTTATACATAACCTTATGGACATCCCGAGACATACTATAGAAATATCTCTAGGGATCTCACTACGTTTTCGCATCCTAGTTTGCAAAGGTTAACTAAAACTTTCCTCTAATACAAACTGTAGAGACCCAAAGCATGACGTACATGGACATTATATTAGTCTTGAGGAATAATTAATAAATAAAAAAACCAACACTCATGGATCGTAATAGTTTAGTTTCTTTGGAAACTCTGAACATATTCTTCTAATCATGTTGAAAGTTCTTCAAGATCTCCCATAATGATCTTCCACTTTTGTTTTCTTACCAAAAACCTTTCTTTATAACCTGGGGAAAAGGAAATATAAAAATGGTGAGATCAAATGCTCAGTAAGGGTAATCATAGAGAACATAAAACAATCCATAAACATTTGAATGCAAAGAAAACTAGAACATAAAATCTAAACATCAAAATCTTGAGCAAAGGCATAAATCTTGGAAGTACGTAAGGCATATATCATAAAGGAAGATCAATCATGATAAAATAGAATGAGAATAAAACATTTAATTTTGGATAACCATTAAGCACATGATATTATTTCCTTAGTATCCAAGGCATTTCTTCCAAGGCCATCTTAGTGGACAAATTCCCGTACTGAATCAAGTTCACTCCTCATTCCAATCCTGTATAACTGAACCAGATTAACTTGTCATTCCAGCCATGTATATATCATGAGATATAAATATATACCCAATGAATTGTAGGTAGATATAGGTCCCTACCATCTTATAATAAAATCATTCTTACGTGTGCCACAACATAAACATAAATCATTCATCATAACCCAAAGAATAAAATGGGTTTCATAAACATCATCCAATCATAACATAATCCTTATAAAACAAATGGATATCATTTCATCAAAAGAAAAGTGAAACCATTTAAATCATAGAGACATTATACTTGAAAGATACACATATGAGATAATATCATCTTATATGGAAAATGGTTTTGGTAAAACACTTGAAATGGATTCTTGAGGAAAATATCATGTCTTTTTCAAAATCATTTTCTTTTCACAAAATGCCATGAAATTTTAAAAGAAAATGATTTTTTAAAAAATAACCATAAAATATTGTGGAGTAATCTTCATGAAAATAAGGTGTTATGAAACTGTAAAAATCTGTTCATTCCGTATAAGTTAAAAACATTCTGCTCGTACTTTTAACGAAAAAGTCAAAAAGTGCCAATATGGTAAACAAAAGAAAGATTCCTTCCATAACACAAACTAAAAGTCAAAGTGGTGTAAAAATGAATTTAAACTTACATGGAAAAATATTAAACACTTTATGAAAAACATTTTTAAGGGCATGGTTGAAAAATATAACCCCAGTTAATACATACGTATAAGAAATATCGGATAAAAATGAGATTGAAAAATTATCCCATACCTTATGTCTGATACGCTTCGTATGTATCCGAAATTCCTGTATAATGATTTAGATAGTGTCCCTTACTTATTACAGAACCATATTCATTGTTATGATATCATATATGGTTCACTTATAACTTTATATTACCGGTTCTTTTGTAAATTCCATGTTAAAGCAGCGTTTTGGGTCAAATTGATTCATTTATCACACATGTTTCGATTTTTTGTTCTTGATATTATTACTCATATCCTGATTAACATAATTTCAGAATTTAAAACATGATTTATATATAATATATATTTAGTATATAGATATATATAATTGATTGATAAATGAAATGAAATACACCGTTCATGGAGATGGTAGGCCATACGTACGCATGAACTCTGTTTTCATTTCCTTATTGAATTAAATAGAATTAAGTAAATGAAACATATATGTAAATAAATCCAGTGTCATTATTATGTAGTCTATTTCTTGTTTATTTATTATATATGCATTATAATCATACTTGAATGGTTAATCATGGAAAATTATTCTCATCGTGTTCGTGGAGACGGTAGTCCGTACGTACGCACGAGCAACAATATCATTCCCATTATTATTTAATAGAAGTGGAGTGGATGATATAATATCTCATAATCAGTATGATGTTATAATAACCATAAATAGTTATTCTTTACACCATTATACCCATCCAAGTAAGGTGGTGGTGGAAAACAGATTACACCACGGCGTGGAGACGGTATTCCATACGTACGCACGCGCGGTGATTTCATTTTCCAAGGATGGATAGAAGATAAAATGTGGTTGTTTCATATTTATAATAACATATAATTATATTAGTGATACTTATGTTATTACTTTATAATGAAAAAACTAAATAATAAGATGAAGAAGAAGAAATAAACTTGAAAGAATCGGTAGAAGAGATTACCTCTTCTTCGACATGCCTCTTTGAAACCTCTTCTTAGGGCACTAATGTCGGTCTTTTTAGAAGACCAGAACCTCTATAATATTACTAGGGGAGTTGAGAAGAGTAATGGGAAGGGAGTTTCCGAGCGTGAAGTCTCAATTTTGTGTAAAGTGGATAGGGAGGAGGTGCCCTTTTATAAGGGAGGAGAGGGGTACCTTTTGAAAATGTGAAAATATTATTTTATTATAAATTTTTATCTTCATTTTTAAAAGGTCCAAAAATCATTAATGATGAAGATAAGATGACTCATGGTCGAACTAAAATCATCTAATCATATTTTGACATGTTTTGGATAATATTTAATTCATTATAATCTAATTAATTAAAATCATTTATTAATGAGGTAAATACTGCGTCATTATTGTGTCTTAAATAATATAATATATTTTATGTCTAAAATTTATAAAAAAAATACCACTATGTAGGAAATCGTTTTAGATTTACAATGAATATTTGCAGTCTAAAATATAATTTATATAACTCCTTATAAAAATTAATTACTCAATGATTTTTGTGAATGTCAATTTTGTCTTTAAATTAAATTAATTAATCCAAATTGTCATTATCACAACCAAGTGGCTCAATGGGGTCCCAAAATCGACCCAAGGATGACCATGGTCAACAAATACTTATTTAATAAGGCTAGGACAAGTGTTAAGGTAATATGTAATTATTATAATATTCATTTAACCTTGAAATACCCTATTTAAATTGGGTGTGCCATCGAAAGGAGGCAAAACTACATTTTTTGAAAAATACATATTTTATCTGAAAAAAATTATTTCGTTCTCATACCACGTTCTAGAAAATGGGTAAGATGAATAATAATGTTATAAAATTAAAAATTTAGTTAGTACTATTCATAACGGCTAGTCCATAATAATATTATAACAATATATTGTTGTTTAGGGAAACCTGTTATTGCGTACTACACACGCTATCGAGCAAGCACTACTGGAAACAGAGGATTTCCCAACGGTTCTAAACCATTGGGAAAGGCTGCAGAACCATTGGTATATGTTATACCAACGGTTCTGCAAACCGTAGGGAATTATTCCGTTGGGAAACGTTTTTCGCAACGGTTTATAGTGAACCGTTGGGATAGGGTGATGAAAAATTACCCTATCCCAACGGTTCTGAAAAACCGTTGGTATATAAGCACAAAATTATCATGTTTTCCCAACATTTTGACAAACCATTGGGAAAAACCCAACATATCCTCTTTCCCAGCGGTTCTAAACCGTTGGGAAAAGTGTTTTACCAACGGTTCTTTGAACGGTTGGTAAAACAAGGCCTACACATTCTATGCCAATGGTTTTGAACCGTTGGCATAGCCTTTTCTGGGAAAATTGCTCAGCAGCTCTACAATTTACCCAGCAGCTCTCCAATTTGACCACCTGCTATCCAATTTTCCCACCAGGTCTGATTTTTTGGGTTCCCTCTCATTTTCAATCCAATTATTGTACCTACAATAACCAACTAACACTTACATATAGAAAACAAATTCATACACATTTAACATATAATGGTGGAACAATACACATCCATAATTAAATTAGAATTCAAAATGTAATTATAAACATACATAATTCATTTAGAATTCAATTTAAATTTTACATGACAATTATATGTGGAATCTTGAAGTCAATTCATCATTTGATCGGTTTTTTGTATACCATATAATTTTACTTGAAATAATGTCCATTTTAAACAAAATACATACTCCTGGAGAGCTACCCGCCACACCGCGCCTCGGATTGAGGCGGGGATGACTCGTACACGTCACATATGACCCATTGATCGTTGTGCTAATGTATCGACACAATCCGAATGCTTTTGGTCGGTTTTCCATATGCCAGTTGATGTTTTTCAATTAAAATGACGTACTTTTGAAACAAAAGGCAGACACATTGAGTGGTGCTAGCCACACCGCGCCTCGGATTGAGGCGGCGTTGACTCGTACACGTCACATATGGTCCATGGATCGTTCTCCTAAATTTTCAATGGAAACCGAATGCGTTTGGTCAGTTTTCCGTATGTACTTAAATTGTTGTCCATTTATGCAAAAGACAGACACTTTGAGTGGTGGCGGCCACACCGTGGCTTGGATTGAGGCGGGGTTGACTCGAACATGACAAATATGACCCATGGATCATTTTTCTAATGTATCAATACAATCCGAATGCGTTTGGTCAGTTTTCCGTTTTCCAGTTGATGTATTTCACTTCAAATTATGTCCTTTTGAAATAGAAGATAGAAACTTTGAGTTGTTGTGGCCACACCGCTCCACGGATTGAGGCGGCGTTGACTCGTACACGTCACATATGACCCATGGATCATTCTACTAAAGTTTCAATGTAAACCGAATGTGTTTGATAGGATTTCTATATGTACTAAAATTTTTGTCCATTTTAAGCAAAAGACAGACACTTTGAGTGGTGGCGGCCACACCACACCTCGGATTGAGGCAGGGTTGACTCGTACATGTCACATATGACCCATGGATCGTTGTGCTAAAGTATCGTCACAATCCGAATGTGTTTGTTTGGATTTCCGTATGCTAGTTGATGTAATTCACTTCAAATTATGTCCTTTTGAAATAGAAGATATACACATTGAGTGGTGGTGGCCACACCGCACCTCGTATTGAGACGGTGTTGACTTGTACAGGTCACATATGACCCATGGATCGTTTTTCTAATGTATCGCCACAATTCGAATGCGTTTGGTCGGTTTTCCGTATGCCAGTTGATGCTTTTCAATTAAAATGACGTACTTTTGAAACAAAAGGAAGACACTTTGAGTGGTGGCAGCCACACTGTGCCTCGGATTGAGGAGACGTTGACTCATACACGTCACATATTACCCATGGATCGTTCTCCTAATTTTTCAATGGAAACCTAATGTGTTTGTTCGGTTTTCCATATGTACTTAAATTTTTTTCCATTTTAAGAAAATGATAGACACTTTGAGTGGTGACGGCCAGAACGTGCCTTGGATTTAGGCGGGGTTGACTCGTACACATCACATATGACCCATGGATCGTTGTGCTAAAGTATCGACACAATCCGAATGCGTTTGGTCAGTTTTCCATATGCCAGTTGATGTTTTTCACTTCAAATTATGTCCTTTTGAAATAGAAGACATACACTTTGAGTGGTGGCGGCCACACCGCGCCTTGTATTGTGGCAAGGTTGACTATACACATCACATATGACCCATGGATCGTTTTTCTAATGTATCGACACAATCCGAATGCATTTGGTCGGTTTTCCATACGTCAGTTGATGTTTTTCAATTAAAATGACGTACTTTTGAAACAAAATGCAGACACTTTGAGCGGTTCCTGCCACACCTCACCTCGTATTGAGGCGGCGTTGACTCGTACACGTCACATATGACCCATGGATCGTTCTCCTAAAGTTTCAATGGAAACCGAATGTGTTTGGTCGGTTTTCCGTATGTACTTAAATTGTTGTCCATTTTAAGAAAAAGACATACACATTGAGTGGTGGCGGCCACACCACGCCTCATATTGATGTGGTATTGACCTTTACACGTCACATATGACCCATGGATAGTTTTTCTAAAGTATAGACACAATCCGAATGCGTTTGGTCGGTTTTCCGTATGCCAGTTGATGTATTTCACTTCAAATTATGTCCTTTTGAAACAGAAGGCAGACACTTTGAGTGGTACCGGCCACACCGTGCCTCGGATTGAGGCGGCGTTGACTCGTAAATGTCACATATGACCCATGGATAGTTCTCCTAAAGTTTCAATGAAAACTGAATGCGTTTGGTCGGTTTTCCATATGTACTTAAATTGTTGTCCATTTTAAGAAAAAGACATACACTTTGCGTGGTGGAGCCCACACCGTGCCTCGGATTGAGGTGAGGTTGACTTTTACACGTCGCATATGACCCATGGATAGTTGTGCTAATGTATCGACACAATCCGAATGCGTTTGGTCAGTTTTCCGTATGCCTTTTGATGTATTTCAATTCAAATTATGTCCTTTTGAAACTGAAGACAGACACTTTGAGTGGTGGCGGCCACACCGCAACTCGGATTGAGGCTGGATTGACTCGTACACGTCACATATGACCCATGGATCGTTGTGCTAATGTATCGACACAATCCGAATGTGTTTGGTTGGTTTTCCGTATGCTAGTTGATGTTTTTCAATTAAAATGACTTACTTTTGAAACAAATGGCAGACACTTTTAGTGGTGCCGGCCACACCGTGCCTCGGATTGAGGCGGTGTTGACTCTTACACGTCACATATGACCCCATGGATCGTTCTCCTAAAGTTTCAATGGAAACCGAATGTGTTTGGTCGGTTTTCCATATGTACTTAAATTGTTGTCCATTTTAAGCAAAAGACAGACACTTTGAGTGGTGGCGGCCTCACCACGCCTCAGATTGAGGCGGGGTTGACTCGTACACATCACATATGACCCATGGATCGTTGTGCTAATGTATCGACACAATCCGAATGAGTTTGGTCGGTTTTCCATTTGCCAGTTGATGTATTTAACTTCAAATTATGTCCTTTTGAAATAGAATACAAACACTTTGAGTGGTGGCAGCCACACCGCATCTTAGATTGAGGCGGGGTTTACTTGTACATGTCACATATGACCCATGGATCGTTGTGATAATGTATCGACACAATCCGAATGTGTTTGGTCGGTTTTCTGTATCCCAGTTGATGTTTTTCAATTAAAATGACGTACTTTTGAAAAAAAAGGCATACACTTTGAGTGGTGTCGGCCACACCACGCCTTGGATTGAGGCGGCGTTGACTCGTACACGTCACATATGACCCATGGATCGTTCTCCTTAATTTTCAATAGAAACTGAATGATTTTGGTCGGTTTTCCGTATGTACTTAAATTGTTGTCCATTTTAAGCAAAAGACAGACACTTTGAGTGGTGTCGGCCACACTGCACCTCGGATTGAGGTGGGTGGACTCGTACACGTCACATATGACCCATGGATCGTTGTGCTAATGTATCGACACAATCCGAATGCGTTTGGTCGGTTTTCCGTATGCCAGTTGATGTATTTCACTTCAAATAATGTCCTTTTGAAACAGAAGACAGACACTTTGAGTGGTGGCGGCCACACCGCACCTCGGATTGAGGCGGGATTGACTCGTACACTTCACATATGACCCATGGATCATTGTGCTAATGTATAGACACAATCCGAATGCGTTTGGTTGGTTTTCCGTATTCCAGTTGATGTTTTTTAATTAAAATGACGTACTTTTGAAACAAAAGGCAGACACATTGAGTGGTGATGGCCACACCATGCCTCGGATTGAGGTGGCGTTGACTCGTATATGTCACATATGACCCATGGATCGTTCTACTAAAGTTTCAATGGAAACCGAATGCGTTTGGTCATTTTTCCGTATGTACTTAAATTGTTGTCCATTTTAAGCAAAAGACAGACACTTTGAGTGGTGGCGGCCACACCGCACCTCGGATTGAGGCGGGGTTGACTCGTACACATCACATATGACCCATGGATCGTTGTGCTAAAGTATCGACACAATACGAATGTGTTTGGTCGGTTTTCCATATGCCAGTTGATGTATTTCACTTCAAATTATGTCCTTTTGAAACAGAAGACAGACACTTTGAGTGGTGGTGGCCCCACTGCACCTCGGATTGAGGCGGGGTTGACTCGTACACATCACATATGACCCATGGATCGTTGTCCTAATGTATCGACACAATCCGAATGCATTTGGTCAGTTTTCCGTATGGCAGTTGATGTTTTTCATTCAAAATGACGTACTTTTGAAACACAAGGCACACACTTTGAGTGGTTCTGGCCACACTGCGCCTCGGATTGAGGCAGCGTTGACTCATACACGTCATATATGACCCATGGATTATTCTCATAAAGTTTCAATGGAAACTGAATGCGTTTGGTCAGTTTTCTGTATGTACTTAAATTGTTGTCCATTTTAAGAAAAAGACAGACTCTTTGAGTGGTGGAGGCCACACCGCACCTCATATTGAGGCGGAGTTGACTCGTACACGTCACATATGACCCATGGATCGTTGTGCTAATGTATCGACACAATACGAATGCGTTTGGTCAGTTTTCCGTATGTACATAAAATGTTGTCCATTTTATGAGAATCCTTTTGTGCGGGGGTTGTTCGGGGTCCAAGGAAGAGGGTGGGGTGGCTGTCTGGGGGGCTGTCTGGGGGGATGTCCGAGGGGATGTCTGGGGTCCAGGGAGGAGGGAGGGGGGGCTGTGCGGGGGGCTGTCTGGGGGGCGTTCGGGGGGATGTCCGGGGTCCAAGGAGGAGGGTGGAGGGGCTATCTGGGGGGCTGTTCGGGGGCTATCTGGGGGGCTGTTCGAGGGGCTGTCTGGGGTCCAGGGAGGAGGGTGGGGGGGGGCTGTCCGGGGGGTTGTTTGGGGGGCTGTCCGGGGGCTGTTTGGGGCTGTTCGGGGGGGGGGGGGGGTTGTCCGGGGTCCAAGGAAGAGGGTGGGGGGCTGTCTGGGGGGCTGTCTGGGGGGCTGTCCGGGGGGGGGGGGGTTGTCCGGGGTTCAGGGAGGAGGGTGGGGGGGGCTGTCTAGGGGGCTGTTCGGCGGGGCTGTCCGGGGTCCAGGGAGGAGGGTGGGGTGTTGTCCAGGGTCCATGAAGGAGGGGGATTCCCAAACACACAACCACTAAAAGACAACAACATCCATTAAAACAGATAATATATAAAAATAACTCAACTTCAAAACTATACTACGAGTCTAGATAAAACCAACAACTAGAATAGATTAAATATCAAATCTCAGTAATATCAGTCAAAAATGTAATGGATAATCTTGTACCACATCACCATCACCATCATCACCATCATTGTCATCACCCTTTTCCTCGTCCCCATCATCATCCTCGCCCTCGCCCTCCTCCTCGTCCTCTCCCTCGCCACCCGCCTCGCCCTCCTCCTCTCCCTCCTCTTCCGCATCAGACTCCTCGCCATCATCATCGTCTTGTTTTACATCATCCTGACCACCACTATAACTGCCACCTGGTGCACCGTATATAGAACGTATCGACAACATATACTCATCAAATGCTTGGTTGGCCTCTGCTGGAAGTGTAGGACGTAGAACTTCAATAAATTTCATAAACGCACTGTTTTCCCTAGCAGACTCTTCTGCCGTCTGTGTGGCCCTTTTCTCTGCCTATTCTGCCCGTGCCCTAACTTGCTGCAGCTTGGTGTCACTACAGCTCGTACCTGAGGAGGGCCAATACCTCATCGGGGATATCCTAGGTCGGCATCGTACTCTACCAGAATGCTCCTCTCCCAACACCTGATGTAAGTGATCTGTTGGCCCAAAATTGTCTGGTTCATGGGCATCGAGGGCCTCTAAAGCAGCCTGTTACAAATATAAATATATCATTAAGTTACAAAGTAGATAATAAAAAATAAATTCAACAGATTAAAACTTACAGTCTTCTGTTGAGTCGCTTCGTTGACGGCACTTCCATCCTTTTTCATTCTACTCGAGCAAAACAGTTTTACTCGAGGCACGCGTCCTTCAATATTTTGTATTTTCCTCTACAATGACATTGAAAACTAATGTTATATGAAAAATTTAACAAACTATTAAATAATTGAAGAAAAAAAAGAAAGTGTATGTTGTAATGAAAACTTATAAACAATTGTTATACCTGCTTCCTCTCATGATCATACATCGTAGTGTGTCCCAGTGTGTGGAGATATTTTTTTGCAACAATGTTATTTTTATTTTTTACAGATGATTCCTAAAAAAAATTTGATAATGAAATAGATATTATTAATGAAAAACATGAAAGTTATTATTTAAATAACTCAAATGTTATTAATACCTTAAAATGGGTACTCGTCCAATGAGTAATCATCTGACGATACTGCTCAATAGGACAATCATCCACCACTGGTACTGCCTCTAACTCAGTGCTAACTCTAGCAACCCAGCCAATATACAACTCATGCTTATAGGCTCTCCAATGCTCGCCTAAATCCTTTAGAAGCTCGAATAGAGAGAAGTAGAAGGAAAATAAGATGGGACAGTTGTCTTACCGGATGCTGACTAAGGAGTGGGAATCATCATCGGATGTGAAAATGATGGGCCAGAAGATGCAGAAGGTAGCGAAAACATGGGAGGCCTAAATATCCCATGTGTATCTAACGACACACCGGGATCAGAATGTGGGAAGGATGACATGTCAATGGGAGTGGCATGGTTTATTCGGGTACACGCAGTTGCTCGTCCACCTCTGGTACGAACCCTCCTCGTACCACCGGCCTGAGTACTAGGACCAGTACTAGGCTCCTCGTTGAATAACTGTCGACGTATAGGTGGATCCTACAAAAATGTTTACAGAAAAATTAATCACATGACATTATATATTATTTAAATATTTCAATTTGAAATAAAGTACTCACTATAGGCACTAATGGTGGAACGCCCATCTCCTTCATTCGACGATTTTTGTCCATCATTTTTTCCTTCGTCTCTCTTCAATTGGATTCATTTCCTTCTTTTAAAAAAAATATGTAATTAATTAGAAAAATAAAACTAATGTGTTACCCAAAAAACTAAATATATGATGGAATATGGGATTCATAGGTAATTTACCTATCAATTGTTTTAGAAGATCTTGAATGGCTTTAATAAATCATACATGTTGTAATGTTCACCAAGTTAGAAATATTGTTTTACTATGTTTGAATACATTTCAATTCCAAATTAGAAAATGCAATTCAAATAAAACTACAACCAATAAACATTGAAAATTCACATAACGATAAAGTCGGCTATCTATTGTTTTAGAAGACCTTGAATGGATTTAATAAATCATACATGTTTTAATGTTCACCAAGTTAGAAATATTGTTTGACTATGTTTGAATACAGTTCAATTCCAAATTAGAAAATAAAATTGAAATAAAACTGCAACCAATAAACATTGAAAATTCACATAACGGTCAAGTCAGCTAAAACATATTTGTGATCAATACTAAATCAATTTGAATATTACCAACCTTAAAAACCCAAATCGAGGTATACCAAAAGAATTGAGAACATGGATGAATGATTCTATATATTTTCAACCACAACTTCAGGTTCACAATCTACTCTGAAAATTGAGCTATTTGAGTCATCAAAAGAAATAAATGGATTGGTTCCAATGGCACTAGGGATAGTGTCAATTCCATCATCACCATCATCAAAAATATTTCTTGGAATTACTTCAACTATGACACCAAATTCAGGTCGAAGTTGGTCTTTGACATAAAAAACTTCTTTAGCCATTGATGCCAACACATATGGTTCTTCGGTAGCAAGAGTGCGAGTCATATTAATTACTCGAAATCCACAATCATCAATAAATGTACCATGTCTTGTCATTGAATCAAACCAATGTCATTTCATCATTGTGACTCATCCATGAGAGTAATAATCCAATATTATTATTTTCTCAACAAATCCATAATAACCCACATTTTCAAATCGCGGTTTACTATCTGATGCACTAGCATAAAAATCTGTTGTGGCAGTAACCATAAGACCATCATGTTGTGTTCTCATGTTCTTTGCTCGTTCAGTGATAATAAATTTGTACACATTGATAACAATTGATTTACAGTCACGAACCACGGTATTAGGACCAAAAGCCAAAGCACTTATTTCCTCAGAGACAGAGTAAGTAGAAAAACTCAATACCTGCAATATAAATGACTATTAATGTTAATTAAATATTGATATAATTATTTTAAACATTAATTTTTTTATACCTTCAATTTTTTTCAAGAAGAAAACTCTTTTCTATGCAAAGTCTCTCTCCTTCTCAATGATAAAGAACGATGCTTCCTATTTATCATTGTTTTATGTCCCTTGTAGATAAAAAATATTAATAGTTTAACACATATATATATATATATAGGATATACATAATCAATTTAGTTACCTGATACAGTCATCGAAAAAATCACAGTTGAACAAAACTGTGCGATGTTCCATCTTCCGCTCTTCATGGCTTAATTTCTCCAATGTATATGATCCAGGAATTCCTCCTGTTGGAGGAAGTGATGGAAAACTGGGTTCAATTTGATCATACTGTTCTTCTTCATTTCTCATTGGTCTGTTCAATCTTGTAGTAAGATCAGACAAATACATCGAGCAGAAATCCATACATTCTTGAGCCAAGTAACCGTTCATGATAGAACCTTCGGGATGATTTCTATTTCGGACATAAGTCTTTAATGTGAACATATTTCTTTCAGTTGGATACATCCAACGAAAAGAAACATGTCCTCCGATAAGTATTTTAGTGGGAATATGGACAGTCAGATGCAGTATGCATGTGAAAAATGATGGAGGAAATATTCTCTCCAACTCACACAAAATTAATGGCGCATCTGTCAACATTTTTTGAAAGAAAGACATGGAAAAATTCTTAGCACAAATATCTCTAAAAAAATGGTACAACCGAATAACAACCACCCTTACATTATTGGACAAAAGATGAAGTATTTCTATTGGAAGCAACTCATGCAGCAGAACGTGATAATCATGAGTCGTCAAAGATTTTAGCTTCAACTCTCTTCTGTTGACTCGTTTAGATATGTTGCTTGAATAGCCATCAGGAACTCTAATAGTATCTAATACTTCCAGAATTTTTTTTTTTCGCAGGTGTCATCACATAAGAAGCACATGGAAGAATCCATTTATTTTCACTGATACGCACATGATGCAATTCTGGTCTGATGCCCCAATCCACCAAGTCAGGCCGATATTGTAAATCAACTTTTGTCTTCCCCTTGACATTTCGAAGAACCGAAAGCAACATTTCGCATATATTCTTTTCAATATGAATTACGTCTAAGAAATGACGTAACAAATTGGTTGACTAATAAGGAAAATAAAAAAAGATACTCTTCTTCCTCCAATTTTAACAGGTTTCAGTGGAAACATTCTTTCTCTTTCCAGATTTCATTTGACCCTTCCCGAACAAAAAACTGAAATCTTTCAATTCATTAAGCAAATCAGTTCCAGACATACGCTGAGGTGGATCATCGGTCTCTATGGTATTATCAAATCATCGACGATTCATTCTATATGGACGATCCTTTGGCAAGAATCGTCGATGTCCCATAAAACTGAAAGTACAGTGATGTTTCAGTCTTCTGGATTGTGTATTCTTCATACAAACTGGACATGACAGTTTTCCCTTCATGCTCCATCCAGAAAACAATTCATAAGCCGGAAAATCATTGATCGTCCACATAAGCACATCACGCATCTGAAATATTTCTTTCGAACATGCATCGTATGTGCGCACACCCACATCCCAAAGAAGTTTCAACTCTTTTATTAAATGTTTCATGTATACATCAATATCAATGTCGGGATCAAAAGGACCAGATATGAGTATAATCATGAAAGTGAAAGGTTTTTTCATACACAACCATTGTGGAAGATTATAAATGTGTATAAAAACTAGCCATGTGTTGTGCGAAGTAAGAATCTACCCAAACGGATTAAAACCGTCGCATGAAAGACCCAACCTCACATTACGCACGTCAGCTGCAAAATCAGGATGTCGAGCATCAAATCTCTTCCATGAAAATCAATCTGTAGGATGAACCAACTCATCATTAGTCTACTTTCTCTCGGTATCATTCCATCTCATTTTTATTGATATGACATCAGACATAAAAATATTCTGATGTCTGGGGATCAATGGAAAGTGCCACATTACTTTTTGTGGAACGCGAGATGGTGTTCCATCAGTTTTTGACTTCCAGTGGGATGTGCCACATTTTATACAATCATTTCGTTCAGCGGTTTCCTCCCAGAATAAACTGCAATCTTTCGAGCAAGCATGAATTTTGTTTCTTGAAAATCCAAGTTCCTTAACTAACTTCCATGCCATATAGTGGTTTGAGGGAATATCTGCATCATCTGGAAGTAAATCCATCAAGAGGGTAAGAATGTAATCGATTGCTGTATTAGAAATTCCATACATAGTTTTCCCATGAAACAATGGGATTAAAAATTCCAGCTTTTTCATTTATCGCATTGTCGATATACTGGAGTCGTGGCAGCATCATTCAATTTTTTCACCCTATCAATATCATCATTTTCACTAAATGCATCAGTTGTCCTCATATCGAAGTATTCTTGATTTGAAATCCTTTCTTTTTCATGATGACGAATAAACGGAAACTGGTCATCTAACAAATTCTCCATTCCATTCCTTTCATTTCGATCATCACCAATTTGATATTTCATTTTCTCCCCATTGTGATACTACACAAATTAGTTTGCTTGAAAACCATTTTTGGTTATGTGGTAGATGACTTATTCTTGGCTCAACCAAGGTCTACCAACACAATTGGAACATGGGAAGTGTATCCGACTACTATCTGAAACATTGTGAAATGAAAAATCTATAAAGCTCTCAAAATTGTTTTGAAAATCGCTTGAGATCCGATCAGTTTCACACATCCAACTTTTTTCCATTCTGTAAAAATAATTTATATAAGTCATTTTGTCATAAACAATTCAATAGGATTGAACTTTAATAGAAAATACATTTATGTAAATGATAAATGAATAACATAATCAAGGTATCAACTACACATGTGAAAAAAACATACAAATGTGTTATTGAAAAGATGTAAAACCAATAAGAACTTAATGTGTTATATCACATCACATCATGCCTCATCCCATAACCATATTAGTAGGGTATCATGAACATGAATAACATCAACCTTGTGCCATCCTCCTACCCTACATGACCCCAACCACATGTCACATCTTATTATAGCCTTATCAAATCACACCTCACCGGAAAACTCTAGGGAAATCATAGTACATCTCACTTGAAGAAACATGGACAATAACATCGCATATTGCCTAAAAACACATGGTCAATCACTTTTGAAGGAAGAGTAGGGAAGACATGTTATCTATCCAACCATATAACCACCATCCTAGATATTAGAAAAAATACCCATAACTCAAAACCTCTGATCATTGGTAAGTTTATCCAACTCTGGTTAGGAATATGTAGAAATAACATAAAAATACATTATATATAGATATCACAAAATACTCAACCTATGGTTTCACAATAACTACATAATCACACACTTCACTACTACCATAAAACACATAAACCACACCTCCACCACACATGACGCATAGCATTTCTCACTTTCATTTATAAGCCACTTCATACAAACTTACATTTTCCATTCATTTAATGTTAAATTAATTAAATCCATTTACCACACATCCATTTCTATTCCATCTCATTTATTTAATATCTTTTTTTTTCTGTTTTAACAACATAATTTACTCCATAGATAACCAGGAAACTAATAAAACCACCACACAATAACTCACCATCTCACAATAACCATCAATGCCATGTTACATCGACCAACCATCTCACCAAAACAACCACATATCACAACAAAAATATTTCACATCACAAACCACTGCACAACCAAAACCACCTCACTACATCATACACCACAACTTCATCACACAACACCTCCACACGACACAACACCACCACACATCATCACTATCATACAACTTCACATGTCACATCCATGCCCACTAACCATCACATTACAACCCCACATATCACAAAGACCAACTGGTCACCTCAATCCCCATAAAACACCCGACAACATACAATTAAACACAACAAAAAACCTCTCATAGAGGCAACATACCCCAACTTCCACAATTTATTTATTCAAGTTCTTTTATTACATTACCCCTTTATTTAGCACAGACATTATAACACAACTGATATTCCAGGGGAAACTAATTAATTAACAAAATATCCATTTATTTCCCTATTTTTCATGGTGAAATCACATCACAATCAAAACTTAAAACTAAAATATTAGATCAATAACAATAAAAACAAGGTACCATATGTGTATAAAGAATAACATACCTGATTTGAGATGATTCAGATGGGTTTTCACCTATTTGGATGGGGGAGTTCGAGAGTAGCAGAGAGCTGGAGCTGGATTGTTAACTTAAAACTCAAATATTAGATAAATAATAATAATAAAAAAGTAGTATATTTGTATAAATGAAAAAATACTGGATTTTAGAAGGGTTTTCACCTCCTCGGATGGGGGAGTTCGCTAGAGGAGGAGAGCGCTGGAGCAGGATGAATTTAGGGTTCTCTCCCGAATGGGGGAGAGCAGCACCACAACTGTATTTGGGGGAAATCATTCCCAACGGTTCTATAGAACCGTTGGCAAAAGGGTACCCTTTCCCAACGGTTCAACAGAACCATTGGAAAAAAGGGAACCTAAAACACCCCTTTACAAACGGTTTCTTCAAACCACTGGAAAAGGGTGACTTTTCCCAACGGTTTTAGTGAACCGTTGGGAAAGGCTTCCCTAATCCTTCAACACCAACGGTTTAAGAAAACCATTGGTAAACACCCGTTGGTAAAAACCAGAATTCCAGTAGTGAAGGTCGCGATTGTGTGTAATGCAAGCCAAATCAGGGATGTATGTAGTATAAGCTCCCTTTGTTGTAGCGTAAAACACAATACATCAATAAAATTAAAAAAAATAAATCTCATAAAATCTTGGGTTGTTTCATTCTACCCCCCTTAAAATGAATTTCGCCCTCGAAATTAATCGGGGTTATAAATGGTTTACTAATTAAATGTTTCTTTCATAGAAACCCACATCATAAAAAAGAATACTAAAACCTCGTTCTAAAAATTGAAGTATGAAACATATCAGATACCCAAATTGACTCATCATTGAGTTTCCACATAGGATAATGTAGGTGAAAATATGGATATGGAAGAGAAACCTAACCATCAAGTTCTGATGGAGGGTGGTAGAGAACATGGCTATGAAAAAGCCGACAATCATAAATCCATAAATTTGTAATGATCTAAAGTACCATCTAATTCGTCAGATATAAGGGCACTAGGACAACATTTTTAGTTTTCTTGATAATTTCCCAAATGTTGAAGAATTTTTGAATTAAAATAAATACTAACTTGATTTTGGTACAATCTCAACGTTACTTGTGCATCGAATAATTTCCACTTCATATCTTAAAGAAATGAAGTTGAATTTGTCTTTCACGAAGTTTTAGCAGATCATGCGATTGAATGATAGGTCATTCCATCTGTCTCAAACATAAGTTAGCGAAAGTTATATACATAAGTCCATCTATGGTGAGATTAATTGGATATGTTTCAAAAAAATAGACTTATAATTAAACTATTATACAACTTAATAATCCTAATTTCTTCTAACCAGGGACTTCTTGTAGGCCGGTGCTAGGCGATAATGGCCTGTCACACTACGGTTGTGGGTTCAATTACTACACCCTTGTCCGACGCGACGGGTTGTCTCTCGTCTTGCAGGTTGTCCTTATTCTAAAACTACACTATTATAACATTCCAGAAATAATATCAAAAAACAATAATGTCCCTAAATGATAATATCTGATGTCTAACTTAATCTATTCCAATATTTAGGCTTACCCAAACTCAAAGTATAAGGAAAACGATTGATAGAGGGGTCATCTACCAAACGTGTAAATACCGTCATTTATCACCATATAATATATTTCTGGTTGGTCACATTACAAACATTCGAATGCCTTAATCGTTCATTCTCTTGAAATACCAATTGAACCATTGTGGAAACATGAATTCTGTCAAAATTTAACACTTTCAACATACCAAAATCCAAAAATTTCTATATACTCAAACCATGATATAACTTTTTCCTTATATCAGTCATGAGCTCATTTAATTTTTTATGTATCCCTTCATTATATGCATATCATCTTCTTTCCAAAAATATTTCAATCATATTTCATGGTTATCGGTACCATATAATTATTGAAAACCCATACATAGATATTCCAAAATTCCACGATAACTTAAATGAGATTCTATGATACTATTTTGAAATCCCACTATATAAATACTTAATCAATAAACAACATCATTTTCACAAATAGTGATCGCGTGTGACTTCCCTTTATCCTTTTCCTTAAGAGGGTTCTCACGTTGATCATTATTAACCCTTGGATTAGGGCATTGATTAGTATAATGTCCCATTTCCTTGCACTTTATGCATTGAAGTGTTGGTGGTGCGTTCTCTGCAGTATTTTCTTTATTCACATCATTAGCAACCCTTTTTCCATTACTTCGACACCCAGCTGCTCGATGACCTTATTTTCCATACTTAATACATTTTCTAGTCCCTTTAAGACAATATCCTCCATGATTCTTTCCACCATTTGAGCATAACGAAACATTCATCTTTTTTTTCACCAAAATTATGATATTTCTCCTTGAACTCCATATTTGGTTTCTTTTTAAAACCATGAGATAGATATGTAATGAAACCATCCATTTCTACCTTGAGAGCACAACTCACAATTTCTTCATAGCTACTGAAGTCTCTTATAGCTAATTCCCTTTGAAGACTTGGTTTTAAGCCACTGAAGAATCGATCAACATTACTTTCTGGTTGGATGATAAAGCTAGATGCATACCTTCAAAGCCTTGTAAAATTCTCTTCGTATATACCAATAGATTCATCATCCTTTTGATTAAGTTCAAGGAAATCCTTTTCCATATTTGTTCAAAGAATACGAGGAAATTACTTACTGAAAAACAATTTCATGAACTCGTTCCATTCCCTGGATTCAATTTCTTCTTGGGGCCTTGTATTATTAATCAGAGTCCACCAATGCTCTACTTCACCTTCTAAATGGTAAATATCTAAAATTTCTTTTTCATATTCTGAACAATGAACTATAAAAGATATCATTTCAATGGTACTGATCCATTGTTCCGCATCAATTGGATCAGAAGACCCATTGAAAGAAGGTGGGTGTTACCTCATGAAGGACTCAATAGAATATTGTTCCCTTATCTACTCATTTGGAAGTCCAGAATGATTCATAGCTTGTGTAAGTATAGAAATAATATTTTTCACTCCATCTCTCATAACACTGGTTTGTTCAGGATGGAAATCATTACATCGTCCATTACATTGATCAACACAGTTTCTTTGGGTTCCAGTCATCGTCTAAAACCCAAAAAGGATAGTGTGAGAGACAAAATCATGCTAGGAAAAACAACATAATAAAGGGGGAGTACCCTCAATATATAACATATTAGGGTTAATTCTAATATTGTTAGGGTAATTATAGGACTATAACCTATAATTATACTTATCCATAGGGACATCCCTAGACATACCTTGGAAATATCTCTAGGGATCTCACTATGTTTTCACATCCTTGTTTCCAAATGGTAACAAAACTTTTCCTCGGATGCCAACTGTAGAGACCCAAAGCATGAAGTACATGGACATTATATTACTTTTTCAGAATACTTAATACATAACAAAAACCAACACTCAAGGACCGTAATAGTTTGGTGTCTTTGGAAACTCGATACCTAATCTTCTAATCATGGTGAAAGATCTTCAAGATCTCCCATAAAAATCTTCCACTTTTTTTTCTTACCTAAAACCATTCTTTATATCCTGGGGGAAACAAAATATAAAAAGGGTGAACTCAAATGCTCAGTAAGGATAAACATAGAGAACATAAAACAATCCATAAAAAATTTAATGCAAACAAAACATGAACATAAAATCTAAACATCAAAATCTTGAGCAAAGACATAAATCTTGGAAGTACGTAATGAATATATCATAAAGGAACATAAATTATGATAAAATAGAGTGGGAATAAAAAATTTAATTGTAGAAAGCTATTAATCAAATGATATGATTTCCATACTATCCAAAGCATTTCTGCCAATACCATCTTAGTGGACAAAGTCCCTTACTAAATCGAGTTCACTCCTCGTTTCAGTCCTGTATCACTGAACCATATTAACGTTCCGTTCAAGCCATGTCTATCCAATGAGATATAAATCTTTACCCAATTAATTTTAGGGATATATACTTCCCACCCATCTCATAATGAAATCATTCTTACGTGTTCCATAATATAAACTTAAATCATTCATCATAACCCAAAGAGTAAAATGGTTTTCATAAACATCATCCCATTATAACATAATCCATATAAAAGAAATGGATATCATTTCATCATAAGAAAAGTGAAACCATTTAAATAATAGAGAAATTATACTTGAAACATACACATATGAAATGATGTTTTCATAGATGGAAAATGGTTTTGATAAAACACTTGAAAAGAATTCTTGAGGAAAATATCATTTCTTTTTCAAAATCATTTTCTTTTCAATAAATTCCATAAAATTTTAAAAGAAAGGGATTTTGTAGAAAATAGTCATGAAATCTTGTGGAGTAAGCTTCATGAAATGAATATGTTATGAAACTGTAAAAAGCTGTTCATGCCATAGAAGTGAAAAAAACATTTTCCTTGTACTTTTAACGGAAAAGTCAAACAGTGCCACGTATGGTAAACAAAAGAAAGATTCCTTACATAACATAAAGTAAAATTCATAGAGGGGTAAACATGAATTTAAACATAAATGGAAGAATAATAAAACACTTTATGAAAAACATTTTTATGGACATGGTTGAAAAATATAACCCCAGTAAATACTTACGTATAAGCAATCTCAGATAAGAATAAGATTGAAAAATTATCCATTACCTTATCTCCGATATGCATTGTATGTATCCAAAACTCCTGTATAATGATTTAAATAATGTGGTTGACTTATTACAGATCATATTCATTGGTATAAAATCATATATGGTTCAATTATGACTTTATATTACCCGATCTTTTGTAAATTCGATGTTAAAGTATCCTTTTGTGTAAAATCGTTTCATTTATCATATGTGTTTCGATTCGTTTTTCTTGATATTATTACTAATATAATGATTTACATAATTCTATAATGTAAAAAATGATTTATATATAATATATATTCAGTATAGAAATATATATGATAGACCAATAAATGGAATGAAATACACCGTTCATAGAGACGGTAGGTCGTACGTACACATGAACGCCGTTTTCGTTTCCTTATTGAATTAAATGGAATTAAGTAAATGAATCATATATTTACATAAATCCAGTATCAATATTATGTGATATCTTTCATGATTATTTATTATATATACTTTATAATCATACTGGAATGGTTAATCCTGGAAAATGAATCTCATCGCATTCATGGAGATGGTAGTCCGTACGTACACACGAGCAATGAAATCGTTCCCATAATTATTTAATAGAACTGTAGTGGATGAAATAATATCTCAGAATTAGTATGATTTTATAATAACCATTTACAGTTATTCTTTAAACCATTATACCGATCCAAGTAAGGTGGTGTTGGAAAAAAGATTACACCATAGCGTGGAGATGGTATTCCATATGTACGCACGTGGGGTGATTTCATTTTTCGTAGGATGGATAGAAGGTAAAATGGGGTTATTTCATATTTATAATAACATATCTGTTTATTATTGATACTGATATTATTACTTTATAGTGAAAAAACTGATGAAGAATAAGTTGAAGAAGAAAGAAACATGAATGAATCGGTAGAAGAGATTATCTCTTCTTCGACACGCCTCTTTGAAACCTCCTCTTAGGGCACTAATGATGGTCTTTGAAGATTACCAGGGCCTATATAATATTAATAGGAGAGTTTATAAGAGTAATTGGCAGGGGATGGCCGATCTTGAAGGATCAAAGTTGTGTAAAGAGGTTAGGGAGGAGGTTCCCTTTTATAAGGGAGGAGAGGGGCACCTTAAAAAAGTGTGAAAATACTATTATATTATAAACTTATGATCGGTTTAAAAAGGTCCTAAAATCATTAAAAATTAAGATATGATGACTGATGGTCTAAATAAAATCATACAATCAGAATTGGACATGTTTTGGATCATATTTTAATCATTATAATCTTATTTATTTAAATCATTTATTAATCAGGTAAATACTGCATCATTATTGTGTCATAAATAATTTAATTTATTTGATGTCTAAAAATTATAAAAAAATACCATCATGTAGGAAATATTGTTTTCCTTCCAATGAATATTTATAGTAGAAAATATAATTTATATAACACCTTATAAAAATAAATTACTAAAATATTTATGTTAATGTAAATTTTGTCTTTACATTAAATTAATTAATCCAAATTGTCATTATCACTACCAAGTGACTCAATGGGGTCCCAAAATCGACCAAAGGATGACCATGGTCGGACACTACTCATCCAATAAGTTTAGGACAAGTTTTAAGGTAATTTTGATTTATTATAATACTCTTTTAACCTTGAATTACCCTATTTACCTTTCACCGCGGTAAATAAAAGTCAAAAGTTACTATTCAACAAAAATTATATTCATCTTATTGAACCAAATTTTACTTCTTGATAACCACCATGTATGTCAGATTTTAGAAATTCAATTCACAGACGTGGTAAAATTTCATTTAAATGAAAGAGTCACTTTTTTAACTACCACTAAGTCGTTTCACTATTCATAAAATTTGATGTTTTTCAAAAAAATACCGAAAATACATCCTAAGCTATATTTGATATTCCGAATTCAAAAATTATTCCTATTTTTCCAAATTCAAAACATATAAGTGGAATTAATTAATTTTAAATTTAATTCCCGTTATCAAAACAAATAGATTCTTTTTAAGAAACAATAACTATCAAAAGATCGACACTTTCTTATGTCCAGATTCAAAGTGAAATTCATTCCAATGACCAACATTGTATTAAATGGTTAAAATATATTCTAATTACACTTTTAAAGCAATTAAAAACATAATCTATCCATATAAATTATTGCGATGTAAAGAGTTTTTTTTAATTAAAATATAGCGTGTTTTTTCTATTAATTAAAATATGAAAGTTATCAGAATAATATGAAAAATTAATCCAAAGTAAATTTTTATATCCTGATTCCAAAGAAGAATTTTATTTTGTCATATTTAACTTATAAACATGTCAAAAACTAGATTTAAATTGGGTGTTCCATCAAAAGGGGCCAAAACTACATTTTTTAAATAATACATATTTTACCCGAAAAAATTTATTTTGTTCTCATACCATGTTCTTTAATTTGTGAAAGATGAATATTAATGTTATAAAATTAAAAATTTAGTTAATAATATTCATAATGGCTAGTCCATAATAATATTATTACAATATATCATTGTTTAGTGAAACCCGATATTTTGTACTACACATGCTATCGAGGAAGGTCGCGATTGCGTGTATTGCAAGCCAAATCAGGGATGCGTCTAGTGAAAGCTCCCTTTGTTATAGCATACAACACAAGACATCAATGAAATTAAAAATAATAATTCTCATAAAATCTAGGTTTGTTACAAATGAGTTAAAATTAAGTTTTATGTGAATTTAGAAATTCTCCTAGGTGGTGGGTAAAAGACGGTGAAAAGTTCAATAAAATTTATATATATCTAAAATTATTATAATCCCAATCCAATTAATTAAATTGAAATTATATAGGTATTATGTATCTATTTTTACCTACAAAACATTTAAATAAAATAATTAATTATTTATATTTAAATTCGGTTTTAAACTATAACTCGGTGTTTTTCACTATTCATCCAAAATTGAATGTTTTCAGAAAATACCAAATATTCACCCAAAGATAATTTCGATATTCTAAATCAAAAAATGATGTCCATTTTGAATGATAAAATTTATAAAATTTCAAATAGTGGTTATTACTATTCACAATGGATAGTTTGATTGGTCGTGGTGTGTTAGAACTTGAACTTGCGTACAACACACGCTATTGTATTATTCAAAGAGAAGCATACCATGGAAGCTTGGGGTGTTACATTATCCCCTCCTTCAAGTAATTTTGTCCTAGAAATATCTTGAATATTACTACATAAAAAGACTCGGGAGGTTCTTCATCATAATTTTCTCGCGTTCCCACATTGCCTCTTCCATCTTATGGGTTTTCCATATAACATTTACAAGACAAGTCATCTGGTTTCCCATCACTTGTTCTCTTGTATCAAGAACCTTGACAGGCACTTCGAAATAAGACAGATCAGGTTCTAGTTCAAATTCCTCATAGGTAAGTACATGTGGTGGGTCAGACATGTATTTTCTCACCAATAATACGTGGAACACATCGTTGAATTTGGAGATACTTGACGGTATTGCCAACCGATAAACTGCAGCCCCAATATTTTCTACAATTTCGAAAGGTCTGATGTACCCGGGATTCAATTTACCCTTCTTACCGAAATGTATAACACCCTTTCATGGAGATACGTTCAAGAAAAAATGATCTCCTACCTGAAATTCCAAATCCTTCCTTCGGTTGTCAGCATAGCTTTTCTGCCTACTTTGAGCTACTTTGATGTGGGATTGGATTACCTTCACCTTTTCTATCATTTCCTCCACCAGTTCTGGGCCTATGACATTTGTTTCACCAACATCATCCCAACAGGTTGGTGTGCGACATCTCTTTTTGTATAATGCTTCATATGGTGCCATCTTAATACTTGAATGGAAGATATTGTTATAGGAAAATTCTACCAAAAGTAAATATTGATCTCATATACCTTGAAAGTCAAGTATGAATGATCTCAAAATGTATTATAAGGTTTTAATAGTTTGTTCTGATTGTCCATTAGTTTGAGGGTGGTCGGTTGTACTCAAACAAAGTTCAGTATCCAGGTCTTTCTGAAGACTTTTCCAAAATCTTGATATAAAATAGGGATCACGATCATAATCAATCGATAGTGACACTCCAAAAAGTCTTACAACTTCATTAATATATAATATTTCTAATCGTTCAAGTGGTAAATCTTCTCTTATATCAAGAAAATGTGCTGACTTGGTATGAAGATAAAAAATGACATGTATTTCATCGTTCATTCTATGAGTCTTTGGTCGTCCAATGACAAAGACCATCGTAATATTATCGCATTTCCACATTGGTATGGGAAGAGGTTTCATGACTCCCCCAGGCTATTGACTTCTAGCTTTCACTTGTTGAAAATCCATACATCATGACACAAAAGCAGCAATCTCCCTCTTCATGTTGTCCAACCAAAAATGTTCCATCAAATATCTATACATTTTTGTGCTCCCACGGTGTATAGAGAAATTGACGCTATGAGCCTCATCCAACAATTCTCTTTTTAGATCACGTATATTTGGAACACAAAGCCTATTCCCAAATTTAAAAATTCCATCTTTATACACAACGTCACTCAATCTCCCATCATTCACAGCTTTAATCTTCTTTTGAAAGTCTTCATCACTGGTCAGAGAACCCTTTATCTTTTCTAGTAATGATGATTTGGAAACCATTGCAAAATGTATTGATGTTTTAGCTCCATGGTTATTCCCATATACATATTTACTAGACAAAGGTATATATGATCCTTTTCAAATCTCATCTTGTTCAAAACACCATGATCTTTTCTGCTCAAAGCATCTTCCACCTTATCTACATTCCCCGGGTGGTAGTGTATAGTGCAATCATAATCACTGAGTAGTTCAAGCCACCACATTTGCCTCATGTTGAGTTCCTTTTGTAAGAAAATATATTTCAAACTCTTGTGATCGGTATATATCTCACCTTTTTCACCATAGAGATAGTGTCTCCAAATTTTCAAAGCAATGATTATAGATGCTAACTCAAGATCATCAGTAGGATAGATTTGCTTATGATTTTTAGGTGTCATGATGCATAGGAAATAAACCTATAATTCTACATAAGGACACAACCAAGTCCTTTCATTGAAGCATCACTATAAATAAAAAACCCATCATTCTCCAATGGTAGAGTCAATATAAGAGAATTGACTAATCTCCTCTTTAGTTCTTCAATACATTCTTCACACACTTTTGTCCAAACAAATTTAAGCCCTTTTCGTGTGATCTCTGTTAATAGGTTAGCCAATTGAGAAAATTTATGGACGAAACATCAATAATAACCTTCTAAACCAATAAAACTTCGTACATCAGTTATACTCGTCGGAGTTGACCATTCTACGATTGCCTTGGACTTTGATGGATCAAAATAGATTCAATCCTTAGAGACAATATGACCATGGAATGATATATCCAGAAGCCAGAATTCACACTTTCTAAACTTCACATATAATTCATGTCTTATAAGAGTCTTCAGGATAATTATCATCTGATTTTCCTGATCTTCGTAGAATTTGGATTATACAAAGATATTATCAATAAATACCACTAAACAATCATCGAGATATTCCTCGAAAACACTATTCATTAGATCCATGAAGACAGAGGGTTCATTAGTCAATCCAAAAGGTATTACTCTAAACTCATAATACCCGTACGTGGTTCGAAATTCTGTCTTCAGAATGTCTTCCTTCTTCATGCACAACTGACAGTATCCATATCAAAGGTCAATCATTGAAAAGTATTGAGCTCCATGTAGTTGGTCAAATAAATCATCAATGAGAGGTAGGGGATACTTGTTCTTTATTGTTGTAGCATTTATCTCCTTGTAGTCGATGCACAACCTCATAGATCCATTTTTCTTCTTAAAAAAAGGACAGGGGCTCCCCATGGAGAAACACTAGGGAGAATAAATCCCTTATTACTCAATTCCTCTAGTTGTTTCTTTATTTCAACTATTTCCACAGTGTTCATTCTATAAGGGGTCTTTGATATGGGCCTTGAACAAAGAATTAAGTCAATGGAAAACTCAATTTTTCATTCTGGAGGATATCCGGGTAAATATTCTAGAAACACAACAACATATTCCTTCATAATAGGAACATCCTCTATTTGAAAATTCCTTTCCCCACCCACAGTTATTTCATTCTCCTCTTCCCAAATAATTGAATTTAGCTGAGCTACTGGTGGTGGATCTAGATAAGAATCAGGTGGTGACGATTCTGCTATAAAGATAAGGTGTTCTTTATCATCGTCATCAAAAATAGAATCCTCCTTCTTCTTAAAATAAATTTTTTCATCATGGTCCGAAAGCCAATCCATACTGAGAATTATATCAAATTCAATAATGGGTATGATGATGAGATCCACGGATAAAGAACATTTATATTCTTTAATGGGGACTAATTCACAAAACATTGTTGCAATGATACTTCCCTTATGTGTTTTGAATGGAAAATCCCTTGTTAAATAAAATTGTAAATATTTAATTTTCTTAGGAAACTCGGATGATATGAAACAATTTGATGATCCAGAATCAAATAAATCATTTTCTAAACGCGAGGAAACCATTAAATTACTTGCCACTATATCTTTCGGAGCTTCAACCACAATAGTAGTGATAGAATAATCTTTTCCTTAATCCAGTGGCCTTTTATGATATAATTTCCCTTGACGCTTAGGATATTCATTCGCATAATGCCCCCTTTCTCTACAATTTTAGAATTTAACATCTACAGCCTCTTTCTTCCCCTTGTAATCATGATCTTGGTGGCATTTTTCACCACACTTATAACAAACTCCCATTCCCTTCAGGAAAGTACCATGGTTTTTCTTACCACATTTTCTACAGGATAAATATTCAAATTTTCCCTTCTTCCCCATATTTCCATTTCCAAAGTGTTCAGCAGATCTCTTGGTCTGTTTCTTTGCATTAAAGTCATAAGACTTAGAGAATTATTTTTCTTTTGTGATAGCACATGAGACAATATCTTCGTATGATAAGAAGGATTGTGAGACTGATGCTCGAAAGAGAAATGATTTTAACCCATTAGAGAAATGATCAATCTTACTTATTGGGTTATGTATACAATCTGAAGCATTCATCGCTAACATTGTAAAGTTAGCTTCATAATTTGAGACTTTTTCTTCCTCCTTTTTCCCCAGACTCACAAATTTCCTTTCCATATCTGATCAATGGTCACGAAGAAATTATTTTTCTCATAAAATCTCTTTAAAATCCCTTCATACCATATTTTATACTTTATCATGTTCCTCAGGGTTTTGAATCAATGACCACCATTGACCAGCATCTCTAGTGAGGTAGTAAACTTCCATGATAACATTTTCCCTTTTTCTACTCCCCAAGGCCTGGAATAATTTCTCTAAGTAATTTATCCATTGCTCAGCTACTGAAGGATTTATACTCCCATTAAATGTTGGTGGTTGTTGCCTCATGAAGCAGTCTAACATTGATCCTCCATGTTGTGGATCAGGGTGCTCCATACGGTAAGGTTATTATTAATAACCTGAGTGAGTTGTCCCAATATAGTGATAAGCTGATCAGCACCATTTGTATCGCCAACTCCACTATAATTATCTTGAGTAGGAGGGAAATCCCTACATAGAGTTTGTGAATTGATACGGTTTCCATTATTTCCACTAGGCACCATTTCTAAACAATGGCAGAAACTAGATTAGTTTATGAATCGAAATACAAAATTTCAAATATGAAATGAACATAACATAAATTGAAAATTTTATGGATATAATCCATAATAATAAAAAATGTTTTCATTGAGAAAGTATATACTCATAAACCCTTCATAATGGTTTGTAATGAAAAATAGTATTATCCTAAGCATATCCCCTGGGAGTGTCGTATCCAAGAGTGCAGTAAGGCTTGTTGTTGTGCACAAGTTCCCATTCGAGTCTAGCTCGAAGTGGTGTTTTCATGTTTTACCCCTTAGGTACATCGGTGCCAGAGCTGCCTCTACCTGCCCGTATCCATAGAGGGATGTAATTCTTGGAAAACTCAAAATATCTCTACAATACAGAAATTTAGGAAGTTCTTCTATACTAATCCTCCAAGTCTATATTAGGCTCATTTTCTCAAATCAGAGTTTATCTAAATCTAGTTTGCATGGTTTGTAGTAAAATTCCTCTGATACCAACAGTAACGCCCTGACCCTAGCTACCTAGAGTCGGTGCATTATTACATAACAATAGCATGATCACAAAAGATCAAGTATCGAAAGACCGATTAGTTTCGTAGCCTTGGAAGTACAAGATACTTTCGTAAGGTCTACATTACATCATAAAATGGAAAACTACAACAACATTGTTTCCATAGACAACAATATGATCCCATAGACTATTCATGCTGGTTAGTCATAATATACTTCTTCGCATCCTAGGAAAAATAAAACATATAAAGGGGTGAGCTCAAATGCTCAGTAAGGATAACAATATAGCTGAAACTTTCATAAATAAGCATAAATATTAAAGGTAATGCATAAGAATAAAACAAAATCCTTATAAACTTGAACATCAACATAATATCGAAAATATAAAAATCAAATAATTCCATTTACTTATTCACATGGATATTCTACTAGTCAAATAATCACATGCATAATCAATAGACACTTTTATAATGATGGAATGAATAATGCCAGACTTTCATAACCACATAGTCAAGGCCTTGTTCCAAGACTACATATATGGTTTTATCAAGGCCTTTTTCCGAGACACTATTTTGCCTCATTAGACCTACTGATGCATCGAGAAGATAGAGAGGGCTCCACCCATCACTTACTAAGTCCAATGTATTCCCCATATAAAAGGTTAAAACATAACACAAACATTCATATTAAAACTAGAATATGAAATGTAAATAATTTATCCATAGACCATGAATGGTATGAAATAACACATCCACAGTAAAACATATCACAAAACCTTCAATACAATATATATGTTTTTTATCCTAATAAATCAACTTCAAAAAAACTTAAAATCCATCAAAGGATGTTGACATAGATGAAATCAAAACCTTTTTAGAGAAATGTCTCTTTTTATTTTGAAATCATTTAAAACTCATATAATTAGAAAATAAAAAATTTATATTTGAAAATATTTTTATAATCTTGTAATGGAAGCTTCAGAGATGTTATAAAGGCATAAAATAGCCGCACATGCCGTATAATTTAAAAAAATACATTCTTACCTTAATTTTGTCAAAAAGGCTATAAAGGACCTTATTTGGAAAACAGTGAAAAGATTCATTCATTAAAATCCTATAAAAATTAAAACAATGGTATAAATGAATTTAAACTATATTCTATAAAATAGTAATAATGTTTTGAAATACATTTTTAAGAAACATGGATGTGGATGATTAGGAGGACCCATTAGATACTTAAGTAAAAACTACCTCGGATAATAAAGAGATTGTGAAATTAACCCTTACCTTGTAATTTTTCATGGTTGAGGGTAGGTTAAACTCGTGTATAATGGTGAAATAATAGTTATTAAATTATAATAGAATCATATACAATAATATGATATCATATATGATCTTTTATCATTTCTTTTTTAATAATATCTTAGTATTATTGTTGATTCGGGTGTTGTCGGATTCATTTTACATTATATTATTTGGTATGTGACTCATATTTTTTATGGATGTGATGTATCATATTCATATCCAGAATTATATGAAGTCTTTAATCATTATTTGTAGTCATCAAATGAAAATTAGTCTTGAATGGATATGATGGGGAATGAATCTCATCGCGTTCGTGGAGACGGTAATCCGTACATACGCACGAGCGACAATATCATTCTTTTGATATTAAAATAATATATAATTGGATGTTATATCATATATAAGGAATCATTATCTTGTTATATTTACTATTTAAATCAATTACACATCATTATTATACCCATCCAAATAATAATGTGTTGAATAACAATTACACCCCGACGTGGAGACTGTAAGCCATATGTACGCACATATGGTGACATGTCTTTCAATGGATGGATAGAATAATGAATATGATTGTACAATATTTTTAATAAAATCATAGTATATAGAATATACTAGATTTATTATTTTATAATTAATACAACAAAGAAATGGTAAGTGGAAGAAGAAAGGAACTTGAAAGAGGTGATGAAGTATTTACCTCTTCTTTGTGTTCTTCCATTTGATTTGATCAAAAGGGCTCCATAGGTTGGATTTTTAACTAAAATAAGGGATCTAGGATGAAGGGATGACAGTTTATAGGGTATTTGGGTAGGTTTTGGCCAAGACAAATGTATTTTAAGGTGTGAATTAGAGAGAAGGGGGAGTGACCTTTTATAAGAGGGGTGAGAGGCACCTTAGGAAAAGCTAGAAATATTATTTTATAATAAAATAATTTTCTGTTTCTAATGGATCCAAAATATATTATTTAAATTATAAGGTGTGTATGGGTCGAAACCGTCTCAAACAATAGGTTTTAGATAGGTTTGGGTCACTATATTAACTTTATCATTTAGATTTAACTCTTAGTTAAATAGTTTGACATTTACCATGTCTCTTTGTATTTTATATTATATTGTTAATAAATATACTATATACTTCCAAGAGAACCTCAAGTGGTTAATTAATGATACACCTATAATTATATAATTCTATTTGTCGAACATTATATATATAAGAATAGAATATCAATTAATAATATAATATATGTTTTAAAAACTCTTTTATGTCAATTTTGTCACTATTTGGTATTCTGTTTTTTCTGAATTTATAACAGAATTATTACTTCTAAAAAAATTCATCTAAACAACCCTAATATGTTATATTAATCTAGAAAATTAGTTTAATTCATTTAAATTCTAAAATTTCATTTATTGGGATATTTATAATATCAAATAATTTAATATTTTATTAATTATATAATTATTGAATCATCATTGTGTCATAAATAGATTAAATTATTTAATGAATGAAAAATATAAATAAATGACCATTATGTAGGAAATATTTTTATCCTTATAATTAATATTTATAGTCGAATTTATCTTATGTGTAACCCTATATTAAAAATGGTTTAGTTAATATACACTGATTTTTACTCTTTTAACTCTTCATTGAATTAAATAATAAAAAATGTCCTTATCTAATCCCAGTAGACCAAATAGGTTCATATTTTATTCCTAAGGTTGTTTTTGGTCAAATTATACTTATCCAATAGAATTAGGACATGTGTTAGAGTAATAATAATATCATTTGTACCCTTAAATACCCTATTTTTAACCGTGGTAAATAAAAGTAAAAAGTAACTTTTCACCAAAAATTATTTTCATCTTATTGAACCACATTTTTCTTTTTGATATCAACCGTGTCTCTCGAATTTTTGAAATTCCACTCACAGAAGTGGTAAATTTATGTTTAATTTGAATTTGAAAATTTTCCTAGGAGGTGGGTAAAAGAAGGTGAAAAGTTCAATAAACTTTTTGTATATCTAACTTTATTATAAACTGACTCTAATAAATTACATTGAACATATTTAGGTATTATGTATCTATGTTTACCTAAAATAAATTTAAATAAATATGTTAATTATTTAAATAAAAATTCTCTTTTAAACTATAACACAATGTTTTTAACTATTCATAAAAAATTGGAATTTTTAAGAAAAATACCAAAAAATCACCCAAATCTAATTTCGATAATCTGAATCGAAAAATGAAGTCGATTTTGAATGTTAAAATTTATAAAATTTTAAAAAGTGGTTATTACTATTCATAACGGCTACTTTGATTGGTTTTGGTGTGTTAGAACTCGAAGTTTCATACAACACATGTTATTGTATTATTCAAAGAGAAGCGTACCGTGGAGTCTTGGGGTGTTGCAATGTTCAAGACCCTTCAAATGTTAAAAGAGACATGTATATAGGCTCTTGAGTGATAAGGTGGACATGTGTCGAGGTCTCTGTGGTGACCTCTGAATCACATCATTATGTCACATGAATATCATTGATAGAAAAATGCTTACACATTTTTCATATTCTATTTCATTATTTTAAATGGTATTTTGACCATTTCCATTAGTTTCTCATGAAGGCACTCCATGATCAATAAGGAATATTCTAATAGTGCCCAATCATTTTATTGGTTTGTCTCTCTTCATGTTCATGGTGTGTTACATGATTAATGTTGGATACTGTGATTAAATGTAGAAATTTTCATGTACGACTGCATTGTTATATTGATGAAGATATATAGGAAGTGCACAATCGATTGGAATTTTCCAAGATACTTCTCATGATAATGGTGGCATGCCCGCATCCTTTCACATGACAATGTGAGAATGCCACCAGGGCTTTGTGTTGTCTTGAAAACCGTATAAGTGCATCACATGAATATCAAAGAACCAAATATACATTTTTATTTTTCATATTTTCAAACTTTTTGTGGGGGTTTTGGATAATTTTTAGGTGTATTCCATTTGGAATGTCACATATAATAGAGGATCTTTTCGAACAACCTATACATATCAGTGATTTTCTTGGATTCCATTGAACGAATAATGGGGGTTTTCAATAGAGTTTTTGTTTTCTCAAGAAGATCATGTGATGCACATTACCAATTTATACTTCATCCCAAATGTTATGTGACCACAAATACTATGTGAGTTCATAAAATCCGAAAGATTGGTAAATATTATTTTCCCATTATTTGAAAATAAAATAATAACCATTCTTCGGGTATTTATTCCCTTGTATATTTGGAATTGTTCATATGGAAGAGATCAATAAAATTCCCCCATTAGGAGTGACATCTGCATGGATAAGAGATCTACTCTATGAAAAGTAAATGTCTTCTATAATATTTGGACTATCAATAATTGGTGTGTGGGTGATGTTTGGTCTTTCATGAAACTCTATGTATTCATTGGAGTTCTATATAAATAAGAAATACGAGGGGAGATCATTCATAAGATGTTTCAACTCCCAAGATCTCTTACGATAAACCTCAGTCACGAGACCCCTTCACAAACTTTTTTGTTTAAACTGATTATGGGACTACTTCATGAGACTGTTACAAGAGAACTGTTTGGTGAGACATGCTCATGATTGCTACATTTCCTCATCAGTTTTTCAATAAAACCCTATGATAACTATAAGAAATTTTACTCTGTCCTAGATATAATTCCATGGCAGTACAGATATCTTTATAGGTTTCAAAGGATTTACTGGTTTAGTCACATGATCACTCAACTATTATATGAATTTTGTGACATCATTAAATATAAATTATCATGACTTTTTAAGTCATCGTGACATGTCATGTGGCTTATGTGGTTTTCGAGACCTATATTAGGTCATGTAACTAATAATCCTCTTATCGGTCATGTGATGTTCATGATGCTAATGGACTTATGTATTTCCCTTGATGAGATTTTGTTTTTGATAATCAATCATATTAAACTTACATTATTCTGATGGATTCTAGCTATCATCCGTCTTATTCTACGGTAAGATAGAGGTCCATGATATTTGGTATATATTATTATAACCCTCAATGTCATGTGTTTTATGAAAATGAGTTTTTTATGAGGATTCCCTCATAATAAATTCACACATATCATTTATCACACTGGATCCCCGATATGGGTTTGTCCAACTAAATGATATTTACATTCATTCTCTACACAACAATATTCAATCTTGTTGCATTTTAAATTCGCATGGATGTATTTAGATGGATGTTTTTTATGATGGACAACTTGTTGTAGCATGGTTATAGGGGGTATCTTATATGATAGAGAACTCCCCTCTAGGTCAAGAAAGTTGTGATTTCACCAATAATTCCATTGGTCAAATCCATTTGGGCGCATTTGTATCTTATTTCAAAAAATTAGATGTTGTATTTCTATCTAAATGGAACATGCATCCTATTGGAATATTTTATGAATAATGGGTGTGTCTATTCTAGGTTTCACAGATCAGTTAATAATTTCCAGACCATGTACATAATATCCATCTTTATGGGGCTTCTTTGGGATCCAAGATCATAATCTACTATAATTCAAACCTTCTCATAGAACTAATTATCCATTGTTTCTCAGGAATGAATATATTACATATATCCCATCGTGAAGTATGAATAATACTCTTGAATATATATCGAATGGGTGGGATATCCCCATTGGGGTAATGTATAATGAGTATCTTAATACAATATGTATGGGATTAACCCACAAAGAACCCGGTTTTGGAAATAGATATGCATATAATAATAAATAAAAATTTAAGGAAGCATATGAACATGTTTTCACTCATCACATCAGAATATTAGATCAACATTTTTCTTTACCATTACATATTTCACACAACCACATTATGTCATCACTAGTCCCTTTCTTGATAGTTCAATGATTCCACACAATCATATTTGGAAATTATAAAAGTTGGAGAATATACCCGATGGGGATAACATTTGAGGTCAGAGGTATCCCCAAATCTTATGATGGTCAGTTTTATGGCCATGTACTTAAATAGAGAGTTTTTCCCAAATGGGGATAGAAACCTGATATTCCTAGATAGCACATTGGTGTTGGTAGATTAGTTAGAGGATGGATTTCCACTAAATCATATTGTAAAGAACCATTCTCATCAGTAATTGCTCCTAGAACTTATCTATAAGAGAAAATACCATGTAGTATTAGAGGGCCTTTATAGTTTTAATAAGGCTGGATATGTGATCATTTCCATTGTGACAGGTATCACAACTCTATAGGTATTTCTGGTTCATTTTTATTCTTCAGGATACTAAAAATATCTAGGATTTAATCAATGTAAATAGGTCCTAATGAGGTTTTCAATATGCAAAACTGATGTCACCATTTCATTTTTACACCTTATCTCATACCAATTAGGAAAATTGCAATCAATGGTAGTGTATCACTTGATATGTAGTCACAAATGATCTCCTTTCATGATGTGGTTCTTATATTCAGGATCAAAGAACTGATCATTTTTTTAACCATATAAACGTTAACTATTTGATCTCTAGTTTGGATTCATCCAAAGGGTTTTACCACCCTGTTTTTCATGCTGGGAGAATGACATCTCAGGATTATCTACCAATTTTGGATTTTATTGGCATGTGAGGAAATAATGTTGAGATTATATTTCTAACCATTGGAACCCCTATCTTCCTAGATTACAAATCTTCCTATGGGTTTTAAGATGCCTAATTGGGTGGCATGTTGAATAAATTGGTCTATCAAGTTGAGATACCATGTTCCTTATGGAATCCTTTTTTCAGTGGAAATAGTGGAGCTGATTAAATATTCAAGAGAGTATTCGATAATGAATGCCCATACATGTGATTGCCATTATATTATTTGGACATAACTTATTGAGGAAAGCATTCCATCAATGTAAGCATCTTTTTATAGTGGATTTTATTGGGATTCCTATTTCTCTTTTTCATTATTGTAGACATACATTCCCCCTTTTGACGTATCTACTCCAACTATTAAAGAGGATCAAAATCATTGTAGGATGAACTAGTGTAATAATCATACATTGATCACCAAAACTACTTTATAAACATTTCATGATTAGGAATAATATATTTCCGACCAATTAAATTAATTTGGAGCATGTAGCTTGGGCTACCATCCATTATATGAAATCATGGGACAAACCATCATTATGCGGAAAGAGTAAGATACTAGTGAAAGGGGATTTCACGATCTTGATGATAGGAATCCCTTTAAGAAAATGATAAGGGAAGCATAAGAGGTATTGGAATAGAGCTATTCATTCATATGTGTGTTACACACCCAAATGGATGTCCTGGCTGCAAAAAATAGAGATATATGGGGAGTTCATATCTCACTCAATTTATTACCTTTCAACATCATCATCCTCATTGGAAACCACTCATAGAATCGTTGGGGAGATTCCTACTCTTATTGATACACTTATTCTTGGGGTAGATGTAAAAGAGGTGGGGTGGGAAGTACTTCATCATTCCATCGATTCTTCTCATCTGACTATTACTGATTTGGATAGCTCAGTCAATCAAGTCTCATTAATATTCAATAATTAGTATATATCATTTTCTTTTTATTGAATCATTTGAAAGGATATGAAATATGGAGATCCCTCATGTTGAATGATATCAATAAAAATATCTTCCAAATATTTTCTTCCTTTTTTTATATTTATTTAATTTATGATTCGCATGATATTTTTTTCATTTGATGTTCCCTTAATCATCAATTATACCCATCCTCTGTATAATATTAAGTAAATTTGAATGCCATGATTTGATTTTATAAACCATAATAAACTTTTCTTGAGAAATAATCATGAATTCCCACAAACTTGATATTCCTTATTTAAGTATCCACTACAGTCATCTTAAAGTTACTTGATTCACAAAAGGATAATTAGTGTAGAATATATGTCTCAGATCGATAGTGCTCTATCTATGGTTGGAGTTAGTGGAATTATAGATCATACAATGATTTTTTATAAGTCCATTTGGATATCCCCATAATATTTCTATCTCATTAATCATATTTACATAATTAATTAGAAATCCTCATATAGGGGGTGACATAGTGGTCTTGGACTCAAATTTTCCATAGGCCACCATCTTATGGGTTTTTGGAATGATAGTTTTTTCTCATTTTATAGTCTTAAAAGAATTTATTTTTTTTCGTTTAGAGTATTCTATTTTAAACCTTATATTACAATAGTTTAAGGTCTTCTAGACTAGACCTTCAATTCCTGTAGTTCAAGATCCCCTGGATCAGACCTTTAATTTCTATTGTTTATGGAAATTTTTCTCATACCATCTCTTGGTGTATTTTTGGGTCTTTCAGATCGACACTTATATTTCCATGCAGTTAATTTGATATTGATTGGAATTGTTTGATGAATATGTAATATGTGGTAGAAATTCTAGAGATGACCAAAGACAACCTATCGTTATGAGTTATTTCATGGGGTTTCCAGGGCTCATGAAAATTGATGTTCCTTTCCTATAAAGAGCATGTACCTTTTCTTGGTAGGGAAAACACCTTAAGTAGTGGTAACATTTTTAATCAGAGGTGTCTCTAAACATTTCCATGGGACATAGATGATTTTTGTTATGGTATTAAATATGTTGAAAATATAGGGAATCTGGAGTCCATGAGGATAGTTGTAATATGGGTTGTGTAAATCATGTAGAAAGGATCTTCAATAAATGAATCATGGAATGGGGAATAGATAAAGTCGGAGACCCAAACCACCGTAAGTTTTCTTGTTTCACCATATATTCATCGAGGCTCGCAATGATTGCAGATTCATTGTTATAAGGAGGAGATACCTCTTATTTTTATATTAGAGACCTTATTCTAGAGTCCATATGGACTAAATGTATAGACAAGTAGAGTTGATCCCCACTCTTTTCCAAAGACCATGATATATTTGTGAAGTCTCAAATGTCTTCTCAATGAAGTGGTGTATGGATAAAGGGACTCTATAGGAAGGGCTCTCTCACCCTAGGAAATTTATCTATTATGATTGGAAGATTAGGGCCTATGATCTATGGTTCTAAGTCATGTGGTGTGTTATAAAAAACTTTTTGGGAATATTGTATTACATTCATTCATTTAAAAAGGTACAATACTTGGTGACATAACATCGAGGATGTCAAATATTCTTGAATAGTTTTGTTATGAGGATCCTAAATCACGGTCTAGTAATATCAGAGATTACTGGATATGGTAACCAGTGGGTAAAGGTAATCCATTTGTAATTTCGCGAGCCTCTAATGTTATGTTTAGTTGGGAAAAGATCTCTTAGGTTTAAGGGGGGCTTCTAGGGATCTGATGAGTCATTTAGAGGATCCAATCATTGTTAGTATTCTTCTAGAGGGAATATCCAAGAGAAAAAATTCATAGGGTCCCTAGGGTTCCAAGACAATGATATCAACTATGGTAAATAGTTGTGTCAGTTTATAAATGAATGTAATGAATATGTTTAATTAAATGTTTAATATTCAAAAAGGGTTTTGGAACCCTAAATTTGTTTCACCTCCCAGTGAACTTGTTATAATTGTGAGGAGATGTGAAAAAAATACTATAACTCTTTATTAGACTTGGGGGGTGTAGTGTCCATGGATTGATTTTTAAAAGGGATACAATGTAGGCCATCTTAACTTTATTCATTGTTTATTTTTGCACTAATTGTTTCATAAACACAAAAGATGAAGAGCATACAGAGAAAATACGTGATTTTTTATTATGATTCCCTATGCGGGGTTTTAACCGGACAAATTTTGTGTCTATTTCACTTTCAATTTAGGGTATTATGATATAGACTATCATAGAATAATAATTAAGGCCATACATCCTTGACCAATGTGTTGGTATTTTATGTTCATTATGTGTACAAGATTATTATGAGAAGAATATTGCACAAGAGCCTAATTAGGATGACCAAGGTCAAGTGAACTCCAAAATACTTATCAGATGAGATACAAATTTTTTAAATATTGGATCGGTGTACTCATGGAATGAGTAATCATATGTGAAAATCATGTGGGGGTGGCCTAGATCACCCTTAGGTGTCGAGTCCTATCATTGTGACATCAGGATGAAAAGGATAAGAAATCCCTTCATATAGGTCAAATATGTCTTTAGTTGGTAGGTCCATGACCTTATAAATCTATATAAAGGTAAAACAATGAGATTTATTATCCTTTACAATGGAGATAAATTTATTCCAAAACCCTAGTCACTCAAGATATGAATTTTAATTTAGGGGCTAAGTTTAAAAGAAGATGACAGAAACACCCCATTCTATGGATGATCGGGGTTAAGGAATTTTGGTCCCTTGATAAGGGATAATGATTGTTGATGGACTCATAGTTAATGTCATTTATTGTGTATGTATATTTTTTTAGTTTTAATGTCACATTTCTAGGACAAATGCATTTTGGTTTAACATCATTCAGTAAAGGCATCCCTCCATCACAAGTAATTTAATTCCCTATGGTCAGGATGTGGTATCTGATGTGAAAATTGTTCATGATTTCCTTAAGAGAACATTTCACTATTTGAGGGAATTTACTTGAATGTAGAAATATTTTATGCACGCGTTGTATTGTTGGTGGGTAGTCATATTCCATATCCATTCCTTTATTGATTTACCAATGTAGAAAGTAAGATATATGTAGATATGACTCATACATAGAAAACATGAACTTATAGGAATCCCCCCTTTCTTTAAAAGTAGTATATATTATTATTTTTGTGTTGTTTAATATCATGGGGATAAGAAATATCATTTTATATGTTGTGAATGAACTTAGGATTGGAGATCTAGGTGTTTCCATGTATCCAATGATGTTAGGAATCCAACTATATATAGATATTTTATATAAGTTCCCTATAAAGGTATAACCTATATGAAAAAATAATGGGATATTTTTCTATCATGGGTGGGACCAAGAAAGAAATGTAACGATGCCACTATGTTACATGTGATGGCAGAAATCAGGCCACCCAATGATATTCAATGGGATTTTAACCACATAGTTCTAACACATATATTGAGGGAGTATTGCTCCCATTTATTGTTATAGCTTCAATTGTTATTGGATATTAAATAATCACTACATATCATGTGATGATAGAAATTATTCCACCCTTAGTTCTTTAATAGTAATCTTTTTAGTAGTTATGACCCTTACATAGCGTGGGGTATTTCTTCCATTGAATGTTGTAGCTGGAACCAAGAATAATATTTGATTGTAACAGTATTTCCTATGATTTCAAAAATCAATATATGTGTAGTTCTTTAGAAACCATTAATTTTAATGTCATCCATCTATGAAATAGGCTCCAAAATATCAAAATGGAATATTGTGTCTGATCCCATGAATGGAGGTCTGGGCATCACTATTTATCTTTTGATGAAAGGAATCAAGTCACAAGTAGTTCTGGGATAGAGGAGTTGTGGGATACTGTTCCAATTCGTTCCTCATGTCCCCATTCTTTTTGAGTTGATGATAACCTTCTTTTTTAAGGCATAAAACCATTTAAATTTCTCGAATAAATTCATAGAGAATGTGTGTCCTAGGATGATGAGATTTCAATCTCATGAAACACTTTTTAAGGGAATTGTTTCCTAACGCAGGACTATCATAGAGATTTAAGACATCTTCATGAATCCATTATTAAATTAAATGTATGGAATAGGTCACTTATATGTTAAAAAGTATTAGAATATGTTGATTTTAGAATCATATTTATGAATATGAGGTTCTTTATTTGTGGAGTAATCATTGTTTATCTGAGGTTCTCCATCGATGGTATCCTTTTTGTAGAAACATTACCAATTATTATATTTATTTTATCAATATGTTGGTTTTAGGTCACCTAATTGTGTTCTTGGTAATTTAGAATCACTCTTCAAGAAGGAAATGGTTTTCATATCACGATTATTCCAATATTATGGGCTTCTTACATATCCCTGTTAATGGAGTTACATTCCATTTAGTTCAATGCCGCCTAATGAGAAACATCATCTCTTTTAAGGTCATGTGATGAGGACTAAAATGTATATTTTAACATCGCACATAAATGATGTCTAAGTGAATGGTTCCTAGTCAATGGATGGTGTGGGACATAAATTGAAGTAGCACGAAGGGGCCTAGAAGTGATGAGGGCTCCCAAGTGGGGTAGGATCTTTTTAGGAATATGGAACAATGAGGATTGTGATGGAGGAGGCTCAAAATAATTATGGCCCACCAAGTTTAATGAAACCCTGCTAAACATATAGACCATATAATATTAGGGTGAATTTGGTGTGTTGGTTTTGAACCTTAGCTAGGTTAGTTACATTTCTAGTTGGTCGGGAATAATTTCCATGTATTTCGGTTGTGTTGGAGCTTACACTTATGGAGGAGGAGCAAGGCATTTCATTAGAAATATGGCCCATTAATGGTTTTTCCCTTGGTTTTGGGGCTTACACCTAGTTAGAGTCTCACAATATGGTAACATGGTTGGTCCCTATGCCTATGGATGATTCCTATTAATAGGGATTGGGGTGATTTCAACATCCTAGTATCCTTTAAGATCAAATGAGTCATTGTCAGTGTGAGAAAAAAGAGTAAGTGATAGAACATGAAACCACATAATTTCTTTCATCAACTAGTAAACGAGACAACAGAACAAAGTGAGAGATAAATGGATTTGAATGTTCATATCTCTTATATTGTTTTCATACCCTTGGTAGAAGATGAAGTGGAAGGTATTACCCCTATAAGAAGTACTATGTTCTTACCCTAGGATGGATTTATTTTCCCAAATTCTAAAGAAGAGAAGTGGATATAAAATTAGCTCTCAAAGGGATTGGAAAAAATTATATAACCCCTTACTATGTGAAATGGGGAGTCCCATGGTACTACATCCAAGGTTGGGACCCATGTTTTCATGAGAAATTTTGAATGACAGAATCTCAACGATCCCCCCGGTTACAAAGGATACCCAGAGTACCTCATTTACCATTGGAATGAATTAACGAGATGGCATGCTGTTGTACACATTGATTTGAACATACATGTCTGTTGATATTGGAGGAGGTCGTGACATCATGGTTTGTGAGGGGTCCTAGTCAAATTCTTTATGAATGGTGGATCATGAATATGATTCACAACGGGTGGTTCATGAAGGGGCATGGTTGGGTGCTTTTCAAATAATGGTTCTTGAAGGGTCTGTATTGGGATTCACTATTTATTGAGAGTAATTGACAGGGAGGGTAGTTTGGATAGTTATTAATTTAGAAAAGTGAGGGCTTAGTGCTTAGAACAAGGGAACCAAGACTAAAGGACCCACCCCCACATACTTATTGGAATGTGGTATGGTGGTCTATAATGATTTCTTCTGCTTGTAGTCCGTGGAATACTTTTCTACAAATGGAATCCCAATGCAAATGGTTGTCCTATAAAGTGATCCTAGATATTTGGACTGATTTTTTATATCATATTTTCATTATGAAATTTGGTAATGGTTTACCTGTTCCAATTTCATGCTCGGGCTGTCCTTAAATGAAATTCACACTTGAGATATTCCAAAAAATTTATTTCTCCCCCTTGAGTTTTTTCTTACTGGGATTTATAGGTATATGGATGTAATAATTCATCCTCTTTCGACAATGTATTTGGGTTCACCCAAACTGTCTCACCCCACAAGATGATTTTTATTTGTGCAGTGGGGCTGTGTAATATCACTATTCCCCACAAAAAAATTTTCAATTATTGCAATCTTGAAAAGGATGTTTCATCCAAAAAATAAAAATTTGTTTCTGGATGAATCTTTTTATGGATTTTAGTGGTGATACAGTACAATGTAGCTATGTGATTCAGTGACTTGTCATAACGAGCATGCCATACAGATGAAGGGGGTCCTTTATAGATCATTGTAATTTACCATTTTAACGTTTCTGAAATGGTCTGGTTAATCTTATTTTGGTGAATCGAAAAAAATTATAGAAGTATTCTAATCTTCCATGAAATCATTTACATACCCAAAAAAATATCCCATGTCATAATGGGGTTTGATAGGTATGAAGTGGAGTCCATTCCAAGGAACATTTTTGAACGGTTTAATGCCTTGAAAAATGCTTTTTCGTATATCGGTGGAGATGGGGAATGGATTATGCTTATAATAGGTTTCAGACCTAAATTGTTTTAGACGTTTTGACTCACCATTCTTGCGATATTCTATGATATGACCTATGTAGTTCCCTCTTCACATATCATTTACACAGGAAAAAATTTATTCACCATAAAAAAATATAATCCAGGAAGTGGTATTTTCTACACAACATTTAATGTTCTTTTTTGTTGAGTTATTCCCACATAGAAATATGGTGATCCACATAGCTATTAATGTCCTTTACGGACCACAAAAAACTCTAAAGTGCTCCATAGTCCACATATCATCTTGAGCTCTTTCCAGTCCGCATAGCACTATGTGATTCACCATAATTTTCCCCAATTCCATCGTATTTTTGCATATTGATTTCCCTCGCGGATAAAATGAATCCTCTAGAACAATATGTCTCATTGTTGATTGTTATTAGAATAGAAAATAAAATTATATTATTGTTTTAATATGGAATCTTACATCACATCATCTCTGAAGAGGTTATCATAAAGAGTATCCTTTCACAAGAGCATCAGAATTACCTGTTGTCAAATTGGTTACTACTATAAAACATAAGACTGTGAGATGATGCTCACATTCAACTAGATAATAAATTTTTTCCATATTATTTTCTTGAGGTTTCCATATATCATGTTGAAGTGACAATATATGACATTGGACACATCATTTATGAATTATGTTAATAGGTTTTTTTTCTGAATGGATCCCTATTGACTCAAAGAAACTAACATAACAATGTATATCCCAGAAATTTATACTTCAAGATAAGACAGTCATTTTTAATCTATCAATAAATTATCCCAAAATTCACAATATTATCACGAAGAATATTTATGATGAGTATGCTCTGCATAATTGTTCTGACAAATGAAAATTTTTACGTTCTAAATAAAGTTTATTTTCATTCTGTCTATCCATTAAAATTTTAAAAATAATACTGCATTCTATTTTCATATAAGGATTTCAATGAATTAGAATATACAATATGGAACAATAGGGACAAGTATAGTGATTTTAATATGTATTTTTATAGTATGTCAAGACTTGAAGATTTTATTTTAGGTCGAACAGCTTTTATAGACAATTGTGGGATTAATTGTCCCAATCTAGGTAGGTATTACATGAACATAAGACTCCCTACATGGATCTGACCCATGATTAAAGAGATGGATAATTGTATTCTTATCTTTTTTCCATGAACCGAGATAAATTTTTTAGAATCATCTTTTAAGATATAATTCATGAATTGGACATGGAGTACTAATACGCTAAGGCAGAAATTATTTTGTGTGCCAACGACATCTATATAGAAAAAATATTTATGTAGATAAGAAAATTACCCTAGTTTATCGAGTCATGGGGCCTAGCCACCTACTAATAAAAAATGAATCTATGTGTCCTCTAAGATTACATTTTTCATGCTTAGTGTGGGAGACAAGGGGTAAAATAGAGAATCAGTTCAACATGCACCAAAATGTACGGTAGGGAATAGGTTGTGGCATTTTTTTCCAATCAAGTATCATGGGGAACAAGTATGATGTCAATGAAAACCATGGGTTAGGTCTGAAATCCCTAACCAATGAATCCCTAACAAACGATGGGACATATACATAGATCAAACTCTTACATAGAGTATGGGATGTTTAATATGTCATCATGGCATAGGCTTAGGATAATCTGTGTTTCTAAATTCACTACTAGGTACCATTGTATAGATCTAGATCTCATGTAGGTAATAGGTCCATATGGAAATGAAGAGGTGTTTTGTTGTACAATGAAATTCTGTAGGGGATCAAGTGTTCTATAGTTTAGGTTTATGTGATGAGGATCAGAGTTTCATATTTTAATATCTTGTTTTCGGGATATATGATTTATGTTTCCTAAGGATTCTTTTTTTAACCAAAAGAATATTTATTTACTATTCTAGGGTAATCTAAAAAATTCCAAATTATTTAGATAAGAATATGGGATATTTTAAAATAAAATCATTGTATTTTTAGATACATGTAGTTATATGGAAGAATCATGCAGGGAATGAATATGGACCATGTTCAAAAAATAGGATTCTTTCATAAAATTGTTGGTGGAATACAAGGATAGAAGAGGACTCTCTTGAGAATTAATATACCTATGGTTGATAGACCTTTTAAGGGAAACTTATCCAGATCCAAAAAGAGTCATAATATCCTATTAATATTATTTAGATCCGTATTTTATTATATTCAATGTTTTATTTGTGTATGTATTTTTTCTTAATTTTGAAAGGAAAATGTTTTATTAAATTTGCTCGGGAATGGGGAAAAAATTCCAATACAGGATTGTCTGGTGAAGAAAGAAAATATTTTATTATATGAAAATTGGGATCGAGATATACATTATAGATGTTGGAACATAACTCAGTGGGTGAATCAAGTCATACATAGTTATAGGAAAGATCATGGAATGGCAGGAGACTATGTTAAAAAAGTGGGATTCCCTCATGAAGACCCCCCACATTTGAATGAATTTTGTGGTGGGAATTTGTTTACTTGAGTATGAGAAAAAATGTTGTGATAGAACTCATATTATACCCACTGATATAGATAAAGCTCATAAATATAAGAGTGGGAAAATTTTATGTTGTGATTGAACCTAGGATTTATATCTGGACCTTACTACATAACTCAAAATGGTGAGAATGAAGAAAAACATAGTTTATATGAATATGGATTGTTGGAGATCAACAGGCATCATAGTTTTCCTCTCAAGAAATGTCTATTTATGTCACTAGGTATATGTTAATAATGTAGTTTAATGTCTTGTAGTGAGGCTATTTGGTTGTTCCTTTTAAAGTTGTTCAACCATGAACAATTCAATGTTGATGTGAACTGACATGCCTTGACCTTTTGGGGAACCATTTACCCTAAAATTAAAATCCAACATGTGGAGTGCTCAGTGTGAGAAACAAGAAAAAACAAAGGTTTCATCCAATCATGAAGGTAATTCAACTGATTGGTAGAGGGTTTTTGTATCATATGATGACTAGAATGAGATCCTAACACCACTACATATCTAATAACGATGAGAATCAATCCATACGTAGTTTTTGGGAACCATTCAATTTATTTTCATTTTGTGAGAACATATTCCATATAGATTAATTTCATAAAGTAAGGATGATTTCAATGTAGTTAAATGTCATAAGGTAAGGATTTTTGTGAATCGATATCATGAAAAATATTATTGACATATGTAATATCAGATCAAAAAAATTTTATCATGATTAATACATTAAAAAAGAAATTGTAAAAAAACACGGGGATTATGTGGGCAGGAAAAGTGATATGATTAAAATGTGAAAGGAATGCCAAATATTAACTTCTAAAAGAATATTTACATCATAATGATGTCTTGGAATATAGGGATAGAATTGGCCTCTCCAATGAAGAAATTTTTCTATTGTTGATGGGAATTTTAATTGTGGTCTATTCTTAGACAAACTGTGGAATAATATGCATTGAAAACAAAAATGTTTCGCCAGGAATCTGGAATTCCATACTGATATCCAAGTAATGTTTATGGATATCTAATTTCTCTATGTAAAATAATAATGATGTATATATGGAATGTATATTAGAACAATGGAAACAATTGGACCATGATATGCCATGGGGTGTGGAGTTACCTTCACAAATCATATAGATATATTGGGAAGGGGGTATTTTTAATTGATGGTCTCCTGATTGTGGGAACCAAATTAAGATCATTTACATATATCTTTATTTTTAGGCATGAGATGGTTTATTCTACTTATTTTCTAGAAAGGCCCATGGAATAATATATGAGCTTCATTATGTATCTCCTCAATGTGAGAATCAAGTCACACATAGTTCTACAGTAAATAATGCCTATACAGATCTAACACATATAAAAGGAGGGTAATTTTTATATTACAGATGAACCCAATACTAGAGATTTGGGCTTCACTACATATCATGTTATTATAGGAATCAAGCCACACATAGATTTATAGATAAAATCTAGTAGGATACCAACACCTAGGGTTAAGATCCACTCAATTATGGAACCTATTGTTACATTATTTTACCCCATTCAATGTGAATTTGGGCCATTACCATTCATTTCATGTGTCTAAGATAATATGTATGGGGATTACACATATAATAAATTCACATGGGATCATTTTAGTGTTATAATATCACAGGGTGATGATAATTTTACAGTGAATCGTTAGCTATGCCAGGATAAAGAAGGTTTTTGCGTCACTATATATCTGACAAGGGTGTGAATCAAGTCACACATAGTTCTAGAAAAGTGTTCCCCGTTTAGGTATGACATGTTCATAAGGAATAAGTACATGTTGATATTATGTATTAATGAATGATTGGAGATATGGGTATCACTATGTATCCTTTAATGATATGAATAAAACCCCACATAGTTTTAGGATGGTAGTCTATTAGAATACCAATAGAAATAGTTATGATCCATTCAAACTCGGATCGAAATATTGCACAGTTTTAAGTCATGAAACAAGGACCTAAACCATGATGTTTTATGTAATGATGCAAAATATGCTTTCATATAGTTTATTTTCATGTTACTATAATGTTGTTTCCATGAAATTTATTGTCTTTTGACATGGATGAAGTCTATACATTTTATGGAATTATTCATAAGATGATGTGTTTTTGGGATTATGACTCTAGGGAAGGCCCAAAGATTGGTTATCCTCAAATAACATGATGTATTTATTTAGAAATATTTCATTGGTAGGGGCCATACTAAATTCTCCATCCATTTAGATTAATGAGTAAGCTCCATTGGTGTTACCGTTATGTATGGAAAAAGGTACTTCCCACTATGGTTCAAGAAAAGGAGGTTTCTTCCTTAGTATCATTAGGATTCTGAGGAAATAATACTAGCTATACTTGGATAAATGGGAGGATATAAACATTCATTATGAAGGATCGTCGTATATGATTCTGGTATATTTCTTAATGGTGTAGGGTATAAACCCTCTTCTCGTGATGTTTATATAATTCATCAAACCGATTCTATGATTTTTCATCATTTTAATATTGTTTAGATATTTCTACCTAGACTGAGGTTAATTGAACCTAGATGGTAAACATTTTATCTGTTCTGTAAACTAATGAATATAGAGTTTCAAGATTAGTAATGTGGGTTTTAGTTTGGTAGGACCACAAGGCGTGAAAAAGATTTTTTTTCCCTAATGTTAATTTTATTTATCCACAATATTCTGAATCATATTCATTATAGTTTTATTGAAAAAGTCTATGTATCCATTTTCCACAGCATGATGGTGGAAAAAAGGCTAGATGTGATGTTGTACTCCAAATAAAAATATTTCTATTTAGAAGAGCAAAAATTATATTCATTGTCCATTAATATTGTGTGAGGGACACCAAATCTGGTGATGATGATTGACTACATAAAATTGATGATTCTTTTATTTTTGAAATACTTAAGGGGTATCACCTCAACCCACCTAGAAGACAAATTAGTAATAATAAGGAGATAATTGAACAACTTAACCAACTAGAGGGTATGGTCCTACTATATCCACCCCCTTATAGTGAATGGATAAGTGTTTACAGCCATATGAAGCATATTTTAGTGTTTATGGATGAAATTGGAGTGAAATTGGTCGGAGAAACACTTCATGAAAAGTTATGTACAATCCTATGTCATTGATGTCAAGAAATATACAAGCCTCTTTATTTAGATAAAATTATTGTTTCTTGATTGATTGGAACCATAAGAGATATCATAAACTTCATCAATATCAGTGATCACCCCCTTTCCATCAATTCATCTAAGGAGGATTACATAAATTTTTCAATTTTAAATAACTTTTTGATTCCCCTAGCTATCATATAGAGTAAAATTAATCACTCATCATCGAACCTTATATTTTCTAGATCTTCTTGGTGAAAGGCTCCCATTTTGGGGATATTATAGGATGAGTGTCATCCTTAAATATAAATAAATATCTTGTTAAAAATTATAATGGATCTCATTCATATTCTCCACGCCATTTTGAAAAAGTGTAGATACTATTCTATGGTCTATAATTTTGAGGACTATTTCATCCCAATCTATATCTACCATAGTAGTAAAATCATTCTCTAACACATCTTCTTGTGTATTTTTTAGTGTTTTATATGAGTTAATTCTGGTTCATATGGGACTTATTCCATCAAACGTTGAACATAATTAAGATGGGAAATTATCTATTCTTTTCTAATGGAATAATCACCATTTACCTGCTTAAATACTAGCTCAGAATCACCCTTGATTATCTGGTGAGTTAACTGTATTTTCATATTAATTCCAATCCTACAACGAGGGCTTAGTATTCTGCCGCATTATTTTGTACAGGTTTATGATAATAGAAATTAATATGCTAAAACCCCCCTTTTTATGAAATTTGGGTAGCCCCTAACCCAAAATTATTGAACGTTGGATATTCTAGTATATTTTCTTTTAGACTTCTAGATGCATCATAAAAGTACATTTTTCACATTCTCAAAGAGTCCTGAAATCTAAATAAATCTTTTTTTGGAAATTCAATACTAATTTGGGCTTATACCATAGAGGGATGTACCATGGGGAAGTTTTCTAAATCCAATCCATTGATATTCTTATAAGATATTAACTAGATGGAAATCTATTAAAGAATTACCACCCATAATTCCATGCATCTGGTAAGTATGCAACTATTGAGGATATATTTTATGGGTTGATTTGAGATATATAATAGACCATAGGATGCTTTAGGTAACGACATAGCATCATAATTACTAAAATCCAAGACAAACAGGTCAAATTGATGTTTGAAAAATGATTCTCAGTTTCAATCATGGTTCTACTGAGATAATAATGGATATTCTCACTACTAGTTCCACTTTCCTACATAAGGATTCTACATAGTGATTGTTCTAGAGTCATCACATATAGAATGAGTTTCTTTACTTCAATTGGAGGAATAAGCACTGTTGAGATCATTAGAAATATATTAATGTTTTCAAATGATTCTTGGAAGTCGTTAGTCTACTATAACAGATCCCCTTCCATAATTAGTTTGGTGAAGGGAAATAATTTTCCTGCATGGTTTTCTATAAATCATCAAAGATAGCATAGATTTCTATTTTCCCTCACAATTGATTAAGGTTTCAATAAGTGTACATATCAAGAATTTTTATTGTTTTCTCAAGGATGACATCTATGCAACAACAATATATGACGATGCCTCTAAAATTCCCAGAAGTAACCCAAGATGAAAATTTTAGGGGATTAATCTATAAGATTTTCTGTCAATGCCCTTCAAATATTATTTGTAATTTTATAATGTGATCAAAAAATTTCCATGATTTAACCATTAAATCATTTACATAACTTTTGAATGTTTTCCAGAGGAAGGTTTTGATGATGTGATGCCTGAAATTTTTATATGTAGTGTAATCATTCATCAAATCAAATGGAATTAGTTGGTACAAAAAACTCCATGGGGGACCCTAAAAGTGATAGATCTTTCATCTTCTAGGTCCATTCATATTAAATTATATAATGTAAATCCATCAAAGAAGGAAAGGTCTTGATAGATAGCTTTTTTATAGATCAAGAGTTCTTATGATCAAAACATGGAAATCATCATTCGGAATGTGCAGATTGAGGTCTAGGAAATAAATATAACCCCTTATTTTTCCATTGTTTTCATTCCCATGACTTTACTGGTCAGCCATTTTGTGTATTGGAATTACCAAATGAACTTATATTTTATGGTCCAATCAAATATGACCATGGACATTGAATAATGAGTGGGATGTGGCCTTTTAGCTTCCTTATTATAAACACAATGTTCTCCCATTAAATATAGTCAATTTGTATCCATATCAGGATCTAGGCCTATAATATTTGTATAATACCAAGTGAAAACATCTTGGTTTTTCCTCAGAAATCATATATAAATCTCTTGTTTAACATATAGAATTGTTGTTCTGATTTTAATTGGCCATGGATGCTCCTATATTCCTAGATTTTTCTATTATAATTCATCGACAGTTATAGACACATCTACTTAAAATGATGGAGGTGCATATATGAGGTATCTCTCTTCATATTCTCCATGTTATTATTCCTCTGTGTCCATGTATATATAGATGAGAGATTCAGGGGAATCATTACAGTGAGGTAAAGGAAAGTGTCCCAATAGTGTTCTTCTAATAAATAAATCATGACTTTTATAGTTTCAAAGGATTATATGGTTACCTAATTATGTTTTGAATATCTGGTTATAAAATTTACATTTTAGGTATTTCCACTAAGGGGGTAATCAAAATACTTTACAGCATGTTCATATTCTACTAATGTAGCTGGTATTTGGATGACCAGTTGACACATCTCCAAATCTGAGTTAATACATTTGAATTTACTGATGTTTATAACATATTTATTGATGACATATCATAATATATTAGATGAAGAAAATTTTATCCCATTAAATGTATATTCATGAGTGGAATCATCATTCATGGTCTTCTTTGACATTCTTTGGTAGAATACTCTATTAACATATAAATATTCACAAGACTTGAACATAGATCTGTGACCATATTGCATTCCAATCTATCATTTCTATAGTATTTGAGGCATTAATGGTATGAATAAGTGATTGCCTCATGATAATACAACCAAGTCCTTCCTAGGAAGAAATTGAAATTCATATCTTTCTTGATGACCAAGAAATTGGAATCAGACACTCTATCGATAAACTGGGTTTGGAGATTAATATTTTCAATTTATTTCTCCTCACTTTTAACATACCATTGAAGTGACAAAATAAAAGGGGATAAATTAGCTTTAGTGTATCCCATTCAGTGAAGTATTAAAACATGAATGAGGTTGAAGCACGATCCTTTTCCAATAAAATATCAAAATATGTTAATGTCTTCTAATATGTTGGATACATACAGGGGTATGATATTTCATTTTATGAAATTAATTCAATCCTCTTTAGTGAAGGTGATAACAATATGAAATTCTACAAGGTAATCTTTTACATCATATACATCAACAATAGAAACATCAAATTAAAATTCTAGAGGGAATAACGTAACCTATTTGAGTGATTCCAAAATATCCTTTGACAAATTGAGAGCATCCAGATTTAAAATCATTGCTATAACTATAGATAAATACATCAGGAAGTAATATTTTGGAGTCACGGTTTCATGTTTCCCCTCAATAAACTATTAATTATGTCTAATATTTGGAGATGATGTACATGAGGAAAATTTATCAGTTAGAAGAGGTGATGTGGAAGTGATTTCATCTTCTGTTGAATTGAGTCTCCATAGCCTACCCACTAACTTGGATTGGCTAGATTGTTTTATGTTTATAATTTAGTATTCTAACATGATCAGTTAAGAATGATTCTTCACATGTCTAGAGGCATTTTCCCACTCTATATGTGTTTTTCTATGTGATATTACTTGGTTTTCATTGTCACATATATCTCTAAAAGGGATGCATCTGGTCCTATGTATTTTACCACAGTCGTTCTTCCCTCTGTTTCCTTGGCTCTTACAGCTTCAATTAATGTATTCACAATTTTTCATGGTGAATTCTTGTGGAAAATAAAACTTATCATTAAAAAATGGAATTGGTTGTTACATTGTGGATGAAGATGGCCAAACAATTGGTTGTTTCAACTGTGACATGACAATAGTATGAGTTCATTTGATCTAATTTCAACTCATATAATTATTGAAAATTTGTTAACCATTATTGATGACTTTCATCCATTCAAACTCATCTTCTACAAGAGTTCATGAAATTCATACCACTTGTGTTTGTTGTTGACCCATCATCACTTGAATAAAATAAATTATCTTTTTCAATATATAATGAAGAATAAATACTCTAATATGGTGTTCCTTAAAATATGATTAAAGGTAAAATAATAAAGGTGATCATACAACCAAAATTTATTGGGTTTTAGAGGTTTCTATAGAGTTAGTAGGTTGTTTTCCAAACCTTCTAGGATATAACCATGAACATGTCAATTTTAGAAGGAGTAGGATTCATTCATTCCTTCCTTAAATTGAGAGACTTTTTCCTATCTCTGTTCATCCAGACAGGGTTTTTTTATTCTATTGTTTCCACCCATAGGGGGTTCCACATGATAATTTGTAAGAATTTGTGTAGTTTTTGGCACATTGGATAGTTTTAGAGTGACAATTACAGTTTTAGGTTTCCATATCCTCTTTCTCACTGTTTCTGGTACTAGTCTAGATTTGGCCTTAGTTTACAATATAGTGTATTCTAATATTTGGGAAACAATACTGTGATATCAAAACCCACCCATATATTTAATGGGAATGAGTGTTTTTTAAAAAATATCATGAATGTTGTTTATGACAATTCCCAGAATATATTCTTGTATAAATGGAATATTTAGGGAGTATGTTTGACACATCAACCTGGAAATAATGTCGATGACTGCCACATTTTTTCACTATTTTTTGATTTAGTGGTAGGAGACTATTTAATTTCACATAATTGTACTAAACTGGAAAAAAAATACATACATTGTACTTCCAATCTTTTGATTGACCCTGGGGTAATCTAGTGTACCAGAAAAAGAATCTTCCTTGCATGGTTTGATCAAATCACTATTGCTTGGAGACTTCTTCACCAATAAAGATTATATAATTAGGCCAATATTATATATACAATCTATCATATTATGATCTTCATATTCCTATCAATAAAATTATAGAAACATCATATTTCCAACCTTATATGGTGGAAGTGTCTCATCCACCCAATCATGCTAATGTTATTTTTCTAGATGAACAAGTTCACATTACCGTTTAATAGATTTATGATAGAATACACATGAATCAATGGTGTCAGAAAGGCTTTTGGGAATGAACCCCTATTCAAGGACATGATCAAGAGGTACAATAGGATGAACCATCAGTGTTGGTTCTATTTGTACTTGTGCTTGAAATATCCAATATTTACAATAACATTGTTTAGGTTGGTTGTCCAATTGCCGGAAATCACTGTATTCGGTAGTCACTGGTTCCAAATATATTGGTGGTATAAATATAGTTTTTTAAGTCATTTTGAGTCTATTTTTTCTTCAATAATAGGTATTTTTGTTGGGTGACATAAGTAGGAAGAGTGAAATAAAGTTCTGTTAGAAAAAGGTTTTTGATAAGAAAATGATCCTTGAGTAATTCAACACTAATCTTCTTCAATTACCTCATTTCTATCTCATACTAATCCAATATCTATTCAAACGTATGTGGTTCAATAACTTATCTTAATGGGTGAGACTAAACCATAGTCTTATCATTTTCAATATCTTATTCTCGTTAGGGGGAATGGAGAGTTCCGTGGAATCCCCATATTTTGGGTAATCATCTGATTCTTAGTATCACACCTTCTTTTTTTTTATGTGTGAACCATATTTTTTATTGATACATGATTATAATATTCTACCATATTAAAATTATGTTTATTATCATTTTATAAAACAGTATCGATCATGTTTATAGACATTAACTACATTTTACAAATATCATTAGCCTTGGAATAATGGGAGAGTTGGCCGCTCCGGGAACTACTATGAGAATATCCATGACTCCCTTTAGTAGATGTGATCTTTATTAGTAGTTCATGATTGTGAATATTATGATAAATCATTCATTCCTTTAGGGATATCCTTGAATCTTTTTAGTAATCAGTAACCAGAAGGCTTGCTCCATATAATTTTTTTTCATCTTCTCGGAATAAGACGTTCTGTGAAAAGATGGGATTAACAAAGAGAATTCATTTTATGAAACATTAAAAAACATAGAGATGGATGACTTTCACTTAGGATGTGGTAAAAAGTACCCCATACCTATAGTCTTGGGGTGCTCTTGTTCCCCCATCAAAATGTTTCGATCATGATTTTTTGGCTCAAAGGGTTGTGCTGAAAATTCCCCCATCCATATGGTATGGGGTTTTTCTAGTACATCAACAGTGGAAATTACTATAGAAACTCTATTTTTTATGGTGATTTTTCTGTAAAAAGGAATGGGTGAAATATATGAATTTCATCTGAGGTACTTATTTCCAATGATGATTTCTTTATTTATGAAATTTTTGCTATCTGATGATTGAATCCTATTAAGTAGAATGTTTGTTTGGTATTTTATAATGCCTGATGAAAAATAAGTTCAATGGAATGATCTCTTCTAGACTGATATCTTTGATCGGTATTATGGGCCATTTCTTGCTGAGTAAATCATTTATTTTTAATAGGGATAGTTTTTTGAATTAGGAATGTGGAAATGACATTACATGATGTCACACATAGAGGAAATTATTGATTAGGGAGTGAAGTAAAATAATACACCCACATGATCTCCCTATCCACTGACATGATAATCAAATAGGGTGTCTAAAATTATATTCAAAAATTAATTTAATGTATTTAGAAATGTATATTAAAGAAATCTTCATTTTTTTCCACATTTTTGGTGTTGTTGAGCTAGGCGGGTCAATATGTTTTTTTATAGTGAATCTCATTTATTTCCTTTATGTGATTTGGATATTCATCATAAGGAAATAAATTTATATTCCATTGATAAATATTTTCCCATATGTTGATTTCAATTTCATGCACACTATAATTCCAAAATTCTATTACAGTACTAAATTGGGGAGTGTCTAAGGGCCATAAAAATACTGGTATATTATCCATCCCGAACTTCCTCCTCATGAGAAATGTATATCTTTCATCTTCCATGAATGGTTATTCATATAGATCTGACCAATGTGATTGTTTTCTCATTTCATTATTTAAAAAAAAGGGGTCATCAGGGAACACTTTCATTTCATTAGAAGGAAGAGGATCCCATGAGGGGTTGAAGAAGGAAAATTCCATTTGGTTTTATTCTATTTGATAATTAATATCACATGTCATGGATGAGGTTTCATGCATGAATAGCCCCATTTGCTCTATAACCACACATTAGGAGGACATTCTCATGTTACATTAATTAAGGGAAGAAAAATCATGAAAAAGGAAATCTTGTCTTTGGGAGGACCTTCGTAATCATTGCAATCATGGGAAGGGAAACCACAATAGATTGATGCCCTACTATAGGGAGAAATTCTGCAATGTATACCCTATGAAGGGATTCCAAGGGGACAATACCAAGGGGATGACCTTATTGATATTGGATCTTCAAGAAACATGGAGTTATACCAAGGAAAACATATGGATATTTTCTATAAATATCGATCATATTATTAAAATTAAGTGAGAATTCAAGGTATGATTTCCAGGGAGGACCTCTATAACATCTAGAAGTAAAATTGTGGTGAAGACCTTAAAATTTTCATGTATTATCATTGTAATTGTTTAATGAACTAATGGGAACATGATCATATAAATATGTACATCTGAGGGTGTCAAGAACACCTTGATTTAGAATATCACAGTCATGAACTTGATCTTCATTTGATAATTTCAATTAGCGATCATAATTTTTTGATTTATTATTCTGCGAAATTGGTCCCTCTTTCTATGGGTGCCGAATTTGATAGGCTCAACCCTTTTTGATGAATTCATGTGTTTTTATTTTAATTTTATGACAGATTTCAAAAATTTCGGTAGGTATATATGCATGCACGATAGTTTCCACCTAAGTATACCAGTTAACTCCAATTTGAATGAGTACATGTTCTCGATCTGGTAGTCCATTTATCATTATAATATCACAACCCTCCTTGATTGGGGGAGGAATATGTGTGTGGACATTGATGACTCTATAATTATTACATAGAGTAACATAAAATGTGGAGGTAGGGTTCCATGCTCGACTCATATTCATTGAATACTCTAACATCATATCATAGAAAACATGTAAAATTTATACAATAATAGATATATATCATTCAATCATCACTATTAAAAAGGAACGACTTAATCATCTGAAATGGAAATATAAACCCATTTTGTAGCTGAAGCATGGATATATTTCTTCTATTTTTCTCTATCTATTACTAGGATATGGAGACAATAATCATATACGGATAAATATTTATGGGTCTACCCCTTATTGGTAGATGGGATCTACTAGCTATTATCTCAAAGAGACACAAAGTTTTTCAGATGGCCTTTGATGGGTGTGGGAATGTGTGTGCATATAATCATGATTTTTCATGATGATGGTTTGGGTAGATTCATTGGATGATAATGAACTATGCTGGCTTAATTGGATGGTATATAAATGTGTTGGTGTCGATTTTCAATTTTCTACCAAGTTGGTATGGAGAGATTATTTATAGAAAAATGAGGCATAGAACTGCTCCTAGCTTACTGGTTTCTACCCTATTCCAATTGGTTTGGGTGCTCAGGCCTAAGGGACCTTGGCCATACTCCTAAGTGAAAAAACCCTACCATCTTGAGTGTTGACCTCGCCTGTTTTGATAATCTCAATCATGTATTCATTTGTGTTGAAAATCCCAATTATGTTTTCATTCTATGTGATATTTTTAAGTATCATTGATCTATACTTTAATTCTTTCAAATCTATGATCAAACCCATAATAATCTTTAAAATAGTCTTTGAAATATGTTAATCCTCATTTATCCATGTTTATACAAGTTATAAATTTATTCTAACACAATCAGATGTGTTCTGTATAAAACAGATAAGTAATCTGTCTATAGCTACTGATAAAGAGCTACCGGTAACCAGTCTACCGATAGACTTAGTCTGCCGATAGACAGCTACCGATAGACTTAACACAGAGCTACCGATGTACTTATATATATAAGCTACTGACTTACAGACAGCTACTGATACAATCGTAGAGCTACCGGTGTAAGTATAAATAGCTACCGATGGAATAAGAGTCACCGATGGACGAAGCTACCGATACAGACTCACAGCTACCGATGCATGTACCTACCGATGCATAGGAGCTACCGAAGCATGTACCTACCGACGCATAGAGCCACCGATAGAGTCAAAGCAACTAATGACATCGAACTACCGATGTTCAAGCTACCGATGTTCAAGCTACCGATGTTCAAGCTACCGATGTTCAAGCTACCGATGTTCAAGCTACCGATGTTCAAGCTACCGATGTTCAAGCTACCGATGTTCAAGCTACCGATGTTCAAGCTACCGATGTTCAAGCTACTGATGCTGATTACCTACCGATCACTCAACTCACTGTTTGAATTTCTTTATTTCCTATATTTAATCTATCTAACGGTCATATCGTACATTTTAATGATTTTTCAAATATCTGATAAAGGTTGTCGGATGTCAGGAACCCGTACCTCGTACCTGCTGAAAAGAAATCTTTTCTGTCCCCTGATGGGAGATAAATACGAGAAGACTACATACCAGAAAAAGGGCGAACATGTGAAGGAAATACAAAAAAAGAAGCGAACCAGAAAAGTGTGGTGCATCCAATATACCAAAAAACGACACAAGCACGAGAAGAACACAGAGAAGCTCATAGACAATCAAGCATACTCGAGAAGTGTTTTGTGCATACAAGATGAACTTCATCGACTACATTCTCACTACCTGTGAACCTGGAGCATACGACACTCTGTTTCTCAAATAGAAACGAGAAGAGGACTCAAAATCACTTGCGGTCGAATCTGAAGAAGTCCAGAGCTATACTGCAATAACCAGAACCATCTCTAAACTCTACATCTCTTGTTCTGTGATTTATTACCATTCTTTTCGAGCAGTGTGTGTTATCTGCTGTATCTAACACATACACTGTCTCCTGTACTCAAACTAAAGGATTTGTAAATCCTTACCAAACTCTTTCATTCTATGTTTCCCACGAATAACAGTGGTAGAGGTCGTGTGTGACCTGGACAGCTGGTTGCTGTTGTACTGTTTCCCACAAAGAACAGTGGTAGAGGTCTTGGACCTGGACAGTTGTAAACTGTTGAACCCCGATCCAGGGTGTGGATCATTTTTATATAAACTTTTGAGAGGACTAAGTCTCGGCTTGAGACTGAACCTCTTGGTTACATTGTTGTGCCATCTCCTTCAAAGTTTCATTCCGCTGCTAATCACTTTAAAACCAATACTGTTTTTTAAAGTTACATTGATAATTAAATTAGCAAGTGTTTATGTTAAGTGTGGATTAGTAAGTTAGTTTCAAAAGATAATCACACACTCCTGTGTTGATTAACTGGGAATTAATCAATCCCTTGAGAATCTGACAGAACCTCTACTTTAATATAAATTCACTATAGTTTAATTTATTATTTTATTTGGGGGGTCTTTAAGACACTGTTTTTAATTACTAAAATTTTAATTGGTACTCAATTCACCCCCCTCTTGAGTAAACCACTCCGACCAACACTTGGTATCAGAGGTTGAAAATACTTTCTAAAAGTACTCTGCTTTTGAACTGTGATTTTAGTTGTATTTTAAAGTTCTTAAAATTTCTGTTATTTCTAAATTTTTATCTCTTCAAAATTTTCTCTTCATGGAAAATAGACTTGAGGGTGCTGCTACTAACCGGACACCTTTCTTCAATGGATCTAATTATGCTCATTGGAAACTGAAAATGAAAATTCATCTAGAAAGCATAGGTTTTGATATTTGGACTGCCATTGAAGCTGAATACAAAATTCCCACTACTGCTAGATCTACTTGGGATGAACCTACAAAGACTGCGTACAATAACAACTGTAAATCTATGAATGCCTTGTACTGTGCTCTAGGAGATGAAGAATTTAATAGAATTTCTGCTTGTAAAATTGCTTTTGAAATCTGGGATACCTTAGCTGTTTCTCATGAAGGAACAACAAATGTTAAGGAGATGAGATTGAATACCTATACTATTAAGTATGATAATTTTAAGATGAAGCCTTATGAACCCATTTCTGACATGTATCTCAGGTTCATTGAAATTTTCAATACAATGATCTCGCTGGGAATGGATGTCTCATCGATGGAACAAATTATGAGAATTTTGAGGTGTCTACCTGATAGATGGAGAGACACATCTGTCTCAATCAGAGAATCATGTGACATTGCTGCTCTACCTGTCAAGGAACTAATTGGAAAGCTAATGATGTATGAAGAAGAGCTTAAAGTGAACAAAGAGGATGAAAATGAACCTGCAAGAAAGTCTGTCACTTTCAAATCCTCAACTTCAAAGAATAAGGACAAAGAAAAGCTTCAAGATATAGTTGAAAGTTCAAGCTATGAAGACAGTGGAAGTGATTCTGACAGTGATGCTGAGATGGCTCACATTACTAGAAGATTTAAGAAATTTTATAGGAAAAAGAAGTTCTTCAGAAAAACAAATTATAAGGGTAAGTATGATCACCAAGGCAAATGGAAAAAGGATTGGAAGAAGAATGACAAGTCTGATGATGTTGTCTGCTATGAGTGCAAGAGAAAAGGACACATTAAAGCCGACTGTCCAAAGCTGAAGTATAAAAAGAAATATGAATATAAGGACAATAAGTTTAAGAAAGCCATGAAGGCTACTTGGAGTGCTTCAGAAGACAGCACAAGTGAATCTGAATCTTCAGACTCTGAAAAGAATCGGGCCAACATGTGTTTTATGACAAACACTTCTGAGGTAACTGCTGAAACTCCTGCTTCAAATTCATATTATTCTGGAGATGATTCTGAAGGTGATAACATGTCTAAATCTGAATTGTTTGAATACTGTGACATGTTAGAAGAAACATGTAATGAGCTTAAAGATAAATATAAAGGTCTAAAGAAAAAGTATGCTTTAAGTGTTAAGCATAAATCTGATCTTGATATAGAAAAGGAAAATAATGCTCAACTACTTAAGGAAAATACAGAACTGAAACTGTCAAATGAGCAACTTAGAAAAGACTTAGATAAGTTCACCAATGGCAAGAATACTCTAACACAGATGCTAGGAAAGGAAGTAGCACCTAAATATACTACTGGTATAGGATACCAACCTGGACAAAGGAAAATTGCTAAAACTAGATTCATTTCTAAATCTGGACAGAATGAAGGAAATTCTAGAACTTCATATGCTTCAACCAGTTATATACATAGCTATGGATCTAATAAAGTTTATCTTTCAAAGCATGTAAATTCTACAAATTATATGAGACCCATTAGACAAATATTGGTACCTAAAGTGTTATTGGCTAACCTGTCTGGACCCAAGAAGATCTGGGTACCAAAATCATCTTCCATCTAAATCTGTTTTGTAGGGAACTTGCTTAAAGAGCTCCTGTAAAGAGACGTGGTATTTGGACAGTGGATGTTCAAGACATATGTCAGGAGACTTCTCTTGTTTCAAGAGTTTAATAAAAGTTGATGGAGGCTTTGTCACCTTTGGTGATAACTCAAAAGGGAAAATCATCAGCCTAGGCCAGATTGGTAACACTGATTCAATTTTGATTTCTAAAGTTTTATTTGTTGATGGCCTTAAATACAATCTATTAAGTATTTCTCAGTTATGTGATGATGGTTTTCATGTTAAATTTGAAAATGATTCTTGAAATGTTTTTAATTCTAAGAATGTTTTGGTATTTTCTGCCTTAAGAAATGAAAATGTTTATGCTGTTAATCTGAATTCTTTAGCTAAGAAGAATATTACTTGTTTGAATGCTTTTCATAAAGAATCTTGGCTATGGCACAGAAGATTAGGACATTGCAACATTCACTCACTTAGAAAACTTTCTAGGAAAAACCTAGTTAGAGACCTACCTAAGTTAGAATTCCCAAATGATAGAGTGTGTAACCCCTGTCAAAAGGGAAAACAACACAAAGTTTCTTTTAAATCAAAGAAAGAAGTTTCAACTTCTCAACCACTTGAATTGGTTCACATGGATTTGTTTGGACCATCAAGAGTTTCTAGTTTAAATGGGAAGCACTATGTTTATGTTCTTGTAGATGACTTTTCTAGACATACTTGGGTATATTTTCTAGCTCACAAAAGTGAAGCTTGTTCTTACTTTGTCAAATACTCCAAGTCTGTAGAGAACCTTAGTGGACTTAAGATTAAAACTTTGAGGAGTGATCATGGTCGTGAGTTTGAAAATCAAGATTTTGAATCTTATTGCTCACACAATGGCTATACTCATAACTTCTCTGCCCCTAGAACACCCCAACAGAATGGTGTAGTAGAAAGAAGAAACCGAACCCTTCAAGAAATAGCTAGAACCATGCTCAATGAATATGAACTGCCTATTTATTTTTGGGCTGAAGCTGTAAATACAGCTTGTTATGTCATTAATAGAGTCTTGATCAGACCTGTTCTTAAGAAAACCCCTTATGAATTGTGGAACAATAGAAAGCCTAAGGTTAATTACTATAAAGTTTTTGGTTTCAAAGTATTTATTCTGAATACCAAAGATAATCTGGATAAGTTTGCTTCCAAAAGTGATGAAGGAATTTTTCTGGGTTACTCTATTTCAAGTAAAGCCTATAGAGTATTCAATAAGAAAACCAAATGTGTGGAAGAATCTGTTCACATCAAGTTTGATGAAACTGATCCACATGAGCCTAAAACCTCTCTTGAAAATCTTGAAGAAGACTTATCTGTTCTGGACATTAATGATAAATCTAAAGAACCTGTTATAAAAACATTCAGTTCTGGGCTTTTTCCAGAATCTGCTTCTGTTGAACCCGAACCTATAGATAAACCTGAGATTTCTAGTCCAACCTTTACCAGATCAACAAGGATTCTAAAGAATCATCCTTTAGAATCTGTTGTCGGTAATCTTGATAGAGGAACACAAACTAGAGCTTCTCTAAGAAACCAGGTTGAACATCAAGCCTTTCTTTCACAGCTGGAACCCAAAAATATCAATGATGCTATCAATGATGAATTCTGGGTAATGGCTATGCAAGAAGAATTAAATCAGTTTGAAAGAAACAAAGTCTGGGAATTAGTTGACAGACCTAAGGACACTTTGACAATAGGCACAAAATGGGTTTTTAGAAATAAAGTAGATGAATCTGGAAATATAGTCAGAAACAAAGCTAGACTAGCTGCACAAGGATATAGTCAAGAAGAAGGCATAGACTATGAGGAAACTTTTGCACCTGTAGCTATACTAGAATCCATTAGGATCTTACTTGCATATGCTGCACATCTGGATTTCAAGTTATATCAAATGGATGTGAAAAGTGCATTTCTAAATGGTTTTATAATTGAAGATGTTTTTGTAGAACAACCACCTGGATTTACTAACCCTCATTTTCCAAATCAAGTTTTTAAACTTTCTAAAGCTTTGTATGGTTTAAAACAAGCTCCAAGAGCTTGGTATTATAGACATAGCAATTTCCTTATTTCAAAAGGTTTTACTAAAGGGATTGCTGATCCAACTCTTTTCATTAAAAGAATTTCTAAAGATGTTTTAGTTGTACAAATATATGTTGATGATATTATTTTTGGATCTTCTAAACACTCTCTATGTACTGATTTTTCAAAAATTATGCAAAATGAATTTGAAATGAGCTTAGTGGGAGAGCTTAAGTACTTTCTTGGATTTCATGTATTTAAAAATGAAAATGGTATTATTTTGAATCAAAGTAAATATACAAAGGATCTTTTAAAATGTTTTGGTCTGGATAGTATCAAGGGAAGTGAAACTCCTATGAGTACTACCTGTAAATTGGATGCAGATGAAACTGGGAAACCAGTTGATCAAACAAATTACAGAGGTATGATTGGCAGTTTACTTTATCTTACTGCTAGTCGACCTGATATTATGTTTAGTGTGTGTATGTGTGCTAGATTTCAAGCTAACCCAAAAGAATCTCATTTGCTTGCTGTTAAAAGAATTTTTAAATATCTCAAACACACTATTAACATAGGTTTGTTTTACCCAAAAGGACAATCCTTTGAGTTAATGAGTTATTCAGATGCTGACTTTGCTGGTTGTAAGTTAGATAGAAAAAGCACATCAGGAACATGTCATTTTCTTGGAAAATCCTTAGTTTCTTGGTGTAGTAAGAAACAGATCCCAGTTGCATTATCTACTGCCGAAGCAGAATATATAGCTGCTGGTAGTTGCTGTGCACAAATTCTATGGATGAAACACAAACTTTTGGACTATGGATACGTTTTTAAACATGTTTCAATCAACTGTGATAACACCAGTGCAATAAACATCTCTAAAAATCCTATATCTCACTCTAGAACCAAACACATAGATGTAAGACACCATTTCCTAAGAGATCACTATCAAAAAGGTGATATTTCTCTTGAATTTATTGGCAATGAACATCAATTGGCTGATATTTTCACTAAACCTTTATGTTCGGATAGGCTAAGTTACATAAGACATGAACTGGGAATGTTTAATCACAACCGGTGTGAAAATTCTCACCGATGTGAAATTCTCACTGATGTGAAATTCTCACCGATGTGAAATTCTCACTGATGTGAAATTCTCACCGATGTGAAATTCTCACCGATGGGAAATTCTCACCGATGTGAAATTCTCACCGATGTGAAATTCTCACCGATGTGAAAATTCTCACCGATGTAAGTTTCTCGCCGACATAGAAATTCTCACCGATTTGTTTTTCTCACCGATGATTAACTCACCGATGCAAGGTTTTAAAACTTCTGTCTGCCGCAAAGAATACGAATCGTTTTATTATATTTTATTACTCTATTTTAGTCGTTTATATGGAATTCCTAAATGATAAAACTCAGTCTAAGCCATTTCTTACCTCACCGAGCTCAAAACCTCTCACCTTCGAACCCTACCTCCAAATCGGCCAAGAACCCTAAACCCGCAATGGCAAAAACCAAGCTTCCTATCGTCAGAGATGAAAGTGTAGAATCAAATGCTAAAAAGAAAAAGACACAGCATAAAGCCAGTGTTAGTGAAGTCAAAACTAGATCGGGAAGGCGACCAGGGAATCCTCACTTGCAGAATAGAGACATAGTAATCGAGAAGGAACTGTGCGTGGAATGGCTACTGCCTAGCAAATCCTTAGTACTCGAGATTCTGGAAGACCAGAAATGGGTGGATTGTTTCTCGAATAACAATGGCCCATACTACCCGAAGTTGGTAAAGCAATTCTATGAGTTTGTAACTTTCGAGAAGACTGAGAATGAGAATCGCGTTAGCTCTTTTGTAAATGGAAAAAAGATGTCTTTTTCTTCAGTAGAGTGGGCTGAGAGTTTGAAAGTACCACATGAAGGTGTCTCTGGGTATGTATCAAGAGCAATGCCACCTAGTAGTGACATTTTTGATTATGAGACCGCCTTACAAGAGCTGACTGGGAATGGAAATCAAAGGCAAGTGGTAGCTGCTGAAATGGATGGAGAGAATCGACTGCTTTTCATGTTTGTTCAGCATGTGTTGATACCGAGGAGAGGAGATTTTGCAAATATGAGATATCAAGATATTTATCTTCTTCATTTGCTAAGACATGGTGTAAAAATCAATCTGTGTAGATTGTTGATGCTTCAAATGGAAGACATGATTAGACTAAAGTCAAAAACCAATGCTTTGTTCTTTGCCAAGCTGATTTCAGTGATGATAAAAGTGAAAGAAATAGCTGAGTCTCAGGATGAGACAGTTGTAGTCAAGAACAATTTCTGTATCACCTCGACTGTTTGCAAGTATATGAAAATTAACTGGAACCCATGGAAGGGAGAATGGGTCAGTGATGATCAGAAGATCTATGATAGGTTTAATCCTGTGGATCATCCCTCAAGACCAAAGGATATGAGAGATCCGAGTCTGAGACCTGATGAAAAGGAACCTGTTTATAATGATGAAACAGAAGAAGAAGAAGAAGAAGAAGAAACTCCTATGGATGTTGGAGGAGATCCAGACTTGCCCCCAAGTCCTGTTGCAGAATTGGTCTATTCTAGGAAAGGAAAGGTAGAGGAAATTGTATCTACTCATGAGGAAGACCAGTCTGTACCTCACCAAGAAGAAGAGGAAAAGGAAAATGTATCTGAATTTTCTGCTTCTGGTAGTTTAAGTATGAGCCCTTTTATTGGGAACTCAGCTATGCCTGTTGATGAAGTAGAAAAAGATACAGAAGAAGCTGTACCTGTTTCAGAAAACCTCCTTACTGCTGCTGAGATGGAAGTTGTTGTGGAAGATTCTGATGAAGAAAGACCAGCAGAAAAGGCTGTTGTGGTACATGAGAATGCACCCATTGAGGGGGAGCATCAGTCTGTGCTTGGAAAAGTTACAGTAGCTGTTGAGCTTGGAGACTGGGTAGAAGACCCAGGGTTTATAGTCTGTGGATTGGATTATCCAGATTCAGATGATGAGGTGTCTGTGGATAGACCAAAGATCAATTATGATCTTGCCTCTGAGATGTTGCCAGATGATGTGGTCAGATTTCATGATCTGAATAGGCTGAAAGAGGACCTCAAATCCAGTTTTGTTGAAGAAGTGAAGTTAATGGAAACCTCTCTTGCACCCTCAATTAATTCAATAATGACTACTTCTATAGTTAGTTTGGCCTCAGCAAGGGGATCTGCTGTAGTTATCCCAAATGAGTTTGTCTCTAAATCAGATCTTGAATCCATGAAGAATGAGCTAAAAGAATCATTCAGTGCATCATTCGCTGAAATGAAGGAAAGCTTTTATGAAGAAATGAAAATGCTAGAGAGATCCTTCGAGCTATCTTTGGCTTGTAATTTATCTTCCTTTGTGTCTGAGCTTGTGGAAGAAGTGAAAGAGTGCCAGACTCAGTCTTCAAGAATCAAAGCAGATCTGGAAGCTCTCAAGATATCAGTTGTTTCTTTGGATTCCTATATGAGCTCCAAGTCTCAAGCTGACAAGGACCTAGCTTATGTGAAGAGTGTAGTAAGCCAGTTTGTCTCAGTGTTTGAAAGTTTCAAAACCTCAGTGAAGGATCATGTTCAATTACAAGACTCTCAAGTTCATAGTCTAATCAGTGGTTTATCTAAGAGTTTTAAAGAAACTGTTTCCTTCTCTCTTGGCCCTCTCACATCCAAACTATCAGTTGACCTGAATCAAGTTCGCGCAATGTTAAAGGAGGAGATTGGCTCTATTTCTACCAGTGGCTCTGTGGACTCATCAGAGTTAAGCCGAGTGGTTCTTTCTACAAGAGATTCTGCCAGAGAAATCATGAAGATTGTTCAAGACTTTATGAGAGAAGCCTCTGCCTCTCAGGACGCCATAAAAAGCAAAGTGGACTACTACTTCTCCAAAATTTTCACCAAGCATCAACTCGAACACCACTTCAAGCTAATGTTGGAACACATGAAGCTCCCTCCAGTCACTCAAGATTTTAGAGAACAAGTGAGCAAGCTACGAGAACTGACTCCTGTCTTAGAGAAATTCATGGAAAACAAAGATGATTTCATCTCTGCTATGGAAAGAGGAGGAGGAATTATTATGGATTTTAGAAATCTGCTGCTGCCCTTCTTGCATGTTGATGCCAGACCAGTCATCATCCCTCCTACTTTGCCTGCTTCTGCCTCAGCTGCTTCCACAGTCCAGCTGACTCCTGTTCAAGCCATTCGAAGCCTCACACCAATGATCACCCAAAAATCTTCAACCTACAGGCCTGACTCTGTGTCGGTGGCCCAGCCTCCTTTGATCTTTTCTGGCATTCCCAAACCTTCACCTGAATCCTCACCACCCGAGCCTCCTTCTGATCCTAAAGGAAAATCTCTCATTGTAGATGAGGATTGAATCAGTGGCCAGGATTTTTGATAGGAATTCCTTTATATTCTGTTTTTGTACTTTTTGACTACTCTAATACAGAACTCTTTTTACTTCTCATGTGTTATTTGTCTCCTATATATATATCTATATGCTTTCCCACTTTTTGATTATCACAAAGGGGGAGAATAATAAGGATAATAATAGGGAGAACATAATGAGAGCATAAGGGGGAGACCAAGGAGAATGAAAAAAAATTTCAATGGAGAAAAATAAGGAATAAGGGGAGACACTTTACCCTTCTTTTCATTTTTCCCTCTGATACTTTATGTCTATTTAGTACCTTATTATTGTTACCTCTGATAACTTATGTCTATATCATACTATTTCTATTATCTCTGAGGCTGTTTTCTCTGAGAAAATTGAATTCAATATTATACTCTTTACTATTATATTTTCACTATGTTAAATTCCCATATCATAAATTGTGATTATCAAAAAGGGGGAGATTGTTGACCTCACCTGTTTTGATAATCTCAATCATGTATTCATTTGTGTTGAAAATCCCAATTATTTTTTCATTCTATGTGATATTTTTAAGTATCATTGATCTATACTTTAATTCTTTCAAATCTATGATCAAACCAATAATAATCTTTAAAATAGTATTTGAAATATGTTAATCCTCATTTATCCATGTTTATACAAGTTATAAATTGATTCTAACACAATCAGATCTGTTCTGCATAAAACAGATAAGTAATCTGTCTATAGCTACTGATAAAGAGCTACCGGTAACCAGTCTACCGATAGACTTAGTCTGCCGATAGACAGCTACCGATAGACTTAACACAGAGCTACCGATGTACTTATATATATAAGCTACTGACTTACAGACAGCTACCGATACAATCGTAGAGCTACCGGTGTAAGTATAAATAGCTACCGATGGAATAAGAGTCACCGATGGACGAAGCTACCGATACAGACTCACAGCTACCGACGCATGTACCTACTAATGCATAGGAGCTACCGAAGCATGTACCTACCGACGCATAGAGCCACCGATAGAGTCAAAACAACTAATGACATCGAACTACCGATGTTCAAGCTACTGATGTTCAAGCTACCGATGTTCAAGCTACCGATGTTCAAGCTACGGATGTTCAAGCTACCGATGTTCAAGCTACCGATGTTCAAGCTACCGATGTTCAAGCTACCGATGTTCAAGCTACCGATGCTGATTACCTACCGATCACTCAACTCACTGTTTGAATTTCTTTATTTACTATATTTAATCTATCTAACGGTCATATCGTACATTTTAATGATTTGTCAAATATCTGATAAAGGTTGTCGGATGTCAGGAACCCGTACCTCGTACCTGCTGAAAAGAAATCTTTTCTCTCCCCTGATGGGAGATAAAAACGAGAAGACTACATACCAGAAAAAGGGCGAACGTGTGAAGGAAAAACAAAACAAGAAGCGAACCAGAAAAGTTTGGTGCATCCAATATACCAAAAAACGACACAAGCACGAGAAGAACACAGAGAATCTCATAGACAATCAAGCATACTCGAGAAGTGTTATGTGCATACAAGAAGAACTTCATCGACTACATTCTCACTACCTGTGAACCTGGAGCATACGACACTCTGTTTCTCAAATAGAAACGAGAAGAGGACTCAAACTCACTTGCGGTCGAATCTGAAGAAGTCCAGAGTTATACTGCAATCACCAGAACCATCTCTAAACTCTACATCTCTTGTTCTATGATTTATTACCATTATTTTCGAGTAGTGTGTGTTATCTGCTGTATCTAACACCTACACTGTCTCCTGTACTCAAACTAAAGGATTTGTAAATCCTTACCAAACTCTTTCATTTTTTGTTTCCCACGAATAACAGTGGTAGAGGTCGTGTGTGACCTGGACAGCTGGTTGCTGTTGTACTGTTTCCCACGAAGAACAGTGGTAGAGGTCTTGGACCTGGATAGTTGTAAACTGTTGAACCCCGATCCAGGGTGTGGATCATTTTTATATAAACTTTTGAGAGGACTAAGTCTCGGCTTGAGACTGAACCTCTTGGTTACATTGTTGTGCCATCTCCTTCAAAGTTTCATTCCGCTGCTAATCACTTTAAAACCAATACTGTTTTTTAAAGTTACTTTGATAATTAAATTAGCAAGTGTTTATGTTAAGTGTGGATTGGTAAGTTAGTTTCAAAAGATAATCACACACTCCTGTGTTGATTAACTGGGAATTAATCAATCCCTTGAGAATCTGACAGAACCTCTACTTTAATATAAATTCACTACAGTTTAATTTATTTTTTTATTTGGGGGGTCTTTAAGACACTGTTTTTAATTACAAAAATTTTAATTGGTACTCAATTCACCCCCCTCTTGAGTAAACCACTCCGACCAACATTGAGGTTGTGGTGCTGTATAGAATTAGCGATAGTGGCTATTGGTATGATCATGTAGGTTGGGCACCAGTGTAATTATGATGAGTTTGATGGAGACCTCTAAATTATCTTAATATTGAATTTTTTGTAATTCTATATAGCATTTTGAGGATATTATCCAAAAACATTTGATGTGAAAACCAGTGTCATTGACATTTGGAAAATAGTCAATTGTTGAGTAGATGGTTGGAAGGACTACATAAGCTGGAGGGATTTTTGAGATGCCTTTATGGTTAAGAGAGTAAGATTTTGGTGGTACCCCCTAATAATAATGATTGAGATTATCTCTTGAAGAAGATGTATCAGTGATGGAGTCTTAGAGCTGTATGGGGACCTAAAAAAGACAAATAAAAATTTTATTGGCTGAAATGATTCAATTTGATTGGATTGAAGGGAGTTCATGAAATATAATTCATGTAATACATGTGAAAAAAATGATGAATAATATTCATTATAGAATAATCTCAATAAATGAACACATTCATAATTAATTGTTTTGGATCCATGTTTTGGGACCTCTTTCAATCCATGATAAGGGGCATGAAATTTGGGAAACACAATCATCTTTGATAAGGGTTCATGCCAGAATCAGAATTTTTTGTGTTAGAAACATAAAATAAAAATGGCATGCTATGTGATGGAGAGGAAATTGATTGACATGTAGTTAATCGTTTTTTGTTCTCATCATGGTATTGAGCCCGCACACATTTTTAGATGATTCAAACCTACTTTCTAAAGGCATGTGTCCACTTGGATTTTTCATTTGAGGCTTAGAGGATGTGTGGGTCAAGATGATGAGTGGTTAGGATCGTCACACCCTTTCAGTGGTAATTATTACCTACTCTGAGACTCTCTTTAATATTTAATAGATATAAGTGATTCCTTAATTAAATCCCATGTAGTATTTAGGTTGGCTCTATATAAAAATTATTAATAGGTGTTGATTTCAGAATCATCTATATGTATCCAAAGATCTTCATCGATGGAGAAATCTATTCATATCCATGGTTCTCCATCAATGATACCCTATTTTTAGATCGATTATATATTATTATATTGTTTATTATCATGTTTGGAGTTTTAACCTAAGTAATTGGTTGGTCAATAATTTAATGTCACCCAATAAAATAGAAATAGTTTTTATATTAGGATTTGGACCATGAGACCAGCTTCCTATATGCCCTTGTAAAAGAAATAAAATGCCACATAGTTTTTTTTCACTTAATGGGACACATAACACCTTTTATGGTAATTTTATGAGGACAGAACGTTTTTGTTTAATATTGTGGGGAAAAGATATCATGGAGAAAAATCATAGTCAAGGGTTGGGGTGGGGATTTTTCCAATGCATCATAAAGGGGTATGGAAGAGATGTGGTCTCTCGAATATCGTATGATATTTTTAAGAATATTCCCCAATAGGGATGGTGATGATAGAGGACCGAAAGTAATATTGATCTCTATGTTGGATTTAACCTAATAGGGATATTTCCTAGAGAAAATAAATTTGTATTTGTGGTGTTGGGTTTGAACCACATGGAGGCTCTCTACGTATGATAGATTGTTAGGAATCAAATCCTAAATAGTTGTGGTTTTTTGGGGCATACACATATGGAGTAGGCCCATGGTACATCATTAGAAATATGGCCCCATGTTTTTTTGTAACATGATTTTGCAGAATATACTAAATAGTAGGCATGAAAGATAGAAATTTTTTTTATTCATATACCTAAAATGGTTTTCCATTAATAGGTATCATGTAGATATATTGATCGTCACTAACCAATAAGCCCACATGTTTCATGATCATTGTGAGAAATAAGGGGAAGTGGCAGATTTGGAAACTACAAAATCTCTTTCATCCACTGGTGGATGAGGCCATCACCCAAAGGGAAAGTTAAAAGGATTTGAATTCACCCTTATCCATTAATTTTTTCATACACTGGGAAGTTGAAGAGGATGATGTATTGACCCTATACAAGAAATACAGAGGGTATATTCATATAGGGTTTCCTTTTTCTTGATTCCAGAGATAATAAGAGGATAAAAATTATTTTCCAAAGGGAAAAAAGTGTGATTATTCACATTACCATCTAGAATGTTGAGGAACTTTTTATTACCTCCATTATTGGAACTCTTGTTTCCATGGTAATGTACAAACAAGGTAATTGTAAGGATTTCAATAGTTAAGAATGATAACAATAGGACCTCATTTAGCATGGGACAATAGGAATAAAAGGTCATGTTAGTGTACCTGTTGATTTTATCATACATTTTTTTATCGGATTAAAAGAGGCATTTTCTTATTGGTTTACAAAGATTCCATGTTTGATTCTTCATGAAAGGTGGTTCCCAAATGTACTTCTCGAAGGGGGTTCTCGAACTTCCATACTTTGGTGCATCATGAGGTGTTGTTCAAGAAGGGGATGACTGGGTCTCACTATTTCGTGTGATGAATTGATGGAGAGGGTTGGTTGGATCGTTTTCAATGGGGGATAATTCAAGGCTGAGTTCATTTTTGAAGGGAAACAAAACTGAATGACCCCAACCTATTTACAATTTTCTATGTAAGATAATGTCCTTCAATGATTTCATCTATTGCTGGATCATGGAATATTGTTCCAAAAAATGAATTTCTTTGTGTTTGGTCCTCCAAAAAAGGGTTCCTTTAAATGAGGATTGATATTTTATTTCCTATTTTATTTTCAATATGAACTAAATGTTTTCTTGTATAAATTGATTTCTTAGACTATATGTCACATTAAATACACTCTAGGGATATTCCACAAAATTTACTCCTCTCCCCTCAGTCTGTGTGTTGGAATTTTAATATGGTTGTAGATGTATCCTCTCAACCACCACTCATGATTGATTTGGGTTCAAAGACGTCCACATCACCTTGTAAGGCAATTTTAGTATGCATGGGTCCTAAAGAAGACACCTTACCCCACAAATCTATTTTTCATTTTTGGGGGGCCTAAGATACCACCTCACCATATGAAGAATTTTTTTGTGGGGGGATTTAAAATAAAATATCTTCCCACAAATGAAAATTTATTTGTGGGAAATAGTATGATAGGTATCTAAGAAGTGGTGCTTCCCAGATTATCTATACAATTTAGTAGCATTGCTTAGAAATAAATCAAATGGGATGATGGGTATCCTTTTCTGCTCATTGTATAAACCAATTTAATATTTAGAAAATAAATATTTTTTAGTCCTTATTTCATTTCAAAAAATTGAAAAAAGGCCTTCCCATCTCCCATGAAAACTTCTCTGCACCCAATAGAGACAATCCCCATGGATAGTGGTCCTCTCAAGAAACAACCATGGTAATTCATAGTTTTATTCCATGAAAGGGACAAAAATATACTATTTAACATCATTTAGAAATTATAAATGGTGTGAATTTTATTTTCCTGAATCTAAAAAATGATAAACTTGTTGTGAACTAATATTCCTTGGTCATGTAGGGAATCCCTTACCAAAAATCATGATCCCACATGAGTTGTTCTTAGTGTGAGAAAAAAATTGGAAAAAGTTCCTATCTCTAAGAAGTGGAAATTAAAGAAAGGATAGTGATATATTTTATCTTGTGTTAGATTTACTATGTAGTTTGATTGATGCATTCATAGGTATCTCATTGGAATAAAAATTAACATGAACGTGGGTTTAAAAAATTGTGTAGAGTTGTTTCATGTGGATAAAACATTATCATTGCAGTTTAACATAATATGGTAAGGAAGAATGTGACTCTGCATGAAATAAGTTAATTATTGTGACTGTAATTAATAATGGATATATGGTTTTCACTATGTATATAATGATTCATAGAGTCAAGACACACATAGATCTTCGAAGACATGATTGTTTTTTCAATTAGTGACAAAATTATCCTTGATCATTACTGTCTTACAGTAACGATAAGGGTCACCCAATGTGGAAGAGAATAATATGGGGGATCCATGAAGTTTTACATCATTCGGTGAGGAATTCATTGATGAATTTTAATATAATGTCATAAAGAGGTGAGACACTATGATGTTTAATGTCTTACTGCAAGTATTACTTCTAAATAGTATAGTGTCATGTTTTCAGGACATGTTTGTACAGTTTAATGTCATGTGAACTGGATGAGTTTGTGTAGATAAGAATCTTGATACTAGTATATTTTATTTAGTTTAATTTAATTTTACTCAAATTTTTTCTAATATATTTTGCTGTTATTCGACATAGAATTCATACTTAAAGTTTTACATTATGTGGTCAGGACTTCATATGTACATTTTAATGTCATGTGGTTAGGATATGATCTGTATAGTTTAATGTCACATGGTCAAGATGAGAGATTCTTGATGGAATATATGAAAATTATTTATTGAGAAACCTTTCATTAGAGAGGGGAATGTCTCATTCCCCATAAATCTTTTTTAGTGAGTAAGCTCCATTTTGACAGGCCTTATGTATGATATGAGGCACTTCCCATTTAGATTTCGACTATAGAGTATTCTTACCTAGTATCATTGGTGTAATAAGAGATAATATCATTTTTAACTATATGAACTAACTAAGGTGAACCTTTTTATTTTAGGCTCATGTGATTTGATTCTGGTGGACATCGAGGTTGTGTAGTGTATGAAACCTTTCCTCATCAACAACACCAATTCATCAAAATGCTACTATGAGTACTCATCATATGAGAGTTTTCCAAAAATGGTTATTCAAAGTGAGGGAAATAGGACTTTTATATTCAAAACTTCCTTGGTTACATACACTAATGAATACAAATATTCTAGAGTAGTAGCACACATTGTGGTATGGTAAGCCCAAAAATCATGGAAGATATTTCCTGGCCATCACTTCTTGTCCTTATTCACCATCAACTAGAGTATATATGACAGATAGTTATTAATGGAATCTATTTTTCCATTCCACACTTCATGATAGTGGGATTATTGAATGGAAATAATGTTTTTCATTTGGTACAAATTTTTAACCTCTAGAGAATAGAATTTTGTGTCATTTTTTGTTAGTATCATTTGAGGGACTCATAACCTATTGATTATATGAGACTTCATGAAGTTGATGATTTTTTTCATCCCAAATTCATTGAGGGGTATCTCCTTATACCACATGGATAATATGATGGAATAATAATGTATGTACTTAAACTACATATCCATAACTGGAGGATATATCCCCATAACATTCATTAAACAAATTAAAAATGGGTATGATTATTTTTTTGTATGTTGAAATTATAGGGATTGATGGATGAATTATTCATGAATATGGAATGCATGAAATTTCATAATGATTTCCAAATAGTCTTATATCATTGTTTTCCATTAGTAACTCAACCTCTAGATTTGGTGGAGAGCCTGGTCCTAGAATCTTGATCACCACATGTGCCTTCATATACTTATTCCATAATGGATGGAATCTCTCATTATTCAATTTATCGAAGAAGTATTCCATCAAAGCCTCACCTGTAGATTTATTTTTCTTATATGGACCATCCCATAGTATAAAGCCCATTTCTCCAAGTTGAATTTTTTTCCATCCAATTTGGTCTATTGAGAGATTCCCTATATAGTGATAATCAATTATTAGTTTCATCCATCTAGGGATGTATATCAGTTAATATGGCTCTATTATGGTTCTGACCTGATTGATCTTTTCTAGTCCATATAATATGATCTATGATACCATCCTTTAGTGCATGATGTGAAAGATATCATCCTCTTTATCTGTGTCTTCCAAGACTTTGGTTCCATTATCCAATGCATAAGCATGAACATTCTACCATCGGGAAACATGATGCCATGTGGTCTTAAAAGTGAACTCTTATGTCATTCCTTTGATAGATCCAGTGAGTGGGGCCAATTCACCATTTGGAGGGAATATTCACCATTACAATTATTCATCAGTAACTCAAAATCCCCTTTGATGCTAAATTTTTCTATTTGTAGTTGTAAGGACAGTTCCAATACTGCGATAATGGCATGGTACTCAACGTAATTATTTTTTGAAAAATATGGATATTGAAATAGAATAAGGAAATATTTCATTATATATATAAACTAATAAAATTCCTAATCCAAACTGATTGATTTATGGTTTTATCAAGTAAATTTATGATATGAAATTAGAAGAAAACATCAAAATATATCTCACATGTTCATGGAGTTTAATGGGAATATTGAACCACATCATCTGGAATATCAGTATAAAATAGTGTATGTATCATTCAGGGATGTTCCATGATGAAATTAGATAGGTCTTTACCTTCCACAAAATTATGTCACACAAAAAGGAAGTCATATTGTTGTAGAATGACTGACCATTGGTCCAAACAACCAGTCCGATTTGGGTGGCCAAGGATTTACTTGAGTGGTTCAATATTAGATACTGAGTGGACTTCAGGGTTTTACAAGTAATGAATAATTATTTTCACTATAGTGACTATCAATAGGGAGTTCTTCATGATATTAGAATATGTGGACATTGTATCTAGAATTTTTTTTGTGGTAGTATAGACTTTGACTACTCCCCAAACCATCTTTCATTGTTAGGAGTGTCCAATGTGATCATTACATGGCAGCCACATATGTGATTAGTATTATCCCTTCAACTAATACCATAAACATTATTGGGTGAAGTATATACTCCATGGGGCTCTCAAAGGATTATTGGAAGTATGTATCCCATTGATATGATATTACCTAATGAAATATCTTGGATTAGGGATATATTCTACTCATAGTCTGTCAATGAAAATAATAATGTATGAATGGTTCCCTTGGATCCACCTCAATCATTGTGATTCCATGGGTTTAATATTTCTATAATTGAACATGTTTTTTTAGTTTCGACCTAAATTCCATGGTGGTGTACCAAAAATACACGAAATTTCCTTGACATTACCCCAAACGAACATTTCAATGTACTTATCTTCTGGAAATATTGTCACAACAGGTGGAAGACTATTTTATGATCTGTTAAGTGATCTCCTCGATGTTAATATTTGACAAGTAGGTCATAACATAACATTTGGATAATCATCCCAATAAAGGATTAAATATACGATTCCTCGATCATTGATAATTATCACCATATGTCATTAATCTAAAGGGAATTTCATGATATAAATAGATCCCTTGGGCTGCTTGAATGGAATTGACTTCCTCATATTCAAGGACCATCTTTATGTGATTGTACCACAATTACCAATACTTAAAGGGAAGGTCCTAGAAGCCGTCCATTGCATCAATTAAGTGTTTTATGAACAGTAATATAAAATATATCTTTTCGTGGTGTCAATTATGATATCTAAAATCAATAAAGACAATAATTTTCCCACTCTTTTTCTTGACAGGGACGATGTTGGTGATCCATATTGGGTATTTCACTTCATGGAAAAAAAGGATTTGATAAATTTTTCAACAACCACTTCTACATTAGTAGCATAATAGTGGTGGATCCTCTTGGATACCTACATAAAACATCGCTTTTCATCATGTAATATGAGTTATTATTTGGCCACATTAGGGTTCATTCTAGGAATTTATATATAATTACAATAGAACTCAAATCTTTGCAGATTTAAAAATGATATGTATATCTCTTTATCTTAAACATGCATAGTGGAACTAGTCAGTGTTTGTTAAATGTCTTATTTCATTCCCAGATTTACCTACCCAAGCTCATCAACAGTGGTGTAGATTTCTTCCTTAAATAGAGAAGGGAAATTTCTAAGTCTAATATATTCTTCTTCCTCTTCTGATTTTTTGAAGTCGTTTTTAGAAAAAAATTTGGTCATCTAGGAGAATCATTATCATGGGGAAGATGAGAGAGTCCATGGGAAGAGAAAGATTCATCCACTATTTCTAGAGTCATTTAAGAGATATTCTAGAGATAGTTTTCTATAATATATTTACTAGGGAAAGAATGTGTTTTGATACCTGGGATTGGGTTTGGTGGCTCAATCAAACTTATGGGTAGCACATAGTCGTTGTTGAGCATACTCCAAGGAATCGCATGGGAATACCCGAAACCATTGAGTGATTCCACTTTTATATTGTCACATACCCTTGGTTGTTTACCTCCCCTTTTATTGAATCCAACATCATCATATGTGTTTTCGCACATCCTGAAGGGGGAATCTTCATCGTGTAGTATGTCTACCATTCCCTCAATAGGGTATTTCATGTACTAGTAGATTGATTCTCCTACCATCATGTGGCTATGAGGATAGGGCCTTACAAGAAGAACATTGTTTGACGTGTCTTTCTGTATGACCATAAAATATGTGTTAGTTTTTATATCCCCAAATTGAGTTTTGAGTTTGATCTTTCAAAAAGGTCTTATCTCAAACCCATCATACCCTTTATTGGTTAGATTTGTATGAAAAATATCCCCTTGAATATATAACTAATGTAAGAGGGTCAACACAGGGATTTTGTTGATCTAATAAATATTTTCAATATGTTCCCTTCATATGATAATATTGTAGAGGCTACCTGAATCATACTGGGGTTAATGTGTCCCTAGATGACCTCTTCATGATCATTCTCTTCGAATGAGATGGAAAAATGGTATTACGATGTTATAGTCTCCAATAGATAAACATTCAATGCATCTAATTCTTCTAAAACTATTATAAGATTTGGATGGATTAAACAAATAATTCATTGAGTTACTTTGAAATATGAAACACATATTGCATTGAGAGCCTTCCTAGGACATCAACCATGTATTTCAGAATGTCAAAAATTTTGTTCCATAGGTTGGTGCATCCTGAGGAGGGGTTTCTCATTATTATGTGGTTCATATTATGAAGTATTTGAGTTGTATTTGTATAGTTATTATGTGCAGGTTGATCGAGCATCTTGTAGTAGTGGAATTGACTGTGCCGACCATCCCTGTTGTTTGGGATGATATGATAATTGTACCCCTACTAGGTGGTCATGTTGGATGACTGTGTGTGAGTGATCACTAGAGGGTTTCAGAACATATCTTTTTCTATGTTCGTCTTTCTATAGTTCTTTACCATGGGTTTCAGCTACATATATTTTCTTTTGGGGGATTTGACAGTAATATTGTATCTGACCATCCAGTGTTGTCCTCAATATCCTCAACTACTTCACCTTCAGCCTTTAGTTCCCTAGTCTTGTTTAGGTAACTTATACATAGAAGAATATTTTCCATCAGATAAGGGGTCTTCCATGTGTAACAAATTTACATAAACCAAGATGATCTCTTCGACCAATGAGGGTTCTATTTTGTGGGGAAGCTACCATTATTTAGATTTTGTAAGGATTAAATAAGGAGTCAGAGCTTGTGTTAGAGATAAATATGTCTTTTACTCATCTATCTCCTCATGTCTCTAATAGTAATGTCTACCGTCCGAAAGAATATTTTCTATGACCTCCCCATGTGATAAAAAAGTTATATGTTTGAAAAACATGGATAATTTGGTGGAATGATCTTGAAAATCTGTTTTTTGATTCATGAAGTTGTTAAAAATCTTCCCAAGCCTTGTCAAATCATTTTTCTGATCACCTTCTTCTTTGAAATGGGAAGCTGTTATACTGGTCACCATTTTAGGGGTGTTTTCCAAAATCACCTATACTTATTAGAATATTCTTTAGAGGAATTATTTGATGATGAATAAATATTGGATGTTGTAACTCAACCTTCTATGGAATGTTAAGTAGTGGGGACGTTCAATGGGGTTGACCACACATGGATTCCGGGGGTATGGTAGCTTGAGTAGGTTGTTGTCCACAGATTTAAGGAAATATTTAGTGACTTGATTATTTTTGAAGGAGTACACGTTATTGATAGGCTCCTCAAATATTGGGCAACCCAGATCTCTTTTCACTTTTTTCTATAGTTAATGTTGTGGTTTTGGCCACTCCATAGGATGCACTGTGCAGTTCAAGACCTCTCTAGGTTCTTGAATGGTAACTGCAAGTAGTTTGAGAGTGATAACAGTAGTCTCTACCTTGCCATTCTTCTTTCACTATGTCTATGACATGAGTTGAGAAGTATCTCAGGTCCACTAAATGGAATATTCTAAATGATGTTCCATTTATGTCAACTCAGGGAACCCACATGGATACTTCATTGGAATCAGAGGATTCTGTAACTCATCCCATATTTTTTTAGCACATAGATATATCAATTTGTCCTATGAGATTCAGATAGTGAGTGAATAGGTTAAAACTCAGTTGACATCAGGATACAAAGTGCATGAAAATATTTTTAGGTTCTCCAACGCTGTCAAATGTGGAGAAGGTACGATTTCATAAATTTTCCAAGGGAAAAGTCTCATCCAACTATTTATGATATATATTCTTCTTTGGGGGAATAGGTGCACATTGTCCTTCCATGGATTCCATTTCAAGTACCCAGGTACTCAATGGCACTAATAAATTATATATGTACTACTACATAAGCCACGTCATATGTATTGGGAGCAGGTGGGGCCTAATTAGGTTACCATGTTTTCATATCCCATGGATTATCAATTTTCACTAAGAGAGAATGATTCCCCTAGAGGGGTAGATGATTTATCTATAATGTAGGGAAGTCATGATCATTTTTTACTTTCTCATTTATATAAACCAACAACTAAGATTAGTGGTATTATACTCAGATGCGTTTCTTGCAGGTAGATCATATCTTTCCCAATGTGTCGGAGGATGGATATTTATCTCAATATAAAGGCAATACCTAGTGGTAATTTTACCCCATAGTAACTCCTCGTTGAATTGTGTGAGATTTTGTATCTCATTACCATATCTTGTCATTATTTACTTCCTATATATAATTTTGACATGTATGGGTGGTTATTGGGATATATCGACACATTTAGCTTTATCCTTGATGGTGTTCCCCCATAGAGGTGGAAACTAGATATTCATAGGGTCTATGTTCTGGATCCCCATATAGTCTTGAGAACATGAAAACTAAGTGTTTATATCCAGATCCACCTCTCATGCCATATTTTCTGTGTTTTTCCTTTGAATTTTTACCTTAATCCATATTATATATTTTATTGGCATTGGTATTATTCCTATAGGTGTATCGAGAAATGGTAGTTATATCATTACTCTCAACACAAAAAGATGATTATTCACTGCATGAATTAGGGGTTTTTATTGAACTCATGTCTATATTGGTTCATTTTGGTTTGAAACCATATCATTTTATGATTTTCTTTAGTTTAAGATCCTCCCATATCGACCTGTGATTAGTGACATTGTGGTATTTTCCATTCATGATTCCTGAATAGGGATCCAACAATAGAGAATTTTATTGTGGTTGGAGGAATGGATGTGATGTTTACTATCGATATTTATCTCCCAACCTAGCGAAGTCTTGCTCCCCTGTGATTATGATGATTATGATAAAAATACCCCCCATCTATTTGTGATATGTGCTATTCAGTTCTATAATTTAAATTATTATATCCATTTTTTGAGGATTCAATTATTCCACTAGATGATTTCATGAATCATGGTACGGGCATTGAGATATAAATACCCCATCCCAGTGGGATGTGGTTAATATAAAAATGTCGTTGATATCCCCAGGACCCTCTTGGGGGATAATGACCATGGTGATGGCGATTGAGATATAAATCCCTCAATCATAGTGAGAAGGGGTTTGTGTTCAACTACTACATATATTTCCTAGATCATCCTATGGATTGATGATCTGAGTGGTGAAGGTAGTGGTCGAAATTATGTACGGCTAATGGATGGTGTTCATTCCTAGATAGCTTTTATTATAGATACTGTTGTGAGATATTTTATTTGGAATAGTTATGAACATGTCAAATCTAGATGCAATGGAATCCCATGAACAAAGTCAATTTCTATGGTATTTTTTTGGGTTGAAAAAAAAACAATGATTTTCATATCTAAAATCTTTTTCCATTATTTGGAGGGCCTAGTTTTAAGAACATTTATCTCTCTTCATGCTTCATTTTTTATGTGTTGGGACCATTAGTGCTTGGTATTTTTTCTGTAGTGACCAAATATCCCGTAAATTACCCATTCCACTGATCGCAGTAGAGACTACCACATTATAGGGAACCATATTTCTAAAGCTATGTTATTCCAAGGGTATGGTGAATTTCAATGATCTATACATTCCCACGCACAAATAGGAATAAATGATGTCGTTTTTACTATTAATTTTCAATGACTAATAATTAAATGGTGGAAATTGTGTTGTCGATTTGCGCCATTATTTTCCACTTTTGGGTATTCTTCCATTGAGAAAGTATCCATATATATATGATAACTGAGTATCTTGATAGTCTAAAGATGGATCTCATATTGTGGATAAGGGATTTGTCTATCATTCATTCGTTGATTATTTTACCACATATTTTGTCATAGATAATGCATGAACTCAATCTCTTGAACATCATGGTTTCGTAGTCAGAAGTGGAATGGGGTCAAAACATAGTTTTTTGGTTGTAACCAGCTAACTTTCTCCATTTGTCAGTATTTTCATCCTCTTCATTATACTTACATGCCTCTATTTGGTCAGACCATAGATTGTGATTCCCCAAGTGTCCTGATGACAAGAGTGGAGTGTTTCTATAATTTTATGGGGAATATATATGGTTTCCCAAATGTTTTTATAACCCCACTATATGAAGTTTTATATGTTTTGAGAACCACTCTATATAAGAATTTTTGGGAATAGGGAGGTTTTCCTTATTCATGGGAGATGTCCATGTGAAGATGATAACTATAGATGATGTCAAGAGTAGACTCCCATCTATTTGTCTCCACACTACCGTGAAGAGGAATATTGTGGTAATGAGAGCCTTCTACATTAGTTGAAGAGTCTAATGACAATTGTGGTTTTGAGAATATGTCTCAAAAACCCCAATTAATCTTTCATGGAGTCGAAAAGTAATGAGAGATTTATTCTTCATCATGGTTGGATATGATGACATATCTTTTGGAATTGCATTAGGATATGACCCGAAAATATTATGACTTCCAGAATATGTTGATAACCATCTATTGTATTGGGAATATGTTCATACTACTGATAATATTTTGGAATATGCCTAGTAGCTTCACTAATAGGAATAAGATCCTTGCTTGGGTCATGTGACACTCTTACTCATTGATCCTCTGTTAGAATGGAGATATGAGCTTGATCACTAGAATTTGGAATATGATACTAATTTTTTCAATAGGAATCTATTCATGTCCCGAAGAATGTGCGGCTCTCACATTGTGATCCATGGTTAGAACTGGTATGTGAACTTGGTCCTAATATACATTTCATATTTGAATATGCTGAAAAAGCATCAAAATGAGAGAAGGTCCATGATCCTCCAAATGAATATCCTTAGAATGATAATGGGGTAGTAATCCATCGATGAAAATAGGGATATAATCCTGACTTCTATAAGCAACTGGAATATTCCATGTAGATTGACTAATAGGAAAACGATCATATCCTTAGATGCATGCCACTCTCAATTGGAAAGCCTCCATCACAACAGGTATATGAGCCTATTACTAATCGATTGGAGTATTAAATCTTCATTTTTGATGTGAATATGATCTTATCTTGAGGCATGTTCCACTCTTACTTGGTGAGCCCTAGCTAGAACAAGGATATGAGCCTGATCCCAGGCCTTTGAAATTTTCTTCTAGTCTTTTGTGATGATAATATGATAATGTTTCGAGAAATGTGCCACTCTAACTTGGTGAGCCGTAGTTGGAATGAGAGTATGAGATGAGTCTAGTTCTTTATCATTTATTAGAATATATAGATTTTCCTCCCTGATGGGAGGAAGAATACACACTTTCTCTATACAAAGAACTAGTTTATGCTGTTTATAGTGTTGTTCTACGCAGTGATTAGTGATTTGAATTTGCAACTTTTCCTATATTTGTACCTATGCCAAAATATAATATTAGAGTTGTTTAGTTATTTCAATGATGTAATGGAATTTCATAAAAATGTGCATATGTTGGTAAGAATTAACATTTAATATCTACACAAAAACATGGAATATTTCTTTGATTCATGTGATTATATGAGCCCTCTTTTATCCTCCTAATAGAAACTGAATAAGTCGATGGACAACATCACTGGGGGTAGGGATATGTGCATCCCCATGATTAAAAAAGGATGGGCCTAAAGACTCTTTCTGAGTGAGTAGCGATATGATCATTCTTGTTGGCTACCACCGGAATATACAAATGGATTTCATCAGTGTAAGTGGGGATATGAGCCCAATTATTATTATCCAAATCATTATGCACCCGATATATCTTCTTTGTTTATCGTGCATGGGTGTCAATGGTGGTAGTGTGTTAGGTGGTACCCTTAGTAGGATACTAAAGGGAACCGATAAGGTAGAATTATTGATACAGTTTAATAGGATCCCTCCTTGGTGGTCACTAAACTAGAAGGGTTCCATACTAGACTCCTTTCTCAAACATTAATATATATTGAAATTAGTGATTGTACCAATCTGAGGATATGCTTTTTAAGTTTTTGAAAGGGGAAATGAGTGCCACTAAATTTACATTAGCTTTCATTGGATGATGATGAATCTCAAGTTTTAGTGTTTAGAGGTCCTCATGCCTAGCCCTAAGGGTCGGGATCATACCATGTTATAGTATTCTCAGTCCATTACATTCATCAAATTATGCGGATGGTGATGGGTGGGTGAGGTCATACTATGACCCATGAAGGTTTTATCCATTACTTATTTTCTTTAATGGTTGCTAGATAAAGACATTATATCAGGATGGGTGATATTTTTGAGATAAAAATTTTTATTTGTGAATAAAATTAAGCATAAGGTCACCAATCAATGAATCATCGTAGGAATCAGACATGCTTAATTAGATATTCATGGGTAAAACAATTTTACTTTATTATTCTCAGTCTTCCCATTCTTCTCACCTGGAGTTGTTATAGGGGGTGGACTTATTTCAAGAGATTCATAGCTACAACAGAACATCCTATCATTTTATTCATGTCAATGATTCATATCATGATTACCACTTTTGATTGTGTAAATTATGAAATAAAATGGACTGACACATGGTAAAACTATCATTTTTCTATTTGAGATATTTACATTAGGATCACCATTTTTATTTGTGAATGATATGAAAACAGAATTTCCCTACAAATGGACAACCGACCAATTTTTTATTTCAGAGATTCAGGTCATGTTCACTATTGTTGTTTCATCAGAATAATGTAAATGTCTGGGAACATTTGTTTGATTATGGGGGGTTTAATACCTTGTAAAATCATTCATGCAGGGTTAAAAATTTTTATTTCCAACTAAAATTAAAAATGGCTCCCAAATCCATAACTGAGTACGGACCTACTATCTGATGGTATGTTGTCTTAAAGGGTTTCAGTTGCAATGATTCTTAGGAACTCATATTGTTTGAGAAGATGGGAGCATGGGCTCATCACACCCTTTCTGATGGAGATTTTTCCTACTCCTAGAATGTATTATAAATTTAAGATATATCCAAGAATATATTATAAATCCCAATATTGGACTGATTACCATAAAAAATTGTTCATGCCTTTACCCCCTTCATGTGAAAAGGGAGGCCTATTAATGAATCCATATATATGTGCATCTGATGTTCTTTATATTCTCCCCATTAATTGGTGGCTTCTTATATATTGAATCATATAACAGAGAATATTGGAGTTTCTTGAGATCTAGGGGTGATTAAAATTTCAAGGATATGATTAAGAGGTTATAAGACATCCTATATATCCTATTAATAATTATAATCAATACCCATATAGTCCATTAAACCATTTCAATTTAGATTCATCCACAAAGGAAATATACGAGGGAACATAGCCACCAGTTATTGAACTCCATCCCTGAGAATGATTCAGATTCATCATAGTTCAATCATGCCCTTAGGAATTTTCCTAAGGTTGATTCCTTTATACTAGAGTATCTATATAATTACATTTATCGAGGATTACACAATTAGATTTCCATAAATGGTAGATATTCATGATGGGAATGTTATGACCATTGGAAATTACTATTCCCATGAGATTCATGATCGATGTGAGAAAAATGGGAGATCAAATAATCAGTTTAAATGCATATATATGTGGTATATATGAAATGGGGAATACATAAAAATCTGTGATATGGAGTATGGGTCATAGAAAGGAATTATAAATAGCATGCTTATAGAAGGGATCCAAGTCACCTTAGTTCAGTTTACTTCTAACTCTGCTCATGGATGATAATGAATAACCATCCCATGGGAGTGATTGCATCCAAATGGTAGGAATTATAGAGACATGGTTGGACTCACACTAAGGTGGATTCCCATTTGATCTCAGGCCTTAGGAAGGCATCCAATATTACATTGATATAGAAGGAATCTGAGTTTTCATAGTTCAATTAATTAACCATTCCACCCTGAGGTGGCCCTAATATTGGGGCCTTCATATCATGCCACTAATCAACGAATACACATTTATGTTTACAATTAGATATTTGATAAAGATATTGGGCCTGAGGACGGAGTCCTACATATCATGGTTATGGCAAGAATCATATTTCTCATTGTTCAATTTGATCAGGTCTTACACACTAAGGTTACATTAATATATGTACTATAAATGTTTATCATGTCCTAGAATGCTAGATAGATATGTCCTAATTTCCACCTACCATGTTTTTGTCATCATCATGACATGTTTAAGGATTCCTGTACATATCCGGGTTGACTAGAAGACGTGTCCAAATACAATCTCAGGAACATGTTTACTTTTAGGAGGGACATTTAATAACCAGAAAGACATGTCTTGACAACATATAATGAACGAGATATATTATCCGGAGTACCTCTCATGATCTATATAGTTTTTTGGATGAAATCACATAACCAAGGATGACATGTATGTATATTTTCATATTACCTAGGCTGCAATGTATGGATGGGGTCTCATGATCCCGACTGACTTGTCTAGAGACCGTCTCATGATCAAGGTGACATGATCTGGATGACTTCTCTGAAGGATATTTCATGATCCAAGATGAAATTTCTTAAGGGAATATCATGTACCGTTTTTACTTGTCCAGAGTAAATCACATGATATATGTTGACTTGGACAGCTGTCAATGTGAGAACTAGCTGAGTTTTCCCAGAATTGCCACATAAATCTGGATACATGTCTGGATGATATTATATAATTTGTTTTTTCATGAACATAATAATTTTCAATACATGTTTAATGTGTGTATAGTTCATCTTGGGACTTTATTTGACATTTCCAAGGAACTTCATATAATATAAATACAGTGTTGAGGGAGCATCAGTGGATTAGAGTGACATGTCCTGTTGTTTTCACACAATTTGAGTAAGTCTTTTGATGTGTACAAGGGTTAGCATATAATATTTTTTAGAAGTATACCATCATATAGTTATTATTCCAACATTTATTGCCTATGTGCCTCATGTTTTCCCATTGTATTCTTTTTTATGATTCTTGTAACCCATCCAATATATGGGACCCACTTTACATAATCTAACCAGTATACCAGGAGTCCATAACATAATAAAAAATTATCAGGTGAAGTACCTATTCATACCACATGATTACATAGATTCTTCCCCAGTTTTTACATGGTGGAATACATGTGAGATCTCTTGATTGGATACTTTAAGAAGTCCCCAGCTATGTTCCCAATACAAATCTATATATTATATATTTTTATTGACAGGGGGGATCTATAGTCCTCCCTACCCATATTATAGGCCACCATGGGTGGCACTTACCTCATATATATTTTCTGAAGTGGAGGGATTTGATGAATCACACTTCTCATTATCCTACAATTTTTCATCCATATCATTGTATGATATTTAATAGAAGTGAGAACATCCTAACATATCTTTTATTATTACACCCATACTGATCAAATGCATCTCTCCTGATCACGTGTATAATTCAAGGGGCTTCCACAAGCCCCAGAAGACATGTCTAGTGGTATTCGTGAGATCAGGTTTTATAGGGAAAGGATTTTGTATGATTGATGATTGATTTTCTTGGGTCTTTCATGAGACAAATCCAACATGTGAGGGGAAATTCGTGAGATTATGAAAATATTTCTAGGGGCCTATGATAGATCCTGAGTACTCATTAAGGAGTGTATCACATGATTAATGGTGAGTACCCAAGTCATATGACCCTTTTTCCATGAAGGCCATATGTTACTCTCTATATAAGAAACATACTCTATTTCCACTTTTATTTCCATATTTATTTTATATGGGATGGAAACGTCATGATGTTTTATATGGTTTCTCAAAGATAACTCCCTATTTGAGATGCATTTTTTGGCCAATAATGGGTCTCATGGTGATTCTCAAGCACTTTCATGGACATCCCCTCTAATTTCTATTATGTCAGAGTGGAAATGAATAATCGAATAGACATATTCAATATACATCATGTGGGGAAGGGGGTATGCCAACAAGCACATGCGTGATAAGGGGAACATGTTTCCAGAGCTCTGTGGTGTCTTGCGACCCACAAGACCACATCACATGAATATCAAAAAAAAAAGATTCATCATTTTCAATATTTTCATTATTTATTTTAAATGATTTTTTGACCCTTTCCCATTAGTTTCCCACGACAGTTCTACATAATAAATATAAGATCTTGTGACGGTGCACACACATTATCCTTTGATGTTACTCTGCATATTCATGTAACATCACATGATCAATATTTGATCATCAAATGGCATGTTTACATTTTCTTTGACATATCTTAGGATTTCTTTACAAAGTCTGAGGGGAAACACACAATTGTCTAGACTTTTCTGATAGCCTTTGGGTGATGATGTTGACATGTCCGCATGTTTCTACATGATAAGGTGGGCATACAGTCAGAGCTATAAATAATCTTCTAAACTATATGAGTGTATCCCATGAATGTCAGCATTCACAATATGATTTCATATTTTGAGTATTTTTATCCTCTACTTTAAAAGTGGTTGGGATGATTTCCATGAATCCTCTGTTTGAAAAGTATCATGGTATTGAGTAACTTATCTGATAGACTCTGCATGATTACAAATTTTCTTAATATAATTCACAAGAACAAGTGGAGTTTTTTAAGGAGTTCCATGTGATCTTAAGGATATCATGCACTATGCACAACCTATTCACATGGACATCCTAAGGTCATCCAAGAACATGTCCTTTATGAGTTCATGTGATCCATAAGATTTGACCATAATCATTCCCATTTCATTGTAGAGAAAATAATTCACTTTACATGGGTATTTATACATTTTATATTTTTTAATTCACATTTTGTTCCATCAAAAATCATATCATGATATATAGAATGAGGTTTTTTTAACCCAATGAAAATAAATCGAGTTAAGAAACTGTTTACCTCTTGGTAACTTTCCTGTAAATATACTTGGATAAATTAATTCAAATTGAAACATCAAATAAAATGATGTGGGAATTATTTATGATATTAGTTTTTAATAGGATATTATATTAACCATTCAATAAAAAAACAAGGTAATATGTCATATGTCTCACAGAAGTAAAAGTGATATGAGAAAAACCATTACCTCGAGTCATGCCATTCATTATTTATCCATTGTCTCATATATAATATGATTACATGAATTTTTTATCTAATAAGAAAATTTAATAGGATTAATAAATTATACTTAAATTATTAATATTATTTATTTATTATTTACATATCTAATTATTTAATCAGTTGAGTCCAGATTGGGTGTTTTTATGATGTTCAGTTCATTATTTCAAAATGGATTTGTTGTGTTGAACATGTTCAATGAGGTTGTTATTTAAACATATTAAGAATAACAAACATGAAATTATTAATTAATTTGTTTGATCCATTTTAAATTTAAAACCATCCATGAAAATGATTATAAAAAATGAACTATGTCACAATCATAGAGATGGTGGGTTGTATATACACATGAAGAATAATTTCATTTTTAAATGATCTTGAAGAAAAGAAGGTATTTAATACTTTAGAATTAAATAATATTTATAATATCATAAATAAAATAATATTTCCTTAAATATATAAATATATATCAATATATTTATGTGGTGGTGAAAAATTAATCAATTCTCTTTGTGGGGGTTTTATTTCACGCATACACAAACGACATTATCATTTTTCTATTAAAGAAATAAAATTATATATTATCTATTAATAAAGGAAAATATTACATTAGTATCATTATAATTTAATTTATATCACACATATACATTTATAGTATCATTATTACCTTCTGTTTAATGTGTTACTGAAAAATAAATCACATCACTTTGGGAGGATGTAGTCAATTGTACCTAGAAGAGATATTATTGACCCCCCATTGAATTGAATTTTAAAAAAATGTGTGTAATCTCATATCTACATAAGTATAAATATTATAAAAATATCATATGTATACATTAAATCCATAATTATGACAATATGTACAAGGCAATGATGGAAAAAATATGACATCAATTCATGAGGTGATATTCTTCGAAACACCTGAATGATGATTTTATATCCCACTTTCTCGAAGATGAGATTGATTTAGGTTATGATATTAACATAATAACATCTTATATTATATTATATTCAATTTTCTGATATTATTATAGTTCAAAATTATTTTAATGAGGTGGAAGAAGAAATAAAACAAAAACACATAGTTAGTAATTTCACCTCTTCTCAGACAACCTCATTAGGATAATGCGGAATGATTTCCAAGAATTTCATTTTTACAAAAAAACAATTGAGGATATTGACTTTTGGAGGTGATTTTGGATGGGTTTTTTGATGGAAAATGGTTCTATGGTGTGTAGTGGATAGGAATGTGGTGTCCATTTATATGAAAGTTGAGTGGCACACAAATAAATTTTTAAAAGAAAAATGTGTACCCAATTGTTTCACATACCAAATGGATAGAAAATGGGTTATTTTTATTACAATGGAATTATATTCTCTAAATAAGTTCATATAATTTTTTTTATAAAAAAATTATTTACTCCCATATCATTTTAGTTTACATAAACCCATTTTTACCTTAATGATGGTAATTTATTTTTACTATTTTCACTATTCATGATGGTAAGAGATTTTATTGGACTTATGAGATAATAGGAATTGTTATTATTAGAAATATGGAACCAATTTTAAAAAATTCATTTCAAAAAAGCATAAACATTAAATTTAAAATTAAACCATCAGACACAATGAAAAATAGGATTTTAAAGAAGTATGTTTTTCATTGTATGATTTTATTATTTTAACTCTATGACTAAATAATAATTATTCTATAAATTTAAAATAATATTTATTTATTTGAAATATATAAATTTCAATTAAAAATGGTTGTGAGCAACTACGGGTGGACACCAGCTCTGTGCTGTAATTCAACAGTTGTCGGTAGCTCAGGTTGACAGTTGTGATGCATTTATTTAGAAATAGGTTCTCGGAACCTATGCTACATGATTTTTCATGGGATTAATTTCCATAGGACCTTCAGGCCATCAAAAAATGGGTGAGTTAATCATTTGGGGGTTAATTTCCTACCTTTTTTGGTTTTATGTGTTTCATTTCTATGTTTTTATGTATTTTTTCCCATAAGTACCAGAAATATAATATGGAGGATCATTGTGCATTGTATAAGAGTTTTCTGAATAATATTATTTTTAAGCCCAAAAAAGACATATATTAAAATAAAATATGATGTTTATTAAAACTAAATTAAGTGGATTAAATATTACCATGTAATAGATATATTATTTTCTATCATATTTAAAATTGAATAAATATTATAATGTTCTTAATTTATTGAAATGAAATGAAATTCTTATAAAAATCTATATTTTTCACGATTCACTGAAAAATAAATAATTTCTAAAATATCCAAAAATTTCACCAAAAGTAAATTTTGATGTGTCGATTTGAAAAATTAAATAATTTTTATAAATAAAATTTTCTAAACATTTTAGAAATTAATTATAATATTTTTAATGAAAATCAATAATGATCATTTTTTAAAATAATAATTATTTTTTACAAATAAAATTACACTAATAAAAATTGATATATTTTTTTCTAAACATTTATCAATAATTTATGTTGAGTATGATATATATATATATATAAATATTATATATTAGTTAATAAAATTCATACTCAAAATATTTGATGGCTGGTTTATAACAATTATATATAACACCAGTTATTTAATCTTGGTGTTTCTTTTCAAATACGCAATTGAATGTAGCTCCCTTTTCTAAAATCGCAAGGTGTTACACTTACACATTGTTGATTACATGTGTAAGGGTAAAATTAAATTCAAAAATATTTAATTTCCACTTACATAACCATTAAATAAAAAATAATAATCTTCCTTATCATTTCTACAATCACAAAGGACTTCTAAATTAATTGAATCAATCTAAAAACATCAAAACTAATTTCACCAATATACATGTAATACAATATAATTATATTTTAGATTTTAATTCCCACACACAACCTATAACGAGAAAGGAGGGCTCATGAATATTTTGAACCTTCACACATAGGTTAAATTATTTTAATTCCATAAATTCAAGGTCTTATGGACAAACTGAATATATACTAATGGCATTTTATTAATTTAATACTCAAAAATCATAAAAAATTGATCTTATGACATGTAAACCAATGTCCCTATCCATAAATCATGGAATCAAACAAACTTGTAAATAAAAGAAAGAGATAATCCCATAAATCATAATATTGTAATTAAACTATAGGTGAAACAAAATAACACTACACCCAAATAAATATAATCAATTCCCAATACCCTAGTAACATGATATTTTATTATAGAGGTTTCATTTATATAAAATAATAGGATCAAAAAAATTATAAAAAATATCATTACTATTTTTATGACTAACGTTCTATTTAAAAAGGAACATTTATGATTTTCTTTTATTCCCCATCCTAGATCATCAAGTCTAGATTGTTGGGTCGGAGGTGATGGCAAGAGGGGGGGTGAATTGCCTTTTTAAAATTAATTAACAATTTAAAAGAAATTTAAATGCAGCGGAAAGTAAAATGGCAAGACACAATTGATAACGGAGTTCGACTTTAAACTCAAGCCTACGTCTCCGCTCCCAACTCAACCGTTGGGAGATTTATACGACCGCTTGCTTTTTAATGGTTATAGCAAGAAACCCACTAGCCGTTTTAAGGTAGGCTAGATCACCTTCTTACAGCTTGCTTTTTTATTATGGTTGTAGCAAGAAAAACAAATTGAATGAAGGAAGAAAAAGGGTGGTTTGTTTTAATACAAACCCAATTAAGAACTAAACAATTGAAGTAAATAATTTAGAACAAACTAGAGGAAGCCTTGAGCGCCAAGAGGTGAGTGTAGTTGATGTAGAGGTAGCCCAAGCTTCAAGCATGGCAATTGGATCTCAAGTAGCCTTTGAGAATTGTCGTAGGAGCCTCAAATGATCAAAATAGCTTTGGTATGCTTCGGTATATTATCGGTGGTGTTCCCGGCATCCATGGACGTCTATTTATAGGAGAAATACTCCCAAATACTTCAAAATAGCCGTTGGAGGGCTTTCGGAGCGGTTGGGGATCAAGTGGGCCAGCCTGGTCAAAGCCTAACGGCTAGTTTGACTGAGCACACTGGCTGGCCGGTGCTGATCCACCGGCAGACCGGTGCACCAGACAGAAGCAAGGGATTTCTGTCTGGCTCCACCGGCTGACCGGTGCTGAGCCATCGGTTGGCCGGTGGTCTGGACAGAAGCATACTATTCTGTCTGGGTTCCACCGGCTGGCCGGTGGTCAGGCACCGGCTGGCCGGTGGTCAGGCACCGGCAGGCCGGTGGTCTGGACAGAAGGTATGCCATTCTGTCTGGACCCACCGGTTAGCCGGTGGGCTGGATCCGGCTGGCCGGTGCCCTTACCGGCTGGCCGGTGGTCTCACACCGGCTGGCTGGTGGACTTAAACAGTCCATTTTGAATTCTTCTTGGGCCAGCTTCTAGGCACCCTATTTCCTATCATCAAAGACACTTGAAAACAAGTTTGAATACAATTAGAGTGATTGTGATCATTAAAATCCAAGAGAGAGGGGTGCAACAATCTCCCCCTATTTTGATGATCACAATCACAAAAGAGAAAGCTTAAAAAAGAGGTATGAAAGCTTTAAAAAGGGTATGTCAATTGAAAACTTAAATAAACAATTTGAACTTGGAAAACTTAGAGACGTGCCAAATATAATGATCTTGAAAGCATTGAAATACTGAGAAAGGGTCATTTTTTTGAAATTGCAACCAAATGCCATTTTTTAAAGAAATCAATTGAAAACAATAACTTAACCATTTAAAACAGATTTTAATGACATCAATAACTTAAAATGGAACTTGTAAAAATAGCATTTTAATAAATAACTATGTAATAGAGAGGTTTTCTCCCCCTTTGGGATTATCAAAATAGGAGGAAAATTATGAGAGAGAATAAGAAAAACAATCAAAGAGGTAAACAATGATAAAAAGGAATGGATAGACAAGACAACTTGAAATTTAAATAAGATGAAATGGTACAAGGAGAATCCAAAATACAAATACAAAAACAAATCAAAAACAACTAAGGCTCTATTCACTCCTAGAGGGTCGAGGGAGACGACGACGCCTGAAGTTCGGAGGAGCTGGAGGAGCCTGGACCGCCTCGAAGCGACGATCGAGAGAATCGATCCGAGAGTGGAGCTGATCAAACTGAGAGCTGAAGTAAGAAAACTGCAAGTACAGCCGGGTCTCAATCTGATCCTGGAAGCGTAGGAACTCATCAGCCGTCACCGGCAAGCCACCAGCATCAGCAGGAGGGGGCACAGCCTCAGCAGGCTCAGGTGCATCATCACCCTCTCCAGCCTCCTCATCAGCAGCAGCATCAGCCTCACCTTCGCTGTCACCACATCCTTCCTCTTCATCATCATCACTATCCTCACTGTCTGAAAGAGGATAGGCAGCGGCAATAGCAGGAGGCATGGCATGGGCAGGAGGATGGGAATGAGTCTGAGGAGAGTAGGCCTTGAGAAGACCGTCCTTGTCGACAATCCATTCCTGACGCCAAGGGTGCCAACGGATGTTCATTCGTTGCACCATCATAAAATTCACTATGCTATCCTTCGTTGGATGCTGGAAGGAATTAGCATGAAGAGGCACATCAAGAAAGGAAAAGATTTTAGTCAAGAGGCATCCGTAGGGTAGAGTTTTGGACCGGCGCAGGTGCTTAGCCACATAAGTCATGGCCCGGAATAGAAACCGGACCAAATTGAAGTGAATGCCTCTGGTGATAAAAGAGAGAAGATAAATATCAATGAATTTGACATTATCATGATCCCCGATACGGGGTGCAAGGGAAGTTTGAATGAGGCGCTCAATAATAGGATGGTTAGGAGAGAGCTGGGAGAGCTTGACAATGGGATTTGTGGGCTGCCCTGTGAGATGATCAAGGGCTACGGCTATATCAAACTCACGGTCCCGAGGAAACTCCCCCTGAGCAAATGCATGAGGCCCGACATGAGGAACTCCCAGTATCCGGGCAATTTCCACCGAAGTGAAAGTGATGGGTTGCCCAAGAGCAGTGGAGGAGATGGTATCAATGTCATCGGAATCGGACCACATCAAATGAGCATAGAACTCTTTGACAAGAAGAGGATAAATGACATCCTTTTCGGGTGGCTCAAAAAATGAATGCCAATGTTGATACTCAATAATTGAAAAAAGCTCGAGACGAGCAGAAGAAAGCCAAGGATAGTCAATAACTCTACCGGGAAAAATGACTTTGTCATGCCATATGTCCGGAAGTTGAGGGATTGAAGGAGGAGGAGGTGCTTCTTGAGCGATACCCTTGCCTTTGCGAGTAGATCGAGGTCCCATGATGGCAAAAGGAGCTAAAAAGAGAGAGATTGAGAGAATAAAGGAGTTTTGAGAGGGAAAAAACCAAGAAGGGAGGCTAGGTTTTGGAGGAGCTGCGGTTTTAGGAGGAGCCGCCCGAGAGAGAAGAGAGAAATGAGGGAGGAAGGGTTTTAAAATTGATTTTAACCCTTCCTCGGGTCGGCCCAAAAAACAGAAACCCGACACCACCGGTTAATCGGTGATGTACCACCGGTTGACCGGTGGTACTAAAATTCATAAAATATAAAAAACAGAATTAAAAAAAAGGTGTTTAAAAAAATTCTAATAAAAATAAAATATAAGCAAGCCAAGAAAGTCAAATATTTAATAGTGCTCATTGACGAATCATTCCTAACTCCCCTTTAATAAAATCAAAACGGTCAACCGGGAGCGGTTTGGTAAAAATATCAGCTAATTGGAAATCAGTAGGAATGAAGTCCAAAGTGATATCTCTTTTTTGAAAATGGTCACGAAGGAAATGATGCCTTAAGTCTATGTGCTTTGTACTAGAATGTTGTATTTGATTCTTAGAGATACTAATGGCACTAGTGTTGTCACACCGAATAGGGACATGATCATAGGAAAGACCATAATCCAAGAGAGTGTGTTGCATCCAAATAATTTGGGCACAACAATTGCCAGCGGCTACATACTCGGCCTCGGCAGTAGAAAGAGCAACACAATTTTGCTTCTTGCTACTTCATGAAACAAGGGACTTGCCTAGCAGATGACAGGTTCCACTAGTACTCTTACGATCTAATTGACATCCGCCAAAATCAGCATCCGAATAAGAAGATAGTTCAAAAGAAGTATTTGAGGGATAAAATAAACCAAGATTTTTGGATCCTTTTAAATACTTAAAAATTCTTTTGACCGATTTAAGATGGGATTCGTTAGGATTGGCTTGAAAACGAGCACAAAGGCAAACACTAAACATGATGTCAGGACGGGTCGCAGTTAGGTAAAGTAGACTCCCGATCATACTCCTATAAAGCTTGTTATCCACCGGTTTCCCAGCTTCGTCTAACGTAAGCTTACATGAAGTACTCATGGGTGTACTAATTTCCTTTACTTGATCCATACCAAAACAACTTATAAGCTTGTTTGTGTATTTGCTTTGGCTTAGAGAAATACCTTTTGAATTTTGAAAGATTTGAAAACCAAGAAAAAATTTCAATTCTCCCATAAAACTCATTTCAAATTCTTTTCTCATTAAATCTGAAAAATCAGTACAAAGAGATTCTTTGGTAGAACCAAAGATAACATCATCAACATAAATTTGGACTACTAAAAGATCTTTTGAAGTGTGTTTTAAAAATAGGGTATAATCGGCTTGACCCATTTTAAAATCATTTTCTAAAAGAAATTTTGTTAACCGCTCATACTAAGCCCGAGGGGCTTGCTTTAAGCCATAAAGAGCCTTGGTTAACTTAAAAACATGATTTGGAAATTTTGGATCTTTAAAACCGGGGGTTTGTTCAACAAAGCTTTTTTCTGAAATAAAACCATTTAAAAAGCACTTTTAACATCCATTTGAAAAAGTTTGAAATTTAAGTGAGCGGTGAATGCCAACAAGATTCTAATGGATTCCAATCTAGCGACGGGCGCGAAGGTTTCACCATAACCAATTCCTTCTTCTTGATTATAGCCCTTAGCTACTAGGCGAGCCTTGTTCCGGGTTATATTTCCTTGATCATCAAGTTTGTTCCTAAAAACCCATTTAGTGCCAATAATTGGATGATCATTGGGTCTTTCAACAAGAGTCCAAACATCATTTCTAGAGAATTGATTTAGTTCCTCTTGCATTGCAAGAACCCAATTCTCATCATTAATAGCATCATTAATGGTTTGAGGCTCTAGTTGAGAAAGAAAGGCTTGATGTTCAACCTCGTTGAGGATTGATCTTCTAGTTCGAGTACCGGCTTGAAGATCACCTATAACATTTTCTAAAGGATGGCCTCTAGAAGGTTTCCAAACCTTAGGCAAGGTGGAAGGCGAAGAAGGGAAGAGGGTTCTAGATGTCATCCTCCTTGGGAGGAGAAGTGGAATCATTCAAATGAATCTTATCAAGCTTATCTTCAACATCTTCAATGACCGGGTGAGGTTTTGGAAGAGTTTCATCAAATTTGACATGAGATGATTCTTCGATGGTTTTTGAACGTTTATTGAAGACACGATATGCTTTTCATGAGTTGGAGTACCCAAGAAAAATACCTTCATCGGATTTGGCATCAAATTTCCCTAGGTTATCTTTTGTGTTAAGGATAAAGCATTTACAACCAAACACTTTAAAATAACCTACTTTGGGCAATTTGCCTTTCAAAAGTTCATAGGGGGTTTTCTTAAGAAGGGGTCTTACAAGGACTCTATTGATAGTATAACAAGCAGTGTTTACCGCCTCGGCCCAAAAATATTGAGGGAGGTCGAATTCACTAAGGAGGGTTCGAGCGATTTCTTGGAGAGTTCGGTTTCTCCTTTCAACCACTCCATTTTGTTGAGGAGTCCTAGGGGAAGAGAAGGTGTGATTGTATCCTTGAGAGGAACACAATTCATCGAATTCTTTGTTCTCGAATTCACCACCATGATCACTACGAAGAGATATGATTTTATATCCTTTTTCGTTTTCTACTTTCCTAGAGAATTTCAAAAAGGTTTTACAAGCATCATTCTTATGGGCTAAAAAGAAAACCCAAGTAAAACGAGAAAATTCATCAACAATAACTAAGGTATAGGATTTTCCACCTAAGCTTGCTACGGGAGTAGGACCAAAAAGATCAAGATGAAGGAGTTCAAGAGATTTTGAGGTGGACACTTCCTTCTTAGATTTGAAAGAAGACTTGTGTTGCTTTCCAAGTTGGCATGGCTCACAAATCAAATCTTTCTTAAATTTAAGTTTAGGAAGGTCACGAATGAGCTTGTTCTTATTAAGCTTTAGAAGTGAATGAGAGCTACAATGCCCCAATCTTCTATGCCAAAGCCAAGACTCATTGTCAAGAGCACTTAAACATTTAACATTTTGGCTAGCTAGAGATTTTAAATCAATAATGTAAACATTTTGAAAACAGGAAGCAGAAAATATCAACTTGTTTTGAAAATCAAGCACATTGCATAAATCATTTTGAAAATTGACTGAAAAACCACTATCACAAAGTTGAATAATGCTAATTAAATTATGCTTTAAACCTTTAACTAATAAAACATCTTTAATAAAAGAGGAGCTACCAAAACCAATGGTACCTATTCCGACGATCTTGCTTTTTGAGTTATCACCAAAGGTGACATATCCTCCATCAAATTCTTCAAGTGAGTTGAACTCGGAGGGATTGCCACACATGTGCCTTGAGCAACCGCTGTCGAGATACCACGAGCCTTTAGAGGTCCTACTCTTTTGGCGTTTATCCTACAAAATCAAGAAAGAAGAGTTTTTGGTACCCATATAAGTTTGGGTCCGGAAAGATTAGCTAAAAGAGACTTTTGAACCAATAATGTTCTAGAGGGATTCCTTCTATGATACTCATCCGAGTAGGTAATGGATTTGGGTCTTCCATACCTAGCATTTTTACAATCACATTCATAAATCATGTGACCGGTCTTTTTACAATAATTACAAAATTTGTATTGAGAGCTCCCCCTTACAAAAGTAGTGGGTGCCCTAGAAAAAGTGGATTGCTTGTTATAGCCAATTCCATGTGTGGTTCTAGCCGAACGCTGAGAACCTAGCAATTTAGTTAAGTTTTGTTCACCTTGGGTGAACTTGGCAAGAGATTCCTTCAAATCCTTAATGGTAGAATTTAATGAATCTACATTTGGAATACTTTTGACTTTAAGGGCAAGCTCCTCATTCTCTTTGAGAAGTTTGTCTTTTTCGGAAATAAGTGTTTTGTTTTTCTTTTTCAAGGTAAAAAATTTAGAGGTAAGTTCGTGAAATCCTTCCTCTAATTGATCTCTTGCAATTTGGAGTTCTTCATAAGACATATCATTGTCAAAAGAAGAAGATGAGGAAGAAGAGTGAGAAGAAGAGTGAGAAGAGGATACCTCATCAAATGCCATTAGGCATTTTCCACCTTCATCGCTTGAGTCGCTTGAAGACATGGAGTCATCACTTGCACTCCATGTTGATGCTTTGAAGGCCTTCTTGTTTTTCTTTTCTTTTAACCTTTTCTTGAAAATGGGGCACTCTGGTTTGATGTGGCCTTTCTTTCCACATTCAAAGCAAGTGATTTCTTTCTCCGCCTTTGGCTCTTCCTTTCGTGCCTTTTGAAATTTCTTCTTTTTCTTCATGAACTTTCTCATTTTCCTTGCTAGTTGAGCCATCTCGGATTCACTATCATCGGAGGAGCATTCTTCCTTTGCCTTGAAAGCTATGTTCTTTTTCTCCTTAAAGATCTTTCCTTCTTTATCGGCTTGCCTCTTCATGGTAATCTCATAAGTCATGAGTGACCCTATGAGTTCTTCAACCGGCATCTTCTTGACATCTTTCGCTTCTTGGATTGACGTCACCTTTGGTTCCCAAGAGCTTGGTAGGACCCAAAGAATTTTCTTGACCATTGTTTCTGCTGAAACATCATCACCAAGGGACTTTCTCCCATTGCAAACATCAGTAAAACGAGTAAACATTTCGGTGATTGACTTGTGTGGGTGCATTGTGAAACTCTCAAAGTCTTGATGATACATATCTAACCTAGTGTCTTTGACTTTGTTAGTTCCCTCATGGGTCACTTCCAAAAGTTTCCAAATTTCGTGTGAGGTGGTTCAAGTAGAAATACGATTAAACTCATTACGGTCTAACCCACAAGGAAGAGCATTCATGGCTTTTCCATCAAGCTCAAAATTGGAAATGTCTTCGGGGGTCCATTTAGATTCATCCTTACTAGAAAGAGTGTAGACTTTCATAATAATTCTATATATAGGATACCCAATGCTTCTAAGAAAAGTAATCATTCGTGTTTTCCAATATGTGTAATCGGTTCCATCGAAGTATGGAGCCCGAGTCATGGAATACCCTTCGGGTGCTTGTGAGAAAGAAGCCATCACTATGGATTTTTCGTTTGTAACCGGTTAAGGTATTACACAAATGCTCCCTCTGATACCAAATGTTGGGTCGGAGGTGATGGCAAGAGGGGGGGTGAATTGCCTTTTTAAAATTAATTAACAATTTAAAACAAATTTAAATGCAGCGGAAAGTAAAATGGAAAGACACAATTGATAACGGAGTTCGGCTTTAAACTCAAGCCTACGTCTCCGCTCCCAACTCAACCGTTGGGAGATTTATACGACCGCTTGCTTTATAATGGTTATAGCAAGAAACCCACTAGCCGTTTTAAGGTAGGCTAGATCACCTTCTTACAGCTTGCTTTTTTATTATGGTTGTAGCAAGAAACCCAAATTGAAAGAAGGAAGAAAAAGGGTGGGTTGTTTTAATACAAACCCAATTAAGAACTAAACAATTGAAGTAAATAATTTAGAACAAACTAGAGGAAGCCTTGAGCGCCAAGAGGTGAGTGTAGTTGATGTAGAGGCAGCCCAAGCTTCAAGGATGGCAATTGGATCTCAAGTAGCCTTTGAGAATTGTCGTAGGAGCCTCAAATGATCAAAATAGCTTTGGTATGCTTCGGTATATTATCGGTGGTGTTCCCGGCATCCATGGACGTCTATTTATAGGAGAAATACTCCCAAATACTTCAAAATAGCCGTTTGAGGGCTTTCGGAGCCGTTGGGGATCAAGTGGGCCAGCCTGGTCAAAGCCTAACGGCTAGTTTGACTGAGCACACCGGCTCGCCGGTGCTGATCCACCGGCTGGCCGGTGCACCAGACAGAAGCAAGGGATTTCTGTCTGGCTCCACCGGATGACCGGTGCTAAGCCACCGGCTGGCCGGTGGTCTGGACAGAAGCATGCTATTCTGTCTGGGTTCCACCGGCTGGCCGGTGGTCAGACACCGGCTGGCCGGTGGTCTGGACAGAAGGTATGCCATTCTGTCTGGACCCACCGGTTGGCCGGTGGACTGGATCCGGCTGGCCGGTGCCCTTACCGGCTGGCCGGTGGTCTCACACCGGCTGGCCGGTGGACTTAAACAGTCCATTTTGAATTCTTCTTGGGCCAGCTTCTAGGCACCCTATTTCCAATCATCAAAGACACTTGAAAACAAGTTAGAATACAATTAGAGTGATTGTGATCATTAAAATCCAAGAGAGAGGGGTGCAAGATAGATCAGTGTACTAGATGGTCTAATACACATCTACTTGTACTTAAGAGGCTTTCAAATCTGGGAGAGGGACGAAACAATTTCATAGGGATATTATTCCATTATTTTACATTAACCAAATAAATTATGATTTAGAAAAAATATTTAAATTATAACATGTAATATCAATTGGAAAATAATTAATAGTAGATACTAGTCTAGTGGATCCCCAAATGTAGTTGATCAATATGAATAATCAAAAGAAAAATCAATAATATAGGAAAAATATAAAATATTTAGTTAGATATATAGAAAAAACATCAATCCCTACAATCTATAATTCAATCAATAGTAAATTATTGGGCCCCTTTCCTTTGATGTATAATTAACCTTGATTTCTGCATGAACAAAGTTATTCTTGTGTTGGGTGTGAGTATAAACCCACCTAGACGCCTCTAAGATGACCTTATCATAAGTGAAATAGATGTATGATGGTGTGTGAATTTGAATTAAATATATAAATATATATATGAAACAACAATTATTATATATTCATAATGTGCTAAATGAGCCTCTATTAATCCTCATCCCAACATACTCCATCTTCGTATTAGAAAGAAGTATTTTATGTAACCACGATAATAATAAAAATCATGGTTGTTAAATTCTTAGTTAGGGAATTACCAAACATCGAACAATTTATCTATCCCTTTTAACTCAATGATTCTTCACCCCAATATTTTTCAGGTATATTATTTTAGATAATCCTTATATATTTTATTTCATGAATACATACAACAATGTGTTTTAACAAACATTATTATACCCTATAATAATGATTATCTAAATTTGTTTTTGTATCATAGTGGTCATATTGGGGGTATGAATACGAGTAAACACATTATAAAAACCTCAATAGAGTTTTATATAATAGATATTTATTGATTAATTTTTAATAAGTACTTAATTTCAGTCAACATAATTTAAATTTCAAAAATATTTTTTCTTTAGAACTTTTTTTATTGTGTATTTTGAGGATATTGAAACCATTTTATAAAACATAAATTAATTATAAGAATATAATTTATTCTTAGTTTTTAAATCATCATATAATAGTTATCTTAAGTATAATTTTTTAAATTTTTCTGCAAAATATTTTTTTTATTGAATAGTAAAAAATATTAATTTTATAGAAAATAATGTTTTCCTTTTACGAATTTAAAATTCCCCATTTTATAAAATATTTTAATTTTTAAATATTTTTTCTGTATTAATACTAATCTAATAGATTTTTTGAGTAATCATTATTCTAAATTTTGGTGTAAAATTTGTTTTTTACTAAACAATTGAAATTTTCAGCAAATCCATTCTTCATTGTGATTTGATTTAATATTTTAAGCATACATTAATAATAATAATATAATATACTATTATATAATTTATTTAATAATTTGAACTATATTTTATGAGTATAGAAATGAGCCTTTTTATATTTTCCATAATTAAGAGTAAAAATAATCAAAAAAATTGCCATTGTTTAGCTTAAATGAGTATACCATCGGAAATAAAATTTGAGAAAAGGTTATAATTTCCACACAAAAAAGTATAAATACTGCATTATTTTCTTGTTTTTACCTTATATCATCTAAATATAAATTATGTTCCATTTGGAATCATTTTAAATGTGTAATACATTACAATATTGTAATCTTTTTGAAATATTACATGTCTGTTCCCCTAAAATTGTAAAAAATAAAAACCCTCATTTCCATTTCACGCATAAGGAGCCTATTATATAAGAAAAATACATAACAAATCTATTATTAACATCCCACTAAATGTCTTATGTTTTTTTCAATCATAATTCCATCCATTCGAGGCTTACGGTGCAATACAAATGGGTATTCCCAACAAAGGGCTATAATTATTAACTGAGAACATTGAATTTAATTTCTATTTTCCACATTCTCTAAATAAATTAATCAATAAATTAATACATAAAGTAACATAAATATACTAAAATATAGTTAATATAATTGAACATTCAATTTCCACCTTCTTTCTATAAAATTGGAAATGAACGTATCTCTCCTACATGTGTGTTGATTATAATCCCAATATAGAGATATAATTAATTTTCCATCAACATAATTAATAGTTGGTTGTAATGACGGATAAAATAAATATATATGGAATTAATGATATAATTATGATTAGTTATCAAAAAAAATATTCTTTTATTTGTTTACTTATTTTCATTAAAAAATGAAAATTGTGTTCATTTGTACATAAGAACTACCGTCTATGAGAATTTCATAATAAATTTTTTTATATGTAGATGATTTTTATGGATATAAATATGTATATAATGAATAATATATATATATATATAATTATAATCATTCTATGGGTGATGGATCTTTGATCAATGAACATTTAATAGAACATTCAAACAAAAATATTCATGAAAAATATATAAGTTAACACCCAGAAACGAAGATTATAAAATGGAATTATTAATAAATTTGTTTTAAAATGTTATTAGTGCGTCATATATTATATTATAATTATGTAAATATTTATAGTAAATAATTTTAATATATTAAATTTTAATATATAATATGATAGTTATCTTTCGAAGATGTTCAGTCTTTAGGTAAGCGTTTAATGTTAAAATGTCATTGATTAGTGGGATTAGTTATACATAATTTTTTAATGCTGAAATTTTAATCTCCATCAATAGAAAATCCCATGATGTTTGTCATACATGTTTATTTTTGTAAATTAAATATTTTCCAATCAAATTACTACCTTGATATACTCAAGAGACTAAAATTATTCTATTATATAAAACAACCCGTGTTTTCTATGGAATTTTATTTTATTATTTCATGTTAATATTCTCTTGGAAAAATTTAGATATTTTTTAATTTTATACAATATATGATTAAATAATTTTTTCCCCTTTTCTTCCATCTATAAAAATATTTAAAATTAATAATTTTTCACTTTATGAATGAGAATATTTTTATGAAAGTTGTAAATGCAATATGAATTTTAACCTAAACAGAACGAATATATTTTACCACCATAATAACTCTTATTTTCATTGAAACATCTATAAAATGATTAAATTTTTATTTTGAAATATTTTTTTATTATATATATATTTAAATTTTATATATTTTAAATAGATAATATTAAATTGAATAAGTATTTTCCATAAGAAATTATTAAGTGATCTTTGAAATGCGTTTTTCTTCTATAATAACAAACTTTGAGTTCACTTTTGATTTAATGGTGATGTTTTAAATAATTAAATCATTATTATTTTGTTATAATGGTTTAATATTATGATTATGTAATGTTGATGAAACCCATTTTATTTCCATGTGTTAATTTATGATAGAATACAATTGTTTTTATTATATTTTGGATTATAAATGAATGAATTACAATTATTCGATGGGTGGGTCTATTATTGCCCTCCAATTAAATGGGTAATTTTTATTGTATTATGTTATCAACGGGTGCATGGTATGTTATTCCCATCCCATAAGAGGTTACAAGAGATTTTTACCATGTCTAATGATTATACACAAGTGGTCAGTCCAATCCAACCATGTGATGAATGACTTATTGTGTATACTTGAAATAATATTTCTATTATTATGATTACTATACATTTTATTCCAATATATTATGACATTATCCCATGATAATTTTATTCTCTCATGAATCATGATATTTGTTTCCTTTATGAGTTATGTCTTATGAACATATGATCTTTAACACATGAACAAATATTATTATCTATGATGTGTTTGGGATGAATTTATAATGTTAAGATCATGTTCTCATACAATGATGATCATGGTATGATTTTCCATGATAATTTATTTATTTTTCCCTTATCTACCCTTTCTAATAATCATAAATCACCCTTTTATATGTCACCTCTTACCTATGATTTAATGAATGGTTTTATTTATGATATGTCTACAAGGGGTGAATGTTGATAACAAAGTAGTAGGAGACAATGTAGCTCATTGATATAGAATGTTTTTATGTACCCATGATTTAGAAGACCCTAAAAATTTATGGTTCAATTATTGATTATAATATTATATAATCAATACCAATATAATAAGCTGAAATTTTTACATAATAAATTCTTGGCTCACAAAATTTGGAATCAATACCCTGTTTATTTACATTAGTTTGCTCACCAAAGTGGGAATCAATACGTGGATTATCTATATTATGAAATGATGATAATGAATCATTAATGATAACCCTTTGGATAACCCTACATATAGGTCAATAACATATGTTATAATAAATAATGGACTGTTTTTTCGAATAAAAGACTTACATAATTGAAAATTGGAAAGTGGATATGGTTGGGGCACCAATTTACCTTGGATTAAAAACTCTTTATGGGAGGGTTGAGTATTATCTCTTTTGTTACCAGTCTATAATGAGTGGGCCCATGACAGAGCACCTTTCTTGACATACATGGAAGACTGGTGTATAAACATGGAATGATTATCCACGATTAGGACACCATGAAATCATGTATGACTTTGGGTATAGATAAATAGGACTCTGTTATAGTAGTTTATGGGCATAAAATCTTGATTGATGGTGAAGGTTTTCAACCATTTCCTCCTTGTAAAGTATGGTGTAGGAAAGATTACTCACATATGAAGTCAATGATGGTTACCAGATCTCATAGTCCAATAAAATATGAATTGTAATGTTATGAGGATTGCGATGCTTCCTATATTATCATTGATTTAAAATAAGGTGTGTTGAAAAATAAATATCCAATAAATTTTTTTCATGATTATATAATTTTCCACTAATAGTGTTATTTATCAAAATATTCTTTTTTATTTTATCAATTGTATTGAACTAAAAGAAATCATGTCTCTATATAATTTTATGTACAATGAAATAATTTTCATCCCGAAAACTAAATGTAATGGTTTTAGTTATTAAATGTCTCATTTTATGTATTACATAATATTTTCATGAAATGGATAATGTCGATAATCCAAATCATCAATAGTGGGAAAAATATTCTATTGATTTCTTCATGTGGAATATTCTACTATCATTTTGTGGTTAATTTGTTCCATTAATTGCTAAGTAATTTATCAATAAAACTAATAATATAGTTTACCTCAAGTGTTTGGAGTATGAATAAGTTATTTTGTCCGTATATCATTAGGAAGAAGAGGCATATAAATAGTTTATTATTATAAAGTACAAGATTAAACATGTTGAAACTAACTATATGAAATGAGGTGGTTTTAAAATAATATTTTTCAATAATTACAATAATAATAATAATTATAATTAAATTAGAAAATAATCCATTTAACTGAATCTTATGGTTGATGAATCCTATAGTGAATGTGATAGAAATTTTATTGGTCATGTGGGATAAATTTTTTATATTATCAACCAACCTAAAACAAATATTTCATTTTTTATAAGTGGTATAAATCCAATATTTTAAAGGGAATTATCCATAAGATATGTGAATGGCTACGAATAAATTTTTTATGTCTATTATGGTAGAAATATAGATTGGTTTCACCAAACAATATTATTGATTTGATAAGAAAATAGAGATGGAATTTAATAGAAATTCTATTGATAAGAACTATGGATTGATGAAGATGGGCCTTCTTTTATTCAAAAACTGTCGATGAATTATAGAGGAAATTTCTTTATATGGATTGGTTCATTCTTTAATATTAATGTCGATGGTCATTGTGAAATATAATTCCAATTTTATGGGTATAATTTATCTAATTTTTGAATGGATATAAATCCCCACTAGATACACAACCCTGAGTCCAGTGTCTCAAATGATAGGAGTATGGAAATTATTCTAACTGAAGATTGAAAATGATGTTAAATGATGGTGATTGATATAAAAATCATCTTAATCACAGATAATAAGGTAAATATAATTTGATATCTATTAACAATTTATGGCATGATAATAACGTGGTGAATGGTACACATTCCAACAACTCTAGAATAACTAATGACTTATTTGGTTCTGGTTCTACCCACTCTTTTTTAATGAATAATTTTATTATGGTATCAAAATACTACATCAATAATTAGTTATTGGATTATTATTGAAAATTCATAATGGTATAATGATAAAGTCTCATGTGTATGATTTTTATCCAATTTATGTTGTTCAGAATGAGATTCACAAAATATCATTATTCTTTATCTAGTGGAATTTGGTTTCGTTTTAGGCATGGATTAAATTTATCTATATGAATCCTTTCAAATTTTGAAAGGAATTGTTTATAACAATTGATATTCTCAACCAATCTACGATCGACTATCATTGTGATGAAAAATATAAATATCCAATGAAAACTTTATCGATTCTATGGGTGTTAAATCAAATTATATGGGGTATTTATCTATCATGGTTTAGGATGAACTCATCATTGAAGTCATGAATACGGTATGTGTGTCTGTTTATGTATATCCATAAGTTCTCTGTAGTATTCCTTTCAATCGTGAAGTTGTTTTTTCAATATAAATCATACAAGGTGTTACACACTCTTCAAATACTCTATATAGAATGGCCTAATTGAGTTTCTAGAATCAAAGAAGAAATTCCTTGAGAAACATTATAAGGGATTAATTTATCAATGTGCATCATGATGAGTTATGACTATCCAATTTATTATAAAAAATGTTTTTCAATGCAACTATGCACTGATTATTTGGAACTTAATAGGATCAAAAATCAATAAAAAGTATCATATTCTCCATATAAATGATTTTTTTGATAAATAATAAGTAACACAGTAATTTTCCATGATTGACAATCGATCTTGATAGTATCAATTGAGGGTAAAAGGTGAAAACATACCTCGGATATCCTTTCGTATGAGGTATAGACACTCTGAATATGTAGTGATTCTTCTTGGTCTTACTAAAACCACCATTAACTTCATGGATTAAATGGATAATTTCATTATATATTAACATTAATAGTTTATGATAGTCTATATAGATGACATTATTATATAATCAAAGGAAAATGAATAGTATTCAAATCATAAGATTATGGTACTAAATACCTTAAGGAAGGATAAGTGGTATGAAAAATTTTCCAACTATTAATTTTTTCATTAGAGGTATTCATTCAGGGGACATATAATATCATATCTGGGTATATTAGGGAATCCATCAGTAATTGAGGATATTAACAATTGGTCTAAAACAAAAATGGTGATTGAGATCAATCAATTGTTTAATTTGGGTGGATATTATTAATTCATTGTAAATATTTTTTGAAGCATATCATCAAAGGGAGTTAGGTTCTTTTAAACCTACGAATATGAGGAAATATTCTAGGATCTAAATATAAGGCTCAACTATTCACATGTGATCACATTCCCCAATGTTGGAGAGTTTTTTTTTGAGTTATAATGATTCATTTAGGAATGGTATTTGATGGATTCATATATATATATTTTTGGTGGAATATGACGCTTATAAATTGGTGGTTTATGAGTTGAATTAACGAACTAAAGAATTATAGTTAGTAATGGTAATTATTGCATTAAAGATATAGAAAGAGTATTTTAATGATGAAAATGTGACTTATAAATTTATCATATATGTTTAATGTATATATTCACTAAGGAGGATTTGCATATGATTCAAAGAATATGGTTGAGTATAATTACGGAGTATGGCTCCCATTACATTAAAAACCATTGAAAGGGTATAAAAAGAATATTCTCTTAGATAAATGGTGTAATAATATCTTATATGTGATGAGGATAATAAAATATCCAATATTTCATTATTTTCAATGAATGGACAATGAAAAAATAATATAGGTGTAGAAATATTATCTTGATCAAATTAGTGTTCAACTATATATATATATATGTGTGTGTGTGTGTGTGTGTGTTAATATTATGTAATTATATGAGGAATATAAATAGATGTAAAAGATGGTAATAAATGTTTCTATGATTAACCCTGAATATGGAGTATTGAAAAGGTTTAGTAACCATGTATGTGACTCCTTAATACTAGACACAGATATTGAGATATTAGAAGATGATCATTTCTCATCACTCTCTTTTCGTCCTAGAAGAATGAATATCTATAATGATTCTAAAAAGTATTTCTAGTTGGACATAATTAAAAAGAGAAATATTGTGTATGTATCTTAGTTATTGGTTTATAAAAATTTAAAACATGTAAGAATGAATTTTACATAGATGTAACAACCATTACCCATAAAAGAATTCAAAAATGGAAAACATTACCATGTATCTCGTTATAGGATTCAATAAAACATCTAAAGACCGTAATTCTATTTCAATTTTAGTCAAACACATTATGAAGTAATAATAATTCATTTCAATCATATAATATTTCATTCCTTATCATCTTTACAGTATATATATTGACAATGTTTTATGGTTTAATAGAGTGCCACATTTTGTAATATCTCATCATGATCCAATGTTTCACTCAATGTTTTGGAAAAGTCTACAGGATTGTATGGATTCAAAGATCTAATTCAAGAATACATATCATCCTCATAATTATGGTTAGTCATAAAAGACCATTCAATCCCTAGGGGATATGTAAACATCTTAATCTCTAGATTTAAAAGGTTGTGGGTAGCAATATCATATTATATAAAAATTATCTTATAACAATAGCTTTCACTTAAGAATTTAGATACATACGTATAAACTATTATATGAAATGATATAAAGTAAAACATTATTCTCAGATGATGATGGTGAGAGAAAGATATTAGGACATAATATTAAATTGAAAATAGAGTAAACCATAGCCATTTCATATCTCATTAAGGAATCATAGAGTCGATAAAACAGTTTTTCTGAAAATCATTGGCGTAATCTATAAGTTGAAGTTAATGATAGGGTATCCATATGAATTTTTCAATGTAATACGGTTTTTATATTGAGAAAAAAAATGGAAAACTAGGCACCCAGTAGGCTATTCCATTCAGGATTATTGATATAGTAGGGCCTATAACATATCTATTTTCACTAACACCAAATCTCTCTCATGTTGATGATGTTTAACATATATCTAACCTAAGGAAGTATATACCTGATACATCATATATACTAAACTCAAAGGTTATACATAAGAATATTTATCTTTCTAATAATAAAAATGTAGAAATATCAGACCATATATGTAAGACCCAAACTGTTATAAATAAAATTTCCATTATGATTTAATTAAATGTCTTATTATGTAACATTGTTATAGAAAATTCATGACTTAATTTATTTTATTATATCCTACCAAATTTAATAAACTGATAAAAATATTTACCATTGATCATATAGCTATTAAACCTTGATCACATTATTATTATAAACATCTTATTTCAATAAATCTAATTAACAAATACAAAAAAAGTGAGGGCATCAACTAAAAGGAGAACACACTATGAAGCCCACTAATCAGAGATTCTAATAGATATGAAATCACAAGGATTTTTCCTTGACCAATCAAAATATAAGAACCAATTACTTATGCATGAGAGAAAATATTTATGGGAGAATATAAAAATCATCAATATCATGGCCTAAACCATGTATTACAAACCAACCCATGATAGTCACACCATCACGAACATTGAGCTAAAGGAATTTGATGGATTGTTAAATGGATATTTGTAAAGACCATATAAATATGAGTATGTATATTATTTTTTATATAATAATGAGTATTTTTTCCTATTATTGTTATATTATAAATTATTTTTATTTTGATACAATAAAACAAAAATTGTATTTTTGGGCATTATTCAAATTCAATTATAGAATTTATTTTGTTGTTTAAATGGATTTTTGAAATGAATAATGCTTAATATAATATTATTATCAAATAATTTTTATCAAATATAAATGATCATATAATTTTTATGATGTAAAGTGTATTTTTTATGAGGGTTTTAATGTTGTTATTGTCAACAAATCCAGTAAATCTTATAAAATTTCGATTCTTATTTTAAAAGGGTAAATGAAAATATTTATAAATTTTTTTAGATAAACATAATATTTTTTGGAATTTTAAAATTGAAATAATCTAATAGCGACTTTTTTCTTAGTAATTTAAGATAGTTGAAATTTCATGTAAAAATTAAATGCCATATAAATATCCATTGTGCATTATGTCATCATATTGACCTAAAAGTGATGTAGTAAATACGATAAATTTTATCCATAGAAAAATTTATATTTTCCCTTTAATTTAATATTATTTTATGTTTATTTAATTAATTTTATAAATCATTATGAATTCTCTAAAACTAATACTATACTTTATGGTTTTAAAATAGTTTCTTTAATAGTGGGAGTCACATATATATAATAAAGGGTGTTATTCTATTAATTTTTGTCCATGGACTTACAAAAATATTAAAACCACACATGGTTTTATGAAAATGTGGTAAAAACCACGGGAAGGTATTTTATTTTATTTTATTAGAAAGATAATATAACCTATGTTTGAAAAATAGTAAAGAAATCCCAACTCATTTTCTTTATAAACCCCCCAAATATCCTATTTAACTTCACAAAAAATCCTTTGATCATGTCTTTAATAAACCATAATCTCAATAGAGTCTTCCAAAAGAGCTTTCTAGCTCACAAGAAGATCCTCCCAAATATTTGGAGTGACACACTCAAGTACGAGATCTTCTCATTATCATTCTTATTAAAATAAATTATTATATTAAAAAATACATTTACAATTCCTAGTGTTGGGATATATATTTCCATGTATTTATTACTTCCCATTTTCTGTGAAAATGAAAATAGACACTTTTCACTCTCATCAACCCATTTGAATAATTTTTAGTTGATGCTGATATGTTGCCAAAATTTCTGCGCGGTTATCCATGAATCAATCCATGTTGAGTGGTCTATGTGGAACACTTATGTATGACAATGAAATGAAGGTGATGGGTGCACCATGAACCATATAGCACTCAAGTTCATTGGGTAATGTTTAGTCTCATGAGGTGTCATTTTTGGATACAGATTAAACCTGATTCCTTATGGGACCTTTTCAAACATGATGCCTTGTAATTTATCCTTCAAATATGTTTATGATGCATTATTTTATGTTGTTCCCACATTTCCAATGTTTCCTTTATGTTAACATACTATATCATGGCTTATTATTAATGTTTACAATTTTAACATTATTATTCCCCATTGATATGCCTATTTTTAAGAATGAATTAAATTATTCATGATATTCCATGTATATTCCCTTATTTGACTTTATATCTCACCAATTGTTTATTTATGTCCGTAGATTATCCCATGAATTTTTAATTGAGAGCATGTCAAAGATGTTTTAAATAAATAGGGCACCTTTCTTGTTCTAAATTGTTATATAATGTTACCAATTCCCAAATACACAATATTTCTCGTTATATCGTGTTGCAATAAGTGTAATATTATTTAACAAATAATCTTTTAGTGTTAAATAAATAGAAGTTTTTTTATAAGGTATTTAAATTATCACAAAACAATACTACTGACATCGTTAATGGTCTTTGGAGGAATCATAAATTTGATGATGGTACATTGGATCCCTAGGATGTGATATAACAAATATATTCTCCTTTTTTTAAAAAAATGATATAATTTAAATGGATTGAAACATTTTAAAGTGTTTATAATGATACATCCAGTAATATTACATGTATATTCTTTGAAATAAGCATTATAGATTTGATATCATCACTTACATGGAACTGTGACTTCAAACGAACCTTGATATACTATTCAAATATAATTATTTTAAATCTATAAAAAATAAAAATGAGTCTAATAGAGTATATTGAATAAACATAAATATATTTTTAAAATTATAATTATTTTATTGTATAATAAAAATATATTGAGTAATTCGAAGTAAATATGAGCCCAATTATTCAGTAATGTTATTATAAGTTCAAAATTCTTTTTTATTCAAATATAATATATAAGTTATTATTTTAATAGATATTATAATTAATTTATACCACCATTATAAATTTTATTATATAAAAACAATTAAACATTTTCAATCAAAATAAAAATATTATCTTGAGGTCAAATGTTTTTTCAGAAAAGATTAATTTTTTAGTGAATAATAAAAAAAGTAAAATAATTTTGAAAAATAATTTTTTCCTTGAATAAATTAAAGAAACATTTTTTATAAATATATTTGAAAAAATTTATTTAATTTTTTCTTTAAAAAATTTCAATATATGTCATTAAAATAATATTTATTCATGTTTTCTGTATGAAATCATTTTTATACGTAAATATGATTTTTCAGAAAAAATGTTTTACGTTGGGATTTATATGATTATTTTAAGTCTAATTTATATAAAATATAAATATTTTGTTTATAAAATGTATTTAATATTTTTAATCCTCTCATTCAACTATATTAGTGATTCCACGGTCATTTATGGTTGTAATAAATAGTAAAATTAGTATAATTTGTTTTCCATGCTTATAGTTAAAATGGGTTTTCCTTTGGAGGGGGTTAAACAAAAAGATAATTGTGAAATTTCTAAATAACAATATCTAATTATTATTTTTGTGGTCATATATAGAACATATCTCAGATCCTATTCATATCTGAGTCTTTTAGAATAATTTGAATTCATTTAGAGATTAATATATTTTAATCTTATGAAAAATTCCAAGCGTGTCTTCTTTATTTCTTATAAAGGAAATCACCCATACCCTCCTCTACTAACATAAAGTGACTCATAGATAAACCAATAATTTCCCAAATACATTAAAAGCATACCTCAATCAACCTATGGGTCTTGTTTAAGTTGAGTATAATATCATCCATTCATGGCATGTGGTGTATCCTAAAGGAGGCTTCCAAAAAAAAGAGATATAACTCTTAACTAAGTAATTTAAATTTTATTTATTCTTTAAAATTACATAAAAATATAGTATCAAACTAGATTTATTACTAATTTATCATAAATATACTTACATTTCAATATTATTAGCTTCCAACTTTTTTCCATCACCATTCCATCAAATTTTAATTATTGTATTTCTCTTTGGTATGTGTGGACTATCACCTCCATATAACGATACGATTCATTTTCCATTACTATTTTTCAAGGTTATTTTAAAATATGGATAGTACAAATATATATGATATATATGATATATTTATGATTATTTTATTATAAAATATTATTTTTCTTTCTTTCAATATTTTCATTCTAAAATTATAAGTGCATTCATGCATACGTACAAACCAGAGCCTCCATGAATAGTATAATTATTTTCATAATCACTATAATATGTGGATTCTAATAATAATTATAAAATTAAGTTATATTATTTTTAGATCATGATTAATATTTTATAGATTATGTAACAATGATCAATCTATAATATTTAATGCTTCCAAACTGAATCATTCAAGAGGAATGAACCAGCTGACACTGGGAAATGAAATTTTTTATGAAGAATAATTAATACATAGTTGTTTAAATGATATAATTGGATAATTTATGAAATTTAAATTATATAAATGGTTATTTTTAATAATTATAATATAATTTAATATATTATTCATCATGATAGATAACTTATAAAGAATGGCAGACATGACATAAGGTTTTATGTTACTATCTCATTGTATGTCGAGATTATTTATGCTTAAGTGTTTGTGATGAAATTATTTTATCTATATATAAAAAATATCTATAATTATACTATCATATTTTATTTATATAAAATACATACTTTCATTTCGTTTTTCTCTTCTTATGTACTTTGGAGACCAAAATATTGTTTTTATGGAAAATTTATCTTGTTTTTTCTTAGCCAAACAATCTTTTACATCCATGTTGTTATTTTAGTTAAAATTAATCAAGAATACTATTTTGGTTCAATAAGGGTTTGTTAGAGATATTTTAACCCATGTTTAAATTTATATAAAAAGGATTAAAAGGAATATTCTTTCCTTTTTCTGATTGAGGTTGTTTTTCCAGTAGTGTACACTGAATTTTTACTATAACATATACCATAAAATAAGATTTTAAAGCCATCCTAGATACTCTTTTATTTTAAGATAATATTATATTTTTTCGTGGTTATTATCAAATAATGGGTTTTCATTATATTTTTTATATTATTAAATTTTATAAAACTTATTAGAAAATGTTATCATTTTTTTCCTTAAGAAATGTTTTAGTTATATTTTAATGTAATTTTTCATCTATGATAATATTAATTTATGTCACCTATGATATTCTAGGGATATGATCCAACAATACCTATTAATTATTTCTCAAGATAGTTTGTAGTTAATGTTTTGGAATATGGATAAAACCCATTATATTTTCCTTGGGGTAATTTAAAATGTAATGATAATGTTTTCAAGATCCTTTAGAATAAACATGAATGAATTATAATTTTTTGATGGGGGTTTATATTGATATCAAATTAATTAGGTAGTGATTACTATTTTATGAGATCAAAGGGTACAAAAATGGTCATCCAAAAAAGAAAAGAGGGAACACATGTGGTTATTCCGTGCCCAATGTAGTTACATATGTGGTCAGAACAATCCTAACATATGATCAATGTCTTGGTGGGTAGTCATGACCTAATATTTCTATGAATATGATTGGAAAAATTTATCAAAATCATTTATTAAATGAAATCGCTAGAATTTTATGAACTCATGGATTTTGTTCATTGATTAATTTTTGTTTCTTAACTTATGGAATATTGTGCGTTATTCCATGACTCAGGATTATGATATCAGAATTGATGGGCATGAAGTTATATTATTAAGATCATGTCCTCATACCATTGTTCTCATGATACACATAGGATTGATCACTGATTAGAATCTCCCTTGTTTACATATATTGAGAATACATTTTCAGCTTTTTTATGTTTAATTTCCCTAAGACATAAAGATTGGTTTGAATTGTTATCTGTTTAATAGGGTTGATAGTTGTCTTTAAATTAGTGGGAGACGATATTGAAATTTTATATATTATTTGATCATGTATCCATGTTTTCAATGACACTAAAGATTTATAGTTCATGCATGGATAATTGTGGCATGAAATTAATAATAATCTAATAATACAAAATATTTATTTGTTAAATGATTAAGTATCCACAATTAGATTTCGTCTTCACATAATAGACACCAATCTAAATCAATATTTTTTCATTTGACAGTAATTTATCAATCATGTAAAGAAATATATTCCACCACATGTTGTTTATTATGAGTCAAAATACACGTAAAATTTAAAATATTAGAATCATATTATCACTCAAGGTGGTCCACACATAATTTTTCAAGGAATGAATTATTACTAAAGGATACCAAGAAGTAAAAAATAATTCATAGGCTCAAAGAATAATAATTAGAAATATTCATTCTATCATGTACTTAACAACATCAAAATTGAGGTTAATCCTTAACCAATTCCCAATAGAACATCTTAAGATCAAACCAGGCCTAACAAATCTATAACATCTCACCCAATACCTCATTAATCATATTTAATTCTTACATATACCCATAGAATGGTATAATACTCCTCTAAATCAAAGTAGTAAATCCACTACAACAAATTTGAGTGGTCAACCACATCCATACTATGATACCATGTTAAATTAATACCAAAAGATATTCATCGCAATAATATAAAATGTCTCGTTTGAATGTCAAGGAATATAAAATAATATGATTTTCTTAGCATGATATGGAATATCTACCTTAAGAATAAAAGAGTTTACTCTCCAATCTATGATTTATAATGGAAGCTTAAAACATTGTAGCCCTAAATTCATCCATAAATACTCACATATATGGTTTAAATAAGGGAAACTATTAAAAAGATAAAGAAAAAAGACATATAGTGTTTTTATTGATTTAGATATACTACATGAAGATATCCACAATGATTGTCTATCAGAATAAAAAAATTTATGTCATGCACATTTCCATATAAACAATGTTATGGTCCTCATAATACCTTTAAATTCGAGTTTGACTATATGATGTTCTATTCATAAAACACATATATTTTCATAACATTTAAAAAACATTACAAAACATCATAGTTGGGAAGCTAGGGTCACATTTCATTGAAGGATTGGACACAATTTTTTTAAAAAAAAATTCATTTCTTAATTAAATATTAATAGATTTCTACAAAATATCATAGTTGATATTAATGTTTCATATGATAACCAGGGTAAGTATATATTTAATTAAATAATCTATAAAAACCATTTTAGGAATAATCATGTTAACAGAGTATAACATATAAATAATAACATGATACAATAATTAGAATGATCATAAGAATGGTATCACTGAATAATGAAATGATAACATAATACCATGGGGAAGAAAAAATCATTTCATAAGATCATGTCATTATAAGAAATTCGAAACAATATAAACAAGGAATTAAAAAATTAATTCAAGTTTCCCCTCCTCATTATCATAACATAGTTGGATAATCATATTGGCCACCCACATAGTTGTCTAGGATCATTGACCATGCAAATGGTAAATCATGTGAATGAATATTTATATATGGCCTCAGCCTTAAACTTTACGTAATATTGAGATAAGTTAATAATTTGACTTTAATTCACATGGAGGATATTTTCATATTTATAGATTTAGATAATTAGGTCATAACTGATACAAAAAAATATTAATATTACAATTGGAAACTTCTACTAACTATCCATTTTTTATAAAACAAAAACTCTTTAAAAATAAACACGACATCGTTTCATGTTGTAACAACATAACTTTTCCTTGATACTATTTATGAATCTATTGTTATTTATGTCCTATGAAAGACATTTCAAAACATGTTATGAGCATAAAAATCATAGTAATATATACATAATGAATACAAAATTTTAGTCTTTCAAAAACTTGTAAACCATGAAAACATTATCATAAAGTAATAATTTTCAACTATAACAAGTAGCAGACACACTTCACTTAATATAAGTTCATTGCATACACTTTTTCTAACCAAAATAAGACCATAAATCAAATATAAATAAACATATATCATATAACGGTAACTTGGGACATAAACATACATAAATTAAATAACCATATGATCTAATTACACACATATCAGTAAAAAAAATAACCATATGGTCAACTTCCATAACCACTACATTTGAGGTTATAACGTATCCACCCATATTTGGTTTATGAAGGAAACACCAGACATTTGGTTTATCATGTAACCACAAATCATTGGTTTATTAAGTAACCACCCATCATTGTTTTATCATGTAACGACCCATAAAATTTCCATGTACCATTATATAATTATAACACAAAAAATATTGAAAATATCAACATTTTACTAATAAAATATGATTTTAAATAACAAGAAATAATTTCATGATATTAAAATTATAAATCCATATCAAAAACCATTTTCAATATGAAAACACCGAAAAATAGAATAAGGTATTTCTTGTAATTTTCCAAACATTAAGGCCTATAGAGGAATCCAAATATCAAATAATTGTTATAGTGGAAGAGGAGTCATTTTCACCACATTATTTAAAAATATCCTTTTTTTATTAGTAAAATGATTCGTAAAAAAATAATCCATTTGATTGAAATTAATATTCAAAGTGGTTACTTATATCGTATAAATGTAGGACGTGTATATTATCAAAATATTCCTAAATGAAAGGATATTGAGACGAAGCCCCTTATAAAGATCTTATCATTAGTTTAAGGATAAATAAATGACACAATTATGGGTTAAAAATATTAATACACCATATATAATAGGATATTAAGTGTAAAAAAATTATAGTTTATTCAAAAATATTCATGGAAAAACAAAACCAATGACAGGAAGATTTAACTCAATGAATAGAGGTTGAGTTCTGATTTCTCTAACAATGTTCATTAAATAACATAAGAATTTATCAATGTGGTGATTATGTTTAGAAAAAATATATCCATATAAAAGGAAGTGGAAATTAAAACATAAATAAATAACCTTTGATTCCACACATAATCTAGGCATAATATAATCAATGAAGTATGCGTAAACCCGATCAGTGGAAATCAAGTTTAGAAATTCCATTATAAAGTTTATTTTGTTAAAAAAATAGATTGATTATCTAAATTAGATTTAAATACACATAAATAAAGTATAAATACTTGATAATATATCAAAATTCATTTCTCACATAATCATAGAAGTACCTAATCAAGAAGTAGAAGATCAGCCCATAGAATTGAAATTGGGTTAAGAAGTTCCCATACCTTGAGTCTGACTCGTCACGAACATTCCTTGTTATTCCAGAATAATGAAAATAAGTAAATTTATACTTTCTTCAGAAACTTTATAATTTTTATTATTTTCCTTATATCACTTATTACCATGTAATAAAAATTACGTAATTATTTTTCGTTAATATTAGTCGTTTTGTCGATATTCGGTACATTAGTATAAAATGAACTAGTTTTGATATAAATTGTACATGTAGTCAAAATTATATCATCCCCCGAATGATATTAATTATTTAAATATCATATATATGTTTTTTTTGTGAAAAATTCCCACAAGGTATCATTGAAGCATTTTTGAGGTAATTGTGTTTGTTGACAAGGTGGACATCTGTGATGTGATTGTTGACAAAGCAAACCATGCCATACAATTTTTTTGAAAAAGGGGATTTCATGGTGGTATTTAGAATTCAAGGGCTATGGATAATGATCTATGTTTGATTCAAGAATGTCGAAAAAGGAATGGATGATCTAGAGGCGGTACAAAAATACCAGATGCAAGGAGGAGCCGTTTTCCAGTTTTTTCCAAATTTTTGGGGACTGAAAATTAAAAAATAGAGAAAAGTGGTTTTGGAAAAGGGAATTTCTCGTCGTTGAATTGAAGGATAATAAACATGCATGCCAAATATTTTTCAATATCATAACATCAGAATATGGAAAAGGGGTTATGGGCACCCAAGTTTTAGGGTGGGCCGTGCAAGTGACTTGCGCTGCAGAGACTTGCACGCCGAAACTTGTGCGACGAGGGGAGACATGTGTTCCATCGCGTAGGGTGTCCAAAATCCTATAAATAGAGGATGACCCCTCCTCATTCAGTGAATATTTCAACACATTGAAAAATCAGAGCTCCCGTCACGCAGGTGTGGTGGTCACCCAAGTGGTGTGTGGTCGCGTAAGTATAAGTTGTGCCACAAGTGATAGTTGCGTGCCTAAGGTGGTTTGGGAGATGAAGTAAGTGAGTCACCAATGTTTTGAGATGAAGAAGGGTGTGTCGTGCAAGTGGTTGTGGTGGAATTGTGCGCCAGGTTTTGAAGAAGGGTGACAGTTGATTGTTGTGTGCCAGTATTGGTTTGGGCATAAAAGGGTGTTAGTCGCACAAGTTTGGAGTAGCAGAAGATTGTGTAAAACAAGTGGTTGAGGTGGACTTGCACGCCAGTTATAACATGCATGCCGATACCTGCGCATCGGCTTAGAGAAGGTCACCAGGTATGGTTGATTCACGGTACTGATTCAGGACTACGTGAAAGCTGGAATATTTCCTGATACCATTGGTGCAAAGTGAGATTAATCTACAGGTGAAAGTTGGACATCAACAGAGCATCTACATATAGTAGAGGATTTATTCATTAGTTATAATGAGGAGACCTACAAGTCTATAAACTTTGAGTGGATCCTTTCCAGAGCAGTGATCAAAGGAAGAGGAAGAAGGCAATCCTCTCTACCGATAGTGAGCCAGAGAGAGAAACAGTGAGTGAACCTTGGTAAAGCAGTGAGATGACCTTAAACCTTGTAAAGGCAGTGAGCCTGATCATAGAAGTAATCTAGCCCAAACCATGTAAACAATAGTGTTCTTTAGTATTTTTGGTATAGCGGAACATCGATGTTGTATGCTCTTTGGATGTAGCCTAGTGAGGGTAAACCAAGAACAAATCTCTGTGTCTGCCTGCATACTTTTCAACAATGCATTTAAAGCATCATAATTAGATAAAGAAGAAAATAAGTGGTCATAATAAACATACTAATGGAAAAAAGTTTCCCTTGAAATAAAAGGGTCAAGATCTAGTGGGGTAGGAATAATTTTGAAAAATAATATCCATACCCTGATTCACCCCCACCCCCCCCCCCTCAGGGTATATAGGCCCCTATTGGTCCTAACAATTGGTATCATAGGGAATGTTCCTTTTATCGGACTTGTTTTCTCTGACTTGGTTAAGTCGATCATTGTGGTTAAAGATTCATTATTCTCTTAACTTAGTGTGCCATGGCAAAGGGTAGAACATCAAAGAATAAGTAGAATTCAGGTGGTATCCCTCAGTGTAGAAGTGTCTATGGAGATAGTGTGATTCAGTTAAAGGAATCTAGTAGTGAACCAAATTTTGATTTGGATAAATGTATAGTGAAAAATTATACACATTCAATGATGCTGAAGGAATGAGTGAAGAACCTAATATTCTATGTGATGTTGGAATTACTGATGATGAAGAAGCTCCAAGAAGGAAAAAAGTGTAAGTTTTCGATACAACAAAGGAAGTTGATCATAAGTTGGATGAAGAGATTAAATCTAATGATATTCATATCTGAGCACTAGAAACTAATATCAACAAGCTAAGAGGTTTTAACCAATGACTTATTGATGTAGCTACTGATTTAAAGGAGAAGAATGATTCTCAAGATGAAGAACTGTGAAAGATATCTACATGTTAAACAAATCAAAAGCTGATGTCAAGAGAAAGAAGTTGAACTCAGATGAGATTCAAAATTTGAAATCCAGAAATGATGATCTTTATACACAGCTATCTAAACTAGTTCAGAATAATTAAAGGATACAACAAGAGAATGCATTTTGTTCTGACCATATTGAAGACGAAAAATTGAAAGTGAAGGAAAAAAGTGACATGGTAGAAAAGCTCACAAGAGAACTAGAAGATGAGATGAGTAACAGGGAGAATCTTAGAAATGAACTCAATGCTCGTCATGAATCAAGAGATAAAAATATTCAACAACTGGAGGAAGAAATAGAATCATTCAAGATTGAAATGTAGAAATATAAATACAAAGACAAGCCCATGTTGAAGGATGCACTGGACTTATTATTTCATTATCCTTCAGAAGGTGATGATGATATCAAAGCCAAATATGCTACATCAGAGGATAAGAATGAATGTATTGTATCATACCTATGGCCATACATTTTGGGGAAATCAGGAATAAGATATGATGATCTCACTTCTATGCATGATAAGAAAATATAATTGAAAATATCCAGAGATAAGAAAAACCATGTAGGTGGTGGAGATAGACCTAAAAATGATTTTACAGGAAGAAATGATAGCATGAGCTATTTTTGTTGGATTCATGGTCATACATCAAGCTTCTATTCAGAGGCCCAGGAATAAATCTCAGGATATGAAAATAAAAACATTACAAGATCTGAGAAGAAGAATATGTGTCATGAAAAATCAGAAAGAATAATATCTCAGAGGAAAGCATTCGTTAGATACTATTACTGTGGAAGAATGGGACACACCATAAGTATGTGTTAGGATGCTCAAGAGATCTGTGTCAAAAGAAGAACTCAAGGTGTATCATCATCTCGACAAATAAATGATGAAACGAGGTAGGCCTTGGATGGAAAATGTTTTATATGTTCAGATTATGGGAATTTAGAAATAAATTGCAGAATGAAAGAAAGGAAAACATACTCGATAGGTGATTCTGGACTCTAGTGATGCATAATGAGAAATTATAAACTAAGAGACAAAGTGGTAAGGTGAAGAATAGGCTTACAGCCTCAGGGGAATCACATGGAGCAGAAAAAAAGGTATATCAGTCACCTCCTCTGTGAAACTCACAACAACTCGCAGGGATAGAATGTGAAGAAACCTGGAAGATTAAGGAGAAATATAATCCAGCTATGATAAAGAAGAATGAACACTCAGTGGAGGACTCCCCGCCAGCACAAAATATTATGGTGACTGAAATGTCTGATAAAATGAAGATAAACCAAGAATGTACTGAAAAATTAACATGTGGTGTTCCACAGGGAGAAGTGGTGGAAAGAGGAAGACCCCTAAAATAGTGGAAGAAGAAAGGGAAGATGTTAAATAGAGAGATAGCTACCCAAAGACAGAATCAAGGGAATTTGAATATTGGAAGTATATTAAAGATGGAAGTGTGTACAAGTGGGATTAAACGCCAAATTGTGAAAAATTCCAATCCTATAGAATCTACCTATAAGAAAAATGCTCAGCATGTGCGTAATGATTTCATATTCATATGGTCAGAGCTGTTAAGATTGGATAGGCAACTAGAAGATGAAAGGAAATAGTGTGATGATCTTCATGAAATAATCAAAGTGTTGGCCCATTAGGATCAACTGCAATCCACATCTTGAGGATTCCAGAAGCACCCCTCTCCCTGTGTATATAAAAAATATTAAATAATGATTCAAATGTTTCTGGTTTTAGGGATATGCGATCCAAAGGGAAGTGGCATCTAAAGATGAAAAGTAGAGATGTGATATGATTCATAGATTTAATTGACTCAAATCAGGTACTAATATTGATGACGAAAGGGAGAAACAGAGCATAAAATAAAGTGAATGTTTTATTAACTTTATCTCTTCTTTCCTCCACCGAGTTCCAAATCTGTAGGCTTAAAGATTTTGTTAATAGAAAAATTTCAAGTTTAAGATGATAATAAATTATGCAGGAGAAGAATAATGTTTATAGGCCTAACCCAAGTAAGTGTTGCATAACATAGGAGGGGTATTCAATAACAAAATCAAATGCAAGATCCATCAAAGAATTAATTGGATGAATTAGCGCATGCGTTGCCAATCAAGGAAATAAATAAATACACAGAGAAGCAGAAATAATCATGCATCTCATGCTTGTCTATTTCATTCTAAAAAGTGGTATTAGATTACTGTTTTTAGGATACCAAGAAGCTGCGAGAGAAAATCAAAGGTGCCGGAACCAAAATATGAGAAATTAGTAGAAAGAAATGATGTTATTGAAAAATGACACAGTGAAAAGCTTTCTGTTAAATGTGAGGAAGTGGTAGGAGACACCAAGAGAGAATAAGTGGCTGAAGTTGATTTATAAGAAGATACTGATGGTGAGTACGAGGAAGTAAAATCCTTTTCTGCACAAAAGCCAAAGAGTCAAGCAAAAATTGACAGGCAGAATATCATTGGTGACTAGTCAGCTCCAATTCAGACAAGGAGAATGAAATCACTATAGCATACATCTTTTCTATCTCAGGTTGAGTTGAAATGATTTTCTGATTCATCTGAAGATAAAAACTAGGATTATTCCATGAATAAAGAGCTAAATCAGATTGAGAAGAATCAGATGTGTGAGATTATTTCGAGGCCAGCAGATAAGAACGTCATCAGGACTAAATGGGTATTTTGTAACAAGATGAAAAAATATGGCACAGTGATTCGTAACAAAGCATGACTTGTGTGCAAAGAATACTCCCAAATAGAGGGTATTGATGTTGATGATACATTTTCGTTGGGTGGAAGGCTAGAGACAATTATATTATTTTTAGCCATAGAAGTTCAAATAATGTTAAAAGTGTTTTAGATGGACATCAAATCTGCAATTCTGAATGTGTTTCTGGAAGATGTGGTGTACATTGAGCATCCAGATGGTTTTCTCTTTCATTAAGATGATAATAAAGTTTCTCTTTTGAAGAAAGCACTATATGGGTTGAAAAAAGCACCAAGATCATGGTACTCAAGGTAGGATCAGTATTTCAAGAAGATTGGCTTTCAACATGGTGGAGTTTATTACAATATATAATTCAACAACAACAGTAATAAAAAGATTATGGTACTGGTTTATGTCGATGTCATAATATTTGGCAGATAAGATAAATCTCAGTGCAGACAGTTTACTGAATTCTTGAAAAGTGAGTTAGAAATGAGAATGATTGGAGAGATAACATTTTTCCTTGGTCTACAGGTGACACAAAGAAGAAATGGGACATTCATTTCTCAATCCAAATATACAAAGGAGGTTCTGAAAATATTTGGAATAGAAAATTCCAAGGAGATGAAGACTCCAGTTTCATCCCGAATGAAATTGTCAAAAGATGATAGTGGAAAGGCAATTAATATCACAGAATATAGGCAGGTCATTGGAAGTCTTCTGTACTTGACTACGACAAGGCCTGACATTGTATTCACCACATGCCAAGCAGCACGATATCAAATAAATCCCAAGAAAATACACATGATTCCAGTAAAAAAATAATACTTTGGTATATCAAATGCATCGTGGATTTCGGTCTGATATATAATGACAAATCTTAGCCAGAGTTATTGGGATATACAGATGCAGATTGGGCTGGATCAGCAGATGACATAAAATCAATGTCAGGAGGTGAATCTTAGCTTGGTATATTGTGTATTTCATGGCTATGCAAGAAACAATATTTCATTTCTCAGATCATAGTAGAGGATGAGTATATTGTGGCCACTCAAGCATGCACACAGTTATCGTGGATGAAGCAGTAGTTTGAAGATATGGGAGTTGAAGTGAAGTCTCCGATCGGAATCCAGTGTGATAACTCAAGTTCTATCAATCTTAGAAAAAATCATGTCCATCATTCACAGATAATGAACATTGAGATAAAGTTTCATTTTATCAAGGAGAAGGTTGAGCATGGAATCGTATAGTTAGAGTATGTTCCTACAGAGCTATAAGTTGCAGAAATTCTGACAAAGGCCTTACCCAAGGAAGCATTTGAGAGGCATCGACTAGATCTGGGAGTTCAGTAGACTCCCCACACTTGAAAGAGTGTGAATATGGAACCCCCCCCTCCCCGAGGTACGATGTGTTTTTCCCTAATGCGTTGATATGTGTTCTCTACTCAGTTACAGACTGCGAAGGAGTGACCTTTGGGTTTTTTGACAACGGTGGAGAAACAGTGATTATTCAAAGGGGAGACAGTGTGGCAATTTGTTAAATCATGATTGATATGGAGAGAAGCTTACAGGTGGAGCAACAAGATAAAGGGATTGCAATGAGATAGGGGGAGAATATTAAATCCGATGATGCTTGAAATGATTGATCAAAGAATAGATATCACGACATATGAGGATCGTGATAAAATCAAAAGAGTGGTGTTGGAATGCGGTAATAATTTTTCCAACAAAATGGTATCAGTTTTGTGTCAACAGTGGCTGTTAGAGTTGATGTGATTCATTGATGAACGTTTCATTTACTCTTGTTTCTCACACCGAGCATTGCTCATGTGGGATTAGAGTATGTGTTGAGTAAATCTTTGATCGCTATAAGAATCGTAAAAGGAAAATGGTGGATGAAGAATTAATGATGTATCTTTTTATGGAATCATTATCAATAAACCCAAAGCGGGAGATTGTTGGGAAAAATCCCTCAAGGTATCATTGAAGCATTTTTTAGGTGATTGTGTTTGTTGAAAAAGTGGACATATGTGTTGTGATTGTCGACAAAGAAAACATTGACATACAAATTTGTTGACAAAATAGATTTAACGGTGTCATTTTGAGTTCAAGGGTTGTGGTTGATGAACCATGTTTGATTCAAGAATGTCGACAAAGGAATGGATTATCTAGAGGTGGTACAAAAAGAATAGATACAAGGTGGCATCGTTTTCCAGTGTGTGAAAATTTTTTGGGGCTTGAAAATTGACAAATAGAGGAAAGTGGTTTTGGAAAAGGGACTTGTGCGCCGTTGACTTGAAGGAGAAGAAAATTGCAGGCCCAATTTTTTTCAAGACCATAACATCAAAATATAGAAAAGGGATAAGGGGAACCCATGTTTTAGGGTTGTTCGCGCAAGGGACATTCATGGCAGAGACTTGCATGCCAAAACTTGCACGCCGAGGGGAGACTTTTGAGCTTTCGTGCAGGGTTTCTAAATGCCATTAAATAGAGTTCATCCCCTCCTCTTTCGATGAAGAGATCAAAACTTAGAAAAATCCAAGCACCAGTCAAGCAGGTGTGGTGGTCGAACTAGTTGTGTGTTGTCGCGCAAGTATAATTTGTGTGCCATGTGATAGTAACGCGCCTATGGAGGTTTGGGTGAGGAAAGAAGTGAGTCACCCATGTTTTGATTTGAATAAGGGGGTATCGCGCAAGTGTTTGAGGTGGAATTACTTGCCAGGTTTTAAAGAAGCGTGACAATTGAAGGTTGTACACCAATATTGGTTTGGGAGTAAAGGGTGTTAGTTGTGCAAGTTTGGAGTAACAGAAGCTTGTGTCGCGTAAGTCATTGAGGTGGACTTGCGCGCCAGTTATAAATTTCACGCCGATACTTGAACGCTATCTTAGAGAAGGGAGACAGGTAAATTTTATTCACGGTAGTGATTCTGGGCTGCATGGAAGCTGGAAGATTGCCCGATACCTTCGGTGCAATGTGATATTCATCTACGGGTGAAAGGTGGACATAAACAGAGCATCTACATACAACAGAGGATGTATTCATTAGTGATAATAAAGAGACCTGCATGTCTATAAACTGTGAGTGGATCCTTTCCAGAGTAATGAGCTATGGAAGAGGAAGAAGGTGGTCCTCTCCACCAGCAGTGATCCAAAGAGAGAGAAATTGGGAGTGACCCTTGGGAAAGCAGTGAGCTGACCCTAAACCTTGTAAATTCACTGAGCCTGTGCATAAAACGGATCTATCCCGAACCTTGTAAATATCAGTTTTCTTTAGTGGATTTGGTAAAGCATCACATCGTCGTTGTATGCTCCTTGGACGTAGCCCAGTGAGGGTGAACCAAGTAAAATTCTTTGTGTCTTCCTTATTACTTCCCTGCATTGCATTTAAATGATCATCATCAGATAAAGAAGAAAAGAATTGGTCATAATAAACACACTAGTGCAAACAAAGTAACCCTTGTAATAAAAAGGTCAAGATCCATTGGGGAAGGAAGAATTTTAAAAAATAATATCCATTCCCTGATTCACCCCCCTCTTAGGGTATATAGGCCCCTATTGGTCCTAACAAATTTATATATGTATTTATAATATTCCATAACATCTATAGATAATAAATGAAATCCACCGTTCATGGAGATGGTAGGCCATGCATACACATGAATTCTACATTCATTTCATTTTAATATTAAAGGAAAGAAAACTAAATGATACCTATGTATATTATTTTTATAGTATAATATATATTATATATATTTTACATAACTTCATTAATTCAATATTTAATTCCTTTCTTGTATGGCATGAATGAGTCATATCACTTTGAGGGGGGTGTTGTCCTAACTTCCTGAAATTAAATTATAAAATTTACAAATTATGCAAAGAATAAAATAATGCTATAAATAAAAAATAAAGAATCATAGAGAAAATATAAATATAATATATAGCATGTATAAATACATTTCCATCATAATGGCCAATATGAGAGGTGGTAGGGTAAAATTGAACAATCATTGATTCGTGAGGCAGTAGTTCGCCGTACACATAAATAGTACGTTCGTCCACATTAGATGGAGGTGTTTGTAAGGGTAGTTAAAAAAATTATCATAAAAACATTATATTATATTGAGGATACATTTTTTATGTAATCAAACAATAATAAGATCATAAAGAGTTGAGATGGATAAAATGAATGGAACTTGAGAAAAAATGTTATCTCAAAAGAAGGTAACTTTTTTTGATTTGTGCGAAAAGGCTTTCTTGAATTGCCTTATTCCCAAGGTAAGTCTTTTAGAATTAATAGAGGGATTTTGGAAGAATATTTGAGCATAATTTGGATTATACCATGGGCTTGAGAGGTGTGAGTATGTGTGTTGAGGTGGTAGCCATTTATAATAGGGATGAGGGAACTTTAGGAAAGTCTATAAATATTAACTTATTATAAATTAAATTTCGATTCGAAAAAAATAGTTGAATGCTCTTTTAATTCGAAGATAATATGATTTCGGTTCAATTAACATCCATAAAATAATATTTATAGAATTTTTGAATATTTTTTTATTAGTATCATTTTTGTTTAACCCTTATTGTACTCTATTTAATAATACCGTGAAATTAGGTTATTTACACATTGCGGATTAATTTAATTACCATATCTTGGCAAAGGACCCAAAAAATAATTTTTTACATATTTTGACTTGTATTGACCATTTTGAGGAATCTTATATTTTTAGGAATTTAATATCATTTAATAAACTATTTTATGTTTTATGTTTTGAATTATGTCAATTCTAGACACTATTCATACCTGACTTTTTTAAAAATTCATAAAAACCATGATTCCTTTGAAAAAAATCATTAAATAAAATATAATATGTCAATATTTTCCAAAAAATATTTTTATGGAATCAAAATATTCAAATTACACATTTTGGAATATTTATAATAACATTTATTTGAATCCTTTATTAATGGAGCAATCACTACATCATCATTGTGTTAGAAATAAATGTATTTATATAATATATAAAAATTAATAATAATATACCATGATATATGAAATATTTTTATCTTTATAATGACAATTTATAGTCCAATAAATCTCCTATATAATCCCATGTAAAATTTCATTAGTAAAAGATACATGTTTATGTTATATCATTCTTTACATTAAATTAAAAAATATAACATGTCATTATCATACCCATGTGGCTCCATGGGGTCCCAAAGTCGACCCAATGATAACCATGGGAAGATATATCTCATCCAATTGGATTAGTATATCTGTGAGGGTAATTTAATATTATTATAATATTATTTTTTACTCTTATTTACCAGATTTTCCCTTTAAACATGGTATATAAAATTATTTCCAAAGTTTCTGTTCATAATGTCAAAAAATAAAAGGTACCCATTCCGAAAATTTGGACCTTATGATTCCAAATATGGTATCTATTTTTCCAAAATCAAAAAATGTAACACCCCAGGTAAATAAGGAATATGACATTTTCATATTTATCCATCTTTGTGAATAAAATATTAATATGACTTTAAAGGGGACTCTATGCTCGATGGCGTACCCAACACGCAACAACGAGTTTCTTGGGAATCTTACGTTGCACTCTAATAATAAAATAATATTATTTTAAATGGTAGTTAACATGTAGCCGTTGTAATGGGGGGAATGGATAGAAATAACTAAAATATGATTATATATGTTGTTAAATATTTTTACATTTGTACAATAAAAGATAAAGGATTAAAATACGGAAAGAATTCAATTTTAGGCGTATATGCCCTAGTTTTCACTAAAGGTTCACTTATCACCTTTTGATGGAGAACCATCATTAAATATAGTTTTGTTCACTCTTAAACATTCTTTTGGACCAAATAAAACTCTTATTAAGAATCGGGACATCAAAATTTACTTTGTGTAAATTTTTGGTATCTTTCCGATGAAGTTCATTTTTTTAATGAATAGTGTAAAATGTTGTATTTTAATTCAAAACCAATTTTTAATCTAATTTATTTATATGATTAGATTATATTTTGAATTGTTTTTAAAGTTAAATTAGAAAATATTTTTACCATTAAATCCAATAGTGGTCGTTGGAATCAATTTCACTTTGAAATCAGACTTAAACTAGTGTCAATCTTTTGATACTTATTGTTTCATAAAACACGCTATTTGTCATGACAACGGGAATTTATTATTAAATTAATTAATGTGACTTATATGTTTTGAACTTTTTAAAACGGACTTCATTTTTGAATTCAGAATATCAAATATAGCTTAGGGTGAATTTTTGGGATTTTTCTGAAAAACTTCAATTTTTGATGAATAGTGAAACCACTAAGTGGTACTTATAAAAACTGATTTTTCGTTTAAATGAAATTTTGCCATCATTGTGTTTTGATTTTCAAAAATCCGACATACATGGTTGTAATTAATATGTAAAATGTGGTTCAATGAGATTAAAATAATTTTTTGGTGAATAGTAACTTATTAAGTTTTTATTCGCGATTAGAGGTAATTAGTGTAGTTTAAGGTAAAAATGATATTATAAGAATGTGAAAACACCATGACACTTGTCCTAAACCTATTGGTTGTATCATGGCCGACCGAGACAAGCCATGGGTCAACTTGCGGACCCCATTGATCCACTTTGGTAGGGAAATGACATAAATAACATTTTATTTAATGTAAAAGTAAAATTGACACAAACATGATATGTTTTACTAAAACAATTTTTAAGTGGGGTTATACAAGTCATATTTTTGATTATAAATATTAATTGGAAAGATAAAAGGATTTCCTACATCATAGTAGTTTTTTTATAATTTTTAGACATTACATAAATTAAATTATTTATGACATAATAACGATGCAGCGATGACATCATTATTTGACGATTTAAATAAAATGGAAAGATAATGTAAAATCTATGAAGTACACATGTCCAAAACTTATTGGATGAGTGGATTTTGAAGCGTTATCACCTTATCCTCGAATTATATCAATGTGGGACCTTTTGAAACCGAAACACATTTTCAAATAAAGTAATACTTCTTTTCTTTCCAAAAGTGCCCCTCCTCTCCTTTTATAAAAGGCCCCCACCTCTACCTCATTTAACACACTCCTCAAGCCTTTGGCTCGGCCAACCCCTGCCCATTTACTCTCTCCACATCCCTCTCCTCATCCTAGAGGATTCCCTTTGGGCAGAATCCTTTCAAAGGAAGCCTTTAGGCTCAAATCAAAAGGAGTTACACTTTTAAAGGTAATTCATTCTCTCATGTTCATTTATTTTATCTTGCTTCTCCAACCCCCTAAACTCTTTTTATTTACTTATTTTGTAACAAAACCAGTATCTTCAATATAATAGGATGTTTTTATAATATTTATTCGAGCTACACTCTCACACAACTACATCAAATGGTTAAAGAACATACGGTTTCCGTGGATGGTGAAATTCTGCCTCCCGAAACGATGATTGTTCAATACTCATTTAACACCTTCAAAGGTGGCCATTATGATGTCACTATTTTTATATATGATATATAATATGTTTATGTTTTATTTATGCTTCTGTATTTTTCATTTTTGTCTTACCTTTATGGCTTCCATTATGGGTATACGTGATATATTCATTTAAGGAAGTGCGGACTACCGCCCCCTCAAAGTGATTTGATTCGTTAAATACCATATGTGGGATGTATAAAGGATGGAAATATGATATTATATATTATATTATACGGGAATTATAATATACCTTTATATCATTATTATTCCATTCTATAAAATACGAAATAGAAATGAAAGTAGCGTTCATGCGTAAGTACGGCTTACCGTCTCCATGAACGGTGCATTTCATTTCTTACCTCTAAATGATTATGTAATGTTATAAATGCATTAATGTACTGGATATATATGACATATATGATATATACATAATGAATACAATTCTGGATATAATAAACATTTGGCCACATGAACAACATGTAATTGTAAGAAGTCCACTTTCGACTTAAGAACCAAATATCGGCAAAAAAAATATTATTAAATTAAATGATTACATAATGTTTATGACATGGTAATAAGTGGTATAAAAGTAATAATGAACTTTAAAAAGTTTCTTAAGGAATTATAAATTAACTCAAGTTTATTATTCAGGAGATTAAGGAACGATCGAGTCAAGTCGGACCCGAGGTAAGGGATCCTACTCCTCTCTTTCTTTTTAAGTATACACTTTTATGTCATTCCTTTTAAAGCTCGTATTTCTTGTTATTGGGATGATCTTTTATATTACACTTACTATAATTTTTATGTTCATGTGATGAGAGACCCTATTCTCTCTCATCAATCCATTATGGATGTTTTATGTGGCGCCGTTATGCTGCCGAGTTTTCGTAAGGGATTTTTCATCTCACTTTTATTCCCGTGAGATTTATGCTACATTCGCCAAAAATTCCATTAAGTGGTGTATGTACTGCCCATTATTCTACTATTTGTGTAATATTATATCGTTTATGAGTATTTACATCAATGACCTATTGTCCTTCTTTCATGGGGTGTATGTTTTGAAAGATACCCTAGTCGGTAAGGGAACCTTTCACCCTCCTTTTTTTAAAGGACTTCTTTTGTTGGGTCTTTTAATTTAAATATTTTTATGTTGGGATATGTTCTCATATATCCTTATTGATGTAAATTTGATGTCCAAGTGATGAGATACACTTTTTATCTCTCATCAACTCATTTTTATGTGATGTCGTTAGGCTGTCAAGGGAACTTTTTAACCCAATTTCGATTTCTTTGGGTTCAACATGTAGTCATTGAATATGTCGTCCATTGAATATGTGTGAATGACCTTTTATTGTTTTACACTTAATATCCACTTATATTGGGTGTAGTTATATTTGTCACACATATTTTTGAGATTGATTTGTCCTTAATTTAAGGATACCTTCTTTATAAGGGATTTCATCACATTTGACATTTCTATTGAGGGTTCATTGTTGTCATGCACCAATTCACTCTTATATGGTGTATATACTGTCCATTGGAGTATTATATCATGAATCCTTTTATTCTCATGATATTATAAAGTTCTGACTAAATGTTATTCCTCAATTATTGTATTCAAGTGTCTCTAATTTTGGTAAAACCCCTTTTACCATAATATCGTTTTAAATTTTTTAATTATTTGTTCTTATTAATATCCATGTTTTCAAAATGGTTTTAAGGATTTATTTATATGGATATTAATGGTTTAAAATGTTAAAAGCTTCAAGGTGGTATGGGACACTTTGATTCAAAAATCTCTTTATTAAATGTTTTAAATGGTTTTGGAAATGGTTTCTTTTTGAATGGATTCATTATTTCAATATCCTAAAATGTTATATTGTGATTGAAATGTGGAAATGTTATGTTTCCTTTATTCATGTTTTATGTGATACGATTATGTTATGTTTCTTGGGCATTGTTATGAAGAACAGGTGGTTCCGTGATAAACTAAGGGCGGGTGAGCCCGATATAGCTCTCCAATGCATTGGGTAACGCGAAGGAGTGAAACGTTAAGGTTTCTCCGAAGAGATTTAGGGAATATACTGTGATGGGTATTCCAAACGTAACCAAGAGGGTTACTCCCTACGTAAGAATGTTATGAATGCCTCAAGTTACCTTTATTTCTTATGTTTTCTATAATTTATTCATGGTTTGATGAGGTATGTTAATGTGCCTATGTTTTATGGGTAAAGTATGATTTCATTCTCATGTATATATGAACTAATGTTTCCTTTCCATATTTTTTATAACCCTTACTGAGCTTTTTATGCTCATCCCATGTTTTTGAAATGTTTTTCACAGGTCAAGGGAAAGGTACATGATGTGATGATAGTGTCAAGGATGTGTCAAGAAAGAATCCGTGTTATATTTTAAATATGTTTCCGTGATGGGAAGAATGAATACTGTCTTTTATGTAACCACTTTGTTTAAATGTGGAATGTAATGCAAGTTTCATGATCTAATTCTCTAAAACTATAAACCTGAAAAGATCCTCAATGTTTAATCTTGTAATAACTCAAGATTAAGTAAGGTTTAAGGCTGGGGCCTTATAGTTGGTATCATAGGTCGGTTTAGATAAATTTAGAGGTTAGGGTATTCTTTAAGCATAAGTGGCATTACCATAATGGTTAGGATTTCAAAAAGAGTCCTAGTTTTAGATAAAGTGAATGAGTAAGTATATCTTAGTGTTTATCTTACTCATTAGTACATGATGGTTTTGTGGATATACTCACACTGACATTTCTATTTTTAGTGAATGGCTGGATCTAGCAGGCACCAAAGTGACAATTAGATTGAAGGAAACTGTGGTGGATCTATGATTAAGATACAAGGTAAAATGGAGGATTCAATGAGGAAACTCATGGTTGTTCTAAACCAACTATCAAGGAGTCATGATCAACCACTTCAACCTTGGTGAGTTCTCTAGTGCATCATGTACGAGATGGCCAACTCGATGTGGAAATTCAGGGAATAATTATTAAGGTAACCATTAGGGTTTATATGATCCTTACTTTTGAGGTAATTATGGGTTATTATATGTTCTGATGGAAAATGAAAGGCATGAGATAAACTTTAGGTTAAAATATGTTATGATCATATTTGAAGATTTTACCTCATTTTGGGGAATGTTTTAAGAATTATATAGTTTTGGAAAAAGGACAACACGCAGACCGTGTGACAACCCGTCGCGTCGGACAATGCTGCGGGAATCGAACCCACAACCAAAGTGCGACTAGTATTTATCGCCTACCACTAGACTACGTGAAGTCCCTGGTTAGTTTTACTGATTCTTTTTACTTATATGATTTTATGAATTAAGAGTAAGTTGATTTTGGAGGATATGTGATTAGGATAATTACTTTTCAATGTGAGGCTTTAGGAGCGACTAATGTTGTTTGGAGATAAATGTTACGATTTAACTTGGAAGACTATGTGACTAAATCCTTCAAATATTCAGGTTTCAATCTTATATTGGTTTACTTTGAAGAATTTTATGTACAAATTGTTTATCGGATGTTCCTCGTTGAACTTTGGGTTTTGTTGGACAAATTTTGGAGATTAAGAATTGATTTTCTTTTTATAAGGGGTTATCCTTTTCTGGATTATCTGATCTTGTACTAACATTTTTGGTTTTGGTTTTGGTTAAAGCCTAAATACATGGGATTTATATAGTTCTCTTTTGGGGATTAGGTGATTCTCTAGAAGTTGATTATAGTACTCTTAATGCGAAAAAGTCTCCCTAAATACTCATCTTTTGGAAAAAATATGAGTTTGACTAAGGAATCTAGTAAAAGTTGAAAGTCAACATGATAAGTGATTATGCTTCCTTATGAATAAATTCCTCAATAAAAAGTAACTTAATACAAAAATGTTGTCTATTAACTTTTCCTACTGGGGAACCCAACACCGTTTAACCCATCACAAGATTGTGATTTTCTTATTGTTAACTTTCTCCTAAACATGTTTTCTATCACTCTCCATCAGAACATGACCCTATGTTTTCTCCTCCATGTCCATATTTTCATACTTGGAATCCTAGTATGGGTTAACTCGGGTGACCTCTGTGCTTATCTTTCTTTATTTTAAAGAGATTTTTTTACCGACTCTTGTTCCGATGTGGGACGTTCAAGGATGTTTCGAAGCGCAATTTTAAAATTGCGAGGACGCAATTCTCAAAAGGGTGGAAGGATGTAACACCCCAGGTAAATAAGGAATATGAAATTTTTATATTTATCCATATTTGTGAATAAAATATTAATATGACTTTAAAGGGGACGCTATGCTCGATGGCGTACCCAACACGCAACAACGAGTTTCTTGGGAATCTTACGTTGCACTCTAATAATAAAATAATATTATTTTAAATGGTAGTTAACATGTAGTCATTGTAATGGCAGGAATGGATAGAAATAACTAAAATATGATTATATATGTTCTTAAATATTTTTACATTTGTACAATAAAAGATAAAGGATTAAAATACGGAAAGAATTCAATTTTATGCGTATATGCCCTAGTTTTCACTAAATGTTCACTTATCACCTTTTGATGGAGAACCATCATTAAATATAGTTGTGTTCACTCTTAAAAATTCTTTTGGACCAAATAAAACTCTTATTAAGAATCGGGACATCAAAATTTACTTTGTGTAAATTTTTGGTATCTTTCCGATAAAGTTCATTTTTTTAATGAATAGTATAAAATGTTGTATTTTAATTCAAAACCACTTTTTAATCTAATTTATTTATATGATTAGATTATATTTTTAATTGTTTTTAAAGTTAAATTAGAAAATATTTTTACCATTAAATCCTATAGTGGTCGTTGGAATCAATTTCACTTTGAAATCAGACTTAAACTAGTGTCAATCTTTTGATACTTATTGTTTCATAAAACACGCTATTTGTCATGACAGCGAGAATTTATTATTAAATTAATTAATGTGACTTATATGTTTTGAACTTTGTAAAACGGACTTCATTTTTGAATTAAGAATATCAAATATATCTTAGGGTGAATTTTTTTGATTTTTCTGAAAAACATCAATTTTTGATGAATAGTGAAACCACTAAGTGGTACTTATAAAAACTGATTTTCCATTTAAATGAAATTTTTCCATCATTGTGTTTTGATTTTCAAAAATCCGACATACATGGTTGTCATTAAGAAGTAAAATGTGGTTCAATGAGATTAAAATAATTTTTTTGTGAATAGTAACTTATTAAGTTTTTAATCGCGATTAGAGGTAATTAGTGTAGTTTAAGGTAAAAATGATATTATAAGAATGTGAAAACACCATGACACTTGTCCTACACCTATTGGTTGTATCATGGCCGACCAAGACAAGCCATGGGTCAACTTGGTGACCCCATTGATCCACATTGGTTGGGAAATGACATAAATAACATTTTATTTAATGTAAAAGTAAAATTGACACAAACATGATATGTTTTACTAAAACAATTTTTAAGTGGTGTTATACAAGTAATATTTTTGATTATAAATATTTATTGGAAAGCTAAAAAGATTTCCTACATCATAGTAGTTTTTTTATAATTTTTAGACATTACATAAATTAAATTATTTATGACATAATAATGATGCAGCGATGACATCATTATTTGACGATTTAAATAAAATGGAAAGATAATGTAAAATCTATGAACTAAACATGTACAAAACTTATTGGATGACTGGATTTCGAAGCCTTATCACCTTATCCTCGAATTATATCAATGTGGGACCTTTTGAAACCGAAACACATTTTCAAATAATGTAATATTTCTTTAATTTCCAAAAGTGCCCCTCCTCTCCTCTTATAAAAGGCCCCCACCTCTACCTCATTTAACACACTCCTCAAGCCCTTGGCTCGGCCAACCCCTGCCCATTTACTCTATCCACATCCCTCTCCTCATCCTAGAGGATTAACTTTGGGCATAATCCTTTCAAAGGAATCCTTTAGGCTCAAATCAAAAGGAGTTACACTTTTAAAGGTAATTCATTCTCTCATGTTCATTTATTTTATCTTGCTTCTCCAACCCCCTAAACTCTTTTTATTTACTTCTTTTGTAACAAAACCAGTATCTTCAATATAATAGGATGTTTTTATAAGATTTATTCGAGCTACACTCTCACAAAACTACATCAAATGGTTAAAGAACATACGGTTTCCGTGGATGGTGAAATTCTGCCTCCCGAAACGATGATTGTTCAATACTCATTTAACACCTTCAAATGTGGCCATTATGATGTCACTATTTTTATATATGATATATAATATGTTTATGTTTTATTTATTCTTCTGTATTTTTCATTTTTGTCTTACCTTTATGGCTTCCATTATGGGTATACGCGATATCTTCATTTAAGGAAGTGCAGACTACCGCCCCCTCAAAGTGATTTGATTCGTTAAATACCACATGTGGGATGTATAAAGGATGGAAATATGATATTATATATTATATTATACTGGAATTATAATATACCTTTATATCATTATTATTCCATTCTATAAAATACGAAATAGAAATGAAAGTAGCGTTCATGCGTACGTACGGCTTACCGTCTCCATGAACGGTGCATTTCATTTCTTACCTCTAAATGATTATGTAATTTTATAAATGCATGAATGTACTGGATATATATTACATATATGATATCTACATAATGAATACAATTCTGGATATAATAAAAATTTGGCCAGATGAACAACATGTAATTGTAAGAAGTCCACTTTCGACTTAAGAACCAAATATCGGAAAAACAAATATTATTAAATTAAATTATTAAATAATGTTTATGACATGGTAATAAGTGGTATAAAAGTAATAATGAACTTGAAAAAGGTTCTTAAGGAATTAGAAATTAACTCATGTTTATTATTCAGGAGATTAAGGAACGATCGAGTCAAGTCAGACCCGAGGTAAGGGATCCTACTCCTCTCTTTCTTTTTAAGTATACACTTTTATGTCATTCCTTTTAAAGCTCATATTTCTTGTTATTGGGATGATCTTTTATATTACACTTACTGTAATTTTTATGTTCATGTGATTAGAGACCCTATTCTCTCTCATCAATCCATTTTGGAAGTTTTATGTGGCGCTGTTAGGCTGCCGAGTTTTCGTAAGGGATTTTTCATCTCACTTTTATTCCAGTGAGATTTATGCTACATTCGCCACAAATTCCATTGAGTGGTGTATGTACTGCCCATTATTCTACTCTTTGTGTAATATTATATCGTTTATGAGTATTTACATCAATGAACTATTGCCCTTCTTTCATGGGGTGTATGTTTTGAAAGATACCCAAGTCGGTAAGGGTACCTTTCACCCTCCTTTTTTTAAAAGACTTCTTTTGTTGGGTCTTTTAATTTAAATATTTTTATGTTGGGATATGTTCTCATATATCCTTATTGATGTAAATTTGATGTCCAAGTGATGAGATACACTTTTTATCTCTCATCAACTCATTTTGATGTGATGTCGTTAGGCTGTCAAGGGAACTTTTTAACCCAATTTCGATTTCTTTGAGTTCAACATGTAGTCATTGAATATGTCGTCCATTGAATATGTGTGAATGACCTTTTATTGTTTTACACTTAATATCCAATTATATTGGGTGTATTTATATTTTTCACACATATTTTTGAGATTGATTTGTCCTTAATTTAAGGATACCTTCTTTATAAGGGATTTCATCACATTTGACATTTCTATTGAGGGTTCATTGTTGTCATGCACCAACTCACTCTTATATGGTGTATATACTGTCCTTTGGAGTATTATATCATGAATACATTTATTCTCATGATATTATAAAGTTCTGACTAAATGTTATTCCTCAATTATTGTATTCAAGTGTCTCTAATTTTGGTAAAACCCCTTTTACCAGAATATCGTTTTAAATGTTTTAATTATTTGTTCTTATTAATATCCATGTTTTCAAAATGGTTTTAAGGATTTATTTATATGGATATTAATGGTTTAAAATGTAAAAAGCTTCAAGGTGGTATGGGAAACTTTGATTCAAAAATCTCTTTATTAAATGTTTTAAATGGTTTTGGAAATGGTTTCTTTTTGAATGGATTCATTATTTCAATATCCTAAAATGTTATATTGTGATTGAAATGTGGAAATGTTATGTTTCCTTTATTCATGTTTTATGTGATACGATTATGTTATTGTTCTTGGGCATTGTTATGAAGAACGGGTGGTTCCGTGATAAACTAAGGGCGGGTGAGCCCGATATAGCTCTCCAATGCATTGGGTAACGCGAAGGAGTGAAACGTTAAGGTTTCTCCGAAGAGATTTAGGGAATATACTGTGATGGGTATTCCAAACGTAACCAAGAGGGTTACTCCCTACGTAAGAATGTTATGAATGCCTCAAGTTACCTTTATGTCTTATGTTTTCTATAATTTATTCATGGTTTGATGAGGTATGTTAATGTGCCTATGTTTTATGGGTAAAGTATGATTTCATTCTCATGTATATATGAACTCATGTTTCCTTTCCATATTTTTTATAACCCTTACTGAGCTTTTTATGCTCATCCCAAGTTTTTGAAATGTTTTTCACAGGTCAAGGGAAAGGTACATGATGTGATGATATTGTCAAGGATGTGTCAAGAAAGAATCCGTGTTATATTTTAAATATGTTTCCGTGATGGGAAGAATGAATATTGTCTTTTATGTAACCACTTTGTTTAAATGTGGAATGTAATGCAAGTTTCATGATCTAATTATCTAAAACTCTAAACCTGAAAAGATCCTCAATGTTTAATCTTGTAATAACTCAAGATTACGTAAGGTTTAAGGCTGGGGACTTATAAAAAATATTAATTTTAGGCAATTAATTTTTAATTAATTCCTGTTGTAAAAACAAAAAAGTGAGGTTTTGAAGAAGTAATTACTATCAAATGATTGACATGTATTTCTATCCAATTTCAATGGGAAATTACTTAAATTACCAATATTGGATTAAATGATAAAATATTAAAAATATTACAAATTAAAACCAATTAAAATGATAATCTAAGGGTATAAATAAATTATATAAAAAGTAAATGTTGAATTAAAATGCAGTTTTTTTTCACAATTCATTAAAAATGAACTTTATCAGAAAATTACCAACAATTTTACCGAGGTAAATTATTTATGTCCCACTTCTAAAAAATATATTTAATTTATAAAATATAACATATAAAAGTGAGAAATACAATATTTAAAAAAATTTCTCCATCAAAAGGCAGAAAAACTTCATTTGTAAAAAATACTTATTTTATCCAAAAAACTGAATTTCTTCTTATATCATATCTAGAAAAAATATTAGATGAATTAAAAAACAATAAATTGAATATATAACATATATTTTTTATTAAATTAGATTCCATAAAGAGTGATATGATTTATATGAACACCTATTCTCCTTTAAATCCATTTTCATAAAAACAAATCCTTTATCTTCAATTGATTTCTATTTCAATTTTTATAATAAATTTTGTTACAAATGAATCATTAATTAAAAATATGTAAACCATATTTTCATATATAGTTGACACTATTAATTTCTTCCATTCCAATAGTTAGGGGTTAACTACCATTTAATATAATAAAAATATTATTGTATTATTTTTTGGTATAACTCAATGTTGTGTGCAACATAAGATTTTGGATTAACTCATTGTTGTGTGTCTAGTACACTATCATAAAAACAGTCTCCTTTAATGTAAAATTAATATCTTGTAAATATATAATAATAGAAATGAAAATTATATTCTATAAATACCTGGGTCATTACAACATTCCACTATTTGGGAAATTGTGTCCTCACAATTTTAAAATTGGGCTCGAAAGCATTATTTAAAAAACCACATCGGAAAAAGAGTCAATAAAACTATCACTTTAAAAGAAATAAATAGAAGTAAAAAAGGTAATCCAAGGTAACATATTATAGTATTCCATGTAGGAAACCATGTATATGGATGAAAAAATAACCATCTTGTTCTAATAGAATGTGATAGAAAACATGACCAAGATAAAGTTAACTTCCAGAAAACCACAGACATGTGATGGGTTAAACGGTCATTGATTTCACAGTAGTAAAAGTAAACGAAGAATGTTTTTGTATTAATATCCTCTTTATAAAGATGAGGAATTTATTTAAGATATTGGCTAAGAACATAATGAAATATAAATAATTTTCAAGTAGATCTTCATTCTTTAAAACATTTCTACCACAGACTCATCTTTTCTCCAAATGATGACTATTCAAGATTACTTGGTCACACCTGGATCGCTTGAATCAACTTCTAGAGAATTTAATAATACAAAAAGATGAAAAATATATTCATCTTGTTTGGAAACATTAATCAAAACAAATATGGATTGTAAAAGGTTAGATAATCCCAAAAAAGGATAATCCTTTATAAAAATAAATAATACTCATAGTCTCTAAAATTAAACAAACAATACCCAAAGTTGAGAGAAGACTATTCAATACACAATTGTTTTCAAAATTCTTTAAAATAATCCAAAATACAATTGAAACCCAAAATTCATGAGGACTTGATCACATAGCCTTCCATGATAAATCTTAACATTTATCTCCAAATTACATTGACTACTCATGAAGTCTCATACTAAAAAGTAATTAACCTGGTCAATTATTCTCTACGATTGGTTAATCATTTCTATAAATAATCCAAATTACCATATATCCACAATAAAAACATAAACTATTCCAAAATAATATTTCAGCCATTATTCCAGAAATGAATTTCTATATTATTCTATTTTTATTAGGCATATAGTGTTCCCAAAAGAGAGAATGTCTTCCAAATTAACATTTATCACCTAATCATGAAATCATTTTCCTATACTCAGGATATCCATTTAATAAAACATAAGTTCCAAAAATAAACATAACCTTGATCAATAAAACCATTTAACTAAAATTATTAAGTCATACTAACTAGGGACTTCATGTAGGCTAGTGGTCGGCGATAAATATCAGATGCACATTGGTTGAGGGTTCGATTCTCATAGCTTTGTTTAACGCAATGGGTTGTCATATGATATATGTGTTGTCCTTTTTCAAAAATTCTATAATTCTAATAAAATTAAAAAAATGAGATAAAATCCTTGAAAATAACTATAAAATGTTTTATCGTCAATTTTTATTTCATACCTCAATTTTTTGCTACCAAATACAAATAACCTGAAATTTCCTCAAAGGTGAATGTCTCCAATAATACCGTTAATCACATTAAAATTACATAATCCTAAAAAGAGTTTTATATGTCATTGAACTTATAATACATATTAAAATTAAGAACCCATGATCATATACCTAAATGTTATGAAAACATTTTTTTCTCGAAAGATTTCAAAACCTTTCCTCAGATAACAACTATAAGGCCCCAGCGATAAACATTTCATAATCTTGAGATAAGTATGTAATTTGACATTAATTCATCTCGGGGTTCTTTTAAGGTTTTGGGATTTGTCAAATTAGGTCATAACTGATACATAAAAAATATAATGATACAAGTAGATGCTTCTACTAAATATAAATTTCTTATAAAACAAAAACTCTTTAAAAATAAACATGACATCTTTTCATGTTTTAACAGCACAACTTTTCCTTAATCCAACCATTGAAACTATTATTCTTCTTTCCTGTGAACAAAAATTCAAAGCATCATATGAGTATAAAAACCACTGTATGGGATAGATAATGAATGAAGACTATTATTCTTGTGAAAACATTTAAATCATGAAAACATTATCATAATGTAATACTTTTCACCTTTAAGAAGAAGCAAAAGCAGTTCACTGAATAAAACCTCAATGCATATCCTTTTTGTAACCAAAATATTACCATAAATCCCATACAAAACAACATATACCACATAAAGGTAACTTGGGATATAAAAATACATCAATTTAAACAACATATGGTGAACTTCCACACATAACACTTAATGGGATATCCATTCGGTCAACTTCCATACCCAATGCATTGGAGGATATAACGTAACCACCCATCATTGGTGTATCACGGAACCACTCATCATTTGTATTATCGTGTAACCACACATCAATGGTTTATCACATAACCACCCATCATTGTTTTATCATGTAACCAACTATCAAATGTTCAAGTACCATTATAGATTCATAGCACATATAATATAGCAAGAATCAACAATTCAAATATAAAATTTCTATTGAAGAAACAAGAAATCATTTAAAGATATTGAAATACTAAATCCATTTCAAAACTATTTTAAAGAAAAAAACATCTAAAAAGGGAGTAAGGGATTTCTATTCCTTTTTTAAACATTAAGGCTTAAAGAGGAATCTAAATATCAAATAATGGTTATGGTGGATGATGATGCATTGTCACCGAATTTTTTAAAAATATTTCCATTGTCATATAGAAAAATTCTTTAATAAAATATTTCCTTTGAATAGAATTAAAATTCCTAGGGGTTTATTTTACCGTATAAAAAATGAGGTGTATATTATCAAAATATTCGGCAATGAAAGGATATTGAGAAGAAGTCCCATACAAAGATCATATCATTAGATTAAGGATATAAAAAGGACATAATTATGTGAGAACATATAAATACACCCATAATAATTGGATATTTACTATAAAACAATTAGAGGACATTCACAGATATTAATGGAAAAACAAAACCAATGAAATAGATATTTAACTCATTGAATGGAGATTGAGTTAAGATTCCTCTTACATAGTTCATATAAATGACCTAAGAATTTTTCAATGGGGTAATTATGTGTAGAAACAATATTATCCACAAACATTTAAGTGTAAATTACATCATAAATAATTAAATTTTTATTCCACTCATAATATTTTTATAATATAATCAACAAAGTTTGCCTAAAACCCAATGAGTGGAAATTGTGTTTAGAAATTCCATTTTAAAGATAATTTTGTTCATAAAATAGATCAATTATGTGTATTAACTATAAATACATAGAAATAAAGTATAAATAATAGATAATATATAAAAGGTCATTTCTAAAATAATCATTGAATGACATAATCAAGAATTAGAAGATCAACCCAAATAATGGAAATTCGGTTAAAAAGTTCCCTTACATTGATTCTGAATCATCACATATGTTCCTTGTTGTTACAGAATAATAAAATAAAGTTAATTTATACTTACTTCAGAACCTTTTTATGGTTGATTATCCATTTTATATCACTGATTACCATGTTATATAAATTACATAATTATTTAAGTTAATATTAGTTTTTTTGTTGATATTCGATACTTGAGTCTAAAATGAACTTGTTCAGATATAAATTGTACATATAGTCAAAATTACATCATCTAAAGAATTATATTAATGATTTAAATATCATATACACATATTGTATATATGTATATAGAGTAGTCCATAACATTTAATGATTAGAAATGAAATTCACCATTCATTGAGATGATAAGTCGTACGTACACACGAATGATAACACTATTGGAATGAAAATAGAATTATAAATAGGTATATTATAATTCTAGTATGGTATATATTCTATATATTTTACATATGTTCTTTAATTCTATCCTTTATACTTTCCTTGTATATCATGAACGAGTCATATCACTTTGAGGGGGCGGTAGTCTGCAATTTCTCAAAGGAAATTATTGTATTTATATATTATGGAAGTCATAAAGGTATGATAAAATTAAAAAATAATGAAAAATAGTGAAAATATAAATATAATATATATCATATATAAATTCAGTTCTGTCATAATGGCCACCATGAGAGGTGGTAGGGGAAAATTGGACAATCATCGTTTCGTGAGGGAGTAGTTCATCGTACAAAAAAAAAGAATGTGTGTATCGATTAGATTGAGGTGTGTGTAGTTTTAGTTCAAATAATTATCATAAAAACATAATATTATATTGCATATACCGGTTTTTTTATGTCATAAAATGATAATATGGTCACAGGGAGTGGATGAAGAAAAATAATGGAAAGGAACTTGAGAGAAGATGTTACCTCTAAATCTGGTAACATTTTTTTGATTTGAGCCAAAAGGATTTCTTCAACTGCCTTATCCAAAAGGTAAGGATTATAATAGGAATAGAGGAATTTTTGGGAGATTATTGAAGCAGTTTTTGGGTTATCCTAGGGGATTGAGATGTGTCAGTAAGTGGCTAGAGGTGGTGACCTTTTAGAAGAGGGAGGAGGGTCACTTTAGGAATGTCTAGAAATATTTTTTTATTATAAATTAAATTTTGATTAAAAATGATCAAAAATTAATTTAATTCAAAGATAATATTATTTTGGTTATAATAACCATAATCCAAAATTTTTAAGACATGTTGTGAATATTTTTTTCTGCTTATCTTTTGGTTTTATCCCTTATTTTACCCTTTTTTATCTTACCGTGATATCATGTTATTTACATATTTTGGGTTAATTTAATTACCATATCATGTAAAAAGACCCAAAAATTAAATTATGATATATTCGGACTTTTATAACAATTTTTTTGAATATTATATTTTAACAAATTTAAAATCATTTCTGAAACTATATTATGTTTTAAGTTATTAATTATGTAAATTTTTGACACTATTTATATTTGACTCTTTTACTAATTCATAAAAAAATGATTCCATTAAACCAAACGAATTAAATAAAAAATAATATGTTAATATGATCTAAACAATAGTGGATGACATCAAAATATTCAAATTAAAATTATTTTAATATTTATAATATCTTTTATTTGAATACTTTATTGATGAAGCAATCACTCCATCATCAATGTGTTCTTAATAAATTTATTTATTTAATATCTAAGTAATATAAATAAAATATCATTATATAATAAATATTTTTAGATGTATAATGATTATTAATAGTAAAAAACACTTATATAAACACATATTATAATTTGTTTAGTAAAAGATACATGTTTATGTTGTATTTCCCTTTACTTTAAATTGAAAACTATCACATCTCATTATCACACCCAAGTGGCTTTGTGGGGTCCCAAAATCGAATAATGGATGCCCATTGTCAGAAATATCTCATTAAATAGGAATTGGACATGTGTTAGTGTAGTTTATTAATATTATAATATTATTTGTTACCCTTATTTACCAGATTTACTCTTTAATCAATGTAAATAAATGAATTACCCAAGTTACTATTCACAATGTCCAGAAATAAAAGTTACCCATTAACAAAATTTTGACATTCAGATTCCCAATATGGAATCCATTTTTCCAAATTCCAAATGCTGATATTGTATTAATTAATTTAAAATTAATTCACGTTGTGCAAACAAAAAGAAAGGTTTTTAAGACGTAATAACTATCAAATGATTGACATGTGTTTATGTTCGATTTTAATGGAAAATTACTTGCAATGACCAAATTTGGATTAAATTTTAAGACATTAATACAATTAATCTTTACAACTAATTAAAATATGAATCGAACTATATAAATAAATTAGATGAAAAGGTAGTTTTGAATTAAAATGCAGTATTTTTTCACTATTCCTATAAAAACGATAGTTATCAGAGAATTACCAAAAATTTAACAAAAGTACATTTGTGTTTTCTTATTAAATTAAATATGTTTATTTTTTCACTTATAACATATAAAATTGAAAAAACTATATTTAAAAATGGTTCGCTATCAAAAAGTTGTAAAACTGCATTTTTAGAAAAAAACTTCTTTTATCCAAAAAAATTAATTTGTTCTTATATAATAACAAGAAAACATATAAGAAGAATTTAAAAAATTAAATAGAATATATAAAATATATTTTTTATTAAATAAAAAGTCGTAATTAGTGACAAGATTTTATAAACAAAACTATTCTCTTTTATATAGGTTTTCATAAAAAGGCATCATTTATCTTAAATTGATTTTTATTTCTATTTCTATATTAAATTTAGTAACCAATGAGTCATTATTTAAACATGTGCAAAATATATTTCAAAATTAATATTATAATATTAATTCCTACCATTCCAATGTTTAGGTGTTAACTACCATTTTAAATAATAATAATAATATTTTATTATTTTTGGTATAACTCAATGTTGTGTGAAATGTTGGATTTGGTAGAAAAACATTGCTTTGTGTTGAGTACGCTAGAGGAAAAAGTGTCCCATTTATCATAAAACTAAAATCATATATATAAATATTAAGATAATTGAATATATATTATTCTGTAAATACATGGGTCTTTACTATTTACCCAACATATTAGAGCACTATCTAGGTGAAATCATCATAACAAAAAATCATACATATGTGTTCTCTATTACAAAAATCAATACATTATAATAACCCAATGAAATAAAATGGATTTTATGACCTTTTTTAGTGCTGCCCTAGGAATCAATCCTGATATCTCTAATAAAAAAGATATGATAAACCCATTGATAATGAATTTCTATTCAATGAATTTTAGTAAACAATATATTTAAATGCCACTCAATAAAGAAAATTAAACCTATGGTATTTAAACCATATTGTAAATGGATATATGATTTCAATAAAAATTTCCCCTAATAATTTATTTCTTGGGAATATTAGGGGACACCATTAAATCAAGGGAATATAGTGATTTCGTAGTGAGAGACATTATATGAAAATCATACCTCTAATAATGGATGATTAGGAAAGAAAAAATAATTTTTGGATCAAAAAATGGAATAAAAATAGAATATCATAATCCATCTAGAAAAAAGGTGGATGGTTTCAAATGAATAATAATCGTGATAAATAATACGAGATAGATAATGAATATTCATAGAAACATTAGTAATATCCAATTGAAAATAAGAAATTAAATTTTCATTTGAATAAATTATAAATGTCATGACCTGCCTTTACCGAGATAAAGCAAGGGGCATCATATTGCTAGACCCTTCGTTCATTAAGTTGAAGAAGATATAATGACCCCTGAGACCCGCCTTCAATAGGTCCCGGAGTGGAGACTTGCACCAATGGTATGAAATTATGCAAAAAAATGGAAGGCATTACTCTTTTTATTTTGTCGGATCAGGAGATAGGATATTAAAGCCCCAAAAAACACCAATATCAGAGGTAAATGTAAAGCCAAAGTAAACATCCCCATATGCATGTCCAAAATTAAATTATACAAATGTACAAGAAAACCAAAAAATAAAGTACCAAGGAAAGGAAAAAAAGCAATGAGAATTGTCCCTATATCTAAACTAGTACGGTCCCACATGATCCTTGAAGTCCTTCAGGAAACCTAAAAATAGTTTTATATATGTAGGGTGAGTATACAAGTATACTCAGTATGGAAAACCAAATGACCTAGTGTACAAGTGGGGAGGAATTATAATTCCTTGTGAGAAGAGGAGATAACCAAGAACCTAATAAAGCAACTATCCACCCAAACCTCACCAAGGCACACTCCCAAAATAACGCAAGTAAAGTAATGTAATAGTAATAACCCATCGATGTTTGGGTACCCCGCACCACTTTTGCACTGGTTATTGAAGACATCATACTCACCACACCACTCCCACCATTCTCATCGCAGTCCCACTGCCATACCATGCACGCACACACCTATGATACCAAAACCACATATCTCTCTCGCAAACTCCTAGGCCACGCTGTCCACATGTAACCATGCCCACATACACTTGGGTCAGAACAGCTACCACCATACCTGAAGACACCTGGTCTCGAAACACTACTGCCATGACCTAAAACACCTGGGCCTCATCCCGTAGTCACTTAGGAAACCACCTTCTGGCACACACCTGAGCCAACCGCCCCAATGTACCCCGCCCAATAAATCTGGACCTATAATGGACCTTAGGTCATTCCAACCTACATGAAGAGTTTTAGTATTCTCTGTAAAGGGCGCATAAAAGGAGCTAATAACCATACACTCATAGTAGTGTTGGGAAAAAACACTCACCCCCCTCATGAAATGGGGGTGTTCGGCATAAAGTTCTAATCATGGGTGGGGCGCGAATAAGAAACATATGAAATAAATTATACATATAGGTAAACAAGAACTCATCCTGACCTATGGGTTCCAAAACCATGTCATACACAAACACCCTCATTACTATTCATTCTTAAAAAGAACAACACCCATGACCAAGTCACAACCCATTCTGAGAAAACAATTCCCCAATGAACCCATTATTGTTTTCATATTCAGGAGATTCCATTTAAGTATTTCTTCACTAAAGGGAAACAAAAAACCATATCCATAAGCCAATGAAAAATAATCAAGAAGAAATTTTAGCATTCACACCGGATTCTCTTGTAATGTCACAAAAACAAAAGGGATATGTGAGATCCCTCAAAGTATTGGAACCAAACCAAGCCCCACCATACATCCCCACACGGCCTTAGATTCACAACTCAACAACTTCCCCACAATAGGGGATCCTATCCCCACCCATTTCACCCCACATGTATCAAACAAATCAACCACCCATGTTACCAAGATAGAGCAAGGTAGTTTTCAGATTCAAACACATATATCATTATTTTTCCTTCTTTTGTTCAGTTAACCATGATAAAAGAACAATGATTCTTATTCATTGGGAATCAATTTAATCAACCAAGTTTACATGATTAACCAGTTTCCATGTTATAACCACTCAATCATATAATTACCAGAAAAACAGAGTCTCATTCGTGCTTAAGTAAAGAGCAACAAAAACAATGATTTTCAGTGGATAGAAGCTCGTACAATTCACAACAAATAATAAAGGGTAAAATAATGTAGTAGAATCATCAAACACAACCCTTAATTCATTAAAAGTTTGTTTATTATATTCATTAAGGTTTGGTTTCATCCATTTTCATAGAAATATTATCTTATCCACCCCACATGATACACAGTAAAGAGAGATGAAGGAAAATCCATACTTGGTGGATCAAGTATCGATGTTTTTCTCCTAGCACCAATAATTGGGGATGTTCAACTTGTAGGGGAGGAACTTTGGGGACTCTAAGAGTGAGTATTAAAGCTCCAACATAGGCCAACCACTAGCCTCTGGAAAGGGAACTCCAATCGCACTAAGGGGAAGCAGGAAACCTTCCAAGAAGAAGAAGGAAAGAATGAATTCTCATGCGAAAAAAGGGGAAGACCTTGGAGTTTCAGGATAAGATTTTTTAATGGATTTAAAGGAGGATCGGGGTTTAACCATGCGTTTGGGTGGTTACACAAGATGTAATTAATTATCATTTAACAATTCTCATCAAATAAGTGTTCATAATAGTTTTTCATTAAATGATTTCCATTAATCATAGGAAAACGCGTAACAACGGTGGAATAAGAATGTATGCGAAAATTGTGTGACACCGAGGAGAAGCCACATATTTTGGTATGTTAAGGTTTTCTTGACTCTTGGGGGATTTTAGATATCATTTATGGGATTTTAAATGTATTTGTAAGGGTTATTCAAATAGTCTCACATCAAAAGATATATTTTGGGAGAGGAAAAAAGTCAGAAAATGGAAAATGAATGTGGGTTGGGACATCATTCGGTGAGACACCATAAGCGGTGCCATAGACACGGTGCCACCATCACAGTGCAACCCTCATGGTTCCACTTTATATGATTCCACTGTTTCAGTGTGTGACCGTGATGGTGTGACCGTTATGGTGCCACTACCATAGTTCCACCCTCATTGTCCCACCATTAGTGGTGCCACCGCTTCGGTGTGTGACTATGACGGTGCAACCGTTACAGTGTCACTGTCATGGTACCACCCTCAAGGTTCCACTATCACAGTGCCCCCATCACGTTGTCACCATATGTAGTGTCACCAACACCATGCTACTGCCATGATGCAACCGTATGCGTTGCTGCCATAAGCAGTGCCACCATTTCTGTGTGATACCATGACCATTGCCACCGTTTTTGTGGAACTGTTTGATAGAACTGTGTTTTATGGAAAATTACTAGACCAGGATGGTTTGGGACATTACATCAGATACATCTCAAAGTATTCTCATCCTCAAGAATTCAAGGATAAACCAAAAAAATAGAGGGGTCCAAACAACCACCTCGAAGATACCTCTCAAGATTAAACCTCATCGACATCTAGGAACAAATCTCCCTCAAGTAACCACACAAACATGTAAAGTTCATATTTTCCATTCATATTGATTAGAGAGTTCCTTCCTCCATATTAAGATACTATCCACATTGGGCAGCACTGACTCACCAAAATGGGTTTAACCACATAGACATTAATTCGTATTTATTAGGGATCATATCCTCCCCTCCCCACAGTCGGGACTCTGCACACACATCCAAAGAGAAAGGAAAACATCCCATTTCATAGCTAACATGGTTAATAACTACATCACAAACAAGTATGTAACACAACATAACAAAACACAAAACAACTCTGGGTATTGAGTTTGCAAATGTGCCTCCTGTTCTTAGGTACTCTCCTCGAGGCCACCATTCCTCCATAACACACAAACCAGGGGAATAGGTCATCCATCAAGAACCTTCTCCTCATGACCTTCAATCATCACTGGTCGCTCCATGAACATCACATCATCCTTGATATATAGCTTTCCCCAATCTAGGACGTGTGATTCATCATGAAGATACCAAAGGAGCTGAGACACATGGAAGACATCGTGCACTCTCAGTAATGGAGGTTGTTGCAATAGTTTTTTATCCACTTCGCCAACCCGTCGTTACACTTCGATGGGTCCGAAGAACTTGGGAGAAATCTAACTCTCCCTGCCGAACCTCCATTGTCCACACCGAGGGGAGACTTTCAAGAACACATGGTCCCCGTCCTCTAACTCCAAGTGTCTCCTCATGTTATCGGTTGTTTCCTTTAGAATTGGGGATGACCTCATTTGTTCAAGGTTCAAATATTCCAATCGGTTTCTAATGGGTTTGTTTGTAGAACCAGAAACATACAATGATTCTATATCCATTTGGACCTACTTTCCAATGGTAGGTGCTCATTAGTTGGGAACTGATGAGGCCTAAGGATTTTCATTGGTTGAGAGTATGGGAGGTCGCAATAATCACAGCTTTTTGGGGGAATTATGTTCTACTCTAGGAATCTATTTATGGATTTATGTTATGTTTTTCTATCCTTATTACATTACCAAATATGAAAATGAGCATTCCTTTATATCTTACAATCAATGATTAATATGAAGGAGATTTAGAGAATATTTTATATGTATTATAGGTTCTTTATTGATAGAGAATCATCGTTATTTGTTAGAGATTCTTGGTCAATGGTATCCTTCAACACATTATATAGAGATCTCTTGGTAATTATGATAACCATACTGGTTTTAAATCCACTCAGTGGGGCACTTGAAGTTTATTATCATTCAGAAAGACATGGATTATTTCATGGTTGGTATCATTCGCCCATATGGGCTACCTACGTATCCTTGTTTAGAAAAGGAATCAGAACCCATGTAGTTCGTGTAAAGAATAATGAGGTTTAGGAATGGTTGATAGCTCAAAGAAAGATGTCACAATTACTTTTATGCTCTAAGCTCATGTGAGTCATGCTCAGTGTGAGAAACAAGAGGTATTGGTAAAACCTGACAATTGTTTCGTGAACGATGCAATCATAAGAAATAATTTGGGGCTTATGTATGTATGACTGCCATGATAGATGAGGATTGGGATTTAATTCAGGGAAGAAACCCGGGAACAAGGTACATAATGGTATATGTGCTTTATAGAGATTTAGATACTTAACTTAGGACTTAATCCTGAAAAGGAGGACCAGGTTTAGAGGGGACGTATTATTGGGTTTTATTCCTGAGAAGGATGTCCAAATCAGAAGAAATTAAGATTGGTTATGAGAACTTATTACTGGGGCTTATTCCTGAGACGGGGGCCCAGGATAAAGAGACTTGACAACTGGGGCTTACTCCTAAGGAGGATGCCTAGGTTAAGAGAATTTGGATTTTTGGAGATTACTCTTAAGTAGGATACCCATATTTGGGAACTTGGGGCTCACTCCAAATGATGATTCCCATGATTAATGGAATTTGAAGACTTGGGATTAGTCCTAAAAAGGAGGCCCAGGTTAGGGGACATCTAACATGGGGCTTACTCTTATGGAGGATGCCAATATTTGGGATCTTGGACTAGGGATTAATCTTAAGGAGGATTCCTAGGTTAGGGGACTTGGGAATTACTCCTAAAGAGAATTCCCAAATTAATGATTCTCTCATCTTAAAGGATGAGCTTGAATGAATGAAATATCTCACCTTTGTGACATAAAGATATGTAAATCACTAGGTTTTGAGAGATGTTCCACAGAATTCCATTTAGATAAGGAAGATAACAAAGGAACCACTCCATAGATGTCTTTGAAGAAGGTTCTGAAGGATGAATCATGAATAGGAGAGGTGGATTTGAATAAGAGAAGTGAATAGGTAGGAGGGGCACCCCAAAAGAAGTAGCCACACACGTTCTATTGGGGCGCGCAGGTTCTAGTCGCGCAGGTATACCTGCACGACACATAAGTACATGCACTTCGGTAAACTCATAGAGTAATAATTGGGCAAGGCTTGGCTCGAGACCTTAGTATTTCCCCTAAATACTATTAAATGAGTGGTGCATAGGTTCTATTGAAGGGATAAGGTAGAACACAAGTTTCTTCATTTCCTAGAAGGGTTAGACACTTAGGCACCCATGTGTTGATGAATTTAAACACTTAAGACATGTTCCCCTGCTTTAGATCATTCGTTCTATGTATAAAATTACCTTAGAAGTTTTTGAAAGTCTTCGAGAAGATACTAGTGCACTGAGAGATCAAATCTGAGTATCTGGATTTTTTCATCCTCGAAATGGGGGCCCATAAGGGGTATTTATAGGCTGCTGAGTACCCTGGGAAAAAATCATATAGGGAGCGCAGGTCACCTGCGCGCCCAATATGTGGTGCCTAGGTATACCTGCGCGACCATGACGAAACATGTGCTGCCCTTACATAATAGAATCCTTGTTCATACCTTTGTCAATTTATTGATGTTTCTTCAAAGGATGAATCACTTTGTGTTAAGGTATTTCCCTTTTCATCCGCTAGACTCTGTGATGGAAAAGAGCATCAAAAAAAATCCCCCCTTTAGAGTTGGATCTGAAAGAAGGAGGATGTGACTCTGGGGTAAAAAGGAAAAAAACCAGGGAACTTTGGCGCACATGTGTTGAGTGTGCAGATGGGTTCACGCAGGTACGAGCCTCATAGGCTTTAGCGCACAGGGGTGTGGCCATTCCTATAAATATTAGGTCATTCTCGCGAAAAGCAACTAGATTTCAAACTTTCGAGATCTCACTGCGCAAGTTTCTCTCATTGCATAGCTTGATGGTTTTCCACGGTTTCATTGCTTCTGTTCGTGTCGCGCTTCTGTAGAGGTATTTTGACCTGCGTGGTGATTCCTGCGCGGCAAAACTTGTGCGACATAGTTACACTTGTGCGCCTACTAGGGAATTGCATTCCTTAATGCCTTAGCCATTTTTTATAATTCATTCAGAATTTTTATGAAAACAAAACTTACATAAGAGTTAATTATTCGACCTTTGTGTAGATTCAATGTATCTTAGAAGAATCGGAATGGCTGATGAACTGGCTAGAAAGTGGATTGATGATATGATGAACATCGTTTTCCATGACTATTATGATATCTACAACAACACTCTCCCAGATTTTTCAAATTACTTAAAGAAGTATCATCTTGATTTCCCACAAAGTATCTACCAACCTCTGTATGGCCATGGTCATCTACAAGAAATCAAAATTCCTGATGCAATGAATTATATGCCCGAGATGCAGGCGCACTGCTACACCTCTATTTCGGTTATGCTGTGCATTAAGAGCATCAAAAATGGTGTGAACATTCAAATATTTTCTTCATGCCATTTCCTTGCAGATATGAAAATGGCAATCCATGGGCTGATATGTTTTCCACTACCGGATGATGGATAGAAGACTATCAGGACATTAGAAACAATATCTGAAAGGGTACTTTCTCCAAATGGATCTTTACTTCCAATGCTCCATTCTCAAATCCATGTATCCATCTTCCATGTCACTTTGACAGAAATAGAGTCACTGTTTGATTAGCAGAAAATTTTCTCAAACCGCACTCAAGAACATTCTTTTACAATTGTACCAAGAAGCGATGGTATCACTGCATCTCTTGTTGTATCCAGTTGAATGAATGAATTCCAAATGGTTGCTGATAAAGCTCAGGATGTCGTAAATCAAATGAAGATTTATGTGGAAAGCTTCTTGTAATTCTTGAAAAAAAGAGAAGAGACTCTAGTGTGGGGATGTCCTTCTAAATCTTGTGCATCAATGAAAAAAAACACTTTCATCTTCAATCGTTTATGCTTACGTTCTTTTCCTACCTACTTTAAATTTTTACCTAAGCTAATGGTCCTAGTAAGAATAGTTTAATTTTTTCTAGGATTATTATAAATAACCATACAAAGGCAACCCAGGCCCTAACAGTTTTGGTGCTATCTTCAGAGACTCAGGTGGCCAGTGTCAGGGCTGCTTCTATGTTGGATGTGGTCAGTCTTCATCTCTAGAGGCAGAAAGGCAGGGGGTCATTCATGCTGTTGAATTTTCTCTTCAAAGAGGTTGGAGAAAGCTGTGGATTGAAAGTGATTCAACCACTATCATTCATGCCATCTGGAATGGAAACATCCATCTGGCATGGACACTTACCACTCGTTGGATGAATTTTCAGAACTTTCTCCATGAGATCGATAATATAGCTACTCATACCTACCGTGAAATGAATGCCATTACTGATGCTCTTTCCAACAAAGGAGTTCATCAGATCATGACTTGGTTGGGCTCTATTCCTTCTGATTTACTATATCTTTTTGATAGAGATTGTAAAAAAATACCATCATTTTCCTCTTGTAATCCTTTTTTGTTTATCAATAAATTGTGCTTTGGTGTTTGACCAAAACATTACCTTTTCAAAAAAACCATACAAACTTTGAATCATCTTATTTCTCAATATTACCTAAATCATACAAAATGTATGTTTAGTGAGCTGGGACTTGACTTTTGTTCAGAGTTACCTTGTCTTTTGTGGGCGGTTTAATGTCATTCATGTCGGACCTAAAAAGGCTAATGTTTAAGGTCGAAATAGCTTTGAACGAATGGAATAAAATTGACTCAATTCCTAGAAAATTTATCTGAAAACATATTACCATTTTCAAGTATGCGGAAAAATATGTAAACTATGACATAAGAAATATATAATCTGAGGAATGATATGAAAAAGGGGCTCAAAGAAATTAGAAGAAGTATTTCCCAAGAATTATGTTAACACTATTTAACAAACCCATTAGGGGGTTGAATTATGTAGGGACACTTAAGGGAATTGGCTGCATATTCAAATAATAACATCTTTTGGCTGAGAGGTCTATTATGTAGACTACTTATGAAAGGCCACCTAAGGGCATGTACTACACAGTCAGGAAAAAGAACTCTCAGAAATTTACTTTTCTATTGCTAAAAGGCCAGTGAAAGTTTATGGAGTTTTAAATTTTCCAAATCATAGAGTTTGCTGTATCGATTGAGGTACTTGATTATGGAGAAGATATTTCCAATCAAGATTGTCTAAGAACTGGATGAATGTCACTCCTACGAAGGTTTGACCCAAATGTAGGGAAGGGAAATATAAACCATAGACTAAAATACTTTTAGATCATGAAAATGAGTATGGGACAAATATGTTAAGGATGGCTTTTTTCTTGTGGATCCTTACATATTTTCAAAAATACCAATAAGGGAAAAAAGTGTTTTTTCTCCCAAGAATGAAGTTACCACTATTTGACAAACCTGTTAGGGGGGTTGAATTATACAGGGCCACCATAGAGAATTGCTACATAGTCAAATAATAGAATCTTTTAGCTGACAGGTCTGTTATATAGACTACTTATGCAAGGCCACTTAAGGGCACATGGTGCATAATCAGGCCAAAAAAATCTCAGGTATCATAAATTTTGTGACCAGAAGTCAAGAAAAGGGTTATGGAGATCTGGAAGTATTTAAGGTTAGGAGTATGACACATCAAAATGGACATTATTTTATGAATGTAGAGATACACAAAACAATGCTAACCATAATCATGTTGTGGTTGAGTCCTGAATTGAGGTGATGGACGTCACTACGTATCCCATAAGGATGGGAATCAATCCATACATAGTTCTTGAAATACATTTTAACGTCATCTGGGATGAGAGTGTATGAGATCTGAGTTTAGGGTCATAGAACTCAGACCATTTTAAGGAATACACAGTTTGTGTTTGTTATAAACCTGATGTGAATGAAGACTAGGATTTTCATACCACATTTATGTTTTCATAGGGGGACTTTCTAGCCAAGGGACTGAAAGTGGAATTTGGGGTTAGGCCCAAAGACTTGGGGCTGGATTCGAGGGATTCTTGAATGTTCCTAAGTATCCCATAAGGATGGGAATCAAAACAGACATAGTTCTTGAAATACCCTCTGTACAGATTTGGTTCGTACATGTGAAGGGTAAAAAGGGGACTTTAGTGCAATGATGGTTTGACCCAAGATTAACGGTTCTGGCATTTCCATGTATGCACGCAGTCATTAGAATATAACATGATTGGAGATCAATGTAAATAATAATTTCTTCTTAGGTGAGGGTGGAAAAGAATATTTTAGTTTATTGTCGTACAAGACAAAAGTGTTGTACAGTTAAATGTCATATAGAAAGGATGATGGTGAACCAATGTAAAAAAATATTGGTTCAGGGGGTGATTTCACGAATCAACATCGTATGAGATGGAGGTGAACTGATGTGAATATATTGATTTTGGGCTTAACCCTTGATAGGTTGCCTACGTACCCAACCTAGAAGGTAGGGATCAAAATCCACGTAGTTCAATTGAAGGATAAATTAGTGATCAAGTTTTTTTAAGGACCATAATCTAAAAAGAATGTGTTGGGACTTACACATGGTTAGCAGCCCAGAGAAGGTGTTATGGTTGATTTTTACTCTAAGATCACATGAGTTATACTCGGTGTGAGAAACAAGACGTAGCAACAACCTTAATGATGCACAGTTTAATGTCATGTAGAACATATGAAAAGACTATGTAGTTTAAAGTCTTGCTGTGAGGACTGTTGCTGCTACAAAGTTTTGTGTCATGTAGCAGGGACAAAATACTGTTTAACGTCATGTGGGATGGATTAGGGACATTCTTTAGTTTTACGTCATGTAGGAAAAATGAGCAGTATAGTTTTCATGTCATGTAGGACAAATATAGGGACACATTTTAACGTCATGTTGGACGTGAATACAGTTTTGCGTCATGTTGGAAAATAAGGGTGATGTACAGTTTAGCATCCTGTACCTAAGACGATGGGGAAAATACAGTTTAACATCATTTTGGACGAAAGGGGGACTGTGCAGTTTAATGTCATGCAATAAGGACAAAAGAGGACATAGTTTAACGTCATGTTGGATGTATTAGGTACTTCTTCACAGTTTAGCGTCATCTACCTAGGATGTCATAGTTTAACGTCATTTTTTATGTATAAGGGACTGTGCAATTTAATGTCTTGTAGTAAGGAAAACACAGTTTAACTTCATGTTGGACAAAAAGGGGAAATACAGTTTAACATCGTGTTGGACGATGGCACAGTTTAACGTCATGTTGGATGATGGTGAGAATAGTTTAAGGATATATGCATAGACTGAATGATGTATTTGTATTATACAAAATACTTTTTCAGAAATTTGTCATTGGTTGGAGTCATGATGAGTTCTCCGTCCATTTATATTAAAGAATAAGCTCAATTGGAGTAGACCTTATGTATTGAGTATGGTCCTTCCCACTTTGGCTCATTCTTGGGAGGTTTCTTTCCTAGTATCATTGGACTTCTGAGAACCAATACCAATTCTCTATGAATGAATGAATGAAGACGAAATTTTTTGTTGAAAGCTTGTGCTATTTGATTCTGATAGACTTCCAAATGTTTTAGGGTGCGCAATATTTTCTCATCTAATCATTCCAATTCATCAAATTGCTTTTGAGAGTGTTCATTGGTAGATGACTGATCACAAATGGATACTCTGAGAGAGGGTAATTGAAACTCAATGGGAAATACTGCTTCCATTCCATATACCAATGAATATGGAGTTGATCGCGTTGTAGTGCGGGTGGTGGTCCGATAAGCCCATAAATCATGAAAGAGTTTATCAGGCCATGATTTATATTCTTTATCCAACATCTTTTGCATTATGTTTGAAAGAGTCTTATTGAAGGCTTCTATCTGGCCATTGGCCGCTACATGATACCGAGATGAATGGTTGGATTTGATGTTGTATTCTTGATACATCTTCCATACCTCGGATGAACACAAGTTGGTGCCATTGTTCGTCAATATGGTAGGAGGGACACCAAATCTTGTAATGATGTTAAACTTAATGAAGCTAACAATTATTTTAGAACCAACTTATTTGAGAGGTATTGCCTCAACCCATTTGGAAAGGAAGTCAATATCAGTAAGAATATACTTAATCTTCTTGGCTGTAGCTGAAGGGTAAGGTCCCACTACATCCATTCCCCATGTGGCTAATGGCCACGAATATTTAGTTGTATGAAGCAACTCTAGGGGTTGATGAATGAAGTTGGAAGATACATGGAATTAAGGAAACTTATTTTTTAAATGAATACAATCTTGTATCATTGAAGGCCCAAAGTATCAAAGAATTCGAATTTGATCAGATAGTCTATGTATGGCCCGGTGGGGACCACAGGCTCTTGCATACACTTCTTTCATAACAGCCATTGTCTCCTAACTTTCAATGCATCTGAAGATAATTCCATCAAAACCACTTTTGTAGAGAATTTTCTCTATGTGATTTGGGCTATCATAAAAAGTAAAATTGACCACACATCACCGGATTTGTTCTTTCCCGACTCTATCAGGTGGAAGTGTTCTATTTTGCAGGTATTCCCTGATAGGTGTCATCCATCCTATAGTATGACCAGATGGTTCAGGAATGGGACTAATTTCATTGATTTCCTCTGTTCTAGCTTGAACATAAGGTGAAATTGTACGATGGTGGGAAATACTGATGATTGTTTCATCCCATTTTGGATCTTCCAGAGCTATGGCTATATTAGCCAGTGAATCATCTTGGGCATTTTGTGATCACAAGACATAATAAAATGACGATTCCAAAGGGAATTACTCCATTAACACTCAGACGTAATCATACAAATTGATTGGTTCTCCATTTCTGATTTGATAATCCCCATTGACATGATTCATTACCAGGTCTGAATCACCTTTTACCTTTAAGTGATTCACTTGTGCTTGAAGCACCAACATCAATTCTATGATAAGAGCTTGTTATTCTGCCTCATTATTTGTACTTCCTTCCAAAAATTAAAAGTAATAAGGTAGCACTGCCTTTTCTGGGGAAATTATCACAATTACAAACCCAACTTTTTTGAATTTAGGATCTTCTATTTTCTTCCCTGTTGGACTTCTGGAAGCACCATCAATGTACATTTCCCATGTTGGAAGATTATCTTGAAAAGAAAAGAGTTCTTCATCAAGAAGATCAATATCTGATGATGTATCTTCTACTGAAGGGAGTTCATCAAGGAAATCATCCAGAGCTTAGCCCTTTATTGCTTTTTAAGACACATATTGGATATCAAATTGCTGCAACATGACTGCCCACCTTTCCAGACGTCCTGTAAGCATTGGATGGCTAAGGATGAATTTGAGCTGGTTATTTCGAGATACCAATTGGACCTCGTGATGTTGCATGTAGTTTCTCATCTTCTAAATTGAATAGATTAATGCTAGCCAGCACTTCTCAATACTTGAATATCAGGTTTCTGCGTCAAGCATTGTCCTACTAAGAGAGTAAAGGCTATTTTCATTCCCAGCATCATTCTTCTAGGAAAGGAAGTCACTCAATGATCACTCTAAAGCTGTCACATAAAGAATAATTGTCCTTCCTTCAATAGGTGGAATTAATACCGGTGGGCTAAAGAGATATTTCTTCAGAATATTTAATGCTTCTTGAAATTCTTCAGTCCACTGTTATGTGACTCCCTTCTTCATCAATTTGGTGAAGGGAAATGTTTTTCTTGCCAAATTGGCGATGAAACGCTGAATATAGGCTAAGTGTCCTTGAATTCCTCCCAATTCATTCAAATTTTGAAGAGGTGACATACCAAGGATTTAATTTGTCTTCTCATGATCAACTTTGATACCAAGATGGCATAAAAAAATGCCATGAAATTTTCCTGAGGTTACCCAAAAGCACATATCAAGGGGTTCATCTTCAAATTATGTTGTCAATGTTTTTGGAATATGACATCCAAATCATCCAGGTGATTATAACGTTGTTTGGATTTAACCAAAAAATAATACACATAACATTCAACAAATTTCCCTAAAAAGGGTTTGAAGATACAGTGCATGCAATGTTGATATGTTACACCTGCATTCTTCAGGCCAAAGGGCATTAACTGATAGAAAAACACACCTCGAGGGGCGCTGAAGGTTGTATATTATTCATCTTCTGGAGCCATTAAGATTTGATTATACACAGAATATCCATCCATGAAGGAAATTTCTTCATAGCCAGTTGTTTCATCAATAAAGAGTTCTATAATCGGGACTGAAAAATCATCCGTAGGACAATGCCGATTAAGATCTCTGAAATCAATGAAAACTCTAATTTTTCTGTTATTCTTTTTCATAGGGACAATATTAGCCAACCATTTGGGATACTGAACATCCCTGACAATGTTAGCTTTGATAAGAATATCCACTTTAACTTTAATTATGGAAGCACAAGATGGGTGTGTTCTTCTTATAGTTTGTTTGAATCATCGATGTTCTTCTGGAAAACCCAAACGATGAGTATCAACATAAGGATCTAGCCCTATAATTTTTTTATTGTTCCAAGCAATTATATCTTTATTTTTATTTATAAATCAAATATTCATTTCCATGTCTTCAAGATTCATGGCCACACTAATTAAAGTGGGGTGTGGATCTTTTTTTGTTCCCAGATTTATTTCTCGGAGTTCATCCACATTAGTAGAGATACCCTCTCCAAATTCTAAAGGATCATCCCTGAGATATTCCTCTTCTTCTTCAGCATGTTTTATTTCTTCTATTTCTACTTTCATAGTAGATGAAGAATCAGAATTTCCATGGTCAGAATAGATGTTAAAATTTTAACAACTTGAAGGAGAAGCTTCCATTTCTGACCCTATTGATGATTAAGGGTCTTTCTTGGGTAATAAATAGGAGATGATGGATTGAAAATTGACATCATCATTCACCTCAAACATTGCTATTACTTAATCTGGCCAGGATGGTGAAGTATAGACTTATAGGATTTCATCCGATGAAATGAAGACATATCCATTTGAGCATTCATCATTTCTTGGTGAATCACTAGTTTCTCCCATGGTGTCTGGCTTGAATGTCATAATTGACATTACGGAAGTTTCCATAAGAGTATTTGGATTCAGGTCTATCCTGTCCATTTTACTGATAGGAAACACATAATCTGTACTCACATGTATGAATGGGTTTACTGGAGTCTTTTCCAAACCATATGGAGAATTTACCTTGGTAACCTCCTTTGTTTTGGATTTATCCTTACCCTTCATGTGATAGAATTCTGCCTCAATGTATTTAGATTCACATGTTTTGAAGGGGGTTTATCAATATACAATGTCCCAATTTGACCATTGAAACAATATTTGAGACATTGATGGTATGATGAAGGGATAACTGCATGTTGATGGAGCCATGGTCTTTCAAGAAAAACATTGAAGGTTGTATCGTGATCAACAACCATGAAATATGAATTGGATACAATGTCTCCAAAATGAGTTTTGAGTGTAATCTCACCCAGTTGTTCGTCTTCATTTTTATCATATCCTTGTAAAATCAAAGTAGAAGGAGATAAATAAGATTCTGTGAGGCCCAATCGACAAAGTGTACGAATGGGGATGAGGTTGACTCCTAAACCATTATCAATAAAAGATCTTCGGATGTCTACACAATTGACTTTTCCAGATAAGTACAGAGGTCTAATATGTCCATTCATGACATCATCATCATCTTCATCTGTAAAAGATATCACTGCATGTCATTCTTCACAACCATTCTCAACATGGTAGACTTCATCCGCAACAATTTCAGTTTTGAATTCCTAAGGACTTGACAAAGCCTCAATGAGTGCCTCCCTAAGATCCTTGGATAGAGTCAAGGCGTCAGGAATTGATAACTTGGCTGGTACATTGGCCAAATGTTTCAAGACATTATATGTTTGATCCAAAGGTCTGCGTTTTCCAACAGGAACTTGTGGTTCCATATGTTCTTTAGAAGTTGATGCTTTGGATGTAGATGCATCTTGTATCGGGGTAGGAGTTGGAAATACTCCTGTATTTGGAATATTAGACCGAATAGGTATATTTACTTGCTGAGAGGAAGAAGGTGGAACTTCTAACTCATCCACTAGAATAATTATGCCAGGACTAAATTTTCTATTGATGGGAGAGTTTTCTTGTTCTTATTAGGCCCACTGAAGGGCTCTTCCACGAGTTTCTACTGCATATACAGTTCTAGCAGGGGTAGAATTGGAATAGTGGCTTCTGGGATATCCAGGTCTTCCTCTGTATCCCAGACCTCTGAAACTCCCTCTAATTCCTCTGTTTGATACATGGAATTCAGTCTCCTCGAGCTCGAAACTATGATTGTCATAAGGATCTATTAAGTGAATCATATTAAGAGAACCAAAGGTCAACTCTTCATCAGATGAAGACTCTTCCTAATTATCAAGTTTAGGTTGTGCCATTTGGTGGCACGGTGCCCGTGGCTTTGAAGTATATGGAATATAATCTGCCAGAGTCAAAGACAAATTGGGCTTTGACATGATCTCATTTTCTTCTTATTATTCCCCTTTCTTTAAAGTATGTTGTTTATTCGAGGATTTTCCCTCTGATGAAGAGGTTTTTGCTGTGAAATTCATAGAATAAGACACTATTGGTTTCTTCAATTGTGTTTTCAAAATGGCATAAGTTCGGTTGATCCTTTTTCTGACCATCCAATCATCATATTTCTGTGCATTTTTTCTTTTGACTTTTTTCCACTCACCTTCTTCCTCTAGATTTGTAGGAGTAACACATGCTACCTAAGCTGAAGAACCTTTCAATTTGACTTTTCCCGAGTCCACCATTTATTCCAGGAGGTCATCGAAGACAAAAAACTCCTAAATGAGATTCCCCAACATCAAATGAAATGGTCAATAGTTGGGACGGTCTTCATCTCCTTCCTTGTTTGGCCTTTTGGGCCTTGGCAATTGAACCAAATTATTTTCCAGAGCCGAAATAAAGTAACCAGGAACTTGTTCATTTCTTAAAGAATAAACTTTTCTCTTGAAATCCTCAAATTGTTTCTGTCTTTGATCTCTTTGATCATCTTGATGAAATGGACTCTATTGTTGATTCTCAGGAGGCAGAACCCTTTGATAAGATGATGTTTTTGATGTAAAAGTAGGTACATGTGCTTGTTTAAGTGTAATTGTAGCAGTCTCTACATTACCTATTCTCCTTCCTGGAGCTAATGGAATTACACAAGTTTTATCCTTAGTCGTCATAAGAGAGTCTTTAATATTTTGAGCGATCGAAGTATGGTTTCGAAACCCTCCTGTGTATTTCACAGGGATCAAAGATGTGCGCAACTCATCACGCAAATTTTTCCCATAGATTGGCAGCAATTCCTCTTGAGGGAGTGCTAAGCTTAGGGAATATGTTAATCCCTTCTAGCAAGAGATGAAATCTAAATCCCTTTCATTATCCCTTTGCATAAGTTTGTAAGATCAAAAACTATTGTCTTTGGCAACATCGAGCTAAATTGAAGAAGGAATCTTTGGCGGAGATCCCCCAATCCGGTAATTGACTGGGATTTCAAGCATGTTTACCAAACAAATGTAAGTCCTTGTAATGACTGTACAAAACACCTGAGCTTAACTTCCTCTTGTTGCTGAGGGGTTCCCATTATAGGATGACGACGAGAAACAAAATGTGTTAAGTTTTTCTCTATGTCTCCTGAACCATTAAAGACTGGGAATGTGGTACTTGCAAAATTTGATGGGGGAGGAATTGCATCAACCCATTCAGGATAAGATCTCTTTTATGGTTTGATTTGAGCATTTTTTCCCTCTCTAGCTTCCAACCCAGCTGTTAATGACTCAATAGTTGTTATTATCTTTTGAGAAACATCTAGTTGAGCTTGGACCTGATCAGGTGAAATAACTGGAGCTTGGACACATGTGGTGGTTTGTACTGCAATAGATGATAACACCACCGGTTGATGTTGCACCTGACCCATAGGACTAGACCTATGAGGGTGTACTTGTAAAGGAGGATAATCATGATCCATCTCAGTAGCCGCAACAAATTACCTTGGCTGACTGACTCCATCATGCTTCTGAGGAAGACTACCTTGAAGTGGTTCTGCATTCATCCTCCTTAATTCCTTCATCTCTTCCTCTTGTTGTGCGAATCTTTGATTTAGTGAGAGTGATTGGACTTCTCCAGAAGAAGGATATGTGACCTGATTCTTTCCTTTTCCCTTGTTGGATGCCATTCAGAGAGGGGGATGTTGGTTACTTGAAGGAATACCAAGATTCTTAGTAATCCTTTGATTTCACGTACACATACCTTTTTCATTTGTGTCTGTGCGTATAACTTCATGAGTAGGAACTTCTTCATCTGATCCTTCTAAATGAGCCTCATCTAGGGGATTAGCAACAACAGCATTGATGACATTAATTGATGTATAACGCATTGCATCCCTTCTATCGGCGTTTCTACAATACTGGCTTTTTCCATGTCCTTAATGATTCATTGCCTTTTGTTGACTTGATCACTTTGGAACTTCTTGAAGAACCGTAATTTGGAAGGAATCTCCTGATAATTCGGCTCTTCGTTCCTATTGTGGCTTCTTCCCTAATCGAGAGAAGACTGAATTTCTCTGAGGAAGAGATTTAGGATTTGAAAAAGTCCCTAGTCCTGTGGACTTGGGCTGTTCCTGATGTTCCTACTCAACTCCTTGAATCCAATTTGTTGATTCTTAGGGTTCTGCTAAAAGATTCCCCAGTATGGCAAGCTGGGTTGGCTCTTAATGTTTCTATATTTGATACTTTCTTAAAAGCACTCATGATATTTTAGACATTAGTCTGTAAATTGAATGGATACATCAACCTGCATCCACTCAAATCACCTGGCTCAAATGAACGCTGGATGATTTTTGACACTTCTATCATTTGATGATATGCACACTCTAAATGAGAATCTTGTTAAATATTCTAGTTTTCATGATGAAAGAGTAATTAGAAAACTTTTTCTCTATAAGCTTGATTTTGAGATGAACTAGTTGAGGCCTATTCGTGAGCAAGCCTTTCATTATAAACAAATCCATTTGGCTTTGCCGACCATGGGCAATAACATTTCATGAGACCATTTTCGGTGGGCTTTGTTGGCTGGAGAGTATAGTGGAATGTAGTTCTCCATGAACACCCCATCCCCTGATATGAATAAAATATGGGACATTGGAAATTAACTAGCGCAATCTTCTTAGTGCAACAAGGCATGAACACTGATGGGATATCTGTTGCTCTTGAACCTTCGGATATCAAGAAACTGAGAGAGATGCCAAGTCAATTTGTAATTGTAACCCTTCTATTAACTTGACATGATTTTCATATTCATCATAAGATAATATTTTATTTTTCAATTGACAAAGAATTTTCCACATTTTGAGATGAATATATTGAATACAATCTTCCATCAACATCTCTGGAATGTCATACTGAGAGTCAGCCAAAGGCCAAAACATGACTGGCACTTCACCTTTCTCCATTTGTTTTCTCATATTTAGAACTTCCTATTTATCATTCAATGAAGATTATTCTACCTGATTAGTCCAGAGCTGGTTATTCCATGTTGTTTCATCAGATTAAAAAATATTGGTATAGAATTCACTTATCAAACTAGAAGGTGAATGACCACGGGGTGGTTCAAAGAATGACCTACACCCCGGGTTATCTTCTGATTGAGAATGTATTTCACCATCTAATGGTAAAGCATCATACATGACTGGATTCACATACGTAAGTTCCCCAAGATAATAGGGCTTTCTCATCACTACATTTTCCAATGGAGAACTTTCCAGGAAATGTGAATTACTAATGCAGAGAGGACTTTCGCAGCTAAATTCATCATCATGGGGGGACCACCATGGTGGGTTACAGTAAAAGATGAAACATTTTTCTTCTTAGTCATCTGGCCACACAGAGGGTTCTTGTGGCTCTCATCTAAAGATGAAACTTCGAGATCGATCGAACTGTCATGAACCAAGCCTTCATGAGGATGTTTCTGATGAAGACCTTCGGAATTAATGTTCCCACTATTGGGAACTGAGAGAGTAGAATCTTGTGTTGCAACAGATAATTATCTGAGTGCATCAAGAACTCCATCATCGAGTAAGGCCTTATTAAAGATTGGCCCGTTATTTCTCAACTGTGCTGGATGGGTCTTCTTCTTAGATGCATTCTTACTCACTTTAAGAACCACTTGTTTGATGAAAGTCGTTATTATGGGTAGGTTTATGTGCCTACTCAAGGGAAGGGATCAGGCTAGGATGATTATCTCCACTCAAATCAGGTGTTTGTGCCTAACTGGGTTGTCCCTATAACATGGGGGAGTATGCCCCACAGCCCTCTTGGACTGGAACATAGGTGTGTGTCTGTTCCGAAGTGAACTTCTGATAAGTCACTCCACTGGTAGGGATAGATTTGCATTTATTTCCCTGTGATGCTGCTGAAGCTATTATAATATCCTAGAAGGAATCCAGAATATGAGCATAGATTTTCTTCTGCTCCTTCACCGTTGTTAGAATGTGTTTGGTGACTTCAGCTGCCTAAAGGGAATATATGTCCATTCCATGAATGGATTTGGTGTGTGTTCCGGCTCCTGTCCTCATTTTCCTTCAAGTGATTTCTTACAGTACTCATGTGTGGGGGAAGAGAGTTGAGTATGCCTCTTGTTTTTCATTGGGACTTTCCAATTAACTTATCCGGGTGATACTAAATGAGATTTTTGGTAGACTTGATCAATACTAGCAGGTGTATGTGCCTGCTGATTGCACTCCGCCAAACGTGGATGATGAACTTCCTTAAATACTGACAGGAGAGACTTTTGGTAGGATTGATGACTGTAAGCAGGTGTATGTACCTATTTACTAGTAGTCAACACATTTGGTTGGCGGGCATCATTATATGTAGTCAGATGAGCCTACTGACTACCAGATGATTTATAAACAGGTGTATGTTCCTGTCTATAGTACTCCACAAGAATTACCTGGAGGGAATGTTTTGTTCCGGCCAGATGAGTCTGCTGGATAGTGGAATTAAAATGGATGGGTGTGTGTGTCTGCTCATTGTTTTCCACAATGTTAGGTTGGTGGACTTCTCCGGAAATGGCAGAGATAAGAACCTGCTCACTTTTGACCGATCTTCGCCTCTGGTGGTTCATCTTTCCTTCTTGGGTTCGAGGAACCTGAGCTGAATGCCTAGAGACGACACCCTCATCGTGTTGAGGGCGCACTACAGCACGAGTTTTGCGGCGATTGATGATGTGAGTCCTTGAGAAGGACTCCAATCCCCTGAATTAAGGTATTCAGTGACCTTTTCATTCACCTCCCTAAAATATGGGATGTAATGGTGATTGAGTTGTAGGGATAACGACCTGAAACAGTTGGAAACGGTGGTTGGAACCTCCTGCTTCTTGATAGTTGGTTGTCGTTGTCCGGATGGCCAGGATAAATTATTGACTCGGAGGGCTTGTTGATCGGCCTCTATAGTCGGAATGGTTCTGTGTTGCCGGTATTCCTTAACCAGTGTATTTGATACCCAACGTTGAATATTCTGAGTAGGTGATGTTGTCCTCAGAGAGGATGGCGACCCAACAGGAGTAGTAGTAGAGGTATTCATAGTAGAGGCATTCACAGGTGTGAACATTAGAGAAGCCATATTTGTAACGCAGAATATCATGGAAAAGAGTGCCTATTTGATATAATAGAAATAATCAATATAAGTTCGGCCACTACATCTTTTGGATGAGCACATAAGTTATTGATTTCTTTTTTGTCCCCCTCATTGAGTTTAAATAGGGGCCAAACAAATATGTAAAACATCATTTTTACTTGGATAAGGATTCATGTCGGTTTCACCATTTTTTGTTTCCTCTAGAATTGGGGATGACCTCGTTTGTTTAAGGTTCAAACATTCCAATCGGTTTCTAATGGGTTTGTTTGTAGAACTAGAAGCATCCAATGATTCTATATCTATTTGGACCTACTTTCCCAAGGTAGGTCATCATTATTTGTTAACCGATGAGACTTAAAAATTTCCATTGGTCGAGAGGATGGGAGGTCGGACTCATCACACCTTTTTCGGGGGAATTATTGTCTACTCTGGGACAGTCTTTATTGATTTAAGTTATGTTCGTGAATTCTTATTACATTACCAAGTATGAAAATGAGCTTTCCTTTAGATCTGACAATCAATGATTAATATTAAGGATATTTAGAGAATCTTTTATATGTATTCGATGTTCTTCATCGATGGAGAATCATCTGTATTTTTTAGATATTCTTGGTCAATGGTATCCTTCAACACATTATATAGAGATCTATTGGTCATTATGATAACCATACTGGTTTTAAATCCACTCAATAAGGAACTTGATGTTTATTGTCATTCAGAAGGACATGGATTATTTTAGGGTTGGGATCGTACCTGCAGATGGACTACCTACGTATCCTTGTTTAGAAAAGGTATCAGAACCCATGTAGTTCGAGAAAAGAAGTATGAGGTTTATGAATGGTTGATGGCTCAAAGAAAGATGTCATAATTACTTTTACACTCTAAGCTCACGTGATTCATGATCGGTGTGAGAAACAAAAGGTATCGGTAAAACCTGATAATTGTTCCATGAAATATGAAATCAGAAGAAATAATGTGGGTTTTATGTATGTAAGACTGCCCAAATAGATGAGGATTGGGATTTACTTCATGTAAGAAACCCCGGAACAAGGTCCATAAAGGTATATGTTCTTTATAGAGATTTGGATACTTAACTTAGGACTTAATCCTGAAAAGGAGGCCCAGGTTCGAGGGGACTTATGGTTGTGTTTTATTCCTGATAAGGAAGTCAAAATCAAAATAAATTATGACTAGTTAAGAGAAATTACTACTGGGGATTATCCTTAAGAAGGAGGCCCAGGTTAAACAGACATGAGAACTGGGGATTTCTCCTAAAGAGAATGCCCATGTTAAGGGAGCTTGGAATTTTGGATATTACTCCTAAGGAGGATGCCCATATTTGGGAACATGGGGATTACTCCTAAAGAGGATGCCCATGATTAAGGGAATTTGAAAACTGAGGCTTACTCTTGAAAAGGAGGCCCAGGTTAGGGGACTTAGAAGTTGGGGCTTACACCTGAGGAGGATGCGCATACTTGTGAATTGGGACTGGGGCGTACTCTTATGAAGGATTCCCAGGTTAGGGGAATTGGGGCTTACTATTTAGGAGGATGCCCATATTAAATATTCTCTCATCTTAATGGATGAGGTTGAATGAATTAAATCTCTCACCTTAGAGACATGAATATATGAAAATCACTAGGTTTTGAGAGATGTTCCACAGAATTACTTTCAGATAAAGAATCTATAAAAGGAACCATGCCATAAATTTCTTTGAAGAATGTTCTGAAGGATGAATCTTGAATAGGAGAGTTGTATTTGAATAAGAGATGTAAATAGGAAGGAGGGGCACCCAAAAAGAAGTAGGCACACAGGTCCTATTGGGGCGCGCATGTACTGGTCTCATAGGTATAAATGCACGACAAATAGGTAATTGTGTGATGGTCAACCCATAGGGTAATACATGGGAGAGGCTTGGCACAAGCCCTTAGTATTACCCCTAAAGAATTTTATATGTGTGTCGTGCAGGTTATGTTTAAGGGATAAGGTGGCGTGCAAGTGTCTTCATTTCCCCGAAGGGTTAGACACTTAGGCGCATAGGTGTTGACGAATTTCAATACTTAGCCCTTGTTACCCCTCTTTAGATCTTCCGTTCTAGGTAAGAAATTACATTAGAAGTGTTCGTAAGGCTTTGAGAAGAGACTAGGGTTCCGAGAGCTCAAATATGAGTTTCTGGATTTTTCCATCCTCGAAATGGGGGGCCCACAAGGGTTATTTATATGCAGCTGAAGACCTTGGGCGAAAATCATATAAGGCGTGTAGGTCACCTGTGCGCCCAATTTGTACGGTCCAGGAATACCAACTCAACCATAATGAAACCTGTGCGGCCCATACTTAATCGAATCCTTGTTCATGTCTTTGTCAAATTTTTGATGTTTTTTCAAAGGATGAATCACTTTGTGTTAAGGTATTTCCCTTTCCTTTCGCTAGACTCTGTGATGGAAAGGAGTGTCAACATCGGCATATGACTTCTTTTGGTCCTAAGAGGCCTTCATCCTCTCTCGTACAAGATAAACCTTATCCGTTGTGTTATAGACCAACTTTAGTCGAAGAACACCTGCTTCCCTTACCTCTATCAATCACTCGGGTGAGCGAAATAGCATCCCGTACAAAGCTTTGAATGGATCCATGGCAATAGTAGATTTATTGATATTGTTGTAATAAAACTCCACCAAAGGTAGGTGTCTCACCCACGATCCCCCAAAGTCCCAACCACGTGCCCATAGCATATCCTCCATCTTTTAGATGGTGCGCTCTGTCTGCCCATCTATCTGGGGGATGGAAAGCAGTGATCAGTCATAGATGGGTACCGAAATCATGTTGCAATCCTTTCCAGATCTATGAGGTAATCCGTGTATCCCAATCAGATACTATGGACCTCGGAACTCCATGAAACCACACAATGTCATCCACATACCACTATGCTAGGGAATCCACCACAAACAACTCCTTGATCGCCGGAAAGTGAGATGATTTCATCAGTCGGTCTACCACTACCTAGATAGTATCACAACCTCTTTGAACCCTACGTAGTTCTTTGATGAAATCCATTGATATTTTCTTCCACTTACACTCATGGAAAACTAAAGCCTACAACAAACCTCATGGAAAGCGGTGTTCAGACTTCAACTTCTGACACACTGGGCACCTTGCCACAAACTCTAGCACTGCCCGTTTCAACCCGGGCCACCAAAACTGACCCGCCAAACCACAATACATCTTGGAAACTCCTAGGTGTACTACCAGGGGTGTCCTGTAGAACTAACCAAGAAATATCCCATGCATTGTCTCTGGAAAAAAAAAATTCCCTCAGAAAATAATTCAATTTTGATCATCCTCCGACCACCCTTTCGTAGCATTGCCTTGGTGAGCTCGATCATGCCACACTTCACCCTCTGAGTCTCCCCAATGACACTCCTATACATGCCACAATATAGAGAACTGAACTGTCATATAAAATAGGAGTCCTCTACCACCATCCATACTCTCATACATGTGTAGGGTGTCCAACTCCTCTATCTCCTTCCATGCATCTGCCGACTCTCTGACAACATCCTTCCACGAATTTATGCTCAAGGAATCAGTCACCATATAACCCTTACCATCAGTGTAAGAGATTTCGAAGTTGTAGTCCCGAAGAAACTCCATCCACCTTGGATGTTGCATGTTATGGTCATGATGGATGAAGAAATTCCTCAAGCTCTTGCTATCTGTGAAGACCACAATGCACTCCTCGATGAGGTAGTGTCGCCACAACATTATTGGGAACACTACCACTACAAGATCCAAGTCAAGGGTGACATAATTATGCTCAGGGGGATGTAACTTCCTCGATCCAAAAGAGATCACCCCCTTCTACTGCATCATCACACACCCCAAGCCTGGACTGAAGTGTAACACCCCAAGCTTCCACGGTACGTTTCACTTCGAATAATGTAATAGCGTGTGTTGTACGCAACCTCGAGCTCTAACACACACCACAACGAATTAAACTAGCTGTTGTGAATAGTAATACCTACTTTTTGAAATTTTATAAATTTTATTTATCAAAATGGACTTCATTTTTGGATTCGGAATATCGAAATTAGCCTATGTTGAATTTTTGGTATTTTTCTGAAAACTTCTATTTTTTATGAATAGTGAAAAATTCTTAAAAACAACTTATTTAATCAAAATAATTTATAGTGATAAATTATACTATTTAGTGGTTTTAAAGTATAATTAGAATATATTTTACCATTTTATCTAATGGTGGTCTTTATAATTAATTTAACATTGAAATTGGACATAATCAATTGCCAATCTTTTGATATAAATTGTTTCTTAAAAACATGCTATTTGTTGTAACAGCGGGAATTAATTATAAAATTAATTAATGCAACTTATATGTTTGGAATTTTGTAAAATAGACTTCATTTTTTAATTCTGAATATCAATTATAGCTTAGGGTAAAATTTTGGCATTGTTCTGAAAAACATCAATTTTTTATGAATAGTGAAACCACTAAGTGGTAGTTAAATAACTGATTTTTCGTTTAAATGAAATATTACCACTTCTGGGATTTTATTTTCAAAAATCCGACATACATGGTTGTCATTAAGAAGTAAAATGTGGTTCAATGAGATCAAAATAATATTTTGGTGAATAGTAACTTTTAAGTTCTTAATCACGATTAGAGGTAATTAGTGTAGTTTAAGGTACAAATAATGTTTTAATAATATGAGATGAGAATAACACTTTTCCTACTCATATTGTATGAGTCATGGCCGACCAAGAAAACCCATGGGTCAACTTGGGACCCCATGGAGCCACTTTAGTAGGAAAATGACATTAATATATATTTATTTAATGTTAAAATTAAATTGACACAAACATGAGTTGTTTTACTAAAACAGTTTTTAAGTGGGGTTACACAAGTCCAAATATTGATGATAAATATTCATTAGAAATCTAAAACGATTTCCTACATCATAGTATTTTTTTTATAATTTGTATACATTAAATAAATTAAACTATTTATGACATCATTATGATGCAGCGATGACCTCATTATATAACGATTTAAATAAAATGAGAAGATAATTCAAAATTTAAGGCATAAACTTCTCCAAAGCCTATTGGATGAGGAGATTTCGAACCCTTATCACCTTAGCCACGAATTATATAAGTGTGGGACCTTTTGAATCCGAAAATCATTGTATAATAATGTAACATTTCAATCTTTCCAAAAGAGCCCCTCCTCTCCTCTTATAAAAGGCCCCCACCTCTACCACCTAATTTACACTTTCAAGCCATTTGTCTCGGCCAACCTCTGCCCAAATACTCTCCCAACTTCCCCCTCTTACTCCTAGAAGCCTCACTTTGGGCAAAACTCTTCCCAAGGAAGCCTTTGGCTCAAATCAAAAAGAGTTACCCGATTTTGAGGTAATGTCTTCTCTAATGTTATTTTGTTTTATTTTTCTTCTCCAACCCACTAAAAGCTTTTTATTCATTTATTTTGTAACAAAAACAGTATCCTCAATATAATAGGATGTTTTTATAAGAAGGATTCAAGATACACTTACACACACCTACATCTAATGGTTAAAGAACATACGGTTTCTGTGGATGGAGACTTTCTGCCTCACGAAACGATGATTGTTCAACACTCATATAACACCTTCAAAGGTGGCCATTAAGATGTCACTATATTTATATATGATATATAATGTGTTTATGTTTTACTTATTCTTCTTTATTTTTCATTTATGGCATACTTTATGATTTCCATTATGGGTAAAACGCGATAATTTCATTTTAGGAAGTGCGGACTACCGCCCCCTCAAAGTGATTTGAATCGTTAATGCCATATGTGGGATGTATAAAGGATGGATTAAATGGTATTATACAGTATATTATACCGTAATTATATTATAAATTTATATCATTATGATTTCATTCCATTAAATACGAAATAGAAATGAAAGTAGCGTTCATGCGTACGTACGGTTTACCGTCTCCATGAACGGTGCATTTCATTTCTTACCTCTAAATGTTACGTAATATTATAAATGAATGTATATACTGGATATATATGATATATATGAAATATAAATCATGAATATAATTCTCTAGATAATGGATATTCTACCACATAAACAACTTGTAATTATAAGAAGTTTATTGTTGACTCAAGTACCAAAGATCGAAAAAACGACAGTTATTAACTTAAATAATTATATAATGTTCATAACATTGTAATAAGTGATATAAAAAGGATAACGAAATTAAAAATGGTTCTTAATAAGGTATATATTAACTCTAGTTTATTATTCAGGAGGTTAAAGAATGGTTGAGTCAAGTCAGACACGAGGTAAGGGAACTTCTTAACCCAACTTCCATTCTTTGTGTTAATCTCCTACTTTCAAATTATGTCTTGATATTATTATGTCCTATTTTGTATTTTTACTTTCTTTATGTGTAACTATAGTGAATAAACATAATAGATCTATTTTATTTTAAAAATTATCTTTTAAGGACTTCGTCTCAATCTCCTTTCATTGAGGAATATTTGGTTATATACACAACGTTCTTTTATACGGTGTATAAACTCCTTTGACTTTTATGTTTATTCAAAAGGAATCTTTTTTTACACGAAGCGTTTTACTAAACGACAAAAAGGGAATGTTTTTATTTCCGTAGTTATGCAGAGACAACGACTTCTCCGCCGTTGTGACCATTATTTGAGTTTCGGATTCCTCTACAAGCCATTATTTTTTTTAATGAAAAATAAATACAAAGTTTTAAATTTCTTTTATTTTGGTTTTGAAAATGGTTTTGAAAGAGTTTTTATTATATAAATGTGTTGTATTGATATCTTTTGATTGAAATGTGGAAATTTTATGTTTCCTTTATGCATGTTTTATGTGATACGATTATGTTATGGTTTATGATATGTTTAAACCTATTCATATGAGGAATGCATTGGACTTAATAAGTGACGGGTGGAGCCCGCTATAGCTCCTCGATGCATCGGCATGACTCATGAGACAAACTAGTGTCCTGGAACAAGGCCTTGACAAAATCTTATTTGTGGTCTTGGCACGAGGCCTTGACTACGTGGTTATGATAGTCTGGCATTATGCATTCCATCATTATGAAAGTGGTTATTGATATTTCATGTGATTATTCGACCAGTAGAATATCCATGTGAAGAAGTAAATGGCATTATCTCATTTTACTTTTGCCATATTATGTTGATGTTCATGTTTAAAAGGCTTTTGTTTTAGTTATACATTGCCTTAAATGTTTATGTTTATTTATGAAGGCTTCCGCAATATTGTTATCTTTACTGAGCATCTGAGCTCACCCCTTTCAATGTTTTAATATTTTCCAGGATGTGAAGAAGTATTTTATGAATGACCTGCATGGATTGTCATAAGAGGATATGAGAGTGGACTATGGAGACTTTGTTATTGTAGTTTTTCACTTTATGATGTAATGTAACGTTTACGAATGTATCTAGTGTTTCCAAGGCTACTAAACTAATCGGTCTTTCGAGACTTGATCTTTTAAGATCATGCCAATGTTACGAAGTAATGCACCGACTCTGGGTAGCTGGGTTCGGGGCGTTACAGTTGGTATCAAAGGCAGTTTAGTACTAACCTTGGAAGCTAGATTTAGATAAACTCTGATTATAGCACATAGCCCGAAGATAGACTTTGAGGATTAGTATAGAAGAATTTCGTAGAATTTTAGTATTATAGAGATTTTGTGAGTTTTCCGAGCAATACATCCCTGTCTGGATACGAGCAGGTAGAGGCGGCTCTGGCATAGATGTACCTAGGGGTAAAACCCGAAAACACTGCTTTGAGCTAGACTCGAACGGGAACTGGTGCACGACAACGGGCCTTGCTGCACTTTTGGTTACGACACTCCCGGGGGATATGCTTAGGATAATTCTCATTTCTTTACAAACCACTATGAAGGGTTATGAGTATATAATTCCTCAAAGAAAACTTTTTTTTATGATTATGGATTATATCCATAAAATAGTTCAATTAGTGTTAAGTGTTTTACAAGTACGGAATTATGTATTTTGATTCATAAACTAATCTAGTTTATGCCATTGTTTAGAAATGGCGCCTAGTGGAAGGAATGGAAACCGTATCAATGCACGCACTCCGTGTAGGGATTTCCCTCCTGCTCAAGATAATTATGGTTGATCTAGTGATACAACTGGTGCTGATCAGCTTCTCACCGTACAGGGACAACTCACGCAGGTTATGAATAATAACCTTACTCGTATGGAGCACCCTGATCCGCAATGTGGAGGATCAATTCTAGACCGTTTCATGAGGCAAAAACCACCAACCTTCAATGGGAGTACAAATACTATAGTAGCTGAGCAATGGATAAATTCCTTAGAGAAAATATTCCATTCCTTGGGGAGTAGTGAAAGGGAGAAGGTTGTCATGGCAGTTTACCGCCTCACTGGAGATGCCGATCAGTGGTGGTCGCTGATTCAAAACACAAAGGAAGATGATGACGTATCGAATATGGAATGGAGGTAGTTCAAAGATCTTTTCTTAGAAAAATACTTTCCTCGTGACCAACGAGCAGATATGGAAAGGAAATTTCTGAGTCTGAGGCAGAAGGAGGATGAGAATGTCGCAAAGTATGAGGCTAACTTTACAAGGTTAGCGAGGCATGCTGCCGATTATATACGTAACCCAAAGAGTAAGATTGATCATTTATTTGATGGGTTAAAACCATTTCTCCGTCGAGCTTTAGTATCACAATCGTTCTCATCATACGAAGATATTGTCTCGTGTGCTATCAAGACAGAAAAGGAATTCTCTAAGTCTTATGACAACAAAGTAAAGCAAGAGAATAAGAGAACGGGGGAACAAGAGACAGATAAAGGGAAAAAGGGAAAGAAGGATTTTCCATTATGTGATAATTGTGGGAAGAATCACCCTGGTACGTGCCTAAAAGGAATGGGAGTTTGTTATAAATGTGGAGAAAAGGTTCACCAGGCTCGTGATTGCAAGGGAAAGAAAGAGGCTGTCAAAGTTGAATGCTACAATTGTAGGGAAATGGGGCATTATGCAAATGAATGTCCTAAACGTCAAAGAAACTTACCTCCGAAAAGGCCAAGGGATAAAGGCCAATCTTATGCTGTGACTACAGTTGAAGCAGAATAATTAATGTATTGGTGCTTTTGGACTCAAGGATTATATTCTGGTTATAAGAATAATGTGATATATATAAAGATTGTACTGCAGTACTTTTTGATTTCAGTGTGGTTTTAATATGATTAAGGTAATCATATTTTTAGTATGTGACAATAAGAGAAACTTTTCTTTGTTTGGTGAATCTGATGTTACAATTGATTTTGGAATTTAGAGACCTTTTAGAGGAAGTCTGGACGGAGGTATTTTGGATAACTATTAAAGTTGGAATGGATTAAGTTGATCCATGGATAGTATTGTTAAAGCATTTCTGAAGATTATTTTTGTAATATTATAATACTATAGTTTTAGGAAAAGGACAACCTGCAGGGTGGGGCATAACCCATCGCGTCGGACAAAGCTGTAGGAATCAAACCCACAATCATAGTGTGACATGACTTTATTTCCTACCACTAGCCTATAGGAAGTCCCTGGTTATTACAAAATAATTTTACTAATCTAAATGGCATGTGATAACATTTGGAACCTTATACAATTAGGATAAATAGAATATTTTTGAGTTCGGTTACCATTTGGAGTAAAAGATGGGTTTGTGGTAAAAATTTATTAATGAATGAAAGTATACATAACAAGTATGTATATTCCCTTACATTCTTAGTAAATCTCCTAAATAAATTCCTCAACATTATAAAAGGTAACTTAATACAAAAATGTTGTCGGTTAACTTTTCCAACTGGGGATTCAATGACTGTTTAACCAATCACAAGTTTGTGATTTTCTTGTAGTTAAACTTTCTCGTAATCCTGTTTTCTATAACTCTCCATCAGACCTTGATGGTTTGTTTCTCCTCCATATCCATATTTTCATAGAATCCTAGAATGGGCTATATCGGGTGACCTTTGTACTTATCTTGCTTTCTTTTAATGTTATATATTTATTAACCTTATTTCCGACGTGGGTTTTCCACAAAGGTATTTTCTATTTTCAACCTTTTATTTTCAGAGAAAAATTACAAATTGCGAGGACGCAATTTATTGAAGGAGGGGAGAATGTAACACCCCAAGCTTCCACGGTACGTTTCACTTCGAATAATGCAATAGCGTGTGTTGTACGCAACCTCGAGCTCTAACACACACCACAACGAATTAAACTAGCCGTTGTGAATAGTAATACCTACTTTTTGAAATTTTATAAATTTTATTTATCAAAATGGACTTCATTTTTTGATTCGGAATATTGAAATTATCCTATGTTGAATTTTTGGTATTTTTTTGAAAACTTCTATTTTTTATGAATAGTGAAAAATACTTAAAAACAACTTATTTAATCAAAAATAATTTATAGTGATAAATTATACTATTTAGTGGTTTTAAAGTATAATTAGAATATATTTTTACCATTTTATCCAATGGTGGTCATTATAATTAATTTAACATTGAAATTGGGCATAAACAATTGCCAATCTTTTGATATAAATTGTTTCTTAAAAACACGCTATTTGTTGTAACAGCGGGAATTAATTATAAAATTAATTAATGCAACTTATATGTCTGGAATTTTGTAAAATAGAAATCATTTTTAAATTCGGAATATCAATTATATCTTAGGGTGAAATTTTGGCATTGTTCTGAAAAACTTCAATTTTTGATGAATAGTGAAACCACTAAGTGGTAGTTAAATAACCGATTTTTCGTTTAAATGAAATATTACCACTTCTGTAATTTGATTTTCAAAAATCCGACATACATGGTTGTCATTAAGAAGTAAAATGTGGTTCAATGAGATCAAAATAATTTTTTGGTGAATAGTAACTTTTATGTTCTTAATCACGATTAGAGGTAATTAGTGTAGTTTAAGGTACAAATAATTTATTAATAATATGGGATGAGCATAACACTTGTCCTACTCCTATTGGATGAGTCATTTCCGACCAAGACAACCCATGGGTCAACTTGGGGACCTCATGGAGCCACTTTAGTTGGAAAATGACATTAATATATATTTATTTAATGTTAAAATTAAATTAACACAAACATGAGTTGTTCTACTAAAACAGTTTTTAAGTGGGGTTACACAAGTCCAAATTTTTATTATAAATATTCATTATAAAGATAAAAAGATTTCCTAAGTCATAGTATTTTTTTTATAATTTTTAGACATTAAATAAATTAAATTATTGTTGACATCATTATGATGCAGCGATGACCTCATTATTTAACGATTTAAATAAAATGAGAAGATAATGCAAAATCCAAGGCATAAACTTGTCCAAATCCTATTGGATGAGGATATGTCGAACCCTTATCACCTTATCCACGAATTATATAAGTGTGGGACCTTTATAATCCGAAAAGCATTGTATAATAATGTAACATTTCAATCTTTCCAAAAGAGCCCCTCCTCTCCTCTTATAAAAGGCCCCCACCTCTACCACCTCATTTACACTTTCAAGCCATTTGGCTCGGCCAAAATATGCCCAAATACTCTCCCAACTTCCCCCTCTTACTCCTAGAAGCCTCACTTTGGGCAGAACTCTTCCCAAGGAAGCCTTTGGCTCAAATCAAAAAGAGTTACCCGATTTTGAGGTAATGTCTTCTCTAATGTTATTTTGTTTTATTTTTCTTCTCCAACCCCCTAAAAACTTTTTATTCATTTATTTTGTAACAACACCAGTATCCTCAATATACTGTTATGTTTTTATAAGAAGGATTCGAGATACACTTACACACACCTACATCTAATGGTTAAAGAACATACGGTTTCTGTGGATGGCGAATTTCTGCCTCACGAAATGATGATTGTTCAACACTCATATAACACCTTCAAAGGTGTCCATTAAGATGTCACTATATTTATATATGATATATAATGTGTTTATGTTTTACTTATGCTTCTGTATTTCTCATTTATGGAATACTTTATGATTTCCATTATGGGTAAAACACGATAATTTCATTTTAGGAAGTGCGGACTACCGCCCCCTCAAAGTGATTTGAATCGTTAATGCCATATGTGGGATGTATAAAGGATGGATTAAATGGTATTATACACTATATTATACCGTAATTATATTATAAATTTATATCATTATGATTTCATTCCATTAAATATGAAATAGAAATGAAAGTAGCGTTCATGCGTACGTACGGCTTACCGTCTCCATGAACGGTGCATTTCATTTCTTACCTCTAAATGTTACGTAATATTATAAATGAATGTATATACTGGATATATATGATATATATGACATATAAATCATGAATATAATTCTGTAGATAATGGATATTCTACCACATAAACAACTTTAATTATAAGAAGTTTATTGTTGACTCAAGTACCAAAGATCGACAAAACGACAGTTATTAACTTAAATAATTACATAATGTTCATAACATTGTAATAAGTGATATAAAAAGGATAATGAATTTAAAAATGGTTCTTAATAAGGTATATATTAACTCTAGTTTATTATTCAGGAGTTTAAATAACGGTTGAGTCAAGTCAGACACGAGGTAAGGGAACTTCTTAACCCAACTTCCATTCTTTGGGTTAATCTCCTACTTTCAAATTATGTCTTGATATTATTATGTCCTATTTTGTATTTTTACTTTCTTTATGTGTAACTATAGTGAATACACATAATAGATCTATTTTATTTTAAAAATTATCTTTTAAGGACTTTGTCTCAATCTCTTTTCATTGAGGCATATTTGGTTATATACACAACTTTCTTTTATACGGTGTATAAACCCCTTTGACTTTTACGTTTATTCAAAAGGAATATTTTTTTATACGAAGCGTTTTACTAAACGACAAAAAGGGAATGTTTTTATTTCCATACTTATGCGGAGACAATGACTTCTCCGCCGCCGTGACCATTATTTGAGTTTCGGCTTCCTTTACAAGCCATCATTTTTTTAATGAAAAATAAATACAAAGTTTTAACTTTCTTTTATTTTGGTTTTGAAAATGGTTTTGAAAGAGTTTTTATTATATCAATGTGTTGTATTGATATATTGTGATTGAAATGTGGAAATGTTATGTTTCCTTTATGCATGTTTTATGTGATACGATTATGTTATGGTTTATGATATGTTTAAACCTATTCATATGAGGAATGCATTGGACTTAATAAGTGACGAGTGGAGCCCGCTATAGCTCCTCGATGAATCGGCAGGTCTCATGAGACAAACTAGTGTCTTGGCACAAGGCCTTGACAAAATCTTATTTGTGGTCTTGGCACGAGGCCTTGACTACATGGTTATGATAGTCTGGCATTATGCATTCCATCATTATGAAAGTGGTTATTGATATTTCATGTGATTATTCGACCAGTAGAATATCCATGTGAAGAAGTAAATGGAATTATCTCATTTTACTTTTTCCATATTAAGTTGATGTTCAAGTTTAAAAGGCTTTTGTTTTAGTTATACATTTTCTTAAATTTTTATGTTTATTTATGAAGGCTTCCGCAATATTGTTATCCTTACTGAGCATCTGAGCTCACCCCTTTAATTGTTTTAATATTTTCCAGGATGTGAAGAAGTATTTTATGAATGACCTGCAGGGATTGTCAGAAGAGGATATAAGAGTGGACTATGGAGACTTTGTTATTGTAGTTTTTCACTTTATGATGTAATTTAACGTTTACGAATGTATCTAGTATTTCCATGGCTACTAAACTAATCGGTCTATCGAGACTTGATCTTTTATGATCATGCCAATGTTATGAAGTAATGCACCGACTCTAGGTAGCTGGGTTCGGGGCATTAGATGAAGAATAATAGAACACCTCAAATGTCACCCCTTACTATTGAAACCTCGGTACTGGGGCCCTAGCCAACTTTCCATTCCGATAACTGATGTCTTCCTAGAACTGCACTCTCTAGTCTTCAATAAACATGACCACGAACCGGTCCTGATATTCCCAGAAGGCAGAGTTCAAGAGTTCCATGAACACGAATTGTGTATTCGTAATGATGAATGACAGAAATACAAGCTTAATGTGACCATATATGCACCCGAATAAAGTCTTCGAGATGCCACCCACTTTCACTATAAATAAGTGATTTTCTGACCACATGTCAATCTTGGAGAACCATCTTTCCCCCTACAACTGGTAAAAAAAAATCGTTTATATTTGGGAAAGGGTAATGATTATTAAATGTTACATGATTAAGTATCTGGTAGTATATACACAACCTGAGACCACCATATGACTTCTTTGAGAACAAGACTAGAGCACCCCATGATGACACACTCAGTCGAACAAAACCCATCTTCGTCAGGTCATCAATCTGAATCTTTAATTCTCGCAGCTCAGAAGGTTCCATCCGTTAGAGATCCATCGAAATCAGACATGCACTAGGATGCATGTTTATCCCGAACTCAATGTCACGTCGAGGAGGTAGAGTCACCACCTCATCAAGTAAGACATCCATTAAATCATTGAAAATATATGAGACATCAACCATTTCTATATACACTGACTCTACTAATCGCTCGGCCAACATGGAAGGAAGGGGATTCAATCGCGGGTTGTACCCCTGGAAATCCTGCTCACCAATGAAGGACACATGTTGTCCGCCACATCTGAAAACACGTTCTTTATTTGGAAGCAGTTGAAAACGACACACACGGAGAACATCCAGTCGATGCCTAAAATGACATTGTATGACTGCATCTACATTAAAAGGAGGTCCCCAATAGATTGATGAGGTCCCAACATCAGTCTACATCCATGGTAAACACGAGACAAGATGGTCTAACCTCCGACTAGCATACTCAAAACTAGGGGTATGGGAAGTCTCTCTACATATACACCCAAAGAATGGGATATAGTGGGTGAAAAAAAGGAGTAAGAAGCTATTGAATCAAACAAGTTATAGGCATGAGTACTGAACATGTTGATCATACCTCAAATGAATTCATGTCCTACTAGAACTGCTACCTCTATATCATGTAACTAACCACACCCAGCTCCTCTGCCCCTCGGCTGATGATTTCCACCCCAAAAAAGCCCTGTAGAGGTCCTGAGGAGAGACCTAAGGTCAGACTCCTCCCGCAACATCTTCTCTCAGAGGAGTGGAAGCTCTATGTCCCTGCTGCTATTACTGAAAGGTCATGGCTGGAAACTATTTCTGCTGAGGCCGACACTGAACCATCCCACCCCCATTGTACTGCACATGGTCTCAGAACTAATTTTGAAGGTTCCCACAACTACCATAGGTGAAAAATAATGGTCCTAGGCCCGAATGGAAGGGGTGAGGACCGGGAGATCGAAACTAGAACTGCTGCGACCTGCTTCCCACTAGCCGAAACCTAGAAGGCCCTGATGCTGGAGCCCTTCTACTGACGACCTTTCCCTTTGATGAGTCCAACATGCTCCCCTCTCATTGCACAACTCTCAATGTGTAAATCCACTCCACCACATCATACTTTATATGGACCTCCATGTACGTCAGTAGGAAGAAGGGAGTAACCACATATTGAAGATAAGGTCAGTGTGCCTCCTCTAAAATTCTCACCCAATACTCATCATCTGGAAAAAGGCCCGAAGAAAAATGATGGAGATCCTTGAACATGATCCCCAACTCTCTCACAGACATGATCCCCTGCTGAAGGGAGAGTAGCTTCTACCAATTTTTAACCTTCATCGTGGGAGAGAGGAATTTCACCCAGAAATCCCTCTCAAAGTCGGTCAATGAGACCTCATCCTTCCCCTTCTCCCCAAGGTAGATCCTACAACACTAACGCGCTATTCCCCGCATCTTGCTTATATCCAGAGGAACTCAGTACTCTGTCAGATCTCATAACAAGCTGAAAGCTATCACCAGCTCCTCAAACTTGCTCTCCGCCTCCATGTCCGAGGTGATTCCCTCGTACATCCCAAGGGTCTGCTGTTGGAAGCCACAATGATTCCTCTACCACTGATCGTCCACCTCCTCTTAGTCTATCCTCTTCCGATCAGACAATCCATCATCCTAGGCCTCGATCTCCCGCACTACTTGTGGTATTTTTCCAAGTTCCATAGCTGCAAGGAAAACAAAGAATGCCAATTCCCGAGTAGTGTAGAAGATTGATTTTAAATTTTCTTAGACTTCTTATTCATTTTAAATAACCAAAATACCCAAGACACACAAGAACACAAGTTATTATGATGCATGAACCTTTCATAGAGTCTCAACCCTACAATCATCATAGCCTCACATGGTTGTTCGGTGGGCCTAGAGTCCTTGCATCAGATCATGGGGGCCCCTAAAATCTATTTTCTTATTCGTTATTCCCTAGCCTTTTTCATGCACCAAGATTTCCTACCACTGTTTCCCTACCATCCCATGAAATCCTCACTATGCCTAAACCTGAGCTCCATCCAATATATCAACCCTCCTCTAATACCATTTTTTCACGACCCTCCTTCACCGAGATGAGGGAAGGGGCAGTAGAATGCTAGGCCATTCCTTCCTCGAGTTGAAGGACATATAATGACCCTCAAGACCCGCCTTCAAAAGTCCCGGAGTGGAAATTTGAACCAAGTGAATAGAATTACGTGTAAAATGGAAGGAATTACCATTTTTATTTTGTAGGATCAGGAGAATAGATTGAAAATACCCAAAAAACACCAAGACTGGAGGTAAATGTAAAGCCAATGTAAATTATCCCTACATGAATGTCCCAATGTAAATGCTACAAAAGTTAAAGAAAAAACCCAAAGGAAAGTACCAAGGAAAATAAATACAACAACAACTGTCCCAATGTCTGTACTAGTATAGTATCGCATGATAATAAATGTACTCCAAGAAACCTAAAAATAGTTTTAAATATGTAGGGTGAGTATAAAACTATACTCTACATGTAAAACCACTTGAACTAGTGTACAGGTGGGGAGGCATTCTTATGCCCTGTGAGAAGAGGATATAACCGAGAACCTAATAAGGTAACCATCCACCCAATCCTCACAAAGTCACACTACCCAAATATCAAAAGTCAAGTAATGTAATAGTAATAACACATCTATTTTTGGGTACCCCTCACCACTTTCCCACTGGTTGTTGAAGACATCCAATGCGTCAGAACTCTCCATCCATTCTCACTGTAGTCCCACTGTCGTACCCCGCCCGCACACACCTAAGCTACCACAACCACACATCCCACCTGCTAACACGTGGGCCACAAAAACCACATGTAACCACACCCATAGACACCTAGGCCAGAACAACTACCACCACACCCAATGACACATGGTCCCAAACAACTGCTGCCACACCAGAAGACACCTGGGCCTCATCCCATAGAGACATGGGAAACTGCCTGTCCGCACACACCTGGGACAACCACCACACCATACCCTGCCTGAAGAATCTTGGGCTATAATGGACCTCATGTCATTACAGCCTACCGTAAGAGTCATATAATTCTTGGGAAAGGGAGTAGAAATGGAGCTAATAACATGCCACTCATAGGAGTGTTGTAAAAAATACCCTCTCCCATGAAATGCGGGTGTTCGACACGAAGTACCCAGTGTGTGTGGGGAGAAAATAAGAAACATAAGAACTAAATTATACATATAGGAAAAAAAGCCATAATCCCAACCTAGGGGTTCCAAAACCATCCCATACACAAACACCCTCATAACTATTCTTTCATAAGGAGAACAACACCCACGACCAAGTCACAAAGAATTCCCGGAAAACAATTCCCCATTGAACCCATTCTTTTTTTCATATTCAGGGGATTACATTTATGTAATTATTCACTACTTGGCAACTAAAAAGCATAGCCATATGCGAATGAAAAATAGTCAAGTATCTATTTAAGCATTCACACTCGGTTCTCTTATAAAATCTCAAAACAAAAGGGATCCTTGAGATCCCTCAAAGTACTGGAACCAAACCAAGCCCCACCATACGGACCCACATGTCCTCAAATCCAAATAAACAAAAATGAACCACCATAGGGGATCCCATCCCCACCCTTGTCACCCCACAAGGATGAATCAGATCAACAACCCATGCTACCAAGATATAGGAAGGGAGTTTTCATATTCACACACATCTTTCATTTGTTTTCCTTATTCCATTTGGTTAACCGGGGTGACAACAGAAGGATTATTATTAATTGGGAATCCATTTAATCAACTGAGTTTATTTGATTAACCGGTTTCCATGTTACAACCCTTCAATCATAGAATTAACCACAAAAACAGAGGATTACTAGCACACAAGGAAAGACCACCAATGACCATGATTTTCAGTGGACAGAAGCCCAAACAATTAACAACTTATAACAAAGGGTAAAAGAATACAATAGAGTCATCATACACACCCCTTAATTCTTTAAAAGTATGTTTATTATCATTATTAAGGGTTAATTTCATCCATTCCCATAGAAACATTAGTATACTTGCCTCACATGATGCACAATAATGATAGATGAAGGGAAACCCCTACTTTTTTTTATCGAGGATCGATGTTTTTCTCTAGGTTCCAATAACTGGGGATGCATGACTTATAGGGGATGAATTTTGGGGACACCAATTGTGAGTAGGAATGCTCCAGTATAGGTACACTACTAGACTTGGGAATGGGAACTCCAACCACACTAAGGGGAAGAAAGAAACTAGCTAAAAAGAAGAAAGAAAGAAAGACTTCCTGTGCGATAAAAGGCTGAGATCCTGGAGTTGCGAGATAAGAATTTTGAGAGGCTTTAAAGGAATATTGTGGTTTCACCATGCGGTTGGGTGGTTACACATGATGGAATTAGTTGTCATTTAAGAATTATCATCAGAGAGGTGGCCATAACAACTGTGTGTTAAATAGTTTCCTTTAATAAAAAGAAAATGCGCAATTGGGGTGGAACCTGAAAGTATGGGAAAATGGTGTGACACTGATGAAAAGACAAAATATTTTGAAAGTTAATGGTTTCCCGCCTATTGGGGAATTTTACATATCATTAATGGGGATTCAAATGGACTTGGAAGGGGTATTAAAACACGCTCACGTCAAATGATATGTTACAGGAGTAGAAAAATTCAGAATCTTGAAAAGGAATAATGGGTGGGACACCGTTCGTTCAGACACCATAAGTGGTGCCATGGACATGGTTCCACCCTCAAGGTGCCACTGTAAGTAGTGCCACTATTTTGGTGTGTGACTATGAAGGTACGACCATTACAATTCCACTGTCACGGTGCCACCCTCATGGCGCCACCGTTAGCGGTACAACCGCTTCAGTGTGTGACCATTAGGGTTTGACCGTTATGCTGCCACCGTCATGGTGCCACCACCATAGTGCATCCATCATGGTACTACCATAAGTAGTTCCATCTTTTCGGTTTGAGACCGTGACCGGTGCCACCGTTTCGGTGGAACCGTTTGATGGAACTGTTCTTTTGGAAATGTACTAAACGAGGAGGGTCTCGGCCATTACAATAAATGAATAACTAATTAAACAATAAAGATATTAATTTACTATTTTAATACTAAAAAATGTACATATACTGAATTATAGAAAATTACAATGGAGAAAGAAAGAGCAGTTCACTCTAAAACATGTAAAATATATTAATTTTGGTTGAAAATAAAATGAATAGAATCATTTAAAATAAATAATTTTAAAACTATTTTTAATAAATTTATGGTTTTTTTAAAATACTTTTAAAAAAAATTTAGGTATGAAATTTGGAAAATTTTAAATCATTATTCTAGAAGATAGATATTTGAAAACAAATCATGCAAAAATCATTTGTGGACAATTTAAAAAATTTAGTTAATGTAACACCCCAGGATTATGAAATGTAAAAATCATATTATATTTTATTTTTCACAAAAATAACCAAGAGTATAATGGAATATAATATCATTAGTCTTTTTGATGTATTTATTTTAAAATAAATTCAATATTTTTAATTTCTTAAAATGAACGCTACACTAGGTTAGAACCAAACACAATACTCTATTGAAATATTATTATTATAAACTAGACATTAAATAATAGGGTAAGAATATTTATAACTAAATTATGATAATTATGGTTATATATTTATTGGTAATAAAATAATAATAATTAAAAATTAAAAATTAAAAATATTCTAAAAAAATAATTGCTTTTTTAAAGAATGGAATATTCATGCATTGCACATATAATGTAATATTAATTTTTTTTAAATATTTAATTTTTTTTTCAATGTAAAATTTTGTTTTTAAATAATACCATCAAAATTATATTAGTATGTATTTTTTTAATTTTTTGAAAATGATTCAATTTTTCAAGAATATTGAAAAATATTAGATTTTATTTACAAAGTACCTTTTTGTTTAAAATCATTATAAAGTAAAATTATATTAAAATTTGGTTTAATTTGTAAAATTATATATATTTTATAAAAATTTATTCATTTTAGTTTGTTAGATTCATTTTCATTTTGAATATTATATATAAAAACATTATAATGATTTGAACATTTTTTAAGAAAATTTACATTCTCATCACATCTATGGGATTAATTTTAAATTAAATATTTAAAAATATATGAATTTAATTTTTAAAAATGAATTAAATGTTTTGAATAAACATAACATATATTGCATAATAATTTAAACTTGTTTTTTTACCAATATGTATAGTAAAAAAAGTAAAAAATAATTATTTTTGTTCAGGTAACAATGGATTTACTAGGTGTTAATATAATAAGATAAGGGTAAAAATGGCTGACCAAATAGTAAAAAACAACTTTTATAAACATATATATACCATATATCTTATAGGTTTAGGAATTTATTATTTATATAGCTTTTGGAATTGTAAAAACCATTGAAATGATTGAATATTTTAAAAAAAATTACAAGTGTTCCACACACCCCAATTATTAAAGGCCTCCCTCTCTTCCCTTCCTCACAACATCAAACCGACTTGATCTAGACACTAAATTACAATATCACTTCCAATAATCCCTCACATCAGAATATAAGCCTTATTTTTGGCATAAATATAACCAAAGAAGGATTTTTTGGGAAATACTACGAAGGGTAGTCATTGAAGAGGAAACATTATTCAACAATAATTTTTTATTTTTTATTTATCATCAACTCCATTAATTCTTATTAATACATAAAAATAAATTAAATACAGTTTTTTTAAAATATGGAATTTTTTTTTGTTAATTTAATTTCCTAAAATCAAATCCACATCTATCTAATGGATTACAAAATCATAGTTCGTGTGTACTGTAGTCTACTACCTCTTGTAATGATGTCATTCATTTTACAATTTCCACCTCTCAAGATTGGGATTAATTGTGGATATAAAGTATATATTTAGTATTTATAATATAATTATACCTCTGGAGTAATTATATCATTTTTTACATTCCATTCTTTAGGTGACACGATAACATTTCTTTTGTGTATGATGGACTACCTCCTCCCAAAATGATGAGATTCGCTTGACACCAATACTTTACATGGAGGCTGTTAAGGATATATTTAATGATTATGATTGATATAAATGAAATAGTTATAATATTTATATCATTTTTTCAATATTTAATGATATTATATAATTTTATTTCTTACCTTTTAATCACATAATTATGATAACATCATTTATATACATGTGGACTATAACCTTCATGAAGTGATGTGACTCTTTTTCATTACAACACAACATCGATGATATAAATAGGTATCTAATATGGTATTTATAATATTATGATCATTATTTAATGATAAAATAATACTTAAATACTTCTATAATGATCGTTGACAAATGGAAACATTACTCAAGCATACGTACGACCTATCATCTCCATGATCGTAATATAATTAATTTTTTATAACCAGCATTCATTATTGTATTGAAAAGTATAATTGAGGTAAAAATATTTTAATATATAATTATTATTATTATATATATTAGTTAATTATAAATATGTGAATCAAACAAGTATTTATTAAAGAAACAAACCGGAAAAAACAAGGCAATTAGCACCTCAAGCAAAAAAATTAGTGAAAATTTATTAACAATAGGAGATTATTGGATATAAAAATATCATATATGATATCATACAAATTAATATGTTTTTATATTATGTTAATAAAATTATTAAAACCACTACACATGAAGTTAAATAATTCTTATATGAAATCTTGTCTGAGTTAAAAGATTTTATCTCAATTTCATTTTACTCAGTCGTATTGAAAAATTATAAAAAAAATTTATTCCATATGGGGTATATAAAGCCCCATTTTCATGTTATATCATTATTCATTGAAAACGTCACCTTATTTCAGGTTTTAATTTGAATTTTTTATTCTAAGGAGGTTCCCTTGAACATTTCCAAGTGGTAATGGATTTTAATACTAAATTTTTTTCCAATGGGTTATATTAATTGTTCATTTTCATTAATATTATAAGATGGTTTTCATCATGAATTATGATTATTTAAATCTCTATTTGATTGTTTTTTTATTTAAAATTGATAAATATAATAAAATCATTGATTAATTCGCACTTCTACATAATGATCATTGTAAGGGATTCTTTACAAATATCAATCTAATTGAGATTTTTTATTTTTGAATTTTACTTGAAGGAAATTATTTGATCAATGTATAATAAACCCAATTTATTTTATTCTACAATGATTATTCATGATTTTTTCATGTAATAGGAAAATTTCCTACACTTTAGTACATATAATGTGTTAGATTATTTTTTAAGAAACTCCAACTTCATTTCTCTCTTCAGTTGAAAATTAATTTTCATTAAAAACCCAGTTTTATGAAAATATTTTCCAAAATGTATCTAAAATTTTAAAAATGAATTATTAAAAACCAATTTACCCATTTTTTCATTTTATATATTAATTTCAGAGGGCATTTCATTCTGTTTTCAGAATAGTCACTTTTCTAAACTTTTTATTATTAAAATGGAATTCTCTTTTTTAACTGGTACAAAATGTAAAAAATATCTTGGAGATATGAAGATAATTTATTTGATGATTAATTTGAAATTTTATAAGATCAATTTTAAATAATTTAATTCGTAATCTTAAGGAAATTATTAGTCTTCAAATACATTTTAAAAAAAATTATTTTTCAAATGGTTGATGTTTTGAAAAAGGATTTTAAAAATTCAAATAATATGTTCCTCAAGAATTCTTGGAAGATATTTTTACAATATATAGAGTCACCACAATAACAACCCATTATTATTACTATAATGGATATATGTTTTGTTGATACATTCATTATTATATATATAGATGGTTTATAACTATTTTGAACAAGGATAATATTGACATTCACTTCCTTGTCTCATTTCTGTAGTCATTAATATTCACTTGAAATATTCACATTCGTTTGATAATTATACATTATATTTATCCTAAATAAAGATATTATTTCTCATGTATAATTGTATTTCTAGAAACATATCTCATTTATACTTAGAGTGTTTTCCTGTGAATGTTTTTTATTGTGTAGATAAATATTGATAAACTTGTATCCTTTAATTAATGTTGATATTTGATGTTAATTAATGTCGATTTATTAATTTAATAGAATTGATATATGTGGAATTATTTGGACCAATTGTTTTATGTAGGCCCTATTATTATATAGCTCCTTTATTCATCGGTAGCCTCTTGAAGAGAATAATTATGCTAGTTGTAAACATGTTTTTACATTTGGTTTTATCCATCTTGTGAAAGGCCATGATGGAAGAGTCATAGTGTGCCTAAGACATGAAATCTTATAACTTATTTTTATTTAAATAAGAGTTATTATTATCCATGATATTTTCACAATTATATTACCTATGCATGTATTTAATTATCAGTTATTGATTAAATGGATTTTTTTCTATTTACATTGTCATAATTTTTAATCATTTTATAATTATGATGTCCAAGTTATTGATACAATGCAATGAGTGATGAATTATTTAATTTTTTATATTGATTGTTCGTTATTTATTTTCTATAGCTTCCACTATACATAACACTTACATTAAATTTTATCTCACCCATATTTTTTCACTTCCCTAATATTATATGAAGTTTACTATGATTAATATTCAAGGATATTCGAGAAAAAAAGTGTAAATCTTGAAAAAAAATATTTTTTAATTGTTTTTCAAATGTAATGAAAAAAATTAGTATGTATAGAGACCCTGTGTTTTTAAACATTAACATAAAATTACATTTTCGGAATACATAAAGTTTATGTGAACATATGAAATAAGATCATTCTATTTTAGGGCCTTTGGAAACATGGATTTCAAAAACATTGATACATATATGAGATACATTATGTCCCACTAGGATCTTATTCACTAGAACCATTCTTCAAAACCTCAAATAGAACACATATCTTCACATCCATGAAAACATAAAAAGAGGTGATATCAAATTATCATTAAGGGTATACAATGGAGACATGTACAAATAAATACGAGAATAAGGGTATAGGATGTGATGATGCAAATAAAAGATCATAACCTACATATTAAAGATCATGGAATAAATATTGTTCGTTTGTACGACATAAATCATAATGAAATACTAATTTTAAAAAATAAAGGAGTATTAAAGGAATAAGACCTGGAATTGGGGAAACACATAAGTAGATACCGATTTCAATAATAGTCAAGGCATCATTTCGAAGACCATATCAGTGGAAAAAGTCATTGAATGAACCACGTACCCAACATTATAGCCTTGTATTACTGAAATGAGTTACCCTCTTTCCATCCATGTATTATTGAACAAATTTTCCCTCATTATAGCCTTATGTTACTGAAATGAGTAACCCATGTTCTAGACCTATTTTTTCTTATGAGATATATATCTTCATCCGATTCATTGGAGAAAGATTTAGGTCCCACCCATCACATCCTGAAATCATTGATAGATATTCCACAAGATCAAAAATGAACATATCATAACCCATGAAATGAAATGGGTGTCATAAATATGTAGGCATATCATTTCTTTTGTAATGATATTGGTTTCATAATCATTTAATCAAAAACATAACCCGTGAAATGATACGGGTTTCAAAAGCATATAACAAGTGAAAGAGAAACATGTATTATAATAACATGCCATCAAAAAATAATGCATTAAGAGAAATAATATGAATGGATAAATTGAATAATTCCCATAAACGCATGATTAACCCCAATGAATGTTATCTTATATGTGAAATAATTCTGAAATATCATTTTAAAAACCTTATAAATTAAAATGTCCTTTCTTCTATGAGATAAATTATTTTTATTACATAATACATTATGAAACCTTTTTCACTGAAAATAAATTTGAAAAATTATAAAGGAAGCATATAAAACAGTAAAACATTTTTAAAATATATTCTCCCTTGATAATTATCTTCATTGTTCTTTTGAAAACATTTTTGAAAACATGGGTTTTAAATACAATGGATTTCTGGCCAAAGAGATAGGTGGTCATAATTTACTAAAACATAATATTAAGTAACAAAGAGTGGAAAAATTGTAATAAAAAATGAGGATATATTTAATAAATATAGGAAATGTAAACCCATTTATATTTATAAATGATGGATATATATATTTCATCAAAGGAATAATATACATAAACATTCTTGAAAAAAATGAGGAGTTGTCTCAATAAACACTTATAACTTTGACACATGGGATCATACTATCCATATAAGAAAATAAATTACATGAAGTTTATTATTTCATTAAATGAAGTAAATTCCCGATATTACATGTAAAATGGAAGTGTATGACACTCAAATAAGAGTTTAAGTGCACAAAAAACATCAGCATTGAAGAATGAAAATTTAGACAATACTATTTTATCGATTTGGTAACTTTTGAAAGTTAAACCCCATGAAAGAGGAATAATATAATGGATATGTAAATACCCCTAAATTTAAGTATATTATAAATATAATACAATCATTTTTAGTACATAATCAACACAAATGTAAAGAGTGGCGATTATAGCTTGTATCTCACAAAAATTAATAGTGAGATTAAATCACAATACCATGTGTATTGACTCATCCGTAATCATACATGATTCATGTATTACAAATTTATGTTTATTATAAATATTTTACTAAAGAATATTATTATATCTATTACCATATATGGTTTTATTATAACCTTATATTACCTACTTATTAATGATCCTATGTTAAGGTTTCACTATGGGTAATATTCACTTTGTTCTTCACGTGTTTTTAATTTGTTATATTGTTGACCCTTATACATATATAATGAGTACAAAATTTATAACATGATATAGATATCATTTTATTATTTTATATTTATATTATATTAATCTATATCATAATGGTGTATGTAATGGAATACACCGTTCATAGAGACAGTAAGCCATACATACGCATGAATGCGGTTTTCCATCTTAATTCTCGTATTGAAAGAATGTTTGTAAATGAAATATGTATATATTTATTGATGTATATATATCTATAATTATTCTAATATAATTAATAAATCATATATATCAGATATGTTTATTAAACCCATCTTTAATACATTCCATGTGGTGTGTGAACGAATCACATCGCTTTGAGGGGGTGGTAGTCTACACATCCTCAAACGAGATTATCATATTAACAACAAATATAAGGTAAAAAGATGTGTGTTGTAAAAAAATTACATAATATTAAAGAAAAAATAAATATAATATGTTACATATATTAATATAGTTTCCATCATAATGGACACCGCTATTGGCGATAAAGGAGAAATGAACAATCATCGTTTTGTGAGGCAGTTGTTCGCCGCACATAGAAACAATATGTTCTACATCCATTAGATGGCGGTGTGTGTATGTTTATGTTAGAAACTATAGACAAAAACATCCTACTATAGAGAGGATAATAGTTTTTTCACACAATAATGGAATAAAGAGAGTGGGGGTGGAGAAAGAAAATAATGGAATGAAGTTTGAGAGAAGACGTTGCCTCTTTATCGAGTAACTCCATTTGGTTAATGCCAAAATGCTTCCCTGAGAAGAGTTTTTCACAATGGTTGGATTAAATATATAAGGTGGGATTGTTGGTATGTTTATTGTACATGTATTGTTCAAAAAATAAAATGTTTTCAATGTGATAGGAATGCATAGAGGTGGTATCATTTTATTGGGAAGGAAAAGGACTCACATGGAATTTTTATAAACAAGTTAGGGGTGCACATGTTCTTACCTAATAATAATCATAATAAATAAAAACAATAAATAATGTTTGTTTCATGAAAAAAATATGAACATAAAATGGGTGTTTTACAAGTTTATAGGTCATTTGGGCCATTAATTGTAAAGTTTAGTCCCAAGTTATGCTTAATTTGTCCTTAACTACTGTGATTAATTTTAATCTCTTTAAATAATAATTTTCGTAAAACATTAACATGGTATTATTAGACTATAAATATTAGACTGGATATAATTTTTTATGTCAGATTTTAGAAATTCTAGTCACAGACTTGGAGAAATTAATAGTAGTTCTAATCCCTCAAATGGGGTGAAATAACAGGGTTTAAAGTATGAAAAAGTTCAAAAGGATGATAATATTTTATATTCAGTTTCAAAGAGAAATTGATTAAAATGTATTAAATTTTATTATAGATGTAATATTTTTCTATTGTGACCTTAAAAAATATTTATAATATCATTTATCATTAATATATAATTATATAAAGAATCATTCTTAACTAAAAAACATTATTTTTAACTATTCATAAAAAATGTGGTTTTTCATAAAAACTGAAAATTCACCCTAGTCTAATTTTGACGTTTTGAATTCAAAAATGAATTATATTTTATCAAATTAGATTTCGAAATGTTTTTTAAATAAACATTATTATTATATAATTAAAATCGGTTTATTTGAGAAAATGATATTTTTAAACATATTAGGTCCTTACCCAAAATCATATCTTCTGTAATAAATATGTTTTATTTATATAAAACAATTGTATAAAATAATAATACTCATATTTCTATGTTTAATTACTACATTATAATTATCTCATTTAAAATATAACAATAAAAATTTTATATTTTTTTTAAACTTTGTGTTGTGTGTATCATACACCAACTCGGAGATGCATGTAATGAATGCTCAGTTAGTATTTCATGTAAAAGGAACATTTTACATAGTGTATTACAAGATATAAATGAAAATTTGAATTTATTCAAAAGAAATAGGTCTATAAAAACTCAGGCTATTACATTCTACCCCCATTAAAATGAATTTCAGCCTCAAATTTCATCACTCTGGTAAAAAATGACGATACGTATGATTCATCATACCCTCATGTTCCCATTTAGTATCTTTGAATTGTTTATTTCTCCTAAAAATCATTTTCTAGGCGAGTGGAATTTTTTCGTAGAACAATCTCAAATCGATCCATAATTTCAATAGGTTGTTCCTCATGGGAACGATCACACTCCCATGGTATGACCTCTGAGTTTAGTATATATTAAGGGTTAGTTATGTACTTCGTCAGGATAGACACATGAAAAAAATCATGGACATGAGAGAGATTTGGAGGAAGTTCCATGAGATCCGCTGTTGTACCGATATGATCAATAATTTCAAATGGACCAATATACCTAGGTCTTAGTATCCATTTCTTCAAGAATCTCATTACTTTTTTCAGCGGTGAGATTCACAAAAACACCTTTTTTCTAACATCAAATTCTAAATCTCATCAATGGTTGTCAAAAAATATTTTCTTCCGACTTTGGGATACCTTGATTTGTTGCAGAATGGTTTTAACCTTATCATCCATTTCTTCAACAATATAAGGTATTAATTGTTGTCTTCCTCCAGCCTCATCCCAACATGTTTGATATCTTTATTTATACCCATAGGGGCTTTATATGGTGTCATATAAAAGCTTGATTGAAATATATTATTGTAAGAAAACTCAACTAGAGGGTGGTGTTGATCAAAACCACCGTAGAAATCCAGATAAAAAAATCTCAACATATCCTCTTTGGTTTGAATTGTTCTTTTAGAATGACCGTCTATTTGGGGATGATAATTTGTGCTGAAACTCAATTATATATCAAGTGAATTCTGCAGGATTTTCTAGAATTTTGTGTTAATCCTCATATCATAATCTAATACAATAAAATGTGGTACTCTACAGAACCTTACCACTTATTCAATGTATATTTTGTAAAGATGATCAAGAGATTAAACTTCTCTGATGGTGGTGATGTGTTCTGACTTTGTAAGGTGATAAACTACCATTCATATAGTATTAAAACCCTTAGAGTTTTTGGGTAGTTGAATGAAAAAAATCCATAGAGACGTTGTCTTGTTTTTATTCTTGTATGGGTAATGGATGCAATATCCCTACAGACTTTTTTCTTTCTACCATAACCTGCAGGCCTTCCAAACTATGAGATAAAAACTCTGTGATATATCTGCTCATTCCATTCCACCAAAAATATTCATTCAAGTCCCTTTACATCCTCATACATCAAAGATGAATAGATAATGAAGAATTATGAGCATAATCTAATAGCTCCTTCTTCAAATTTCTCATTTGATGGAACACAGATACAATTCCTGAACCTTATCATTCAATATTTATAATGATTAAACACATGAGTATTTCTAACCTTCTATAGTAGCTTTTAATCATCCTCCTGTTCCTCCTTAGTCTTCACATGGTTATAAGGATAAACATTTATTTGAGAAAGATATGATATTTCTCTGGGATTTAAAGATCAATCCTTTTAAAATCTAAAAATATTGAGACTTTTTTTATTCTCATTCTAGATAATCTAGAATTATCTTTTTGACTCAAAGCACTGACCACCATATTCTCTTTCCTAGGGTTGTAATTTATTGAGCAGTCATAATCCTTTTTAAATTATAACCATCTCATCAAGATACTGTTCAACTCTTTTTGTGTGAATATATATTTTATACATTTATAGTCGGTAGATGTATCACATGTTTCCCCATTAAGATAATGCCTCCATATCATTAATGAAAAAATTACTGCTGCTAACTCCAAATTAAGAGTTATGTAATTTTTCTCATGACTCTTCAACTATCATGAGGTATATGATATAACCATGTCATTTTGTCTAAGAAAACATCCCAATCCCTTCATAAATTTATCATGATAGATTACAATCCCTTCATCACTATGGGGTATTGTATGCACAGGGGAACTGACTAAGATTATATTTAGTTCCTTGAAATTTTTCTCACATTCATCATTCCAGATGAACTTAACACCCTTCTGACATAACTTGGCCAGAGGATTAGATAGTCATGATAAATTCCTTAAGAACCTTCAATAATATCTAGATAAACCTTGAATTCTATGGATCTCAGTCACCATGGCTGGTGTAGTTCTACTTTCAGTAGCCTCTATCATTGATGTATCTACTACTACACTATGTCATGAGATTATGTGACCAAAAAATGGAACCTTTTGCAGTAAAAAGTTCTAATGTGTAGATTTTTTATACATCTTCTCTTTTCTTAGCGTATTCTGTACAATTCTCAATATATCTTCATTCTCTTACTTTATATTTAAATATATAAGAATATCATTTATAAATACTACCACAAACTGGTCAAGGTAATCACTAAAGATTATATTCATTAAATCAATTAAGATATAAGGGGAATTAGTATAACCAATAAATATCACTATATATTTATAGTGAACATACCATGAATGGAATTCCATCTTTGGTATATCCTCCTTCAAGAACCTGAATTTATGGTATCCAAAATGAAGTTCAATATTGGAAAATAATTGAGTTCTTTGGAGTTGATCAAACTAGTCATCAATACGGGGAAGATGATACAGGTTCTTTATTTTGATCAGGTTAAACACTATATAATCAATGTAGAGTCTCATTGATCCATCTTTAATTTTTAGAAAATAAACTGATGCTCCCCAAGGTGACACACATGGATAAATGATTCCCTTATCATTGTTTTCTTTGAGTTTCTAATTCAATTCCTACAACACGATTGGGTCCATTATATAATGAGTCTTCAAAACTATTGTGGAACTACCTACATGTTCTATCAAGAACTCAACCTCATGCTTTGGAAGAATACTATGAAACTCTACAAGGAAGACATTCAAAAAATCCTAACCAACATTCAAATCATTGTTTTTAATATTCTCCCCAACCATTTCAGATAATCAACCCTATTAAATGATTATTAAGGCCCATACACTATATGTAATACCCATAGGATGTTTAGATATATTATCACATTGATGGATTTTCATAGGAGGGTTTTAAATATCGAACATAAATTCCCTTACTTGAAAATTGTTGATAGATTTATGTATATAAATCATGTCCATGCCTAGGATGACATCAAATTCTACCAAAGGAAGAACGATAAGATTTGTTGGATGCACATTCCCACAAACTTCATCTGAAGAGGAAGAATATAATTGAGATGAAATCATCATACCATTAGGGGGATTCACTACTAATTTAAACTCAAATTTATTAGGTGTATCACCCTTATAAAATACATTAGATATGAAAGAGTGGGTAGATCCAGAATATGATATGACATTAGCTATTCTAGAGTGGTTGATAAATGTACCTTTCATCACGTCATTATCACAGCCATCATTAGATATACTAATTTCATATTATTTCTCATTATCCCTCAGCTTAAGAGGTTTCTAACATCAGTCATCATCACCTAACCTTGGGTTTTGGAAGTGGTTAGGATAATTCCCATTCTCCATTCAAATTATGAAATGAATCATGTGAGGTATTTTGTGTGTGGATTTTTCTCCATTATCATTTGGAGAAAACTTCTTCACGTCTCCTCAGAAATCAATTACCTGATGTCCTTCATATCCATAATTAAAACATTTAATAAACTCCCTAAGGAAATTTCCTCCATGAATCTTCTAACACATAGTGCCTAATGAAATGTTCAAATTCTTTTCTCCATGGTTATAAGAGTTTCCCTTAAACTCTATATTTCTCTTCATGTGAAATCCATTGGATTGATACAGCACTCCAACTTCAATTTTAACCTTCATTTCAAAATGTACAATCTCTTCATAGATACTAAAGTATCTTATGGATAACAGCCTTCTAATACTTGGATTTTATCCACCAAATAACGTATCAACTTTACTTTGGGTTGGATGATAATTCCTAAGGTATACATCAAAATTCTCATGAAATTAGCATCGTAGGTACTAATGAAATCATCATCCCTTTTTCTTCAACTCAAGGACCTATTTCTCCATCTTGCTACGAAGACTTAGAAGATAACACATATTGAAAAATAAGTTAGGGAACTTTTCACAAACTATAGATTTAATCTCATCAGGTATCCTCATATTATTGATTAGAGTCCACCACTGATCTGATTCACATTTTCACTAATAAACATCCGGAATGATTTTCTGATGCACCGAACATTGGGGAATAAAGAATATATTTTCACTAGTACTAATCCTTTGTTCAGAATTAAGTGCATCAAGAGACCCTGGGAAAGATGTTAGATGTTTCCTCATGAAGGAATCTACATAATGATGTTCCCACATTTTCTTATATGAAAGTCCACCATGATTCATATATTGAGAAAGATGGGTGAGAATAGAAATGAGGTTTTTTATTATAGTACCCATATCATTCGGTTATTTAGGAGGACAATCATTATATTTTCCATCACAATCTCTATTAACGACATTCATTCAGGTTCTATCAATTGACTAAAAACAAATCATAGAGTAGGAAATAAGTATCATAAGGAGGAACAACATAATCATGAAAAATTAATTATAGGATATCTAACTTATGAAACCTTCCTTAATCAATGAAAACTTATGTTCATCCTTGGTTATTCATTGTTAACATAGTATTAAATCCTTCAAAATGGTTTGTGAAGATCACCTGAATTCACAATGGTTATCTGATACCTTTTATTTATTATCACAAACTGTAATAACCCATAATTAGCTCCAAAATAAATTCTTCCAAAAGTACATTTAGTAACATAAAATTTTATAACTAAAAGCCTCAAATGGGTTTATAAGACACTGAAAAAATAGTGAACCTGGAAATTATAAACCCATTATGATATCCAAAACTATTAATTACACAACAAAGGAAAATATCATTATCTCTAAAGAAGTTTAAACCCTTCTCAAGTACCAAATATGAGCACTATCACTTTTCATACATAAATATTATATCTACAAAGATTAACATTCATATTAGAAAAAAACAAGAAAAAATTGTATAGGTTCAGTGTATTTTGAAACATGAAAACAAAAACAACTAGTTAATAAAATATATACAGCATCTCCCACTTATTCCTTCATAATTAGAACTCCTTTTCATATATCTAACTTAATAAATTTCTTCACATCCTAGGGAAATGAAACAGTAGAAAAGGGTGATCTCATATGCTCAGTAATGGTAAACAATATAAATATGAATCAAAACATAAACATAATCATATAATACTAGGAACAAAAAAATTGAAATTTATACACATCATATCAATGATAATGATCTTGAGTCTTGGAATAAATAATAAAAATTCATAAGTCTCAAATCATAAAAGTATATCATTGGAATAAAACATGTAATTTAATTAAATACATAAGGAGAAAAAATTATTTCATTATATGTCATGGATATTTTCTAAGACTATAATAGTGGAATGGTTTCACTCCCCAAACCATCATAAAAGTCTAGGATCACCACCAATTACATAATATTGAAAAATTCATTTACTAAAATGGTTTCACTTCCTTTTCAAGTCCATTCAAAATGAAGTTCAACCCTTATTATATTTTATTATAAACCGAGTTCTGTAAATATTTTAGTACTTTCTATCTGATGAGATATAATATTATTAACAAATGTATTTGATGTGGAAATAGGAAAAACCCATCACAAAATTAAAACCATACATATTTTTTCCACAAGAACAAAAATAATTCAACATATCATAACCCACACAAAAATTATTTTCATAAACATTTCATCATTGCATAATTAATGGAATGAAATTGGTTTCATAAATATCAAGCCATCATAAATATTGGACAAACATAAAATGAATAAGCACAATTTAATTGAATAAAATCCCCAAAAAATCATATGTAACATCAAAAAATGTTTTCTTATATGGAATATAATTTTGATAGGTCACATGAAATAATTATTAGAGACAATATGATTTCACTTTTAAAAATAATTGTTTTAAAAGTGACACACATTTATAAAACAATAAAAATCTTTAAAAATAACATTCTAATATTGTAAAGCAATATTAAATTCATTAAGGTGTCATGAATAAAGGAATGATAGATTATTCTCTATAAGTTAAAAAATCATTCCTTCTATATTATTATCAAACAATTCACAAATATCCTATTTTTGAAAACTAAATAATAATAATTTCCCAATGTCTTTTATAAATTAAAACATGAGTATAAATGAAATTAAATTTATTATAAAATATTAAAAATCATTGGAAACAAATTTAGGGAACATTTAAAAGGATGAAAAAGTAATTTCGAAAATAAATATAAAAAATATTGTTTAAGAAGAAAATCCCATATAAATATCATACCATTGATGTGAGAATTAATAAAAATTAATCCATTAGTCTTATTAAACACAACTCTACATAAAACTATTTCAAATGTAACATAAGATAACAAAAAATCATTCCAAAAATTATTATTCAATTTCATAATTAATGATGTATAAAGTTGTCCCAAATAATGGAAATTGGGTTAGGAATTACCTTAGCACTTTTCAATCATTCAAATCATATTCCCCATAAATCTAATAATTATCAAATTAAACATTAAATCAAATTAAGATACTTATATTAATGATATTATATATCAAAGGGATTTATATACACCACACATATTCCGACCCAACCCGACGGGGCCCGTCCCACAATTCCCCAAGCCCGTTTCCAATAGACCAGAGGATGGCGACTAGTGATGAGTAGGAATATCACAAACATGGGAGGCATTTCTCTATTTCCTGTACACATGAACACATCTCCACGATAATAAAATGGTGAAATGAAAAGAAATAAACTAAGTAAACAATACAAACATATATCTATATTCCAAAACCAGAGTACAACAGATGTACTGAAAATGAAAGAAGGTAAACAATTCCCACAAAAGAACTATATAAAATCTTCCATCCTTCTTGGAAAGAGGGGAACTCTCTTAACTTCAAATTCCATAAAGTTATTATTCCTAGCTTTGGTAAACACCAATGTTTTTCTATTTCACTAAGCTTTGATTTCCACTGGTCATCCTTGGAATCCGTCCAAAGTAATGTAGTTTGCACAATACAAAAAACATGTATAGGAAAATCCCATGCATGGGTGATTATAAAAATACACAATATGATCCCCAAAACACCATTGTAAAAAAATGAGAAACTAAAAGTTAAATGTTCACTCAACAAATCCTTAGGGAACCCGAATTGGGAGAGAAACTATATCTTTAACCATCCTCTTGTGTACATGACAAGATAGCTTGGTCTATAATGGGTGTCAACCATAACATTTGACAACAACACATGAACTCCCAGAAAACAACTAGATATAATTGTCTAAAAAACTAAGTCTTATGAGGTTCCCACCTCATAGCCAGAACAAGTGTTCTCTTTGTTGGACATAACTATAACAAGAAACCAAGTGAAGACACTCCATAATAATTTCTATCCTAGATGGAAAAAATCCTAGATATCCCCTCCATTAAGAACAAATCTACAATTCCTAGTGGTATATCCATGATAAGGTTCTCCATTAGAAACATATTACTAAGTCATGCTCTAGTTCCCAGCGCTAGTGGTATTATCGGCATCACATTTCACCTAGTGAAAACTAAAAAACTCATGTGAAGATGCTCAACCTTCACCATTGCACACAGTTGATAGAATCCTATTCTAGACAATTTACCACGTGTATCCACTCTAATAATTGATAATGGGGAGACCCATTCCTTTCCACTACCCCAAAGTTTAGAAATTACTTATCCTAACAAACTTGTGAAACCTCTGTCAATTTTTTATGATGTATCTCACACCTCAGTCTATAGAGTGACCAGTAACTCATATGTAGGAGTCATTCACATCAATTAGAGGGGCCCTCTCCTCATAACTATATCCCACAGATGAGGGGATCTAACTCCAATGGAGGACCCACTCCCCTCTATTTCTAAGACACAGTAGAGTATTACCCTATAAGTTAGGACCCACACCCTGATTCAATATGGGATTACTAATTAGATAATGGAGGACCCACAACATGATAGGATGGGGGAGTACCATTCCAGGGATTGAGGACCTACACCCTAAACTAGTTGGTGAGTACCACTCAGTGGATAGAGGACCCAAACCCTACTAGGATAGGGGAGTACCAACTCTTCCAAGTCATTTACTAAGGGGGATGAACACCCTAACACGGTAGGGGAGTACTAACACCTGGTTAGAGGACCTACTCCCTAACATGCAGGGGAGTACCAACTCTTCTTGAACAAAACATATGGAGGACCCAAGCCCTTTACAGAAAGGGGTGTAATGACTACTATGATATAGAGACCTCACCCTAGCATTGTTGGGGATTACTGACTCTACCTATACATCATATATAGAGGACCCATTCCCTGAAACTATAGGGTAGTAGTGTCTATCTTCATGAATATCATGGGGAAAACTACACTCTAGTCCATTAGGAGAGTAACACCCCCAAGATGAAACTACCAAAAGTTAAAAACCCACACCCATGACATGTGGTGTCCCATCTCTACCTCATCATAGATGAAAGAGAAACCTGCACCCTGAAGATAAAAATGAGTACCAGTCCCAGTGTCTCTCTTCACAAACTACACCAATTTCCAACATGTTCTCAACAAAACTTCAAAAGTGTTTCACTCAATTTATAACACTATTCATTTTATAGGTCGTAATAGAGCCCACTATTGAATTATACATGGAAAAATTATTAGGATATACTACTCAAAATCTTGGATCTGAGTTCTATAAAAGAATATGTGGAAGGTGTAACTCATAAAGATCGTATATGGGTATACGACATGCACTAGAGAACACACGGTGTGTGACCTCACCCGAGAAACCAGATATGTATCATGTTAAAACGAATTAGAAACTCTTTTAGGGGTATATGGTGTGTAGAGGAGGTACACATTGTGTCTATCTTCACATAACCCCAATCAATGTCCCCCTACTACAAGGACATACCAAAATTGTCCCTTACATGTCATGTATCCCATATTAACTGATGTGTTCATGCTAAATGGCCACTAACCCATGTAATTTTCTGTTGTCCATGTACTGGACCTCATGTCCAAGTATCTTGGATATATGTTAGTACATGACCATGTGTTTTCACATTGATATCCTAACACATGTTCCATGGTCACATGGTTTATAGAAATACACGGTCTATAACCCCTATACCCAGTGTGTAATTTTAAAATCTCATCTTTCCTGAACACTAATAGCTACATGACATGTGTTACTTAACTATAAATCATGTAGATGATAATTCCCTTCGGGAATCACCTTCAAAACACCCTGATTCATCCCGTTCCTCCTCAAACTCATAGATATACCTAGTAAAGATCGACACAAATTGTATTTGGGAACTATAACATTAAATCAATGCATAAAGAAAGGGATCTAGAAACTACTCAAATCCACCTACCGATTTGGTGAAGCACCAATGATTTGGATGAATAATGACACCCAGGTCATGTCTCTCGTCGATCTGATGATGATCTGCATCAGAAACAAAGATCTTTAGCACCTTTCCTCATCGATATAGAATCTATTTCATTATTTGAAAAAGCATAGAAGATGATAAGGATAGGAGGGTCTCCTCTCAGTTGATTCCTATACCAAAACGAAGGGGGAGGGATTTAGGTTTATGTTTAAATAATTAATTAAATTATTAATTAATCCTCTAATTAACGACCCACATACATTTCTCCCATTAAAACTCCTGGTGCAGACAATTTTTGGTCACACCTACGGTAAATACAACTTTATAGACTCCACCACACCCTCATAAATATAATCTGATACTTCGAATGGGAGTTGTAAATATTTCAAGTTAAATTTTGTGTATGTGTATAAATATAATTAATAGTTTTAATATCACCACACTGAGGTTCCATAGGGCCTGGATTCTTGCAACGACTCATCGCCCGACTCTGGAAATTTTCTCTAAAATATTTTGATGTATTTTGGGTCAAATCCTCTGTCATTACATTAACCCCACTATAGGCCTTTTTTGTATCCATAAATCCAAATCCAAAGAACATGAATGAAACTAAGGTCCCCACTATACTCCCACACTAGCGAGCTCACCAATGGTTTTTGTTATTCGTAAACACACGCACAAAGAGGAACAATTAGTGTCAAACCACTCTAATTTCCATCTTCTAGAAAACAAATCTGAAAAAAACTTGCACATGTCTCTATAGTAGTGACTAGTGGAAAATCTCCGAACACCACGAACCATCTGTAGTCATATGGTATAGTGGAACACCTCCTCGCTAACCTGACATAAATACTATCGTAACCCCACAGTTCACATCCACTACGAGATGGAATTGAGAGTACCATCTTAAAATTAATTTTCATTAACTGTTTTCACTGAACATGTAAGGGAATTCATAGAAAAATAGTGCTTCCAAAGAGTAAACACTATGTTTTAACATTTCCTTCATCTAAAAACCTCCATCTGTAACACAAGTCCCCCAAACAAATACTACAACATCCACTAGGGGAGTGCCAACTGATTATGCATGGTATTATCCAATTTTATACTACAAAAACATCGTATGGTTTGAGAAATTCTCTCCCCCACCTAGGGCCTCCAAGATAAAGGGGCCGAGTTGGGAAAATTTTCTTCAATGGTTAGGGCTTACACTAACACTCCATCATAATACCTAATCCGGAACATGAAAGACTAAGGAACTAGTCCACCACACTTCAATATTTTTGACTTTGGGTGGACTAAATCACTCACATTATTTTGGTCCTATCATAAAAATGTTTCTCGGTGGGGAAAGTATCCCACTTCTTCATGAGTACAAATAAATGTCAAAATTCACAATATCCTCCTCCATCATGTCATATACAAATATGAAGTCGGACACATGTGGGTAATAATGAAAAACAATGGGATTCCCAAACACAAACATGGTCACACTAGGCCCTCTATTTTAACTACCAACCCCATGTTCTACCCACGCCCTTCATCAGTCAGTTTAATCCTCGGGCCAAAATCAGAATTAAAAGAGTACCCACAATAGTTTCTAAAAATTTCTATCATTGAAATAAGGAAGGAAACATGGAATAACTCTATTCATCCTTGGCTATTTTGGGTTAAAGGACACTATGACATGTAGTTGTCCTTGATCATGTCCTCCAGCTCCATGATCCTGGCACAGACCACATGGGGGTGGTCGTGGAAACACCTCAAACTACGTGCTACCTCCTGCCTCACATATATCTCATCCACCTCATCCGCTATGTTCTTTAACTCCTTTCTACAAAAGATGTATCTGATGGGTTAGATCTCCAACTAACTCTCTTTTAGTAGCATGGAAGGTTGGAAAACCTCTAGTGAGATGTCCCCAGAAGTCACAAGAATAAAAACACCTCTCATGTGGTTGATATGATCCTAGATATTACTCCTATGACACATGAACACATGCCCGAGTCTAGGAATGTTTATTCCTCCTATGCCAAAATCCTTTCATTTTTCATATGCGTTCTCCTACAGATGTGTCAACCTCATGACCAATACTGTAGTTCACATCAACATGTTCCTCAACTAAGAAACACTCCACCACTAGAGTTCTCTCCAACACTCCAGCATATGTTGGAATGCACAGTGGCATCATAGACACCTGGATCTCCTGATGCAACCCCGACTCAAAGGAAAATGCTCTAACAAATGGATCTCAAACCATGACTAAGGAGTTTCATTAAATGTTTGTGAACATCGTATAAAACTATGCCACTATCATGTTATCATTCTAAAGATATAGAATCTATGAGATTCACACTTATCTCAATGTGGATGGGTAAAAAATAACCATGAATAATCACTGAAACTTCCCCCATGTGAGTGTCACATCATCATGAGACTGTATCACAAGACTCCACCATCTCCTGATAGAAGCATATAGAAGGATCGCTACAAGGGCCACCATCTGATCAAGAGGTGTAGTTGCTAAGTGGAAAAATTGAGAGACTACATTGATCTATTAGTCTACTTCTTGGGAGTATGGATCACCTTGGAGCCTCAGAGGCCACTCCCTCTAGAACTCAGGTAGCGTACTTAACATGCACACATCCTCGTCCTGAACTGTTGGTAGAACCTTCTGCTCAACAGGCGATGACACTATTAGAGAACCACCTAGAGGTAACTCCTTAGAATCTGTTTCCTTGAATAAATCCTTACCATGAGGTGGATTTCCATCACAATAACACCATAGAATCTTGCCTAGCTTTGATTATGGAGGTATACTGAAAGTGAATCAAGAAACACCATGGTCAAAGAGTATAACTGGGGAGTTGACTCAAGAATAATTATAAAAACCAAAACCAAATCCTATATGATGCATGTACTATTTATTTCCCAGTTACTAGTTCCATAATGTACCGAGTAGAAAATTGTGTTATCTACGTCATGGTGAATGGAATAGTTGTCCACCACACCAACACTAGAACCTTTGTCCTGAGATCTGTACTCAAAACATCTTAACATTGTCTCTATGCAACCCAAACCAAGATCACGACACCCCAATCCCAAATTTGAACCAAAACTACCTCTGATATCACTCTATCATTACCCACCCCAACTATTCCAAGTCCTCAACTCCCCAATCCCACCTCAAATAGGCAAGGGATAGAGACCAATGCCGAGTTGGAATATCATTAACATGGGAGGCATTTTCTATGTAACAATACAAACACAAATATATCAAAGCTCAAAAAATGATGAAATGTAAAAACACACTAATTAACTAATGCATTCATACATATATATACCACAACCATATTGAAACAAAATTACTAAAAGATAAAGAAAAGAAAACAATCCCTTCCAATGAAAACCATAAATTTTTCCACCCAGTTCATAAGGGTGGGATCGATGTCAACTAAAACTGCTGGAAATATCCTCTACCTAGCTATGAAAAACACTCTAGTAATTCTAGCTCAGTAAATGTCACATGCCTTAGGTGTAACACCCCAATATTTCATAGTGTGTTATTTCTTCAAAATAATTCAATAACTTGCACTACATGCAACACCGTGTTCACGCGCACCATGACTTACGAAACAAGCCGTTCAAAAGAGGTTATGAATAGTATTAGCTAAATTTTAAACATTATATAAATCTTATAATTTTAGAATCCATATTATGAGTTTCTAAGACATAATGTAAGAACAAATTCCTTTATTTCAGATAAAAGAATTATTTTTGAAAAATGCACTTTTACCAATTTTAACCCTTTTTAAATCCAATATTTTAAACTTTTATGTATTCAATTTGACTAAATAAATTTATTCTCTAGAATGGGGACATAAAAAAATTTACAATGTAACACCTCAAGCTTCTACGATACGCTTCTCTTTGAATAATGTGATAGCGTGTGTTGTACGCAACGTCGAGTTCTAACACACCACAACCAATCAAACTTGCCGTTATGAATAGTAATACCTACTTTTTGAAATTATATATATATTATATTTAAAAATACACTTCATTTTTTGATTTGGAATATCGAAATTATCCTAAGTGGAAATTTTGGTATTTTTCTGAGAACGTCCAATTTTTATGAATAGTGAAAAATACATAAAAACAACTTTTTTAATCAAAATAATTTATAGTGATAAAATATAATATTGAGTGGTTTTAAAGTATAATTAGAATATATTTTTACCATTTTATCCAATGGTGTTCATTAGAATTAATTTCACTTTGAAATTGGACATAAACAATTGTCAATCTTTTGATATATATTGTTTCTTAAAAACACGCTATTTGTTGTGACAGTGGGAATTAATTATAAAATTAATTGATGCAACATATATGTTTGGAATTTTTTAAAATAGTCATAATTTTTGAATTCATAATATCAATTATTGCTTAGGGTGAAATTTTGGCATTGTTCTGAAAAACATCAATTTTTGATGAATAGTGAAACTACTATGTGGTAGTTAAAAAACTGAATTTTTCATAAAATGTAATTTTACCGCTTCTGTGATTGAAATTTCGAAAATCCAAGAGACACGTTCAATATCAAGGAGTAAAATGTGGTTCAATGAGATGAAAATAAGTTTTGGTGAATAGTAACTTTTTACTTTTATTTACCACGGTTAAAAGTAAATAGGGTAATTAAGGGTAAAAATGATATTAATATTACCCTAAAATATGTCCTAATTCTATTGGACAAGTTTATATCGACCAAAAACAACCTTAGGAATAAAATATTATCATTTAGGTCCACTTGGATTAGATTAGGACATTTATTATTATTTAATTCAAAGAAGAGTTAAAAGAGTTAAAATCAATGTTTATTTACTAAAACATTTTTAATATAGGGTTGTACATACGATAAATTAGATTGTAAATATTCATTAGAAAGATAAATATAATTACTACATAATGATAATTTATTTATAATTTTTAGAAATTAAATAATTTAATTTATTTATGACATAATGATGATGCAGTAATTACCTAATTAATGAAAAATTAGAATAATCGATATTATAAATACACAAATAAATATAATATGAGACTTTTTATGAATTAAAATACTTTTATAGGTTAATATGACATATTAGGATTTATTGTATTAACCTTTTTTTGAAGTAATCATTCTGATATGAGTTTTACAAAAATCAATTATTGAATAGTGTCAAAATTGACATAAAAGAGTTTTTAAAACAAATATTCTATTATCAATTGATATTAAATTATAAAAAATCTATGGTTCAGCCAAGGAACTTATATCATGATAGTTTTATCATTAATGGACCACTTGGGGGTCGCTTGGTTGAATATAGTAAGCATATTAACCATATAATATAAAACTACAAAGAGACGTTGTAAAAGTGAAACTAATTAACTAAGAGTTGATACTTAAATATAAGGTTAATATAATGACCCAAACCTATCTAAATTCTATTTTTTGAGTTTTTTTCGACCCATCCCTACCTTAACATTTAAATAATCCACTTTGGATCCATTAGAAACCGAATATTAATTTATTATAAAATAATATTTCTAGCTTTTCCAAAGATACCCCTCACCCCTCTTATAAAAGGGAAATCTCCCTTCTCATTAACTCACACCTTAAAAGCCTTTTGGTTCGGCCAAAAACTTCCCAAATACTCTCTCAACTTCCCAAAATTCATTATAGAGGCCTTACTTTAGTCCGAAATCCATCATAGGGAGCCCTTTTGATCAAATCAAAAGGAAGAACCCGAAGAAGAGGTAATGATTTCACCACCCTTTTTCAAGTTCCTTTCTTCTTCCACTTCTTCTTTATTTATTATTACCAATCTAAAATAATAACACCAGTATATTATATATACTTTGATGTTATTATAAACATTTTAAAACCATATTTCAGTATTCAATTTATCCTTTGAATAACATTTCACCATACGTGCGTACGTACGGCTTACCGTCTCCACGTCGTGGTGTAATTGTTATTCCATATATTATTATTTGGATGGGTATAATAATGATGTGTAATTCATGTAAATAATAAATATAACATGATAATTATTCTGTATATATGATATAACATCCAATTACTTATTATTTTATTATCAAAAGAATGATATTGTCGCTCGTGCGTACGTACGGACTACCGTCTCCACGAACGCGATGAGATTCATTCTCCATTGTATCCATTCAAGTATAATTATAATTGGATGATTAATAATAGTATCTAAGGACTTGATATCATTATGGATTGATTAAGATACAACCTATCCATGAAAAACACGACTTACGTAACATAACATATAAATGAAAATGAGTAAGTTATCTCCCGAAACAACGATAATACTAAGATATTATTAACAAATCAAAGTAAAAAGATCATATATGATGTCATATTAATGTATATGATTATTTTATAATTTAAAAACAATTATTTCACCATTATACAGGAGGTTAAACTACCCCCAACCAAGGAAAATTACAAGGTAAAAGGGTTTCATCTCACTCCTTATTCCCGTGAGATTCATGCCATATTGCCACTATTACCTTTTATGTGGTGTATGTACTGCACATAATTGTATTATTTGTTTAATACACATTAATTTATGTGTATTTAAATATTCATTGTATGATACCTCTTTCATGGTTTGTATGTTTCATAAGTTATCAAACTGTTAAGGGTTTATTTCGCAATCTCTTCATTATTCGAGGTTTTTTATACGTAATAATCTACTGGGATTTCTCTATCATCCACATCTATGTTTCTTAAAAATATATATCAAAACATTCTTAATATTTTATAGAATATGGGTTAATGTCATTTATAACCTTGTTTGAATTTTTATAAGATTTTTATAATGGAATATTTCCATCGTTTTCCAAACAAGGTCATTTTTAACCTTTTCGACAAAATTAAGGTAAGAATGTCTTTTTTTAACTTATAAGGCGGGTGCGGATATTTTCTACCATTATAAACTCGTCGAAGGTTACCTTACAAGCTTATAAAGATATTTCCAAATAAAATGTTATATTTTATAATTATGTAACTTTTAAATGATTTCAAAATGAATATTTTAAGAATTTATGAAAGGTACTCATTATCAAAATCAGAATTTTAAATGTTTTAAAGATTTATCTTTCTAAATAATTTAATTTAATGTACATGTTTTCAAAATGAATTTAAGGATTTATTTATTTGGACATGAATGTTTTGAAATGTTATTTCTTTTCAAAAGTTTAGAAGTGCTATGGGACACTTTGATTCAAAAATCGCTTTTATATTACTTAATAAATGTGTGACTTTTAAATGATTTCAAAAAAAGAGATATTTCTCTCAAATAGTTTTGATTTCATCTATGTCAACATCCTTTTATGGATTTTATGTTTATTTGAAGTTGATTTATTATGATACAAAACTTATATATTGTTTTGATGTTTTTGTGATGTGTTTGACTGTGGATGTGTTATTCTTATATAATTCTTGGTTTATGGATGAAGTATTTACATTTTGTATTCTAGTTTTAATACGAATGATTATGTTATGTTTGTACCTTTTCATATGGGAATGCATTGGACATAATATGTGACGGGTGGAGCCCGCTATAACTCCTCGATGCATCAGTAGATCTCATGAGACAAACTAGTGTCTTGGCACAAGGCCTTGAAAAAAATCTTATTTGTAGTCTTGGCACGAGGCCTTGGCTATGTGGTTATGATAGTCTGGCATTATGTATTCCATCATTATGAATGTGGTTATTGATATTGCATGTGATTATTTGATTAGTAGAATATCCATGTGAATAAGTAAATGGAAATTATTTGATTTTATTTTTTCCATTCTATGTTTATGTTCAAGTTTAAAAGACTTTTGTTTTAGATATACATTTCCTTAAATGTTTATGATTATTTATGAAAATTTTCGCTATATTGCTTACCCGTACAGAGCGTTTGAGCTCACCCTTTTCTATTTTTTATTTTCCCAGGATTCCAAGAACTATATTGTGATTGATATGCAGGGTTAATACAAGGGAATAATGGAATTCATAAATGATTATTTCTGTTGTTTTGTATTTTATGAAGTGTAATGTAACATTTATGTATGTAATATATTTTCCAAAACTTCTAAACTAGTCGGTCCTTTGGGACTTGATTCATTGTAATCATGCCAATGTATTAAAATAATGCACCAACTCTGGGTCACTGGGGCTGGGGAGTTACAGTTGGTATCAGAGGAAGTTTAGCAATAACCTTGAAAACAAGATTTAGATAAACTCTGATTAGAGCACATAGCCCTAAGATAGACTTTGAGGATTAGTATAGAATAACGTCATAGAATGTTGGTATTGTAGAGATTTTGTGAGTTTTCTGAGCAATACATCCATTTCTGGATACGAGCAGGTAGAGGCGGCTCTGGCACATATGTACCTAGGGGTAAAACCCGAAAACACCACTTTGAGTTAGACTCGAACGGGAACTGGTGCACGACAACGGGCCTTGCTGCACTCTTGGTTACGACACTCCCGGGGGATATGCTTAGGATAATTTTCATTTTCTTTACAAACCATTATGAAGGGCTCATGAGTATATACTTACTCAAAGAAAACATTTTTATGATTATGGATTATATCCATAAACTTTTAAATTTGCGTTGGGTATTTTACAAGTTTGGAATTATTCATTGCAATTCATAAACAGACCTAGTTTATGCTATTATATAGAAATGGTACCCAATAGAAGGAATGTGAACTCCAGTAATACGTATGATCCAAAGAGTAAGAAAGATCGTATCTTTCATGGAATTAAGCCATCATTTAGAAGGTAAATAGTCTCCCACGTATTATAATCATATGAAGAAATATTATCATGTGTGGATAAGATATCTAAAGAGTTTAATGAGTCCTATGGCTTTGAAGGGAAACAAAAGAAGAAAAGGATGGAAGAGAGAAAGACAGATAAAGGGAAGAGGGAAAAGAAGAATTTCCCCATATGTGATAATTGTGGGAAGAAACACCCTAGAACTTTCCCGAAAGGAATGGGAGTTTGTTATATGTGTGTAGGAAAAAGGGCACCAAGTACGTGACTGCAAGGTTAAGAAAATGGTTTCAAATGTACAATGCTTCATTTGCAAGGAGTGTGGAAACTACGCGAACCTATCATCAGACTATGCCACAAATGATGCTATTGGATATCAATCAAGATATGATACTACCACAGATGAAGAGGAATGATTAGAGTTCTTATGTTGATTATGTCATTTGAGTGTTGTATCAGCAATGTACTTGTTATAATAATTATGGAGTAAATAAGGATTGTACTGTAGTACTATTTCATTGAGGATTTGAGATTTTATGGTACTAAGAAAAGTGACTCTACAACAAGTTAAACTTTTTGGAAATTACATGTTTGAAGGAAAGATAATCCTTAATATAGTCCTAATATTGAAGTACTTATTTTGGAATAAGACATGGTTGATTTGGGTAAAATATATTGGATATTCTTGACTCCCTTTAAGACGATTAAAGATTTCTATATTCCATAATTGTTGGAGTTTACAACATTTTTGGATGGATGAAGTATATCCAGCATTCTATATGGAATAAGGGAGAATTAATGTAATCAATAAGGATTATGGTAATTCAGGATGTTTTAGTGTTTTAAAAGAATACATGATGAAGGTATTCATATGTTATCACGGGGTAAAAATGATCTACATTATGTTTACCTTCCTTATAAATGTTGTACTGTGAGTTTGGACAGAAGTATTTTGGATAATTCTAGTTTGAGATTAATTTTGGATTGCCATAAAAGGAGAACCCGAAGGTCGGGCGACAACCCGTCGCGACCGGCAAGGCCGTGAGACTTGAACCCGCAACCAAAGGGCGACAAGGGTGTATCGCCTACCACCGGCCCACGAGATGTCCTGGATTAAATAATGTATTTATTTTTAAGAGATCTGGTAGATGAATTATAAATTCATTTTTAACCCTATACGAATAGTATAAATAGAATTTTTTTATGTTTTATTATCTTTTAGAGTGAAAGGTGAGTTTTTTGTAGAAATTAGTTAAAGAATGGAACTCTACTTGTCAAGAATATATTTTTCTTATTCTCTTATTCTATGAAGAAATTAATTCTTATACATTTTTTAAGGAATCCTAAAACCAAAAATGTGTTATCCTAATACCCTATGTTTTGTTGAACCGCTGGTATTTCAAATCATCATAGATTGATGAATATAAGGACATAAATTTTACACTTGTTTGTGATTGATGACCTCAATCACTACCTATAAATATTTACATTTTTCCTACAATTATATGTCTTTAATTGCCACCAATTTTCTCATAATCGATATCATAATTAGGTGGCGACCCTTTCATTTCTCTTTTCCTCATATTAAGACTAAATTTTAGTAACCCAATTTCCGATGTGGGTTTTCCCACAAAGATATTTTCATTTTTCAACATTTTATTTTCGAAAAATTTTTCAAATTGTGAGGACGCAATTTATTGAAGTAGGGGAGAATGTAACACCCCAAGATTTCATAGTGTGTTATTTCTTCAAAATAATTCAATAACTTTCACTACACGCAACACTGAGTTCAAGCGCACCATGACTTACCAAACAAACAGTTCAAAAGAGGTTATGAATAGTATTAACTAAATTTTAAGCATTATATAGTCCTTATAATTTTAGAATCCATATTATGAGTTTCTTAGACATAATGTAAGAACAAATTCCTTTTTTTCAGATAAATGAAGTAATTTTCAAAAATGCACTTTTACCAACTTTAACCCTTTTTAAATCCAATATTTTAAAATTTTATGTATTAAATTTGACTAAATAAATTTATTCTCTAGAATGGGGACATAAAAAAATTTACAATGTTACACCCCAAGCTTCTACGGTACGCTTCTCTTTGAATAATGTGATAGCGTGTGTTGTACGCAACATCGAGTTCTAACACACCACAACCTATCAAACTAGCTGTTATGAATAGTAATACCTACTTTTCGAAGTTATATATATTTTATATTTCAAAATGGACTTAATTTTTGGATTCGGAATATCGAAATTATCCCAAGTTGAATTTTTGGTATTTTTCTGAGAACTTCAAATTTTTATGAATAGTGAAAAATACTTAAAAACAACTTTTTTAATCAAAATAATTTATAGTGATATATTATACTACTGAGTGGTTCTAAAGTATAATTAGAACATATTTTTACCATTTTATCCAGTGTTGTTTGTTATAATTAATTTTACTTTGAAATTGGACATAAACAATTGTCAATCTTTTGATATATATTGTTTCGTAAAGACATGTTATTTGTTGTGACAGTGGAAATTAATTATAAAATTAATTAATGCACCTTATATGTTTGGAATTTTTTAAAATAGACATCATTTTTGAATTCGTAATATCAATTATAGCTTAGGGTGAAATTTTGGCATTGTTCTGAAAAACTTCAATTTTTGATGAATAGTGAAACTACTAAGTGGTAGTTAAAAAACTGAATTTTTCATAAAGCATAATTTTACCGCTTCTGTGTTTGAAATTTCAAAAATCCGAGAGATATGGTTAATATCAAGGACTAAAATGTGGTTCAATGAGATGAAAATAATTTTTGGTGAATAGTGACTTTTTTACTTTTATTTACCACGGTTAAAACTAAATAGGGTAATTAAGGGTAAAAATGATATTAATATTACCCTAACACATGTCCTGATTCTATTGGACAAGTTTATGTCGACCAAAAACAACCTTAGGAATAAAATATTATCATTTAGTTCCACTTGGATTAGATTAGGACATTTATTATTATTTAATTCAAAGAAGAGTTAAGAGAGTTAAAATCAAAGTTTATTTACTAAAACTTTTTTAATATACGGTTATACATAAGATAAATTAGATTGTAAATATTAATTAAAAATATAAACATATTTCCTACATAATTATATTTTATTTATAATTTTTAGACATTAAATAATTTAATTTATTTATGACACAATGATGATGCAGTAATTACCTAATTAATGAAAAATTGGAATAATTGATATTATAAATACCCAAATAAATATAATTTGAGACTTTTTATGAATTAAAATAATTTTATAGGTTAATATGACATTTTAGTATTGATTTAATTAACTTTCTTAGAAGTAATAATTTTTTTATGATTTTTACAAAAATCAATTATTGAATAGTGTCAAAATTGACATAAAATAGTTTTTAAACCAAATATTATATTATCAATTGATATTAAATTCCTAAAATTTTATGGCTCGGCCAAGAGACTTATATCCTGATAGGTGGATCATTAATGGACCAATTTTGGGTCTCTTGGATGTATATAGTAAGTTTATTAACCATATAATATAAAAATACAAAGAGACATTGTAAAAGTAAAACTAATTAACTAAGAGTTAATACTTAATGATAAGGTAAATATAATGACCCAAACCTATCTAAATTCTATTGGTTGAGTGGTGTTAGACCCATCCCCACCTTGAACTTTAAATAATCCACATTGTAGCCATTAGAAACCGAATATGAATTTATTATAAATTAATATTTCTAGCTTTTCAAATATGCCCCTCACCCCTCTTATAAAAGGGCACTCTCCCTTCTCATTAACTCACACCTTCAATTACTTTTGGTTCGTCCAAACTCTAACCAAATACTCTCTCAACATCCCTCAATTAATTCTAGAGGCCTTCCTTTAGTCCGAAATCCAACTTAAGGATCCCTTTTGATCAAATCAAAAGGAAGAACCCGAAGAAGAGGTAATGATTTCACCACCCTTTTTCAAGTTCCTTTCTTCTTCCACTTCTTATTTATTAGTTATTACCATTCTAAAATAATAAATCCAGTATATTATATATACTTTTATGTTATTATAAACATTTTACATCAATATTTCAGTATTCTATCCATCCTTTGAATAACATTTCACCACACGTGCGTACGTACGGCTTACCGTCTCCACATCGTGGTGTAATTGTTATTCAATAAATTATTATTTGGATGGGTATAATAATGATGTGTAATTCATGTAAATAATAAATATGACATGATAATTATTCTTCATATATGATATACCATCCAATTACATATTATGTGTTATCAAAAGAATGATATTGTCGCTCGTGCGTACGTACGGACTACCGTCTCCACGAACGCGATGAGATTCATTCTCCATCGTATCCATTCAATTATAATTCTAATTTGATGATTAATAATAGTATATAAGGACTTGATATCATTCTGGATATTATTAATATACAACCTATCCATGAAAAACATGACTTGCGTAACAAAACATATAAAATAAAATGAGTAAGTTAACTCCCGAAACAACGATAATACTATGACATTATTAACAAATAAATGTTAAAAGATCATATATGATATCATATTAATGTATATGGTTATTTTATAATTTAATAACAATTATTTCACCATTATACAGGAGGTTGACCTACCCCCAACCAAGGAAAATTACAAGGTAAGGGGTTTTCATCTCACTCCTTATTCCCGTGAGATTCATGCCATATTGCCACTATTACCTTTTGTGTGGTGTATGTAGTGCCCATACTTGTATTCTTTGTGTAATACACTTTAATTTATAGTTATTTACATATTCATTTTATGATACCTCTTTCATGGGTTGTTTGTTTCATAAGTTATCAAACTAGTAAGGGTTTATTTCGCAATCTCTTCATTATTCGAGGTTGTTTATACGTAATAATCTACTGGGATTTCTCTATCATCCACATCTATGTTTCTAAAAAATGTATTTCAAAACATTCTTACTATTTTACAGAATATGGGTTAAAGTCATTTATACCCTTGTTTGAATTTTTATAAGATGTTTATAAAGGAATCTTTCTATCGTATTCCAAACAAGATCATTTTTAACCTTTTCGACAAAATTAAGGTAAGAATGTCTTTTTTAACATATACGGAGGGTGCAGCTATTTTATACCGTTATAAACTCGTCGAAGCTTCCCTCACAAGTTTATAAGGATATTTTCAAAGAAAATGTTTTATTTTATAATTATGTGACTTTTAAATTAGTTCAAAATAAATATTTTAAGAATTTCTGAAAGGTACACTTTATCAAAATCAGAATTTTAAATGTTTTAAAGATTTATCTTTATAAATCTTTTTAATTAATGTACATGTTTTCAAAATGATTTTAAGGATTTATTTATGTGGATATGAATGTTTTGAAATGATATTTTTTTCAAAAGTTTAGAAGTGGTATGGGACACTTTGATTAAAAAATCTCTTTTAAATTACTTCCTTAATAAATATGTGACTTTAAAATGATTTCAAAAAAAGAGATATTTCTCTCAAATAGTTTTGATTTCATCTATGTCAACATCCTTTGATGGATTTTAAGTTTATTTGAAGTTGATTTATTATGATACAAAACATCCATATTGTTTTGAAGTTTTTGTGATGTGTTTGAAAGTGGATGTGTTATTCTTATACCATTTCTGGTTTATGGATGAAGTATTTACATTTCGTATGCTAGTTTTAATACGAATGTTTATGTTATGTTTGAACCTTTTCATATGAGAATGCATTGGACTTAATAGGTGACAGGTGGAGCCCACTATAGCTCCTCGATGCATCAGTAGGTCTCATGAGGCAAACTAGTGTCTTGGCACAAGGCCTTGACAAAATCTTATTTGTAGTCTTGGCACGATGCCTTGGCTATGTGGTTATGATAGTCTGGCATTATGAATTCCATCATTATGAATGTGGTTATTGATATTGCATGTGATTATTCGATTAGTAGAATATCTATGTGAATAAGTAAATGGAAATTATTTCATTTTATTTTTTCCATGCTATGTTGATGTTCAAGTTTAAAAAGATTTTGTTTTAGTTATACATTGCCTTAAATGTTTATTCTTATTTATGAAATTTTCCGCTGTATTGCTTACCCTTACAGAGCATTTGAGCTCACCCTTTTCTATGTTTAATTTTTCCCAGGATTCCAAGAACTATATTGTGATTGATATGCAGGGTTAAGACAAGGGAATAATGGCATTCATAAAGGATTATTTATGTTGTTTTTCATGTTATGAAGTGTCATGTAACATTCATGTATGTAATCTATCTTCCAAGACTGCTAAATTGGTCGGTCCTTTGGGACTTAATTCTTTGTAATCATGCCAATGTATCAAAATAATGCACCAAATCTGGGTCACTGGGGCTAGGGAGTTACATTAGGTACTCCATAGACTATGTCCAAAGGAATGTGGTCTAAATAATATATAAAACATGTTCTGACAACACCCTTGCATGGGTGAGTATGAAAATAATCAGTATAAGCCCCAAAAACCCCCAAATAAAAAATTAATCAACTGAATGGAAATAATTCAATTGAACTAGGTAGATTGAATCCTAAATAAGATAGAAACACCATCTTTAACCATCCTCGACTATACATTATAAATAATCTTATTATATAAGCGGTGTTAACCCAAACATGTCACGACACTCCACGAACTCCCGAAAAGAACCTATAAATACTCGTCTTAGACACCAAGTCTTATGAGGATCCAAACTCGTTGCTAGAAAAAGGATTCTCATCATAGGATCAAATTGTAACATCAAACCATGAAACAAAATCCACAAGCTAAACCATCATAGATGAAACATTAATATGAGATTCAATTCATGAGAAATAACTCTACCATTCCTAATGGTACATCTGATAGAATATGCTCCATTCAGAGCATCATACTAGGTCCAGCAATATTTCCCAACATTGGAGGACAAATTGTCATTACCTTACGCCATGCACAAACTAGATAAACCCAGGGGAAGAGGCAAATCCCTCAATAGTACACACAGTTGAGGTACCCCAACTCCATACTATACACCATGTACATCCTGTCAAACTAGAGAGATGAGACTTATTAATGCCTCTTCACAGCCCCACAGTTGAGGGATTACTACTCCTAACTAACTTGTGAAACCTATATCGCTCATATATAGAGTATTCTTCACCTAGGTAAATTCAGTGAGTACTAACTTATATATATATATATATATCGTTCACATCATGTGGATGGTCCCACTCGTTGTTACTATATCGTACAAGTGAGGGAGATTTTACTAAAATTGAGGACCCACTCCTCGTTGATGCTCAGAGAAGGGGGAGTACTACTTTTTAAGGGAGGTCCCATTACCTAATCAAATAGTGGAGTACTACTCATAGAATGGATCAAAAACACCCTGATATGATTGGAGAGTACCACTAAATGAATCAAATACCTACACCCAAACCCAGTAGGGGAGTACCACTCTATGGCTAGAGGACCCAAACCCTGGTAGGAAAAGGCTGTACCAAATCTACCAGATCATTTACATGGGGGGACCGACAACATGAAATGATATTGGACTACTGACCCCAGCCTAGAAGAATTTATCTCTGACATGGTAGGGGAGTGCTGAATCTGTCAGAACAAAATGTATGGATGACCCACACCTTAGAATGAAAGGTATGTACCGACTCCTTGGATAGAGGAACTACACCCATACCTAGTAGAGAAGTACCGAATCTAACAATACATCATATTTGGTGGAACTACACCCTATAAAAATAGTGGTGTACTTTCCGTATTCACAAACATCGTGGAAAAATCTGAACCCTTATCTATCAAGGGAGTGACACCCCCAGAGGAAATAACCCAAAATTAACGAACCCACTCCGACAAAATGGGTAGTCTTATCTCTACCTCAGAAGATAAGTAATGGAAACCCATACCCTGAAGATACAATGGAGTCCTAGTTTCAATGAATCTCTTCAAAAACTACCCCAATCCCCAACATCAGCTCTACACAACTTCACAAGAGTCATGATCTATTTATACCACCTCATGTCATGAACCAATCGAGGTCTCCATCCGACCCGGTGCATAACCCTGTATGTGGCATAGCCCAAGAGTCATTCATGATCGCCATGGGCTAGAACAAGTCCCCGTGTATAAAATATGATACAAGGGAATTATTTAGCTGATATAATAAACAAAAATAACCAACAAGATAAATGAACTAAAACTGAAACTAGAAAACCAAACAGACCCTTAGACTAGGCCCAAATTTAAGGTATACAACTCAGCTCAAAAAACCAAAGGGGACTAAAATAAAGAAGAAAAATAAAACACAAAAATAAACCTCCAAGAAATATTGGGGGAAACATTATCAATCCACATTGACAAACCACATGAGAAGACTGTCAAACACTTGAACCACCATCACTAAGCATGACGCCCCAACCTGGGTTACACAAAGAACATGGTCTACATATACCCATAAGTGTACAATAGGTGTGAGCCAAGATCCCATCAGGATAACACCCAATACAAGTATTCCATTCCACAATAACCAAGAAATAATTTAATAATATTATTTAAAATAATAATCTTATAATGCATTAAAGGAAAATATTTTCTAGTTGAAAGTAAAAAATGTAAAGAACACATCACTAAAAACCATTTCACAAACACTTTATTAATGTGGATGAGAAAAATACATAAAAACACACATTCACCCACATGGTCCTCCATATTCCGATGGTGGGAACCATTTCATGAGTAGTAAAATACCATGGGTAAATGCACAATGGTTCATCTTGCTCGAGTGGGACACTAGAACCTCGCACCTCAGAAAAAATTAAACATAAAAAATAGACATTCTCATTCACCATAGTCATTAGTAGGAGAACAATCCACAACCTTTTGGTCCCCAACATCATTATCATCAATGTTTAGTTAGTGTTATAATAGTCAAACATGATAATTAAAAAAGGGATGATACCACTCTGAATCAATAGAAAAATAGTTCTAGTCTACTAACCTAGATACAGAGGGTTTTCCCTTATGCTCAAACAAGATTCCACATTCACTTATCACACGCACCAAGAATTTCATAACTATTTTCAATGTCAAGAAGTCACAAATTTAATGAAAAAAACACTTTTCATCTTACACATGACAAAATCCTTTTCAAATACATTTTTAAGTCATAATACTTTCTTTAGAAAGACACAACAAAGGTACACAATTTTAACTATCTATTTTAATTTCTATGACCCTTTTCAATTCCACACATAAAATAATTTTGTTTTCAAGGAGTTATTCCCATCATTTAAATAACTTTTAATAAAAACCAAAAGTAAACCACAAGGAAATCACACGGAAAACAATTAAAAACATGTCTCATACCCATTGAGAAAACTAATAAACCATTTTCAAAACATAGAAAACATTATTAAATAATACAAAAAGGTCTTACACAATAAATATACCCAATTACAAGTACGAAATACATTTTCAGACCACTTTCTTAAAAAAAGTATACTTAAAACTAATTTTTCACCAAATGCACAATTAAATGAATCGTTTTCACCACATATAAAACACCACCAAGTGACACAAAGTGGGTTAAAAAACAGGTTGTATTTCACATAAACATTATTCTTAAAAATAAAACTTATATTCAATTCTTCCAATGAATATTTCCTCACCATCAAGTAAAATTTAATAATACATTTATACTATCTAGAAAATAATTTCAAGAAAACCATGAAGACTTTAAAATGAAATACAGCCAAAATGACCTTTTCATAACTAGTGAATATCATATCCTTTCCAAATTATAAATCACATCACAAAAAAAATCTAATAAATAATTTAAAAAATTTATGAAAATACCAATAAGTGATCTAAAATCGGTTTACATTCAAAATTACACTAGAAACCCATTTTAAAAATCAACCACACATCCTATCCTTATAAAAACGTATTTAACACCATAAAAATGATTTAATTAAATCATTTCATAACTAATAATACACAGTTAAACCATTAACACAACCGTGTAAACATATTCATATAAAGGAACCAATTTCAAACAAAACTCACAGGACATTTTTCCTAAAACTACTTTCACACAAGAAAAAGAATTGATTGAACACCACCAAAAATTTGTCACAACAAGATCTATATAATAACAAAATAATTTTCCTTTAATTTTTTTTTCAACACACATTCATGTCAAATAATTTCCAAATCAGGTCTTCACCGCCAAAATAAATCATAATGCATGAAAAAAATACAAAATTAAACAAATTAAAAAAATCTAAAATTGTTGGGCTGTGGAACCACCTACCACAGGTGATAAATTTCACAAAATTGGGGAGAGTTATTCAATAACACCCTTGTCACACCACAATGGATCCCAATTGTGCACTAAATCAATCAACCAAACGAAAATATCATGTATCAAAACTAAAATCGGACACCCTTCCCATAGAAAAATTGAAACCCCAAATAAAATGAGTCAAATCCCCAGCTCAGAGCAAGGTCATACATGGAGGGGTGGTCGTCAAAGGGAAACGGACCAGCATGGGGGTCTCAGCTAGTAGGTGGTCTTGTTGGTGGCTGCTAATGCAACCACAAGAGGGGAGTTCAGCTGATTCAGGTCGGTTCAAGTGATGTCTGCTAGTAGGGATGTTTTAGGGGGTGGGGGTTTGCCGATGGGTGAGCAGGTCGGCACACCGTGCGAGAGGGAGGAGGGTGTGATGATGGTTGGCCATTGGGGAAGATAGGAGCAACCCAGAAGGCAGGTAGAGATAGGGAAGTGCAAAGGAGGATTCTAGGGTTGGGGGTTATTCCCCATGGGGGATGAAAGGGGGGGTTTCACCCTTCCTTTTTTTATACCCTAATTAGAATAAAAATAATAAAAATAATAAAATAAGATATATTAATAATTATATAATAACAAAATAAATAAAAGTGATAATAGCTTAATATAATATTAACAATAATATTAGTAATTCTAATATTAATAATAACTTAATAAAATTAATATTCTTACCACTGATAATAATAATAATAACCATTTTGAAAAATATCATTATTATTTTCATTCAAATAATTCCGTAAATTTTGTTACACTTATTGTATTATTTCATTTCCATTTTATTAGTTATTTTATTTTACTTTATCTTCATTTATTTCTTTTCACTTCATTTATTTTTCCTAAGCATCAGCCAGGCCCTTCAGTGAACTGAGCAAGGTCATGCGGTCACCTTGTGTGAGGCAGTGCGGCCTTGACCGCAATACGGTGAATGCTGTCAAATCCATAATGTGCATTTTTAGATAATAAATCCAAAATTTTATACATGAAATCATCCCTGACTACCTTATTCGAAGAAAAAATAATAAAATAATTTTTTTAAAAGGGGTGGGTGTGACAAATCTCCCCACCATAGAGCTTTCCATCCCCAGAAATCCATAACAATGGATGAACCCCAAGAAGAAATCAGTACTACCTTAAAATTCAAAGAGTATCCCCACAAACAACAAGATAAATTAGGTAAACACACCATCCATAGAGAATGTAACTTAAATGAAAACCTCATGAAAGTTTTAAAATGAATTTCTTCTAAGTGTCACCCCCCCACAAGACATGAACCAACTGACTGACATAGAACACCACCAACAGAAAAGATAGGATGGTGCATGCACATCGTCCCTAATTACTCCAAATGTGAATCATCAAGAGGAAGGACACATATAATACACCTTCCTATAAAATGGAAGAATTTGAAATTTGGTGAGGGAGAATATGCTTCTGTCAATATAGGGCCCTTAGAAAGTCCCACAACCTTCGCCCTTGCCACTATACAAGAGAACAAGACTGCAATGTGTCACCCAACATGACCCTTAATACTAAAAGAATAATTGCATGAAAAGTAGTTTAAAATGAGTCATAAATAGCACGATATTCTTGCATGTGGACAAAATATCCTCTTACAACAATATTTCCACACCAGTGACCTAGAAAGATCACATCCTTAGACGGAACCAATGAATGACCCAATGGTCCTTTAAATAGCAGCCTGCACCGACAACTCTAGGTCACTTCCGAACAAGACTTCAACCTAAATGAATTCCAAAATTACCTTTTGACCATAAAATGACTCATGGAAACCAAAACATTATTCACCCTCTCACATCCACTCTCCCACTATGAAGGGATTTAATTGACAAAGAAAGAAAAAAAGGGATAAACACAAAACTAGCACTCAAAAAGAAAATCCTTTATTAGATCAACTAGAATTCCAACCAATGGAGAATCACTACTGCTGCATATCAAAAGAGTATCAGCTCCTAACGGGGGAATACAATAACCAAGAGAAAGAACCAAAAGCCCAAACAAATTGGTCCACTTGTCATGAATACAATGAGAAAACACTCGATGCATGGGAAAACCCATTGTAGAGAACTTCCAAAACACTTTTCAAAGAAGTCCACTAACCAATTATCCAAAATTACTTCCTAATGAAACACAACCTGAAACATAAAAAAAACTAAATCAGTTTTCAAAATGATTTCCAAAACTTCATGGGACATAAGAAAACACGAGGGAAAATTACTGTAAGCAGGTGACATGGACATATGGTTGACTTCTAAATGACAATAACTCCACTATCATATAGAGTTTACTAGGTAAATGTCCCTGGTTCCACATTGAAGGACAGTCCATATGATCTCTAAGAGACCATCGAACCTACTCCATATTCGTTTCCCCTAAACATGATTAACCACATGGACCAAAGACTCAATCAAACATCAACTTACCATGGTAACTCGAGTCCTTCCATGAGATTGTCTGGCCAAGAACCTTAATTATAGCCAGAAAATCGAGTTATGACAACCTTAACTTCAGTAATCCTTGAGTCTTCCTTAATGAACACTATCCACAAGATTCAATTTCACTAAAAACATTTTATCACGAACCAAGACGGGTGCCCATTCGACCCGGCGCCTGACCCTGTCCGCAGGGAGGCCCGATGGTCATTACCAATCCTAATTGGCTATCAAAAGTGCTTGGGTGTCAAAAATGAAATGAGGGAATGATGTTCCCAAAATAATAAAAAACAACCAACATTAAAAATAAACTTAAACTGAAATCAGACAAGCAAACAGACCCTTGGACTATGATTAAATTTGAAGATTACAAATCAAATCAAAAACCAAAGGGTACTACAAAAAATAATGAATACTAAAACTCCCATAAAACCACCAATCAACACGAGCTTCAACTTTCTAAAGGAACATTCAAAAAACCACACAAGAAGACTATCAACCACTCAAACCACCATCACAATGCATGATGCCTCAACCTGGGATACAATGTGAAGAAGATATATATACACCCTATGGTTTATGAAGGGTGTGATACAAGATCTCAGAAGGATACCACCCAATTAAAAAGTTCCATTACAGAATACCCATGTGATAGTTTAACATGCCTATTTAAAACCATACATTTAAAATGATTTTATGGAAATAATTTTCAAGATGAAACATTAAAGAAAAATAAAACTTGATGAAAAGAAACTACACAAACACTATTTTAAAGTGGAATATAAAAATATATAAAGAACACAAAGGCACCCAAGTAGTCCTCCGTATGCCAAAAGAGGGAAAACCATCGTGAATAGTAGATCACCATGGGTAAACCCCCTAAGGTTCACTAGCTCGAGTGAGACCCCAGAACATCATACCTCGGTGAAAGGTAACTATAAAAATATCATCTCTCATGCACATGATCCACTAGTTGGAGAATCATCTATAACCTAGTTGTCCCCAACATCACCATTATCATATTATAGTTTGTGTTTTGAGCATCAAAATTTCATTCTAAAACAGGGGTGATACGTCTCTAAATTAATAGAACACTAGTTCTAGTCCACCCACCTAGATACCATGGGATATGCCTTATTCTCAATCACGTTTCCACATTCACATATCACACACCCCATAAAATTCATAACCAATTTTTTTTTGTAAGGAAGTCACCAATTTCATGAACAAAAACACTTTTCATCTTACACATGACTAAAGATTTTTACATACAATATAAAATGATAGACATCCTTTGGAAGGAAACAATATAGGTACATAATTAAAACCAACCAATTTAATGTCCAAGCCCCTTGTTAATTCCACACATAAAATAATTTTGTTTTTAAGGCATGATTCCCAACATTTAATCCATTTTTAATACATACCAAAAGTAAACAACAAAAAATTCACATGAAAAACAATTAAAAACATGTTTCGTACCCCTTGTGCAATCTAATAAATCATTTTCAAAACATATAAAACATTATTATATAACACAACAGGGGCTTGCAGTAGAAATATTTTCGATTACAAGTAAGAAATCTATTTTCAAACCACTTTCTTAACAAATTCATCTAAAAACTAGTTTCACACCACTTGAACAATTAAATGAATCATTTGAAACAATTAGAAAACCCCACCAAGTGACTCAAAGGGGGTTTACAAGAAAAACATGACACATTTGACATAAAAATGATTTTGAAAAATCAAACTCATATTTAAATCTTCCTAAAACTATTTTCTCACCATCATGAAAGATTCAGTATTTTATTTATACTATCTATTAAATCATTTTGAGAAGCCCGTGACGAAATTAGACCAAAATATACCAAATATCACCTTTCTAAAACTGAAACACATAATAAAATTTCCAAAATATAATTCTTATTAGAAAAATAGTCTAATAAATTCTTAAAACAATTTATAAAAATTTCATTAAGTGATCTAACATAGGTTTACATCCAAAATTAAACTTGAACCCCCCTTTTAAAAAATGATTGCTTGACCTAACCATATAAAAACATGTTTTTGACTATCAAAATGATTTAAATAAATAATTTCATGACTCAAAAAACACATTAAAACCATTGACACAAACAACAAAACCAATTTAAATAAAAAACCAATTTCAAACCATTCACACATCAAAATTATTCTAAAACTACATTCTCACTAATCAAACAATTGATTGAACACCTCTAATAATTTTTCCCAATAGGTTCTACATAAAAACATAAAAATTTTCCTTTAAAAATTAATTTTCTGCACACATTCTTGTTAAATAATTTCCAATGCAATAATGCACCACCAAAATATACCGTAGATCTTGAAAAAATAAACTAATCAAACATATAAAATTATCTAAAATTGTTAAGGCATGGAACCACCTACCTCGGTTGAATAATTTCCCAAAAATTGTGGCCAATTCTACAATAACACCCTAATCACACCATGAGGGACCAACATTTGGCAAAAAATCAAAAAAACTGACCAATAATATCAAGAGTTTACATTAACATCAAACACACATCCCATTGGAAAACCGAAACCCCAAATAAAATGAGACAAACCCAAGATCGATGGAAGGTATTACCCAGAGGGGTGTCCATCATAGGAATACCACGCAGTAGGGGGTGGCAGCTTGCAGGTGGTCTGACGGGTGGCTGGTTGCGCAACTGTGAGAGGGGAGGTCTGCCTATTCAGTCCAGTCCAGGTGTTGTCTTCTAGAAGGGAAGCATGAGGAGGGGTGGCTCATCAGTGGGTGATCAGGGAGGGGAAGCATGGGAGAGGGAGGAGGGTGATACAGTTGATTTCCATGGGGGGAATAAGGTCCTGACGTAGAAGTCAATGAGGGAGAGGGCAATGCGAGGTAGAGTTCTAAGGGGTGGGGGTTACGCCTCATGGAGAAGAAAGGGGATGGGATTCACCCTTCCTTTTTAATAAACCCTAATTACAATAATAAAAAATATTAATAATAATAACATTAATGGTATTACTAATTCAATAATAAAAAATATAATAAAAGTGATAATAACATAATATAATATTAATAATAATATTTGTAATTCTGATATTAATAACAACATAATATTATTTATATGCATTACAATGATAATAATAACAATAATATTTTCAAAAAATATCATTATTATTTACTTTAAAACCCTTCCGTAAATATTATAACACTTCTTGGGTTATTTTATTTCCATTTTATTATTTATCTTATTCTACTTTATCCTCATTTATTTCATTTCACTTATTTTTTTGTCTGGAACATTGGGCATGTCGTGTGATGAACCGAGAATGGTTGCACAGGGACCCGAACAACGCTACACGGCTTTGACTGCAGTGTGCTGAATTCGTTCAAGGCCAAACACATGCGTCTTTAGATAAGAACTCAAAAATTTTATGTCGGGATTTAACATAAACTTCTCGATGATAAGAATAATTAGTAAAATAAATAATTTAAAGAGGTGGGTGTAAAACCTCACATGACACTGGCCATAATGGAGGACACGTACGTGTTATACATGAACAAATTCTCAATATAGACTAATCATAAGGATGGATCTAAGTTCTAGAGAAGAAGATACAGAAGGAGGAAGAACTCAGAAGTATTTTCTCGGAGTCCACAGTGTGCACCAAGGCACAGATGGTGGTCGAGCCTACCTAAGAACATATCTTTGTATCCAATCTACAATAATTTCCAACCCATTTAGGGGACAGAGTGTGTACAATAGGTACACACTGTGGCCCTCATCCATCGTCCCATAGCCATGTTCCCCTTTTACATGGACCCTTCACCCATCTCCCTTACACACCATGTATCTTATATTATATTGTGTTTTTATGCAAAACCACCACATGCATGTGTAGTTTTCCGATGTCCTCATATGAGACCCCAAGTCCATGTATTTTGGTCTAATGATAGTTCACGATCATGTGTTTTCACACGATTAACCCAAGACATGTCCCATGGCCACATGGTTAAGGGAACGACATGGATTGTAACCCCTATACATGGAATGTAGTCTCATAATTTCATCTTCCCCGAGTAGGAAGAGCATCATGACATCTGTCCATGACCTTCATGCCATATATATGGTAATTCTATTAATGAATTACCTTCAAAACACCCATAAACGTCCTTCCATCCCCAAAACATACAAATATAAATAGTACGGAAAAATAAAAATTGTATTCGGTCTCTAGAATAATTAGAAAATACATAACGAATGGTATCGAGACCAAAACACAAATATTCCTACCTCATTGGAGAATGTTCAATGTTTTTGATGAATAATGATGCCTGGATCCTGTCATTATTTGATTTGATGATAACCTATGTTATAAACCAAGATTGGTAGCACCTTGTTTCACTAATTTGGAGTTGATTTCATTCATCACCAAAGGAGAGAAGAGGATGAGGATATGAGGGGAACAACTCAATTATTCCATGTTCTGAAGAGAATGGGAGGGAAAGTTTTGGTTCAAATTTATTTAATTAATTAAATTATCAGTCAATCCACCACTTAAAGACATTTCAACTCGCCTATAACCAAACCTCTTGGTGAAAAAAACATTAGATCACACCTAGATTAAATACGACATTATAGACTCAACAGCGCCCAGAAAAATATGATCACAGACTCCGAATGAGATTTATTTATGTTTCAAGAAACAATTTGTGCACGTGATAGAGTATATTTATATATTCATATCACATCCCTGAGGATCACTGGGTGATGGCTACCTGTGCCGACTATGCGCTCGACACTAGAAATATCCTTTGAAATAATCCAAAATCTTTTGGATCAGAACCTGATTCAATACATCACACAAAAAATATGTTGTTTATAATGAATGTATCTCATAGATTAATATGGTGAGACTATAATCCCTTGCCTTACACTACCATTCTGTCAAACATTCAGTAACATCTTTTATAAATAATTTATGAATTTTTTTTGAAGGTGGTTCCTCAGTCAAAGACCAAGGTACAATTTATTGAAAATAGAAAAAAGAAGATTACATAAGTCTGAATGACATAATCATATTACAAAATTTATCATAAGAAGTGAGAAAATCACCAAGAAAATCATCATTCCATGTAATGTCCTTGTTGACTCCCTTGTTGGGCAGACCACCAAAAACCACGTCCTCCTCACGAAAATCATGAGTGGAAATGTAGTTCATATTCACGAGCGAAGCAAGGAAATTAATCTAATGGGAAGTAAGCGGCTAGGCAAGATGGAAAACCCCCTTCCAAATATCTTGGACAATAGTGGTTGAATCAATTTAAATTCAAATATTGTTCCAAACCTTTTGTTTGGAAAAGTCAATGGCATGAATCACCCCCATTATTTCTGCCTCCTGAGATGAGGCTATCCACATCCTCCAAATAAGCATCTGTGACACCTTCCAAGAAATCCTTGAAAATATCACCACATCCTACTAGTCCTGGGATGCCTTTAGAGGCACCATCAACATTGACTTTGATTCGTCATGGATGTGTAGACTTCCAAAATACTTCCAAGGTGCGTTGAGGCTATCTGTATTACCCAAGAAACCTAAGTAAGTGTAGGATCTCAAAGTCACCAACAGTGTTGTCACAATGAGCTTTCTGAATCGAGGAAACCTCCCATATGGAAATGTGAATCTGCATCCTACCTGTATGAAACCTGAATGAGAAATTATTATAAATAATACTGTTTCTATCATACCAGATCACATGTAGGAGTTCAGAAAAAGTAGTCAAAAAAATATTCTTGATTTTTTTAGAAGATTCAAAATCTATAAAACACTGCAATTGAGAGATGATAGAATCAAGAAGTAACCAACACCATCAAAAAATGCCCAGAATGTAAAACCAAATAGCTGCATATGAAGCATAAGAAAGAAAAAATGATTATTATCCCCTCTATGTTGGTTACATATGTGACATCTAGTGAAAAGTTGAATCCAAAAATATTACAGACAAACATCAGTGGGGACTCTATGATGATAAATATGCCAAACAAGAGTAAATCTTGAGGGAGTATTCCATGTTTTCTTAAATTATTTCAACTAAAAAAATATAGAATAAGAATTTATGAAATTGTAATTATAAAAACATTTGGAACCAAGGACACCATTATAAGCAGGTTCCCAAATGAGGAAATCCTCAGAGTTGGAGAAGGGAAAATTTCAAAGGACATGATTAATGTTTTTAGGAAGGTTGATTTCATGATAATTATCAACATTCCTATTGGGGGATTTGGTATTATCAGGAAAATAATTGGGAGGCATAATGGAGATTAAAGGAGTACTAGTGCAATTTTCAAGGAAAAAATTTAGGGAGGAATTAGTACTAACCATCAATCTAGAGTTGTTCAGAATTTTGGTGATGGATTTCCTAATAGATGGCCCGATGAAATCTGTGATGTATTTCAAATTAACATTTGTAAACTTAGTATAGAATTTTTACTTGAGATAAGTAGTGGAATAAAAATTATTATAGACCAACCACCAAGTCATTATACCTCGAAGAGCATCATTAAAGAGCTTGAGATTTTTAATTCCAAGACCACCATTGTCTAAGGGTTTACAACATGTGGCCCAAGGGATGGTCACAAGCTTCCTTTCAATAGCGCTTCTAGTCCAAACAACGTTTTTTAATTTACGTGTTAATTTTCTTTAGAAGACCAGCAGGCTAATTGTAATCCATTATCGAGTAGACCATTTTGAAGACAATTAAAGATTTTACAATACAAATTCTACCAGCCATAGAGACATATTTACCCTTCCAAGAAGAATGATGATTGGTAATGTGATCAAAAATTCTATAAAAGTAACTGGATTTTGTTTTTCCTCGGAAGAAGGGAACACCAAGATAAGTGAAGGGAAAAGAACCTTCCTTAATACCTATATAATTGAATATATTACATTTTCTGTAAGAATAAAATTTTTTCCCAAAGAAAGAAAAAGATTTTATCCGTCTTATAAAATGGCGAGAGATTTCTTCAGAACAAGACATGGAATTTTTATGATTTTGGATATTCCTTTTATCACCATGAAGGAATATATTTTTTTCCTAATAATGTAAAATATGGTTCGGAACATTTACGTTTTTAGAATTCTGGATAGGTTTAATCTTGTTTTGATCCACAACGCGGGTGGGTAATCTTCTTATGTAGTCTTCAAAAATGGACAAAATAATAGTATTAATAGGATCTACTTCTTTTACCACCTTGGTGAGTTTAATGAAGCACTTTGAAGAACCATTGAAAATGAAAAAGATAGAGGCCAAATTGGATAAATTTATTATCATTCTAGTGAAATAGTCCTTAAACCCAAGGTTTTTGAGAACCTTGATAATAAAACTCCAATCCATGGTATCAGAGGCTTTACTAATGTCAAGTTTGATGGAAACTCTACCACCTCTAGTGATACAGTTTAAGATATTAGTGAATTATAAATAAAGAAAGATGAAATATTCAATTGACCTACCTTTGATAAAACCAAATTGGTTCAATGAAACAATTCTATTGCAAATGGATGTATGTATATTAGCAAGACATTTTGAAATAATTTTTTAAATTAGGTTAATAAGTGCAATAGGATGGAAAAGGTAAATCTCACAAGCATTTTACAATTTAGAAATAAGAGTAAGAAATTGGGAATTTAATCCATATGGGAAGACACCATTGGAAAATAATGATTTGACATGTTTTCAAACATCCATATGAATAATCTCCCAGTAGTGTTGGAAAAAACCATTGTTCAAACCATCGGGGCTCGAGGCACTGTTCAGATTAAGACTAAAAATAGTTTCTATGATTTCATGATCAAGAGGGGTTCTTAAAAGACAATCATTATATTTAATATTCACTATAGTTTGAATGATTTTTGGAAGTATCTCTTTGCTAACAGCTGGACCATTAAACAAATAATGAAAATAAGAGACAACGTGGTTAGAAATAGCCTCCATAGTGTCAAGGATGGTTTCATTGTATTGAAATAAACCAATTTAAATTATATTTATTAATATTATAATTTCAGTATCAATTCTTTGTCACATATTAAACAAATTTTCATTATATTCATCCTCAATATATTCCATGTACAATGTGAAATAATTACATTTCTTTGAGGAGGTGGTAGTCCAAACATCAACAAAATCTCCACAAATACCTCTTATACTCACTCTCTCAATGTCCAAGTGCTACTAGTTTTACAAAAATACCAATCCTAGTCCTTTAAGAAGATATATTTATGAAGTATAAATTTCATTATTATCTCTAACTAATTTTTTTAATTTAATTTTGTAACATTAATTTCCATTACAACCCTAAAAATAGTTCTTTTAAAAACAGTTCTTTTATGTACAATTGTTTTTTCTTATTTTCATTCCTAATTAATAGGTAACCAATGAATTCATTTTATAGTCATATGAAAATTTTATTTTCAGAATATATTTAATATCATTAATTCCATCTATTCCAACATCTTGGTGAAAACTATCAAAATTAATAAATAACATTTGGCAGTTCTTCTATGCTCAAGGTTTTGTGAAAGGTAATCTATCAAGGAGATTTGATTTTTTAAACATATAGAATTAAATCATAGTGTGTTACATTACCCCTAGATTAAAATGTTCCAGGTCAACATCTCCTTATAGTATCCATCCATGGGTGTAATTTCTTGGACACCACTCCCTCTATCCTACACCAATATTTCATGAAATTTCACTATTGTTTGATTAATCCCTAGGGTTATCATTAAATATTTCTCATCATAGTCTATAAAGGTTACATAAACCATGAAATTATATAAACAATAAATATCTGTACTTATAACTAGTTTTCTATAATTGATTCCATTCAGAGAACTCCATCTGTGGCTATACCTCCTGGGTGGGACTCTTACCGCCATACCAAATGGCATCCCTTTTTTATTGGAGCCCTTGGATGGAGAGTCACACTTCACCCAATGTCAGTATGTGAGAGTTACTAAGGATTAGATTCACAAAACTTTTCTAATTTAAACTAAAACAACCAATACATTACATATATATATATCACATCTTAATATATGAATATTGATTACATATTATGATGATCCAAGCCCGAATCGTTTATGTCTGGTACCATGGAAAACATAACACCTAATCAACTAGTAGATAAGTGAACTAAATCATCTACCACTAATTTCTACAAAACAAGAACCCTTATTATACATATAATTCATAATAAATCTCTTTATAACCTGGGGAAATGAAACAAAAGAAAGGGTGAGCTCATATAGGGAGATATAAAAGTAACATGAGCATAAGGGTATGATAAAATTTGAATGAAATTTTAATACCACACCATTCATACCATAGATAATACAAATGATTCATTACATAAATGAATTTCACAAGACACGAGTCTTGAATGAATCAAATACCACAATCCTTGAGATCAAAACATTGGAATATGATTTAGATTTGTGGAATCCACATAAGCATAAATAAATATTATTTCACAGATACCCACCTAGAAATTTATAACATTTCATTCCTGGGATAACCATCCATGTATCTACTATGGGATTTGGATAACCTCTATTGTTCCCTTTTTTAGGATTTGGATATCCTCTTTAGTACCCTCTTTTAGGATTTGGATAACCTCAATTACACCCAATTTTATTGGGATTATGAAAACACTCTTGTACCATTTGAGCTTATAGAACATTAATCATTACCTAAATAATTGTTGGTATATAAAATTAATGTACAAACCATCATATAATATAAATAATACATTTTTGAACGAAAAAACGATTCATTATATCATAACCAGTTAAAGTGAAATAGGTTCCATAAACATTTCATCACAACATAACCTATGAAAAAGAAATTGGTTTCATAAACATAAGTCATTATAGTTATAATCCACACTAATAAAGGATAGTAATAGTAACATTTTATTATATTCCATGTATATAATAATAATATTATGTGTTTTTCCATTAATAAACAGAAATACCATTAAAATATCATTAAAACATTCTTTTGGAAAACATCCATTCCATTTTCAAATAACATTTCTAAAACATAAAAATTTCGCAAATATTAAGGAAACAATATCTTTTAAAATAAAATTTTAAAATTGTAAGTAATAGTTTAAATAATTTATTTTTCTTGAAATAGAACATTCATTCCATGACTAGTATGTTAAAACAAAGATTACATTTACATTATATGTAACAATTAGTAACTCATGAAAAAATAATTAATATACTTCCTTAAATAAATTTGTTAAAAAATTAACACATTGGTATACATTTGAGTAAAAAATCATTGGAAAGTATTAACAAATTATTGAAAATATTTTTATAATATGTTGATATAAAAGGGAAACTATTTTTGACTGAAGAGAGAAATAAATTTGGGTATTCCATAAAAATGATATTTCGGTATCTTGAGTACATATAGTGAAGAAAATTAAAAGGGAAAATGTATTCTCATGAAATAGAAACTGGGTTAGAGATTTCCTTATTTTATTAAGATATAGATCATAATATTTCATCCTTAGGAGGTTAATCAAAAATAATCACAATAAATAATGAGTTTGTATCATAAAACCAATACCACTTTGGTAATGAATGGATCCTAAGCCCCTTGAAATAAAGAAAAATATTTATATAGGTATATCACATAATTTCATGATAAAAATCATAAAATAAATTCATGGGTAGTATATACACCACAAAAATGTGACACGTGGTGTGTATGGCATGTGTCCCACACAAAATTAAAGTGAGGCAAAAATGCATTTCATTAAGTCTCAACATTCTTAAAACATGTTCGAACCTCATATATAACAAATATGGGATAGTTATAAATCAATCCTATATACATAATCATATATATCATACAATATATCATTTACTTATAAACCCTTACCAACCATTTGTTATCAATTATTTATTAAAATCACTCCTTCGGGTGACAACCGCATCGTTTTTCTTATATGTTTTTGTTTAGTAATTTTGGTCCTTGCACATTGATTTTGTTTCTATCATCTCTAGGATATTAATAATGATTTAAATATCATATAAATTCATTATGTACATATGTATCATCTTGTATCGATAAGAACTCATATAGTACCCCAAGCTTGTTCGCCACTTGGCCTCAAACGCGCCTCCTTGTATGTCAGAGTCTACCGAATAGAAGTGGTAGTGTAATGAAGGTATGGTAGGGTGACTATAACCTCTATATCCGTGATAAACTACATAATATAATAACATAAAATAAATAAATAAATATTAATGAACCATACATGTAATCATATGTAAGTAAGGTAGGATGATAAGCACGCAGTTGGAAATAATACAACCTGACCATTCTTACAAAAGATAAATAGTGAAATGACTCCAAATATATATGGTAGAATAAGTACATTCTGAACATATAATCCCATTATACCATATATATTCATAGTCTATAAGGAAACAACACAAATATCATGTTGATCCCATCATATAACCAAACGGTTTATGTCCAGGTACCAAACAGTGGCCCGAATAGGGTGTGCGATATACTCTAGGACACCACGAATGGAATCAAAATAAATCCAGTTTGTGTTTATAAAAAAAATGGCTGTGAAAGTATATAAAAATTAATTCAGTTTAGTAAATAATAAATATTAACACGTTAGCCCAGTCTCCTCATGGACTCCTGACCAACCATACCTACATTGAACTAAGCTGACATGTCTCTAAACATTCAATCATGAATATATAAGAACAAAAGGGAGTATATATGAAGAGTTATACATTCACTATAATGGACCTATTTATTTTTTCCAAATCATCCACATAAAAACAATAATATTAATATTTACATTTTATTGAAGGGATTAAATGATCATTTAACATGAATAGTAAGGGACTCAATGCCCTTAGATCATAGAAGAATATGTTATGAAAATCACATGAATAATATGGGATTACATGCACATGATTAATATGGGTAATCATACCATTAAATAATCAGGGTATCCTTTAACATTAATAATAATTAACCCCATGACCATGAAAAGTATGGGACAACCTACCAAGGAATAATAGTGGACACCATACCCGAGTTCCATATCATTGTAGGTTTGTTATGCCTGCGTTTCATAATAATATTAATTTATAATTTAACTAATCAATTAGAACACATCTTTTAAAACATAAAAAAGGAATTAGAAGAACCCATACCATAATTTGTTTTATTTAGTTTTTCAATCTATTACATGGGTTAAATATGGCTGTGAATGTTATCATGAAAAAATATAATTATTCATGATTGATTAATCATGTACATCAGGTTAGGAATTACAATTTACGAATTTAGCATGGTGAAGGGTAAATCCATGCCACTAACAATGAAATTATAGAAATCCGTCCATTTATATTATATGATATGGGTTAAGAGTATTTTCAATATGGATCATGAGTTATGTGATTCATCCATACCACTAATAAATCATGTAATTCCGACCTAATCATTCCATTTTAGAATAGTCAGTATAACACAACTCAAGGGTAGTTTTATTCAAAGGAAAAAATTGATGGGTTCTATAATATAATAAATACATTATAAGGGGGGATTCAAGTAATGTTATATGATTTAAAATATATAAATTCATAAGAATAATGTGATTATAAAATAGGTCATTATAGGTTTTATGATTAATTTAACATTTATATTGAGACACATGGAATGTTTGACATGTGACAGAATGATGTATTGAATAAATTAAAAAAAATTAAAGGAGAAGAAATATAATACCTACATCATACACAGGATGGTCTGAACATCTAATATTAGTCTTTATGTTAAAAAATGATCTAAATTGGAATATTAAAAAATAACCCTGAAAATTGGGAGAAATATCTATCACATTGATAACTACAAATATGTTGAGTTTACCCAAAAAATGAATAATATGACTCATGGATTATCTTGTATACATCCAATATACTTTATGTAACTTAAATTAGACCTATAATTAGGGAGATGAAATTATGGTAATAGACTGAATAGGGGTGAATGAACAAGAGTCCTCCTATGAGAATAGAGATTAAAATGAAGTAAAAATTCATTTAAGAATAGAGGGGGGATAAATAATTCTATAACATTTAATAAGGTGAATGGTTATTCCACACAATTTGTATAACCGTGTGTGAACCATGCATCTTATTATCACCAACATCAATACTCCACATATTCTAGATACATGGTTTTAGTAAACCATGTTCCAATTATACAATGATATTGGTTATGCCGAACCAACCATGTTTTCTAATTTAATGGTTTGGATAACCTTTTTCCACTCCTACACCTATATCTACAATTATCTTCAAAAAAAAATTTATGGTTGTGCACCCCTCCATTCATGGTTTAACACAATTAATTACACCCTCTATGGGACTGCCTGGTTTCCCCTAGTGGCCACACAATGTAAACTAACTATGAACCCCTATAAGTTTATCATGGAAATAATTTTATTTGGGTTTCTTTCTCTCCAAATCCATACAAACTCTCAAGACACCTATCAGGCCTTAAACATCATCCAAAAGGAAAAGTTTTTGTTTCTAAAGTCTATTAATTTTATTTCAAGACAAAATTTATGATTTTTCCTCTCCTACAAATTAATATTTCAAAATACTTTTCCAAGTTTTTACATGTCAAAAACATTGGATCTTACACTCTCCCCACCCCTAGAGCTTCACTTCATATAAAAGTATTGGGGAACAAAAAAACATCTCCTCAACTAATTTGGTTGTCAAATCCACTCAAATTGACATGTTTCATTCTCCAAATCCAAAGTAATTACAATATTTACTTTCAATATGTGGAGTAGAAGCCTCTCAACGTGACCAAACACTCATATTCGAAACTAAAACAGCAATATGAAACATAAGTGAGCCTATATAACTCGACAAATAATGATGTCACTATCCCCTTCACTAACCAGCCTACGCCATATCCCAATATTTTTTATTCCTTACAATGGAAAGTAATTAGTAACGGTGCATCCAATATAGATATTATCATTTTAATAAAATTATGGTTTTTGTAGAGACACCTCTAGAATATTTACTAGATTAAACATAGAGACATTACCCTCATTGTAACTCCCTAAGTTTTTATGAATTATTTATTTATGAATAAATTAAATTTCATTTGAGGGGTTTAGTTAGACCCAACACTCTGTTAATCGTGAATTATATGAAACAAAAATTTAAGCATGTGTTAAATGCAACAATGGTTTAGCCTGAATTACTTTGAACATTGTGTTTTAACATAACTTTGATATATTATTAATATAGTTATTGAAATGATACCATTATAAACTATAAGTTAAACATAGTAATATGAGTATTCATAACTATACATTATTAGTTATAATTTTTTATATACATAAATCATATTGACAATAAATACATAATTTTATCTAATGCCTTCATATGTTTCAAAAATAATATTTTCAAAAAAATATATGCATTTCTAGAAACTATTATAAAATTAATTATTGAATCCATTGAAAATTTAATTTGAAAAAATACACATAATTTTTAAATTCATACTTTCAAAATTATCATAGTGTGAATTTTCAGGATTATTCTGAAATGATTCTTTTTTTGATGAATACTGAAAAATACAAAATTTTAATAGAAAAAATCTTTTACATTTAATTTATTTATAAAGATAAATTGTTTTATTAATTATTATAAAGGTTTAATTAGGTAAATTATAAATATATTAGTATAATTTAGGTCATTTTAATCGGATACATATTTATATTAAAAAATTGTATCTGAACATTTGAACATTTTCTTTATAAAAACCATATTTCTCTTCATGCCTCTGGGAATAATATTAAATTAATTTTTTCCAATTTTGTAAATTGAATTTATAAAAAATTATTCCATATATTGAATAAAAAAATTTATTATCTTATATTTTCAACGTAATGTTTTACAAAAATTAATAGTGAATCCAGTAAATATTAATTACTATTGTTAAGGTAAAAAATGGCTTTAAGAAGGGCTTAAATTAAAAATACAAGGGTAATAATAACATGAAAAATTATATAAAATTTATTTTAAATCCATATATCAATAATTTATTCATTAATTATTGATAATGGCCGATTATTGACCATTTATACATAAGAAAAATGTGGGAGAACTCAATTCTTTTAAAAAATACCAAGTGTGTCCTCTCCCCCACTTATGGAATCCCACCCACTCTCATCTCTTATTCACAATGTAATACACAATTTATATAGAAAATAACTTCCTATATTCCTTCCACTCAACCTATAAAACATATTTTCATTATATATCCATACTAGGAAGGGTTTTAATTTGGAGCTTAGGAGGATACCAAAAGAAGAGGCAACATTCATTGAGTGACATTTTTTTATTTCTTCCTCCACCCCTTCAATTTTTATTAAATATAGTTTTTATAATAGAATTAGGATATTATCTATGATAATATTTTTTTATGTTATGGGAATTACCTACAACCATTTACACATCCATAAATATGGGTAACAAAATCATCATTTGGGTGTACGGAAAACAACAGCTGCACGAACTGATGTCTTTCGTTCTTCCATTACCACCTATCGATTCTTGACATAATTATAGATACATTATTTATATATGAAATATATTATTTTTATTATGTTATTAATAAGCATTAATTATTATATCACACATATCTACATATATTACATTTTGATAGAATATCATTTGAATGTATGTCGAACTACTACCTCGCGAAGCAATGTGATTCATTAATGTTTTTCATGGATATTGTTGTGGATGGGTTTAATGATGATATGTGATATATATGGAATAAAAATAATTTTTAAATTATAATATATATTAATTAATTTTATTAAATTCAATCCTAAAATAAAATTAAAAAATTGTTCATTTGTACGTACGACTTATCGTCTCCATAAATAGTGTATTTAATTTTCTATAAATAATTTTAATAAAGATATATAATTAACTTTTATTTAATATATTGTATATTTAGATCATGTTTATCATTCAATAGATGATGGAACCATTATCTATGTAATATGAATGAAAATATAAAAAATCAAAACATATAAAAAAACAAAGATGTTGTTACCCAATGCATAACTTTAACAATAAGTATTTAATAAATGGTTAATAAAATGTCATGATAAAATAATATATTAAATGATATATTTGAATATGGTTCTATAATATATTTATAGAAAACATATACTTATTATATAGGATGTTCTAATGAGTATGATAGTATTCATGACAAAAGTAAGGTATTTTTGTCTCACCTTTATTTTCTGTTAGATGATGACCATATTCACAACATATTTGATTAATGTGGTGTTTATAATTTCCATGAATGTATTTTATGGATATTGTATTGAAATTTTGTTTTGTTTACATATCCATTTTATTATCTAATTTGCATGTTGTTTAAATTTCAAAAGCTAAAAAATTGGTAAGGTATTTTTTTTCATAGTTTCCCTTCTTGGAGACATACATTATGTTGTGCATCTATATTCATTCATGAGGGGAATATACAGCCTCATAGACTTGTAATATCAAGTGTTTATTCATCATTATGATAATTTATATTTCATTTTCTATTATTCTTTCATGTAAATTATGAATCAATGTAACTATAGTGGTAATGATTTTATGTTACAATCTCATCATTTATCTTGTTTATGATTTAGTCACCAATGTTTGAATCTCATGATCTAAATATCAATAATTCTCATGAATTTACCTATCCTTGGGTTATTCATGACATTTCAAGGTAATGTAACTTTTTATACACTCTTGGTTCTTAAAATTATAATGATAATGTTTTTAAGAAAATACAACTTTATATATCCCTTATATCAGAAATTTGTTTTCAAACCAAACCATGTTTTCAAAAAATGATTTCAAAAACTAATTATTACCCTCTTATGATTTTTAAATATTTTTTTACGAATTATTTATATTTCATTAATTTTTTTGAAGTGAATCGTCGTATATTTTTCTTAAAAACGATCATTTGTCTTTTACAAAAATAATATGAAAGGAATATTCGTTTTAATGTGTATAGTTTGAACAAAATATTCCTATATCATGAGAATTCATTACATTGAAGCTTACCTTATAATTTTTCAAAGTTAGTTTCAAAAAAAATGTTATCATAATTTTTATTTAAAAAATATTTTTTTAAATTTGAATTCATTTAAATTATATTTTAAAATTATTTTTCATTCAAGATGAAGTTTTTTGGTGTTACTTATGCCTCACTAGGAACATTATCAATGGACCCCATTCATATTCTTTAACTAAATGGTTTTTGTTTTGATGTAATGATGTTTATGAATCATATTTTTCTTCCATATGTTATACCATGAGGAAATGATTATGAAACTCAGTATTTTAATGGGTTATTATATGATGAAATGATTATGAAACCTCTCTATTTTACATAGGATATGATATGTTGAATTATTTATAATACATGTTTCATTTCAAGAGCTATGATACGATGAAATTTTTTGAACTTGTGTCACACATAAATATGTTTTTAATTATGTAACGGGTGAGACCTATATCACCCTCTAGTGAAATGGGTAATTATTTTATTTAATTAGATAAAAAGTACTCAAATGAGGAGTGAACCCAGTTCAGTAAGACCAGGATAGAATGGATAGTGAAGAAAATTCCTTAAGAATGGGATGGAATGGGGAGTGAACCCGGTTCAATAAAGTAAGTTGTTTCTATGATGGTCATGGAAGTGATCCTTGAATCATATGTAAATGATTTTATATGATTATATATATGTCAAAAATTCCATGAATTATGCCAATATAATTCTTTCATGAATTTTTTTATCTTTTATTCTATTAGGATTTGTGTCTTTTGAACCTATTTTTTTCGCATTACTCAATATTATGATCATTGATATGAAGTGTATGGTTATCAAATTTTCTGTTCGTATTATCATACACTTATTTTCATGTTTGGCTTATGTGCCTCCCTTGTTTACTGTTAATAAGAATATGAGATCACCCTTTCTTAAATTTCCATTTCCCAATATATAAATACATGTATTTTTTATGATAAATATAATAAGGGAAATATTTGTGAAGTATGCGGTGGGATATTTTTTCGCTTAATTATAGAATAGTTTTTATATTTCTAGGTTTCCAAAGAGAGTAAATGATTACAATTCTCATGTGTGTATTTGTGTAATGTAGTGAATATTTATAAAAAATGATGTAATATCTATGTATGAAAGGCATGGGTTTTTACAATTAGTATCAAAGTATAGGTTTATTTAACATTTATAAAATAGGATTAGAAAAACATAGTTTTATCCATAATGATTGGACAAAGGATAGGTCTATTCTTGAGTCAATGGATAGGAAAATATCCTCAAATTTTGGTAAAGAATATATTGAGTAGTTCCCAAGTAATTACGTACTTATTTGGACCCTAAAATTAGATGTATCTATATAAAATATTTACCTTGGGGTTATAATACAAAAAAAATCCATATTTAACTATACTAGATCATGAATTGGTGCACGAACACAAGCCTTGTTGCACACTATGTTTGGTACTCTTAGGAAATATACTTTAGAAATGAAAAAATCTATTTCTGAACAATCATGAAGGATTTAAATAGAATATTTCTACAAAATAAATGAACCAGGCATATATGGAAACCTCAAATAGGTGTCCCTTAAAATATTTCACTAAAAATCGACATAATCTTGTCGATGTTGGCTATACACTGCCCGGTTTAAGTTGAGGATCTCACGTGAAGGGTTTTAAGCACAAACTAAACCATAAAATACCATGTTTAAAACCAAATCAATGCACTACGTCTTCTTGTTGTTGGCGATCACTACCCAATGAATCCGACATCAAACTCCTCTAGATCATCCACACACGTTTCAAGAAACTATTGAAATGGCGTTCGTCTCTTTCTGGGTGCTAGCACGGAATTCTGAAGATTCCTTCAATCCTCCAATGATCACTGCATCACTATTCTTGTGATACATGAGATAGAGCTCAATCCGAGCTCCATGGATACAAAGGATCTCCCTCTCTAAAAAATTGAAGATAGGAGAGGACAGATAATTCCCATGAATACTATTTGGAAAACTTCTTTCCTATTCTACTTATAGTGTCATTTAATTTCCTAGAAATGTCGAACCAGCCCCCAAAAAATTAATCACACTATAAATAATATTTCGACTACTATACTATGTGAGAAATATTATTCAACATTAGTACCAATTTCCTGTGATATATCAAATATATTATATGACAATAATTAATCAATTAAATTGACTCATACTCCTACAAATATTAATTGAACCTTTAATATATTAATGTTTGTTCAAATAATATTTTTTCATTTATTTATTTAAAGCTCATAAATAAATTTAATAAATAAATTCAATTCTCAATATTTTAAAGATGAATAATATAAATTTATTTATTTCATTGGTAATCATTTTTCCTTGGACAAATACCTGACATGAGTGGTGGTTCATACCAAGTCAAAAACTTCTATTCTACTTAATAGGGAAGATTATCGAATATGATATTTTTTGTGACCCTCAATCCCCTTATCTAGACAGCTGGTAAAAACATTTATAGACCAAAAGTGATATCTTGAAAGCCATCATGGCCCTCTGAAGAGATAAGGATTGTCATAATAGTTAAAACCAACCTATGAACACCTACTATGTAATATAATCACTTTGCTTTTAATATCTCATAATGTAGGAGGTAAACCATTGTCACCATCCTTATCTTGTTTTATTGTTTGTTGATCTAACATGAAGGATTTACCCTAAACTACCGTGGCCATGGTCTTATAATGTTATTTCCATACTTATGAACATATCCTGATATATATTACTTCCAAAACCCGGAAGCGGAAAATAATTTCCTGACCATTCAACCAATATCATTCCACCAATGGTGCACTTAGCACAAACTACCTTGTCACAACTTTATTGCCATTGTTTTCATCTCAGATCAAAGTAAAAAATCAATTGAAATCCATTGGTAATGATCTCATGTCAGGAGACCATTACACATGATCATAGATATACACATCCAATGAGACCCAAATCATGTGGTTTTCTTATTGGCTGTTCGGTTCACATGATCTCAGTACTAAATACCACCAACTGTGTACTTTAGGAGAATATTCCTCAATGCTTATGATCCCCAAACACCTGATAGTCAAACATCTACTGTGTCCTATCAGTGAGATGTATCTAGACCATAGAACATATATTTATGATAAATGTCATAGTATCTTTAGGTTCCCATTATAACCTAGGATATGATATAACCTCGAGATACAAAAATTAATCTTTTGACATTATGATTTCAGTAGTGGAAGCAGAAAAGTCTACACTATAATGGTAAGATGACACAATGTATAGATAACTATATAAAAGTAATGGTAATAAAAAGAACTGAATATTTGGGTCTAGGGAACCCACTATTTAAACACTCCCACTTACACAGGAGCCAACATTCTATACAAAATTTTTAGCTACTCACATGATGATAATCATATTTCTACTACGTAACGGCTTTAGCTACTCGGCCAACCACAATTCCACATCATGGACATTCTACTCAAGCGACCTCATTACTATCAGTAAAACTTTTAAATAGATGGTTTCTCGAGTATATCCCTCTTTTCCACTATCAGGACTCGACATCTTGTTTAGTAAGAATATCATAATTTACATTGTTATAATACTTTTTTCGCCATGTGAGAATCCAAGAACTAGGAAAAATTATTACATTTAATAACCAATTCTTAGCTTCCTCAGAAGCTAAAACATTCATCGTATTTGTAGGTATGGCTACCACTAACTTATATGATCTTGAATCATTCATCATCATTATCCTAATTACGGAATTAGATCCCACTGATCTATAAATGACTAGTTTGTATCCCCAAAAACTAGTATCATTGATTCTCCCCTTACCTGGTACATATCTTTTTCACTTTTTGGAATTCAATTTCATACTTTTGACTACTTCACTTGAAGTGATCGTAGATAAAACTGGTATATGCATACTATAACGTATGTTATGGAAATATCATTTTTTATACTTATCATGACATATGTGATTCATCCATTGCTGATCCTATGGAATTCAACTCACAACATTAATCTTCTACCATGTTATGAAAATGGAATCCTTGAGAGATTATGTCATTTGACATTGGTAACAATTCTTATTGAGAATTTTTCCATCATGTATTTTCAATACAACCTCACTGTATGTATGATTGACTAGAAACAAAAAACCTATAGATCAGTCTTAGTAGATCATTTTCTCGAGAACATAGATTACAATGTTTAGTCAATCATTGGAGAATAAATTCCATCATGGTATTAATGAACTTAATGACCATATGTTTTTTATTTGTTGTCGAACATAAATTTCCCGAAAAACCAAAGCACTCCCACTAAACTATCGTAGACACATGTAAGTCATTTGTTTCAAATGTATATTCTATGATCATTCCTCTTACTTAAATCCAAAACTAGAATTCATTAACTTCCAACCTATATTAGCATTATGTGATGTGACCATTTCTTTCTGGTAGCATCCTGTAGACACCATCCATGAGTTGTGGTCATGACATCTAATTCTACATAAATTGTCCATAGATATTAGATATGATAAGTAAAATTCTTACAGATCAAGTCATAAAATCATGGTGAAACAAATTGAACCATATTGGTACTACACATGTAACTCCCATTTATTAACTCACTTGAATACCCACTGTAATATTCAAAATAATAATCCCCTTTTTTACTTTGATAAAGAGAATCCATTTATTGATTTTTTAGTTGGTCTTGTAAATTTTATCTAATTTCGATACACTGATTACTTGTTGGAAATATTATTCATATTGGATAATTGATTATCGACCATGGTGAATATAAAAACCATCACCATGGATTTATCTTTCCTATGAAGTATGTGTCACTGGAACATACTCAGTTCCACATGCTCTTGTGGAACTAGTTCATATTCCAAATATTTTTGAATCTTGAGTGTTGTCCAAATGCAAGTCAATATAGCTCCAACCATATATAATAGATATGTGTACCCAATTATTGAATATAGTCTAACACATGACTAAAAATTTCTATAATAAGGATATATGTAATACCCTAAGTAACCATTAGTGTGATTACAAAAGATGCACATTGTGTTTGTACATGATGCTAGTTTGTTTATGTCTGAACCCTTTACATCCAAACACATGTTGTTATGACACAATGGATTCACATAATACTATGAATCATATGATATCAATTTGTCATTATAGTTTACATATGGTTGTGGGAAATAATTATTATTTGTAATGCATTTCATGAAATCTAATGGATGTTTTTGTAGATTGTAACATTGACACGACTTACATCAATGATCTGATGTATAAAATGTGCATTTTGGAATTACTCCACACTACAGTAGGTTGATCAATGTTAATATTTAATACATAATCATCATTCCTCCCAGTTATCATCAATTCCCTGATGTGGATAAGGTAATGTGCGTTTAGGAATTACTCCACGCTACATTATCCGGATCAATGATTAGACAATCAAGATATTTTTCGACATCATAGATTGAATAAGTTCATATCTCCTGACCATGCATACACTTCAATTTATAATTCCATAATTACATAAAGGAATAATTGGAAGTATATGTACCTCTAGATAATTCTTGAAATATTTCACATTCACTTGTTTAACTATTTCTAAAATCTTTGTGACATACATTTATTTTAATTGTTACTTTGTCCAAACTAAAGATGTCGATAATACCAATAGTATTTAGTTTTATCAAGCATAAATACCATACATGGTATATGCATGACGTCATATTTTAGTATTACATGACAAATAATTAACTTGTCACCACTAGGTAAGTGTCATACATATATATTCATCACTAATTCCCTATGATTCATGTATTACTGAACAAGTGTTTGATTATTAAATAACGAAAACAACATTCACTCTAGAACCTGAAAGAATGTCTCCATTCATCTAGGGACACATGGTATTATTGTTTGTGGTTATACTCTATATTAGTTCAACATGAATCTTTCACTTGGAAATTATAGAAGTCGTGTACTTCTCACCACTGGGCTAGGAATTACACTTTTAAATCCACATGGAAAATACACAAGACTTCTAGTAAGGTTTATATAATTATTTGAACACCATATTAGAATACATATATGTCACCAACACAATGTATCTAATAACCATGTTGTAAAACTAAAACATTATAATTTTTGAATATTCCTGAAGAACAAGCACGTAACATGCTTCATTAATTCAGTTAATGGCATTTAAACTTCCATTGTTTTATGAAAATAATCATTATTAATACCACATTCATTAAAGGATATCGTGAATGTTCCATTATCATTACATTCCTTTTTTTTCTTTTCACATTTTCTTTCAATTTATTCTCCATAATAATTAAATATGAAATTATCATTCATATTCTTATTATCTTGTAAAACCTTAACTAAATTGGTAATGAAGTGTTTACTCAATACTTGTTCAATTTGTAACTTATAATGAGACTTGAATAATTTTGTGAAAATGATATGATAAAGGTATCCATTTAAATATCATGATCCTTCTTTCAATTTACACATGTTGATGTAACCATCATCCTGCTGATATCATTTCATTTCTTTCTTCTTGAAAACATCTTAGAGATGTTACTTTCTATTTATATCATCCATGTCCTAGTGTGGCGACTACAACAAACATTGATGAAATAATAATGTTATGACTATCATATGATTTGTGTATTAGTCTCTTTCATGAAATTTCACCCTCACATATAGAGTTAGTTTAACAATGTTGGGTTCACTGGCACCATGAGTTTCCAATTTCAATGTACTATGTCCACATGTCTATACTATTCATGGATACTTATGTCAGTGAGGAAATTTACGTTGTCAAATATTTATCACAGTTTTATACATATTTTATAACATTCCATTTAACTAAAAAAATAAATTTTAGTAGATTAATACTTTTTATCATGATTACCTATTAAGACATTCTGAATAATTACATAAATCATTTAATGACTCCCACTGTATTATCAGATTCTATGAACTATCTGTTCAAGAATTAGAATACTCTGTTGCTTGGGAATTAATGTTCTAAGGATCCATGAACCACCCGACACTTTCTACAAGCTATGGCTACTCCACTACTTGGAGGGTTCAAGGTGGGCTTTTGGTTACCTGACTGCTTTAACTTGTGGTTCCTTAATCTGTTGAGTGATGTCCCGGATTAAAAAATTAGAACTTTATTTAGTCAACACATACCTCTAAAATAATAACAAATTAGATATAGATAATCCTTACTAGAATGATAGTTATGTTGACCCATCTATCTTATAAGGACTCCCCAGTAGTAAGGGTCACCCTCATCTATGGCATGAGTGGCACCTCAAATAGTCAGTTTTGTCCAAATTTGAATGACATAAGGCGGTTATGAATTAATATATCATATGGGGTTTTATTATTTTTAATGTGACAAAAGAAATCATTTTTCTATTTTTCTAATCACGTGATATGTGATCACACTCACACCTGACCATGTAAGAAATAGAAAACATCACTACATCACATGTTTCCTTTATCTTTAATGATTTTTTATTGATAATCTATGTGACCGTGCATTAACTACCCATTCACAAAAATAATAAACCATGAAAAACAAAATGAAGACCAGATCTTGAGCTGGTACTATTTATTGATCTGTTTATTGAATAATGGTCCAACAAAAATCGAAGGTTTATGTAACTTATGTTGCATGGATTGAAACTAAAAATGTACTGTTTGTGCCTCCAACGCATCCAAATCCTATCTGGTGTGTCGCCGTCACGTTGCGTGAAGTGCATCATGCCACCTCTCATCATTATAAAAAAGTACTTGCATGCAGGGAAGGGGTCTCAGGGTATAAAAATACAACTCTAAGAATGGGCACATAGGCCCTTGTATATAAAATGACTTTGAGAAAACACAAAGATCATCTTTTATTTAAATAAAATAATTATTTCCAAACTGGACTCAATAATTAAATAAAATAAATAAACAACTACGAGACATGCATTGGTCGGTCTCTAGCGCATGATCAGTATATGCATCAACTCACAAATATAAACTAAATGCAGAAATAAATTAAACATGAAGTAAAATAATTTCTGATTGAATTAATTGTTGAATTAATATTTACCTCATAATTTAATTCAACAAATTTCATTGTTCGGACGATATTTAAAACTAATATTAAAACTCAAAATTAAATTAATGAATAAATTTAATTAACACGATATTAAATTATTTTACGCCATAGTAATAATTAATCCAAATACAAATATTTAATTAATTTATTTATTAAGTGTAATTAAATTTAATATTTTAATTAACTTTTGATTAAAATGAAAATAAATTTGGGCCCCTGAAAACCTTTTTAGGGCCTGTGCTAATTAGGGAAAACATGTGTAGGCCCATTCTGGGGTTAGCTGACCCCGTGCGGCCTGATCGAGGCCAGGAAGGTCTGCTCATGCCCATTTCAGGCTGAGTAGACCCGCACAAATCCTTTAAAGGACAAAACCAACCTTGACAAGTGTTACCTGTCATACAACAAGGCAGGTTCGTTGTTTCTCACCTATCGAATCAGCGGAGCCACTAATAGAGTTAGGGTGTTGCTGCTTGGCATGGGTCGAGGGCCTATAATGGTGGATGCCACAACATGGGGTGAGCAGGATTGATGGAGGTGGACTCCAGCCTTGAGTAGTGCGGCTTGCACAAGTGGGGTGGGTCGGGCTACCACCTAGTTCACCCGGCAGTGGGAGGCCTGCTCCTTTAGTGCCATCATGTTGTAGATAGCTGCTAGACTCAGTAACCGCAGTGCTCGGAGGTATGGCCGACCTAGTTCATATCAGCACAGGCTGGAGGACCACTATCTGGAAGATGCCTAGCTCACTGACCTAGTGTGTCTCAGCTCCTCAGGGAGGGAGGCGCCAGGCGAGGGTGGCTTAGGGTCGTTCGCCGGTGCAGGGAGTTGTGGTGGTGAGCACAAGAGTTAGTTATGTTGGACGATCGGTGTGTAATGCATGGGAAAACCTGGAAAGGGTGGTTCTGCAAGCCGCTGCAGTGGTCTGGTGCAATGCATAGAGGGAGGTCATTGGAGAGGGGAGACTCTACTGGGAGCTTGACTGGGAGAGGGCAAGGTGGAGGATGCAGACGCTGTCATGGACATTGTGAGGTAGGTCACTGGGGAGGATGCCCAGGTGTTGGGAGATGACCCTAGTTCAACTTCCTTGTACGGGTGGGGGAGCCACAGAATGCGAAGGTTTGGGGATGCCAAAACTGCAGGGGGGGGGGGTGCACACCCTCCCAAAAGTATTTTCCCTTGAGTATCTTTACCTAGACCAATTTTGCAGGCCCTTTTTGGTTTTCCCTCTTTTTTTTCATTCGTTAGATTATTGAATAAACAGAATACACACCCTTTTTTTCTTCATGAACTGGAAATGATGTCCTCTTCCACCCATTTTAAATGTTTTCTAAAGCCTATTTTCTATGCTTAGAAAAATTATAATAATTTTTTAATGTTAAAATATCATTTTAATAAATAAATTTTTATTATAATAAAACTATTATTATAATAAATAAATTATAATAATACTTATTATTAAAACTCTCATGAATGAAATTATTCCGAATATAAAAATGGATTTAGATGAGTTTATCGTTTTAAATATTTTATGTATACCAGTTCAAATCTACTCTAAAAATTCAGATGACCATAAAATGATTATTCAATGTCGGATTAAAACATTGTTTGCATCGTTGGGACCATAATAAAACACTATTTAAGATATAAGGAAAATTTAATTCTTTCATAGGATTTAAATTTCATGTACTCCCTTTGATAACACTTTAAAAAACTGGGTATAAGGATCCAACTTAAACATTACATAATCTTAAATTAAGTTAATAATTTACATTGAGGATCTTTTTAGGTGTATATTTTTAGAGAATTAGGCCATAACTATAACATTACATATCAAAAATTACAAATTAGAAACCTCTACCTAGTTTCCATTTATTCATAACCTAAAAACTCCTAGAAGAAAGAGTCATATATAGTTCCATGTTTTAGATAGCATGACTTTTCCCTGATCTCATCCTTGACCATATTCATTTTTATGTCCTTTGAAAAACAATTCAAAACTTGGGACGAGCATAAAATGATCAGTAAGGGTTATAAAATAAAAAAAGTAATCAGTATTCCATCAAAACATAATCTTTGTAACATACCTAATGAAATCATAGGATTGATGAATAACATATCCAAAACATAAATATTAATTGTAACTTGTGGCATCTATAACATACTTATGTTTTAGCTTTCACAACTACATAGGGAGTTACATTTGAAATAACCATCACAGTATATTCCCTAAAATCTCTTAGAAGAAATATTCACGTTTACCTCTGTCACATTACCAAATTAATTGGAGAGCTATCTCTGGCTCACCGGCCCTAGTATCATCATATAGCCACATGTATATGCAAACAATTCGCAAGAACCATAACATATTAAGAACACATAAAACAAACATAAAGGACATAAAACATTTCCACATTTCAATAACAATATATCATTTAAATATATTAGCATAACAAATACATTATCAAAACAATTTGCATTACCCCAATACATAAAAAATTATATGGTATTTATTCTCCTTTTAAAAACATTACAATTGGCTAAGGATGTCAAAGATCAAATAATACTCATAGTGGTGAAAAAGGTTGTTGTCACCGCACAAGTTCAAAAGAAGCATTTGTTTTTGTCGTTTAGTAAAATGCTTCATAGAGAAAATATTAGCTTCGAATGAAATTTAAAGTCAATTTGGTTTATACACCGTATAAAATAATGTCATGTATAAATCAAATGATGCCTCAATGAAAGGAGATTGAGACGAAGTCCTTTACCTTGTGTCTGACATGACTCAATCGTTTTTTAATCTCCTGAATAATAAAATAATTCTAATTTTAACTTCCTTAAGAACCTTTTTTCAAGTTTTTTATTCCTTTTATATCACTTAATACCAGGATATAAACATTATGTAATCATTTAAGTTAGTAAAGGTTGTTCTGTAGATATTTGGTGCTTGAGTCAAAAATGAACTTCTTATAGTTGCAAGTTGTTCATGTGGGGAAAATTAAATTTTCTCCAGAATGATATTAATGATTTAGATATCAAATATATAATATATATCCAGTATATATATGTATTTATAATAGTACATAACATTTGGAGATAAGAAATGAAATGCACTGTTCATGGAGTTGGTAAGCTGTATGTACGCAATAATGATAATTTCATTTCTATTTTTTTAATGGGATGAAAACATAATGATACATAGTTATATTATAATTCCAGTAAAATATTATATATAATTTCAGTAACACCATCCTTTATATGTTCCACGTATGGTATGAATGAGTCATATCACTTTGTGGGGGCGGTAGTCTGCACTTCCTCAAATGAAATTATCGCATTTACCCATTATGGAAACCATAAAGGTACGCAATAAATGAAAAATATATAATCATAGAAAACATAAACATAATTTATATCATATATAAATATAGTTCCATCATAATGGCCACCATGAGAGGGGTTATGATATTTGAACAATCATCGTTTCGTGAGGCAGTAGTTCGTCGTCCACAAAAACAATAAGTTTTTACCCATAAGATGGAGGTGTTTGTAATTGTAGTTTGAATACTTCTCATAACAACAACATATTATATCGAGGATATTGTTGTTGTTATAAAACAACGGAATAAAAAGTGTTTAGGGTGGTTGGAGAAGTAATATAAAAGAAAAGAACATAAGAGAAGATGTAACCATCAAATGGGTTAACTCCCTTTGATTTGAACCAAAAATATTTTTGAAATGCCTTCTACCTAAGGTAAGGCTTCTATGAAAAAGAGAGGGATGTAGGGAGATTAAATGGGAAGTGGTTGGACAATCCAAGGGGTCTGAGAGGTGTGAGTAATGGGTTAGAGGTGGGGGATTTTGTAGGGGGGAGGGGCCCTTTTGGGAAGTTTAAAAATATTATTTTTTTATAAACATATCTTCAATTTCAAAAGGACAAAACCCCATTAAAGTCAAAGATATGATGACTCATGTTCGAAATGAAATCATCCAGTAAGAATTGGACAAGTTTTGGATGTTTTTTAAATTTTTATAATTTTATTTATTTAAATCATTCATTAATGAGGTAAATATTGTGTCATCATTGTGTCATACACAATTTTATTTATAGGATGTATAGAAATTATAAATAAAATACGACGATGTAGGAAATATTTTTATACCTCTAATGAAACTATGGGAAAATTTATCTTTTGCGATGGGTTATTTGCGACGGGGAAAGGGGACCCGTCACAAAAGGTTTTGAGCGTATTCGCCGCCAAATCGAGAGAAGGGTATTTGTGACAGGGGTGCCTCCCAGTCACAAATACCCGACATCGGTAAATTTTATTTATGAAGTGGAGGCACCCCCCGTCTCAAATAATCAAAGGTGATAAATAATTTTTACGATGGGATCTTCCCCCGTCGTAAAATCCATGTCAGCAAGTCACTATTTGGATGGGTCCCGTCGCAAATAACTGACGACGGTGAATACTTTTTGAGACAGGATATTCCCTCATCCCAAGAGGTGTGTCGCCAGTTCACTATTTGCGATAGGTCCCATCGCAAATACCTTTTTAACTGTCAGTGGTAATTAATGCGGCCGAAGGTATTTACGGCGGTCACGTCACAAATAATCAAACCTATATATATATCCCCCATATGTTTTTTCTTTCTTCATCTCTATTCCTACTTTCTCTCTATTTCTAAACCCTAATTTTAGAGTTAAAATTTCTGCTATTTAATTTTTTTTTCAAACAGATTTTGAAGTCGTCTACTCCTATAAGAGATAATGTTTAAAGGTATTTATGTTTTCTTTAATTTAATATTTATTTAATTTTTTTATATAAATTTTAGTTATTGTTATTTAGTTGTAATTAAATTAGATTTAGATTGTTTTCTTATCAGTATTTATTTGTAGTAATAAATTGAAATTTTTAGAGCTAATTATTAATAATTAGTTGTAATTATGAATTATTAACGTTAATTAGTAATGAATCTAAATAATTAGGGGTAATTAATAATTAGTAGTGGTAATTAGCAGTAATTAATAGTAATTAATGCTAATTAATAATAATTGGTGATAATTAGTAATAATTAGAAATAAATAGTAATAATTAGTAAAAAATAGTAATAAATACTAACAAATAGTAATAATTACTTATAAATAGTAATAATTACTAACAATATTATAATAATTACTCATAATTAGTAAAAAATAGAAAACACATCTTAAAAATTAGTTAAAAATAGTAAAAATTAGTAAAAAATAGTAACAAATACTATTAATTAGTAACAAATATAAATATTTAGTAACAAATACAAATAATTATTAACAAATACTAAAGATTAGTGAAAAATAAAACTAATTCATAATAAATTGTAACAAATTGTAATAATTGCTAATTTTTTTTAATAATTCCTAAAAGTTAGTAATAATTTGAAATAATTATTAATAATTAGGAATAAATAGCAAAAATTAGTAATAATTAGCACCAATTACCAATAATTAGCGATAAATAGTTATAATTAATAATAAATAGTAATAATTAGCAATAAATAGTAATAATTAGAAATAAATAGTAATAAATAGTAATAAATAGTAATAAATAGTATTAATTAGGAACAATTAGAAAAAATTAGCAATAATTACTAATAATTAGTAATAATTAGTAATAATTAGTAAAAATTAGTAAAAAATCGTAATAATTAGTAATAATTAGGAATAATTAACAATAATTAGTAATAATTATCAATAATTTAAAATAAATAGCAATAATTAGAAATAATTTGCAATAATTAGTAACAATTAGCATTAATTAACTTAATTAAAAATAATTACCTTAATTAGAAATAATAAGAAATAATCAGTAATAAAAATCCATAATTAGTAATAATTAGCATTAATTTGTAATAGTTAGCAATAATTAGTAATAATTAGGAATAAATAGTAATAATTAGCAATAATTAGCAATAATTAGCAATAATTAGCAATAATTAGCAATAATTAGCAATACTTTTTCAATAATTAGCAATAATTCCTAATAATTAGATTAATTAGAAATAATTAGCAATAATTAAAAATAATTAGCTTAATTAAAAATAATTAGCAATAATTATTTGTAATTATCAATAACTAGTACTAATTAGGAAAAAATAGAAATAATTAGGAATAAATAGAAATAATTAGCAATAATTAGAAATAATTAGAAATAAATAGTAATAAGTAGCCATAATTAGGAATAATTACTAATAATTAGAAATAATTACTAATAAATAGAAATAATTAAAAATAATTAGCAATAATTACTCATAATTAGCAATAATTAGTAATAATTAGTGATAATTACTAACAATTAGTAAAAATTATTAATAATACGAATAATTAGCAATAATTGTAAATAATTACCAATAATTGGAAACAATTCGGAATAAACACTAATAATTAGCAATAACTTGTAATAATTAGGAATAAAATGTAATAATTAGCAATAAATAATAATAATTTGAAATAAATTCTAATAATTAGTAATAAATAGTAATAATTTGTAAAAATAAGTAATAATACTAAAAATTAGTAATAAATACAAATAATTAGCAATAATTGGTAATAATTAGGAATAAATACTAATAATTACCAATAAATGGTAATAATTAGGATTGAATAGTAATAATTAGCAATAAATAGTAATAATTAGAAATAAATATTAATAATTATAAGTAATTAGTAATAATTAGGACTAAATAGTAATAAATCGGAAAATAGTAATACATAGGAATTAATAGTAATAATTAGGATTAAAAGATAAAAATAAGGAATAATTAGTAATAATTAGTAATAAATAGTAATAATTAACAATAACCCGTAATAATTAGCAATAATTGGTAATAATTATCAATAATTAGAAATAATTAGAAATAATTGGTGATAAATAAGAATAAATATTATTAATTAGAAATAATTGTAATAATTAGGAATAAATATTAACATTTAGAAATAAATATGAGTAATTAGTAATAAATATGAATAATTAGGAATAAATAGGAATAATCAGTTAATAATAATAATAATAATAATAAATAGTAATAAATACTAATAATTAGTAATAATTACTAATAATTAGTAATAAATACTAATAATTAGTAATAAATACTAATAATTAATAACAAATACTAATAATTAGTAATAATAATTTATAAATTGTATTAATTGTTAATAATTAGTAATAATTACTAATAATTACTAATAATTAGTAATAATTAGTAATAATTATTGAGAATTAGTAATAATTAGTAATAATTAGTAATAATTATGGTTAATTGTGATTAATTAGGTTCAATTAATAATAATGCGTAATAATTAGTAATAATTAGTAATAATTATGAATAATTATAAATAATTAGTTTCAAATTGGGATTAATTATTAATAATTTGGATTAATTCGAAATAATTAGAATTACTTTGTAGTAATTAGAAATAATCAGTAATAATCAGTAATAATTAGTATTAAATAACAATAGTTATTAATAATTAGTTTTAAATAGGCATAAATACTTATAATTATGAATAACAAGTAATAATTTCTAATAATTAACACTAATAAATAACAGTAATTAGTCAATGCATCAAAAATTCATACAACCATCAGTAAATGGTTAATTCATACTAATTTTTCAATTTATTTTGTCATCATTTTATCTACTATTTATAAGTTAATTAATTTATCATTTTTATCTAACACTGAATTATTTTTTTCACAGATCTGCTGGGAAGTGATGTTTTGTTTTTAACTATCTACACTATGCCACAAAATAGATAAAATGATTCTTTCTGCCAATGTAACCATGTTTTCTATATTCATCCCCTTTATTAGTCAAACTTCCATCACAACATATTGATTCAATATTGTTAACTAAAAACCCTTTCTAATTTTTTAAGGACATGAGATTAAAGGAAGTGCCTATTGTGGTGAATTCTCATGATATAATGGACACGTGGGCTTATTCTTCTCTTTTGACTTTCAATGAAAGGAAAACATTCAGGTAAGAAAATTGAGTTAATATGCAGTGTCAGTAGTCCAGCATATAATTAAAATTGAAACGTGGTTACATTGGCTGTTAAGACTATTTTGAGACTTCGGGATGTGTCTGAATCAACCACAATTTAGTCTAACACACATTGTGATCAGTATACTAGGGCCGATAGAATGTGACGTGTCGATGCCAATAGCAGCAATAGATAATGGAGAAGATGTGTTGTTTACTACATTAGATACACTAGAAAATGATGAAATAAATGTAACGTCTAACTCATGGATTTGTGAGTTTTTCATACTCTTGTGAATATTGTGTTTTTTATTATTTTACTATTTGTTTATTTTTTTAATATTTTGTTACATTATTATTAATTTATTATTTTTTTAAAAAATATTTATTATTATTATTATATATTTTTTAATATTTATGTTTTTATTATTTTATAAATTATTATTAGTGTTATTATTCATTTTTATTAATATTAATAATATTATTATTAGTATATTAAACTTTTATTATTATTATGATTATATAAATATTATTTATATTATTTTTTATTTTTTTATTTTATTAATATTTTTTGATTTTATTATTTTTTTTGCAATGGTTATTTTTTCCCATCAAAAATAGTATTTCTAAATAACATTTGTTTAGTTTTATGAATATTAATTTTTTTATGTTTTTTGCGACAGGTATAGTTTCTCACCGCATATACTTTTTCGTGATGGGCCCATCGCCAATAAGTTTTTGTGATGGGCCTGTCGCAATTGAGTATTTCCAAAAACTATGTGAAACTATTTGGGATAGGAAAATTTCACGTCAGAAATAGTTTTTTTCGTGACGGACCATCGCAAAAAAAAACTATTTGCGACGCTGTTTTCGGTAACAGTTCATTTGTGACGGGACCCCGTCGTAAATAACCCGACCGAAATACACATTGTTCTGATAGTTTGAATATTTATAGTCGAATAGATATCTTATATTACCCAAAATTAAAATTTATTTACTAAAAGATATATTTTTAAGTCATTTTTGTCATTACTTTAAATTAATTAATATAATTTATCATTTTCACTTTTAAGTGTCTCCATGGGGTCCCCAAATATTCCCATGTTCTTAAATGAATCCACCAATAAGATTATGACAAATTTTACGGAAATTTTATATTATTTATAATATTATTTTTACCTTGGATTACCTTATTTACCTTTAACCGCGGAAAATAAAAGTCAAAAGATACTATTCAACAAAAAATATTTTCATCTTATTAAAACAAATTTTATATACTGTTAATAACCTTGTATTTAGAATTTTCAAAATTCAGTTCACATAGGGGGTAAAATTTCATTTAAATGAAAAATTAGGGTTTTTAACTGCTACTAAGTCATTTTACTATTCATCCAAAATTGAAGGTTTTCAAAAAAATACCAAAAATTGAGCCTAAGATATATTTGATATTTTAGATTTAAAAATGATGTATATTTTGCCAAATTAAAAATATAGAAGTTTCATTAATTAAATTAACATTAATTCCCATTTTCAAAACAAAAACCGTGTTTTTAAGAAATAATAAATATCAAATGATTGACACTTGTTTTGTGCAATTTCAATGTGAAATTACTTCCAAAGACCAAAATTGGATTACATGGTGAAAATATAACATAATTAAACTTTAAAACTAACTAAAAATAAAATTTATCCATATAAATAAATTATATTAAAAGGCAGTTTTGTTTTAAAATATAGTATTTTTCACTTTTCAATAAAAAAGTGAACATTATCAGAAAAAAACCAAAATTTCATCCAAATTAAATTTTGATTTGATGGTTATAATGAGGATTTTATTTTGTTAAATAGAACATATAAAGTAGACAAAAAGTGGATTTAAAAATGGTTCCTCATCAAATGGCGGTTAGTCGGCCTTTTAAAGAATGTTAGAGTATTTGTACTTAAAATAGTATTTATTCACATTTTATGCTTCTAACATTTATTGGATAAATGTAAAATCATATAACAAACATGTATAATCATATTTCAGTTAGTTATATTCATTCTCGCCATACAACGGCTAATCGTTAAGTACAATTTTATATAAAATTACATTATTATTTTTCTGTATGACCCAAAATTGTGTGCAACATGTGATTTCAAAGAAACTTGTTGTTGCGTATCAGGTAATCCATTTAACTTGGAGTCCCTTTTAATGTAAAATGATTACTTTATTCACAAATATTAATAAATATGAAAATTTCATATTTCTTTTTTTACATGGGATGTTACATCCTTCCCCCCTTTTGGAAATTGTGTCCTTGCAATTTTATTCACTTATAAAATAAATGGGGATATTTATCCCTCATAGTGATTTTAGATTCCCACATTACCTCTTCAACCATATGGTTTTTTCATGAAACCTTTAACCACTGAATTAACTTATTCATCAACACTTGCTCTCAGCGGTCAAGAATCTGGATAGGTTATTCCTCATATGAGATATTCGTTTCCAACTGAACTACCTCTGGGCACAAAACATAAGACGGATCCGGAATATACATTCTCAACATTAAAACATGAAAAAAATGTGTACCTGGGATAAAATTGTAGGTAAGGACACTATTTAAGCATCTAATCCAACGTTCTATAGGATTTATTGGGTCCAATGAACATCAGACTCAACTTTCCCTTCTTACCAAAATGCATCACACTTTTCCATGGAGACACATTGAAAAAGACAAGATTCCCAACCTTAAAAGAAATATGCTTCCTCCAGTTGTCTGCAAAACATTCATGTCTTCTCTGAGCTATTCGTATGTGCTTCTGAATCAACTAAACTTATTCTGAAATATCTTCTACAAATTCTAGTCCCATCATCTTCCTTTAACATACTTCATCCTAAAAATCCGATGTTCGACAATTCTTTCTATATAATGCCTAAAACGGAGCCATCTATATCCTGGAATGAAAATTTTTATTATAAGAAAATTCAACCAAAGATTGATATTGGTCCCTACTTCCCTGGTAATCCAGTGAACAGGAACGTAACATATCATCCAAGGTATGAATTATTTGTTCTGACTTCCCATCTGATTGCTGATGAAATGTTGTACTAAAATTTAATTTCATACCCAACAACTTCTAATGTACATTACAAAAGTTTTAAATGAACCTCAAATCATGATCAGATACAATGGGTCGGGTAACTCCATGCAACCTGACTATCTCTTTAACATACAACTGATAAAGTAGATCTAGAGAAAACTTTCTCGAAGAGGAAGAAAATGAGATGATTTAGTCAATCGATCATAAAAAACCCAGATTTCATTATTACCTCAAGATGTATTTTGTAATACCACAATGAGGTTCATGGATATATTTTTTCATTTCCACTCTAGCACCGGTAAAGACTGTAACATCACTTTCTGTAACTTCCACTTTGCTTTAACCTATTGAATAGTCAAATTATTGTAAAGTCAGCAATATATCTTTTCATTCCATCCCACCAGTAATACTCCCAATGATCTCTGTACATCATACTTCCGCATGAAAGAAATGAAAATGGAAAACTATATTCTTTACATAATAACTCTTTCTTCAGCTGTGAATCACAAGGAAGACATAATCTATTCTGAAACCTCAAAATACAATCATTATCAATGTTTAATTCAGGAAACATTCCCTACTGAACCAAATCTATCTTTTTATGCAACACAATGTCTTCCTTCTATGATTTCTTAATTCTGTCTCATATAGATGATTTCACTGACACCTGAAACAAAACAGAGGAATTTCATGAACCAATAACTTCTATTCCAATGTTCATCAAATCAAAAACCAAAGGATCTTGTTCCAAATGTAGCATGGTTAATGAAGAGTTACTTTTTTGACTCAAACCATCAGCCACATTATTTTCCTTTCCTGGATTTTAATGAATTGTGAAATCATAATCCTTGATTAATTCCAACCAACTCCTCTGCTCATGTTTAATTATTTCTGAGTGAATATATACTTTAAACTATTTTGGTTAGTAAATACTTCCCATTTTACACCATGTAAATGATGCCTCCATTTTTTTAAAGTTAAAACGACATCAACTAATTCCAAATCATGTCTAGGGTACATTAACTCATGAGGTTTGAACTGACATGAAGCATAAGAAATTAAATAATCATTCTGTATAAGGACACAAACAAGTACTTTCAATGAAGCATAACAGTGGATAATAAACACGCCATTTCTTGAAGTCAGTGCCAAAACTAGAGCACTAACCAATATTCTTTTCCATTAATGAGTCAACTGAGCCATCATTATGAAAAACTATTCAATTATGATTTCAATCAATTCAGGTAGTTGATTTGGAAGGTTGTCTTCCTCCTAATGTCTTCCCATCATAGCTTCCCTATTTTATCGTCAAAAAACCATTCTAAACACAGAAATATCATAGTTGAAGGAACATGGTAAACTATAAATTCTATATCCTTTCAATCTTAACATATATAAATTTATAGACATTAAATTAACAATATTCTTACTCCTAATGTTTTATAAATCAGCCTCTGATACCAACTATAAGGATCCAACCTTAAACATTACATAATCATGAATGAAGTTAATAATTCACATTGATGAGCTTCTCAGGTGTAGAGTTTTTGAGAATTAGGCCATAAATATTACATTACATATCAAACAATACAAAGTAGACACTTCTACCTAGTTTCAATTTTTTTATAAAATAAAATTCGAAAAAAAGAGTAATTTCTAGTTACTTGTTTTAGACAACATGACTTTTTCTTTGATCCCATCCTTGACCCTATTCGTTTCTCAGTCCTGTGAAAAAATTTCAAAACATGGGATGAGAATAAAAATCTTAGTAAGGGTTATAAAATAAAGAAAGTAAACATTAGTCCATAAAAACATAATATTATTAACATACCACATGATATAATAGGATTTATAAATAACACATTGAAAACATAAATATTAATTGTAACTTGTGGCATCCATAACATACTTACGTTGCAGCTTTCACAGCTACTTAGGGTGTTACATTTGGAATACGCAGAACTATATATTCCATTATTCTCTTAGGAGAAACATTTATGTTTACCTCCGTCACATTAACCAATGCATTGGGGAGATATCCTGGTCTCACCCACCCTAGGTTTATCATGGAACCACCCGAATACGTAAACAATTCCAAATAACCATAACATATTCATAACACATAAAAAACATAATGGAAAGATAACATTTCCACATTTAAATCACAATATATCATTTATATATATTGACATAACAAATAAATTATCAAAACCATTTACGATACAAAAATATGTAAAAGATTATATGTTATTTTTTTTCCTTCTAATGAAGAAGCACATAATATATCATCCATGGTCAGAATTGTTTTTTCTGACTTCCCATCAGATTGTGGATGAAACGTTGTACTAAAATTTAATTCAGTACCTAATGACTTCTAAAGGAATTTCCAAAAGTTAGAAGTGAACCTCAGATCATGATCCGATACAATGGAGAGGGGAACTCCATGAAACCTGACCTTCTCTTTAATATATAATCGATAAAGTTGATCTGAAGAAAAAGTATCTCGAATATGAAAAAAATGAGCAGATTTTATCAATCAATCAACAATAACTCAGATTAAATTATTACATCGGATGTCTTTGGTAATCCCAAAAATAAGTCCATCAATAGATTTTCACATTTCCACTCTAGAACCGGTAAAGACTAAATCTTTCCTTTCGGTAACTACCGCTCTTCTTTAACCTGTTCAATAATCAAAAACTTCATAGTAATGTCAGCAATATCTCTTTTCATTCCACCCAACCAATAAAACTCCTGAAGATATTTTTACATCTTAGTACATCCAGGAAGAATAGAAAACAGATAATTATGAGCTTTACATAATAAATCTTTCTTGAACTGTGAATCACAAGGCACAGATAATCTATTCCCAAAACTTAAAATACAATCATTATCAATGTTAAATTCTTGAAACATACACTTCTAAACCAACTCTACCTTTTTCTATAACTCAATATATTCCTTATACACTTGGTAAATTTTGTATGATAGAGATGATTTCATTGTCATCTGAAACAAAACAGAGGAATTTTTTAAACCAACAACTTCTATTCCAAAGTTCATCAAATCAAGAACCAAAGGATCTCGTTCCAAATTTTGCATCTTTAATGAATTATTACATTTTCTACTCATAGCATCATGCACTTTACTTTCCTTTCCCGGATGGTAATGAATTGTGAATTCATAATCCATGATTAATTACAACCATCTCATCTATCTCATGTTCAATTCTTTCTGAGTGAATAAATACTTTAAATTTTTTTGGAAAATATATATTTCACATTTTACTCCATAAAAATGATGCCTCCAAATATTTAAAGAAAAAAAACAACCTAAAATTCCAAATCATGTGTAGGGAAATTTAACTAAATAGGTTTCAACTGACATGAAACATAAGAAATTACCTGATAATTCTGCACAAGGACACAACCATATCCTTCCAACGAATCATCACTACAGATAAAAAAACTCTCTATTTTTGGAAGGCATTTCCAAAATTAGATCATTCACCAATTTTATTTTAAATTCATGAGTCAACTGAGCCATCACTATACCAAACTATTCTTTTCCAATTCCAATAATCTCAGGTTATTTATTTTGAAGGTTGTATTCCTCCTAATGTCATCCCATCATATCTTCCCTATTTCTTCTATGGAAAACTAGTCTGAACACATCCTTATCTTTGGTGAAGCAACATGGTAATCTGTAAATCCTATATCATTTCACTCGTAACATAAATTAATTTATGGACTTTAATTTAACTATATTATAACTCATAATGTTTTCCAAACGGACCTCTGATACCAAATACAAGGAACCAACCATAAACATTACATAATCTTGAATTAAGTTAATAATTCACCTTGAGGGTCTTTTTAGGTTTAGAGTTTTTGGGAATTAGGCCTAAACTATTAAATTACATTTTAAAAATTACAAAGAAGACACTTCTATTCTGTTGAATTTTTTTCATAATATAAAAACGCTTTCAAAAAGGGTCATGTCTAGTTCTATTTTTTAGGCAACATGACTTTTACTTGATCCCATCCTAGACCATATTTATATTTAAGTCCTGTGAAAAACATTTCAAAACATGGGAGGAGCATAAAAAGCTCAGTAAGGGTTATACAATAAAGAAAGTAAAAATTAGTCCATCAAAACATAAGATTTTTAACATACCACATGAAATCGTTATATTTAGGAATAACACATAGAAAACATAAATTTTAATGGTAACTTGTAGCATCCCTAACATTCATAGGTTGTAGCTTTCACAGCTACATAGGGAGTAACATTTGGAATAACCATCCAAGTGTATTCCATAAATCTTTTAGTAGAATCATTAATGTTTACCTCCATCACATTACCCAATGAATTGGAGCACTATATTGGGCTCACCCTCCCTAGGTTTATCACGGAACAACCCATATACGTAAACAATTCCCAAGAACCATAACATATTCATAACACATAAAACAAACATAAAGGAAAGATAACATTTCCACATTTCAATTAAAATATATCATTTAAATTTATTGAAATAAAAAATTGATTTTCAAAACCATTTTCAATACAAAAATAAGTAAATGATAATATGTTATTTTTTTTCTTTTTAAAAACATTACAACTTGTTAAGGAAGCCAATGATCAAACAATAATTGTGGTGACAGAAAAGGTCTTTGTCACAGTGTACGTTAATAAGAAACATTCATTTTTTTCATTTAGTAAAATTCTTCATATAGAATATATTACCTTTTAATGAAATTAAAATTCAATGGGGTTTATACACCATATAAAATAATGTCGTGTATCAATCAACGGATGCCTCAATGAAAGGAAATTGAGATGATGTCCCTTACTTCATGTCCGACTTGACTTGATCGTTCCTTAATCTCTGGAATAATAAACTAATGTTATTATCTACCTTATTAAGATAGTTTTTCAAGTTTATTATTCCTTTTATATCACTTATTACCATGTTATAAACATTATTTAATCATTTAATTTAACACTGGTCGTTTTGTCTATATTTGGTACTTGATTCAAAAAATGAACCTCTTATAATTACAAGTTGTTCATGTGGTAAAAATTCCATTATCTAGAGAATGATATTCATGATTTAGATATCATATATATATCATATATATCTATTATATATATGTATCTATAACATTAAATGACATTCTAATATATTAAATAAAATGCATCATTCATCGAGATGGTAAGTCATATATGCGAATGAACGCTACTTTAATTTCTATTTCATTTTTTAATGGGATGAAAAATAAATGATACATTGTTATATTATAATTCCCATATAATATCATACATCATTTTAGTCACTCCATCCTTTATAAATTCCATGTATGGCATGAATGAGTCATATCACTTTGAGGGGGCGGTAGTCCACACATTCTCAAATGAAATTATCGAGTTTACCTATTATGGAAACCATAAAGGTATGCTATAAATGGAAAATAAAAAATCATAGAGAAAACATACACATAATATATATCATATATTAATACATTTCCATCATAATGGACAATATGAGAGGTGTTTGGTGATATTTGAACAATCATCATTCTGTGATGCAGTATTTCACCATCCACAGAAACAGTATGTTCTTTACCCATTTGATAGAGGTGTGTGTAAGTGTAGTTCTAATCCATCTGATAACAACAACATAGATTGTTGAGGATACTCATGCGTTTTATAAAATAATGGAATAAAAATAGTTTAGGGGGTTGCAAAAGTAAAATAAAAGAAAAGAACATAAGAAATGTTGTTACCATTAAATCGTGTAACTCCCTTTGGTTGGAACCAAAAAGATTTGTTGTTCCGTCTACCTAAGGAAAGGCTACTTAAAGGAAGAGAGGGATTTAGGGAGCTTTATTGGTCATCGTTTGGATGAGCCAAGGGGCTTGAGAGGTGTGAGTAATTGGTTAGCGATGAGATATTTTTATAAGGGGGAGGAAGGGCAATTTAGGAATGATTGAAAATATTATTTTATTATAATCATATATTCGGTTTCAAAGTCCATGATTCATTATTGTCGAAGAAAATATGACACATTTTCAAAATAAAACCATCCAATAATAATTGGGCAGGTTTTGGATATTTTTTTAAATTTTATAATCTTATTTATTTAAAATATTCATTAATGATGTAAACAATGCATCATCATTATGTCAAAAATAATTTTATTTATTTGATGCCTCAAAATATATAAAAAATACCATGATGTAAGAAATTTTTTTAGATTTATAATTAATATTTATAGTCTAATATATAACTTATATAACCCCATGTAAAAATTTATTTACTAAAGGATATATCTTTAAGTCATTTTTGTCATTACACTAAATTAATTAATATAAAGTGTCATTATCACTCATAAATGGATCCATGGGGACCCAAAATCTATCCAACGATGCCCATGGTCGGACATTTATAAACTAAAAGGATTATAACACTTGTTTGGGTAATTTTGTATTATTTATATTATTATTTTTACCTTGCATTACCCAATTTAGCTTTAACCATTGTAAATAAAAGTCCAAAGTTAATATTAACCAAAAATTATTTTCATATTATTGAAAAAAAAATTTACTTACTGATAAAAAATATATATATTGGACTTTTTAAATTCAATTTATATATTTAAAAAATTTCTTTTAAATGAAAAATTCAGTTTTTTGACTACTACTTAGTCTTTTCACTATTCAACAAAAATAGAAGGTTTTCAAAACACTCAAAAAAATGGGCCCAAGCTATATTTGATATTCTGAATTCAAAAATAATTTATATTTTTCCAAATTAAAAATATAGAAGTTGAATTAATTAATTTAAAATTAATTTCCATTGTCAAAACAAAAAGGGTGTTTTTAAGAAATAATAACTATCAAATGATTGAAATTTGTTTATGTTCAATTTCAAAGTGAAATTACATTCAATAACCAAAATTTGATTAAATAGTAAAAATATAATCTAAATAAACATTAAAACTAATTTAGAAAAATATATAACTATATAAATAAATTATATTAAAATGCATTTTTCAATTAATATACATTATTTTTCACTATTTATTAAACAACAAACATTATCAGCAAATTTCCAAAATTTCATCCAACGTAAATTTTTGTTCCTGGATTCTAAATAAGGATTTTATTTTGTCAAATAAAACATATAAAAGACACCAAAACTTGATTTAAAAATGGTTCCCCATCAAAAGGCGGTAAATCAACCTTTTAATGTATATTAGAGTATTTGGGCTTAAAATTGGATTCATTCACATTTTAATCTTCAATCATTTATAAGATTATTGTAAAAACATTTTAAAAACATGTATAATCGTATTTTAGTTACATATATTCATTACTGACAATACAATGACTAAGCATTAACTAAAATTTAAAATAATATTATTTTATTATCTTTCTATATGATCCAACGTTGTGTGCAACGTAAGAATTAAAATACAGCCATTATTATGAATTGGGTATGACATAAACATAGAGTCCATTTAATAGTAAAATTAATATTTAATTCAAAAATATTAATACATATGAAAATTTCATATTTCTTTATTTATCTGGGATGTTACATCCATCCCTCCTTTTGGAAATTGTGTCCTTTCAATTTTATTCACATATCAAAAAAATGAGGGTATTTATCCTTCATAGCATTTTTAGAATCCCACATTGCCTCTTCAATCATATGGTTTTTCCACAAAACCTTTAGCTGATGAATTACCTTATTCTGAAACACTTTCTCTCTACGGTAACGAATCTAGTATGGTTGTTCCTCCTATGAGATATTCTCTTCCAACTGAACAACCATTGCGCTCAAAACATGGTATGGATAAGTAATATACTTTCTCAACATTGAAACATGAAAAATATTTTGTAACTGGGATAAACTTGGAGGTAAAGCCACTTTGTAAAAAACTGATCCAACATTATCTTGTATCTCATAGGGTATAATGAACCTCAAACTCAACGTTCACTTCTTACCAAAACACGTCACACTTTTCTATGGAGAAACTTTGTGAAAGACAAGATCACCAACCTCGAAAGAAAGATCCTTCCTTTGGTTGTCTGCATAAATTTTCTACATGCTCTAATCTGTTCTCGTGTGCTTATTAATCAACTGACCCTTTTCTTCCATCCCTTCTACCAATTCAGGCCACTTTATCATACTTATATCTACTTCATCCCAAAAAGCTGGTGTTCGATAAGGCTTTCCATATAATTCCTCAAAAGGAGTTATCTGTATACTGGAATGAAAACTATGATTATAAGAAAATTCATCCAAAGAAATATGCTGGTCCCAAATTTCTTGGTAATCCAGTGAACAAGCAGATAACATATCCTCTAAGGTCTGAATTATTCGTTCCGACTTCCCATCTGATTGCATATAAAAATATGTACTAAAATTTAATTCAGTACCCAGCGACTTTTGAAGGCCTCTCCTAATGTGAGAAGTGAACCTCAGATCACTATAGGATACAATAGATATATGAACTCCATGAAACCTGAATATCTCTTTAACATACAATAGAGAAAGTGGATCTAGAGAAAAATTATCTCAAATAGGGAAAAATAAGAAAATTTAGTGAATCGATCAACAATAAACCAGATTGCATTATTACCTCGAGATTTATTTGGTAATCCCACAACAAAGTCCATGGATATATTTTTTCATATCCACTCTGGAACCAGTAAAGACTGAAGCATCCCTTTCAGTAACTATCGCTCTGCTTTAACCTATTGAAATGTAAAACACTTCAGAGTAATGTCATCAATATCTCTTTTCATTCCATCCCACAATGAATACTCTCGAAGATATCTCTACATCTTAGTACTGCCTGGATGAACTTAAACGGAGAACTATGAGCGTCACATAATAACTCTTTATTAAACTATGAATCACAAGGCACACATAATATATTCCCAAAACTCAAAATTCAATCATTATCAATGATACATTCAGGCAACATATTCTTCAGAACCAACTCTATCTTTTTCTGAAACTCATTTTCATTCTTCTGCGCTTGCATAATTCTATCTGATAGAGATTATTTTACTAACACCTGAAACAAAATAGAGGAATGTACTACACCAACAACATCTATGACAATGTTCATCCAATAAAAAACCAAAGGATATCATTCCAAATATAGCATGGTTAATGAAGCAATAATTTTTAGACTCAAAGAATCATCCACTTTATTTTCCTTTCTCGGATGGTAATGAATTGTGAAATAAAAATCCATGTTTGATTATAACCACATCCCTTATCTCATGGTCAATTATTTATGAGTGAATGTATACTTTAAAAATTTGTGGATAGTATATATTTCAAATTTTACTCCATATAAATGATGCCTCCAAATTCTTAATGAAAAAACAACATTAGATAATTCCAAATTCTATGTAGGGTAATTTAACTCATGAGGTTTCAACTGATGTGAAGCATAATCATTTGGTTTATCATTTTTCATAAGGACACATCCAATTACTTTCAAAGAAGCATAAATATAGAAAACAAACTCACCATTTCATAAAGGCAGTTCCAAAACTTGTGCATTCACCAATCTTCTTTTCAGTTCTTGAGTCAACTATTCCATCACTAGAAAAAACTATTCAATTCCGATTCTGATCATCACAGGTTGGGGATTTCGAATTTTTTATTCCTCCTGATGTAATCCCGTCATAGCTACCATGATTCCTCTATGTAAAACCATTATGAACATGGAAATATCATAGGCAAACAACATGGTAATCATTAAATGCTATATCATTTCAATATTAACATAAATTAATTTATGGACATTAATTTATCAATATTCTAACTCCAAATGTTTTCTAAACTGACCTCTGATACCAAATATATGGACCAAAAATTATACATTACATAATCTTCAATTATGTTAATAATTAACATTGAGGATCTTTTAAGGTTTAGAGTTTTAGAGAATTAGGCCATAACTATTACACTACATCTCAACAATTACAATGTAGACACTTTTAATCAGTTTCCATTTTTTTCATAAAATAAAAACTCTTCAAAATAAAGAGTCATGTCTAGTTCCATGTTTTAGACAACATGACTTTTCCTTGATCCCATCCTTGACCCTATTCATCTTTATGTCCTGTGAAAACCATTTCAAAACATGGTACTAGTATAAAAAATTAATTAAGTGTTATAAAATATATAATGTAATCATTAGTCCATCAAAACATAAGATTTTTAACATGCCACATGAAATCATAGAATTTAGGAATAATAAATAGTAAAAAATATTAATGGTAACTTGTAGCTTCCCTAACAAACATACATTGTAGCTTTCAAATCTACGTAGGGAGTTACATTTGGAATACCCATCACAGTATATTCCCTAAATCTATTTGGAGAAACATTCACATTTAACTATGTCATGTTAACCAATGAATTGAAGAGCTATATTGGGCACACCAACCCTATATTTATCATTGAACCACCCATATATATAAAAAATGACAAAGATCTATAACATATTCATAACACATAAAACATACACAAAGTAATGATAACATTTCCACATTTCAATCACAATATATCATTTAAAATATTGACATAAAAAATATGCTATCAAGCCCATTTTCAACACAAAACATCCATAAAAGATTATATGGTATTTATTTTCGTTTAAAAAAAATTATGACTTGTTAAGGAATCCAAAGATCAAACAATACTCGCAGCGGTAGAAAAGGTCATTGTCACCATGTACGTTACAAAGAAACATTCTTTTTTTGTATTTTAGAAAAATAATTCATAGATAAAAGATTCCATTTGAATGAAATTAAAATTAAAAGGGTTTTATACACCATATAAAATAAAATCGTGTATAAATCAAAGGATGCCTCAATGAATGGAGATTAAGACGAAGTCCCTTACTTCATGTCCAATTTGACTCGATTATTCATTAATCTCCTGAATAATAAAATAAAGTTAATTTATATGTTCTTAAGAAACTTTTTCAATATTATTATTCCTTTTATATCACTTATTACCTTGTTATAAGAATTATGTAAATATTTAAGTTAATAATGATCATTTTGTCGATATTTGGTACTAGAGTCAAAAATGAGCTTCTGTTAATTACAAGTTTTACATGTGGTCGAAATTCCATTTTCACGGGAATGATATTCATCATTTATATATCATATATATAATATATATCTAGTATAAAATTGTATTTATAATAGTACATAACATTTAGAGATAACAAATTAAATGCACCGTTCATAGTGATGGTAAGTCGTACGTACGCATGAACGCTACATTCATTTCTATATTGTTTTCTAATGGGATGATAACTTAATGATACATTGTTAAATTATAATTGGAAAATAACATCGTATATAATTTCGGTAACTATATCCTTTATATTTTCCATATATGGCATGAATGAGTTATATCACATTGATGGGGCGGTCGTTCGCACTTCCTCAAATGAAATAATCATGTTTACCCATTATGGAATCCATAAATGTGTGAAATAAATGAAAAATATAGAATCATAGAGAAAACATCATCATAATATATATCACATATAAATATTGTTCCATCATAATGGCCACCATGAGAGGTGGTTGAAGATATTTAAACAATCATCATATCGTGAGGCAGTAGTCTGTCGTCCACAGAAATAATATGTTCTTTACCCATTAGATGGAGGTGTGTGTAAGTGTCGTTCGAATCCTTATCATAAAAAAAGACTAATATATTTATTATACTTGTTTTTTTATAAAATAATGTAATAAAAAATAGATTAGGGGTGATGGAGAAATAGAATAAAATAAAATAACTTAAGAGAAGATGTTACCTTTAAATCGGGTAACTCCTTTTGGTTGGAAACAAAAAGATTTCATGAAGTGCCTTCTACCTAAGTTAAGGATTCTATGAGAAATAGAGGGATATAGGTAGATTAATTGGGTATAGGTTGGATGATCAATGCGGCTTTAGTGGTGTGAGTAATGGGTTAGATGTGAGGTATTTTTATGAGGGGAGGAGGGGCTCTTTAGGAATGTTTGAAAATATTATTTTATTTTAAAAATATATTTAGTTTCTAATGGTCCAAAACACATTAATGTTGAAGATACGATGACTCGTGTTAGAAATAAAATCATCCAATAAAAATTTGACAGGCTTTTGGTATTTGTTTAATTTTTATAATCTTATTTATTTAAATCATTCATTAATGAGGTAAACACTGTATCAATGTTGTGTCATAAATAATTTTATTTATTTGATTTCTAAAAATTATAAATAAAATACCATGATGTTTGAAATTGGTTTTTATTTCCAAGTAATATTTATAGTTGAATAGATAACTTATATAACCCTATGTAAAAATTTATTTAATAAAAGATATATGTTTAAGTCATTTTTGTCATTACATTAAATTAATTAATATAATGTGTCATTATCACTCTTATGTTGCTCCATGGGGTCCCAAAATCGAACCAAATATTCCAATGGTTAGACATGTATCAAACAATAGGATTATTACACATGTTAAGGTAATTTTATATTGTTTATAATATTAGTTTTACCTTGGATTATCCTATTTTACTTTAACTATGGAAAATAAAAGTCAAAAGTTACTAATCATCAAAAATTATTTTCATCTTATTCAATAAAATTTTACATAATGATAGTAACCATATATCTATAATTTAAGAAACTCAATTTAGGGAAGCTATAAAATTTCGTTTAAATGAAAAAAATCGATTTTTAACTACTACACAGAGTTTTCACTATTCATAAAAAATTGACGGTTTTTGGAAATATACCAAAAGGTGAGCCTAAGCTATATTTTATATTTTGAATTCAAAAATTATATCTATTTTACCATATTCAAAACATAGATTTTTCATTAATTAATTTAAAATTAATTCCCATTATCAAAACAAGAAAAATGTTTTTATGAAATAATAACTATCAAATGATTTACACTTGTTTATGTCAAATTTCAAAGTGAAATTACTTCCAATGACCAAAATTGGATTAAATGGTAATAATATAATCTAATTACACATTAAAACCAATTAAAAAGATAATCTATCAATATAAGAAAATTAGATTAAAAGGCAGTTTAGAATTAAAATACATTATTTTTCACTATTCATTAAGAAATGAACAATATCAAAAAAACACAAAAATTTCATCAAAAGTATTATTTGATGTTATGATTCTAAAGAAAGATTTTATTTTGTCAAATATAACATATAAAAGTGACAAAAATATATTTAAAAAGGGTTCTCCCTCAAAAGGCGGTAAATTGACCTTTTAAAGAATAATAGAGTATTTGTGATTAAAATTGGTTTCATTCACATTTTAAGCCTCTAAATTTTATTGGATAAATGTAAAAACATTAAAAAATATGTATAAACTTATTGTAGTTAGTGATATTCATTCCCGCTAATACAACATCCAAGCGTTATCTACCTTATAAAATAATATTATATTATTATTTTTTAGTATGACCCAACATTATGTGCAACGTAATATTTCAAAGAAACTTGTTGTTGTGTATCGGGTACGCCAATGATCATAGAATCCAATTAAAGTTAATTAATACATAATTCACAAATATTAATAAATATGAAAATGTAATATTTCTTTTTCCTGGGATGTTTCATCCTTCCCCCCTTTTAGAAATTGTGTCCTCCCAATTTTATTTACTTATCAAATAAATGTGGGTATTTATACCTCATAGCAATTTAATATTCTCATGTTCCCTCTTCAACCAAATGGTATCTCCCCAAATCCTTTACCTGATGAATTACCTTATTCCGTAATACTTTCTCTCTGCGGTTAATAATCTTTAAAGGTTTTTCCCCATAAGAGATATTCTCTTCAAACTAAACTACCTTTGGGTTCAAAACATGAGATGGATCCGACATATACATTCTCAACATAGAAACATGAAAAAGATTGTGTACCTAGGCTAAACATGGAGGTAAAGCCACTCTATACACAACTGATCCATCTTTCTCCAGGATTTCATACGGTCAAATGAACATCAGACTCAATTTTCCCTTCTTACCAAAACGCATCACACTTTTCCATGGAGAAACATAGAAAATGACATGATCACCATCCTTGAAAGAATGATCATTCCTCCAGTTTTCCACATAACATTTCTTCCTGTTATGAGTTATTTTCATGTGCTTCTAAATTAGATGATCTTTTTCTACCATCTCTTCTACCAATTCTGGTCTCATCAACTTCATTTCACCTACTTCATCCCAAAAAGATAGAGTTCGACAGCGCTTTCAATAGAATGCCTCAAACTAAGACATTTTTACACTGGAAGGAAAACTGTTATTATATGTATATTCAAAAAATGAATGATTTGGTCCCAACTTCCCTAGTAATCCAGTGAAAAAGAACAGAACATATCCTCCAAGGTCTGAATTCGTCATTATGACTACCCGTATGATTGCAGATGAAAAGCTTTACTAAAATTTAATTTAGTACCCAATGAATTCTGAAGGCCTTTCCAAAAGAGAGAAGTGATTCTCGGATCACGACCGGATACAAGGGAGAGTGGAAATCCATGCAACATGACTATCTCTTTGACATACATCCAAGAAAGTTGATCTAGAGACAAATTATATCAAATAGGAAGGAAATTATCAGATTTTTTCAATTAATCAACAATAACACAGATTGCATTATTTCCTCCAGATATCTTTTGTAATTATACAAAAACATCCATGGATATATTTTCCCATTTCCACCATTGCATTGGAAACAAATGAAGAATCCCTTTTGGTAACTTCCTCCCTCCTTTAACCAATTGACATGTCGAACACTTCATAGCAATGTCATCAATATAACTTTTCATTCCATCCAACCAGTAGTAATACCAATGATATCTATACGTCTCAGTAATTCCAAGATGAACTGAAAATAGAGAACTATGAGCTTCACATAATAACACTTTATTCAAATTTGAATCTCAAGACAAACATATTATTTTCCCAGACCTCAAAAAATACAATCATTTTCAATGTTTAATTCATGACACATACCACTTGAACCAACTCTACCACTTTCTAAAACTCACTGTCTTCCTTCTATGCTTGCTTAATTCTATCTGATAGAGATGATTTCACTAACACTAGAAAAAAACGAAAATTCTTGAACCAATAACTTTTATGCCAAATTTTATCAAATCAAAAACCAAAGGATCTTGTTCCAAATTTATCATGGTTAATGTAGCGTTACATTTTCACATCATAGCACAAACCACATTATTTACCTTTTTCGGTTGGTAATGAATTGTGAAATCATAATCCTTGATTAACACCGACAATCTCCTCTATCTCATGTTTAATTATCTCTGAGTGAATATATACTTTAAACTTTTGTGGTCATTATAAATTTCATATTTTAGTCCATACCAATGATGTCTCCAAATATTTAATGAAAAAAAAAACATTATATAATTTCAAATCATGTGTAGGGTAATTTAACTCATGAGGTTTCAACTGACATAAAGCAGAAGAAATTACCTGATCATTCTGCATAAGGACACAACTAGGTCCTTTTAATGAAGAATCACTGTAGATAACAAACTCACCATTTCTGGAAGTCAGTGAAAAAACTAGAGAATTCACCAATCATATTTTCAATTACCAAGTCTACTAAGACATCACTACAACATACTATCCAATTCTGATTCCGATCATCTAAGGTTGCTGATTTGGAAGGTCGCCTTCCTCCTGTTGTCTTCCCATCATAGATTACCCATTTCCTTTACAGAAAAACATTATAAAATAAAAATATCATAGTTGAAGCAAAATGGTAATATATAAATTCTATATCATTTCAATGATAACATAAATTAATTTATGGACATTAATTTAACTATATTCTAACTAAAAAAGTTGCCTAAACCGACCTCTGATACCAACTATAATGACCCGACCATAATTATTACATAATATTGAATTAAGTTAATAATTCACATTGAAGATCTTTTTAGGTTTATTGTTTTAGAGAATTAGGCCATAACTATTACATTACATCGGAAAAATTACAACGTAGACACTTCTACTCATTTTCCATTTTTTTCATAAAATAAAAACTCTTGAAAAAAAGAGCCATGTATAGTTTAAATTTTTAGACAACATGACTTTTCCTTTATCCCATTTGGACACTATTCATATTTATGTCCTGTGAAAGACATTTCAAAATATGTGATGAGCATAAAAAGATCAGTAAGGGTTATAAAAAAAAGAATGTGAACATTAGCCCTATAAAAACATAATCTTCTAAACATACCTCATGAAATCACTGGTTTTATGAATAACGCATAGAAAATATAAATCTTAATGGTAACATGTGGCATCCATGACATACGTACGTTTTAGTTTTCACAGCTACATTGGGAGTTACATTTGAAATACCCATCATGATATATTCCCTAAATCTCTTAGGATAAATATTCACGTTTAGCTCCTTCATGTTACCCATTGATTGGGAGAGCTATATCGGGCTCACCTACCCAAGGTTTATCATGGAACCACCCGTATATGTAAAAAATTCCCAAGAACCATAAAATATCCATAACACATAAAACAATCCTAAAGGATATATAACATTTCCACATTTCAATCACAATATATCATATAAATATATTGTCATAACAAATCCATTATCAAAAAAATTTTCAAAACCAAAATACATAAATGATTATGTGGTATTTATTTTCCTTTTAAAAACATTATGACTTGTTATTGAATCCAAATAACAAACAATACACGTGGTTGTGGAAAAGATCATTGTCACCACGTAGATTAAAAAGAAACATTACTTTTTTTTGCAATTTAGTAAAATTATTAAAAGAGAATAGATTCAATTAGAATGAAATGAAAATTCAAATGGGTTTATAAACCATATAAAATAAATTCATGTATAAATCAAAGGATTCCTCAATGAAAGGAGATTGAGACAAAGTCCCTTACCTCGTGTCCGAATTGACTCAATCGTTCTATAATCTGCTCAATAATCAACTAAAGATAATTTCTACTTTCTTGAGAACATTTTTCAAGTTTATTATTACTTTTATTTCATTTATTACCATGTTATTAAAATTAAGTAATCATTTAAGTTAATAGTGGTCATTTTGTTGATATTTGGTACTTGAGTCAAAAATGAACTTCTTATAATTACACATTGTAAAAATTCCATTACCTCCAAAATGATATTCATGATTTAGATATCATATATTTCATATATATCCATTATATATATGTATTTATAATAGTACATAACATATGGAGAAAACAATGAAAATGCACCGTTTATGGAGACAGTAATCCATACGTACGCATGAACGCTACTTTCATTTCAATTTCGTTTTTAATGGGATGAAAACATAATGATACATATTTATATTATAATTAATGTATAATATCATATATAATTTTAGTAAATCCATCCTTTATACATTTGACATATAGCATGAACGAGTCATGTCGATTTGAGGGGGCGGTAGTTCGCACATCCTCAAATGAAATTATCACGTTTACCCATTATAGATACCATAAAGGTATGATATAAATGAAACATACATAAGTATATAGAAAACATAAAAATAATATCTATCATATATAAATATATTTCCATCATAATGGCCACCATGAGAGGCGGTTTAAATATTTGAACAATCATTGTTTCTTGAGGCAATAGTTTTTCGTCCATAGAAACTGTATGTTCTTTACCCATTAGTTGGAGGTGTGTGTAAGTGTAGTTCGAATCCTTCTCATAAAAACAACTGAAAATATTTAAGATATTTTTTTGTTAAAAAAAGAAATAAAAAGAGTTTAGATGGTTTTTATAAGTAAAATAACAAAAAAACTTAATAAAAGACGTTACCTTTAAATCAAGTAACTCCCTTTGGTTTGAACCAAAAAGATTTCTTGAAGTCTCTTCTTCCTAAAGTAAGGATTATAGGTGGAAGAGAGGTATGTAATGAGATTAATTGGGTAGAGTTTTTATGATCTAAAGGGCTTGATAGGTGTGAGTAATGAGTTTGAGGTGAGGGATTTTTATAAGGGGGAGGAGGGGATCTTTAGGAAAGTTTGAAAATATTATTTTATTATAAACATATCTTCGGTTTCAAATGGTCCAAAACACATTAAAGTAGAATAATAGATTACTCATGTTAGAAATAAATTCATCCAATAATAATTGTATAGGTTATGGATATTTTTTTAATTTCTATAATCCTATTTATTTAAATCATTCATTAATGAGGTAAACACTGCATCATCATTGTGTCATAAATAATTTTATTTATTTGATATCTAAAAATGATAAATAAAATAAAATGATGTAGGGAATATTTTTTGATTTCAAATGAATATTTATATTTGAATAGATATCTTATATAACCCCAGGTAAAAATTTATTTACTAAAATATATATGTTTAAGTCATTTTAGTCATCACATTAAACTAATTAATATAAAGTGTCATTATCACTCCTAAGTGACTCCATGGGGTCCAAATGTCAACTAAAAGATGCTCATGGTCAGATAGGTATCAACCAATAGAATTGTAACACATGTTAGTGTATTTTTATATTATTTATAATAATATTTTTTCCTTGGATTTCCAGAAATACTTTTAATCACGGTTAATCAAAGTTAAAAGTTACTATTCAAAAAAATCAGTTTCATCTTATTGAATCACTTTTTTCTTCCTAATAACAACCATGTTTGTTATATTTTCTAAATTCAATTTATAGAGGCAGTAAAATTTCATTTAAATGAAATGGTTGGGATTTTAACTACTACTCAGTGTTTTGACAATTTATCAAAAATTGAAGGTTTTCATGAAAATTACCGAAAATTTAGCCTAAGCTATATTTGATATTATAAATTAAAAAATGATGTGTATTTTACCAAATTAAAAACATATATGTTTCATTAATTAATTTAAAATTAAGTCTTGTTGTCAAAACAAAAAATTTGTTTTTATGATATAATAACTATCAAACGATTTGACACTTGTTTATGTCCAATTTCAATGGGAAATTATATCCAATAACCAAAATTGGATTAAATGGTAAAAATATAATATAATTAAACATTAAAATAAACAATAATAATCTATCCATAAAAAATAAATTATATTAAAATGTAGTTTTGAATTAAAATACAGTATTTTTCAATATTCATTAAAAAATGATCATTATCAGAAATATACCAAAAATTCATTAAAAGTAATTTTTGATGCCTGATTCTAAATTAGAATTTTATTTTCTCAAATATAACAAACAAAACTGACAAAAAGTAGATTTAAAAATAGTTCTCCATCAAAAGGCGGTAAATCGGCCTTTTAGAAAATATTAGAGTATTTGTGGATAAAATTGGATTCATTCACATTTTAAGCCTCTAACTTTTATTGGATAAATGTAAAAAAATTTCACTACCGGAAAGATGATCTTTCCCAACACTTCTATACCAACGGTTTGTAAAAACCGTTGGTATAGCTACCATTTCCCAACGGTTCACCAAAACCGTTGGGAAAGGGTGTGTTTTGAACTTCTTTCCCAACGGTCCACCAAAACCGTTGGGAAAGGTCACTATTTCCCAACGGTTCACCAAAACCTTTAGGAAAGAGTGACCTTTCCCAACGGTTCACCAAAACTGTTGGGAAAAAACACCCAAAAAATCAACCTTCGGCCTAACAAAACTCAACCCACCCCCAACCTATCCCAACGGTTTTGAAAACCATTGGGATAGGTTCTTTAAATTTTTTCCAGATCTACTAACCGAGAAAATTATATAAATCAAAATTTTAAATAATTATGATAATAAATATATATATTTATGAAATTATGTTTACAAAAGTGATGTTAGCTTAGTGGTTAAGTCGTTTGATTATAAATGAGGGGTCCTGGGATCAAATCCCAGCGGATTTTTTATTTTTGGAATTTATATACCAATGGCCCCATCACCGTTGGTATAGATATCATATTACCTATACCAACGGTTTCCAAAACCTTTGGTATAGGTCTATACCAACGGTTTTTGGAAAACCGTTGGTATAGACCTATCCCAATGGCTTACATGGCTACGGTTCTCCAAACCGTTGGTATAGGCTATACTAACGGTTTGGAGGCCTATACCAACGGTTCCAAATCGTTGGTAAAGGTTAGTTTTCCAGTAGTGTTTAGAAAACATGCATAACTATATTTTAGTTAGTTCTATTCAATCTTCCCAATACAATGGCTAATAGTTAACTATCATTTAAAATAATAATATTTTATTATTTTCAGTATGACCTAATGTTTTGTGCAAAATAAGATATTAATGAAACCCATTGTTGCGTAATAGGTACGCCATTAAAAAAATAATTCCTTTAAAAGTAAAATTATTATTTAATTCCCAAAGATTAATAAATATGAAAATTAAATATTTTTTTATTTACCTAGGATATTACACAGGGAATGCAGAAGAATCCCCAAACACATGGTTTATTAAAATATTTCATCGACGATCGACGTAATCTTGTTGAAGTCAGCAAACAACTACCAATTGATGTTGAGGATCTCACGTAAAGGGTTTTAAGAAAAAAATAAACCATAAAATAGCTGGTTTAAAACCGAAGCCGCAAACGACGTCTGCTCATCATTTGTGATCATTGCTCACATAATCCGACATCTAAATCCTCTATATCATCCACACACGCTTCACAAAACTATGGGAATGTCATTCGTCGATGTTCGGGTGATAGAATAGAATTCCAACGATGCCTTTGATGCTCCAAGGATCACCACATCACTCTTGTTTCGATGCATGAGAGTGATAGAGAGAGAGATCTGATGTCCTTGGATCTAGATCCCCTCTCTCTATAGAACATAGGAGAGAGGTGAGGAGAGGAAATTACCATGAATAGTGTTCGGAACACTCCTCTCATCTTCTATTTATAGTGTCATTTAATTATCTTGAAATTCCACATTGGCCCCCATACAATTAATGACACTATAAATATTATTTCTACTACTATACTGCGTCATAAATATTATTCAAAATTAGTAGCACTTTCTAGTAATATATTAAATATATTACATGAAAATAATTAATCTATGTACTCGACTCTTACCCGCGAAATTATTAATTGAACCATGAATATATTATGATTTTTCAAATAATATTTTTTTTTCTTTTATTTACTCAAAACTCAAAAATAAGTTTAATAAATAAATTCAATGCTCATTATTCTAAACATGAATAATACGAAATTATTTAGTGCAATGGGGATCATTTTTCCATGGACAAATCTTGGACCGGAGTGGTGGGTCCCACCATGTCTAAAACTACTATTCAACTGAATATGACAGATTCTCAAATACGCTATAGTGTGTGATACTCTTGGCCCTCATCTCCACAATAATGAATAGTATTCATAGAATAAGAGAAATATCTAGCAACCCATCCTGGCCCCTGAAGAGATAAGGATTGTCACAACAGCAAAAACCAACCTACGAACACGTACATTGTAATATAATATCTTTGTCAATAATATCTCATAAAGGAGGACACACTCACATGTCCTCACCCTTTTCTTGAATTATTGTTTGTTGAACTAAGTAGATAGATTTACCCTCGATTACCATGGCCATGGTATTATAAAGGTACTTCCATCATTTTCAACATGGCTTGATATATATTACTTCCATAACCCAGAAGCGAAAAATCTTTTCTTAACCATTCAACCAATGACCTTCCACCAATGATGCACCGAACACAAACTACCTCTCCATGACTTCATTGACATGGTTTTTGTGTTCCATAAATGTACGCAATCAAATGACTTACATTGGTAATGATCTCATGTCGAGAGACCATTGAACATGATCGTAGATTAGAACTTCTTTTGACACTCAAAACATCTGGTGTTTTTATTAGCAGTTCAGTCCTCATGATCTCACTACTAGAGATCACCAAGTGCGAACTCAATGAGAAGATGTCTCAATGCTTATGATACCCCAACAAATGATAGTCAAACATCTACAATGTCCAATTAGTGAGATGTATCCGGACCATAGAACATATATATAATATTAATGTCATAGTATCTCGAGGTTCTCATTATATTCTAGGATCATCTATAACCATTTCCTACAACAATTATTATTTGGAAATTACAATTTAAATAGTGGATGTAGAACAGTCTACACACTAATGGTAATGTGAAATCATGTTTATCATAATATATACATGATATGGTAATCAAATTAATTGAATAGTTGGGTCTAGGGAACTAAATATTTCAACATGAATGACCTAGGATAAACCTATGGTGTCATAGATTAATGAATGAACAATTATTTAGACATTTTATTAGTGATTTGTTCTGATTATGTGGTTTCCCTGTGTAATTTGTTTACACTAATTTGTTGTTTTACTAAATGGGTAGAACCCAAGGGAACCACATTATTACTAAGTGTGATATAAAGTGATATGATTCCTCTCCTACGAAACTAAATTTAATGGGATAAGGAATACAAAACATCATTACTAAAATCTGTAAAATTTTTGAGTTTATGAATCATGCTATAATTCCAACCAAAACATAGGGGGATAAAATTAGTAGAGTCTTTCATTAGGTAACATAAAACTTCTTTAAATGGGTTTTATAATCGACAAGTGGTTGGAAAATGGATCAGTACCAATGAAAATATATTTTCCATTATCTAGTGTACAAAACATGAAAACTTCATCTTGGGTATCTCCCATTTGGAAGGTAAATGAGATCAATGGTGGACTCGTATCAAGAATATGAGGAAATGTGATGAAATTTATTCCAAATATTTGGATGTGTTATGTATAATATATTCTAATAATTACTTTCTCATATTCATCATATGAATATAAAAAAAGGATATCCTTGAGATAAAACAAAAGTATTATTAATATATTGATTTATTTAAGGAAAATATTATATGACTTTAAAGGTAAGCTTCTACTATTATGATACAACCCAAAATTATGGTTGATTGATTCTTAATTTGATTATAACTTAGTCTTTTTTGAGTGTCATATATCCGAGAAAAGAAAAGATATGAATATATTATAGGATGTTCTATCAAGGTGGAAATAGAGGATAGTTTTATATATAATCCAAACAGATTTGATAAGAAATGGAAGATTGAGTTCAATGTAAAATATAAAAACCATAACAAGAAGAAGATTCGATTTCATTAACGCTTAATTTGTGGGATGAAGCATTGTTAAATTTCCTCTAGGGGAAAGTAAAAATTTTATGTGTGGAATGGAAGGTAATGAAGGATCTTCATTATTGATGTGATGCTAAGAATTTTGCTCATGATATGAATAGATAGAATGCTACATTAAATACACCTCCCACAATTTAGTGATTCAAATGTAAGAATAATTGGTATTATGATAAATTAGTATGAAATATAATGGTTAATGATGATGATTGACTTAAAAAACATCTCATATCAAGGGATAAGAAGAATTATCATGTGATCACTATTTTTGACAAGGGGTATGATTATAATTTAGTGAAAGGTACATTTACCTTCCACTCTAAAGTTGATAATGTCTTATTTGTCCATTTATCTTCTCATTCATCCATATCTAATGAATTTTATATAGTTATCAAGATAACACCCAACCTATTAGATGTGGAATTATCAGTGAAGACCTCTAACGGTATGATGATGATATCTCATGCTTATGATTTCACTATGGTTGGCTTTTTTTTGGGAATTTTCTCCCTGTGAATATTTTTATTCTTCCTTTAGTGGAATTTTATGTCATCTTAGGTATATATTAGCTTTATATTCATAAATGTAACAAAAATTGTCGTGTATTGTATCTCACATTAAATATTTCATACTAACATATTATTATCTATCAATGTGATGATATGTTTGAACATAAAATGGATATTGAAACCATTATATGGGCTTAAATTCCATTCAGAAGGGGTGTTCATCTCAAATGGTTAGGGAGAAAATCAACATTGATGATATACCTATTGTTCAAGACAGTCTTGATTTCCTTCTAAACGTGTTTCCTAGACTTCCACCAATGCATGATTTTGAGTTATCAATAGAACTCATACATGGTGACCCATCAATTTGCAAGGCTCCTTATATAATTGTCCCAATTGAGTTCTAAGAATTAAAGAATAAACATTAGGAAAACATCAGTAAAGTATTCAATTATAAAAGTTTGTCACCTTGGGTTTCACCATATGTTTTTGTTAAAAAATAATTATGGATCAATGGGTCTTTTCTTTTATTATCAAGATCTGAACAAGATAAATGTTAATAATAATTTTCTTCTTCAACGTATTGATTGATTATTTGATAATCTTCACATAGCCTAAGACATTTTTATGATTAACCATCATTCTTGTTGTAAAAAATTGATAGTCAATAATGATGTTCCAGGAATTATGGATTTAATTAATTAAGTCTCTAATAATAAACTTGATTAGTGTGTTGTATAATTTACAAACAATATTCTTATCAAATCAAAGATAAAGGAATACTGTTATGAAATCTTAAAAACTGTAGAAAAGACCCTATGGTATGAGAAACTACATGAATGTTTTAAAGAGTATGATTTCTGGATATTAACGGATTAATTTTTAGTTTATATAATCTCACGAGAGGGTTTATCAGTAGATCCATCATAGTTTGAGGGTATTGAATGTTGGCCCAGACTAAGCCTGGCGATTGAGATCCATAGTATACTTGGTTTATATGGATATTAACTATGAGTTATGGAGATGTTATTATGAATATTTAATATTTTGAACATGTTTACTCAAAAGGGAGATAAGAACATCTAGAAAGAATAATGTTAGTAAAACTTCAAGGAATTGAAGATAATATTAGTTAGAGAACCCACTGTTACATTACCAAGTAGTGGAGAAGGGTTTGTAATCAATATATATATATAAAAGAAGGTATTGTGATATGTGGTTATGCGCAATGAAATGGTTATAGATCATGCCTCATGAAAAATTAAGGTTTATGAGATACATTATCCCAAACCCATGATTTTGAGATAACTATTGTAATTTTTCAATAAATATATAGAGGTACTATCTTTATAGACAAATAGCTGATATATATACCAATAATAAACATTTAATGTTTATATTCACATAGAAGGAGTTGAATGTGCACAAAAGAAGATGGTTAAAGTTGATTAATGGTTATGACTACTCAATACATTACCACCATGGGATAGATAACAAGGAAGTTGATGCTTTGAGTTTAAGGGATAATTTGTGATTATCTATGAGGAGGATCCAAAAAGATCCAATATTTCATCATTTACAATGTACGGATATGGAAATACTAAAATAAGGGGAGAATATTATTTTCTTAATGGAATTTTCAACAATCTATCTATGTGAATATTATGGAGGCATACAAAGAAGATGTATAGATTTAAAATAAGGTTACATATATTTCTGAGTTTAACCTCCATCATGATTGAATGATAAGTCTCATAAACCATGGTGGTGTTCCATCCAGACCATACATAAAAAATAATGTCTTAATCATGATCAATGTTCCTCATTCAATATTCATCCTGAATTATGATGTTGTATAAAGATATGAAAGAATACTTCTGGTAGGATGAAATAAAGGGGGATATCACAGATTTTGTATCTTGATGATTTGTGTTTAATAATGTTATGTATATAATAAAAAATTATAAGGGGATGTTGCATCCATTAAATATTCCACAAAAGAACTGGGAAAAATTCCAATATATTTTGTTATTTGACTCTCCAAAACATCTAAATGAGATAATTTTATATCAGTTGTAGTAGATCACCTGAATAAATCATCACACATCACTGATATCATATAAAAATACATTTGGATCATCATTCAATGATATACATTAAATAAGTGGAATGGTTTCATTGAGTACCACATTCTATTATGTCTGCTGAGGATATGAAGATTACACCAATTTTCATGAAATGTTATTGGAATGCTATACATATGGGATTGACTTTTAGAAAAACATATCATCCTCATATAGAAGGAAATTTTGAAAGAACAATTCAAACTCAAGAGGATATGTTGAGATACTGTTCATTGGATCTCAAAGGTGGATAGAGTCAACACCATCCTCTAGTTGAGTTTTCATACAACAATACCATTTGATCAAGATTTTGATTGGATATTTAGGAATCCCTCTATGAAAATAATTGTATACCTTTAACTTATAGGAATGAATATGGAGAGATAAAGCTATGGGGACATGATATTTTTAAAAAAATTGATGATATTGTTAGATTCATTTATCAAAAAATCCCAATATCACATAATTGGAATAAAAATTATATTGATAATCACTAGGATTATCAAAAATTTGACTATCATGGTAATATTTTTATAATAATTTCTACATGGAATAAGGTTATGAGATTCAGGAATAAAGGGAAACAAGGACCTTAGTGTAGTGAACCTGGCCCCAATATCCCAGAGCTAGTGCCTGCTTTTATTACATTTCAATACGATATAAGGAATTTCACTTAGAAGGACTTAATATTTTATATGTTTTGATAAAATATAAAGATATCTGAGACTTTCATTTCATTTTAATACGAAAATTACAATATAGAGAATAAAATTATTCCCTCCGGATTATTATTTCATGTAAAGCGTAGTAAATTTCATCGATTCTTGATAAAAGAAACAAAATAAGGGTGAGATAAAATTCTCAGTATGGGTTATGTACAAAAGAATCGAATATGAATCAATACTCATAAAAAATATGGAAGCCTAAATAACTATAAAAACATTGAATGTTATCAATAAACTAATAAAAAAGGTCATGAAGAGATAATATCAATGAAAAGATATTCGAGATAATAATAAATATTGAATGGTAAATAAGTAAAACACATGCCATTTAACCAATACATGTGTGTCATAATTGGATAAAACATAATCAATATGGGAAGTTAAATATCTATAAACACATTTCACTTTATCAGTAAAATGAGAATGAAATGAATCCATAGATAATACCATTATGAAAATATCTTGGATAATAATAATGGAATTATAAATATATGCAATTCTTAATTATTAGAAGTTTTTATATGAGGCATCACGATACCTCAACCTTTTTGAATGTTCATAAGAAGGTTTCAAACAATAAGTTTAGTTTTTTTAAATGCTAGCTTAACATTTTTGTCTCCTAATGACTATAAATACATCAGAGGGAAATATTATACAAGGATCCACCACTAAATATTTGTCTAAAGAATTCCTAATATATCAAATAACTGATTTAATTTATGAATCAATATTATTTAACATAAAATATTTGTATTATGTTAAAGAGGTATAATTAACAATATTTCCTACTTAATCAAATTAATTTCAAAGTAAACACCATATATAAGTTTGAGATATAGATTAATTATTAACCATATCTATAGTAATTAATGTTTATATCTATTGAAAATGTAATTTATAATGATTATATTAAAGTTAATATTTCAGGGAAAATCAATGACTACAAAATGAAATGAGGAACTAAATATCAATAATATCCTTTTTGAAAATAATCATTTATCATGAAGAGGAATAATATGGATGATATAAACATATAACCATTAGATTAATAATAAGGGTTTTTGTTATTTCCAAATTGAGATACCATAAAAATATAATTTAAAACATTCTTATGGAAAATATCCTTTTCTTTTGGAAAACCATTTAGAAATTATTTTTCTTAAAAAATCAATTTTTTTAAAAAAATATTCTAAAAATATCGCCATAAACATTAAAATTTTGATTCCATTTATTACTATCAATGGAATAGGGTAATTATGTAAATTCTGTAAAAGTTAAAAAAAATTACTCATTCTAGTGTGAATTTTTTTAAGATGAATTCTTATTTAAAAAATTTTAAGAATATTCCTTTCACATTTTCTATAAACCCCAACCATGCATTATTTTGAAATTGATATAATAATCCATTGGAAAACAAATTTAATGATAAAAAATTGTAACAAATGAATTTTATATGTCATTTTTAAATGGTTAAAAAAAGTGAAAACATTATTTGAAAAAAAAATTTTGGATGTAAAAATATTTCCAAACAAAGAGAGATATAAAATCAGATTTTATTAAAATATTATCTCAAATAATTAATGTACAAAGTAGTAAAAAATGGTACTATTAATGGAAAATATCATGAATAACCATATAATATTAAAATTAAATTTCTTTATTATACAATTATCAAATAATTTCATTCAAATTAAATTCAATAATAATCAATATTGACTAGAATGTGTTTTTGAATCAAACAATTAAAATGATCATAACATTTAAATATGAATCATCATGTGAATAGATATATTTTTTCAAATATAAATCCACATAAAAAGTGGAAATAAAACCTAAGATAATAAAAAGTTACTATACATATAATCTTATAATATTAACAATAATAAATGTTTTAATATAACCCATTGAATAGAAATTTTGTTATGAAATTGTTACTACATGGTAACATTTAGGTCAAAAAACCTTATATTAAATTATTCAAATTGAAACATTAAATAACATGAATAATTATGTATAAATAATTTTATATGTAAAATTGGTAGTATATACACCGTATAGACAAAATAAAGTCCCTAACATTAGAACATCTTTCAATGAAATTGAATTTATAAAAAATCTCTTACCTCATGCTTCCTTTAGATAGAAAGTTACCCAACCTTCTGTATAACATTTTTAAACAAGTTATTAATTATAATAAAATAATATTAATATTTATAATATAATTTACAATACTTTGATAGAATTTTATTACCTCTTCATTAATAATCATTCTTTATTTTCATTGTCATGAGTTATAATTTCCTAGTTTTCTCATGTCTGTCTCAAGACGAATAAACTGATTCTTGAACATATTATATAGTCTGATCATCTCGCTAATAATAATCACGAAATTATTATCATATTTTTTCATAAATGTTTCTATTTAAACAAATAAATAATGATGCTTATGAAGAATGAATTATGTTACTATCATGGAGATGGTATGCCATATGTATGCATGAGTAACGTTTTCATTTTTCACTGTTCAATTTGTAAGTGAGGTAATTAATATTTTATCTTTATAGAATTATCATAATATACTTATTATAATATTATATTGTAATAGATATATATATAAATATATCATCCATGTATTTTTGTAAGGAAAAGAGAGTCACCTCAAATTGTGAAGGTGGTAGTCCACATGTACACGAACATTGTTGTCATCATTACATGGGTAAATATAAAATAATTAAAAGATATATATATATATATAATAGAAAAATAAAAAATATTACATGAATATATTAATTATTTCATTTATATAACATATAATAATTATATTTAGTTTTATCATCTTCTATGTCAATCATTTCTGAAAGATCAAACACATAGCTTCATAATCCGGTAGTTCGTCATAAATACGAATTCTATTATCTTATATACTATGAAATGGATGGTAAATTATATATTTGGTATATTTAATCCATATGTATTAATATTTCATAAATATTATATATATACTTTATATCCATCATCATACAGATCATTGAGAGTTGGAAATGACAAACAAACAACATCATTTTGTGAGGTTGTAGTCCGTCATGCACATGAATAAGGATTTCGTAACCCGTTTAATAGAAGTGGATATGGTTTTAAATCATTCCGCTAATATAAAATATTCCCAATATTTTTATTAAAAAAATATTATTTTTTCAACATGATTAATGAAAAAATTATATTGGTGGATAAATAAATAAACTAAATATTCTCGTTGAAGAATATTACCTCTTCCTCATGTATCCTCTATACATTTGTCCTAAATACTTAATAGGATGGATTTATAGTAAAAAATAATTTTAGGTTTGCTAAGGAAATAATTTTACTGACTTGGATTTTTATTGGCTGAATAAAAGTTGTTTCAAGGTGGAATGATAAAATGAGATGGTGTAGCATTTTATAAGTGGTGGAGATGACACAAATGGTTTTTTGAAAAGAAATGTGGGATTATAAGGATCCATCCTTAGATATAACTTATTATTGTGAATTTTTAATAAAATTTATTTTCATTCATTTCAAAATATCTTTTTGGAATAAAATTTTAGATAATTAAGGCAAAATATTATAAAAATTACTAATATCACAATGTATATATGTATACATGCCATCCCTTTTTTCATAAAACAAAAACTAATAAAATGAAACATGTTTTCATTTCAAGAAAAATATTCAAATAATTTCATCATAACATATTTTTCGTGCTTGCCTATCTTAAGATACGTGAAATAAATGTAACAACTTGGGATGACAAAAAATATCAATAAAGGAAAACAACAGAAACATTTTACATTTGATCTTGAGTGGTATAAATAATAACATGAAGACTTTCAAAATGACATCAGAAAGAGGAATATCATAACAATAAGAACATGGATCATAATTTTGAGATATGGCTACAAACTTTAATTGATAATTTCATAATCATATCACCAAGGTCCATCCCCAAGGTTTCATATCACAAATTTCCTTCCCCAAGGATTCATATCACCAAATTCCAACCCCATCTGTCATAAATATTACTAATATTATTCACCAAGGTATAGTAAAAATTACCATGGATAATCCCCAAGTTATCATAAAACATATCATCTCTACATATTAATTAATTTACCCAACTTATTAGTGTGAAATAAAGGAACACCCTTAATATATATTTATTTTCATGGGAGCCACATATATCTTCATGAAAATTTTCATAAATAACCCAAAGAGAACAAAATAAATGGGTTCCACATCAAAATCATAATGTTTTAAAAAGTGCTTAAAAACATGATCATTATGTCATTTATAACCCACAGAAAGGGAATGAGGGTTTCATTTATGTCAATTCAAGAATAAAATATATCATCTTTATATCTTGATGAATACACTTGGAAATGAAATATGTTTGGTTATTCCAATAAATAAAATAAGATAATTTCCATAGAAAAAGATAGAGGTTATGATATGAAAATTCTTTCGCATAACAGCTATGCAACATGGTTTTAGAAACCATTACATTTATAAGGGATAGTGGTCACCCATTCATAATATTTTCGTAATAAATTTTAATGACATATTAACACGGACATAAGAACATGGTTTTGAAATTTTCTAGACATACCACATAAAATAGAAGTTGAATGATCAAAAAGTTATAAATTCCCTTATGAATATTTGGCACTCTAATGGCATCGTCTAAAAATTACAAAAATCTGTTGATGAGAGTGAAAATGTCTTCTAATAATTTGGAGAAGAAATTTAAATCAATAAGGATATAGAATAACATATCCCACAATAAAAAAATTAAAATTAAAAGATAAAATATAAAATAAGTCTTAACTAAAGTGGAGGATGAAATGTTCTATTAACATGACGAGTTACTTCAAAAACACAAAGGATGGGACCTTGGAAGGATTAAGGGACCCATGGGAGGACTCCGTGAGAGTTAAAAATACAACATTTTAGCTGAGGAGGAATTTATAATGAATGGAATAAAGGAATGGGTTGTTATTTATAGAAAAATTGAGGGAATATTTTATTAATTTCGAAGGGACACCTTATTAGTGTTATGTGAAAAACCATGAGCTTCCCATGTTATTTTCCAGTGCTTTTGTCCACATGGGTCACCTAGTATAATATTTTAATCCAAATAAATAGACCATCTTTTTTAATTACATATTAAATCATTATAATTTTATAAAAAAATGGAAATCTTAAAAACAATATTTTTAATATTCCCTAAAAAACAAAACATTTTATAAAAATCACTTAAATTCACCCTAACCTAATATCGATGTTCTAAATTCAAAAATGAAGTCCATTTTATTAAAATATTTTTCTCAATATAATATTTTTAATTAATATATAAAATCACTATTTACTTGAAATAAAATACTAATACAAAACTAATAATTTCTAAAATAGTTATTTACTTCTGTTATTATATCATATTACCATTCAAGATGCCTAAATTATATTTATTCGTAATTTAGTGAGGTTATGATTCCATTGGTTATGTTATTATTTATAAGTGTATAATTAATATTCCAAATGGTAATGTTACTATTTAGAAAAAAATTATTTTGATCTTATTGAACCACAATTTTCACCATGATTACAACCATATATGTCCTATTTTTTAAATGCATTTCACATAAAGAGTAATTTAATGATAAATTATTTTTGTAATATTTATCTCAAAACAAAATTCATAATATAATTTTCATTAAAAAACTCTTCATAAAATTATATTCAATAAATACAAAAAATTTGAAAATTCATAGAAAACATCTAAAAATTCGGCCTAGATTAATTTTGACACTTTTCATAACATGTCTTATTTTCAGAATATCCTGAAAAATTTATTCCTTCTAACCAAATTAATTAACTCAATGATAACATGAAATAATAATCTATAAAATTCAAGGGTGACATCAAAATTTTCAAATAATATTTATTTTAATATTTATAATATCATTTCTTTGAATCTGTCATTAATACAGTAATCATTGCATCATCATTGTGTCATAAATGAATTTATTTATGTAATTTCTAAAAATTATAAATAATATAACATGATGTAGGAAATATTATTATATTTATAATAACTATTTATAGTTAAATATATCATTTATATAGACCAATATTAATAATTTAATACTTATTAAAAACAGGAGTGTGAGAGAAGCAATAAACTAGCTTCCATGGGAAGCCTTTTCATTTTAATTAAAAAAGCTTCCAAGAGAAGCATTAAAATAGATTCCATAGAAATATTTTTACATTTAATTAATGAATATTCTATGATATTCTTTAAAATGGCTTTCATGGAAAGAATATTTTTATTTATTTAACAAGATTCTATTAGATGATATATAATAGCTTCCCTAAGTAGATTTGTACTTTTAATTAAACAAGAATATATGAGATTCTTTATACCAACTTTGATGGGAATGTATATCCAATTAATTAAAGAAGATTCTATGAGAAGTGATAAAATAGATCATATATTAAAATTATTCCATGTGTTATGTTAGTTTTTTAATTTTATTTTTATCCTTAATTACCCGATTTACCCTTAACCACAGTAACTAAAAATAACCACGAATGTTACTATTCGCAATGTCTAAAAAATAGAAGATACCAATTTACACAATTTTTTATCTTCTGATTCAAAATGTGTAAAATATTTTTTCCAAATTCAAAACACATACATTGCAGTAATTAATTTAAAATTAATCCCAATTGTCCAAATGATAAAATTGGTTTATAAAAAGTAATAACCATGAAAAGAATTACGCGCATTTATATCTAATTTCAATGTGAAATTACTTCAATTGACCACAATTTTATTAATTGATAAAAATATATCCAATTTATACTTTGAAACCATTCAATAATATAATTAAACCATATATATTCTATCGATGGAAAAAGATTCTTAAAATAAAATTTAGTGTATGTTTACTATTCATCAAAACATGAAAGTTTTCAGAAAAATATAAAAAACTCTTCAAAAATAAATTTGTATGTCTCTATTATAAAGAGTAATTTTATTTTATCAAATAAAACTTATAAAAGTTACAAAAACTATATTTATAATGGTTTATCCATCAAAAGGCGTTAAAACTGTATTTTTAGAAAAATACTTCGTTTATCCGAAAAATTGAATTTGTTTTTATATCATATCTATAAAACATATAAGATAAATTTTAAAACTTCACATTGAATATATAACAAATATTTTTCATTAAATAAAAATATATAAAGAGTGATATAGTTTTATAAACTAAATTAATATCCCTTTAAATAGGTTTTCATAAAAACCCATCATTTATATTCAATTGTTTATTATTTCCATTTCTAATAAATTTGGCATCCAATGAATCAATATTTAATCATGTCGAAACCATGTTTTCATAATTTTATTTATATTATTCATTCTATCCATTCCAAGGCTAGGTTATAATGGTAATATTTAAATAATAATATTTACTTGTTCATTTAAGCTCAGTACAATGTATCATGTATGCTCTTGAACATAGTGTTTATTTTTTAAAACTCAAGATGTTATATATTTCTCCCCTTTGGGAAATTTCTTCCTCCCATTTTTGAAATTGGGATTATAAAAATCATCAAAAATCCCACATTGGAAAAAGATTTAGTAAAACTCTTTCTTTAAATGAAAGAAAGAGAAGTACAGAGGTCACTCGAGATAACACATACGTGGATTACATGTAGGGAAAAATGTATATGGAATTAAAAAACTCCCATAGACCAATAGATATTGAGAGTGAACATGATGGATGAAATTTAAACATAAAAATACCATAAATTTAGGCTCGAGTTAAAGTCTATTGAGAATAGAAAGTGTATATCATTTTTGTTTCGTGATACATTTCATAGAGTTAGAGAATATTATTACTACGATGAATGATATGATAAGGAAATATAATTACATGAAAAATAGAGTTTCATCCTTTAATGAATTTACATCACACAATAATATATTTCTCCAAACGATGAATATTCTGAGTAAGTTAACTTATATAGAATATCATAATCCGCAAAAGATTAACTATATTTTCTCCTGCCATTAGTCATTATACATAATAAAAAAATTAGTTCATGGTATTATAATTCCTATAAAACCCTTATATGAGAAAAACTACCTCAATCCCCAAAATTCAAAAAACAATAGACAATTTTCAACAAAGAACATTCAACAATCAATTTTCCTTAAAAATTCCTCAAAATAATCCAAACTATTATTGAAACAAGACAATCAGGATTATTAGATCACATAATCTTCCAATATAAATTTTAAAATATATATCAAAGTAACATCAACAACTCTTAATGTATCAAAACAAAAAGTAATTAAACTAATTACATGATATTTAATATAGGATAATCATTTCTGAATTTCTATAATTCCTCAATTATATTATTAAACCTTTAATCCAAAAAAACTCCTTATTATTGTATTTACAGTAACCATATAAAGTCCACAAAATATTGAACGTCTTCTAATATAACATTTTTCACTCATCACGTGGGTTGTCCATTTTTTTTAAACTATATAATTCATATAATATTCCCATAATATGATAACATCATCAGAAATAACAATATTATGTTTTAACCACAATTTTTATCTCATACCTTTCATTTGACAATCCAGAAGTAATAACATAGAACTACTTGAAAAAATAAATGTCTAAAAAAATACTTAAATCGCCTTGAAATATTTTAACAGAAGTCTCAAAAAGGCTTCTATGAATATAAAATTAGTATCAACCATAAACTTGTTAACCCATAATAAGACATATTAACCTCCAATGTTTTCTAAACCCTACTCTATTACCTACTATAAGGAACCATCCTTAAAAATAACATATTCTAGATACATTTGACTAGAATTTATTTTCATTCATTCACTATGATCTTTTAGGTCTAGAGTTTTAGAGAATTAAGACAATATATTACATAATAATTCAATATTAAAAAATATATAATTCTACATAAAATATATTTTTTCATAAAACAAAAACTATTAAAATGAATCATGGATTAATATTAGGGAAATTCATCAAATACATTCATCATAACATCTTCTTTTCATTACCAATCTAAAGACGTGTGAAAAAATTTAAAAACATTGGATGAAAAAATAAATCTAAATTATATTAAATAAGGGAAATATATTAAAAGTGATATTGAGAGATATAAATAAGAACTTGATGACTTTCATAATGACATGAGAAAGAGTAATATCATAAAAATAATAACGTGGGTCATCACGTAAATATGTGGCTGCGACATTTAATTTAGACTTTCATAATCATATAAAAAAGGCCCATCCCCAAGGTGTTATATCACCATGGTCCATACTCAAGGTTTCATATCACCACGGTCCATCCCCCTGGTGTTGGAAAATTTACAATGATTATTCACCAAGGTATCCTAAAAATTATTATGGTTATTCACCAAGGTATCATAAAACGTGTCATCTATAGAGATTAATTTCACTACCCAATGAATTAGAGTGATATCAAGGTGAACCATTTATATTTATTTATTTTCATGTTATACAAATATATCATAATAATAAATTTAAAAATAACCCAAAGAGAATAAAAGAAATGTGTATAATATCAAAATCGCGGCATTTTAAAAAGTGCTTAAAAACAAGATCATTATGTCATTTAAAACCCATAAAAAGGGAATGAAAGGTTCATGTTTGTAGGTTCCAAAATACAATATCATAATGTTATGTATTTAATAATACATATATAAATGAATTAGGTTTGGGTATTCTCATAAATAAATTAGAATAATTTCTTGAGAAAAAGAGATAGATTTTGAGATGGAAATTCTACAGCATAACGACTATCAACATGGTTTTAGAAAAAATTATAATGAGAGTGGACATATCTAACCCATTAATAAAAGAGTCATATTAAATTATAAGTAAAAAATAACATATTAATAAGTACATAGTTTTAAATTTCCAATACATATCACATAAAAGTGGTTTTAATGAAAAAGAGAACATGCAAATTCCCATATGGAAATTCGGCAGCCTAACAACATCGCTTTAAAATTCAGAAAATCAGATGATGAGAATAAAAAAAAGTGTATATCATCTTTTTTAAATAAAATTAAATGTAATATGGGTATATAATAACATACCCCAACATAAGAAAATGAAAATTAAAAGACATAATAGAGAAGAATTCTTGACTCAAAGAGGAGGGGAAAAGGTTCTCGTACCGTGACTAGTAACTACAAAAAATCAAAGTTTTGGACCTTGGGAGACTTGAGGAAACCGTGGGAGGACTCCTTGGGAGGTAAAAAGACTAAATATTTTTTGTGAATGAATTCTTAATGAAAGGAATGAAGGAATGTGTTTGTATTTATAAAAAAAGTGAGGGAATATTTTTTTAATTTCCAAAGTACACATCATTTGTGGTATTGGAAAAACCATGGGTGTGCCCAAGGTATTTGCCCAATATTTTTGAAACATGAGACATCTCAAATAAAATTTTAATAAAAATAAGTCTACCAGAAATTTAACTTACGTATTACATCATTATGATTTCATAAAACACACCCAAAACCCAAAAACTGTATTTTTACTATTAATAAAAAAACAAAACAGTTTATAAAAAACACATAAATTCACACTAACATAATATTGAAGTTATTAATTAAAAAATTAGCTCCATTTTAATAATATAATTTTCTAAATATCAGATATTGAATTTTTATTTAAAATCACTATTTACCAGGAAAAATACTAGTACTTAACTAATAATTTCTGAAACATTTATTTACCTATGCTATTATATCTATTACTATTATAAATGACCAAATTATATTTATACTTAATTAAGTTAGGTTACTATCCCATATGTTATATTACTATTTGTAAAAGTAATATTACATTTTCAAAGAAAAAAGTTATTATTCACCAAAAAAAATATTATGATTCTATTGAAGCACATTTTTTAACCTTATTAAAACCATGTATGTCCAATTTTTTAAAATCAGTTCATAGAAAAAGTAATTTAATGATAAAATAATTTTTTAATATTAATAAAAAAACACTATTCATAAAATACTATACATTGAAAAAACACTATTCATCAAAATACTTTCAAAAAATACTAAAAAATGAAACTTCTTTGAAAACATATAAAATTTCAGCCTAGAATAATTTTGACACTATTCATACCATGACTGTATTTCAGAATATCCTAAAAAAATAATTCTTTCAAAGAAAATTCATTAACTCAAAGATAACATGTCATATAATCCAAAAAATTCATGGGTGGAATCAATATTTTCAAATTAAATTTATTTTAATATTTATAATATCATTTATTTGAATCTTCTATTAATAAGGTAATCAATGTATCATCATTGTGTCCGAAATAAATTTATTTATGTAATGTCTAAAAATTATAAATAAAATACCACGATGTAGGATATAATATTAGATTTCTAATAATGATTTACATTCAATGATATCACTTATATATACCAATATTAAACATTTAATACTTATTAAAAATATGAGCGTGAGAGAAGCATAAAACTAGCTTTCTTAGGAAGCTTTGTCATTTTAATTAAAGAAGCTTCCATGAGAGCATTAGAATGAATTCCATATGATGATTTGAACATTTATTTACTGAATATTCAATTATATTCTTTAATATGGATCGCATTGGAATCTTACTTCTTTTAATTCAACAAGATTATATGAGGAACTTAATAATAGCTTCCATGGGAACATTTAAACATTTAATTAAACAAGCTTCTATGAGAAACATTATACCAACTTCTATGGGAATAATTATCAATTTATTTAAATTAGATTATATTAGATGATTTAAAGAAGCTCATCCAATACAATTATAACATGTGTTGGGGTAATTTTATAATTTCATTTTCACCCTTAATTACCAGATTTACACTTAACCGTGTGAAATAAAAATAATTACTGGAGTTATTATTCAGAATGTCCATAAAGAGAAGAAACATATTTAAAAAATTTTGACCATCTGATTCCAAATTTAAAATAAATTTCTCTAAATTCAAACGACAGACATTGCAATAATTAATTTAAAATGAATTCATATTATCAATACGATAAACAAATTTAAAAAATTATAACCATCAAAAGAATGATTGTGTTTATATCGAATTTCAATGTGAAATTAATTATAATGGCCAAAATAGGATTAAATGATAAAAATATATTATATTTATAATTTAAAACCATTCAATAATATAATTTAACAATATAAATTATCATGATGGAAAATGATTCTTTCAATTAAAATTTAGAATATTTTTACTATTCATCAAAACATGATAGTTATTAGAAAAATATAAACAATTCCTCCAATGTAAATTTTATTGACCCTATTCTAAATAAGAAGTTTATTTTTTCAAATAGATCATATAAAAGTGAGAAAAAAATTAAAAAATGGGTTTTCATCAAAGGGAGGTAAAACTGCATTTTGAGAAAATACTTTTTTATCCAAAAAATTGAATTTGTTATTATATCATATCTAGAAAACATATAAGATTAATTTTGAAAAATTACATTAAATATTTCACATATATCTGTCATTAAATAAAAATCTATTAAGAGATATATGATTTTTAAAACACAATTATTCTCTTTTTAAATAGGTTTTTATAGAAACACATCCTTTATATTCAATTGGTTTTTATTTCCATTTCTAATACATTTGGAAACAAATGTATAATAATTTAATCTTGTGAAAACCATATTTTTATAATTCAGTTCATACAATTCATTCCCACCATTCCAATGGCTAGGTTATAACGGTATCATTTAAATAATAATATTTAGTTGTTCGTTTAAGCTCAATGTATCGTATTATGTATGCTATTGAACATAGTGTTTATTTTTTTAATGGGATGTTATAGTGATCCCATACTTTTTAGGTGTCAAATGGGTCCAAAATTGGCCATTATTGAAACATAAAGGTTTACGTATTGAAATAACTCCATTAAATTGTTGTAGGCATGTTTTTTGGTCATCTTTTCCCTTCATTATTTAGTTTAACCCCCTCAGTAAACCCATTTAAACCTTAATCCTAGTAATTAATTTTTACTGTTTTTACTATTCATTTGAGTCAAAAATAAAATTGACCTTATTATATATTATTTTTATTTCTGATTTAATAGATGGAATATATTTTTATAAATTCAATTCACATATGTGGAAAATTTAAATTTTATGTTAATCCAACATATGTGATGAAAAAAATGTTTTTTAAAGTAGAAATGTTCAAATGTTTATAAATAAATTATATTTAAATTCAATATTAAATATATTCCAAAGAACATAATGGAATAATTGATATTACATTTAACTCTGTTTACATTAAAATAAATTGAATATATAAGTTATCTTTATAAATTATTTATTCGAAGAGGTAGTTTTAAATATAAATTGAGTATTTCTCTATATTCATCAAAGAATGAAATTGTTTAGAAAAAATACCCCAAATCCACCCTATGAAAATTCTGATATTCTGATTTAAAAAGAGGTGTTTATTTTTCATATAAATTTTCAAAATTGGGTAATATTTATTTTTAATTTATTTCTACAAAACACAACTAATCCATATTTTAAAAAACACAGTTTTTCAAAAAACCGTTCTTTTTCTTTAATATAATTATTATTTTATTTATATTAAACATATAAAAAATTAACATTTTTAAACTATTTATTTTTATAATTTTTTTATTCCTATTCATCCCCATAATTATAATTGATAGGTGATATACTAAATAATAATGTAAAAAATATTTTTGTGTGTGTTAGAACGAGGTCTTTCATGTAACATACACATTGTAATAACGTGTTATTATTTTAAAAAAAATATTGTAAAATTATGCTCTGGTTAAATAAATTGTGTCATCATAATTTAAACATTATCATGATAGTATATCATTTTATATTTGATAATTATTTTTCATAAAACCTACATAGTAAATATTGATAATAAAATATATTCATAATTAGAGAGTATGGGGAGTACAATGATCATATCGAATAACACATAACATGGAATCCTATTAGGAGAACATTAGTGGCTAGTGAGGATATAAACATAGAGAAAAGGAATAAATAATTATTGAGAGTTATTGAGAACATTGATAAAAGGATATTTATTGATCAATAGAATGTTAAGGGCCTCAAAACCATAAATCTATGATGATTTAAAAGTATATATCATTTATCAGATATAAATGTAATAGGATAGCCGTTTTTCGCCAAGATTATCTTTTAAAATTTTATTAATTATTTTACTATCTTATAATACATGTAAATAAAATTACTTGATATATTTCTATTTTATAAGTACAATTTCATCTATTGGTTGTATATAAATCCATTTTTTTAATCCCTTATTGATGAAATGAAAATCCTAAAATGAATTGTTTATGACCGATGCACTAAAATTTATTTTTAATGGATTATAAGATCAATTAAATATTGATATGTCGTTATATATGTCCCTAATCATTTTACAAAATCAATTTAGTTTTAAAAAATAAACTAATATAATAAATTAAACTCCAAACCTCAAAAGTAACACCAAAATCTCATCATTAATTATTAATTTTGAAATCACATATCTAATGACATATTAACTAGTATATCTCATATACTAGTGGTATGAACTAAACCTTTATTATACTTTATCCATGTGTTCAATTCTAACGGCCTTGCAGATGAGTCAAGTTTTAATCCAGCATCTGGGTTGTATGTTTTCGAAAACCATGTCAATATAATTCCTAAAGCATTCCCAAATCAATTTATAGACATATTAAAAATAAATTTAATCATTATATACCATTTTTACTAATGTTTCCAACAAAAAATGTTTCCACAAATATTAATAATCATATTTGACTATTATTATAATTTTATTAGTGATCATATCAACAAAAATGGTTATCAATACCATTTAACATCCATCAATATAATGTAAATTTACTAGAACTCAATTATATTTTACACTAATAAAAATATATTCCATTAATTTATCTCAAAATATTTTTAGTGATGTGAAATTACAAAAACATGAATTTTTAAAAAGGGGTTCTTAAGAATTTGAACTTATGATCAATCTTAGACTCGTAAACCTGATAGTGTTCATAACTTTAATGTTAATGAAGACATATATTCTTCTAATATTTAAGATAATACTTAGATATTTCATGATATTTATAATAGTAATATCGTGGTTAAAAATACATCTAAATTAAAAAATTTCTGAATTCTAATACAAAAATACTTCAACCATTTGATTTAAAAATATTTTCTTCCATGGTCGAGGTATTAACCATATAATCAATTATGGGATGTGTAAATTAAGACACCTTATCTTCAATATATTACACCTTAGGAAAATCCTATGTTATTCACTTTCATCATATATTCAAATACTTTATAATGGGTTTTAAAGACAAAGTGAATTATCCAAAGCATATCCCTAATGAATGTCACACCAGGTGCATAATAATTCTCGTTTTGATGCACCAAATGAAAATTAGGTCCAACCAAATGTTTCCATTTTAGATAAATTACCCATAGGTACATATATTCTATAACTATGTCTACTTTTAGTATCTAGAGACATGTTTATTTAAAAAAACCATATAATATCTCTCTTACGAAATCGTTTGGATGTTCTTATATACGTATCCTCAAAGTCTATCATAGTTTTATATTCCCTAATCAATGTTCTATAATATCTAATTTCCAATGATTCTACTAAACATCCATTCATAAAAACTATAGAGACCCAGAACCCATTATCCTAAAACTAATTCCTTCTTTTATTACATTGTCATATGATACAAGGAGTCATATCTCAATGGAATGAATAGTTTATTACTCTTAGTAAACTCTATCCATACTTGAGCCTTGCATTACATTTGAATAAAAAAATTATAAAATAATTTTTTCAAGAATAAAATTCTTCCATATGTCATATCCATGCACATAAAATATTGTAAACATCATGGATTCCTGAGAAAGTAAAGAAAATAAGTATGGGCTCAAATTCATATAAGGGTCATGTGTAGTGGAAGATGATGTGAATCTATAATCATAAAAAATATTTCTAGGTATATAACTGAACACACATTCCATGTAATCAATAAAATGATAATTAAGTACATCTATAGATAATATCTATGTGAAAATATCCTAGATACTAATCAATATGGAATGGTAAATAACTGAAAACAAATTCCATTTTGTCAGTACATGACAATAATAATTGGATTAGGAATAATCAATTTTGAAAGGTAAATTACTAAAAACACATTCTATTTAATTAATAAACTGGGAATAAAATGCATCCAAATATTATATCATTTTGAAGAATTCATGGATAATAAATTATTATTTATTCATGAAGGATATTCTTACTTATTAGACACATGGATCTTAGGAACCATGACATATCTATCCTAAATACTATTCACATTGTGGTTTAAATATATAGGTAAAACCCACTTAATTTTAGATTTAAATAATAATATATTTAATCCTATTTATGTATCAATGGGATATATTAGTCTGGTCCATACCCATAACATAAGGTCTAAATAATTCCTCTTATATAAAAGTATCAATTTAATTTATGAATAAATATTTATTATGATCAAATACATTTATTGAGTAAAAGATATAGATTTATCAATATTTCCATAGTCAATCAAATAAAATTTAAAGTAATCACTATTTAAAAATGATATATGGTTTATAAATAATCATATCCATGATAAATAATATGGATATTTTGGATAAATTTCATGTATAATGGTCACGAGAAAGTTTTAATTAAATTGGATGCTAATAACTACATAGTGGAACAAGGAGGAAAATTTCAATACTATCATTGGTCAAAACATTTATAAAGAATCCAGAGGAAGAATAAGGATGGTTTCAACATATACCAGTTTGAGTAAGAATAATGAGTTTTTTAATTTATTAATAGAAATATCATACAAATATCATAAAAACATTCTAGTGGAAAATATCATTTTTATTTTGAAAAACATTTTGAAAATACTTTTCTTTAAAAATCACTTTAAAAATAAATTTTCCTTAAATATATACTCCACAACATGTAATAAAAGAATGAAATAAATGATATTCATGATGGAGGGTAATTTTTTACATGCTTTAAATGTTAAAAATAACATTCTTTTTTCAGTTAAAAAATGTTAGGAAGGATTCTTTTTTTTTAACGATAAGGATATTCCTGTCAAATTTTAAATAAATAAAAAACAATCAATTTTTTTAAAGGAAAAAATATTCCATTTAAAAAATTTAAAGAGTAAAATTTTTAGAAAATGCCTCTAATAAATCATTTTTAAGGGTTTAAAACATTTTTAAACATTTTTAGAAACCATGGTTTTGAAAAAACAATGTTTTTGACCGAAAAGATACATGAAGAAGGATTTTATTAAAATATGTATCAATTAATTTAAGTAAAAAACAATGAAAAATGGATCTATTACCTGAAAATATCATTAATAAACATTGGATATGAAAATAAATGGATTTATCTATGAATGATCAAATAACTTCCTTTAAATGTAATTCACGAACAAACAATCTAGATTATAATGAATTTTTGAAATACAACCTAAAAATGATCATAACATTGATGCAATAATCAAGTAATGAATATATTATCTATATCTTATGTAGATATACATAAAACAAGTTCAAATAAAAACATATAATAAACATTAATTTTATACACAATCATATAATATCAGAGGTAATAAAGAAGTAATGTAACCAAAGGAAAAGATATTATGTTTTGAAACTTTTTACTGGTTGATAAAATTTAATTCATATACCCTTATATGAAATAAATAAAATCAAAACCCAATTAAAAATGAATAACTAATTATTCTTGATATTAACCTTAAAATGTGAGGTATATACACCAAATAAAATAAATTAGGTGCATAACATTACAATATGACTTAATGAAATGAACATGAGATGAAATCCCTTTCTCCAAGAATCCATTTGATTAAAAAACATTTACCACCTATATAGTGGATTTTAAAAGGTTATTAACTTATACCAAAACCATATTAATATTTATAATAGAATATATTATCCTTTTATAACTTCTTATTTCTTTTTCATTAAGAGTATTCCATTATTTACATTGTTTAAGGTGTTAATTACCTTTTTTCTCATTCACATTTCCTCATGAATGGTACAGCACTATAACATATTATATAGTTATATTGTAATTTCCTCATACAAGGAGCCACTAAACTAGTGCCCTGATCCAGGCCACCACATGATCTCAAGCGCTACTCCCCATACACAAGAGAATTACAACTATTATTGAGGGTCTAAAAATCACATGGGGAGATTATACCCTCATTAATACAGTAAAAATATTATAAAATAATTATAATAGTGTGGAAAAAAAGAATAACCAATGAATATTCATAAATAACAATTTCCAAAATTTGGGTACAAACCACAACCAACTGTAAATATGTCATGTCTTTCTATAGTACCAAGTTAACAAACTCCAAAATAAAGACACAGAGGAGTCCCAAAAATCATCCTAACTCTAAATATGGATCATCATCCATGCATTAACCAGGCCCAAATAAACTCTCTATAATAGATCTCTTTCCCTTTTTATGACCTAAATGCATGAAATTTCATCAGGTTTCCAACATAATCCCATGTATGGTGTGAGTACAACTCAGCAGGCCACCACTAATAGTGTCTAAAAAATAACTAGTCAAACAGATAGTGCATGCTTGTATGAAGTAAAGGATTATAAAATTAAATACAATTAGAGATCCACTAGTTAACTATATTTACTTAACTATAATTTAAATAAATTCTATCTTCATGACGTTCATATTCTTCAATACGTAGTTCATCATCAATATATAATACATTGGTTAGGAATTCACATCATTCACACATGGTTAATAGCTTTTATCATTCTCTATAATTGAGTAAATTATGTCCCAATATTGCTATGGATAACACAACATAACATCACAATATCCACACCTTGAGGCCTTGGTCCAGGTGGAATGAAACTATTAGCAGAACAGAGCTTGGTCCCCTTCCCTAACCCTTTCTTTTTTGGTGGAGGTAGAGCATCAGTCCAACTTGGCCCATGGGAGGAGCATCATTTATTTTTTATACACCTTAGTCCATATGTAAATTTTCATTCATCCATTAACCACACATAAACCATATCAAAACCAAACTAACCAGTACATGTAACAATCATAATCCATAACAGTCAACGTGTGAATTCATGTTATGTCATAACACATTGAAAAAAAATACCATTTAAATTAATTATCCCATTCTCAGGAAAATCTCACAAAGCACATTTAATAAATACATTTTAACTTCCCATTTAACATATTAATTCATTACCTAATGAAATACCACTTAACACATTTTATGTTTATATAAAATTACTAATCAACATATTCACCAACTCATATTCCATGATCTATTATAAATTTATAATTTAATTCATAACCCATGATGCACAAACCGAATTAACCCAATATTGCATTACAGTGTCATAAGAAATTACCCTTAATTCTTATCCATATCTATTCTCATTACAACTAGTCCATTTTCACTTCTATTAATCGCATTGACATACTCAATAATGTCTCTACAATATCACACAATCCCCATGTTTTTACTGAACTAATTTCTAGGTCTGGGGATATCGGTACACCCCTTGGACATCCCTTAATAGGTAAATTCATCCCCAAATATTCCCATGGGGACCATGACGGCTTCTATTCATCAATTAGACACCCATCTATCCAAACTTCACTAAAGGAATCAAGTGCACAATAACAGATAACCAACAAAAAAACTGAACATGCAAAAATATTCAACATAACTCTGCGATATAACATGTAGACCACATACCTCAAATAATTCACTATTATCACACTTAATAGTATCCTTAGATAACAATTTAACTAACCTTTGAAGCCTCAATCTTTATCTCACTTTTAAAAAGGAATTTTTTCTGCTTCAAATGGAGATAAGTGAATGGTGAAAACCCTAAATCAAAAAGAGAAGCAATGGAGGGATTAGGCTTACTTGGAGCATCGATCCGCAACTAATAGTGCTCCAATCATCATAGGATAAAAGTATAATATCCTCTTGGAAGATAGGGTCACTAGGGTTTTTCATTAGGGTTGTATGATGTGAAATGGTTGAGAATCCAAATTTAGAACCTAATAAACTAAGGTGGATTTTTTTAATTTTTTCTATCTTTACATGGTTACACGGGTTACTCAAATGGTTTTCCAAAGCATGGGAAAACTTTGTGTGAGAAAAATTTCATGGGGATTTGAGTCACACGGTTACCTGAGAAGGTTGCACTATTAATCAAACTGTGCTCCATCTGTGCATTAAGCCACTATCCAAGGCTACACATTTTACCTAGGAGGTCTCCGCAATATACCAAACCATGTGCCAACCATGCGCCTGGAATAGTTTGTCTTGATTTTTCTTCCTTTAATGTATTGAACCATCAGAACACCCCCAAGTCATCTCATACACCCGGTAATCATTTCATTAAACCCAAAAAATGGTTTTATCCCCAAATTTAAACAAATATATACTTCCAAAATGTCAAGGATCATACAACATATACATCTTATGACATCTCATCATTGATCTTCTCTTTCAATAATTATTGGGTTTCTACAAAAAAGAGATCGAGACAATGAACCCGCACATCAAACTCATGCTCCTAGGTTTCTTCCTGACGATTCACATGCCACCAAAAAACTCACACCATGGGTAAAAACGTGAAATGAAATACATTTTCAATATGGTCCACAGTACAAAGTGGATGCTCATCAATGGACACATCAGCCTCAAGCTTCAGATATTCTACATTTTTCACATGAGATGAATTAGGATGATAGTGTCGATGTTTTGATACATGAAAAACGTCAGGCATGACACTATACCATTGTTGAAGAGCCAATTGTAAGCCACCATTCTGATACTCTCCACAATATCAAATGGTCCCTCGTACTTGATTTCCAACATTCACTATTTTCAAATTTAATGATGACACAACCTTAGTGACACCCAAATAAACACACTATCACACAACATAATTCCAGATGCCTATGACTCCAATCAACATATGACTTCTACCTACAGCGATCCATTACCAATGTTTATGAATCAATCAAACATTATATGATTTCTCCTACATGATACATAGTCCTAACAACTTAGATTACCCAACATCTAACCCAAACAATGAAAATATACATGTTCTCCTATTGAGTGACTCAAAAGGCTCCATCTAAATCATAGCATGAATACATTTTTATTGGAAACCGCAATAAACAAATAACTTATTTTCCCCTGAACCACCAATATATAGAAAAAAAATTATCAAAATATTCTATAATACTAGAATTGAATGTTCATACTGCCCGTTTGTCTTCTGGTGATATGCGATACTTAAATATACTAGTGTACCAAGTGCCTTTTGTAACCCTTGCTAGAATCAGGGTGTGAATCAAGCACACCGATCTGAAACTATAGTTCTAAACACACCAAGTAACCAAACCACCTAACATATTTATAACTCTCTAAAATTATTACAATGTAAGTCTCCGGTATTGACATGAAATGGGCCACCTTAGTCAATTGATCCAAATCCACTCAAATTGCATCATTCTTCCAAAGAATCCTCAGAAGACCCACTATAAAATCCATCATTATGTCATATGATTTCAACACATGACTGGGGAAAGTATATAACAAGTCACAATGGCACTGGTGCTCGACCTTAAGCTACAAAAAGGAGAGGCATCACACCACGAAACCCATAACCTCTATCTTCATTCCTAGAAACACAAACTGCCTACGAGGATCACAATACATATTAATCAAGCCAAGATGCACTTCCCACTTCGATTCATGGAACTCACCCATCAACTCTTCCTTCATACACACTAGAACACCCACATGGTAACAAAAAAATATAATCCCATCTCCAACAATATCCAAATTAGAATGTGAATTCCCACCTATAAGACGTTCATTCAATGACAAACACTATGGATCCTCAAAATAACTCTCATTAAAAAAACAAAAAAGAATGAACTCAACCAAAATGAATGTGAGATTCATCTTATCATGCCTTTCCTGAACCTCTAGGTGCATCGTAGAAAAGAAGTCCATCATTCTACCCTTACAATTGGATTCCTGAACCAACAGATTCTGAATCTTCCAAATTAGCGAATCTGCAACGCTATTCCATTTTCATGGTGTGTAAAACAAATTAATGTCAAATAAATACTGGTACATGACCCACCTTCCCCATTAATTATTCAAATCCCATTGATATAAGATGTTCATAATAATTTTAGGATCGGAAAACACCATGAACCACTCTCCCAATAAGTAATACCTCTAATACATTAGGAATAAAGCACACTGACTGACTTAAGATCATGTGTAAGGTAATTTATATCATGAGGCCTCAATTGTATTGAGACATAGGCTATAACTCAATAATCCTACATCAACACTACCCTAATTACAACACCAGACACATCACAAAATGAGGTGTACATTTTACCTTGTTTAGGTAAGATTAGAATCAATGTGGTAGTCAACTGCTTCTTCAAATCCCAGAAATTAATCTTATATGCCTCCATCACTATGAAATAACTCCCTTATCAGTTAATCTTGAGAGTGCACTAGAAAATGGATAATTCAATAATGATCCTTTGGTAGAAACCATAAACTCTAAGGAAACTACCAACAATAGAAAAATTATTTCGAAACTCCTAATACATAACAACCACCATTTATTATGGATCCATCAAAACACTTGACTCGGTGGTGATGTGACCCAAGAAATGAACATTATCAATCATTAACTATAATTTTGATAACATAGCCTAATTATTATGTTGTATTAGTGTACCCATGATGAAGTTAAGATGTGTAGCAGGATTTTCAAGTTTTAGTGAGTATACCAAGATGTCATCAACAAATAAAACCACAAACTAATCCAAGTATAGTTGAAATTCCTAGTTCCATTAAGTCATGAACATGGCTGGTGTGTTGGTCAACCCAAATAACATAACAAAAAACTCATACAAACTGTAACTATTCTGGAAATATTTCTGTTGTAAATCGTAAGCTCTCACCCTCATATAATGGTGTCTCAATATAAAATTGATCTTAATGAACATCAAACCACCCCTTAGGTGGTCAAACTGGTCATCAATTATCGGAAGTGGATATTGGTTCCTAGTTTTCATCAGATTCAACTTCCTATAGTCAACACCTACCCTCAACTATCCATCTTTCTTCATGTAAAATAACATAGGAGACCCCCAATGGGAAATACATAGATTAATAAACCCCCTTCGTTCCAACACTTATAACTGAAGCTTATGTCATTGGAGTCCTATCAACACCATTTGATATGGAATAATGGTAATCGGCCTTTCCCCAAGAAGCAACTCTATCGTACACTAAAAATCACTCTGAGGTGGAATCCTTGAGAAGTCCTCATGAAACACTTCCTGGAATTGATCCACAACAAGAGGGAAAACTAGATGCTCCCTTCTTCCTTCATCTAGAACAATGAAAGCCACTTAGGCTATGAATTCTAAAAACATTTGAGAATTTGGCCCTACAAAACTTTCTAGAACATCCAACCCACCCCAAAAACATATGTGTCTCTAACAAGAGACTTGAATGTTACCTAATGTCAGTAATAGTCATTTTGGGCATGATACAACACCATAAAATCCATACCAAAAATCTTTTTGAACCTTTAATTCTCATGGACATAAAGGTTCCACCTAAAATTATATCCACCAACCTGCAAAGCATATCCCTTACGCTATCTGATATCCTCAAATCACACCCCCAACAAAGTATCAATTGACATATCCCCACAAAAAATTTCAATAGTTAGTCTCAACACAAATAATGACTATTAATGAATAAAATAATGTGAAACTCCTATTTAAAATAAAGAACTAAAAGGAATGGAAGCTAAGAGAATCATACCTCAAATGGTAGATGGTCTATCCTCACCACCTCCAAGTGTATACTGAACTGCATGAGGTTGACAAGACCCTCTGCCCTGGGATCTAGCTAGAGTACCATAAATTGAATAGCCTGGTTAATATGGATGGTCCTTCCAAATAGTTCCACGTCCACCGCCCCACCAGTATGAGCTATATATCTCCAACTACTAGCCTGTTATGGGTTGATCGAACCAATAATAGCCCATGGAATCTTCCACTGACCTCCATCTATGCTCAGCTACTGAGGGTTCTTGGAGAACCTCTATTTGTGTCCCATCCTTCCTCACAATCGACACACGACATGTGGTCGGGGACAATAACCCTGTACGATCTCCAACCTTCCACATTGGTAACAAAATTACTAATCATCACTTTAATGAACTGAACATATGTTCTAACTACCCTACACACTTTCTACCTCTTTGAATTCCCAAATCAATGATTCCAGACCATGGACGTTTTACCACCTATCTGCCAAGTTGTTACGTTATGTCCTCTACCTAATGCTCACTTAATGTTCTTTTCTAATATAATATATTTGTCCAGTACCTTTAAACCCACTTTATATGGACAATATTCCCCTAAGACATGATATTTTTCCAAATCCCATCCAAGAAGGGTCTCACCAATGTCACGTAGTCTCTAACCAACATTTGAATGAAACGTTTCATGTTAGTGAAACTACTAGAAAAATCTATCACTGAATCAACCCCCTCATTCTAAATCATAAATTCCACAGCCTTATCTTACATCAATGTTTTTGGGTAGTATTGTTCAAGAAAAATTTACTTAAAATCCTTCAACACCATTTCTTCATGCTACTATGTCTGAACAATAATGTCCGACCAAAAATTTTCCTGGACCAACAAAATATAGGTTGCTAACTTGAATTTCGTCATAGAAGGAGTCTCTAGGTGATCAATAATCATCTAGATAGACTGTATCCAAAAATCAACAACCCCTTTCCCACCCTCTTCAATACAATTCATAGGGTCCTACAAATGACCCTATCTAGTTAGCTTGAGCATACTTGTGGAACTCCCCCTAGGTCACATTCCATCATCTACATAAAACAAGTGATGTTATCATAGAACATATATTCTATTTCATCTTGAACCATTGGATATCCTTCCTCCACAACTAGGGGGTCATTATTGGAAATGTCCTGTTATCTCCCATCCATCACACATATTCATGATGACATTTCTCTAAAATTCCAAGCATGAGATTAATAGAAAAAATAATAAAGCTTTAATAAAACATAAAATAATGTTCACTAGGATCCATAAAATCCATTTCATATAAACTATCCAAATGACCATATATTACCTGAAACGCTACCCTCAACCATCCCTATAGAGGACCATGATTAACATATGGTGACTAACTCACACGATCATAATCCCCACCTTCTACACCATTTCAAAAAATATTCTCACATCCCTAATTACAAAAAAAACTACTTATTTCTCTTAACAACCTTTATTAAAAACATTTAATTAATTATTAATTATTATTTTCCTTCCCTATCTAACCATTTTTAACACCTCATTTGACTCCATTTTCATCATCTTCAAGAAAATAAAATGCATCCTCCCATTTATGTACTACACACACATCCCGTGTGCGTGTATACCATGGTTCATATCAGATATTTGGTTTGGTTCCTAGAATGATGCATGATAGAACATCCTCATTTTATTCCAAGTATGATAAAAATATTATAAATCTTTCACATCATAGAACAAGTGTATCAACCAATGGTGAAATATCAATAATCATAACAACAGACAACATGAATAATAATTCCCCTAGGTGGAATGAGTTTTCTATCATACATCGATTTGAAAATCCAAAGCACGTGAACATTACCAAGAACAGACACCTTTCTAACCTCTTTTCTGACATCCCCAAATAGTACATCATATAAAAGAACCCCTATGAAACAACTATGTAATGCCCCTGACCTGAGACCCACTAAACCATTTCCCAGATCCGGGTTTCGACATGACCTCAAGCGCACCTCCCCATATGCCAGAGCTTTATTACTACTAGTGAGGGTCTAAAATTCACATAGTGATAATATAATTTCATTACTATAGTAATAAAAAACAAAAAAAGTATAAGAAAAAACATTGAATAACAAATGAACATCCCTAAATAACCATTCCCTAAAATAGGGTACAAACCACAACCAATAGTAAATATGAAATGTCATTCTATATTAACAAGTAAATAAAATTCAATAGTGGAATCCCTAAAATATTCTTGACTCCATGTATAATTCTCCATCCATTAATGTCTCGTGTAAAAATGAAATTTCTATCACAGATCTCTTTCAATTGTCCATAACTGGAAACATGAAATCAACTCTTGTACCCAAAAATGGCCCGAGCAGGGTGTGAGTACAATTCATTAGGCCACCAACAATGTTGTCTACAACATATACAGTCTAACTTATATTGCATTATTTATAATATAACTAATAAAAAAATAAAAGGAAATTTAGCGGACACAAGTTGACAATAATTACTTAACAGTCACTAACCATAATTCTAATTTATTTATGTACATCTTATTTAATGTTTATTTCATCATCAAAATATAATCCATGGGTTTTGCATTCACATCATTCACACAAGGTTAATATCATTTAGCATTCTTCATATTGGAATAATTAATGTACATTTCTCACTAGGGATAACAGACCACAACATCACAATATCCTCACCTCAAAGCCTCATTCAAATTGAAATGAATCCATTAGGGTAATAGAGCTATATACCCTTCCCTAACCTATGCATTATGGGTGGAGTTAGAGCATCACTCAAACTCGACCTATGGGAGGATCCTTAGTCATTTATCCCTCAATGCACATGCTTATTCATCCATTCACCAAAAAACCATATCAAAACCAAACACAAACAATAGATGAAGAAATCATAATCCATAACAATCAACATGGAAATTAATATTGTACCATAAACCAATAACAAAATTTCAATTTATATCACATATCCCATTTAGCCCAATTCCCATTCTGATTCCTATCTCATTATGCACATTCAATATCTCACTCATATCACCCAATTTAAAATATTAATACATTCGTCTATGAAATAAAATTGAACACATTTTTATTGCACATATCATTACCAGAAAACATATTCATCAATTCATACTCCCTACTCTCCTAGGTATTTCTAATATAATTCATAAGTTACAAGGCACAATCCTAATTAACCTAGTAAAACATTTCTGGGTCATGAAAGAAAACCCTCAATCCATTTCCATATCAAGACACGTTACCAATATTCCATTTTAACTTCCATTAAACACATCAAACTACTCAACACGGAATCTAAAATATCATACAATGACCCTGCACTTACATTAAAATTTTGTATGTTTGAGGATATTAGTGAACCCCGTGGATGGACCTAAATAGGTAAAATCATCATATATTCAACCAATGGGAACCATCAGTGTTTCTATTCAACATTTAGATACCCATTTTACCTAAATCTCAAAATGAATCAGGATCCCAATAAGAGATAACCATGAACAAAACCAATTATTCACAAATATAAATTAGCACTATGGAATATAACTTATGGACCATGTACATTGAAATAATTGGTGTTATCACCCATAATTAGAGCCTTATATCCTGATTAACCACCCTTTAAACCCAAATCATGTGTCTCACCAGAATAAGGGGTTTTAGAGTTTTTCCTCCCTAAACCTAACAGAGAATAAAGAGAGGGATTAGAAATTACCATAACATCGATCCACAAGATACAGTTCTCGAAATGGATTAGGATCGATAGATAATCCCCTACTTGAAAATTGGGTCTCTAGGGTTTATCCCTAGGGTTGTAGTAGGTAAAATGTAGCTGAATCTATAGTTTGATATAAAAACATGAGGTGGAAATTTTGTAATTTTTCACAACATTACATTCATATTAATTTAACCACACAGTTTTCCAAACTATGCACAAGAAACTATTTAATGGAATTTCAGTTGTACGGTTAAATGGGTAGGTTGTACTACTTAACAAAAAATTCTCTAACCAAGCGTTAAGCCACTGTCCAAGGCTATATGGATTACCAGGGAAGGCCACACAGTTAACATAATCATCCTCCTGGAAGAGTTTGCTCAGATTTCCTTCGTTTCATGTCATGTACCCCCAAAACAACCCAGTGTACCCTCATACTCCTAGGATGCATTTCATTATCCCCAAAACATGATAAAGAAACCAAAATTCAAAGAAATACACATCTATAGAAAATCCAGGCTATTAAATATATCATCTCCATCTTAATACTCAAGAAATATTTATAATATTTATTTCATCAATTGAACATTTAAAACAAATAATGAATGGATTTTTTGAAAAAAATAAAGTATGTTCCAATCACGGAGACAGTAGGATGTATGTACGTATTAGTAACATTTACATTTTCACCAATCATAATAGAAAAAAGGTAAGTAATATTTTTTCATACAAAAATGATAAAAATATCATTAATATCCATTTATAGTCTTATATATTCCATACACATTCTGTGTTGGTGAAAAGAGAGTCACTTCACTTTATAATAGTGATGGTCCACACATACAAAAATGATGTTTTCATCTTTACATGAGTGAAATGAATTGAATGAAAATGATATATATATATATATGTATACACACACATATATTATCATTATAGAATGATAAATATGTGATTAATATCATAATTATATAATTTATATCACATATAATCAATAGATTTATCATTTTCCCCTTCTTATGAAGCGCTAATAAAAGACGAATCAGAACACTTTGTAAGGCGGCAGTCTAATATACACACGAGTGATGTTATTGTATCTAATATGAAATGGATGATAAATGATATATATAAAATAGTTACTCAATAAGGGAATATATTTAATAAATATGAAATATATTCTTTATATATATCACCAAACCTAATCATTAGATGGGGAAATGGAAAAACAAATTACATAAATTCACGTTGTGGTATCGCACCTTACACATGAACAACAATTTTGTAACCCATTTTATGGAAGTGGATATGGATTTAGGTCATTAAAATATTATAAAAAAATTCCATTATATGTAATATATAGATGTTAATTTATTAGAAATATTTAATCAAAGCTGAATGAGGTGGAGAAACAAATAATATAAAGATACTTGTTGATGACCATTAACTTTTCTTCAGGTGTCCTCCTTTGGTTATCACTAAAACGTTCCTAGGATGGATTTCGTACTAAAGTGAGGCTTCTAGGATTGGGGTATGAATGTTTTTATGTGAATAATGGAGGTATTTCGTGATTCAAGGAGGAGTTAAGGTGTTAATAAGAGAGGGTAGAGTGGACTTTTCTATGTGGGGCCGAGGAGAAATTTGTTAATTTTTAAAATCATTGACTGATCCTATGTTTTTCATGACTCTCAAGGGTCTAAAATGGTCAATTATAAAACCTTATAGGTGTAATGGGCTACATATGGATATGAAATTAGTTTTAGAAAAACATCTATGCCATTTTTATCCTTTTTTTGTTTAGTTAAACCCCTCATTGTAATACCATATTACCTTAATCGGTTTTTTAATTTTCACTTTTTAAATATTCATTTTAGTTAAAAATTAGGTTGACATTATTTTATATAATAATTTATGATGATTCCAAATTTAAAATCCATTTTATTGAATTAAATTCACATATTTAAGATAATTATTTTAAAATTTATCCCGTAGATGTGATGAGAATGATTGGATTTAATGTGAAAAATGATCAAAAGATTAAAATGTTTTTATTAATTATGAATTTTTTTAAAATGAAATAAATTCTATTAATTGATATCAAATTAAAATAATTCAACTCTAAATATATTTATAAATATAATACTACATTATAATTTACAAAAATGAAAATACATTTTTCAATTAAAATTCACTATTTTCAATATTCACCATAAAATAAATATTTATAAAAAATTCCCAAAAAATTACTAAAACCAAATTTCAATATTTCAATTTATAAATTTTTTAGATTTTCATATTATTTTTATAAAATTCGTAAAAATAAATTTCCAATTATGTGAACAATGCGCGACTAATCCATCTTTTAAAAAAATATATTTTTAAGAAAACAATTTTTTTTATTTTAAATGTTTATTATTTTATTTATTTTTAATAGAACACAAATTAAATTTAGTAAAAACATTATTTTATTTATTTATGAAATCTTATTCATACACTACTGTATAATTTCTAGGTGGTATATTAAATAATAATGTCAATAGTATATCTTTTTTGGTAGAACTCGGTCTTGCATGAAACATACACAATCGAGTAAAATGTTATTCTTTTTGAATATTTTGGGTGTCCCAAATGTTATATTAGTACATTTCAAAATACTGATAATATCATAATGGTAGCTTATTTCGTAGTACTTCCACAAAACCTCTCCTAAGGCTATGATTTCTTCCATGCATCTATTTTGAGGAAGTGTATACATGACCCTTCACATGTAATGAATTGAGAGTTTATACTTATGGAGAAAGATCCTTCTTATGAGGAACAAGTAGTGGATATTTTAGATCATACAGAGAAAGTACAATGAAACAATACAACATTCCTGGAAACTTTTTTATGAAAAAAATCTATTTTGAGGAACCTGTATGGGAATTTGAGGGTATTATGTGTAATAATTACCCTAATTTAATTATATAATAATTACAAATTTTTAATGGAAAAATCATTTAAGGGGGTAGAATGTAACAGCCCCAGTTTTTATAAATTAATTTTTTTTCGAACAACTTTAATTTATATTATTCATTTCATTCCATTCAACCCTTAGATAATCTTGTGTTATATATCACACCATGTAATGCTTGTAGAAAATGTAATACTCACATAGCATGTCAAACCCCAACCTGGTATCTTGAAGACGTAGTTATTTTTATTTATTTAGTTATTTTTATTTGTCTCTAGGTTTCTTAATGTTTAAAAATATATTAAATTAAAATCAAAATGAAACGAAATAAAATAAATGGAGAACTATTTAATATTCATAATAATAATGGTAGTATTATTATTTAGTTTATTAATATAAATATTATTAAGATTATTATTTTATTAATAATAATACTATTAATATACTTAGTTTTTTAGGGATAGTTTTTCTTTTTTTTTATTTTTTTTATTTTTTATTTCCTTTCTTCTTTTCCCATCCCTTTACTCTCTCTACTCAAACCTCCCTCTTTATCTTCCCTTTATGCTCACGAACCTATCCCTTGGACAACCCATGCTGAAACATCCTCCCCCCTCCAACCTCGACTTCTTGCACCACACGTTTTTTCCGCCTCTCCTCCACTGGTTGACACCCCTCCGATGGCACACTCCTGCTCGTGAGACACACTCCCCCTAGCATGAAACCCTCTAGAATGTAGAACCTTTGACCACTCTCCCTCCAGCAGCCTCCCTCCGGTGAGCCACCAATGGTGCCCCACTCTCCCTCTGTCATGGACCTTTTCACAACACCCTCGGATGAACACCTCCCTCTTGCGTGATCACTACTAGCTGAGGCCCTCCTGTGATCCATCTACCTTCCTCCGATGAGCCCCCCTTTTTTCCTTCCCCTTCCACTATATTAGTTTTTTCTATGATTATGTGTGCTTGTCATTCCTTAGCCTAACCCTAGTGTATTTCTTGGGTCTCTATATTTTATTTGATTTTGTTGGTTTTTGATTAAACGCTTGAATCATGGTTATACTTTTGTTACTTGCGGTTCGATTGGCACACAATCGAAGTTTTGTGTCGGAATTCGAAGTTTCAACAGCCAAGGTAGGTGTTTCTGAATATAATTATTATTTGATGAATTAAGATTATTATTTAATTAATTTATCATATTCATTGATTTGTTTTATTCATGTGAATATTTTTTTACTGGTGGTTTAATATGATTTCGATGTTTTTAGTAGCGTGTTGGTTTGATATGAATATTTTGATTTTGTGAAAACCAGTTAGGAGACTTTTGTAGTGTTTTAAAAACATTATTATTGGCTTATTACATCACACAGGGGCTGAAAATTCTATGTTGTCATGTTATTGGTGTCTTTTTGGCCTTATAATATATTTTTGAGTGGGATTTTGTGTTAAAAGTTTTGGTGATACTGCTTGGGGTTGTTTCAAATAAAAATTAAGTAGTTTATTAAATCATATAAAGGGTGTGGAACATGTTTGGATATTTTTTTTATGTGTGTATATTTTCAAATGTGGGTTTGAGAATGCAAATGGGGGTATTTGTGTGTGTGTGCCATGTTGTGAAAATATTTGGACCTATTCAATCCATTGTTTAATTTGTGTGAGATGTGTTTTTTGTGGGTATATAAGGTGCGTATGTGTGGAAAAAGGATATTTGATGCGAAATTTACCACTTTGAGCATGTTTTACTTATTGTGAATTTGTCAACATGTTTTGTAAATTCTTTCAAAATATGGTAGGTATGTTTTAATGTCATTTTGGTGTAAGTTTGGTTTTAATGTGGCTTTTTTCTTCCTGAAGTTGAGTGTGTTATTACTGCAAACCATTGATGTGTTATTTTGCAATGTTTTTTTGGATTTTTTAGTGTTTAATTGTTTTATTAAATTATATGTGTAGTGCGTTGGGCCTCCCTTCGATGGTTTTGGGATGCGGGTGTCGAGGTATCCTATATGTTCATGAATAGGGTAAGGCATATATATATGCCCTCTTTGTACATATTACCACATGGAGTGGGGAATATGTGCACTGCATCTCGGGGCATTTATAAATATTTTTATAAATGCATTGGGGTGTATGCACCAAGGGTCGGTTCAGGTGGTTGTCGAAATATAGTGACATGTTGGATTTAGGTCCACTATTCCTATTCCATTAATTTAAATTTCATAATTTCATTCTTTTTTTAAATATATTTTTTGCATTTATGTTATATTCACCTACTATAAATTATTCTTGTGGTTTCTAGAAATGATTATGCCTTGTTTTTAAATTGTAATTTATTTCTAACGCTCATTGGTCTTAATTGAATTTCCTTGAAAATTGATTTCCTAAGTGGTTTTGAATTGGTAATGAGTATTTCTAAAAGTGTTTGATCTTTTAGCTGATTAGTTATAAAAATTGTTTCTGGTAAGTAATTAAGCTCGGTTCTCACCTTAATAATGTTTTAAGAAAATGAAAAAAACCTCTCTCGAGGCATCGCCCTTGGTTTTAGAAAATTATTTAAATGTTGAATGTGTTATTTTGTGCCTAATTTGATTCTTATGCCTTGTGTGACATGAAATAGGTGGAATGTGTTAAAGAGGGAGAGTGGTGGTGAGAGGATGAATGTTTTTTAGATAAAGAAAGTGTTATGTACATATACGTTTGCTCGATAAAGAAAAGTCACCACCAATTGAAATAGAGCACAATGGGAAACCTGGGTATCTAGGTGGGTGACCAGGACTAGTATGCTACATGACACAGTAAGGGTTTTTCCCGTTTTATCTAGTAGGATTGACGCAACAACACTAACTAAACATATGAATTACTGATGGTCGTGGTTTCTAAGACATCTCTACTAAGGGTCGTGGTTTCTAAGCTACATTTTCTGAGGTTCATGATTTGTAATCCTTGTTTCCTCAAGGTACAAGGTCTCTAAGTTCCCACTTGTGATGGATACTTAGAGGGATGACCCATTGTGATCATTTGAGACATGATGCTTACGATGTAATTTTAATTTAAGTTGTTACATACTTGATATCTTATTTGTGAAAACAATATTTTAATCTAAATTAGTTTCCTTTCATTTGGAAATTTTAATGCATTCTTGGGACTTATTCTGAAAATATAGTGGGAGAGAAATGATTTAATTGAAAATAAAAATTTGTTACTTGAATTTTAAATAAATGGAAAGCATAATTTTGTTATGTCCTATTTTCAAACAAGCATGTTTTTGAATTCATATAAAAGGAAAGGGAATAGTGAATTGTTGAATCTTGGCATTCCTACTAAGAATCTCGGTGCTCACGCCTAATTTATTTTTCTATTTCAGGTTGTTCTAGTTTTGGATCACTCTCAGAGAAAGTGTAGTTTATTTTCCATGGTGACACCCGAGGTCACTTGAGGTATGTCACATTGGTTCATTTATAACATTTTCCGTTTCTAAGTTGTTTGGTTTATTTTCCATTATTTATCTACTTGTTCTGTTTATGATTATTTATCTTTGTTATGGGCTAAATCATTCCCAACTAGTTTATTTTGATGCCAGACAATTGTTCCCAGCCCATGGGGATCCGAAATGCCCTTCGGGCCATGTCGTGGACCGGCTTGGGTGACTGGTTCAGGGTCAACCCGAGTTGGTTCGGGACAATACGGTATCAAAGGGACCCTTGTTATTTGGAGTGTGATATATCTAGTGATTGGGTGTGTCGGGAATCAAGAGGTAGATGTGGGAAGGATGTCATGAACCCATTCTTGTCTTGAACTCGAGTTGCTAGGGGTAGTCCAGGATTTTAATTCTCTTCTTTTTCTTGGCCTGTGTGGATGAGGGATGACCAAGGAATTGAGACAGTGTTACATAGAAAAATTTCATAAAGTTGCGAACCTTGTAGTGTTTGAGAGCGTGGTTCAATATGCTTCATGCAGTTGATGATCGCTTGGAGCATGGCCTACAAAGCCATGTTACCGGATTGGTGTAACCAGTTGACCATTATTTTTGGATGTTTTGATATAAGTTATGTTTGGGATTAGTTTTTACTGACTAGACTAGATCTCATAAAAATGAAAATCGGTTTTAGCAAAAGGCAGTTTTCCAAATGGGATATGGTTAATAGAGTGGTAAAATGATTTTTGAAATGAAAAACGTTTTGGAATTTGGAAATTGTTTTCTTTTAATAGAATGTGGGCTTGAAGTGGAATGGTGGTCTTGAAATGGTAATTTTTTTCTTTTATTTTAAAGTGTTTTTTCAAAGGGGAAAATGGGTGGTGTATTGCATATTGTTTTGGGATATTGGTAACACTTTTGGAATGTGAGTGGAAATGGTTAGGAAATTTAGAAAATGTGTTTCTTTAATGATAAATGTTATTTTCAAATTGGTTGATAATTTCTGTTTTATGTTGAATGATACTTTTTGAGAATGAGAGGTGTTTTGAATTAACCCTTGGTATTCCTCTGAGGGATGACATATATAGAATTATGCATGTGGCACATGGATAATCGGAGGTATGTGTAGATGGGTTCATGAGCTAGCACAATGGTATATGTATATGCGAGAATTCATGGGATACCATTGGAGGGTACTTATGAATTTTTTTCTGAAAAATTGTATTCAAAAATGTAATTTAAATGTTTTTAAAGGTGAGTAAAAAAATAGTGTTATATTTCCATGTTTGGTATCCTTTTTCATGTGTTTTTGGTTTTGAAAATCATAATTTTTTTTGGAATAGAGATTTGAGTTTCAGTTTAATCTTGCGATTGAAGAGTGCATTTTGATTTATGATGTGTTTTGAATTGGCAGTGTGCCTATTAATTTTTATTATGCCGCCCAAAATTGTTCAAGATGGTTCTAATGAGCCTCTTCAAGTTATTGGTTTTACCCAGACACTTAGCAGAGTGGTGGAATTGATATATTTTCAGTTGTCATCCGTCGTTTTTAGTGATCATCTTCTATTGAAGGTATCATACTGGATTGGTGAAATCGTTGGTCTTTTTAGGTCATTAGAAACTACCAATGCTATGAGATTATGTGTTGGTTCAGGTTCTTTGATGGATCAACTTTGGATTGATGGAAGAAGATGATCCCAACTTCGTTGCATGATGAGATTTCTTGTAAGGTGTTAAAGACCACTTTCGTCCGATGGTTTATACCTCTAGAAGTGAAGGTGAGGAAATTGGTAGAGCTCGTCATTGTCCACAAGACAAAAAAATAGTAAAGTATTATATTGTTCATTTCAAGGGGTTGGTTCCCTTTTCTCCATAGGTAGCATTATAGAATCAATAGATGTTTATCTTGTGTGGGGAATTCATCCAGGGTTCAAGAACCAATTATTTTTGGTGTTTGGGAAGATTCCCCATCCGGTGAGTAGAGAGATTCTGAGGAAACTGTCTCAGACAAGTCTTCTTATCAATTGCACCTCCTATTAGTCGAGAAACTCTATTGTTTACTTCTATTGGGTCCGGTTTGGGTACTTTAAGTCGCCTTTTCATCATATTTCGAAGTCCTTCCATCGGTGTGGCAATTTGGGAAACATGGAGATGTATGGATAACGTCATCACCAAAAGGAGTCTCAACTAGAGGATGTCAGCTCCGGACTACGGGGCACCAGATGCTTCAAGACATCAGATCTCCAGACACAGGTCTCAGAGTGAAGCTTCTCACATAGTCAAGAAAAACTGGGTGTGAGTCACCTTGGTCTAACTTTTGTCTTCAGTGCTTAAATATAGACGGTTTGAATGCCTTTGTTATAGCTTCCTCATCTTTGTAGGTTTTGTTTTATTGTATGAGGAAAAAAGGTCACTTTTTATCATTGTGGTCTTTTTTCTTTGAATACCCCACTATGGTTGTAAGAAGGCATGGTTGTCTTTTCTTCTTGTAATTTCTATAGTTTAACCTCCCCAAATGCAATATTTGGTGATTTCCCCTTTATGGATGTGAGTCTTCAAATTATTGCCTCGTTTGTGGCTAGCTTTATTGGTGACCCATCTTGTTTGAGGTCGTGCTCATTTAGAAGATACGTGCATCTTGGGAAATAATGAATTGGAGTTTTTTTAACCAATTGTTTTGGGGTCTTTCGTTGGGGTCTCCTTGTGGTGGGGGTCGGGGTTGTGTGGAGACCGACCAAGAATCTTGTCATGCCTTCTTTGAGAGTTGGTCTGTGTAAGAGTTTTGGTATTTTTTTGCGGTTTCCGCTTTGGTTTAAGTATGTAGTTCCAAAGTTGGCTCATACTGAGAGACTCAATGTTAGTTGTGCTAGTTAGGTTCTTGTGGTGGGGACAACCCTCCTCGTTTTCATGATGGCTCTTTTCATTGCAGTTTCCCATATAGTTGGTCATGTATGACTTATGGAGTGAAAAGTCCCACCAAGTCTATGACTTTTTTGGCCTCGTCTAGTTTTGAACTCGATTTTGATTCCTTGTTTGGAAGAGTTACTTTCAAGGGGAAGAAATATTTTGTGGGGGTGGGGATAATTCTCACACCCCGACCTAGTATCTGGCATTTGTGGTTATTTTTATTTATTTATTTATTTTTATTTATCTTTATTGTCTTAAAGTTTAAAAAATTTTAAATTAAAATAAAAATGGAATGAAATAATATAAATGGAAAACTCTTTAATAATAATAATGAATATATTATTTTTTATCTTATTATTATTATTATTATTATATTTAGTTTTTAGGGTTATTTTTTCTTTTTTTTCTTCTTATTTTATTTTCATTCCTTTTTTATTTCTTTTCTTCATTCCCTCTCCCTTTCCCATCTCCCCGCGAACCACCTCTTCCCTCCCTACTCATGACCCTACCCCCTAGCCAACCCTATCCATTGTATCCTCCCTCACTATGAACAAGTATTCTAGCACCACACATTTTTGGTGCCTCTCCTCCACCAGTCAAAACCCCTTCTACGACGTAGTCCTACTCGAGGGACACCCTCCCCCTTGCGCGACTCCCACCGGCACGCAGCGCCTTCGGCCAATCTCCCTCCCATGGCCTACCTCTAGAGATCCACCACCACTTCCACACTCGCCCTCTCACTCGGACCCGCACACGACACCCTCGGCAGAGCCCCACCATCTTGCATAACCACCACTGGCCAAGGCCCTCTGGGGAGCCACCTCCCTTCCTCCGGCGATCCCCCTTTTTCCAATCCCCTTCCACTATTTTGGTTTTTTATTTGATTATGTGTGGGGAGAATGTCTTAACTGAACCACAGTGTTTTTCAAGGGTCTCTATTTTGTTTTTCTTTTGTTTATTTTTGTTCAAATTCTTGAATTAGGGTCAAATTTTTGTTGCTTGTAGTGTAATTGGTGCACAATTGATGTTTTGCATCAGAATTTTATGTTTCGACACTGAAGGTTAATGTTTCAACATATAATTATTTTTTGATGAATTAAGGTTCTTATTCAATTTATTTACCATAGTCATTGATTAGTTTTCTTGGTGTGAATATAGTTTTACTTGAGGTTGAATATGCTTTCAATGTGTTTAGTAGCGTGTTTAATTGGTATAAATGTTTTGATTATATGAAAAACCATCTTGTGGCTTTAATAGAGTTTTTTAAACAACTATGTTGGTTTATTATATCATGCAAGGCCTCCGAATTCTATGTCTTCAGGTTTTTGGTGTGAGTTTGGACTTAGAAGATGTTTTTGAGTAGGCGTTTGGGTTCAATGTTTGGTGATACTAAATGGGGTTGTTTCAAAAAAAAATTAAGTGGTTTATTAAATAATATCAAGTGTGTGGTACATGTTTGGATTTTGTATTGATGTGAAAATATTTTCAAAAGTGGGGTTGAGTATGAAAATGGGGGTATTTCTGTGTCTGTTCCTTGTGGTGAAAATATTTGGACATGTTCAATCCATTGTTTAAGTGGTACGCCATGTGATTTTGTGGGTACATGAGGTGCGTATGATTGGAAAAGGGATTTTTTATGGGAAATGTACCACTTTGAACATGTTTTACTTGTTGTGAAATTGTCAAAATGTTTTGTAAATTCTTTCAAAAGATGGAAGGTATGTTTTAAACTCACATTGGTGTACTTTTGGTTTTAAATTGGCTTTTTTGGCTGAAGTTGAGTGTGTTATTAGTGAAAACCATTGATGTGTTATTTTTCAATGTTTTGTGGATTGATTATGTTTTTAATTGTTTTATTAAATTATATGTGTAGTGCATTGGGCCTCACATTGATTGTTTTGGGACACGGGTGTCGAGGTATCCTACATGTACATGCATAGGGTAAGGCATATATATATATTCCCTCTTTGTACATATTCCCTCATAGCGCAACGAATATATGCAATATAGCTAGGGGACTGTATATATATATATATATATATATATATTCATGTGCATTTATACACCAAGTGTCGGTTCGATTGGTCATCGACAAATAGCAAAATGTTTGAGGTAGGTCACCTATGCCTATGCATTTATTTTTTATTTCATAACTACTTTCTTGTTTTAAATATATATTTTTCATTTATGCTATATACACATGCTATGAAGTCTATTTGCAGTTTCTAGAAATGATTATGACTTGTTTTTCAAATTGAAATGTATTTCTAACGCTCATTTGTCTTATGTGAAATTCCTTGAAAGTTGATTTCCTAAGTTGTTCTGAATTGGTAATGAGTATTTCTAAAGGAATTTGTCCTTTCAGTCAATTAGTTATAAAAACTGTTTCTTGTATGTAATTAATCCCTATTTTCACGTTAAGAATGTTTTATGAAAAAGAATAAAACCTCTCTTGATGCACGGACCCTTGGGTTTAGAAAAGGATTTTTATGTTGAATGTGTTATTATGTGCCTAATGTGATGCTTATGCATTGTGTGATGTGAAATAGGGGGAATGAGCTAAAAAAAGATTGCAGTGGTGAGAGGTTGAATGGGTTTTAAATAATGAAAGTGTTCTGTGCATATATGTTTTCAAGATAATGAAAACTCACCACCACATGAAATAGAGAACAATGTGAAACCTAGGTATTTTGGTGGGTGACCAGGACTAGAAGGCTAGATGTAAAAGTAGGGGTTCATCCCGGTTCATCTAGCAGGATTGAGACAACATCACTAACTAAACATATGAATTACCGGGGGTCATGGTCTCTATGCCACGGTTTCTGAGTTTTGTGGTTTCTAATCCACATTTTCTGAGCGTCATGGAATATAATCCACGTTTCACCGATGTACGAGGTCTATAGGGTCCCACATGTGATATATACCTATAGGGATTACCCATGGTGCACATTTGCGACATGATTGTTGTGATGAAATTTTCATTTGAGCTGTTTCATACTTGATGTGTTATTTGTGAAACCATATTTTAATCTATGTTAGTTTCCTTTCATTTTGAAACGTTAATGCATAACTGAGACTTATATTGAAAATTTAGTGGGAGATAAATTCTTTACATGAAAATGAATCCTTGTTACATGAATTTGAAAATAATGAAAAAAATTATTTTATTAAGTCATATTTTTAAACTACCATGTTTTGGAATTCATATAAAAAGAAAGGGCATAGGGTGTTGTTGTATCTTTTCATTCCTACAGAGAATCTCTGTGCTCATTACTACTTCAATTTTTTGTTTCATGTTCCTCAAGTTTTGGATCGCTCTCAGGATGAGTTTTGTTAATGTTCCATGGTGACCCATGAGGTTACTTGAGGTATGTTATGTTGCTTCATTTCTGTTCTTTTCTGTTTCCATGTTGTTCAGTTTATTTTTCTTTATTTATCTACTCATTCTATTTATTATTATTTATCTTTATTATGTGCGAAATCAATCCCAACTAGTTTATTTAGATGGCCGGCATGAGTTTCTAGCCCGTGGGGATGGAGAACGCCTTTCGGGACATGTCGCAGACTGGCTTGGGTAACCGCTTCAGGGTAGACCTGACTATGTATGTGACATAGCATGATTTACACTCAACACTGAGTTTTAACAATACTATGATATCTTACTAATAAGGGTATTTTAATGTGTCATTTATAATCTTACAATTAAACCTAGTGATATGAATATTAACAAATATCTATTATTATGTATAATATTTTCATATAAGTAAAGAGTATTGATAAAAAAATAAAAGTTTCACTAATACCTTTTTAAGTTCAAGAAATACTATTTTCTCAGAAAAAAATTATATCTTTGTTTGATAAGTAATAATTTTAATTTTTAAATTTTTTGAAATTATTTTGATATAATAAACAGCTATTTGATATTTTTTTAATTTTTTTTATGGTGAACTTTGTGGGGGGGGGGGGGGTTTAAAAAAATCATTTTTTAATAAATAGAAAAAAATTACTAAATTTTAATTGAAAGTTTTTTTTCATTTAATGTGTTTATAATGATTAATTATATTTCAATTTTGTTTAAGGGTACAATTTGTTTTTCAAACCATCTAGTAATCAAAGTTAGGTCATTGGAATGAATTTTATTTTGAAATTTGATATAAAAACATTATATTCATTTGATCATTTTCATTTCAAAATCCTGGTTTCTCTTCACACATGCGGGATGAATTTTTAATTAATATTTTCCACTTATAAGAATGGAATTTTTAGAAAATTATTCCATATTTTGAATAAAACCTATTTATATTATATAATAATTTTACCTAATTTTCTTACTAAAACTAATAGTGAATTCAATAAAAACAATTTACCGTGTTTACAGTTTCAATGGGTTTAACAGGGGTTAAATTTAAAGAAAATGGTTCAAATAACCCATCAAATTATCTAAAAACCATTTCATGGACTTATAGAGACCATTAATCCTATAAGGATTGATAAATATCTATTTATTACGCATACAAAGAATTAAAAAGTAGGAGAACTCAATTCATTTCAATAATTCAATGTGTGTCCTTTCCCCCATATATAAATGGCCACTACATCTCATATCTTCTTCACACCTTCACACAAATTTGTAATGACCATGATCTACCCCAAAAAATATAAAACATTCCATCAAATCATCCATAAAGCTTTATTATAGGCTTAAATACATTCTAGTAAGTCCTTTATTGCAAACTTGGTAAGGATACATGAAGATCTAGTAATGTTCATCAATGAGAGTCTTTGTTTTATTTCTTCCTCCACCCCATTAAACTCATATTATATCATTATTACATTATAAAATATATATATAAAATACATTGAGATGTTTTTACATTATAGAAATTACCTAAATCAATCTCTATTCCCATAAAATGGGTTATGAAATCCACATTCGTGTGTGCAGTGGACTACCTCTATCCAATCTGATATCATTTATTTCACTACCAACTCTCATGGATATACATATTGATTAAAATAGTATTTATAAATTTTATATATGATTTTTATGATGGTATTATTATTTTATAGTTTTTATATCACACATACATTCATATTTTTCATTTTTTGGGAATTCTATAATTCCATTCGTGTGTACGGAGAAGAGATTTGATTCGTGCAAGATATTTATTAATGTTATTAAGTATTTAATTAAAATGTGTAATATATATATATATAATTGTTATTATTTTGGAATTATAATATACATTACTTAATTTTCTTTCTTTCAATCCAATAATGAAATGAAAATAATTAATATTATTATATATATGAATATGTTTATTTAATTTATTAATAATAAATATATACATATAAGAGAGGAGGTTCGAATGACTATGATGGAAGTTACGACGTAATGTAAGAGATTTCCATAAATCCATTATTTTACGTGGGACACAAGCAATATTAACCATGTATTTTATTAATGTGGCGTATATGAAAAAAATGAATGTATTTTATTATTATAATACAGAAAATTATTGTTTTTTAAAAGCCCATTTTAGGAGATTACTTTCATGGATTTTTCAGTTCAAAATTTAAAAAATCATTATATGATATTTTAGTAAATTTTCTTTCTTTGATATGTATGTAATTTTGTGCACCTATATTCTTTCATGGGTTGTATATATAGACCTTTTTACCTGTAATTTTATGAATTTATTATTCCTTGACATATTTTAGGTTTCAGGTTATGTTATTCCATAATAAGGCTTATAAATCAATATTACCAAAGTGGAAAATATTTAACGTTATAATTTCATCAAATATCAATATTATTTATGATTATGTATCCAATATTTAAATTTCATGATATTCCACTCCATAATTCCCATAAATATTATTCTATGCTGGTGATTCATGATATTTTAATAAAATGGTACCATTTTAACACACTTGGTAGTAAATGTTTTTAAGATAATTTTTTTTTTAAAATACAACATTGATTATCTTTTATAAAGGACAAAAATTTTCATTAAAAACTATTATTTCTAAATAATTTCATTTTTTTCTTTCCCTATAATGATTTTAAGAAGAAATTTTTACCCATATTATAATTTTTTCATTTATTATGTTGAGATAAATCTTCATGTAATTTTACAAAAAATGTGCTTTTGGATTTTACTAAAAATGTGAAAGGTATATTTATTTTAACATGTACGACATGAATGGAATTTTATAATGTTATGACCAATTATTTCATTAAGGAATCCGTTATACTTTTTCAAGTTTATTATAAAATAAAAATGGTTTCAAAATGTTTTATGCTAAAAAATTCTTTTTTCGGAGTGGAAAGGATATTTTCTTGAAGAAATGTTATAAATATTGTATCAAAATTATTTTCCATCTATGATGTCATACCATGGTATTACATATTCCTTAGTGTGGATATGATCCAATGATAAAACTCATATTTTTTTCCTAATGCTTTTTTATGAAATGATATTTATGGAACCTTTTTATATCTTATGGGTTATACTATGTAGAATTGATTACGAATCCCCCTGCTTTTCATAGGTTATTCTATAATGAAATGATTATGAAAATAGTTCATTTTCCATGGGTTTGGATATGATGAAATGTTAATTATATCCATTTCATATCATTGGTTATGTTCCGATGAATGTTTATGATTTTTTGGAATAAATGAATATGGTCTTAATTGTGTGATGGGTGAGTCCTATATCTCCATCAAGTGCATTTGGTAAAGATTTATATCTCATGAGATAAAAATAACTAGAATTAGGTATATTTATATTTTATTATGATAGCGCTTGAACAGGGAGTGAGCCCAACATAGTAAGTAAAGGCTCGGATAGGGAGGGTAGCTGGTTCTGTAAAGGAAATTTTCCACTCTTATGGTTCTGGATGAAATCCATGACTAATATATAAACGAATTTCTATTCTTTTATGTAGGACATAAATTAATGTTATAATTCCTGTGTTAGGATATCATGGATTATGTTCTTTATAAAACTATGATTCATATCATATGAAATTCCAACATTATTCCATTACCCATGATTACGACATTCGATATGCAAGGTATGGTTTGCAAATTTTATTATCGTGTTCTAATAACCTTGTGTTCATGTTTTTCTTACATATATATCATTCTATATAGTTGGGTTCTTGCCCGAGTGGTAAGGATCGACAATATCCTCCATTACTCCCAATTTAATATCCATGTGGGATCTAATTTCCCCATTCATGTAGTGAGGTATGCATGGTGCAGGCAAGCGGTGACATATAAATGCAGTGATTCATGCATGATGTAGGTAGGCAGTGACACAAGCATGACGCATGTAGATAGGGATTATAGAATAATACTTGCATGATGTTGCACTGGGCCTTTGATCAATGTAATGGTATTCATTCCCACAACATCATTAGGCCATATACTAAATAAATAAGGATTTATGGGTGGTCTGTCCCAAAGATGGATATGGACTACCTTTCCCGCATAAGTGTATGGTGTGTGTGTGTGTTCAATGTAATTTTAACACCAAGAACCAAATATTATTATTTACCTATATTGTTTACCCATACTTGGCATCTGATATCACCCATATATTTTCATTCCCCATGTTATGAAGATAATTATTCTGTATAGTATTTCTATGATGGGTGATAGTTGTGAAGATTATAGTGGGATAGGTCATAGCTCAATAATGGACTAGTGTTTACATTTCCCTATTTCCTAATGTACAAATCTATTTTGGTCCACAAGATTTTTTTTAATATAATTAATATTCAAAAAAAAATTAATAACTATGTATGAAAATCCATGGTCTTTTTAATCAGTCCATGATTTGATCAAAATAGTAAAATCCCCATTCTACCATAGTAAACTAGTCATGTCATATTCTCCTTGAAATCCCATGATCAAACTTTTAATTATACCCATCTTAATTTAATGGTATGATAAACACAATTCATCTCTTACCATACCCACTTACAAGAAGAAATCAAATTAAACCTCATTTAGATGATTATTTCTAAATGTCTTAAAATTCTACATCTATTGAGTCACCATTAAATATTTTTGAAATATTTTATCTCAATGCATAAAAAGGTCATTCCAAGAATGCTCACAGAACCATGTACTTGAATTTCGGTAATCTTTCTTGTCCAAAACATCCTTTGTTCATAACCCTGACCATGTCGTAACACAACATTTGGGACATTCTCAATCCCAAATCAATGGATCATTATAAGCTACTCTTCTCTTAACACCTACCCATAGACTCCACCAATTATGTAATCAAACATATACCAGAAACTTATTGAGAAATATAGACATACATTTTTTCATTTAGTTAATGTTATATATGTTCCAACACTATCACCATCCAACATGACCGGAGGTCTCATAACCCATTTTACATGATGGAGGCCTACAAGTGATTGAAGTACCACTCCCCACCTTATGAGAAACATTTTCATCACATTAGTGAATGACTTATCATAACCATATCTCATGCTTTATCCATCCCTAAACCTAAAATATAGCATGTCTATGAAACCAATCATCTCGAGTGCTAATGTAAACATAACCCATCATTCTTGTCGACATTCTGAGAATGGTTCCCAAGAATATTGGTGATATTTCGACCACAACAATGGTCTGCACCCTCAAATGTCCAATGGTGTACTAAGCACCATGTGGCATCCCCTAGACCACTCCCTGAGTGCACTTCCCAAGGATTCTCTTTTTTAATACATAACAAAAACTTAAACATGTAGGTAGATATATATATAAACCTCACTAAGTGTACATAGGGTGATGTCAAGAAATGATACATAACCTCTTCTTGACAAGAAATATAATGAAATTTTATCTTCAGGCATGTATAACTATAATAGTTCAAGCTCCCATTAATCATGCAACATTTTCCATAATGAAATCATGAAATGACATCATCCAACGATTTTTGTATATATATATTCTTGATTAAACCATCTCAAGTCACCTAAAACATTAAAAACCATCCATCCTTAGTAAATACTTCATTTAATCATCTGAAATACATGGCTCTATGGCCTACAAGTACCACATTTAATAACATCGATCCATGAATGTCAACTGACCGTTCACTAATGTAGAACTCTAATAGTTACTATTTTCAATAGGAACATAATATAAATTCCATATATAGTGGTGGTAAAATCCCATACAACATAGTTTGAGACCAAACTCAAACACCCATCGCCCATCCATTAACAAGGATAATATGGCGATTCCACACCGAACATCAACTTCTAATGTCTAGGATCTCCCTTGTAACACCTTTTCAAAAACATGAAACTAAATATACCATTATTTATAAAACAAACCAAACAACCCAAGAAATCATTTCAGATATTAATGTGACAATATGAAACTATTGTGCATTCATGCCAAGAACCCTAACATTTTTACCCATAAAATCTAATTTTAGGACATAAGATCTCTATGTGATTTTTATAAACCTAGGAATCACGTTGCCTATGTCATAAAACCCAATAATATCTCATGAAATTGTATTGAGATGACTATAATACCATGTTATCTAAAATTAAGGTAAAAATAAATTATGCGCCAACATCATTCACAGTTTTCCTTAGAATAACCTAAATGTTGTTCTATGATGGAAGTATTTAAATGTGAGATAATTTGGCTCTATCAACTAAGTCGTATGTTCTATACCATGAGAACCACATTCCATTTATCATAATTTATTACATTATTCCTAACATGCATGAAACCAAAATTTTGAAGAGGTTAAATTGAAACATGTAATAAATAATTAACATAACAGGTTGAAAACCAATCACCATAGGCATAAAGACACCATGTTTCAAACATCAGGGTACCAAGACCTGATCATTACTGAGTATATAAAAGTGGGTGTGGTCACTAAACGGTTATAATTATAATTAAAAGGCTAGTGAGATAACACCCTATAGTACTATATATGGTAACTCCCCCTTCAGCTTCCACAAACTAGGCAACCATCCATTTACCTAATAGGTGCATCAGATGTTTGGATGTGTTTCAGGATCAATGGGCTCTAAGAACAGGATTTCCATGAGAAACTTACAAGGGTACTAGGTTGGTTTATACTATGTGTCCCCTTAGAGAAATTGTAAAACCGATTATGGGGTTTCAAATAGTCTATTAAATCTTATAAAGAGGGGTTCATGACTTGAAAATAATTCTGCATAAAGTTACAGAGATGGGTGTACATGCAATGTAGGGTCTTCAAAACCATGCTCCCAACCATCATTATTAGTTCCACTAAAATTGTAGTACTAGGTGGTTGGTGAGAAGTTAACCCAAACCATACTAATAAAATTTGTAGAGAATGTATCCTTCATAGTTTTAGTTGTGCGGTTGGTGCATAGTTTTCCATAGCATATGTCCTAACATTTGCCTCCTTAAAATGGATCATATTTCCTTTTTCCCACTACATCCACAAATAGGATTTACCCCTTTTTTCCATTTTTCCCATAAGGCCTCTCGTATTTGTGCATCTCATCCTCTTCCCGTATTGGATTCTCCCTCATTATTGGCCTAGTTCAAGTTACATTCATTGAACTGGAAGAATATCACAGATTCTATGAGTTATCTTAATCCTTTTTTTAATTTACCATATTATAATTGGTATTATCTTCATATGAGATAATCCAACCTAATTTCTGGGTGTTTGTATTAGCATCTGATTTCCCTTGTTTCTACTCAATTCAAACCCTTATATAAGATGACTTATCAATATTATTTATGATCAAGGTGGTCCAGCTTCATTCCCATTAATGTTAATTCATTTATAAAATATTATATAGTTCCGTTTTCCATACATTCCAAGTGTCGACACATAAATGTTAAATTTTTCATACAAATACTAAATCATGAATTTATATTTCTACTATCGATTTAAATTTCTTGTTTGGTGGTCATTTAGCTTGACATGAATCACTCCTTAAGTTATTTCTCTTATATTCCATAACCCATAAAATTTACCCTTATAATAAAACCACCCTTTTTGAATGTCAACATTCCTCATAAAAAATTGAATGTTTAAATGTTAATTTCATGAATTATAAGTATTATGGATGACTGAATTATCATACGATCATTAATTATATTATTCTAAACTCATCCCCTCTATTGGAGATGGAAAATTGGACATTAGATTAATAATAGGGGAATGGGTTTACCCTTCGCTACAATGAATTTGTAAAATGTTATACTTGATCTGACAGACTTGATAAATCAGATATAATGAATTATATTTTGTTATGAATATTTGAAAGGACAATTTTACTGTTTATAAGGAGTTCAAAAACGAAATTAAAAAATTATGGAATGTGTTCATCCTAACCCCTTTTGTACATTATTATAGATATTGACTACTTACATTTTTGAATTAGAAATTACTAGTAGAGTGGTACTGAGTAATGTCAAGCCAACTATTCTATGATACTCATACATGATATCCTCTATTATTCATGAGAATGTTACCCCTTATTGTAATTGGAAATGGTGTCACTTATGATTCATGTACACAAAGACTATTATAATTCATTGTAATAATGACCCTTATTATTCTTGTTAGTGGGGTCACTTTTTATTCATAGTCATGGATTCTGATATTCTCTATGATCAAAGGGCATGCCATCCATTTCTATTAATCACACATGGTGCAGGATTCCATAAATTCAAATTTCAAACTAATTATTATTATTCTTATATGGATTTCTAGTAACTAAGACATATATCCACTATGGTTCAAGTATATCACTACATACATGAAATATTTTATTCATAATTATACATGAAAACATGTTCAGGGGCATTCTGTCCTATGTCAATGTAGGTATGGTCATATAGGTGTCTCTGAGGAGCCTGAGATGACTTAGTTATATTTAGTATTTATTGCACTGCCTTACAATTGATATTCCTACAATCTGCTTATTTTATATACATGATATATTTTTCATCATAAACCATTGGTGGTGGATTAATGAGTATTTGTCACAGCCTATTGGGTTGTTGTTTGTTACCCAGATATGCATCATTTGGTTTCCGATTATTATTTGGATGTAATTTTTATTGTTTCTGTATAGAATAGGACTAGATATAGGTTCTTGGGTATATAAGAAAATCATGTAATATAGATACCTTCTATATTTTGATACTTTTATTTATATACCATTTTTCACTATGGTCTTTTTTTATTACCCGGTGTATTCTTTTTTTAATAATGTTCATGAATTGATTATTATTTATAAAATATTGATTTTCAGATATTATCTTCAACTGTTTATTATAAATCCAGAGAGTATATTCTCCCCCAATGTATCATCATCAGACCGTTTATTCTATTCCATAGCCATTAGTGTACCACGGGGGGGGGGGGGGGGTGAATCCACCATGAAAACCGGATTGGGTAACCATTTTAGTGGCTCTAGGGTTAATATTTTTCAACATATTAATATTCATCCATAAAATTTAGATATATAAAATTGAATTATAGAATTCATGGAGTATACAGGTCGTATGTAGAAATGAATTTTAATTTTTATTTCTCAATAAATATAAAGAAAGAATGTTATATAATAAATGTTCTTTATATAATCTGTTTTATATCATATAAATTATATATATTCATTAAATATATCTTTATTACCATAAATTCAAAAAAAAATGAAAAATATGCCACAACACTTTTTAGAGGTGGAAGGCCCCACCTATGTAGAAGCAACATTATCATTTTCAGTGGAATAGAAGGAAGGAATATAAATATCATTATATAATTCAAGAAGTATGAGAATTTAATTAATATAATATATATAATTTAAACATATCATTATATCTACTCATTAGAGGAAGTGATAAAAAATGACATCTGATTCCGATGCAGTATTCTTCCATACACACGATCAAGAGTTTTATTTCACATTTGATAGAAGATAATAGAGATATAGAATATCCCATTAAAATAATTAATTTATAGTATATTATATATATACAATTATTATTATTTCATCATAATTGAAGAATATTTTAATGAGGCTGAATTATAAATAAAACAAAAATTCTCGGTGATGAAAAATACCTCTTATCCAAACAATATATTTAGGTTTTCATCAAAACCATTACTAGGATGGTTTTCTTATTAAATCAAGGAATATGGGATATCAGAAGGTAAGTACCTATGTGATTTTAATATGGATTTTAAAAACCAAATTTCATTGTATATGTGTATAAATGAGGAGAATATTTCCTTACACATGTTAGATAAAGATGCATTTTGTATGTACACAAAACTATTCATTAATCGGAGGTAAATCCAAAAATGTGTGACAAATAATTTGATAAATACGGGATTTCATGGAATATATAGAAAAACCCCCCTAAAATAATATAATTTTTTTAAAAAAATTTTCTTGACCTCTATGTTTACATACCTTTCCAAAAGAATTTCAACATGATAAGTAGTTTTTTACCAAGGTCATTTATCCACTAGGAAGAAAAAAATTAACCTCATTAGATAATTGGTGTCCAATTATTATATATATGAAATAAATTTAAACAAATAAAATTCCTATTTATTTGGAAAATTAAATTCAACACTAGACCATGTAATGCACCAAACACCTTTTCAACCTAACCACGATACTTATTTTTTACTATTTTTACCATTTATTAAGGAAAAATATTAAGATATAATTATAATAGAATATTAATTATTGTTATTACAAATGTGAAATTCATTTTTTAAAATTCAATTCACAGATTTGGTATAATATAATTTAAAATTAAACTCATATATGTTTAAAAAATGGTATTCCAATAAATAGTTTTCATACGTATAAAAAGTGTTCATATCAAAATTTTACATAATATTTATTAGAACGAACTAAATATTATTAATAATAATATTACTAAGATTATTTTAATTTTAAAAACAAAATAAAAATGGATCTATTTAAATTCATTAAAATAAAATATATAGATTAATAATTTATTCATTTTTTCACTATTCACTAAAAAATTATATTTTTATGAAATTAAAAAAATTATTTAATGAAATTTTGATACAAAAATTTAAAAAATTATGTTCATCTTTCAGATAAATTTTATAAAATTGGAATAAAATATTATCTTAAAATATGTTTTCATAACTAGTAAAGATATATTCTTTTAGAAATAATATCAGTTTTTTTAAATAATTAAACGGATTTGTTCTTATCCCATTCCTAGAAAATATATTCATTGAATAATAACATATTTTTATGAATATAATAAGTAAATTTCAGTAAAATAATTCAACAATAGTGATTAATGAAAATTATTAATAAAGAAAAACTAAATGCACATATAAAATTATTTTTTTAGAAAAAAGTTTCTTTTACTTTCAACTGAATTTTATTTTATTTTTTAATCCAATTATAACCAATGGTTGTTTTATACATGTGCTAACCATAAAATTTTCATAGTTTAGTTAGTCGTTTTTTTACCCAAAATTTTAATTACTAGGTTATAACTATCACATTAAATAATAAAATTTCCATATTATATAACGGTTCTATTAAAATCGGTTTTATCTGTAACACAAGAAATTGATGAAATTAAATTTATGTGAAATAATTTTTCCATAATGTTGTTGGGGGTCACATTGATTATCAATATCATAGGGAAGATAATAAAACACTAATTTGACATAAATATTTGATAGAAATATGTCTCATAACTTTGTATTAAGGCCCTTCTTGAAGGATTTAATTTTATTTATATATAATTCATTATTTCAATTCTACAAATAAATTCACATAGTTGTTTTTATATGTGGTGTTACATATTCTAAAAATTAATGTGAGGTCAAATTGAGGATAACCATTCTATTACGAAAATATAATAATTTTTTAGGACTATATTAGGAATTGAGAAATGATTTTCCCCCAACATTATAATTATAACATTAATTTTTTCCTTAAAATATAAATCAATAAAGGTGGTGATCTTATTTTCATAGAATATTCCAAAGATATAATATGATTGATATAACAAGAGCACATCCACTAATTTAGAATCGCTTTAAGTGAAACCAAATTATCACGATCCTCTCTATCAATAGTCATTACATTTAATCACTCATGCTCAATGGATCTAAAAGGTTTTGGATTCATATCATCCTTAGAAATTCATTGATTAGGGCACTTAATTAGATAAATCCTTTGTTCTATGAACATATGAATTTGATTTTATAGTGGTTCCCTTGGATGGTTATTGTCATCTATCTACATGTTGAATAAAATATTCAATTTCACTTAACAATTTGATCCTTTATGGGCTATTTAACAACATGTACTAAATATTATAGTTTTTTAAGGAAATTCCACACATGATTATTAAATCATTTTTCACATATATAAAGTTGATCATTAATTTGTATTTATCTTCATCAATTTATTAGTCATATTAATCTATCATTCTATACTTTGGGGGGTTTTAGACAATGAATATGTTAAAAATGTAAATAATAATCCCTGAAATCTTATTTGTAATAATCAAAACGTTTTTCATTTCGTCGCACATTCTAATGGGTTGTTTTTTGAGGTCATATCTACATTGTGTCTCAAAACCTTGGTTCTTCCTAGTTTTTTCCACTAATAAAACCAAAAAGTGCTTAAATGATTAAAGAAACATTTGTAATACTTTGATATTGTCATAATCATATAAATGTATTCAACCTTAAGAAAACATTTCAATTAACTTTTTACATTGCCCAGTTAATCCTTTAGTTCAACCAATATCAATATTATTTTGACCTAGGTAAAAATATTTTTTGTTATCTTATACAAATCAACCTAATCCCTAAATGTAACTGGGAAGTAAATAATTTATATTTGTCGGTAAAGATCATATTATCATGAAAATAATTTTACATGGAGTTACAAATAATGTGCATGGTATGGGAACATTGAATTAAAACTAGAATGGTGGGTGATATATACTCTATAAACAATTTTCAGGGTTATTACCCTAAGATTCACTTATTCCATAACTATGTCCACATGTATTATTTAGATAGTGATATGTTTTTAGGAAATATAAATAAAATTTAATAAAAAAACATTTCGATCATATATAATGTATAGGAGTATCCTCAGTGGTTTTACTAATATTATCTAATAATAACCTCTAAAAATAACTGGTGTTTCCTATGATACCAATTATGATGACCCGATCCATGAAATAAATTTATTTCATAAAATTGAACAATGGTTGGAACAACTCCATGATAAGGATAAAGGGTATAGTTTCTTTTGAGTATTAGGCCATAAATATGAAAATTTTAATCATAGTATAATTATATTTATTTTATCTCCGTATAGTTCTTCTAAATACCATGAAAACACTTAATAATTCATCAGATAACCGGGTAAAATTCATAAGAAAATTGTTGAGATTAAAATACTTGTTAGTCAATAAATAATATATAAGAGTATAATAGGGTAAGCATAACATGATATCATAAATAAAATGATCATAAGAATAGAATCATGATAGACGTAAATGATATAATAAAAACATAGAGTAACCATAATAATATCATAGGATCATGTCATCATTGCAATTTGTAAACTATATAAACATAATATTAAAATCATACATCAAGGCTCTCTAGCTCTTTAAATACTTTTTCTCACTAACTACCCTCTCATATTGTTTGAAAATATCGCTTCCCATGCATAATTATATCTCATGAGTTTTATACATTACCCAGTTCATTGGAGTGTTGTCTGGGTCACCCATCAAAATGAAAAACCATTTATATCTATGAGCCATGAATCAAATTAACATATCATAAAACACATATAAATAAAAACAATTTTATATCATTTTCAATTGGTTCCATAAAAAATTATTCATGATTTCTACAATAAGCATGACATTATAAACCCATTGAAAATAAAACAAAATCCAACTATATTTAAATATTGTTCTAGGTAAATACTAGTCATCAATTCCATTGATATTTTATTTACATCTTGTAGGGAATGGTTATATAAATTAGATAATAATTGCTTCAATAAATTTATATAGTCGGAACATATGTGAATACCCTTCAATAATTAAATGTAACACATATAATTCATTATGGAAAATCATTAGAAATAAATCATTTTTATACAGATATATGATTAGGCATGACCAAAAAATAGAAGGATCATTCCATAAATGTAAAATAGAATATAAAAATATATCATGATAAAGATGTTGGATAGTATATTTTGATGAATTTCTTTTATCAATGTTACAACATTGATAAGGAACATTCACATAATTATTTAAAAAATTACTCTAAAAATAGGAATTTCATAATATGGTGAAAAAATAATATAAAAGATGATTTTATAAAACTATGATAATTGTAATTTACTTATTGAAAACACAAAAACATAGATATAATGTTTCTTAGAAAATTATACAGTTGGTAGAATCATATTTTTACATACAAACTTTATAATGATATTCTATTTGTTTGAAAAAACCCATTTGTAAACATTTAAAATTAGTTATTTTCTAATAATTTATATTTATATGGAAATGTCATTTTTCGAAAAAAAAATCAGTGGCAAGAATTTTGGAATATTTTAAATGTTACTATAGAATGATTTTTTATAAACTAATAATGTAGAAAACGCTTTGGTACATTGACAAATTTTAGTGAACCCTCATGTTGTAACATTCGTATAAGGAGGCCAACCATGTTTTCAATGAATTATCAAAGGGTGATATTATAGAGATGATCATCATTTTATACATCTAGGTCCGTAAATATTATTCATCATTGGTTGTTGTAGACATGAATTTTATG